>JAZHRO010000036.1:68132500-69382500 GCA_037157565.1 Thalassia testudinum
TCCTCTCATTTTATTATTCTTTTTCAAATTTTTTTTAAATTTTTATGGTGTTTTTGGCATATGTGAAATTTTTTTGTTTAAAACCTTTTCTTACAAGTTTTGCACTTTCATACCCCCTTATGCCTAAGATTTGCAATGTCCTCATTGTAACTTAGGAGGGTTTTTATTCAACTTAGTTCATACATTAGGACAGATGTTTTGATGAGTGAATGGGTCAGGGTGACAGTTACGGATGATTTCTAATCCCAGATGCAAGCACCTGAGGTGGAGTCGGCTGTCCTAAAGGGTGAGCCTTAAGTGCGAAAAGGTGTCAGGAAAGGTTTCAGGTTTTTCAAAAGAGAATGACGGGCTGCCTCCCATTGAGTGCTAAATTTGTTGCCTTTAGCCAAGCGGGAAATGGCATGTAGAGAGAATGGTCAAATCAGCAGAGTTCAGTATAACAAGCACCTTGATCAAGAGCCTGGTTGGTCCAACCAGGTGCTTGTTCAGATCAACAGGCTGATGATGCAGCCCAAACCTAATCAATCTGGTGGGTCGATAGATGTAGATCAAAAGGTGTGGAACCCACCATTTACTATGAAGTTCAGATGAATGTGGAAATGTGAATGCGGGTTTTGGCTGAGTCAAATCAGCCTGGTCAGAGTAGGGACCTGAAAAATAAATAATGAATGACGTGGAAACCCTACAGGGATGATCAAAGAATGATGGAGCATGGTCTTTTGTCTTATCAGTGTTTGCAACCTGATGTGGAATTTCAATCGGCTCAGTGAAAGGTGAATCTGAATAGAAATTGAGTCCAATTGCGGGTCGAGGTTGAGAAGAGGTTTTGATTAGTTCTGTGGGTGTGGAAGAGGTGGCTTGAATGAGAACTGTGTATGAGGGCTCTTCTAGACACGAATGACAGGTGGTCTCCTGTAAAGAGTCCTCTGGGTAACTATCAAATGCCTGAACAGTGTTTATAGGATGACAGAAATCTGAATTGAGAAAAGATTTGAATTCTGGGTTGCAATCACTCTTGGCATTTTCTATTTTTGGTTCCTGTGGATTGAAAAGAAATGATTCTATGTTATTTGAATCGGTGATCTCCGGAATCGGGACTTCAGAGTCGGAGTCAGAGAATGAGTCATGTGAGTTGAGGTCGTAGACTGGCTTGGTGTGTTCAGGAAAGATAGTCTCTCCAAAATTATAGTTAGATCCGAAGTTGTCGGAGAGTTTGTGAAAATCGAGTTCTAAATGAGATTCATGATCATGAATTCCACCGTATCATAAATCATATGATGTGGAATCAGCAGCCTGACTGGGGTCTAGCCTATATGTCAATTCTGGGCTTAAAAAGGTGTTCTGTCTAGGCTCAAGTTCCAAGTTGGTAGGATAGACCCAATTGAAACCCCACTCATCCAACTCCTCGATTTCTGTATCGTAAATTGGCATGTCTTCTGGACAATCGATCATATTTCCTGAGGATGTTGGAGAGGGATATTCATCAAATAAAGGCCTAGAATCATACTCTTTATTGAAAATTTGATTTCCATCACAAAGGGCCTCGTAATCTTCCCAATAAGTTTCAGATCTAGATTCTAGGTTTAGGACGTGGGTGGAACTACTAGAATCTAAGTTCAAATAACCTTCAAGGGTCACCTTCTCAAAATAAGGGGTGGAATTTATACCCTTAAGAGGTTCAGTTCTGATCTTATTATTGCAGGAGTCTTGGAATTCTAAGCTTGGCAATTCATGGTCTAGGGTTGGCTCATCATTGTGTTCTCCTGCAACTTCCCAACATAATTCGATGTTGTCTTCTATCTGGGTTGGGAATCCATAACCACCCTGTGCCTCAATACTGTTCCAAGATGGTTCATCCTCTGTTTCTGGTATATACGGGTATTTCTGGTTGATAGTTTGTTCTAGTGATCTCATCATTTCTACCCATTTTTCAAGAGCATCTTGGTGTTGTTCCCAAAGTACAGGATTTGTCAAGCATTGAAGGTATTCAGATTTGTGTAATTTTTCTATCTCAATGTATCCTGTTAGGAGCATTTCTTGGGTTGATCCTTTTATGGCTTCTATCAACAAAATTTGGGCACAGTTTATGATGAAGGCTGTGGTTGTTGGGATATCAACCTGAATGTTTTCTATTGGTGTTGAGGGTTTATATTTGATTTCATAGAATTCAAGGGCATCCTCAATCATCCTATCTCTCATAGATCTTTGTGATTCAGGTTTCTTGAAGGGTGATGCTAAGTAATTGGCTGCATATTTGGATCAGGCGGTGAAATCAAGATGTAGAATCAGAATTTTGATGTAGACTCAAGTTGTGCCAAGATGGAAGAAGAGGGACTTGGTTCAGAATCAGAGGAAAAGGGCTATGTGAAGGATTGGTTGCACATGCAAGGGTACCGAGGCTCAACCTCAAGGAGAGTGAATTTCTAAAGGAGGTTTCAAGTACCTCCTACCAAACATACAGTGATGGAGAGGTTGAGTTTAGCAGGTACTGGACCCAATCAAGACACCCAGAATATTGGGTGACTATAGAGGTTCAGGGCAGATGGACCTCGTGATCAAAAGATCGTCCACCTGAGAATTACCTGGGAAGCCAGAGAGGGTGAGTCCTGTGACGACCCCTACACGATAGAGCATCCCCATGAGTTACAGGGTTTCCCCCACCCGACCTCTCTTGTCACTGAGATTCCAGGTAGACCAGAATGGGGATCTTGACCTCTTAAGTCTACCATTTTTAGTTTAAGATCATGGTGCTTAGGTTTTCACTTGAACATTTAGCCTTTTGAGTGCAAAGAGTGACCTAAGTTGAAGGTTGGTTGACCCAAGGGGTCAACTTTACCTACTAGTTCCTTTGAGAGCTTATTAGGTCTTGTCTTTTAAGGTTCAAGTGCCTTTAAAGAGCCAATTTTCTTAGGGTTTCTCTGAATAGGTGCTTTCAGACAATGGCTTGGGCACACCTCTTTTGGGATTTTTCCTTTCTTGCTTGGAAAAGTGTGTCTCTAAAACCCTAGTTTTTGAATCTTTTATTGGCTCTAATTGGTCCAGTTAGCTGCCTTTAGATTGGGTAATTAGGGCTCAAGCAAGAAGGTGTTAACCCTTAAATACCGTTGATAGTCTATGTAGAAATAGTGGGTTGAAATTGAAAACATGCAGCTTTTGATGATTTACTAGGTATAGAAGACAGGTTACACCTATATTGCTTATTCTTTTCTTTTTCTTCCTCTTTAGAATTTAGGGGTTAATAGTGAGAGGATAGAAAATTACCTGTCCTCGGAGTGGTTGTTGTGCGGCTACTTCTTGATTTTCTTGTACCTGCACACAAAAGAGAAGAGATCAATAAAAATTTACAAATAGAGATTTTATGGCTTCTAGAATAGCCGTTGCTCCCCGGCAACGGCGCCAAAAACTGGTGTCGTGACTTCTGTCTTTATTTATATTCGTTGTAGTATATGACAAAACAGTTCCCAGCTTAATACAACATTTTTTTACTCGGAATAACAAGGTTTTCTCGAGGTCGAACTCAGGGAGCAACTATGTTTCTAGAAGTATGCATAAGTTCTCAATTATGTTACAAAAATAAGAGAGAGAGAGAGAGTTTTGTTGGCTTCTTCTTCTTCTCTCTTCTTTTTCTTTCTTTTCTTCCTCTCTTTGCTTTCCTTGCTCTTCTTCAGTCTTGCCTTCACTTTTCTCTTTTTCTTCTCTGCGGCAGTGGTGATCTTCCTCTTCTTTTCTTCTTTTCTTTCCAGCCTTTCTGGCAGCTGCAAAGGCTTCTGCCTTCTTCTTTCTTCTTCTTTGTGCTATGGCCGCTGCCCTTTCTTCCTCTTTCTTCTTTGCTTGCGGCTGTGGTGATTCCGACGTCTGATGCAATGCTCAGACGACTTATCTGTGGCTTTGCTACAGTGCCTTCCTTCTTATTTCTTCAGCTGCCCAGTGTGGCTAAGGCTTCTTCTTTTCTTCTTCTGTTTCTCTCCTTCCTTCTTCTTCAGTTGCCCCGAGCGGCTAAGGCTTCGGCCGCTTCTCTTCTTCTTCTTTTCTTCCTGCACGCTCACACAAAGGTCAGAGCAAAACCTACCCCTACCCCTTCCCTGTGTCTCTCTCTTTCTCAGAATTCTCTCTTAGGACTGCTCTCCCAGAGCCGGGTAATCGAGTGCAGGTATCGCGCCCGGGACCAAGCCCACCGGCATGCGGTGGTGGGCAAGGAGTGCATGGTTCGGGTAGTCGGATCCGGCCCAGACCCGCAGGGTGTGAGCGTAGGTGATGGCGAGTGAGCACGGGGCGCGCTGCGTGCGGGTGAGAGGGACCTGACCCCTGTGTTCGAAGGTAGTAAGGCCTATGCACTTTTGCAATTTAAGTGTGGGCGCTCGGCCGCACACATACAAGGTGGGACTAAAGTCCCACCTCCCGATTTTGTGCCCGCAGGGGAGGAGTCCGCGGCCAATTGAAGCAACTGCGAGGCTTGTGAACCAAATTGCAAGCTTGGATGCCTTTGCGAAGACTGCCTGCACAACCTAGAACGTGTTCCTGGGCTGGGGAATACCTGGAGCTGCAGGTGGAGCTGTTGCAGCAGGTCGACAATGGTGGCGAGAGGGTGCGAACCTAAAATCACAGTGACGGCCTCTCGGCCAAGTCAGAACACGTGGAAAGCTTCACCGGAGTGTGGCGAAGCCTGTGCGATGGTCGGCGAGGCGCGGTAGTGCATGTAGAGGTCTACCTAGGTCAGACTGTGGGCGGAAAGATGGGTTTGTTCGGGGGATGGTTGGGCGGTGCTTGGCAGTGAATAGAGAGGGGGGGATCGGTGGAGTGGAGTGTGGGGGAGCTTCTGGGCTGGTCGGCGAGGGGTGAAGAGGTCTGTGGACGTGGGATGGACTCGCCGGAGAGGGTGATCGGAGATGGCGAAGATGGGTCTGGACAGTGGCAGTCGGGTGGTCAAAATGATAAATTGGAAGAGGGAAAATACAAGGGAGAGAGAGCAGAGACTATTTACCTATTTACTTGATGAAGGGAGAGGGAGGAGCATCCGGCTCGTGCCTGCCGGAGCTGGAGACAAAGATGCCCTGTAGGAGGGTTTCAGCGACGAGGAAGCAGTCGGAGGGTGCCAGCGGATACAGCCTAGCGCGGACGACAGGGCAGAGTAAACCATGCTGCAGGTAGGGTAGCAGAGCGATGAGGAGGAGGAGGAGAAGATCGTCGGAATCTTTCGGGCTCTCTGACCAGAGGGGGAAGGGATAAAGAGGAGGTGTTTCTCTGTCAAAGAAAGCTTGAAGGAGTCGGCAAGGTCTGCCGCTCCTTATAAAGGGCATGGCGCGGAGAGAGGGACGAGGTGGCGTCGTGCTAGCCTCGCTGGAGTATAGCCGGGAGGGATACCCATGCCTTCCGCACGTTCGCACGGAAGGCATGGTTGACGGCAGAGGTCATGGGCGGGTCCCTGCGACAGAGGACGTCACGGGGAACCCCCTTCTGTTCTAGAGGACGGCAGCCTTGACCTGCGCGGCGCCATCCTCCACACAAGGTCGCCAGAGGCATGGCGACGCGCAAAAGTGGCAGGGAGGACCGTTCTGCAAAGAACGATGAGAAGTTGGGGGCCTAAATGCAAAGGTTTCAAAAGATAAGGTCAAAAAGTAAATAAAGAGGACCAAATTGTAAAGTCGATCAAGGATGTTTTTTCCTAGGCTCAAGTTTTTATACCAGACCACTTTGAAACTAAGGATTTTAATGGTGAATTTTAATTATAAGTTGGATCATGTTTGGCCAGCCAATTTGCGTAAAAACCCAAATTAAGTCATTAATTGGGCATGGTTCTCATTTTAGGTCAAAATAGGTTCCAAAGGCCAAATTGAAGGTTCTAAACCCTAGGGAATACTTTTCTATGATTTTTAGAGGGTTTAGTTGATTTTTATCCTACCTCAAACCTCGTGAATTGAAGTGGATTTATTTTTAGGGTTACAGAATGTCATTTAATTCCTAGAAGTTGCTATCACCCTTTTCAGATCAGATCATCCCACTTCCCTCATTGTTAAGCTTGTTTGACCTATGTTTGGACCCTTAATTACCTTGTTCACAAACTGCATTTGTACAATTGCAGTTTTACCCCTGATGATTTATTTTATTCTTTAACTCAGAATTCTCTACGTTAGGCCTCTCTTTGGGTTTTGTAGGAGCTTTTTCACACATATTTGGATTAGATTGTGCTAGTTAGGGTTCATGATGAGGTTCTCATCACTTCCCCTCTTCCATTCTCTCTTGTGCCCACGTCAACCAGAGGTCCAGCCAGGTAAGGAGGATGTCCAGGATGAGGTCTTTAGGGTGGTTCACGCCCACCCTTGGAGGAGTTTTAGGGTGGAATCCTTCCATTCTTGGAGGAGATAGGCACACCCACCAAGAGTTTGCCAAGGAGGACACACCTTGGAGGAGCACTTTAAGAAAAGGATTAGGAGAAATCCTTTTCAAGCCTAAGAGCAGCTGAGCTTTGAGCATGGATCGTCTCTTCACCAACATCACCAGGAGGACTTGTGTTTACAATTTTTAGAGTAGGAGATAGGCACACCCTCTCTTTAATTACCCTAGGTCTTCATGCATCTAGGGTGTTCTTAGGGAGAGGATTTTCTTGTCACTTAGGTTTTACCTTTAGCAATTTAGGTGTAATCGTTCGTTGCATAATTTTGTTGTTGCCCTTTATTTCGAAACTCCAAAAAATCTTATATTTAAAACTCACAAAAAGAAAGTTGATTTCTCAATATCAAGTGAGAGTCTTTAATTTGCATTTCTGCCTCCCTTGGGACGACCCAAATACTTTCCCAAGTACTCAATTTTATAAATTTTAAAAGCGATCGAAGTGCATGTTACAATGATACAAACCCTAATTTCAAATCACACATTTTTCACTATTAGCGGTACTACCTTGGAGTATCGATTACCAGGGCCCGTGGGGGAAAGTGATGGGTACGAGTGATACGCCCACTTTAGTGGATTAGAATTAAGCCTAAGAGCATTTAATTGGGTGTTAGAAATAAGATTTTGAGTATGCATTGCATTGGGGATTTAGATAAGTTCATGATTCATCGTTCTAGCATTTTATCTAGTGCACTTCATTTACATAATCATATATTTACGTGTATGTAGTTTTGCAAGAGTTGATTCAAGAGCAAAAAGTGGGAATGTTATGTGGATAGTAAAGAAATCAAGGGGATTTTCTTTAAGACTTCCTCATTTTGGCTCCCATTTATTTAGCAAGTTCAATTAAAGAGAAGGGTGGAAATCTCTTTCTAAAGGGGGAGGATTTCCTTCCATATTCACAAAAATTCCACCGCCGCTCTCTCTTATGGAGAATTAAAAAGGATCCACCTTCATAGGGGTTTGGACATCTTCTCCCCATGGAGGGAGAACTTTTCCTTTGCCTTCATCTCCTTCTCCATGTGCCAACGGACTATCCACCACCGCAAGCCACTGACGATGCCCAACCACCATCATGTCTTGCCCATGTCCTCGACATTCCCATCACCACGGTCGGTGGTGACAGCACCGACATTCGCAACCGCGATGACTCGTCATCGACTGCATTCTCCACGAGAACCTCCACATCATGAACTACCATTGTGGTCGATGGTGACAACGCTAATGCTGCCACCGCATCCGCTACTGCATCTTCGACTAGCCAATGCATCTCATCTCTACCACGACCATGACCGTGCCTCCCTACCCACGGCCTCTTCTTTAACCAACAGAGACCAATCTTCAACAACAACAGTCACTGGCCTTCTCTTCTTCTTCCTCTTCCTCTGTTTCTTCTTCAACAACAACTCCACATTAACCACCACTGGTCCACGCTACCCCAGTAGGGCATCACCGCCACATCATCACACGCACACACGTAGCCTCCAAAAGTGGTGGGAGATAAGAAGTTCGGCAGCTTCCCTAGACATCCAGGAAGAGTCCTCCTTCATCTTCTTCCCATAGACAGGCTTCATCTTCTACCCGTGCGTGCATGCTAGCGCAAGGCCAACGCCGGCCTCACTTCCTTCAGCTACACGGACCAACAGCAGGCCTCACAACTCCTCCTCCTCACATTCTCTCTCTCAACAGAACCTCCACAGCCACTACTCGTGGGCAAGCCCCGCGTGCCACTGCCAATGTACACGTGCCCTCACATGACCACGCCTCTACTCACCGCCACCATATGTGCCACCCTCGCCAGCATAGCACCCTCATGCATGGCCATGCTCGTGCATAGCCACAAGGCAGCTGGCCTCCTCACATTAAATATGTCATCTTGTGTTATTTCCTAGCATTGCCATTGCATCTTATGTATCCCTACTTGCATTTGTAAATATACACCTGCATCCATTTATAAAAAGGGGAAGAAAGTGAGAATAATTGGCCATCCAATCCACTTCTATTATTAACATTTTCCTTGAATGTGGCATTGCAATTTCACCATTTCTCATTTTTTATTTTTATTTTCCTTTTTCTCTTTCATGCTGCTTCAAGGCATGGTGCGCGCACCTCTCCTCGCCACTCCTCTTGCCAATAGCATGGCAAGAGGCATGCCCTCCCTCTTTAAAACACCTTGCACTCCCCCTTTCTGCGAGGGGTTAGCATTCACCTTCTTACAGAACAACCACCACCTTCAGACAATCTTGGCCAACCTCCTTCCCTCTCCCTCTCCATACGCAATTCCTCTTATCACAAGTTGAGAAGAGGCACACCGTGTGCAGGAGAAAGCTCACAGCGGTCTCAGACCAACACTGTAAGTTCCACCACTGCCCAGCTCCTTCGTGAGCAGGTGGATGTGGTGGCTTCCTGTTTCGCTTCTTTTTTTTGCTTATCCTTCGCCATTAATGCAGAGCTCCAAGCTTTGAAGCTCTGAAGCTCCAGCACCTCCACGCACCGCTTGCGCCTCTAGTCGGTCACCGTATGCCTAAGCAAACCATGCAAGACTTCTTTTCGCGCGTGCAAAAGCTCCATAGCACCGGGCGCAAGCAAAACCCGCTCCAACCAGTCTCCAAACTGCGTGCGCACTGTAGCACACTGTAGCGCTTGGTAGCCACCGGCAAGTTTCTCACTTAGCCGGTGGCTCTGCACTCTCTCTCCTTGCCCACACCCGCTCCAGCTAGTCACCGCGTCCCCACCCTCAGTGTTGTGCACTGCACTTTGCAGCGCACTGTGCCTCACACGCCCACGCAGCAGTGCCCTGCATCTCACTCGCCTACGCGCACATGCCTCAGCCCCTGCACCCGTGCACCTCTGTGCCTCTAGACGTCGTCCTCGAGCCACAGATGACTTAAGCTGCTGCCTTCTCCTCTAATGCACACACACACACACTGATACACACACAGACACTCATACACTCACACATACACACACACACACATATATATATACACACTCACATACTCTCACCCTTATGTATATTTACATATACATAAATATACATACATATTTATATATATATATATATATAAATAAATAGATATATATATTTTTATATATTTACATATACACCTATATACACATATATAGTTATAGATATATTTATATACATATACATATATATGCTTATATATATATCCACTTACCCACATTCCTCTATACACATATTCACCTCACAAACACCATCCATATTCCCGTGCACTCGCCTCTCCACCGCGCATCATATCATGAGAATATTCACACCAGTTGCTGATATTCCCCGATACTCGCACAAAGCAAGTGCCTCCACCCTCACTCACACACATCCACTCCACACTCCACGCGACACTTAGTCTTGTTGGTTGTGTCTTGCTAGACGTGGACCAACTTGACACCGTGCTACATCCCATTCACATTTCCATCTTCACCCCTATCTATATAACATCTATATAACTATACATATTCTATATCTACTATGTATACATATATCAAGATATACTAAGCTAAGTATTTCTTTTCATTGCATTCTATTTCAATTTGTCTTTTCTTCCTGCTACCAAAAAGACTAAAAAAAAGTATAAAATAGAAAAGATAAATCTTGATTTATAGGCACACGGTCTCGCGTGTGGCGAGACAGGACTCGTATTTTGGCATATAGCCAAGGACCTATTTGAGGGTGTGCCTCAAGAACAAGATTATTGGAAAAAAACCTAAAAATCAAGAAAATGAAAAACATAATAAATGCAAGGAAGAGATACGTTTTAGGAAAGGCGTAGAAACTTCGCAATTCTCCTAATCCCCGCCTCCCTGAGATCGACCCTGGGCCTAAAAGTGATCAAGCTAAAATCAAGTAGGCCAGGTTAAAAATTTTGTGAAATGGGTGTAGACTCGATTTAGGTTAACTCACTATACTCATTTCGACATTAATATCACCATTTTAATAAAGTCTACTCGAGAACGCACCACCACGCCCTTGCGCGCCCATAGCCATAGACTCGTCCTTTCTTCTTCTTCCTCTTCTCCGCTAACAGAGGAGAAAAGAACCCAAAGCTGCTAGTCATCTCCTCCACACTGATGCCACCTCTAGCCGTGAACCCTCACACTGTCAACTCCCCTATGCTTGCCTTGATGCCACGACCTCGGCCACACCACCAGAGTCACCAACGATAGCCCACGCACGTAGTCGAGAGAACCCACCACCGATAGCTTCTTTCACACAGATCGGCCATGTCCGACCACCTCTGTCGATGCCACCACCATAATTGGGATCCCCTCATCACCAGTGATCTCCTCCGAGCACTGTGCCTCTAGCCGAGCCCCCTCCTCCTCATGCACACAAGGGGATGGCTTCCCTTATTTCTCAACAATGAATGGTGCATTAAAAATTACTTTCGATGCCATTGAAGAAGAAATTGACTTTTTGAATTTTGATTATTTTATTGAGGAAACACTGTGGCAGCACCCTCATATTCTTGCATTATTACTCAATTAATGTTTATCCATTTTGATTTCATCAAATTACGATTCCAATTTTCATCCTAACTCGCATGCAAGCAAAATTTACATGAGATACCACTGCTCATGCACTATTCACATATTTAGAGCTTTGATTTCTTGCATGAAATTTATGTAATCAACCCTTTATTTCTCTATAAATTAGAGATTCACATTCAGAGAAGTATATCTATTGATTGGTTTGACGAATATTTCTGTGAACATCATTGTTACATATCTATGATTTATTGCAGTTGTTCCTCCCTGTGGATATAACCTGACTCTTCGTGGTTAGTGTCATTGATAAATATTTTTGTTCGGGATTTTTCCACCATGCAATTTACATTATTACGACGACGTAATTTTCTGACATAATTTTTTTGCAATCAAAATCTCCCAATCACAAGGATTCTGACCGATCACGACTAGACTGATTTGAGTCCAAAATTGACAAAAAAAAAGAGCACCAATAAACCTTTCTTCTGCATTCACCCTGAAACAAGCGTAGTAGAACTTATTTTGCATGCACGCACTAACACCAAACTTTAAGGGGGAAACAAGATTATGAATTGGATCGAGGTTGAGGAATGCTATGTTTAATTCTTGAAATTGGAACTATCAGGAATCTGAGAGAGGTGGCATGCCTATTTTAGGAAGGCACCCAGATGGTGTAGGTCTAGGTTGCGAATTTAAAAGCTCTAACTCACTCCTAGAAAACAACTATGTCCTTAATTCTCGCTGAATTCATCCCAAAATTTGTGAAACCCTTCCAGATCAAAAGATGTCTAGGATTTTTGTTTTGCTAGGGACTAGTAAAAGCTTAGCATGGGGGTGTGATATGCACCAATTTTGCATGCATGTTAGGCTTATTTTGGGGCTTATCCCTAGTACATTATTGCATAAATCATCTTGCATCATTGCATTTTAGAAATAATATGACAAGCTTGCCCATGTTTAAATTTTGATATAAATTGGTACCTTAATCATCTTTTGTTAGCTTGTGTAGCAACCCGCAAGCACCCATTCCTGAAGGAGCACCTTGAAGAACTACATAAATGAAGTCATGTTACATGTGGAAGATGAATTAAATGAGCTTGAGATAAAAATTATTCCAAGCAATTCATTTAAATCAAAGTGGTGCATAAGAAAGTCAAGAAATTAGAGAGGGACTTACCTTTTCAAGGGAAGCTATTGCCTTCCCAAGTAAGCCACCCCTTGGAAGTTTCCTTGGGAAGCTAAAAGCCACCTTTATAGCTAGCCACCACTTTTGAAGAGGGAGCCAAAGGTTTGCTCCAAAAATGGCTCCCTTTGGAATTTGAAAATGTGACCTTTAGGCTCCCTTGATTACTCTCTTTATAAAGGGACCTATGGCACCTTGAGGACATATCTTTTTGGGAGGAGGAGAATTGAGAGAAGCCACCACCACATCCACTACCATTCACGCCACCTCAAGGAGTGAAGAGAGAAGAAAGATGAAGGTTCAAGGGGGTCAACCACCAACACCCCTTGGAGCCCTTCTAGCTCTTCTTCCTCATGCCAACTTGAAGAAGGAATTACCATCGACTTCAGCAACACCACCACCACCCCATCCTCTCTCTCTCTTTTCCTTCCTTGTGCTCTTCTCTTAGTAGGTAACTTGTAGTTGTAGTTTTCCTTGACCTTGAATTGTTGTAAGAACTCGTTTTGTAGGATTAATTTTATTACTGCATTTAGTTCCTTAGCTTTCCCTTTTAGTTGTTGCATCATGCTTGATTTCTTAGGCACCTTTGTCTAAGGGAGCTCAAGGGCATGCCATATTTGTCTTTAGTTGAGTGTGTATGCAAGTAAGTAGGTTGTTAATGAGGTGAGATTGTGGTTTTAAAAGATGTTGCGTTGTAGTATAGATGAAATCGCCTCGAAAAAAATAAGAATTTATTACTCAAAAACCAAAGTATCTGAGGTCGAACATAGGGAGAAAATAGAATTTACTCACTAATCTCAATAATGTAATTTGAACACTTAAATCTACTCAAAATCTAATTCAAACTAGAATGCATAAGTTTATGAAAATGTAGCAAAAGAAGAATTGGACGTCTGATTCTATAATCAGACATCTTAAAAAGATATGTTTCTTTTAGCTCTTATTTCCTTCTCTGGCTCTCCTTCTCTTTCTACCTTCTCCTTTTTGCTTTCTCTTCCTTCGTTTCTTCTTCTTCTTTCTTTCTTTCTCTAACTTTCCTCTTTCCTTAGCTCTCTTTCTTCTATTCTTCTTTGACTTTGGCCGTCTGCTTCTTCTTCCTTCTTTCTTGATTTCTCCTTCCTTCTTCTCTTCCTTGTGCCTCTGCCCTTTGCCTTCAGCTGCTACAGTGTTTTCTCTTTCCGTTGGCTTCTGCCTTCCTTCTTCTTCTCTTTCTTTCCTTGCTGCCTTTTCTTCTCCTTTTCTTCATCCTCTGCCCTTGTCTTCCTTTCTTCCTTCCTTCTTCTTCCTTTGCTCTCCTCTGCGGCTATAGTGCCTTCTGCTTCCCTGCTTCCAAGTCTTTCTTCTTCTTCTTTCACTTCTGCTGCACCTCTTCCTTCCTTCTTCTTCCTTCACTACGGCTATGCTTTAGCTTCTCTTCTTTCTTTCTTTTCTCTGCACACAATGGAGCAAAACCTACCCCTACCCTCCCCCGCGTCACTCTCTCTCTATTTCTCTCTTCGGTTTGCTCTCCCAGAGTCGGGTAATCGAGTTGGGTTTCGGGTGCTCGGGTCAAGGCACATTAGAATGGTGTAGTGCACGTGGTGTGTGAGGGTTAATCGGGTCGATCAGCCAGATCCACGGGGCATAGGTCACGGACGAAGCATGCATACATGGGTGAGGGACTGCACCCAGTTGTTGGGAGAAATCGTAGATCGCATTTTTGATAAAAGCGTCGTAGTATAGTTACGAAATACGATCCAATAAAGATATTGTTTTGAAAATAACGAGACTTTGAGTCCCGATCGTTTGTCTCTGGGAGGCGTTGTTTTTATTTTTGAAATCAATCTTAAAGCCGCTCTACTTTATTTAAATGACATGCTGGTGCGTCATATATAGGCGATTAAAGAACAGGCACTTAAATCACACAAATATGATAATCATTTAGCTAAAGGTGATTTCAAACACATAAGAGAGATATATATATAAAATGAAATTTCATTCATCGTGGGAGAGTTGTTGCACAAGGAAATCTAGAGGAAAGCTTATACATGAATGCTTAAAATTAAATCTAACTACTAGAAAACGATTGCATACAAGAATCAGTGGGGGGATTTCGCATGCATCATTGGGGGAGAAGTAAGACTACTCTACTAAGCAGTAAATGAAAGTAATAAAAATTATGAAGAGCATGATCTAGAGCTAGAAGAATAGAGGGCATTCAGGGGTGGTCCCCGATGGCCTTGGAGTGGTCGAGAAGAGAATGAGGGGCGGCCAATGTAGCTTAGGTCGACCCCTGGAGAGAAGTATGGTTGATCCAGCATCCTGGCATGGTGTCCTCCATGGTGGTGGTAGTGAGCTCGTGGAGGTGGCGTGAATGGCACCAATGGAGTGCAATTGCCAAAGAAGTGAATGGTTGCCAATGGCCACCGAAGGGGTCTTTTTATAGACCTAAGGGAAGCTCTCTAGAGAATTATGGAATTCTCTACAGAGGCCTATGGTGGGAGCTCGTGGGAGAGTGAGAGAGAGAGGGTGGATGGTGGTTTTTAGATCCACCAAATGTGGATCTAAAAATTGAATGGCTCTTGGTTGCTATTTTTGGCAACCAAGGCAACCACACATGGTAGAGAGTTCTAGAGAACTCTAGGCTAGATATTTTCGTGTGGATGGTGTGTGTGGGTGTGTGTGTGGGTATGTGTGGGTCGAAACTTAGGTGGCTAGGTTGATTAGGTTGGGTTCTAGTGGGTTTAGGTCAAGGTAGGTCTCAAATTAGGGTTATAAACCCTAATTCACTAAGGTAAAGTGCAATTAAACTTAATACAAGTTTAATTGGGTGTGTGGAAACTTAATTGAGAGTAAAACAACTCAATTAATTTAGTTCTAGGTCAATTGGACTCTCACTAAGTACAATTGGACAGTGTGTGCTGAGATCAAGGCTCAATTGGACTCAATGAGTCTAATTGAATAGGTTGATGGAATTGACTAAGATCCAAGTCAATTAGGTTTAGTGAGGACCTAATTAGGTCCTTAGGGAGGTTTAGAGGTGATGTACTAGGGTTAGGGGACCTTAATTTAGGTTCTTATGGGGTTGGAATTGGGTTTAGGGACCTAGAGATCCAAGATCAAGGCTTAAATCTCAAAACAGGAATTGGAGAGCAGTATCAGATGTCTAATTATAGAATCAGACGTCTTATACTCAAAAATCAGAAGTCTAGACTTATTTTCTGGACGTCCAATCAGAGTCAGAAAGGATTTCGAGTTCTGTTTTGGGTATTCTGTAGAAATTGGATGTCTGACAAAGTGTCTGGACGTCCAATAACACTGCAGAAGTGGGTTTGAAGTGTGTGGGAGTTGGCTAAGGGTCTTGGACGTCTTAAAACATATCTAGACGTCAAGAGAAGAGTTGGAACTAGGGTTTTAGGGCTTCCTAGGGTGTTGTGACCTAATCTAAGGGTGGCTAAGGCTTGGGGAAGTCTCTAGGCTATCCTAGGGCTAGGATGGACCTAAGCTCTTCACATTTTACTGCTTTATTTCTACTTACTAGAATAGAAAACCTTTAACCCCCTTACATTATTATTCCTACATCTAAGCTAGGCCTTCTGCTCCAACTCTGCTACAACTCCTGTTATTCCTAATCCAGCTTTAGATCCAGCTCCTGATCAGTTTATTCCCTGCAATTGACATAATGCACCTAATCAGCACGTTATAACATTATTTTATGCATAGCTAAAGGAAAGCAATAAAGATGCAGACAATGCATATGTATGCGTGAATAACCCTGACTTATGCTAAGTCCTAGCTTAATCTAGTCCAATTAAGACCTATGATTGCTGCGCAATCATACCCCCATGCCTAAATCTTGCTAGTCCCTAGCAAATGCAAGACTAAATTATTTACAGCAAGGGTCCCTATGGGACTGGTTATTTTATCAAGTGTTTGCATAGAGATTTTTCTCCCTTTTGTTTTCATCCTATGCTCTAGAAATCCAGACAATCGTGAAGGTGCAGCTATGTAGCTTTTGCAATGGATTTGAGTGAAAACTAATACACCTCTAAAGCCTGTACTTGACCCCTAATAAAAATTCTAGCAGGATAGGCGAACTTCTTCCCTCGGGATATTCAAGATATTCTATGAATTTCACCCCAACTTTGGGCTTAGGTAGAGAATCTTTGAGGGAAAGGATTATATATTTGGTGGCTCATTCTCACTTGGTGCTACATAGAGACTAGTACTACAGAATCCAGATTCCTGAATTACTAAGTAACTTAACTTAGAGAAAGACGAGAAAAACTATGCTCTCTTTTGATTCCTTTGTATTCATTCTCTGTTACTCATTTTCTTTCTTTTTCTTAGAGATCACAACCTCACCAGATTCATACATAGGATCTGTATTTGGTGGTCTCACTAGGCATTAACACTTTAATTGAGTTCTCATAACCCTAACACTAAGTCGGGATTCCTCAGCCAGTATTCGGGCGGTCAGAAACACAAGAAAAATAGGTTAAGGCCATATTTGGTGGAGCTCAATTTTATTTGGTGGTATTGCCTTGATAAACACTAAATATTCATTCTTTTCTTCTTTTTTCTTCTTTTTCTAATTTTTTTTTTCAATTTTTCTTTCTTTTCATCATTCTTTTTCTTTTTCTTTTTCTCATTTTTTTTATTTTTTTTATTTTTTTATTTTTTCAGCATAACACAACTGGCATACATCCATGAACTTTATTGAGGAGGCATTATTAGGGATTGGTGGTACTCAAGAGACATTGGGTGGCTTATTTGGTGGAAGTGCCTACTCATGGCACCGGGAGAGACGGATAGGACGGTCTATTTCTGACCTTGACATCAATACCCTCCTTCAGCTGAGGATTCCGTAAAGAATGGTCGTAACCATCCACCTTAGCCCTAGTTTTATGAAAACTCACTTTCCGTGTATTTGCCTTATTCGGTGGCTCTCACAATTTCGCACAAAATGCATATGCAGGAACCTAGAGTGAAAACTATGTCTCATCTCAGAGCATCATCACCTAATTATCTAGGATTCCAGATTCCTCGCACTAATCTTAGAGCACCAGTACACTCTACTCTCATCTCACACTATTTGCTGGATTTTTGGAGGAAAATCTACCTGACTCCCAAAACATTGTCCAAGGGTTCAGGAAAAGAAGCACTGCTTCTTCTCGACAAACTGAAGACGTTTATCAGCCTTCACCGTGAATCCATTGCAAGTTCTACGTGTGTGTGAAAAGTTGTACTGGATTCTAGATTACAGGAATCAACTAAAGGATAAAATCCCTAATGCATTCTCTTAATAAAATAATCTTATTCATGAATGCAATATCTATATATGCTATAAACATTTAACCTCATATAATTTATACTTCGTGAATTTCCCATATCGGGTTACAATCAGCTTGACCCTAAATTTAGAACAAAAGGTGAGTGGGTGAGTCGGAATTGGCTATTGCGAATGATTTGTGGAGTCGGTTGTTCTTTTATTTAAGGTCCTAAAGTACGTTTTGCATGCAGCTCCGAGGTTTTCCTAAGTGTTGGCACAAAAAATTTTTTTAGTTTTTCTGTATCTACCCCCCCATGCCTAAGTTCTTGCATGTCCTCATGCATGAATGTAAAAGAAAATAAATGGTGCAGGGAGAGAATAGGTAGAAATCACCTGTAATTGCTCTTGAAATTATATTCAGCACCGGCCAACCTGTTAATATGCAATATAAAAGGGAAATATGCTAAAACAAAAATATGCTATGTATAAAAATGATGGTGGAATGTGGGGTGAATGGTATCTATATGTGTTGAGTTTAACGCCTCCAGCTAGGTGAAAGCTCAATGAGATGTGTCATTTCTAGAAAAGGAGCCGACTAAGATTAAGAGAAAGATATGCACGTATGCTCCCAGAATCAGTGGTCCGGAGATGTGAACTAGCTGATTATGCACCCCTACTCCAAAAAGTCTAGCTATAAGAAAGTGTGGAGTGGTAGTGGAAAATAGAGGATAATCAGAGGTGGGATCATGATGTTGATTTAACTGATTTGTCATGTCCCACAGTTCAGCAGGAAGTTGCTGAGGGAGTAGATCAACATGTATCTCAGAACTAGAATCTGAGTCGTAGGGATCCTCATAATGATAATTGACATCAAAGATCATTCCCTCTCCAGGCTCTGGGTCATATGGGGGTATTCGTGAAAGTAGCAAATCTGTGGGGAGGTCACTGAAATCCTCATCAGAAATTACTTCGTCCTCATCAGTACCCATCTTTGATTCATCAGAGGCTGTCTCCTCAGGCTCAAAGTTGAGCCATCTACTAGGATGATAGGTGCGTCCCTAGCTCCTTCTGCTCAAAGCTTCACCCTCATATGCATTGGGTTCCTCAGTAATTCCTGCCTCAAGTAGCATATTTATTTCTTCAGTTAAGTCATCCATAGCTACTTCTGGTTTTCGGATGTTAGGATCAAGGATAGAAAGTGTCATCTTAGAATCTCTAATATCCGAATTAGGGATGTAGGTGAAAGAAGAGTGCAGATTAGAAGATGGCTCTAGCACAGGTTCACCTACAATGGGAAGTGGTCTAGATTGATCAGTAGTGTCGCATGTAATGTCTACCTTAGGATCCATATCCTCAGTTAGATCTGCTTCCCTTATCTCAATTGGGTTATCCAACCCAAAAGGTGTCTCCCAGGATTCAGGATAATCTGATTGTGGCTCAGTCCTGGAGATATCAGTCCTTTCCTCAATTTTCTAAATGGAGTTCTCAGATGAACCCATTCGGCATACTTCCTGCTCTTGTCTCATATCAACGCTAGATTCTTTTTCCCCTGAGTGATCTTCAGGCATCTGCTCCCGAGAATCTTCTGTGTGTTCTTCCAGCGTAGTTGTTTCAGATTCTTCGAGGTCTTCAATGCTATTTTCCACTTGATATCTCAAAAGTAATAGTTCTTGAGTTTCTCGATTTTGTCCCATTTGCCTTGTAATCTCTGTCGTTTCCTGAAGGAGCTCCATCACAGCTTGCTGATGCGGAATCCGGCTTTGTTTTTGGTTCGGCTCAATGATAGCTTGGATTTCGCGTAGATAGGATGCGACCTTTTCCTTAGCTCTCACTATAGCTCTCTGTATTCTATAATGTGGCTGCATATGCATCGGTAGCTCTTCAGGTGTTCCAGGGGGTGAATCAAGTCTACCTATGTTCCATGGGTGAGAAGCAGGAGTATGAAATCCATATCCTAGGTTATAAGATGCGATCCTTTGAGGGATCGACTGGTATGGATCATAATATCCAGGGTTAGGATATGGGTTAACCATTTCAATAACCCAAGGAGAAGGATCAGGCAAAGCGAAAAGTCATCTTCGCCACCTTGGGTTCTGATCCTAAGGTTGAGCTGATTCAATGACCCAAGCTCTCAGATAAGCTCGTGGGTCCAGCTCTTCTGGATCCTGATTAGGTCCAGATCCAATGTTAGCCATCGCAACTCAGCAGATAGAAGAAGTGACTTGCCTCCTTGGGAGCGGCTCCCAAGGTCCAACCAAGTGAGGTCGAAGTGACCTCCTTGCATGCATACACCGCCCAACCCCTAGGTTGGTGTAGCCACGTAGGACAAGGCTAAGGCCCTGTTAATCAAATGGTCCTTATAGATCAGTTGACCAGATTTTTCGTTATGGATTTAAATTCCTGAAGATAAGTTCATCGTACAACCGACTGAAAGTGAATCCCGCCTCTCAAGCTAACCCAGCCAGTCTGGTTACTAGGGGACTAAGGGGAAGGTTCTTCCTTTGGCTTATGCCTCCGGTTCCGTTGAACCCCGAGCCGCGGTCGTATGACACTACCCCACAGACTTAGTCACCAGGTTTGGTAAGAGAGATTAAACTCATCCAGTAGTACGACAACGAACTCGGGTTGATTTTGTGTTTTAAAATCAGTTTTTAACCTGTTTTCTTCAATTAGGTTTGTGGTGAGTGGCCCACAAGGTGACCAAGCTCACCGGCTAACTAGACTTGATTAAGTCTAGGTTAGCCAAAAGTGTGGTCTCTATTTGTGACCCTAAAGGTTCAACCTAAGTTGCATGCACTTCTAGGGTTTCTCTCTATTTCAGCAGACCACAAAAATAATGTTGATTCTCTGATAGTGATTGGAATCCAATTAATTTGAAATTTTGCAAGTAGATTCCTTTCTCAATTATTTTTTCAGAGAATATTTTCTTTGAATTTTTACTGTTTCAACCAAATTTTTAGGAAATTTTAAATATCAGGGGGTCAGATTTGAAACTTTGACCCTTGAATGATTTTTCTCTTTGAAACAGTATCAAATGATCTTCAAAAATTCAGGAAAAATATGTAAAATAAATCCAATTATATCATCTTTCAAACCCCACCATTTTTAGTCAAAACAGATTCGCAGATTGCTCGGAATCACTTTTGGAACTTTGAAAATTTTTGAATCTGGGTCTATCTGACCCCCGTGCACTTCACGAATTTTTAAAAATTTTATACTTGGAGTTTTCTCAAAGTAATGGTGGAATTTGAAAGATGGTTTGAAAATGAAGGTTTTTCCCAAATTTCAGAATTTTTCGCTAACAGATTTTTCAGAAATCGAATTTTTAGGTGAGATTTGAAATCTGGCTGAAAATCAGAAGGTGGTGGAAAAGCTTTTAAAGAGGCTTGAATTTGAAATTCAAGCCTTCCACCAAAAATGCTTTTTTTTTTCTTTTTAATCTTTTGCACTTTTTTTTTCAAAAAGAATTTTTCAAAAGATTCAACGAAAATCTCTTTTTTTTTCTTTTTTTTTCTAACCTAGATTCAAAAGAAAACCTAATCTAGATTTTTTTCAAAATTTTTTCTTTTTGATTTTTTTTTCTTTTTCACGAAAATGAGAAATTCTTTTTTTTTCACAAAGAATTTTTCTAAGGAAATTGCAACAAGTAAATCTACTCCTACGGTTCAGAAAGAGAAACCTAATCTAAGATAGATGATGTGCACTTGATTTTTCTTCGCCGCGCTCGGTGTGTGCGCAAATCCCATTTTTCTTCCGTGTTATCTTTCACATCAAAAAAAAAATGAAGTAGAGGAAGATTTTTCAATGATAAGTAAAAGATCGAAACCAAGAAAAATGATGTTGCCTCCCTGGCAACAGCGCCATTTTGTTGGGAGAAATCGTAGATCGCATTTTTGATAAAAACGTCATAGTATAGTTGCGAAATACGATCCAATAAAGATATTGTTTTGAAAATAACGAGACTTTGAGTCCCGGTCGTTCGTCTCTGGGAGGCATTGTTTTTATTTTTGAAATCGATCTTAAAGTCGCTCTACTTTATTTAAACGACATGCTGGTACGTAATATATAGGTGGTTAAAGAACAGGCACTTAAATCATGCAAATAGGATAATCATTTAACTCAAGGTGATTTCAAAGACATAAGAGATATATATATATAAAATGAAATTTCATTCATCATGGGAGAGTTGTTGCACAAGGAAATCTAGAGGAAAGCTTATACATGAATGCTTAAAATTAAATCTAACAACTAGAAAACGATTACATACAAGAATCAGCGGGGGGATTTCGCATGCATCATTGGGGGAGAAGTAAGACTACTCTACTAAGCAGTAAATGAAAGCAATAAAAATTATGAAGAGCATGATCTAGAGCTAGAAGAATAGAGGGCATTCAGGGGTGGTCCCCAATGGCCTTGGAGTGGTCGAGAAGAGAATGAGGGGTAGCCAATGTAGCTTAGGCCGACCCTTGGAGAGAAGTACGGTTGATCCAGCATCCTGGCATGGTGTCCTCCATGGTGGTGGTAGTGAGCTCGTGGAGGTGGCGTGAATGGCACTAATGGAGTGCAATTGCCAAAGAAGTGAATGGTTGCCAATGGCCACCCAAGGGGTCTTTTTATAGACCTAAGGGAAGCTCTCTAGAGAATTATGGAATTCTCTAGAGAGGCCTATGGTGGGAGCTCGTGGGAGAGTGAGAGAGAGAGGGTGGATGGTGGTTTTTAGATCCATCAAATGTGGATCTAAAAATTGAATGGCTCTTGGTTGCTATTTTTGGCAACCAAGGCAACCACACATGGTAGAGAGTTCTAGAGAACTCTAGGCTAGATATTTTCATGTGGATGGTGTGTGTGGGTGTGTGTGTGGGTATGTGTGGGTCGAAACTTAGGTGGCTAGGTTGATTAGGTTGGGTTCTAGTGGGTTTAGGTCAAGGTAGGTCTCAAATTAGGGTTATAAACCCTAATTCACTAAGGTAAAGTGCAATTAAACTTAATACAAGTTTAATTGGGTGTGTGGAAACTTAATTGAGAGTAAAACAACTCAATAAAGTTAGGTCTTGGTCAATTGGACTCTCATTGAGTCCAATTGGATAGTGTGTGCTGAGATCGGGGCTCAATTGGACTCAATGAGTCCAATTGAATAGGCTGATGGAATTGACTAAGATCCAAGTCAATTAGGTTTAGTGAGAACCTAATTAGGTCCTTAGGGAGGTTTAGAGGTGATGTACTAGGGTTAGGGCACCTTAATTTAGGTTCCTATGGGGTTGGAATTGGGTTTAGGGACCTAGAGATCCAAGATCAAGGCTTAAATCTCAAAATAGGAATTGGAGAGCAGTATCAGACATCTAATTATAGAATCAGACGTCTTATACTCAAAAATCAGAAGTCCATACTTGTTGTCTAGACGTCCAATCAGAGTCAGGAAGGATTTCGGGTTCTGTTTTGGGTATTCTGGAGAAATTGGACGTCTGACAAAGTGTCTGGATGTCCAATAACACTGCAGAAGTGGGTTTGAAGTGTGCGGGAGTTGGCTAGGGTCCTGGACATCTTAAAACATATCTGGACGTCCAGAGAAGGGTTGGAACTAGGGTTTTAGGGCTTCCTAGGGTGTTGTGACCTAATCTAATGGTTGCTAAGGCTTGTGGAAGTCTCTAGGCTATCCTAGGGCTAGGATGGACCTAAGCTCTTCACATTTTACTGCTTTATTTCTACTTAATAGAATAGAAAACCTTTAACCCCCTTACATTATTATTCCTACATCTAAACTAGGCCTTCTGCTCCAGCTCTGCTGCAACTCCCGTTATTCCTGATCCAGCTTTAGATCCAGCTCCTGATCAGTTTATTCCCTGCAATTGACATAATGCACTTAATCAGCACGTTATAACATTATTTTATGCATAGCTAAAGGAAAGCAATAAAGATGCAGACAATGCATATGTATGCGTGAATAACCCTAACATATGTTAAGTCCTAGCTTAATCTAGGCCAATTAAGACCTATGATTGCTGTGCAATCACCCATGCACTGGAGGCGAAGAGCTTAAAACTTAAATTCAATAAATACCACTTACCTGCGCTGAGCATTTCCGTGGTGGGACTAAAGTCCCACCTGCTTTCGCTTGTGCACCTGCAGGAGACATTCGCTCAATTGGGGCAGCAAGACTCCTCTTGAAGCCTGCTCTCTGGCAGGATACGTTCGCGCACTCAACGCGCGTCACCTGGAGCGCAGCACCTAGGTGGATGCGGCCAGGAGTGTTGCTGCAAGCTCCTTTCTTCTGCTTCAATGGCAGAATGGGGGTTGACCTGAAGTTCACAAATACAGCCTTGCGGTCTCATTAAAGCACATGGGAAGCTTTGCTGTATCATGGAGAAGGTGAGGCGGTGGGTGGTAGGCCCCAGGGCGGCCTAGGCATGCGTGCCTAGGTCGCTCTGTGGCTGTACTTATGGGTGTGTTCAGTGGACGTTTAGGGAGGTGATAGCGGTCGGTGGATGGGAAAAAGGTGATCAGTGGGTGATGGCGGAGGTGATCAGGTGTCTGGCGAGATGTGTGGAGGTGCAGAGCAGTGGATGCACCTTGTCGGTGGTCGGTCGGAGATGGAGAAGGTGGAGGTGGTCTATGGCTGCAACGGGTCGAAAGTGGAAATAGAAAGGTAGGAAATGAAGAGGGGAGAGAGGGGAGTAATTCTAACCTAACTAAGTGGAAAAAAAGGGAGAGGAGGCGACTGGCTGTACCTACCGCCGTCGGAGAAGAAGATGTCTAATGGAGGGAGAGCGGCAACGACGAAGGGGCTGGAGGCTCACGTGCGAGTGTTGCGCGACATGAAGGAAGGTGGTGAAGGTGGCTCTACCACTGGTATTGTGGCAGAGCGATGAGAAAGAGGAAGAGGGCTCACTAGAGCTCACTGGATGCTTGGCCAGAGGAGAAGGGAAGAATTTAGGGGTGATTCTCCGGCCAAGTCAAGCTAAATAGGTGTGGCCGAAGGTGGTGGACCTTTTGACAAGCTTCCAACCGTAAGAGACCTCACTAGAGATGGAAACCATTGGAGACCCAAATCTCTTGTGCGTTCGCACGAGAGATTGGGTGGGAATTAGTGATTGGGACCATGCTCAGATGGAAGGGAATTCCATAGAGAATCTCCCTTCCAAATCTAGAAGGAGATCTCTGAGGAATTAGGGAGTAATCCCCCATCCATTCCTTGCTGGAGTAGGATTCGTTCACTTTAATGGTGGAGGGACCTGATTGTAAGAGTTGTGAGGAAGTTAGGGGGGTTTACGCAAGAGTTTTCAAAAGTTAGGGGCCAGAATGTAATTGGGTGGACTATTTTGCAAAGTAGATCAAGATGACCTCCCCTTAGGTCCAAATTTTGGTACAAACCTAACTTGGACGTGAGGAATCCAATGGTGAAGTTGGATTTTATGTTTGACCATGTTTGACTAGACATTTTACATAAAAACCCAAATTAGGTTAAATAATGAGCTAGGACCCCAATCTAGGTCAAAATAGGTGCTAAAGGCCAATTTGAAGGTTTTAAACCCTAGCGGGTACTTTTCCATGATTTTTAGAGGGTTTAGTTGATCTTTATCTTGACCAAACCCTTGCTAAATTAAGCGGATCTGTTCTAGGGTTACAAGATGTCATTTAATTCCTAGACTGCACATGAACCCATTTCTGACTGAACCAACCCACTTTTTATCTCATTCAAACCATTTGGCCTATATTTTGCCTCTGAGAAATTTCTTTTATACAATGCAATGGTAAATATGCAGTTTTAACCTTTGTTTCATGTTTTCTTCTCAGAGCATTTCTTCCTTGAATTAGGCTCTTCTTTAGGTTATGTAGGAGCTCTTATTCTCTTTCTTAGGTCAAAATGAGCTCGTTAGGGCTCATGATGAGGCTCTCATCATACCCCCATACATAGCTTTTTCTAGTCCCTTAGCAAAATTTCAAAGTTTTAACTTCTGTTCTAGACCCTGAGTTTCTATCATCAGTTATGATAAGTGCTTTTCTTCTTCTTTTGATTAGGTTAGAATGCTGACAATAGGACTAGAGGTACTCAAGTACCAACCAAGATCCGAACCTGACCAGCTTTAGCCTCGATCCTCTGCGAAGGTTTCTAAGGCCTGCAAAAACTATCCTAGGGTTCGTTGGACTCCACGGTTAAAGCACCTGTGCTTGAGACATTTTTTGCCTTGGTTTAATTTACAGTGTGTTTTTGTAAGAGAGAGACAGAAGATTTATTTGTTTGGAGAGTTTTTCTCTCTTTTATTTTTATTTCTAGCTTCGAATTGGCTTCTCAACACGGTCTGTATCAGATTCCTCGTCCCCAACATCAATCCTCAAAGGTCCCTGGCAATTGATGCTTCGTGATAGCACCGCCCATGGCAACCCCTAGAACCCTGGCTTTCGAGATTTTGAGATAATCCTGCCCATGGCGTTCTTTAGTAAAATCCAGACCCTGGAAATTGACATTTCGTGATAATGCCGCCCATGGCATCTAAACCAACACAAGGTGCTTACGTACCCTCAGTAGGATATGTAAATACCCTAGGAGACAAGCACAGAGAAGACGATATGTTGTTATACATCTTCGAGGGGAATTTCTCGCCTCTCCGCGCAGGAAACTCATCCAAATCAACTTGTGTTGATCGGCCATTCCTAATCTAGGCAACCTTTTCAGAACATTAAAACGCTTTTGCTTGATGTTGATAGTTATGCTCTCTGAACCAGACTGTGTGTGGATTGGGTTGCTTAGGTTACCGAGGCCCACAAACCGAAAGTTAGTTAATGAGGTCAAATACTCCTTAAGCCTTAGACCTAATACTTAAGCTTCGCATTTTCCCCAACCTCTTGAGGATTATCGAGAACTTAGCAGATACTTGAATTTTTAAGCCTAAGAGTCTAACCCAAAAGGCCTAAGATCAGCGTTCCTGTTAATCTCTTTTTGTGTCCCATTAGCACTTTTCTTCATTCTTTATCTTCTTCTTGATGAGGTCTAGAACTTTAGTTATTACCTTAATCACTTACTAATGACTATCTCTTTTTCTTTTTCCTTTTGTGCTCCTTTTTGTCATTTTGCTCTTTTTCTCCTCATGATTATGTGGCTCACAAAATTTCCTCCCTCCATTTTTTTGTTCTTTTTCATAATTAAAATTTTTTTTTTGTGTTTTTGACATATGTGAATTTTTTTGTGAGAATCCTTCTAACTTTTTCTTGGTTCTGTATGTATGCACTTTACCACCCCCCATGCCTAGGTTTTGCAATGTCCACATTGTAAACGAAGGGTGTGAAATAGTGTTGAGGTCAGGGACATAGAACATGATACATCGGGTGGGTGAATGGGTCAGGAACTGACTGATGCAGATGATTTCAAGCTCTGGTACGTGTACCAGAGGTGGGATCAACTGTCTAAGACTGAACTCAAGGTGCAATAGACGTGGAGTACAGATGGATAATCAGACGAATCTTGAGTTTTTGGACTAATGGGTTGCCTCCTGTTAAGCACTAAATTCAGTGCCTTCAGTCGAGCGGAACATGGGATGGAGAGGGAGTGGTCAAATCAGCAAAATTTTGTAAAACAAGCACCTTGATTAAGAGCCTAGTTGGTCTAACCAGCTGCTTGTTGAGATCAATGGGTTGATGATGCAACCCAAACCCAATTAGTCAGGTGGGTTGATATATGTAGATTAACATATGCGGAACCCACCAAATGCAATGAAGCTCTGATGGATGTGGAATTGAAAACTTAGGTTTAGGATGAGTCGAATCAGCCTGGCCTGAGTAGGGCTCCGAAAAATGATCAGTGAATGGTGTGGAAACCCTATAGGGGAGATCAGAGAATGATGGAGCATATTTTTCAGTTTGATCAATGTTTGATACCTGGTATGTGTATGGAGTTGAATCATCTACAAACAGCTCGAAAAGAGGTGTATCAGAATAGAAATTGAGTCCGGTTGCGGGTCGGGGTTGAAAATGGGTTTTGATCGATTTTGAATATTCGAAAGAGGTGGCTTCACTAGAACCTGAACTTAAATCAGTGATTTTGGGAACCAAGTCCTCAGAGTCAGAGAATGAATCATGTGAGCTGAGGTCGTAGATTGGCTTGTTGTATTCAGGAAGCAGAGTTTCTCCAAAATCATGGTCAGATTCGAAATCGTCGGAGAGTTTGCGAAAATCAAGTTCTGAGTAAGATTCAAGATCATGAGTTCCACCATAGAATAACTCACCTGATGTGGATTCAGCAGCCTGATTGGGATCTAGCCTATATGTCAATTCTATGCTCAAATCGGTGTTCTTACAAGGCTCCAGTTCCAAGTTGGTAGGACAGACCCAATTGAAACCCTACTCATTCAACTCAGTTTCTGTATCATAGATTGGCATGACTTCTGAAAAATCTATGTCTCTCTGAGGATGTTGGCGAGGGATATTTATCAAATAGAGGCCCAAAATTGTATTCTTCATTGAAACTTTGATTTGCTTCATATGAGGCCTCATACTCTTCCCAATAGGTTTCAGATCCAGATTCTAGGCTTAAGATGTGGGTTAAATCACTAGAATCTATGTCTGAATAACCTTCGAGGGTCACCTTATCAGAATAAGGGGCGGGATTTACACCCTCGCGAGGTTCAATTCTAACCTCATTATTGTAGGAGTTTTGGAATTCTAGGCTTGGTGATCTAGGGTCTAAGGTTGGCTCAACCTTGCATTTTCCTGCAATTGGAACTTCCCAACCTTCTTCAATATTAGACACATTGTACTCCATCTGGGATGGGAATCCACAACCATTCTGTGCCTTAACCTCGAGATATGGGAAATCAGATTGATCCTCGAAATTGTTCCAAGATGGTTCATCATCTGGTGTGTACGGGTATTTCTAATCGATAATTTGTTTCAATAATCTCATCATTTCCTCCCATTTTTCAAGATCATCTTGGTGTTGTTCCCATAGTACATGATTTGTCATGCATTGAAGGTATTCAAAATTGTGTAATTTTTCTATCTCAATGCATTTTGTGATGAGCATGTCTCAGGTTGATCCTTTTGTGGCTTTTGTTAATAATATTTGGGCACAGTTTATAATGAATGTTGTGGTTGTTGGGACATCAACCTGAATGTTTTCTACTGGCGTTGAGGTTTTGTCTTCTTTTTCATGGAATGTCAAGGCATCCTCAATTATCCTATCTCTCATGGATCTTCGGGATTCAGGTTTCTTGAATGGTAGTCCTAAGTGGTTCAGCAGCATATTTGGATCAGGTGGTCGAATCAAGATGTAGAATCAGAGTTTGAATCAAGATGTAGAATCAAGTTATGAAGCGAATAGATCTGAATAAAGAGTCCCACTGAAAATGTATGTGTGTGGTCTAAAGAGAAAAGATGAGGGACTGGAGATGTTTTTGACCCAATCAAGGCACCCAAAGATGTTGGATGACTATGGAGGTTCGGGGCAGATGATACCCCTGGATCAGAAGGTGGTCCACCAGAGAATTACCTGGGTAGCCAAAAAGGGAGAGTCTTGCAAAGACCCCTACACGGTAGAGCATCCCCACGGGTTACAAGGTTTCCCCCACTCGACCTCTCTTGTCATTGAGATTCCAGGTAGACCAGAATGGGGACCTTGACCTCTTAAGTCTACCATGATGAGTCCATTTTAATGGACTAATGTTACACCTAAGTAACTTTAATTGTACATTTTAGGTTTGTTAATAACTACACTAAGTTATAGAATAATTGTATGCATCATGATTTAATTTTATAACATTCTATAATTTAATGTGTAATGATTATGTTTTTTTTATGTGTACAAAAAATAAGTGGCAAAAGAATGAGGAGGAAAGGGTAAATTACCCTTTTAACAGGCGGCTGCTCTTTTCCCTTTCTATCGGCCACCCTCAACAGCCGCCGGCGTCTCCCCAATAGCCTCTTGCCAAAATTAGAAAAGGGATTTGAAAATCCCTTGATTGGCGCACGCGGGGAGAGACAGGAGTTAAAGAGAGGAGGCGACGTTGTTTGCACCTCAAAACACGCCTATAAGAACGCCTTCTTATGCTATTTTCTAGCATTAACTATGTATATTATAATCCTATAGTCGCATTTGTAAAAACGCTTGCATGCATGCATTTAATTGAGAGGAGAAGAGAATGGAATAAATGGCTTGCATAATTATTTTCTTTATCAAGTGTTTCTTTGCAAAAGTCCCTTCTCTATTTTTATTTTCATCTTTCTTTTTTTTTCTCATTCCCGCGGCTGCCTTCTTCCCGCAGCCGCATGCAGCACCCCCGCCTCTCCCTGCTGTCCTTCCCGCGCCTCTCCCTGCAGCAGCCACCCCCGCCTCTCCCTGCTGCTGCCATGCCTCCCCGCCATGCTCTCCTCCTCTATAAAGCCGCAGCTCTTCCTCGCGACAGGGGGGAGGGACGTTGCTGCAATACGCAGCTGCGGCAGCTGCTGAAAAATCGCCACGCTGCAGTCCACCACCTTCCTCGCCCGTTCTCCCCTCCCATACGCCGGCCCTCCGTCGAGGAGGCAGCCGGCGAGCAGGAGAACCCACTGTGGTGCTCACCACCACAGTGGGAACACCACCGCCCAGCTCTTCAACGAGCAGGTGGGCGTGGTGTGTTCTTTTCTCTTCGTTTGCATCTCCACGCCATTGCTGCTGCTTTAAGGTCCGAAGCTTGAAGCAGCAGCAGCAGCAGCTAAACCGCGGCAGCAGCAGCAGCAGCAGCGACCCCCGCCTCCTCCGCGACCTTCCCCGCAGGTGCGCAACCCTCCGCGCGCGCCTGCAGGCCCGTTCCCCGTCTCCGCCTCTGCTCTGTCGCCTCTGCAATTCCACCCGCGACAGGCCGCTGCGCGCACTGCAGCGGCCGGCTACGGCCTCGCGCCGACCCCCGCGAACCTCTGCAACCCTCCGCGACCGACTGTAGACTCCCCACCGCCCTCTCCGAGCACGCCATCGTCTGCGCTCGCAATCTCTCCCGCCTGCTCTTTCTCTCTCTGGTGCTCTCTCTCTCTCCGCGATCTCTCCCGCCCGCTCCCTCTCTGTCTCCCGCTCTCTCTCTCTCACGTATTCTCTATCTCTCTCTCTCTCTTTTCACTTACAGCAACACACACACACCCATTCACCGACACACACACACACACACTAATAGTAACTTATATACATACATATATATATATATATATACATATACATATATCTATATATATATACTTATATATACATAGTATATCTATATAGTTATGTATACATACATATAATATAATATATATATACATATACATATATAATATATATATATATATATATACACATACTCATATACATATATATATATATACATATCTATATACTTATACATATACACATATATACATACATATATCTAGATACATATATACTTATATACATATATATATATATATCTATATAGTATTATATATATATACTTATATACATATATACATAGCTATATACATATATACATACATATATATATATATATATATACACCTATATATATATATATATCTATATATATCTATACATATATACTTATACATTTATATACATACATATGTACATATACTTTCATGTTATTTATTATACGCTGTATCGCGGGGATATCTGCACCAGTTGCTGATATTCCCTTATACACGCGTACAAAAAAAGCATGGTCCCATACATCATCCATCCTCCATCCACACTTCACGCGGCACCTAGTCGTGTTGGTTGCGTCTCTCTAGACGTCGGCTGACTCGACATAGTGCTACACTCCATCGTCACCTCCACCCCCACCCCTTTATATATATACTACATATAAATATATATCTATAGCTACTATATTTACTTTCTATCTGATAGCTTCCTTCTTAGTAAAAAGATAAAAAAAGGTATAAAAGTGAAAAGATAATCTTTGATTTGCAGGTACCCCGTCTTGCAAGTAGCAAGACGTGTTTTGAAACTCTGTTTTGGCTAAAAGCCAAGGACACAATTTTGAGGGTGTGCCTCAAGAACAAGGATTACCAGAAAAAAACCTAAATAAGAAAAATACCAAAAACAGAATAAACGAACGGAAGAGACGCGTTTTAAGGAAAACGTAGAAACTCGACTTGAACCCCACTTCCCTGAGTTCGACCCTGGGCTTAAAAGTGACAAGATAAAATCAATTAGGCCAGGTTAAAAATTTTGTAAAGAGATGGTTAGGTCTGAATTAGGTTAACCACTATACACATTTCAACGATAAAAATATCATATTAACAACCTATCCGGGCCGACCATCATAACTTTTCTGGCGCCGTTGCCGGGGAGGTGCGCTTTCGAGTAAGTTTCTATCCAATTCCTTTAAATTTGTCTCTTCTCTCTTCACGGGTATTATTGTTTTTGGTGTGCAGGTGAACCTGGTGGAAGGAGAAGAAGGCTAACGAAGTCGAGGACGTGAGCAGATCCAAGGCGGGAACGAGAGCGTGAAGACGCCGACATCGCATTGGAACTTCGCACACGTTGCCAAACAAGTAGGTTTTCTTTTCTCATCAAATTAGGGTTAACTTGCCACCACACAAAAAAAAAAAAAAAAAAAATTTAAAACTAAAAATTAGAAAAACTTCTTGGGATTTCTTGAGGGCAAGTGGATTAAAATTCACTTGATTGATTGGTTGTCTTCACTCCCACTGCCCCGGGATTTCCCGCCTTACTTCGCATAGCGAAAATTCTAGAATCTTGATTCTTAGATTTTTCGCCATGGGAAGTATTCTTTGAGGCAAAGAAAAAGATTGCTTGTATCCCTCTTTTGCCTCCATTATCTTTAATTCAGGATCACATTTTTGGTGGGGAGATTTGGAATTGAGTTGATTCCAACCCCACCACGACTTTTCAAACTTGCCTGTGATTCGATCCTGAATACTTCAACCCCAACAGTTTTAGTTTCTTTATCTGTTGGTTGAAGCCTTGTGTGTGGATATCTTTCTGGTGATTGGGAGCACTTGAATTGAAGTGCTTTGGCTCCCTTTCACATTGGTATAAAATTGATTCGCGCATCCACACATAGAAATCTCCATTTAGGGTAGCCCATTGCATTTTAGCATGCATTAACTAACTGATAATTGAAGAAGGGTTTCTTGGGCTTTAGAAGGAAAACCTGTATTTTTGCAAAAACCCGGAGATTGGTTGAATTGGTAATTCAGCAAAACCCTAAAATTCATACTACTTAAGGCTGAACTCTAAAAACCATTCGCCAATAAAAACTTCAATTCGGGGAGATTTCCCCGTTGCATGCTTGTTCTTACACACTCTTAAAATCAATCACTTGGGCATTACCCGTAAACAACGCCCTTCACATTCCAAAAGCACTTGACCCTAAGCCTCTAATTAAAACTGGTAGTAACTTGACCCTTTTAAGGATTGGAGGTCTAACTACCTACGTGTAGCGGCTACGTGCTGGTGAGAGTTCCCGCGTGCTATCGGGTGTCTAAGACTGGGGCAAACGGCCTTTCAATCTGGCCCGGTGGTTCCACGGTGCTCGCATTCGGTTCCGTAGTTCGTGATAGTAGGTAACTTAGATCTTTAGGTCTAAGGGCACACTGTAGAGGTTAGGAACTTGACTGTATTGATTTGTAATTAAGTGTACCTTTGCGGCGTCATTTCTCTCATCCCTTTTCCCTTCTCATCTCCCCAATTCTTCCTGCGGTAGTGCATGTTTGGGAGGAGGTCACAAAACCCTGAATTGCTTGTATTGACTGATAAATCTAGAAAAAGAGCCGAATCATCCTCCTCCTCCACAAACATGGCACACACCCCCACCTCACCACTTCGTCGCAATTCTAATTCTTTCAACACCAGGCTTATCCCGAGAAACCCTGTAAGACCTTCCTTATCGAGTGTCGCGCCAAGCGACTCGGTAAGTCATGTGGAACTGGCTTCTGCGAGCCAGTATTTCAACATGGAGGACCAAGCCTCCATGTACTCGGACACATATGCGGACACGTCTTCTGGCATAGAAGATGCCTGCACCCTAAGGAATAACCCATTTTCTGCCACGTATAACCCAGGGTGGCACAATCATCCCAATTTTGCATGGTCCAACAACCCGCAGCGTCGAAACCCCGCTGGTGGACCAATGCGAGCGTCTGCACCCGTCATCCCAAGGGCCCAGTCTAATCCTATGGCAAATTTGCCATCAGGCCCTTGTGTACAGAAAACCAAACACGCATCAAAACCTCTTGATAAATTGATGCGAATGATGACGGAAATGTCAAAGCGCCATAAAGAAAACATGACCTCTCTTCAGCATTTGGCGCAGCAAAATGCTGAGATCAATCAACTAAGCATGGCGAATCAATCTCAGGGCACTTTTCCTGCCCAACCTGTTCCAAACCCGCAAAACTTTGTACCCTGTGGTCCGCAACCACAGGTACAACCTTCTCAGGAATAGGTTCATCAAATTCTGCAAGCTCCGAGTATTCCTTCGGGATTTCAGGTTAATCCCGCTGCAGCACCGCACTCTTATGCTGATAGTGATCACATCAAGGATGACACGTCTGACGAGGACGTGACTGTCAGTACGTGTATCGAACTAATTGGAGCCGATTCTGACTGCTGCGAATTACCTGACGACTGCCTGACCAACACAAACTGTGACGTTCCCCAATCCCTCCCTATTCTTGTACCTTGTCCTGACCAGACTTCTGACGAGGTTTTCTCCACTTCCCATACCTCGTGGTCTGAGTCATTGCCGGGCTGCTCACCGCCGGTCCACACTATGGAAGACCGGATTGCCCTTTCTTTCCCGCTAAATCAGGCAGATTTGCAAACCCACACTGGGACCTTGAGCCCACATCTTACTCACCGAGGCTATTCCCTTTTGGATTCATCTATCCAAAAAGCCCCCCTTCTTGGCCAATCTAAGGGCCAACTTCCTCTTCCTGATCTGTTTTCTGATCCGCCTGGGACACTCTCGTCCCGGAAAATGCCAAATCTCTCACCATCCACCATTACTTTTCACGCCTCTATCGCGATTACTTCGCTTTTCTCTTCACCACCCACCATCCACCCACCCTTCCACCCTGATTTATACCCTGAACCTCAGTTCCTGTTACCCGATCTGTCGTCCGTTCTCTGCCTTTCCCTGCATGCATATGAGGACATAGCATTGTTTGGCATGGGGGGGTGGATAGGCATCCATAGGATCCGGGTATTTTATGGTATCAGACAATTACCACCTATTTATAAATATGCAAGAAAAAGAAAAAAGAAAAGAAAAAATATATATATATATATATTAGTAATAAATGGTGTTTAGTAATGATCTAAAAGCTGAAACAAAAAATACAATAAGTGTTTATGGATATTCAACCTCTGTTTTGAAGAATTTCCAGGCCACAGAAGCTTGATTCGCTCAGGCTCGGCTTAATTCACTTAAAGCATTGACGAAATAGATCAAAATCTCTCCTAACTAAGAACGTTTCTTGTACCTGAGACACCAGTACAGGATTCGTTGGTTTGCTTTTTCTTGAGAGCTTAAGTAAACTTGGTTCACACTACACATATCAGGAAAGATCAGGTGAACATAAGATCCAACCCTAGTGTTCATTAGGAAAGGTGGAGTCCTTACCTGTGCGTGCAGGTAGACTTTTTATCCCAAGCTTTAGTCTTGTGTTTAGGAGTGGCTCTTTCCACCAAAAAGAAACTCTCCCACCAAGAAAAAAAAAAAAAAAAAAAAAGAAATCAGAAAAGAGATGTTTTAAAAGAGTCAGTATATCTCATAAATGTCTGTATACTTTGTTTTTCGGTGAGCCACACAAAAAAAAAAAAAAAAAAAAAATCAGAAAATGGGAGTTGAGTTTTCCGTAATCATCTTAAGGGTCAATCCGAAAACACGAGCTGAAATTGGGACCAACCTGTACTTAAAAATTCGTGAAACCCTGGGAGTGAGTCTTAAGGTTCATCTGGTCACTCTTGATCCTTCACTATGCACAAACCATAACCTCTTGAGCTCTCGAGTATGGCAAAAACCTCCTGGGTCCTGGAAATCATACTTAAGGTTTAAATATCAAGAGTCCTGGTTAATTGAGAGATGATCTGTGTCATGTAAGACTTAAAGTACTGGTAATCTTCTCTACAATTGGTTCTCACAATATCCGATAATAAACACACCGATATCATCTCAGAAGAAAATCTTCAGCTTAAGATCATTTCTAAATACGGTTTTGCTAGGGACTAGCAAAAGATAGGCATGGGGGTATATGTTTGCACCTCAAAACATGCCTATAAGAACGCCTTCTTATGCTATTTTCTAGCATTAACTATGTATATTATAATCCTATAGTCGCATTTGTAAAAATGCTTGCATGCATGCATTTAATTGAGAGGAGAAGAGAATGGAATAAATGGCTTGCATAATTATTTTCTTTATCAAGTGTTTCTTTGCAAAAGTCCCTTCTCTATTTTTATTTTCATCTTTCTTTTTTTTTCTCATTCCCGCGGCTGCCTTCTTCCCGCAGCCGCATGCAGCACCCCCACCTCTCCCTGCTGTCCTTCCCGCGCCTCTCCCTGCAGCAGCCACCCCCACCTCTCCCTGCTGCTGCCATGCCTCCCCGCCATGCTCTCCTCCTCTATAAAGCCGCAGCTCTTCCTCGCGACAGGGGGGAGGGACGTTGCTGCAATACGCAGCTGCGGCAGCTGCTGAAAAATCGCCACGCTGCAGTCCACCACCTTCCTCGCCCGTTCTCCCCTCCCATACGCCAGCCCTCCGTCGAGGAGGCACCCGGCGAGCAGGAGAACCCACTGTGGTGCTCACCACCACAGTGGGAACACCACCGCCCAGCTCTTCAACGAGCAGGTGGGCGTGGTGTGTTCTTTTCTCTTCGTTTGCATCTCCACGCCATTGCTGCCGCTTCAAGGTCCGAAGCTTGAAGCCTAACAGCGTGAAAATCGTAGCCTAACAGCGTGAAAAGCTTCAAGTTAGGATTTCCCTAACCCTCTCGAGTTAGGATTTCCCGATCGATCTAGTCGATCAAATCTACTATACGAACTACTTAAACAAGGGTAGTTCAACCTCAATTACAACCATGCTACAAGTACGAGGGTAGCATTCCTCAACCCCTCCTTTCAACAAGGAGATGGGAATTCACAATGTAAATACCCAACCAATAACAAAGAATAATTACAACACAACCTATAGAGCCAACAAAGATTTACCTAGGTAATATAGGTAAGGAAATTTCCCTTTGAAGAAGGGAGTGTGTTAGCGTGATGACGCGGGTGAGTGAACCACGTGGGGGCACCTAGTCACTCTCGTAATCTTGGAGGGAGAGCAGGTGCACAATTGGATTCAAGCTCTCTAGATGTGGAACAAAAGCTTGGTTAGCTAGAGCTTTTTCTAGATGCACTTCTACTTCTTTCTGACACATGAGTTGTGAAAGTGTGTTGCTTGGTGTGTCTTGGTGTGTCTTTCAAGCCAAGGTGTCCTCTATTTATAGAGGGTCTAAGAAGGCTTTGGAAGGCCTTAGAAGGCTTCTATAGCCGTTGGGGTTGAACCCAAGGCAAAATAGGCCATAATCAAAATCAATCATGATTCTGACAGGGTCATCAGACATCTGGTCTGGGCATCAAACATTTGGAAAACCAGTTTAAGACATCTAATTCTAGGCGGGTTTCTTTCCTGACTTGAATCATACCTAAACAGGGTCTTAGTGTATGGCCATCAGATAACATACAGGGCGTCTGGCACTAGGTCAGGACGTCTAGAAACCTATTTGTTTAGTGGAAATGAATTCCCAAGAAAGGTAATGGCTAGAAAATATCTCAAAGGAGATTTTGGGTCAAACGAGGAAAAACAGTCACATATCAGACGTCTGGGGTTCTCTACGGACATCTGATATAAGGCTAACGGTCATTTTCCTCAACGTCTACATAGGCAGCCAACGTTCCACTAATTGGACGTCTGGCAAAGGCATCAGACGTCTCCTAAGACATCTGGACTAAGGTCTGGATGACGGATTCTAACAGATAGAACCTATTAAGTCCAGCCTAGATGTTTTCGATGTTTAATCAAATAGTCAGATGTCTTAAAAGTCACTATCAGACGTCTGATTTCCAGATTGGATGTCTAATAAGGCTATCTGAACCCTATTTTGGTTTTATTTGTTCTCTACAGAAAACCTAAGTATCCAAGGGTTTGTGCAAGTGTTCCTAGAACTACTGTTAGGGTACTTTGAGGCTTTTTAACAAGAATCTACGAAATAAAATAAAGAGCAATAAAAGAAACAAAATACAAAGTACAATAAAGAGGAAATCTATCATATTCTTCATCTCCTTCCTTCTTCAAGCTTTTGCTCCTCGCGAAGCTCCTCCGCCTCTGTCAAGCTCCTCCAATCCGCCATGGATGCGAGCTCAAACTCCGTCTAAACACCTCACCATTTGCAATTAACCTGAAATCTAAGACTTCAAGTGCAAATATTAAATAACATATGTTTTGTTATCATTAAAATAAACGATCGTGATGCTCTAGCACCAACAATCTCCCCCTTTTTTATGATGACAAAATCATAAATAATAATGCATGAACATTCTCCCCCTTTTTGACATTATCAAAAAGGTGTTATGATTTTAATTCTCCCAAACTTCCCCTTAAAACATGCTCTTCAAGTTTTTGGGTTAAATTTCTTTTAATTAGTAGTAATGTTCTCCCCCCTTTTTGTAATAACAAGATGGCTATATATTTTTCTCCTCCTTTCTAAAGGAAATATAGCTAACTTATTTTAGAAACTCCCCCTTAAAGATGGACAAATAGCTCATTTATTTTAATTCCCCCTATCTATATGCTAATGATAAAAGGATAGGGTTAAGGGTTTTATCTCACCTACCATGGCCAATAAAATGGTCCAAATGGAGGTGGTGGATGCCACATCGGATGGGGCTCCCATCCGTAGCTTGGAGGTTCGGGCATCGACGCTGGTCTCTGATTTGGCGGTCGACGTGTGGCGTGTTGTTCGGTTGTTTGTCATCTCGTCGGTCTTCTTTTTTTTCTTCCCCCTTGGTCTACTCCTTGGTCCTCACAATTTGAGTTGACCATCTTTGAGCTTGTAGGTCCAGTCCTTTGTGTTGTAATCTCCCTTGAAACCTACAAAACAAGTTTCAAGTTGGTCTTTTGGTATCCAAGTTAGCTTGGATGCAGATCTGTTGGCAGATCTCCTTGAAGGAGATCCTTTCTCAACTTTAGGGCTAGATAAATTTTCTACTTTTTTGACCAAATTATTTGATTTCTCCCTAAGACATGAAATTTCATCTTCAATAGCATTCATCTTGGACTTTAAATCAGAAATTTCTACTTTTAAACTAGTATTTTCCTCAATCAACTTATGATTTTCAATGATTAGGTTATGATTTTCTAACAATAAGTCATTATTTTTAGGACTAGTTTCTAGGTCCTTGAGTAGCTTCTCTAACCTATCATTTTCAGATTTTAACATGCTAAGTTTCTTTTTCATGCTTTTGTTTTCTACTTTTAATGATTGGCTAACATCAAATAATTTATTAAAAGCTTCTTGTAAATCCGAGTTTACCTCATCGTCAGAGTCACTTTTGCTGTCGCCATGAAGCCTATGCAGGCGATTTCCTCCTCGGAATTCTCCTCTTTCTCATTCGAGCTCAAGTTGTCCCAAGTTGCTTGGAACGCCTTCTTCTCCTCCTTCTCCTTCTCTTTCGTGAGAAGAGGGCACTCTGGTCATAAATGACCTTTTTCATTGCAGTGGTAGCAACATCTTGGGCTATCCTTCTTCTCCTTTTCTTTCTTTGAGTCCCTACAAAAACTTGAAAATTTCTTAAGTAAAATTTTAAAGTCTTCATTGTCGGAACTTACCTCGCTATCTAACGTAGCTTTGAGGGTGAGAGATTTCCTTGGCTTGGGTTCCGATGTGTCCTTTTTCTTCTGCTTCAACTTCGTCTCGTAAGCCATTAGGTGCCTAGGAGATCCTCCATGTTGAGCTCCTCCACCTCGTTCACATCTTCGATGGCTGTGACCTTTTGCTCCCATTCTAGTCCAAGGGCGCAGAGAAGTTTCCCTTGAAGTTTCCCCTTGATAAAGGTCTTACCTAAAGCTTTTAAACTATTTACAATGAGAGTGAACCTAGTGTTCATCTCACTTAGAGATTCATTAGACTTCATTGAAAAAGACTCAAATTCTTGAGAAAGTAAATTGATTTTAGAAGTCTTTACCTTAGAGGTACCCTCGTGAGTTACCTCGAGTGTGTGCCAAATCTCATATGCAGTGGTACATTGAGAGATTCTATTAAACTCCTCCAAGCTAAGTGCGCAATACAATGCATTCATTGTTTTCGCGTTCAGCGAGAGTTCCCAGATCTGCTATTGCGAGTATCCTGCGGCAGGTCTCTCCGGGATGTCGAAAGGGGTCTCACATCAGGCCCATATTGTGAAGTCATTGGCTTGAAGCCATCTCTTCATCCGCAACTTCCAGTATGGGTAGTTGCTCCCATGAAAGAATGGTGGACGGGTGGTAGACTACCCTCAAGAATCCTTGTCGTAGAGCTGCTTCCCTCCACTATCTTCTTGCTGGGTATTACTCCAATCTTGCAAGAACTCGCTCTGATACCAATTGTAATTCCCTACTTGGAGGGGGTGAGATGTGCAAGACGTAAAAAATGCGGAATAAAAAGATAATAATCTCACAAAATTAGCAATCACACAATGTACACAATTATTTTTAGGTGGAAACCCAAACTGGGTGAAAACCACCACCTAACCCTCTCGAGTTAGGATTTCCCGATCGATCTAGTCGATCAAAGCCACTCTATGAACTACTTAAACGAGAGTAGTTCAACCTCATTTACAACCACTCTACAAGTACGAGGGTAGCGTTCCTCAACCCCTCCTTTTCACAAGGAGGATTCTGACTCACGAAGGAGATGGGAATTCACAATGTGAATACCCAACCAATAACAAAGAACAATTACAACACAACCTATAGAGCCAACAAAGATTAACCTAGCTACTATAGGTAAAGAAACTTCCCTTTGAAGAAGGGAGTGCGTCGGCGTGACGACGCAGGTGCGTGAACCACATGGGGGCACTAGTCGCTCTCGTAATTACGGAGGAAGAGTGGGTGCACAACATGATTCAAGCTCTCTAGATGTGGAACAAAAGCTTGGAGAGCTAGAGCTTCTTCTAGATGAACTTCTACTTCTTTTTGACACAAGAGATGTGAAAGTGTGTTGCTTGGTGTGTCTTGGTGTGTCTTTCAAGCCAAGGGGTCCTCCTCTATTTATAGAGGGCCTAGGAAGGCTTTGGAAGGCCTTAGAAGGCTTCCATAGACATTGGGGTTGAACCCAAGGCAAAACAGACCGTAATCAGTATCAATCATGATTCTGACAGGGTCATCAGATGTCTGGTCTGGGCATCAGACGTCTGGAAAACTAGTTTAAGACATTTGGGAACTCAGTCAGATGTTTAATTCTAGGCACATTTCTTTCCTTACATGAATCAGACCTAAATAGGGTTCTAGTGTATGGCCATCAGATGACATACAAGACGTCTGGCACTAGGTTAGGATGTCTAGAAACCTATTTGTTTAGCAAAAATGGATTCCCAAGAAAGGTAACGGCTAGAAAATATCTCAAAGGAGATTTTGGGTTAGACGAGGCAAAACGGTCACATATCAGACGTCTGGAGTTCTCTACGGACATCTGATATAAAGCTAACGGTCATTTTCCTCATTGTTTACGTAGGCAACCAACGTTCCACTAATTTGACATCTAGCTAAGGCATCAGACGTCTCTTAAGATGTCTGGACTAAGGTCTGGACGACGGATTCTAACAAATAGAACCTATTAAGTCCAGCCTAGATGTTTTTGACGTCTGATCAAACATTCAGACATCTTAAAAGTCACTATTAGACGTCTGATTTCCAGATTAGACATCTGATAAGGCTATCTGAATCCTATTTTGGTTTTCAAAGTTCTCTACAGAAAACCTAAGTATCCTAGAGCTTGTGCAAGTGTTCCTAGGACTACTGTTAGGGTACTTTGAGGCTCTTTAACAAGAATCTAAGAAATAAAATAAAGAGCAACAAAGAAACAAAATATAAAGTACAATAGAGAGGAAATCTATCCTATTCTTCATCTCCTTCCTTCTTCAAGCTTTTGCTCCTCGTGAAGCTCCTCTACCTTTGTCAAGCTCCTCTAATCCGCCATGGATGTGAGCTCAAACTCCGTCTAAACACCTCTCCATTTGCAATTAACCTAAAATCTAAGACCTCAAGTGCAAATGTTAAATAACACGTGTTTTGTTATCATCAAAATAAACAATCGTGGTGCTCTAGCACCAACACTTATCACACAAACTTATTTAATCAAATTAAAATAAAATTCAGGATGGCGAGGACTCGATAAACAAATCCACATTTTAGTGGATACCTGGGCTGATTAAGTCCGAAGACCTGAAGGGTTTTCGTGTTCAAATCATATAGTTTTATTTTTTAAGATTGAAAATTTTCTAAAGCCCAAGTTCTCTTTCCTAATTCCAAAATTTATATATATATATAAAGAAAATAAAATGAATCTACAGAGCTAACGAAGTAATTTAGAGATGAATATTCATCCCCCATGCCTATCTAATGCAATGTCCTCATTGTATTAAAAAGACATGAAATAGAGTGGAGTAGAGTAAAAAGCACCTGAATTACGTGAATAATGGGTCCGCTCCAAGATAAATAGAAACTGTATATGTGTTGAATTTAGTGCTTTCAGCTAGGCACACTATACAAAGAAGAGAAATAAAGAATTCAGAAGTGTAGGTCAGAATCAGAATAAAAAGATGCAACCTAAGACCTGCCAGCAGATGTTCATAGATGTGGACCAAATTGTGATGCAAACCCATACCCCATGGTTGAGAATATCTAAGGTTTTGGATAAAAATTACCCAGAACCTGAGATCAGTATGCAAGCGAGGTCGGGCCTGCGATTTTTGAGGATGCAACCTAAGACAAAAAAGTCAGGTTACAAAGAAATCAAGCTCAAAAGGATAATCAACGAATGTGTTCATGGGTTGGTCATCCTCATAACAAATGTCGTAAGGGTCTTGGTTTGATGGTTTCAGCTTAATTGGAACCCTTATACTCGGTCTTCTACTTCCTCCGGAGATTGCTTCCCAAATCAAAATTTCCCATCTTCTATCCTCCACATTCAGAATGTTAAATTCCAGGACCTCCTGCATATTAATCACCCCATTTGAAATTTTCAAGTCTAAAAGATGTGACTAAATCATAATTGACTTAGGTCTAATTATCTCAAAAATATAATCGTCAGTAAGCTCAATGGGGCATAATTGACAATCGGGGCATTGAATGGAATCCTTCAGAAAATGCAATTCTGAATCCGTCATGTGAGCCCCAATAAGATTAGTTGCCTTAGTTATTGGGCCATCATATGATCTATCAGATTCCTCAGGCCCAATTGTCTCACAGAAATCGTGTTCTGTAAACTCACGTAAGACTTCGCAAATTGATTCTTCACCCTCAAACTCAAAGCACTCTAAATATGTATTAATGTACATTCCAAAATCATCCATCACTTTCTGGTCCATGGAGACATATGTTTCGTCATACCCAGGCTCAAGGATCTCAGGTGAAGAAATCATATCATCCTTAATTAGTTGCTCTAAATCAATCTGGTCAGCCTCTTAACACGTGCCGCCCCTAACAGGTGCCTGAGCGGGTTCTGACATTGGATCTTTTGAAGGGGGTTCATCCTGGGAATCATCCCATGATTGAACTAAAGAAACCACAAATCTCATTCTCAATTTCGCTAACTTCCTAAGAAAAAACTCACCCGAGTTCTTATCCTTAACATCCTGGAGCCAATCCAACAAATACTTGTTAAGATCATCAATCATTTCAATCAAGGGCTCCAATTCCTCAGTGCAAGGTATTGGCTGAACTTCTAAAGATTGTATAGTATTCCTCAAGTTAGCCAAAATCTTATCTTGAGCATGGTTAACCTGAACCAAATGACTTGGTTCAGGGTTGGGTGGGTTTGGGATCAATGCAGAGGAGTTAACGAATTGAGATTCGTGATACCTTTCCTGATAATAGGTCATTTCGAATTGTTCAAAAGGTGGTGATGACCTAAAGGTAGTGTATTCAGAGGATGGGTAAGGACCAGTGTATCCTTCTTGATTGTAGATCGTATTAGGTTGTCCATGAAAGGGTGGCGATCTATAATCAATGTGGCTCAAAGAAGGATAGAAATCACAATTATGGTGTTCAAGGTTTGACCCCGAACATGGAGGTCCAGAACTGTATCCCTAATCTGATTATCCCTACTAACTGATGATTGATTATAATACGAGTTGGGTGGTCGGGCTCGGATAGGTTGTGTTAATATAGCGAATTAATCGTTGAAATGAGTATAGTGGTTAACCTAAATTGAGCCTAACCATCTTTTTACAAAATTTTAACCTGGCCTACTTGATTTTTATCTTGGTCACTTCTAGGCCCAGGGTCGAACTCAGGGAGGCAAGATTAGAGGTGAATAAGTTTCTACGCCTTTCCTACAACGAATCTCTTAGGTGCGTTTATTATGTTTTTGGTGTTTTTCTATTTAATATTTTTTTCTGATAATTTTGTCCTTGAGGTACACCCTCAAAATCAGGTCCTTGGCTTAGAGCCAAATTGTTCTTGGCTTTGAGCCAAATTAGGGTTCCAAAAATGGGTCATGCTATTCGCAAGGCTGAGTACCTACAAGACAAGGATTATCTTTTCTCTTTTACTATTTTTTTTTATCTTTTTAATAGCAGGAAACAAAAGAGAAATAGAAACAAGATAAATATAGTCAACATATACATAGATATATATATTATATATAGGGGTGAGGGTGGAGGTGGAAATGGTGTGTAGCACAGTGTCGAGTTGATCGACGTCTAGAAAGATGCAACCAATAGGATGAAGTGCCGCGTAGAGTGTAGGATGGATGGGTGTAAGGTCTATGCGGAGACGCTTTTTGTATGCGGGTATTGGGGAATATCAGCAACTGGTGCAGATGTTCCCATGATATAACGCGTGGTAGGTGATATGAATGTAAGTATATATTTATATGTATATATAGATAGGGTTATAATTATATAGGTGTAAATGTAGATATATATATATATGTATATATATAGAGATATGTAAATATATAGATAGATGTATGTACATATATATATATAACTAGATATATATGTATATATGTCTAACTATATAGATATGGATATATATATATAGTAATATATGTATATAGATATATAGATATATATATATATATATATATATATATATATATGTATTTATGTATATAGATATATTAGTATAAGTATCTATGTATACAGATATATATGTATGTAGTTATATATATGTATATATATATATATATATGTATTTATATCTATAGATATGTATGTATATATGTGTATAAATGTATATATAAATATACATATATATATATACATTTATGCATGTATGTATATATACTTATATATGGTTGTATAGGTACTAATATGTATATATATATATATCTATATATATGTATATAAATATATATATATAAATATATATATGTATCTATATATATAAGTATATATATAGGTGTGTACAAGTGAATGTGTGTGTGTACACGTGAAGGTGTACAAGTGTGGTGCATGTATGTGTGTGTCTGGAGGAGAGAGTGAGAGAGTGGCTATGAGAGAGGGCGCTGGAGAAAGCTGGAGAGTTAAGTCGTCCGGAGCACGCAGCTGACGTCTGGTGGTGCGCGCAGGCACACGGAGGTGGAGGCGCGCAAGGGTGCGTGCGCGCACTGGAGGGAGCGGGCTTGAGGCTGCAGCACAGCACACTGCGTAGCGCAACGTGGACTGGACTGGGCAAAGAAGCGGGCGCCGGCGCAGGTGCTGGAGAAGACGTTGCGGGCACAAGCGTACGTGGGAGCAGGCGTGCGCTTCGAGCTGGAGATGGTTGCGGCGTGAAGAGAGAGCACGCGGTGATCGGATAAGTGAGAAACTTTCCGGTCACCGCACTGTAGCTACAGTGTTCCGCAGAAACGCATGAACAATAGCTACAGTGCTCGCGCGGCGCGGACAACCAGTTACGGCTGGTTCTCCGTGCGCGGGCACGTTGGAGCGAGCCTCCGCGCATGGAAGGAGCTGCGCTGCTGCTGGCTTGCGCATGGAGGCTTGCACACGGGCTGGAGGCTGCTGCACTGCTGCTGGTGCTGCTGGAGCTTCAGCAATGGCGGAAGGGCTTGAATGTCGAAACAGAGAGTGGAATCAACCACTCCCACCTACTCTTGGATTAGCTGGGCGGTGGTGGGACTCACAGTGGTGGTCGTGGACCACTGTGAGTTGCTCCTACCCACAGCGTATCTCTTCAGTAGGAAGAGGTGCTGCGTATGGAGGGGAGAGGGGAGGAGACGGCCTGGAGGAAGGGGCTACTATGTGTATCTAGACCAGGCTCCCTCGCAAGGAAGATGGCCAATCTTTTTAAAGGAGAGAGAAGCATGCACAGCCATGCCCTGGGCTGCACATGACCGATCATGCGTCTAGCAGAGCATGCTGTGGCAGAGAATGGCGCAAAGAGCAAGCCATGCCCTGAGCCGCACAGAGAAGAAGAAGTTCAAAGCCAAATAAAAAATGAAGATGGTGAATTTGCAAGGTAGCACTTGATGAAGATGTTAATTACAAGGTCAATTATTCACTTTCCTCCATTCTCAATTAAATGCATGCATGTGTTAATTTTTACAAATCAACTATGGCTACCTAATATGCAATGGCAATGCTAGGAAATAACACAAGATGGCATTTTTATTGGTGTATTTTTGCTGTGCAATCATACCCCCATGCCTATATTTTGCTAGTCCTATCAAAACATTTTGTATTGTGTTTAGAAATGATCTTAAGCTGAAGATTTTCTTCTGAGGTGACACAGGTGTATTTATCTGTTGGATATTGTGAGAACCAATTGTAGAGAAGACTACCAGTACTTTAAGTCTTACATGACATAGACCATCTCTTGACTAACCTAGACTCTTCATATTTAAACCTTAAGTATGATTTCCAGGACTCAGAAGGTTTTTGCCATACTCGAGAGCTCAAGAGATTATGGTTTGTGCATAGTGATGGATCAAAGCTGACCAGATGAACATTAAGACTCAAGCCCAGGGTTTCACGAATATTTAAGTGCTGGTTGGTCCCAGTTTCAGCTCGTGTCTTTGGATTGACCCTTAAAAAGATGACGGAAAACTCAACTCCCATTTTATTACATTTGTGGCTCAAAGAAAATAGGGTATTGTAACTTGCCCTGAAGAACTTTTGTAGGGGGAAGACTTTACAGACATTTACGAGATATACTAACTTATTTGAACTTTTTTTTTTGAAACACATGTCAGTATATCTCTTACAACTTTATTTGGGGGAGCACACTTTTCTTTTGGTAGGAGAGTTCCTTTCCGGTGGAAAGAGTCTCTCCTAAACACAAGATTAAAACCTGGGATAAAAAGTCTACCTGCGCACACAAGTAAGGACTCCACCTTCCCTAATGAACACTAGGGTTGGATCTTATGTTCACCTGGTCTTTCTTGATATGTGTAGTGTGAACCAAGATTACTTAGGCTCTCAAGTAGAAGCAAACCAATGGATCCTGTACTGGTATCTCAGGTACAAGAATACGTCCTTAGTTAGGAGAGATTCCGATCTATCTTGTCAATGCTCAAGTGAATTAAGCTGAGCCTGAGAGAATCAAGCTTCTGTGGCCTGGAAAGTCTTCAAAACAGTGGTTGAATATTCATAAACACTTATTGTATTTTTGTTTCAACCTTCAGATCATTACTAAACACCCCTTTTTTTTATATATATACATATTTATAGATAGATGGAGACTGCATCATACCATAAAATACCCAGATCCTATGGATGCCTATCCACCCCCCCATGCCAAACGATGCTATGTCCTCATATGCATGCAGGGTAGGGTAGAGGAAGGACCAAAGATCGGGGAATGAGAGCTGAGGTGCAGGGTATACAGCAGGGTGGTAGGGTGGGTGGATGGTGGGTGATGAAGTGAAAAGGTGCAAAGTGAAGTGTACGTGGCAGTGGAGTGTTGTAGGGGTGCCTCCAACGAGCGCTGAATTTAACGTCCCCAGCTGGACTCAGAATGAGGCACAACATTAGTTACCCTCCAGCAGGGCAACAGTTTCTCCAACGGGGGCAGGTTCATGAGTAAGATAAGGTCTCAAATGCTTCCCATTGACCGTAAATTTATGCCCAGATTTGGAATCTTCAATTTCGACGGCCCCATTGGGAAATGGTCTCGAGACCAAGAAAGGACCAGTTCATTTGGACTTTAATTTCGTAGGAAAGAATTTGAGCCGGGCGTTGTAGAGCCAAACTTGCTGAGATGGCTCAAATTCCTTCCGCCGAATACGGTTGTCATGAAAAGCCTTAGTACATTGCTTGAAAGTTAAGGCAGAATCATAGGCTTCACGATGGAGCTCTTCCAGCTCTTGGAGTTGGAGTTTCCTTTCTCGACCACACAGGTCTGGGTCGAGGTTACATTGGCGAACCGCCCAATAAGCGCGGTGCTCCAGCTCCACGAGCAAATGACAAGGCTTCCCGTAAATGATTCTATAAGGAGACATACCAAGGGGAGCCTTGAAGGCGGTCCGATATGCCCAAAGTGCGTCAATCAGCTTGTCGAACCAATCCTTACAGTCAGGCCGAACCATTTTCTGGAGAATTTGCTTGATTTGTCGGTTCGACACCTCTGCCTGGCCGTTCGTCTGAGGATGATACGGAGATGCGATACAATGGTGGACTCCGTATTTCCTCAGAAGTGCCCGAAAAGAAGCATGGGTAAAGTGGCTTCCTCCATCCAAGATAATGGCTCGAGGGATCCCAAAGTGCGTAAAAATGTGGTCTTTGACAAATCTAGTGGATACAACATGGTCAGCATGGCATGTGGGAATAGCCTCAATCCACTTCGAAACATAGTCAACAGCCATGAGGATATATTCGAAGCTGTTGGAAGGAGGAAAGGGACCCATGAAATCAATTCCTCAAATGTTGAAGATTTCAGTAGCTAGGATGGGTTGCAAGCGCATCATGTCACGACGTGACATTGACCCTAATGACTGGCACCTAGTGCAATGTTTGGCATAATTGTGTGCATCCTGATGAAGGGAGGGCCAAAAGAAATCGCACTGCAACACCTTGGCCGCAGTTTTCCTCCCAGAGAAATGGCCTTCGCAGGCCTGATCGTGGCAGAAGGATAGCACACTGGGAAATTCACTGTCAGGAATACAGCGACGGATGATTTGATTAGCACCTATTTGAAAAAGAAGTGGATTATCCCAGAAATAATACTTTGCTTCTACCATGAGATGCTCACGCTGGTTTTTAGGCCAGCCATGTGGAAGGGAACCAGAAGCAAGGTAATTGGCAATGTCGACATACCAAGGTCCACTTGCCACATTAATTGCCAATAGGTGCTCATCGGGAAAAATCTCATTAATCGGCAGAGTAAGTCCAATATGGTCAAGGCCCAGTCTAGAGAGATGATCAGCCACAACATTCTGGGCTCCGGCCTTATTGCGAATCTCAATGTAAAATTCTTAGAGTAGAAGGATCCAATGAATCAGTTGAGGCTTGGCATCCTTCTTGTGCATGAGATGGTGAATGGCCGTGTGATCAGTGGAAACAATAACATGTGAGCCCAGAAGGCAAGAGCGGAATTTCTCTAGCCTAAAGACGACCGTTAGTAGTTCTTTCTCATTGGTAGTATAATTACGCTGGGCCTCGTCCAACGTCTTATTGGCGTAGTACACCACGAAGGGGTGTCTATCGCGTCTTTGTCCCAGGATGGCTCTGACTACAAGGTCGAAAGCATCACACATGAGTTCAAAGTCGAGGGACCAATCAGGTGGCTGAAGAATGGGGGCCTTGGTGACAGCATTACGTAGCTGAGTGAATGCTCGTATGCAGTCGGGGTCCATATCGAAGGGTACGTCGGTCGATAGGAGATGAGGTAAAGGTCGAGAAATCTTGGAGAAATCTTTGATGAATCTCCTATAGAAACCGACGTGACCTAGGAAGGAGCGGATTTGTTTGACAGAGCCAGGCACAGGTAAATCAGCAATCACATCAAGCTTAGCTCTGTCAACCTCGATGCCCCTATCAGAGATGATATGCCCAAGAATAATTCCCTCGTGTACCATAAAATGACTTTTTTCCCAAGAAAGCATGAGGTTCACATCAATACATCTCTTAAGGATACAGGTCAGGTTGGCAAGACAGTCATCAAAAGATGGTCCAAAGATCGAAAATTCATCCATGAAAACCTCGAGAAAGTCACCCACCATGTCATGGAATATCGCCAACATACATCTCTGGAAAGTTGCTGGCATGTTACAGAGTCCGAATGGCATCCTTCTAAATGCAAAGGTGCCGAAGGGGCAAGTAAAGGTGGTTTTCTCTTGGTCCCGGGGGTCAATTGCCACTTGGTTATATCCAAAGAATCCATCTAGGAAACAGAAAAATTTATTTCCCACTAACCGCTCTAGGATTTGGTCAATGAAAGGTAGCAGAAAGTGATCTTTCTTAGTTGTAGCATTCAGTTTCTTATAATCTACACACACTCTCCAAGATGTAGGAGTGCGTGTAGGGATGGATTCGCCCCTGTCATTGACACGGATGGTGAGTCCCGCCTTTTTGGGCACGACGTGAATCAGGCTCACCCAGGGGCTATCGCTGATCGGGTAGATTATACCAGCATCCAGCCACTTAATAATTTCCTTTTTAACGACCTCCCCCATGTTAGGGTTGAGACATCGCTGCATCTCGCGGGAAGGTCGAGCCTCCTCCTCCATATATATACAGTGAGTGCAGTAGGAGGGCTAATGCCAGTTAAGTTTGATAAAGACTATCCAATGGCTACCTTGTGTTCCATAAGGACCTTTGTTAGTTTGCACTCTTGCTCCCTGGTCAATTTTGAACTGATGATTATGGGGAGCATTTCATTCGGTCCCAAGAAAACATACTTAAGCGTATCTGGCAGCTCTTTCAGCTCGGGAGTGGATGGTGAAATATCTGGCGTTTCTTGGGACGAGAGTGTCCCAAGTGGATCAGAAGAAAACAGGTTAGGAGGAAGAAGTTGGCCATCAGTTTGGCCAAGAAGAGGGGCATCTTGGATAGATGGATCCAAAAAGGGATAGCCCTAGTGACTAGTATGTGGGCTCAAGGTCCCAGTGTGGAGTTGCAAATCCACCTGATTTGGCAGGAAAGAAAGGGCAATCCGATCTTCAAGTGTGTGGATCGGCGGTGAGTAGCCCGAATATGACTCAGACCACGAGGTATGGGAAGTAGAGAAAACCTCATCAAAAGTCTAGTTAGGAGAAGGTATGGGAACAGGGAGGGATGGGGGATTGTCACAATATGTGTGGGCCAGGCAATCGTCAGTGTTTAAAGGCAATCCACAGCAGTCAGAATAGGTCCCAATTAGTCCGATACACGTGCTGACGGCCACGTCCTCATTAGACATGTCATCCTCGATGCAATCACAATCAAAGTTCTTGGTTGCCTTGAAGATGTTAAGCTTGAGCTTCTCAGATCCAACGGCAATCTCAATATATCCCGACTCGCAGTCGATATGGGCGCGGGCTGTGGCCAAGAAAGGTCGATCAAGGATGATCGGACAATCAGAAAGTGAGCTAGGAACTTCCATACCCAAAACAAGAAAGTCAACAGGAAAACAGAGACTGTTGACCCTAACCACCGTGTCTTCCACCACACCCTTTGGAATTTTGACAGAATGATCTGCCAACTGTAACGTGACAGGGGTGGGTTTCAGATTTCCTAAGGCAAATTTTTCGAGCATGATGGTTGGTATAAGATTGATGGAAGATCCTAGATCAAGCAAAGCACGGTTAAAATTGCAGCCTTGGATGCTACAAGAAATAAGCGGTGTGCCCGGATCTTTCTACTTCGGTGGTAGATTTGACAGTATAGCACAACTCGCATGAGGTGAGAGAACCACCAGATTCTTTGTTTTCTTTGACTGTCACCAAGGTGTAGTGTAGTCTTTGAAAAATCAGGCGACAGTAGGTATGTGGTCGATAGCCTCTAACAGGGGTACCTTGATTTCAACGTCCCTGAATAAATTACACAGGTTATCAAAGGCCTGTGCATCCTTTTTCTTGCCTTTTGGTTCCCTCAGTAGAGCCTCAGGGAATGGTATCGATTTTGGCACTAATTTGGGTGTATCGTCCTCTCGCGAATGCGCGGCGCATCCTGAATAAGAGGGCGATGAAGAAGACAGGCCAAGATCAGGTCCAAGCGGATCGACGGTCAGCTTACCACTCCTCGTGGTGATCGCATTGGACATTGCAGGTCCAGTGGGATCATAAGGCGGAGGAGGGTTTGCAATAGGGACATAAGAGTGAGGTGCAGTTGTTGCGAGATTAGCCTGAAATCCCGGTGGAATGCTCGGAGCCTGCAGAATCTGATGAATCTACCCCTGAGAAGGTCATACCTGTGGTTGAGGACCATGGGGTATGAAATTTCGCAAGTTGGGGACAGGTTGGGCTGGAAGAGTGCCCTGAGATCGAGTCGCCATGTGTAGTTGGCTGATCTCAGCATTCTGCTGCGCCAATTGGTGCTGAAGAGAGGTCATGTTCTCTTCATGGCGCATCGACATTTCCATCATCATTCACATCAATTTATCAAGAGGACTTGATGCATATTCTGTTTGTGGTATGCAAGGACCCGATGGCGGATTCGCCACAGGATTAGACTAGGCCCTTGGGATGACGGGTGCGGATGGTCGCATTAGCCCACCCGCAGGGTTTTGGCACTAGGGTTGCTAGACCATGCGAAGTTCGGATGATTTTGCCACCCTGGGTTATAAGTGGCAGAGAATGGGTTGTTCCCCAGGGCGCAAGCGTCTTCTAAGCCAGAAGACGAGTCTGCATGTAAATACGCATCCGAGCACACGGAGGTTTGGTCCTCCATGTCAAAATACTGGCTTGTAGAAGCCAGATCCACATGACTTACCGAATCGCTTGGCGCGACACTCAGTAAGGAAGATCTTACGGGGTTTCTGGTGTTGGAAGAATTTGGATTGTGACGAAGTGGTGAGGTGGGGGTGTTTGCCATAGAACGGGTGGGATTGGCCAGAAGCTCATCCAGCTTCTTGTGCATGACAGAGACTTCATCCAATTTTTGTGCGATAAGGCTAAGATCAGTGGATGAATGGGAGGGTCTTGTGTCAACTTCGTGAACATTATGGAGCATGCTGGTACGATTAAAGGCGACAATGGAAGCATTGTTCATTGAGTTTTCGCTCATATTTTCAAATAATTCAAATGCTCCATTCTCATCTTTATTCATGAAATTCCCTCCGTAGGAAGCGTCTGCAATCTGCTTCAAAGTCTCATTTAGCCCATAATAGAAAACCTGGGCTATATGCCACTTAGGCAGACCGTGGTGCGGACACTTCCTGAGGAGGTCATTATATCTCTCCCATGTTTCATGAAACTGTTCGCCGTTTTGTTGCGTAAAGGAAGTGATGGCACGGCGAAGCGCATTGGTTCGCCCGATTGGGAAGAACTTCTTGAGAAATGCTGTTCGCATCTCTTCCCAAGAATGGATGGTTCTTCTAAGGGTGCGTAACCATTGCGACGCTTTATCCCGCAACGAAAACAGGAACATTTTCATGAGGACAATAGGTAACTCGATGTTTCTAGGTTTAACTGTTTCAGCTAATCGGGTTAGGTCTTCCAAATGGAGAAAGGATCTTCACTTGCAAGACCATGGAAGTGTAAGTTTATCAGGCCAATTATATTAGGTTTCAGTTCAAAATCATCCCTGCCCATGGGGACTCGAATTTGTCCTATGGTCTCTGTAGCAGCGGGATTCTGATAGGAGGTAAGAGACCTAGGCTCCTCCCATTCGGGAGGGTTCTGCATTTCCTCCAATGTTTCCCTAATGGCTTCAATTTGTTCATTATACATTTCCATTTGGGCTTGGAGGTGGGTTATAGGATGCATGGCTCCACCACCTGGTGGGTTTTGAGGGCGGTTTCCTCCCTCGAGATTTAGGGGTGGGCATGCAGCCATGTTTGTGGAGGAGGATGACGATTCGGCTTCTGTTCTTCTAAAATTATCAGACAATTCAAACAATTCAGGGTTTTGTGACCTCCTCCCAAACATGCACTACCGCAGGAAGAATTGGGGGGATATGAAGGGAAAAGGAGATGAGAGAAATGCGCCGCAAAGGTACACTTGATGACAAATCAATACAATCAAATTCCTAATCTCTACAGTGTTCCCTTAGACCTAAAGATCTAAGTTACCTACTATCATGACCTACGGAATCGAATGCGAGCATCGCGGAACCACCGGGCCAGATTGAAAGGCCCTTTGCCCCAGTCTTAGACACTCGATAGCACGCGGGAACCCTCACCATCACGTAGGTGCTACACGCAGGTAGTTAGACCTCCAATCCATAACAAGGGTCAAGTTGCTACCAGTTTTAATTAGAGGCTTAGGATCAAGTGCTTCTGGAATGTGATGGGCGTTATTTACGGGTAATACCCAAGTTGTTGATTTTATAAAGTGTGTAAAACAAGCATGCAATGGGGAAATCTCCCTAATTGAAGTTTTAATTGGTGAATGGTTTTTAGAGTTTCAGCCTTAAGTAGTATGGATTTTAGGATTTTGCTGAATTACCAATTCAACCAATCTCCAGGTTTTGAGAGAATACAAGTTTCTTTTCTAAGTCCAACAAACCCTTCTTCAATGTCAGTTGGTTAGTGCATGCTAAAATGCAATGGGCTTCCTTAGATGGAGATTTCTATGTGTGGATGCACGAGTTAATTTTAAGTTAGTGTGAAAGGGAGCCAAAACACTTCAATTCAAGTGCTCCCAATCACCAGAATGATGTTCCCCACACAAGGCTCAACCACAAGATAAAGAAAACCAAAGTGTTGGGGTTGAAGTATTCGGGATCCAATCTTAGGCATGTGAAAGGTTGTGGTGGGGTTGGAATCAACTCAATTCCAAGTCTCCCCACCAAAAATGTGATCCCAAATTGTTGATGAATGAGGCAAGGAGGGATGGCAATCAATCTACTTATTCTTGCCTCAAAGAATACTTCCCACGGTGAAATATTCAAGAATCAAGATTCTTGGATCTTAGCTATGCGAAGTTTGAAGGGAAATCCCGGGGCGATGGGAGTGATGGCAAACAATCAAGCAAGTGATTTTTAATCCACTTGCCCCAAGAGATCCAAAGAAATTATTATTATTATTATTATGGTGACCAGTTGATCTAAGTTGCTAAGAGAGAGGGACTTAACTTTTTAGCAACGTGGGCGAAGTTCTAGTGTGGCGCCGGCGACTTCACGCTCTCGTTCCCGCCTTGGATCTGCCCACGTCTCAGAATTCCTCTGCTTGCCTCCTCCTTGCAACTGTTTCACCTGCACACCAGCAAACAAAAACACCCGTGAAGAGAAGGGTGTGAGAAGAGAAAACTAAAGGAATGGAGTAGAAACTTACCTGAATGCGTACCTCCCCAGCAATGGCGCCAGAAAAGTTATGGTCGGGCTCAAATAGGTTGTGTTAATATAGCGAATTAATCGTTGAAATGAGTATAGTGGTTAACCTAAATCGAGCCTAACCATCTTTTTACAAAATTTTTAACCTGGCCTACTTTATTTTTATCTTGGTCACTTTTAGGCCCAGGGTTAAACTCAGGGAGGCGGGATTAGAGGTGAATAAGTTTCTACGCTTTTCCTACAACGAATCTCTTCCATGCGTTTATTATGTTTTTGGTGTTTTTCTATTTAAGATTTTTTCTGATAATTTTGTCCTTGAGGTACACCCTCAAAATCAAGTCCTTGGCTTAGAGCCAAATTGTTCTTGGCTTTGAGCCAAATTATGGTTCCAAAAATGGGTCTTGCTATTCGCAAGACCGAGTACCTGCAAGATAAGGATTATCTTTTCTCTTTTACTTTTTTTTTTATCTTTTTAATAACAGGAAATAAAAGAGAAATAGAAACAAGATAAATATAGTCTACATATATATAGATATATATATATTATATATAGGGGTAGGGGTGGAGGTGGAAATGGTATGTAGCACGGTGTCGAGTTGATCGACGTCTAGAAAGACGCAACCAACAGGACGAAGTGCCGCATGGAGTGTAGGATGGATGGGTGGAAGGTGTGTGCGGAGACGCTTTTTGTATGCGGGTATTGGGGAATATCAGCAACTGGTGCAGATATTCCCACGATATAACGTGTGGTAGGTGATATGAATGTAAGTATATATTTATATGTATATATATAGATAGGGTTATAATTATATAGGTGTAAATGTACATATATATATATGTATATATATAGAGATATGTAAATATATAGATAGATGTATGTATATATATATATCTATATATATATATTTATAACTAGATATATATGTATATATGTCTAACTATATAGATATGGACATATATATAGTAATATATGTATATAGATATATAGATATGTATATATATATGTATTTATGTATATAGATATATATGTATGTAGTTATATATATGTATATATATATATATGTATTTATATCTATAGATATGTATGTATATATATGTGTATAAATATATATATATAAATATATATATATATATATTTATGTATGTATGTATATATACTTATATATGGTTGTATAGGTACTAATATGCATATATATATATATATATATATCTATATATATGAATATAAATATATATATAAATATATATATGTATATATATATATAAGTATATATATAGGTGTGTACAAGTGAATGTGTGTGTGTACACGTGAAGGTGTACAAGTGTGGTGTGTGTATGTGTGTGTCTGCAGGAGTGAGAGAGTGGCTATGAGAGAGGGCACTGGAGAAAGCTGGAGAGTTAAGTCGTCCGGAGCACGCAGTCGACGTCTGGTGGTGCACATAGGCACCCGCAGGCGCAGGCGCGCAAGGGTGCGCACGCGCGCTGGAGGGAGCGGGCTTGAGGCTGCAGCGCAGTGCACTGCGTAGCACAGCACACCACGCTAAGCGCTGGAGTGGGCGAAGAAGCGAGCATGGGTGCAAATGGGTGCGAGAGCTGGAGCAGACGCTGTGGGCGAGAGCGTACGCGGGAGCAGGCATGCGCTACAGGCTGGAGATGATTGCGGCATGGAGAGAGAGCGCGCGGTGATCAGATAAGTGAGAAACTTTCCGGTCACCGCACTGTAGCTATAGTGTTCCGCAGAAATGCATGAACAGTAGCTACAGTGCTCGCGCAGCACGGACAACCGGTTGCGTCCGGTTCTGCGTGTGCGGGCGCACTGGAGCAAGCCTGCGCAGGCAGAAGGAGCTGCGTCGCTGCTGGCATGCGTGCGGAGGCTTGCGCGTGGGCTGGAGGCTGTTGCGCTGCTGCTGGTGCTGCTGGAGCTTCAGCAATGGCGGAAGGGCTTGAACGTCGAAACAGAGAGTGGAATCCACCACGCCCACCTGCTCTTGGATGAGCTGGGTGGTGGTGGGACTCACAGTGGTGGTCGTGGACCACTGTGAGCTGCTCCTGCCTGCAACGTATCTCTTCAGTAGGAAGAGGTGCTGCGTATGGAGGGCAGAGGGGAGGAGACGGCCTGGAGGAAGGGGTTGCTGTGTGTATCAGGACCAGGCTCCCTCGCAAGGAAGATGGCTAGTCTTTTTAAAGGAGAGAGAAGCATGCACAACCATGCCCTGGGCTGCACATGACCGGCCATGCGATTGGTAGAGCATGCTGTGGCAGAGAATGGCGCAAAGAGTAAGCCATGCCCTGAGCCGCGTGGAGAAGTTCAAAGCCAAATAAAAAATGAAGATGGTGAATTTGCGAGGTAGCACTTGATGAAGACGTTCATTACAAGGCCAATTATTCACTTTCCTCCCTTCTCAATTAAATGCATGCATGTGTTAATTTTTACAAATGCAACTATGGCTACCTAATATGCAATGGCAATGCTAGGAAATAACACAAGATGGCATTTTTATTAGTGTATTTTTGCTGTGCAATCATCGGGATAATAATCATCATGTTGAGGATAAGTCATAACTGGAGGGAAAGAGTGGGAATGCATATGAAATATGGAAAGATTCATGATAGACATAAGGAAGAAAGGTGCCCTGTAATACAAACAATCAAACCTATCCTTAAGTGGGCTAGCCTAAAGACCTACAGACTCCCAGAACCCATCTTGAGATAAAGAAACGATTTGATCTACTTCTGTTCGTTCAATCCAACCAGTTAGAGGGAGGGACTGAGGAGAAAGTTCTTCCTTCGGCTTGCACCTCTGGTTCTTAGTGTACCTCCCAGCTGCGATCATTGGATTCTACTCCCTTGGCTAGACATCTGATTGAACAGTACAAACAGACTAATTGAAAATAATCTCATTCTGGTCTCCAAAGAGTGACTCGAATCTTTAAGGCAACGTCTACTCTGTTTTATTTAGGGTTAGGTTTGAATGTGCTTTGGAATGTGATGGGCCCTTTATCTGGGTTGTGCCATTAATGATTGATTGATGTGTGTGTACATGCACAACTACTAGTTTTCAAGTAAGATTATTTTTGATGCGGTGAATTTTAAGGTTCAAATCTTACTTAGTAGCTTTTAGGATTCAACTTCAGGTATTTTCAATTAAGTTTTGTTGGCACACCAGGTTTTGAAAGCATAGGTGAAGATGTTTTCCTCTGAAGCTTAAAAGAATGTGGAGTGCCTAGTAAATCCCTAAGAGTTGAACCTATGTGGCAGCTACTTAATGAGTTGATTTTAGCTGAAGTGGTGCAGCCTAATCAACTCAAACAATCGACCTATTGCACCACTTAATTGGCACACAAGTGATTACCTAATTTGATTTCTACTCGATTATGTGTTTGGGTGTGTGTACCAATTCCAAACATCGATTTACCGGTTGAGTTTGAAAATCAGATGAGGTTGTATACCTCTGTGAGGTTTTTTTAATTTTTCTTTTTAAATGTGAAGGGTAAGGCGGGTGTTAGTGTCAAATAAATAATCAAAACTAACCTTAGGGTTTATAAGAACACCTAGGTTGATTTATGTTTGTGTTATTATGTAGTGGAATGAAAACTAATGGGTGGGAAGTGGGGGTGAACTTATAGAACCTTCAATAGCACTTTGCTCAATCTACCGCTTTTGCTCGTCTCAAAAGAGTACCTGCAATCACAATAAGAAAGGAGAGAAGTGAGGTAAACGATTCGTAAGTTGGAAAACATGAAGAATCAAAGAGCGTCGCCTCCCCGACAACAGTGCCAAAATGTTGATGGCGGAAAACTACGTGTTCGCAATTGGATTTGAAAACACATTATTGTAGTTCGAGTTGAGAAGAAATCTGTTCAACAGATAAAATTTATACCAAAAAATCCATAAAGAAGTTTCGGGTCGAGCATAGGGAGGCGGGTGTTTGATTAAAAATACATTATTTATTTGTTTGTCACGAAATAGATTAGCTGGTTGAAAACTAGCTATCTATTTAACAAATAATGAATAAGAGAGAGAGAGAGAATAAAAGCAAAAAGGGATGTAGAATAAGCATGGATTTCATTATCAAAAATTGTTCATTACACTACTCATTACGACTAGAAAGCGGGAAATGATCACACTAGAAAGTAGTAAATCTACTCTAGAAAATAGTAAAGAGAATGGAGAGAGAGATATCCTCCTCAACGATCGCTTCAAGGACGAGCCAGATGGGACGACATCTGGAAGACGGGGAACGGAGTGGGAAGAAGAAGGACAAAGTGGGAGGAATGGGAATAAAGTAGCATGTTGTCATCGTTGTGGCATCTGCTTCTCAAATGCAAAGACGACAACCGCAGGATGCTCCACGAAGGGGGACAAAGGTGGAAAAATTAAGATTTCTACTCTAAAGGAGCATCCTGGGTGTGGGACAAGCTCTTAGAGCTTTGGAAGGGGTGAGAGAAGAAGGGATGAGAAATTCATAGCGTAGGGGTCTCCATTTATAGTTGCAAGAAGTGGGGGCATTTTGGACATTTCAACATTAAAAACATTAATTCAAAACCTTTAGTGACGGATTTATTCGTCACTAAAGGCCTGAACGTGGCCGACGTGCGCATGCCCGCTCACCTTCAGCGCCTTTAAACGCATGTGCACGTTTGCGTATGCTTAGCCATTCGATCAAGAGATCGGATGGCTTAAACTGCTCCTCACCAGTGTCGTGCGCCCACGTGCGATTGGGTGTTCGTGCTACACGTCTAATCGTGCATGGGCGCTATCAACTGATCCACGCCGCTCGATGCAAATCTCACGATCGTGATGGCACGCCCGCACCCACGAGGAGGCGATGCTACGCACGATTCAAACCTTCATCTCCTACCTACGCAGTGCCTTAACCGCTGCACTACGCATGCAGTTGAGGTGCGACAATGATTTTGTTCACGGCTGATCTCGGCTATTGGATCTTCATTCGACAGTCGAGATCAAGCATTGCTTATGCCTTCAAATGAGGAGAGGTGCTGGATGAGCGATGACGTGGCACATTCTTGGTTGTTGGATGGGCATCCAACGGTAGATATTTGTCAAGCGGGTAAAGAAGAGCTGCGGTCGGTGCTGGGCAGCTATGATGGCGCCACGTGGGGCCATCTAGGCTGTCCATCTTCTGAGTGTTGTAGTTGGTGCCACGAGTGTTGGATTGGACTGATTTTCACGCCATTAGGGTACGATTGTCGATCCGAACCCATACGTGCAGTCGAATTTGTCGTCTGAGTTGTGGATTAACACCATCTTGGCCCTTGATCTTTAGAGTTCCTCGGTCTCTATCTGGTGCTATGGATGTCCGATCAGGGCGATCTTGGAGTTGTTGAACTCCAATCGTCGCCCTGATCAAATCCATACGGTTGGATCTTCGATTTGAGGCATCGATTAACAAATTGCCCTGTCCCTGCCCATAGAAAGAGACAATTAACCTACATTTTATTCAGACTAACAAAAATGCAAGATGATGCATGTTATGCAATATTTATAGTATGTGATGCAATTCTATGCTTAAGAACACACATAAATAGATAATTTATCTGATATAAACATGTTTACATCAGTTACCCCAGAGTTTGCATTGAGATCGACTTAGCGGCTGTTCGTAATGATTCCGTGGTTATTTCTAATGGTAACAAAATTGTTTTGCAGTGCATTATCTTTGAAAAGGTTCCTTTGTTTTGTTCGAAGTGTCTTAAACTAGGACATTTGTTGGCTTCTTACCTGCTGTCATCTCCCCTGTAGGCATGAAGGTTCCTCAGCCCTCTGTTCCTAGATCCCCCTCAACTGACCCTGAAGTTCTAGATTCTTCTAGTCCTTCATCCCTGCCCTTGATAGAAGATGTAAGGGGCCCTTTAGCTTCCTGCCCCAACTCTCTCAAGGCTGATGTTGCTTCCAGGAATGCTTCCTCTTTACCTCGAGATGGGATTTCTGATTTACGCAATTCTACTTGTATAACTCCTCTTTCCACTTCTTCTAGGGGGTTCATTTCTCTCTTCCTACTAATGCTGTGCCTCTCTCTTGGAAGAGGAGTAAGAGGTGAAATATCCATCTGCGGCGAAGATCCAAATAGCTCCCCTTTCGATCTGAAGTGCTGGGGAAGGAAATCATTGTAAAATGATCTTCCTTTCCCCCCAAGGTGAATCGATCTATCTCTCTGCTTTGTGATGATGATGCCTTTCCTTTGTAGTATTTTAGTTTGTTTTCCTTGGCCTCATGACCTAATGGTTTTTCCATGGTTTCTTCAAATAGCCCTATTTTCAAAAATCTCGTCTCTTCTATTTTTATATCTCCTCGTGATAATTGCAATTATGTTGATAACTCTCCTGTTGAGGTTCGAAAGATGGGTTTTATCTCAATTAATCACTTGGATAAAAACACTCTCTCAGTGGGTTTTGTTTGTGGGGAAAATTGTGAGACTACAATTTGTGATAAAAATCACTGTGGCTTTTCTTGGGGCATTTATCTTCCTGTTACTCCCCCTCCCCCTGATCTGGATCCTCCTCTTATTGAGGAATTCCCAGGGGAGGGAACCATTTCCCTTTTGAGCAATGATGCTAACGGCTTTGAATCAATTTTTGATGTTGAATCTCAAGGTGTTCCGGATCTTTTTGATGTGGAACCTTTATACCTCAAGGATTTGGTAGATGAGGCACACTCTCCCTCGATGGCTAGAGTGGTGCAACGCTTTCATCGATGTTTAATAAAAGCGCATTGTAGTACGATCAACGAAAATGCTATAATATTTAAATTTATAAAGCTCAAAATCAGAGAATGTGAGTCCAAGGTCATTCGTAGGGAACAAATATGGAATTCATGCACTAATCTCAATATAAATCAAATGAGCACAAGAATTAATGGCACAAAAGATATGTAATGAATGATCCACAAAAATATATGCAATGATAAGTCGATTCGTATCTCTAAATATTAGTAGAATAAAAAGAATGGAACCTTAAAAACAATGGTGATTTAAGTCACCACTTAATCCTTTAATCAAGCATGCATCTCAATAATTGAACAGTATCTCAAATCAATTATTCAAACAATGCCACAGTACTTCAGAGCCAAACTAAACATCGAATCTGATGACTAGATGCCTTAAGTGTCAAAGCACAAAGCCATAGTAAGGGACTCAAGGGTGCCAAGCCACACAAGTCACAAGTGACTCTTCTTAATTCTCGCTAATTATCAAGGCTCTCTTAAGCACGCACCTTGAGGCAGCATAAACTGAGGCAAAACCTTCCCCCTCCTCCTCACAAGTTCCTTTCTCTTCTTCTCTCATAACGGGGTATTAATCAGGTTCGTAGCGGGTAAATGGATCCAAGTATTACATCTAGGTCCATGTGTATGTGTGCATGGGCGAGGAGTGAGAGCACGAGGAGTCATGTGTGAAGGGGGACCTGACCCCCCATGTATTGGGCGAAGAGTTGAAGGCACGAAATCAATTTGTACGTAGTTGGCATCTCCTCTACTTACAATGTGGCACTAAATGTGCTGCCTCACTTCTTCACGTAGCAGTAGATGAGAGCTTCGTTAAATTGAGACAGAGGATGTCACCTGCTGCTTCGATTACGAGCCTGGATCTCTTCTTGGCTTGGAACCACAGCACCTGGAAGTTGCAATGAGGTCAAAGTAGGTCAGAGCATGGCGGTCGAAGCTGGAGATGATGGCGGTGATAGGTGGAGATGGTGAGAACCTGAAAAGATGAACACAAGCTCAAAAGAACCCAATCAAACGGTTCAGAAGAGTCACTAGTCTGTGAGGAGTATGGTGGTGGTGTTCTTTCGATGAGCGGAGGCGTCTAGCAGCCTGACTGAGTCGGTGATGGAGTCCGGTGATGGGTTCGTCCGGTGGGTGTGTAGAATGGATGAAAGGCAAAATAGATAGAGGGATTTTGAGGTGGGGAGCACGGCAAAGCTTTTGGAAGTGTTGTGAGGTAGTTTGGTGGTTGGATGTGGTTAGGTGACCACGTCGAAGGCGTGGCCGGATTCGGGGAAGACGGAGGGGGAGAGTGGTGGTCGTCGATTGGATTAGGGAGATAAAGGATATGGGAAAGATCCAAAGAGGGAAAGATAGAGATTGGACCTAACTAACATATGAAAGGGAGGGAATTTGGCACCGACTATGATTGGCCAGCACCAGAGACGAAGGTTGCTCCAGAGGGGGAATGGCGAGGAAGAAGGGGTCAAGGTGGCTCCTAAGTTGACTGTCGAGGAGCAAATGAAGTCGGGGAAGGTTGTGGCATTCCCAATTTGGTCATTGAGAGGCCATAGGAAGACGGAGGAGGAAGCTCGCCAGAGTTGGTCGAGCAGGCCGGAAGGAGAAGACGAGGGATTTGGCCTTCAAACCTAGCTAAGGAGATGTTCTGAAGTTCGTTGAGCTTTTATAGAGCTCATTGGTGAGCTCAATTTGGAAGAATTCATGAATTGCATTCGTGAAATAGGCATCCTTGATTCCCTAATTCTCGGAGTTTGTGAGGATTCCATGGTGCAAGTTAGGTTCTAAGATCAGCTTCATTGGAAAGATATCAATTTCCTGATCAATCCCTCCAAATTTGGAGGGATTTGATAAAGAAACCAGAGTGAAAACCAAGATTGAGTTCGTGTGATTTGGGCTCACACCTGTTCTGACCTAATCATGGTGGTAGGGACCTTTTGAAGAAAATGATGAGAAGTTAGGGGCATTTTTGCAAAGATTTTCAAAAGCTAGGGGTTTAAGTGAGTGAAATAGAGATTTAAAAGATTGAGGTGCAAACTAGGTCAAGATGGACTTTGCTTGGGCGCAAATTTTGGTAAAAACCTAATTTGGACCCAAGAAATCTAATGGTGAAGTCGGATTTCAGTTTTGACGACTTTTAATTGGGAAATTTGCATAGAAACCCAAATTAGGGTAAAATCCCATCTGCAACTCTGTTCAAGGTCAACATGGGTTCAGATGGTCAAACTAAGGGTACCAAACCTCTTAGAATATTTTTATATGAATTCTAGGAGGGTTAGATGAATTTTATCCTGACCAAAACCCTTTCAATTCAAGCAAATCTGAAATTAGGGTTTTGTGTTCTAATTCGGTTCTCGAAACGCATGAAGCTCCATTTCTGTCTGTGTGGACTCACACTTTAGAATTTAATGCCATTTGATCTTCAATTAACTCCTAACAAACCCTATGGTTATTCTTCATTTATGATGTGGTGTTAAAACTGCAGAATTAGCCATGTTTTAATATTTTCTTCTCAAAATGGATTTACATGGAAGTACAGCCTTCAGGCAATTATGTAGGAGCTTTTGTTTCTTGATTCTGACTAATTAAAGCTAGTTATGTCTCATGATGGTGTTACCATCATAGAGGAGCCCGTGGCTGTCAATCCTTAGAGGGCATAGGAAGAATTACCTGAAGTCATGCTAGATCCATTTCTAAATCCAACACTTTATGAAGTGCCTTTTTTGAAACTGCAGGGGTATTCTCAATGCGCCTACTATGTCTCATTTGAAAGACTTGATTGGTCAGCACCATCTAAACCTTGTCTTTCTCTTAGAGCTTTTTCTAGATCCTACTTCAATAGACTTATTAAGGATTCGATCTCTTTCACCTCCGATCTCATTGGCCCAAACTCTTCTAAGATTTGGTGCTTGTCAAAGGATCCTTAAAAATATCTCCCTCCTCTCTTCTACAAATCAGTCTCTTACTTTCAAGTGTTGTGCTGGGGATTCCGCCCTTAGGATTACTGTTGCTTACACATCCTATGATGCTGATGATCATAGCCATTTATAGGACTACCTTACCTCCTCTACTTACGATCTTCCTACTCCTTGGGTTGTTGCTGGTGATTTCAATTGTATTCTATCAGCCTCAAAGAAATCGGGTGGGCTTCCCTTTCATGACTCCCAAGCAGCTCCTTTTAAATCTTATATTGACTCTACCACCCTAATTGATATGCCTATGGCAAGCTCCCAGCTCTCTTGGTGCAATGGCTGTAAGGGTTCCGCTCGAATCTATAAGAGACTTGACTGCATCCTTTTGAATGCTGAAGCTCTCTGTTTTTTCTCCTCTGGCTCCTATGTTTGCAGAAAGAACTCTGATCACTCACCCATGGTCCTATGCTCCTCTTCCAAACCCCCCTCTAAGCCCCACCCCTTTCATTTCCAAAACATGTGGTTTTGGGATCTGCCTTTTAACTCTTTGGTGGTGGATACCTGGTGTAAATTTTCCCATGGTAGGGGGTGAAATTTGCGTGATACGAAAATAAAGTGAAAATTAGATAGACAATCTCACAAAAGGCAACAATCACAAGTGCACAAAGATATTTAGGTGGAAACCTAAACCCAGGTAAAAACCACCACCTAAGTCTCTCGACTTAGGATTTCCCGATCGACTGAATTGATCAAATCCACTAACAAACTACTTCAAACGAGAGTAGTTCAATCTCTTACAACCACACTACTTTATACAAGGGTAGTGTACCTCAAACCCCTCCTCTTCACAAGGAGTATTTTGTCCCACGAAGGAGACGGGAATTCTCAAAGCGAATACCTAACCATGCTCTCGTAAAACAACAATCCTATAGAGCCACAAAGTATAGTCTTAAACTTATCTTCTATAGGTAATGGGTACTTCCCTGAGATGGAAGTGGAGTGCGCGATCCACGCGATGGCACAACGATGCTCTCATATACGTATGTGGGAGAGCGGGTGCACAGTTGGGAAGATGCTCTCAAGATGTAGACTAAGGCTTGAGCACTTCTCCTTTAATTCTAACTTCTCTTGGACACAAAAGGATGTGGAAATAGTAGTGCTTGGTGTGTCTAACAAAGGAAGGGGCCTCTCTTATTTATAGATGGCTTAGGAAGGCTTATTTAGAAGGCTTCTATAGCCGTTAGGAACAAACCCAAGGAAGATTGGTGATGATAACATCATCATTGCTGTATCTAACTTTAATTAGTCATAATCAATAGATAAATGCTCCTACATAACTACCAAAGAGTTATAATTCATTGCATATCCTTTCTGAGAGAAATGCATTAATAGGGATAAAACTGCAGTTTAAATAGTATATCCTAATTATAGAGCAATCACGGGGTTTCCCAAGGATTAATTAAATGTCAAAAGGTTATAAATGTCTAATAAGTGGGTTCATGCAGAACGAAACGAGTTTTTATGCATTTCAAGAATTAATGACATCTGAAACCTTAAAATCAGATCAGCTTAATTCACTAAGGTTTTGGTCAGGATAAAATTCACTTAAACCTTCTAAAAATCATTAAAAAATATTCTCTAAGGTTTGGTACTTTTGATTTGACCATTCGAACCCATTTTGATCTACAATAGAGTCTTAGATAGGTAGTTGCTTTAATTTGGGTTTCTACGCAAATTTCCCAGTCAAACTTGGTCAAAACCAAAATCCAACTTCACCATCAGATTCTTTAGGCCCAATCAGAGATCATCTTGACCCAGTTTGCATTTTGGTCCAGTCTGATTCTTCTTACTAAAGACCCTAGCTTTCAAAATATATTGCAAATACCCCCCTAACTTCATCATCTTATTTACAATCAGGTCCCTACACCATTATCTTGGAGGAAGTCCTACTCTAGTGACCTTCAAGTAGGGATCTCTCCCTGATTGATTGGTGGATCTCTTCCAAAATTGGAAGGGAGGCTCCTAAGAGAATCCTTTACGATCTAAACCAAATCTTGGACCATGATTCTTTCCCAAAAGATCATGCGAATCCTTTGAAATTCAGGGTTCCTTTGTGCTCAAGGTTCACGTGCTTCCAAACTTGGTTTCCAAGCTTGGAATGCCTTCCTAAGGCATTTAAAAGGACCCAGGTCACATGGTCTATCCCCTAAGTAAGGTTTGGAGCCAAAAACCTCTTCAAATCCCTACCTCCGACCCCTCTCCAACCTAACTCTGACGAGCTTCTTCGACCTCCCTCTTCCAGCCATTAGACAGTCAATCAAGTGGCCCATCATCTTCCTCACCTTCCTCTGCCTCTCGCCAGCCAAAGCAAAGGCTCCTAGACCTCCTTCCTCGCCATCCCCCACCGGAGATTTTGTCTTCTCTGTCGCTGGCCTGCCAAAATCGATGCAACTACTCCCTTTCGTAAAATTAGAGTAGGTTAGTTAGGTTTCCTTAGGTTATTAGGTTAATTCCCTCTATACAAAACCCAAAAATAACCCCTTGACACACTGTTGACCATCATCTCCCTCACCTCTGGCCATACCTCCGGCGAGTCTACCCCACCTCCACAACCCACCAATCAACTCGCCACCTACTCCATAAGCTCGGCCTCATCTACTTGCACAAAACCCCTCTCCTATTTCATCCTATCATTCAACCAAACTCCCCCTCGACCAACCCACCTTCACGCGACCATCCCCGACTCCTTCCGACCACCACGCACCTCCACAAGCCACGAAATCATCGCCATCGCACTCCACACCCTCCGGTGAAGCTATTGAACAATTTTAATGTGGTCGTGAGGCCTTATTCATGATTGTAGGTTCTCATAGGAGCTCCGTCGTTCCCTCAAGTTCTTCGACACGCCTCGCATTCTCCGACTGCATTCGCTCTAGGTCTTGGTCCCAGGCTGTGCGGTTTAGCTCCAGGAACGTTTCCAGGTACTCAATTGAGGATCATAGATGTAGCAGCCATGGCAATTGGAGGCATTCCCTTCAACTCCCGCTACGATCGTGCGTAAATCAAAGAGCGGTCACTTTAGTCCAACATCGTGGGATCTTAGATGTGTAGCAAAGCTTAAGTTATTTTTGTGCATAGGATTTATCGCCCAAGCATACGAGGGTTGGGTCCCCTTCACCCTCACGATCCGCTTACTCGACCTACTTTACAATCCTTGACTGTGACCCCATGGATGCAACCCTGGACCCAGTTATTAAGCTCTACTCGAATACCCGATTAACCCGAATATTTGAGAGAAGAGGAGGAAGGAAAGAGAGAGAGTGAGCGGGGGAGGGAAGGGTTTTTCTCTTGCAGAATGTATGCGACACTTAGTCACTGAGAAGGAGAAGACCCAGAGAAGAAGGAAGGGCTTTGAAGAAGAAGAAGAAGAGGAAGAGGAAAGAAAGTAGATCAGAAAAGAAGTGGGGAAGACCCTTGTTCATGAAAGGAAGAAAAGAGAAGGAAAGAAGAGAAGGCTCAAGAAGAGAAGAAGAATTGAAGAAGAAGAAAGAGGCACTGTAGCAAGGCATCACTTAAGTCATCTGATCCATATGCCAGACGTCTGATCACTGTTCATTTATTTGATTCATTTGAGTAATTGATATGTGCTTAATTAAGGATAATAATTTGTGATCTAAATCACCATTATTTTGTCTTAGATATCTTTTTGGTCTTTTAAACTCTTGAAATACTCATGTTCATATTGAATATCAATTTTGAGTAGTGGTTATTCATTGAAATATCTTTATTGTGCTTCATTCATTGTGCTCATTTATATATTCATTAAGATTAGCGTGTGAATTCTGTATTTTCTCCCTATGTTCGACCTCGAACTTCTTTTAGATATTTGAGTTATAAATTGTATTTGTTGAGAGAGCTATTTAGGAGACTTTACTACAACGAGACACATTTAAAACTCCTATCTAGAATCCCTTCAACATTTTGGCATCGGTTCTGGGGTGCAACATGCAATTTACCGATATTCTTTATTTTGTTTTGATTATATCTGAACACTAACTTGCCCTGTTTGTTTCTTGTGATTTTGTGAGGTACTTCATGAGGTGAACTTCTGTGGAACTCAACCACTCTAGGGTAGGTAACTTTTCTGATCTTCCTTAATCAACCTCCTAATCTTGGGAAGATAAAAAGGAAATAATCAACTAGGAACTACCTGTCTTATTTTCTTAGCAAATCATCATTTAAAAGGCAAGTTTTCCTGATTTGTGAAAATTTTCATATCTAATCGAAGCTTGAAGTGATTTTGTTTAGAGATTCCCTACCCAAATTGCCTATACCTACAAGGGATTTACGCTTAATTCTAACCATCTTGGACTACTCACTTTCTTGTATGAGTCCAATGTGAACAACTTGAGATTTAATTGGACTTGAAAAAGAGCTAATTACAGTTTCAACACTAGGGTTTTGAAGAGTTAGCTCACATTTTTCTTGCATAAAGGAAACTAACCCTCCCGCATTTGTATGCTACCTAGTCCCATATTTGAAAAAATCTAATCAAGAAGAACCCTAAAAATTAGGCTCTAATTTCACTTGAACCTTAAAAATCTTGGACCTAATAACCTGAGAGTCAATTCAGGATGATTTCTAGGTCTTGACCTAGATTTCATTCTACCATCTTTAGGGTAGGTCAGGTGAAGTTGGTCTACATGTAGGCCAACCAACCTTCAAATTAGTTCACAATCAAATCAATTTCAAAATCAAGTGAAATCCAAGGCACTAATTAAGCTAAAAATTGGTAGACTTAAGGTCTCAAGTTCGTACATTGCGGTCTACTTGGAACCGCAGTGACAAGGAAGGTTAGGTGGGGAAAACCCTGTAATTGGTGGGGATACTCTACCATGTAGGGGTCTTTGCAAGGCTCTCCCTTCCTAGTTGCTCAGGTATTTCTAGGGTGTGTGGATTTCTGATTTAGAGGTATCATCTACCTTGAAACAACTTTAATCATCCAAAAATCTTTGGGTGCCTTAATTGGGTCCAAATAATATCCAGTCCCTCATCTTTTCTATAGAGAACATGCACAAGAAGGTCCTTAGGTTTTTAACCTAAGAGGCCTCCTTAGATCTTCTTGGGAATCTTTTCCAAATCTGATCAACTTCAATCTAACCTGAGTTTGAGTCTACATCTTGACTCCACCACTTGATTCAAACATGCAACTTGACATGTTAGGAAAAGTGATTAAGAAACCTGTGTCCCAAATGACTATCAAGGATAAGATGATTGAGGTTGCCTATAGAAACCATGAAGAATATTATGAAGCCTTAGATAGGGACATTCAAGATAAGTTTATAAAAACAACAAACCACTTTATGAATCGTTTCAAAATAGTATGGACACAAATAAAACACGGTTCAACCTGGGATGATCTCTTAGCAGAATACATTGAATTAATGACATTACATAGCAACAAGTATCTGCAATGTTGGATAAATCCTTCACTTTTGGAAAAACACCAAGATCTCATGGAAAAATGGGGAGAATTGCTGAATGAGCTATATAGAACCATTGAACAAAAATACCTGTCAGAAGTTAATAAAACAACTTGGAGTAATTCTAATGATCAACATGATTCTACAAATCCCAGGTTTGACGATCAAGGTTGTTGTGGACCCCCAACCTAAATGAATTCTGATTCAAATTTCATAACAATTAACATTCCAGATCTTGATGAGGGTTGAGAGGATCCAATTGTAGGTGTTCCCAATTCTGAACCAGCCCTAGAAACCAGGAAGTTGGTCCATCGAGCTTAAATTTCCCCAACACTTGTGATAATGAGCTTAAAACAGAACCTCTCGAGAGTGTAAATCCCAAGCCTTATGCTGTTAAGGTAACTCTCGAGAGTGACTCTGACTGCCCAATAGAGCCCAACCTAGATCCTAGTGACCCAATGCCTACCTTTAACCTAGAATCTTGATCTGAGCCTAATTGGGATTATTATGAGGCCCAATATGATGAGATAGATTTCAATTTTGAAATACGATTCAGGGCCTATATTTGATGGATACACCTCTCTAACCTCCACAAAGACACTAATTGATTTCTTGAAAGTAACATCAATTTATGATACAGAAACTGAGGAGTTGGAAGAGTTGAGAATCGAGTGGGTCTACCCTAAGAGCCAAGAACCCAAGCCTATGCCTAATAAGGACACCTTTAAGCTCAAAATTTGAAATTAGGTTAGATCCAAGTCAGGTTGCCGATTCTACACACCTTGATTCTCTCTATGGTGAAACTCCCAATCCAGAATCAGATTAGGAAACTTATTCTCACAAATTCTCTAATGATTTCAAATCCTACTCTGATTTTAGAGAACCTTTATTTCCTGATAATTATGAACCAATCTATGACCTCAGCATCCATGATCCATTCTTCGACTCTGACTCTGAGGTTCCTGATACTAAGATCATTGATTCAAAATCAGGTTCCATTGAGATGGAATCATTCCTTTTTTATCTTCAGGAATCAGAAACAATAAGTGCCGAGTGTGTCTGAAATCTAGAGATCGAATCTTTTCTTTACTTAGATTTTCATGATCCTATAAGTACTCTTATGGCATTTAGCTTTGATTTTGATGGCCATTATGAGGACTCTCTAGATGAACCAACCTTTGAATCCTTTGTAGAGGAGCCCTTAGCACACATAATTTTCATTGAAGCTACCTCTTCTAATTCACATATAGAACCTTCCCGAATTCGATTCCAACCCCAACCCACCACCGGAATCAATTTCTACTCTGATTCTCCTCTCGATGATCCGGTCACACATGATTCTTCTCCACCTTTTGATTAGGATTCGAACATTGATCAGAATGCAAATCACGTCCCATATTTCTCTGATCACTTTCGTTGGGATATCACATCCTCCACAGACTCTTTTTCATTCAAGGATCCCTACTCTGACCAGCCTGATTGGAATTAGCCAAACCCAGGATTCCCACTGCCACATCTTTTTGAGTCACAAAATACCTGGTGGGCTCCACATCTACTGATCTATTGAGTCACATCCATCAACCCACCAAACTGATTGGGTTTAGGCTGCATCATCAGCTTGTTGATCAAAATAAGTACCTGGTTCAACCAACCAGGCTATTAATCAAGGTGCTTGTTCTATAAAATTTTGTTGATTTAACCACTCCTTCATGATCATCTTCTGCTCGACTGAAGACATTGAATTTAGCACTTAACAGGAGGCAACTCGTCATTCCAAAATCCCAAGACCCCTCTGATCATCCTTTTGAGCTTTGCATCTACTGCATAGAGAGTTCATAGTTAGAATAGCTGATCCTACCTTTGGTATTCATACCAGAGCTTGAAATTGTTCGTAATAGTCATCCTAGCCCATTCACCCACCCTTTGAACCTGTTCTAACCTTTGAACCAAGCTGATTTCATACCCTCCAGTTTATAATGAGGACATTGTCAAACTTAGGCATGGGGGGTGTTAAAGTGCAAACACATAGAAATTAAAACTTCTGAGGGGTTCTCACAAAAAAATACATATTCAAAAAATCAAAAAATAAAAAAATTTTGAAAAAGAACAAAAAATGGAAAGAGGAGGAAATTTTGTGAGCTTCATTGCATATCATTTTTCAGGAGGAAATGAGGAGGTGATTTTAAATGTCAAAAAGGAGCACAATTTGAAACAAAAAGTGAGTCATTCGTAAATGATTATGAAAATTACTTAAGTTCTAGACCAAATCAAAAGAAAAAAAATTAAGTCCTAAAATAACGGAGAGATATCGAGATTAGTATGAGTGCTGATCTTAGGCCTCTTAGGCTTGTTTTAGGGCATAAGCATTCACGTACTTGTTAAGATCCAGTAGTCCTCAAGAGGTTGACGAAAATGCGAAGCTTACATATTAGGTCTAAGGCTTGGGGAGAATTCAGCCTTGTTAACTGACCTTTGGTTTGCGGGACTCTCTGGCCTAAGCACCATAATCCACACACAAGTCTTTTTCAGTATGCTTAATTAATCAAAATCACGCAAAAGCATTTATTCTATTCTGAAATAGCTACCTAGATTAGGAGTGGCTTGAAGATACAAGTTGATCTGGAAGAGTTCCCGATGTGGAGAGGTGGGAAATTGCCCTCGAAGATGCGCAATAACATATCGTCTCCTCAGTGCTTGTCTCTTAGGATATCTAAATATCCTATTGGGGGCATGTAAGCACCTTGTGCTGATTCAGGTGCCATGGGCGGGATTATCTTTAAATGTTGATTGCCAAGGCCTAAATTTAGCTACAAAATGCCATGGGAGGCACTATCTCAAAGTGTTGAAAGCCAGGGTTCTGGGGGTTGCCATGGGTAATGCTATCTTGAAGCATCGATTACCAGGAATCCTACGAGGATTGATGGTGGGAGCTAAGAATCCAATGCAGATCGTGTTTTTGAGCCAATCCGATACTAGAAATAAAGAAAAGAAAAAAAGACAGAAAGTTCTCCAAAAATGTAAAAATTCTTCTATCTCTCTCTCTCACAAAGAAGCACTATAAACTGAACTTGGACTAACCATGTTACAAGCACAGGTGCTTTAACCGTTGGGTCCAACAAACCTTAGGATAGTTTCTGTAGGCCTTAGAAACCTTCGTTGCAGATTGAGGCTAAAGCTAGTCAAGTCTGGATCTTGGTTGGTACTTGAGTACCTCTAGGACTATTATTAGCATTCTAACTAAATTTCTAAAAAGAAAAATAAATCAGGACTCCGAGCTTCAAAGCATGGTTTAGAACTCTAGTTCTTTTCATAAGATTTTGCTAAGGGACTGGCAAAAGTTAGGCATGGGGGTATGATGATAACGTCATCATCAGCCATACCTAAATTTAATTAGTCATAATCAACAGATAAATGCTCCTAAATAACTGCTAAAGAGTTATAATTCATTGCATATCCTTTCTGAGAGATATGCTTTAAAATAGGGGTAAAACTGTAGTTTTAATAGTATATCCTGATTGCAGAGCAATCACGAGGTTTCCCAGGGGTTAATTAAAGGTTAAGTGGTCATAAATGTCTAATAAGTGGGTTCATGCAGAATGAAACGGGTTTTCATGCATTTCAAGATTTAATGGACATCTGAAGCCCTAAAAATAGACCCGATTAATTCACTAAGGTTCTTGTTAGGATAAAATTCACCTAAACCTTCTCAAAATCATAGAAAAATATTCTCTAAGGTTTGTTACCTTTGATTTGACCTTGGGAACCTATTTTGACCTAAAACAAAGTCTCAGACAGATAGTTACCCTAATTTGGGTTTCTACGCAAATTGCCTAGTCAAACTTGGTCAAAACCAAAATCTGACTTCACCATTAGATTCTTTGGGCCTAATCAGAGATCATCGTGACCTAGTTTGCATTTTGGTCTAGACTGATTCTTCTCTCACTTAAACCTTTAGCTTTCAAAATTTATTACAAATACCCCTTAACTTCATTACATTCTTTACAATCAGGTCCCTTTGCCATTATCATGGAGTAAGTCCTACTCTGTCGACCTTCAAGTAGGGATCTCTCCTTGATTGATTGGCGGATCTCTTACAAAATTGGAATGGACGCTCCTGAGAGAATCCTCTACGATCTAAACCTAATTTTGGACCATGATTCTTTCCCAAAAGATCATGCGAATCCTTTGAAATTTAGGGTTCCTTTGTGCTCAAGGTTCACATGCTTCCAAGCTTGGTTTCCAAGCTTGGAATGCCTTCCTAAGCCCTTTAAAAGGACCTAGGTCGCATAGCCGATCTCCTTAGCAAGGTTTGGGGCCGAAAACCTCTTCAAATCCCTACCTCCGGCCCCTCTCCAACCTAGCTTTGACGAGCTTCTTCGACCTCCTTCTTTCGACCAATAGACAGTCAATCAAGTGGCCCATCATCTTCCTTACCTTCCTTCACCTCTCGCCAGCCAAAGCAAAGTCTCCCAGACCTCCTTCTTCCTCGCCGTCCCCCACCAAAGATTTCGTCCTCTCCGTCGCCGGCCTGCCAAAGTTGGTGCGACTCCTCCCTTTCATCCAATTAGAGTATGTTAGTTAGGTTTACTTAGGTTATTAGGTTAATTCCCTCTATCCAAAACCCAAAAATAGCCCCTCAACAAACCATACACCGTCATCTCCCTCACCTCCAACCACATCTCTGGTGAGTCAGCCCCACCTCCACAACCCGCCAATCAACTCACCACCTACTCCATAAGCTCCACCTCATCCACCCACACAAAACCCCTCCTATTTCTTCCTATCGTCCACCCAAACTCCCCTTCGACCAACCCACCTTCACGCAACCATCCCCGACTCCTTTTAACCCCCACGCACCTCTACACACCACTAAATCTCTGCCATCGCACTCCACTGATTGCACAGCAAAAATACACCAGCAATTGTGTCATCTTGTGCTATTTCCTAGCATTGCCAGTGCATATTAGGTAGCCATAGTTGCATTTGCAAAAATACACGCATGCATGCCTTTATTTGAGAGGGGAGGAGAGTGAATAAAATGGCCTTGTAATTAACAAATTCTTCAAGTGCAGCCTCGCAAAATTTCCATCTTTATTTTTTATTTCTATTTGACTTTGAATTTCCTCCGCATGGCTACAAGGCATGGCGGCTTCTTCCCCTCGCCATTCCCTGCAACTGCTTGCCCTGCAACCGCATGCACAGCCAGGGCATGGCTGTGCTTGCTTTCTTCCTCTTTAAAAAGGGCATGGCTTTCTTCTTTGAGCCGAGCCTAGTCCACACAAAAAAGAACACATCGCAGCTTTCTTCTCCAGGCCGTCTCCTCCCCTCTCCCTTCCATACGCAGCCTCTCCTTCTGAGGAGCCACGCTGCGGGCAGGAGCAGCTCACAGTGGTGCACAACCACCACTGTGAGTCCCACCACTGCCTAGCTCATCAAAGAGCCAGTGGGTGTGGTGGTTCTCTCTCTGTTTCGACGTTTAGCCACTTCCGCCATTGCCACAGGATTCAAGGTCTCAAGCTCTACGGCAGCAGCAGAGCACGCCTCCAGCGCACGCCTGTAGGCTGCCCTCGCCTCCCACTACGCACGCCTGCAAGTCGCCCTCGCCTCTCTCTGCACAAGCCAGCAGCCGACGCAGCCTCTTCAGCGCGCGCGCTAGCTGCTCCACATCACTTGCACACACAGAACCAGGTGTAGGTGGTCACGTAAGCCGAGCGCACACTGTAGCCATTGTTCACGCTAGTCAGCGGAACACTGTGGCCACAGTGCGGTGACCGGTAAGTTTCTCACTTATCCGGTCACTCGGCGCTCTCTCTCCATGCCGCTACCGGCACCAACCTGTCTGCACACGCTCGTGCCCGCTTCCGCGTACGCCCGCGCCCCCTCCCGCATACGCCCGCCCCTGCTCCTTCGCCCGCACTAGCCCGCTTCTTCGGGTCTGCACTGCCTCTTCGCGTAGCGCGGTGCGCTGCAGTTCCTCCCATGCCCGCTCCCTCCTGTGTGCGCGTGCCTCTTCGCGTGCCTACGCGCCTGCGCGTGCGCGTGGGCATCAGACGTCGCCCGCTGAATTCAGACGGCTTAACCCACCCGCGCCTCCTTCACTCTAGCAAAAGTGTGCTCTCTCTCTCTCTCTCTCTCTCTCTCACAGCACTCTCTCACTCTCTCTGCAAACACATACACACACAAACTCACACTCTCGCACACACACACTCTCACTTATACACTACTATATACATATATATATATACATATATATATTTATATCTATATATATTTATATACATATATATATATACATATATCTATACATATATTACTACTTATATAACTAAGTATTAGTATACATACATACATAGATATATATTATTACTTATATAACTAAGGATAAGTATAGATACATATATATACACATATACTTATACATATATATATATACAAATATACATACATATATACATATATATCTATAACTATATATACATATATATATACATATCTATCTACATATATCTATATACATATATTACTATATATATATATATACATATATATATATATATACATCTATATAGTTATATATACATACATACATATATATATATACACATACATACATCTATATAGTTATATATACATACATACATATATATATATACATATATTTACATATCTATATATATATACATATATATATATATATATACACATATATACCTACTTATACACCTACATAATTATAACCATATATATATATACATATAGATATATATATTTACATATATACAAATATATTTTCATATCACCTACAATAAGTTGTATCATGGGAATATCTGCACCAGTTGCTGATATTCCCCGATACACGCGTATAGAAAGCGTATTCGCAATCATCTTCCACCAATCCACCTTACACTCCACGTGGCACTTCATCCTGTTGGTTGCGTCTTCCTAGACAACGATCAACTCGACACCGTGCTACACGCCATCTCCACCTCCACCACCACGCCTTTATACATATATAATATATACATATATATACTATATTTACTTTATTTCTGTTTCTCCTTCCTGCCAGTAAAAAGATAAAAAAAAATATACAAAAGAGAAAAGATAATCCTTGACTTGCAAGTACTCATTCTTGCGAATAGCAAGACCAGTTTTGAAACCCTGATTTGGCTCAAAGACAAGAACCTGATTTTAAGGGTGTACCTCAAGGACAAAAATTATCAGAACAAAATAGTAAGTAGAAAAATACCAAAAACATAATAAACGAACGGAAGAGATTCATTGTAGGAAAGGCGTAGAAACTTCTTCACTTCTAATCCCACTTCCCTGAGTTCGACCTTGGGCCTAAAAGTGACCAAGATAAAATCAGGTAGGTCAGGTAAAAAATTTTGTAAAGAGATGGTTAGGCTCGATTTAGGTTAACCACTATACTCATTTCAACGATAAAATCATCATATTAACACAACCTATCTGGGTCTACACCACATCTTTTCATGGCGCCGTTGTCGAGGAAGTGCACATTCAAGTGAGTTTCTATTCCATTCCTTTAATTTTTCTCTTCTCACACCCTTCTCTTCATGGGTGTTTCTGTTTGTTGGTGTGTAGGTGAACCTGTTGCAAGGAGAAGGCAGGCAAATGAAGTCGAAAACGTGGGCAGATCCATGGCGAGAATGAGAGCGCAAAGTCACCGGCACCGCACTGGAGCTTCGCACACGTTGCTGAACAAGTAGGTCTTTCTTTCTTAGCAACTTAGGTTAACTTGTCACCTTAATAAAAAAAAATAACTAAATAAAAAAACTAAAAAAACACTTCTTTAGATCTCTTGAGGCAAGTGGATTAAAAATCACTTGTTTGATTGTTTGCCTTCACTCCCACCGCCCCGAGATTTTCCCCCAAACTTCGCATAGCGAAGATCCAAGAATCTTGATTCTTGAATCTTTCGCCCTGTGAAGTATTCTTTGAGGCAAAAATAAATAGACTGATTGCCATCCCTCTTTGCCTCATTTATCTGCAATTTGGGATCACATTTTTTGGTGGGGAGACTTGGAATTGAGTTAATTCCAACCCCACCACGACCTTTCACATGCCTAAGACTCGATCTCAAATACTTCAACCCCAACGATTTAATTTTCTTTATCTTATGGTTTAGCCTTGTGTGTGGCCATCTTTTTGGTGATTGGGAGCGCTTGAATTGAAGTGCTTAGGCTCCCTTTCACACTAATCTAAAATTGATTCGTGCATCCACACATAGAAATCTCCATCTAGGGAAGCCTAGTGCATTTTAGCATGCATTAACCAACTGACATTGAAGAAGGGTTTATTGGGCTTAGAAGAAAACTTGTATTCTCTCAAAACCCGGAGAATGGTTGAATTGGTAATTCAGAAAAATCCTAAAATCCATACTACTTAAGGCTGAATTCTAAAATCCATTCACCAATTAAAACTTCAATTCGGGGAGATTTCCCCATTGCATGCTTGGTTTACACACTTTGTAAAATCAATCACTTGGGCATTACCCGTAAATAACTCCCTTCACATTCCAGAAACACTTGATCCTAAGCCTCTAACTAAAATTGGTAGAAACTTAACCCTTATTAAGAATTGGAGGTCTAACTACCTGCGTGTAGCGCCTACGTGCTGGTGAGGGTTCCCGCGTGCTATCGGGTGTCTAAGAATAAGGCAAACGGCCTTTCAATCTGGCCCAATGGTTCCACGGTGCTCGCATTCTGTTCTGTAGGTCGTGATAGTAGGTAACTTAGATCTTTAGGTCTAAGGGCACACTGTAGAGGTTAGGAATTTGATTGTATTGATTTGTCATCAAGTGTACCTTTGTGGCGTCATTTCTCTCATTTCTTTTCCCATCGTATCCCCCCAATTCTTCCTGCGGTAGTCATGTTTGGGAGGAGGTCACAAAACCCTGAACTGTGTGAATTGCCTGATAAATTTAGAAAAGAAGTTGAATCGTCCTCCACCTCCACAAACTTGGCTGCACGCCCACCCCCAAATCCCGAGGGAGGAAACTACCCTCAAAACCCACCAGGTGGTGGAGCCTTAGATCCCATAACCCGCCTCCATGCCCAAATGGAAATGTATAATGAACAAATTGAGGACATTAGGGAAACATTGAAGGAAATGTAGAACCCTCCCGAACGGGAGGAGCCTAGGTCTCTTAGCTCCTATCAGAATCCCGCTGCTACAGAGACCATAGGACAAATTTAGGTCCCCATGGGCGGGGATGACTTTGAATTGAAGCCTAACATAATTGGCCTGATAAATTTTCACTTCCATGGTCTTGTAAGTGAAGATCCTTTTCTCCACTTGGAAGACCTAACCTGATTGGCTGAAACTGTTAAACCAAGAAATATCGGGTTACCTATAGTCCTCATGAAAATGTTCCCGTTTTCATTGCGGGATAAAGTGTCGCAGTGGTTACGCACCCTTGGGAGAACCATCCACTCTTGGGAAGAGATGCGAACAACGTTTCTCAAGTTCTTCCCAATCAGGCTAACCAATGCGCTTTGCCGTGCTATCACTTCATTTACGCAACAAAACGGCGAACAATTTCATAAGGCATGGGAGAGATATAATGACCTCCTCAGGAAGTGTTCGCATCACAGTCTGCCTAAGTGGCATATAGCCCAGATTTTCTACTCTGGGCTAAATGAGACTTTGAAGTAGATTGCAGACGCTTCCTGCGGAGGGAATTTCATGAATAAAGATGAGAATGGAGCATTCGAATTATTTGAAAATATGAGTGAAAACTCAATGAACAATGCTTCCATTGTCGCCTTTAATTGTACCAGCCTGCCCCGTAATGTCCACGAAGTTGACACGGGACCCTCACATTCATCCATAGATCTTAGCCTTATTGCACAGAAATTGGATGAAGTCTCCATCGTGCACAAGAAGCTGGACGAGCTTCTTGCCAACCCTGCCCGTTCTATGGCAAACACCCCCACCTCACCACTTTGTCACAATTCCAATTCTTCCAACACCAGGCTTATCCCAAGAAACCCCGTAAGACCTTCCTTACCGAGTGTCGCACTGAGCGATTCGGTAAGTCATGTGGATTTGGATCCTGTGAGCCAGTATTTTGACACGGAGTACCAAGCCTCCGTGTGCTCGGACGCGTATTTACATGTGGACGCGTCTTCTGGCATAGAAGACGCTTGCGCCCTAGGGAACAACCCGTTCTCTGCCACTTATAACCAAGGGTGGCGAAATCATCCGAACTTCGCATGGTCCAACAACTCGCAGCGCCAAAACCCTACGGGTGGACCAATGCAACCGTCCGTACCTGTCATCCCAAGGGCCCAGTCTAATCCTATGGCGAATCCACCATCAGGCCCTTGCGTACCACAAATCGAACAAGCATCAAGTCATCTTGATAAATTGATACGAATGATGACAGAAATGTCAAAGCGCCATGAAGAGAACATGACCTCTCTTCAGCACCAATTAGCGCAGTAGAATACTGAGATCAGTCAACTATGCATGGCGACTCAATCTCAAGGCACTCTTCCAGCCCAACTTGTTCTAAACCTGCGAAATTTTGTACCCCGTGGTCCTCAACCATACGTACGACCTTCTCAGGGGTAGGTTCATCAGATTCTGCAGGCTCCGAGCATTCCACTGGGATTTTAGGCTAATCCCGTTGCAGCAACTCACTTTTATGTCCCTATTGCGAACCCTCCTCTGCCTTATGATCCGACTGGACCAGCATCGTCCAATGTGATCACTACGAGAGCGGCAAGCAAACCGTCGATCCGCCTCGACCTGATCCGGGCCCGCCTTCTTCATCGCCCTCTCATTCGGGATGCATACCGCATTCGCGAGAGGATGATGCACCCAAATTGGTGCCAGAATCAGTCCCAATCCCTGAGGCTCTATTGAGGGAGCCAAAAGGCAAGAAGAAAGATACGCAGGCCTTTGATAACCTGCGTAATTTGTTTAGGGATGTAGAAATCAAGGTACCTCTGCTCGAGGCTATCTACCACATACCTACTGTCGCCTGATTTTTCATAGACTACACAACACCCAGGAGACAGTCAAAGAAAACCAAGAATCTAGTGGTTCTCTCGCCTCATGTGAGTTGTGCTATACTGTCAAACCTACCACCGAAGCAGAAAGATCTGGGCACACCACTGATTTCCTATAGCATCCAAGGTTGCAATTTTAACCGTGCCCTACATGATCTAGGATCTTCCATCAATCTTATACCAACCATCATGCTCGAAAAATTTTCCTTGGGAAATCTGAAACCCACCCCTGTCACGTTACAGTTGGCAGATCGTTTTGTCAAAATTTCGAAGGGTGTGGTGGAAGACGTGGTGGTTAGGGTCAACAGTCTCTGTTTTCCTGTTGACTTTCTTGTTTTAGATATGGAAGTTCCTAGCTCACTTTCTGATTGTCCAATCATCCTTGGTCGACCTTTCTTGGCCATAGCCCGCGCCCATATCAACTGCGAGTTGGGCTGTATTGAGATTGTCGTTGGATCTGAAAAGCTCAAGCTTAACATCTTCATGGCAGCGAAGAACTTTGATTGCGGTTGCATCGAGGATGACACATCTGACGAGGACATGGCCATCAACGCTTGTATCGGTCTAATTGGGACTTATTTTGACTGCTACGGATTACCTATAAACATTGACGATTGCCTGACCGACACATATTGTGACATTCTCCCATCCCTCCCTTGTCTCGTACCTTCTCCTGGCCAAACTTCTGACGAGGTTTTCTCCGCTTCCCAAACCTCATGGTCTGAGTCATATCCAGGCTACTCACCGCCGGTCCACACTCTTGAAAATCGGATTGCCCTTTCTTTCCCGCCAAATCAGGCAGATTTGCAAATCCACACTGGGACCTTGAGCCCATATACTTCTCACTGGGGCTATTCCTTTTTGGGTCCATCTATCCAAGAAGCCCCTCTTCTTGGCCAATCTGAGGGCCAATTTCTTCCTCATGATCTGTTCTCCGATCCGATAGGGACACTCTCGTCCCAAGAAATGCCTGACCTTTCTCCATCCACTCCTGAGCTGAAAGAGCTGCCTAGTACACTTAAATGCCAAGAACTTTGATTGCAATTGCATCGAGGATGACTGATTGCACCGCAAAAATACACCTGCAATTGTGTTGTCTTGTGCTATTTCCTAGCATTGCCAGTGCATGTTAGGTTTCCATAGTCGCATTTGTGAAAACACATGCATGCATGCATTTAATTGAGAGGGGAGGAGAGTGAATAAAATGGCCTCGCAATTCACATTTTCTTCAAGTGCTACTTCGCAAAATATCCACCTTTATTTTTTAACTTTATTTGACTTTGAAATTCTTCCCGTGGCTGCAAGGAATGGCTTCTTCTTCTTTGCACCTTGTCCTGCTCAGCCATGCTCTGCAGCAAGCCACTCCCTGCACAGCCGCATGCACAGCCATGCATAGCCAGGGCATGGTTGTGCATGCCTTCTTCCTCTATAAAAAGAGCTCGACTTCTTCTTGCAAAGGAGCCTGGTCCTCCACACAAAAAATCCAACACACTGTAGCTCTTCTTCTCCAGGCCGTCCCCTCCCCTCTCCCTCCATACGCAGCCCCTCCTCCTCTGAGGAGCCACTCTGCGGACAGGAGTACCTCATGGTGGTGCACAACCACCACCGTGAGTCCTCCATCGCCCAGCTCATCAAAGAGCTGATGGGTGTGGTGGCTCTTTCCCTGTTTCTTCGTTTGAAGCACTTACGCAATTGCCATAGAGCTTCAAGCTTTGAAGCTCAAAGCTCCGCACGTAGCAGCAGTAGCAAGGCGGCAGCAACCGCAAGGCCCTCCTGCGCACGCCTGTAGGCAGCCCTCGCCTCCCTCCCTGCGCGCCCTGTTGCTCTCTTTCCGCCGGCAACCAGCCGGCGCACCCCTTCCACGCGCGTGCCAGCTCGCGCGCCAGTCGTCCATGCCACCTGCACTCAGCACCGGGCACACCCGGTCGCGCAGCTCGCCCGGACACTGTAGCCACTGTTCACGTGCTTCAGCGGAGCACTGTGGCTACAATGGGGCGACCAGTAAGTTTCTCACTTATCCGGTCACCCGGTGAGCCGCAACCGGTCGCAACCTGTGCATGCGTCTAGCCCCGCGTTCCGCTCCAGCACCCGCCCGCGCATCTGCCAGCGCCCGCACCCGCCCACATCTTCACCCGCTCCCTTCGCCCGCGTAGACCTATATCTGCCCTCTCCAGCCCCTTCGCATAGCGCGGTGCGCTGCGATTCACTCCCCCGCGCTCACTCCCTCCCAGCGTGCACGTCCTCGCGCGCCTATGTGCCTGTGCGGGTGCGTGCGCCATCAGACGTTGCCCCACTGCTGTAGAAGGCTTAAACGCCTCCTTCACTCCAGCAGGAAGCTCTCCCCCTCTCTCTCTCTCTCTCAGCACTCTCTCACTCTCTCTCTGCTGACACTTACACACACACACTCACACTCTCATACACACCTATACTCTACTTTATACATATATATATATATGTACATATATATATTTATATATATGTATATATATACTTATATACATATATATATATATACATATGTCTATACATATATTAGTATTTATATAACTATGTATTAGTCTATATACATACATATTTATATAACTATGTATTAGCCTATATACATACATACATATATATATATATATATATATATACACATATATACTTACATATATACATATATTTATATACATATATATATATACACATATATCTATTTATATATATTATTACCTATATAACTAAGTATAAGTATAGATACGTATATATATATATACACACCTACTTATACATATATATATATATACAAATATACATACATATATACATATATATATATATACACATATCTATCTACAAATATCTATATACATATATTACTATATATATATATACATACATATATATATATATCTATATAGTTATATATATTTATATATATATATATATACATATATTTACATATCTATATATATATACATATATGCATATATATATATACATATATAAGTACATATATACCTATATATTTATAACCATATATACATATAGATATATTTACATATATACATATATATATATATTTTTTTTTTTTTTCACATTACTTATCATACATTGTATCGCAGGAATATCTGTACCAGTTGTTGATATTCCCCGATACACGTGTACAGAAAGCGTGTTCACACTCATCTTCCACCCATCCACCTTACACTCCACGCGGCACTTCGTCCTGTTGCCATTAAAAAGATAAACAAAAAAATATATAAAAGAGAAAAGATAATATTTTACTTGAAGGTACTCCGTCTTGCGAATAGCAAGACCCATTTTAGGACCCTGATTTGGCTCAAAGCCAAGAACCTAATTTTAAGGGTATGCCTCAATGACAAGAATTATCAGAAAAAAAATCTAAATAGAAAAACACCAAAAACACAATAAATGAACGGAAGAGATTTGTTGTAGGAAAGGTGTAGAAACTTGACTTCTAACCCCACTTCCCTGAGTTCGACCATGGGCCTAAAAGTGACCAATATAAAATCAAGTAGGCCAAGTAGAAAAATTTTGTAAAGAGATGGTTAGGATCAATTTAAGTTAACCACTATACTCATTATAATGATAAAATCACCATATTAACACACCTAACCAGGTCTGACCATCATCCTTTTCATGGCGCCGTTGCCGAGGAAGTGTGTATGCAAGTAAGTTTCTATTCCATTCCTTTCATTTTTCTCTTCTCTCTTCACGGGTGTTTTTGTTTATTGCTGTGCAGGTGAACTTGTTGCAAGGAGAAGGTAGGAAGATGAAGTCGGAAACCTGGGCAGGTCCAAGGCAGGAACGAGAGCGTGAAGATGCCAACACCGCACTGTAGCTTAGCACACATTGCTGAACAAGTAGGTCTTCCTTTCTTAAGCAACTTAGGTTAACTTGTCACCAAAATAAAAACTAAAAAAAAAACTAAAAACTAGAAAAACTTCTTGGGATCTCTTGGGGCAAGTGGATTAAAATTCACTTGTTTGATTGATTGCCCTTACTCCCACCGCCCCGGGATTTCCCGCAAAACTTCGCATAGCGAAAATCCAAGAATCTTGATTCTTGAATTTTTCACCGTGTGAAGTATTCTTTGAGGTAAATAAAAATATTGATTGCCACCCCTCTTTGCCTCATTTACCTGCAATTCGGGATCACCTTTTTGGTGGGGAGACTTGGAATTGAGTTAATTCCAACCCCACCACGACTTTTCACTTGCCTAAGATTCGATTCCGAATATTTCAACCCCAACAATTTGATTTTCTTTATCTTTTGGTTGAGCCTTGTGAGGAAATCTTTTTGGTGATTGGGAGAACTTGAAATGAAGTGCTCTGGCTCCCTTTCACACTAATCTAAAACTGATTCATGCATCCACACATAGAAATCTCCATTGAGGGAAGCCCATTGCATTGTAGCATGCATTAACCAATTAACATTGAAGAAGGGTTTGTTGGGCTTAGAAGAAAACTTGTCTCCTCACAAAACCCGAAGATTGGTTGAATTGGTAATCCAGAGAAATCCTAAAATCCATACTACTTAAGGCTGAATTCTAAAAATCATTCACCAATTAAAACTTCAAATTCGGGGAGATTTCCCCTTTGCATGCTTGGTTTACACACTTTCAAAAATCAATCACTTGGGCATTACCTGTAAAAAATTCCCTTCACATTCCAGAAGCACTTGATCCTAAGCCTCTAACTAAAATTGGTAGCAACTTGACCCTTATTAAGGATTGGAGGTCTAACTACCTGCGTGTAGTGCCTACGTGCTGGTGAGGGTTCCCGCGTGCTATCGGGTGTCTAAGACTAGGGCAAACGGCCTTTCAATCTGGCCCGATGGTTCCGCGGTGCTCGCATTCTGTTCCGTAGTCCGTGATAGTAGGTAACTTAGATCTTTAGGTCTAAGGGCACACTGTAGAGGTTAGGAATTTGATTGAATTGATTTGTCATCAAGTGTACCTTTGCAGCGTCATTTCTCTCATCTCTTTTCCCTTCTTATCTCCCCAATTCTTCCTGTGGTAGTGAATGTTTGGAGGAGGTCACAAAACCCTGAATTGTGTGAATTGCCTGATAATTTTAGAAAAGAAGCCGCATCATCCTCCTCCTCCACAACATGGCTGCACACCCACCCCCAAATCCCAAGGGAGGAAACCGCCCTCAAAACCCACCAGGTGGTGGAGCCTTAGATCCCATAACCCACCTCCAAGCCCAAATGGAAATGTATAATGAACAAATTGAAGCCATAAGGGAAACATTAGAGGAAATGCAGAACCCTCCCGAACGGGAGGAGCCTAGGTCTCTTAGCTCCTATCAGAATCCCGCTGCTATAGAGACCATAGGACAAATTTGGGTCCCCATGGCCGGGGACGACTTTGAATTAAAACCTAACATAATTGGCCTGATAAATTTTCACTTCCATGATCTTGCAAGTGAAGATCCTTTTCTCCACTTGGAAGACCTAACCCAATTAGCTGAAACTGTTAAACCTAGAAATATTGGGTTACCTATAGTCCTCATGAAAATGTTCCCATTTTCATTGCGGGATAAAGCGTTGCAGTGGTTACGCACCCTTGGGAGAACCATACACTCTTGGGAAGAGATGTGAACAACGTTTCTCAAGAAGTTCTTCCCAATCGGGAGAACCAATGCGCTTCGCCGTGATATCACCTCCTTTACACAACAAAACGGCGAACAATTTCATAAGGCATGGGAGAGGTATAATGACCTCCTCAGGAAGTGTCCGCACCACGGTCTGCCTAAGTGGCATATAGCCTAGATTTTCTACAATGGGCTAAATGAGACTTTGAAGTAGAATGCAGATGCTTCCTGCGGAGGGAATTTTACGAATAAAGACGAAAATGGAGCATTTGAATTGTTTGAAAATATGAGTGAAAACTCAATGAACAATGCTTCCATTGTCGCCTTTAATCGTACCAGCCTGCCCCGAAATGTCCACGAAGTAGACACGGGACCCTCCTATTCATCCACAGATCTTAGCCTTATCGCATAGAAATTGGATGAAGTCTCCGTCTTGCACAAGAAGCAGGACGAGCTTCTGGCCAACCCCGCCCATTCTCTGGCAAACACCCTTACCTCACCACTTCGTCACAATCCCAATTCTTCCAATACTAGGCTTATCCCGAGAAACTCCGTAAGACCTTCCTTACCAAGTGTCGCGCCGAGCAACTCGGTAAGCCATGTGGATCTGGCTTCTGCGAGCCAGTATTTTGACACGGAGGACCAAGCCTCCGTGTGCTCGGATGCATAGTTACATGCGGACATGTCTTCTGGCATGGAAGATGCTTGCGCCCTGGGGAACAACCCATTCTCTGCCACTTATAACCCAAGGTGGCGAAATCATCCGAATTTCGCATGGTCCAACAACCCACAATGCCAAAACCCCGCAGGTGGACCAATGTGACCATCCGCACCCGTCATCCCAAGGGCCCAGTCTAATCCTATACCGAATCTGCCATCATGCCCTTGTGTACCGTAAATAGAACACGCATCAAGTCCTCTTGATAAATTGATGCAAATGATGACAGAAATGTCAAAGCACCATGAAGAGAACATGACCTCTCTTCAGCACCAATTGGCGTAGTAGAATGCTGAGATCAGTCAACTACGCATGGCGACTTGATCTCAGGGCACTCTTCCCACCCAACCTATTCCAAACCCGCGAAATTTCGTACCCCGTGGTCCTCAACCACAGGTACGACCTTCTCTTGGGTAGGTTAATCAAATTCTGCAAGCTCCGAGCATTCCACCGAGATTTCAGGCTAATCCCGCTGCAGCACCGCACTCTTATGTCCCTATTGCGAACCCTCCTCCGTCATATGATCCCACTGGACTTGCATCATCCAATGTGATCACTACGAGGAGCGGTAAGTAGACCATCGATCTGCCTCGACCTGATCCTGGCCCGTCTTCTTCATCGCCCTCTCATTCGGGATGCGCACCGCATTCGCGAGAGGACGATGCACCCAAATTGGTGCCAGAATCAGTCCCAATCCCTGAGGCTCTACTGAGGGAGCCAAAAGGCAAGAAGAAAGATGTGCATGCCTTTGATAACCTATGTAATTTGTTCAGGGATGTAGAAATCAAGGTACCTCTGCTCGAGGTTATCGACCACATACCTACTGCCGTCCGATTTTTCACAAACTACACAACACCCAGGCAACAGTCAAAGAAAACCAAGAATCTGGTAGTTCTCTGGCCTCATGCAAGTTGTGCTATACTGTCAAACCTACCACCGAAGTAGAAAGATCCGGGCACACCACTGATTTCTTGTAGCATCCAAGGCTGCAATTTTAACCATGCCCTGCTTGATCTAGGATCTTCCATCAATCTTATACCGACCATCATGCTCGAAAAATTTTTCTTGGGAAATCTGAAACCCACCCCTGTCACGTTACAGTTGGCAGATCGTTTTGGCAAAATGTCGAAGGGTGTGGTGGAAGACGTGGTGGTTAGGGTCAATAGTCTCTGTTTTCCTGTTGACTTTCTTGTTTTAGATATGGAAGTTCCTAGCTTACTTTCTGATTGTCCGATCATCCTTGGTCGACCTTTCCTGGCCACAGCCCGCGCCCATATCGACTACGAGTCGGGCTATTTTGAGATTGCCGTTGGATCTGAAAAGCTCAAGCTTAACATCTTCATGGCAGCCAAGAACTTTGATTGCAATTGCATCGAGGATGACACGTCTGACGAGGACATGGTCGTCAACGCGTGTATTGGACTAATTGGGACTTATTTTGACTGCTACGGATTACCTGTAAACATTGACGATTACCTGACCGACACATATTGTGACGTTCTCCCATCCCTCCCGTGTCCCATACCTTCTCCTAGCCAGACTTCTGACGAGGTTTTCTTCGCTTCCCAAACCTCGCGGTTTGAGTCATATCCGGGCTACTCACCGCCAGTCCACACTCTTGAAAATAGGATTGCCCTTTCTTTCCCGCCAAATCAGGCGGATTTGCAAATCCACACTGGGACCTTGAGCCCATATACTTCTCACTGGGGCTATTCCTTTTTGGATCCATCTATCCAAGAAGCACCTCTTCTTGGCCAATCTGAGGGCCAATTTCTTCCTCATGATCAGTTCTCCGACCCGATAGGGACACTCTCGTCCCAAGAAATGCCTGACCTTTCTCCATCCACTCCTGAGCTAAAAGAGCTACCTAGTACACTTAAATATGTTTTTCTGGAACCAAATGAAATGCTCCCTGTAATCATCAGTTCAAAATTGACCAGGGAGCAAGAGTGCAAACTAACTGAGGTCCATATAGAACACAAGGCAGCCATTGGATGGTCTTTATCAGATTTATCTGGCATTAGCCCCTCCTACTGCACTCACCGTATATATACGGAGGAGAAGACTCGACCTTCCCGCGAGATGCAGTGACGTCTCAACCCTAACATGAGGGAGGTCATTAAGAAGGAAATTATTAAGTGGCTGGATGCAGGTATAATCTACCTGATCAACGATAGCCCCTGGGTGAGTCCGATTCACGTTGTGCCCAAAAAGGCGAGACTCACCATCCGTGTCAATGACAAGGGCGAATCCATCCCTACACGCACTCCTACATCTTGGAGAGTGTGTGTAGATTTTAGGAAACTCAATGCTGCAACTAAGAAAGATCACTTTCCGCTACCTTTCATTGACCAAATCTTGGAGCGATTGGCGGGAAATAAAATTTTCTGTTTCCTAGATGGATTCTCAGGAAATAACCAGGTGGCAATTGACCCCTGGGACCATGAGAAAACCACCTTTACCTGCCCCTTCGGCACCTTTGTATTTAGAAGGATGCCGTTCGGACTTTGCAACGCACCAGCAACTTTCTAGAGATGTATGCTGGCGATATTCCATGACATGGTAGGTGACTTTCTCGAGGTCTTCATGGATGACTTCTCGGTCTTTGGACCATCTTTCGATGACTGTCTTGCCAACCTGACCCGTATCCTTAGGAGATGTATTGATGTAAACCTCGTGCTTTCCTGGGAAAAAAGTCATTTTATGGTGCATGAGGGAATTATTCTTGGACATATCATCTCCGATAGGGGTATCGAGGTTGACAGAGCTAAGCTTGATGTAATTGCTTATTTACTTGTGCCTGGCTTTGTCAAGAAAATCCGCTCCTTCCTAGGACACGTCGGTTACTATAGGAGATTTATCAAAGATTTCTCCAAGATTTCTCGACCTTTAACTCATCTCCTATTGACTGACGTACCCTTCGATATGGGCCCTGACTACATAAGAGCATTCATGCAGCTGCGTGATGCTGTCACCAAGGCCCCTGTTCTCCAGCCACCTGATTGGTCCCTCGACTTTGAACTCATGTGTGATGCTTCCGACCTTGCAGTCGGAGCCATCCTGGGACAAAGACGCGATAAACACCTCTTCGTGGTGTACTACACCAATAAGACGTTGGGCGAGGCCCAGCATAATTATACTACCACTGAGAAAGAACTACTGGCGATCGTCTTTGGGCTGGAGAAATTCCCCTCCTACCTTCTAGGCTCACACGTTATTGTTTTCACTGATCACGCAGCCATTCGCCATCTCATGCATAAGAAGGATGCCAAGCCTAGACTGATTCGTTGGATCCTTCTACTCTAGGAATTTGACATTGAGATCCGTGATAAGGTCGGGGCTCAGAATGTTGTGGCTAATCATCTTTCCAGACTGGACCGTAACCATATTGGACTTACCCTGCCGATCAATGAAACTTTTCCTGATGAGCACCTATTAGCAATTAATGTGGTAAGTGGACCTTGGTATGCCGACATTGCCAACTACCTTGCTTCTGGATCCCTTCCACGTGGCTGGCCTAAAAATCAGCGCGAGCATCTCATGACAGAAGCAAAGTATTATTTTTGGGATAATCCACTTCTTTTTCGGATAGGTGCTGATCAAATCATCCATCGCTATTTTCCTGACAGCGAATTCCCCAGTGTGCTATCCTTCTACCACGATCAGGCCTGTGGAGGCCATTTCTCTGGGAGGAAAATTGTAGCCAAGGTGTTGCAGTGCAGTTTCTTCTAGCCCTCCCTTCACCAGGATGCACACAATTATGCCAAGCATTGCACTAGGTGCCAGTCGTTAGGGTCAATGTCACGACGTGACATGATGCCCTTATAACCCATCCTAGCTGCGGAATCTTCGATATTTGGGGAATTGATTTCATGGGTCCCTTTCCTTGTTCAAACGACTTCGAATTCATACTCGTGGCAATTGATTATGTTTCGAAATGGATCAAGGCTATTCCCGTGCGCTATGCTGACCATGTTATATCCACCCGATTTGTCAAAGACCACATCTTTGTGCACTTTGGGGTCCCTCGAGCCATTATCTTGGATGGAGGAAGCCACTTTACCCATGCTTCTTTTTGGGTACTTCTGAGGAAATACAGAGTCCACCATCGTATCGAATCCTCGTATCATCCTCAGACGAACGGCAAGGCAGAGGTGTCGAACAGGCAAATCAAGTAAATTCTCCAGAAAACGGTTCGGCCTGACCGTAAGGATTGGTCCGACAAGCTGATTGACGCACTTTGGGCATATCGGACCGCCTTCAAGGCTCCCATTGGTATGTCCCCTCATAGAATCATTTACGGGAAGCCTTGTCATTTGCCCGTGGAGTTGGAGCTCCGTGCTTATTGGGCAGTTCGCCAATGTAACCTCGACCCAAACCTATGTGGTCGAAAAAGGAAACTCCAACTCCAGGAGCTGAAAGAGCTCTGTCATGAAGCCTATGATTCTGCTTTAACTTTCAAACACCGCACTAAGGCTTTTCACGATAGCCGTATTCAGCGGAAAGAATTTGAGCCATCTCAGCAAGTTTGGCTCTACAATGCCCGACTCAAATTCTTTCCTGGTAAACAGAAGTCCAAATGGACTGGTCCTTTCCTGGTCTCAAGAACATTTCCCAACGGGGCCATCGAAATTGAAGATCCCAAATCTGCGAATAAATTTATGATCAATGGGCAGCGTTTGAAACCACATCTTACTCATGAACCTGCCCCTGTTGGAGAAACTGTTGCCCTGCTGGAGGGTAACTAATTTGTGCCTCATTCTGAGTCTAGCTGGGGACGTTAAATTCAACGCTCGTTGGGAGGCACCCCAACAACACTCACTATCCACCATCACTCTTCACACCACTATCACGCTCACTTCACTTTTCACTTCACCACCCACCATCCACCCACCCTACCACCCAGCTGTATACCCTGCACCTCAGCTCTCGTTACCCAATCTTTTGTCCTTCCTCTACCGTTCCCTGCATGCATATGAGGGCATAGCATCGTTTGGCATGGGGGGGTGGATAGGCATCCATAAGATCTGGGTATTTTAGGGTATCATGCAATTTATATATATATATATATATATATATATATATATATAATGGTGTTTAGTAATGATCTGAAGGCTGAAACATAAATACAATAAGTGTTTATGGATATTCAACCTCTGTTTTGAAGACTTTCTAGGCCACAGAAGCTTGATTCGCTCAGGATTGGCTTAATTCACTTGAGCATTGACAAAATAGATTGGAATCTCTCCTAACAAAGGACGTATTCTTGTACCTGAGACACCAGTACAGGATCCGTTGGTTTGCTTCTACTTGAGAGCCTAAGTAATCTTGGTTCACACTACACATATCAAGAAAGACCAGGGTGAACATAAGATCCAACCCTAGTGTTCATTAGGGAAGGTGGAGTCCTTACCTATGCGCGCAGGTAGACTTTTTATCCTAGGTTTTAGTCTTGTGTTTAGGAGAAACTCTTTCCACCAAAAAGAAAAGTGTGCTCCTCCAAATAATGTTGTAAGAGATATACTGATAAGTGTTTCAAAAAAAAAAAGAAAAGAAAAGAAAAAGATGCAAATAAGTCAGTATATCTCACAAATGTCTGTAAAGTCGTCCCCTACAAAAGTTCTTCAGGGCAAAAACCCTATTTTCTTTGAGCCACAAATGTCAAAAAATGGGAGTTGTATTTTTAAGGGTCAATCCGAAGACATGAGCTGAAACTTGGACCAACCTGTACTTAAAAATTTGTAAAACCCTGGGCTCGAGTCTTAATGTTCATCTGGTCAGTCTTGATCCTTCACTAAGCACAAGCCATAATCTCTTGATTTCACAAGTACAGCAAAAACCTCCTAGGTCTTGGAAATCGTACTTAAGGTTTAAATATCAAGAGTCCTGGTTAGTCGAGAGATGATCTATGTCATGCGAGACTTAAAGTACTAGTAGTCTTCTCTGCAATTGGTTCTCACAATATCCAACAATAAACACACCTATGTCGCCTCAAAAGAAAATCTTCAGCTTAAGGATCATTTCAAAATACAACAAAAAAAATGTTTTGCTAGGGACTAGAAAAAGATAGGCATGGGGGTATGATTGCACAGAAAAATACACCTACAATTGTGCCGTCTTGTGCTATTTCCTAGCGTTACTAGTGCATATTAGGTTTCCATAGTCGCATTTATGAAAATACATGCATGCATGCATTTAATTGAGAGGGGAGGAGAGTGAATAAAATGGCCTCGCAATTCACATTTTCTTCAAGTGCTGCTTCGCAAAATCTCCATCTTTATTTTTAATTTTATCTGACTTTGAAATTCTTCCCGCGGCTGCAATGAATGGCTTCTTCTTCTTCACACCTTGTCCTACTCAGCCATGCTTTGCAGCAAGCCACTCCTTGCACAGCCGCATGCACAGCCAGGGCATGGCTGTGCATGCCTTCTTCCTCTATAAAAAGATCTCGGCTTCTTGCAAAGGTGATTGGTCCTCCACACAAAAAATCCAACACACTGCAGCTCTTCTTCTCCAGGCCGTCCCCTCCCCTCTCCCTCCATACGCAGCCCCACCTCCTCTGAGGAGCCACTCTATGGACAGGAGTACCTCACAGTGGTGCACAACCACCACCGTGATTCCACCACCGCCCAGCTCATCAAAGAGCTGATGGACGTGGTGGCTCTTTCCCTGTTTCTTCGTTTGAAGCACTTCCGCCATTGCCACAGAGCTTCAAGCTTTGAAGCTCAAAGCTTCGCACGCAACAGTAGCAGCAAGGCGGCACCAGCCACAAGGCCCTCCAGCACACGCCTGCAGGCCACCCTCACCTCCAGCGCGCGCCTGTAGGCACCCTTGCCTCCCTCACCATGTGCCCTGTTGTGCTCTTTCCGCCCGCAACCAGCCGGCGCACCCCTTCCACGCGTGCGCCAGCTCGTGCACCAGCCGTCCACGCCACTCGCACTCACATCACCCGGCGCACCCGGTCACGCGGCTCGCTCGGACACTGTAGCCACTGTTCACGCATTTCAGTGGAACACTGTGGCTACAGTGGGGTGACCGGTAAGTTTCTCACTTATCCGATCACCCGACACGCCACAATCGGCCGCAGCCCACGCGCGCGTCCCGCCCTACGTCCCGATCCAGCGCCCGCCCACGCGTCTGCCAGCGCCCGCACCCACCCGCGTGTTCGCCTGCTCCCTTTGCCCGCGCACGCCTGCGTCTGCCTGCTCCAGCCCCTTCATGCAGTGCGGTGCGCTGCGGTTCACTCCCCCGCGCTCACTTCCTCCCAACATGCATGTCCTCGCACGCCTACGCACCTGCGTAGGTGCATGCGCCATCAGACGTTGCCCCAATGCTGCAGACGGCGTAAATGCCTCCTTCACTCCAGCAAGAAGCTCTCCCCCCCCTCTCTCTCTCTCTCTCACTGCACTCTCTCACTCTCTCTGCCGACACACACACACACTCACACTCTCATACACACACATACACACCTATACTCTACTTTATACATATATATATATATACATACATATATATATTTATATATATATATATATACTTATATACATATATATATATATACATACATATATCTATACATATATTAGTACTTATATAACTATGTTTTAGTCTATATACATACATACATATATATATATCTATGTACTTATATATATATACACATATATACTTACATATATACATATGTTTATATACATATATATATATACATATATCAATATATATATATTATTACCTATATAACTAAGTATAAGTATAGATACATATATATATATATAAATATACATACAAATATACATATATATATATACACATATCTATCTACATATATCTATATACATATATTACTATATATATATACACATACATATATATACATCTATATAGTTATACATACATACATATACATATATATATATATATACATCTATACATATATCATCTATACATATGTTTACATATCTATATATATATACATATATAAGTGCATATATACCTATATATTTATAACCATATATACATATAGATATATTTACATATATATGTATATATTTTCACATTACTTACCATACATTGTATCACAGAAATATCTGCACCAGTTGTTGATATTCCTCGATACATGCGTACAGAAAGCATGTTCACACTCATCTTCCACCCATCCACCTTACACTCCACGCGACACTTCGTCATGTTGGTTGCGTCTTTCTAAATGACGACCGACTTGACACCGTGCTACACTCCATCTCCGCCTCCACCCCCACCCCTTTATACATATATAATGTATACATCTATATATACTATATTTACTTTATTTCTATTTCTCTTTCTTGCCATTAAAAAGATAAACAAAAAAGTATATAAAAGAGAAAAGATAATCCTTGACTTGCAGGTACTCCATCTTGCGAATAGCAAGACCCGTTTTGGAACCCTGATTTGGCTCAAAGCCAAGAAATTAATTTTGAGGGTGTGCCTGAAGGATAAGAATTATCAGAAAAAAATCTAAATAGAAAAACACCAAAAACACAATAAACGAACGGAAGAGATTCGTTGTAGGAAAGGCATAGAAACTTGACTTCTAGCCCCACTTCCCTGAGTTCGACCCTAGGCCTAAAAGTGACCAATATAAAATCAAGTAGGCCAGGTAAAAAAATTTTGTAAAGAGATGGTTAGGCTCAATTTAGGTTAACCACTATACTCATTATAACGATAAAATCACCATATTAACACACCTAACCGGGTGCAACCATAATCCTTTTAATGACACATCTGATGAGGACATGGCTGTCAGCACGTGTATCGGACTAATTGGGACCTATTCTGACTACTGCGGATTACCAGTAAACACTGACGATTGCCTGACCAACACATATTGTGACGTTCCCCCATCTCTCCCTTGTCCCATACCTTCTCCTGGCCAAACTTCTGACGAGGTTTTCTCCGCTTCCCATACCTCGTGGTCTAAGTCATATCCGGCCTACTCACCACCGGTCCACACTCTTGAAGATCGGATTGCCCTTTCTTTCCCGCCAATTCAAGTAGATCTGCAACTCCACACTGGGACCTTGAGCCCATATACTACTCACTGGGGCTATTCCTTTTTGGATTCATCTATCCAAGAAGCCCCTCTTCTTGGCCAATCTGAGGGCCAACTTCTTCCTCCTGGCTTGTTCTCCGATTCGCCTGGGACACTCTCGTCCCAAGAAATGCCAGACCTTTCACCATCCACTCCCAAGCTGAAAGATCTACCTAGTACACTTAAGTATGTTTTCCTGGGACCAAATGAAACGCTCCTCATAAACATTAGTTCAAAATTGACCAGGGAGCAAGAGTGCAAACTAACGAAGGTCCTTATGGAATACAAGGCAGCCATTGGATGGTCTTTATCAGACTTATCTGGCATTAGCCCCTCCTACTGCACTCACAGTATATATACGAAGGAGGAAGCTCGACCTTCCCGCGAGATGCAGCGACGTCTCAACCCTAACATGCGGGAGGTCGTTAAAAAAGAAATCATTAAGTGGCTGGATGCAGGTATAATCTACCCGATTAGCAATAGCCCCAGGGTGAGTCCGATTCACGTCATGCCCAAAAAGGCAGGACTCACCATCCGTGTCAATGACAGGGGCGAATCCATCCCTACACGCACTCCTACATCTTGGAGAGTGTGTGTAGATTATAAGAAACTCAATGCTACAACTAAGAAAGATCACTTTCCACTACCTTTCATTGACCAAATCCTACAGTGGTTAGCGGGAAATAAATTTTTCTATTTCCTGGATGGATTCTCAGGATATAACCAGGTGGCAATTGACTCCGGGACCAAGAGAAAACCACTTTTACCTACCCCTTCGACACCTTTGCATTTAGAAGGATGCCATTTGGACTTTGTAATGCGCCAACAACTTTCCAGAGATGTATGCTGGTGATATTCCATGACATGGTGGGTGACTTTCTCGTGGTCTTCATGGATGACTTTTCGATCTTTGGACCATCTTTTGATGACTGTCTTGCCAACCTGACCTGTATCCTTATGAGATGTATTAATGTAAACCTCGTTCTTTCTTCGGAAGAAAGTCATTTTATGGTATACGAGGGAATTGGTTCTCGGGCATATCATCTCCGATAGGGGTATCGAGGTTGACAGAGCTAAGCTTGATGTAATTGCTAATTTACCTGTGCCTGGCTCTGTCAAACAAATCCGCTACTTCCTGGGACACGTCGGTTTCTATAGGAGATTCATCAAAGATTTCTCCAAGATTTCTCAACCTTTAACTCATCTCCTATCGACTGATGTACCCTTCTATATTGGCCCTGACTGCATATGAGCATTCACGCAGCTACGTAATGCTGTCACCAAGACCCCTATTCTCCAGCCACCTGATTGGGCCCTCGACTTTGAACTCATGTGTAATGCTTCCGACCTTGCAGTCGGAGCCATCCTGGGACAAAGATGCAATAGACACCCCTTCGTTGTGTACTACGCCAGTAAGACGTTGGACGAGGCCCAGCGTAATTATACTGCCACTAAGAAAGAACTACTGGTGGTCATCTTTGGGCTTGAGAAATTTCACTCTTACCTTCTGGGGTCACATGTTATTGTTTTCACTGATCACGCGACCATTCGCCATCTCATGCACAAGAAGGATGCCAAGCGTAGACTGATTCGTTGGATCCTTCTGCTCGAAGAATTTGACATTGAGATCCGCGATAAGGTCGGAGCCCAGAATGTTGTGGCTGATCATCTTTCCAGACTGGACCCTAACCATATTGGACTTACTCTGCCGATCAATGAGATTTTTCCTGATGAGCACCTATTGGCAATTAATGTGGCAAGTGGACCTTGGTATGCCAACATTGCCAATTACCTTGCTTCTGGATCCCTTCCACGTGGCTGGCCTAAAAACCAACGCGAGCGTCTCATGGCAGAAGCAAAGTATTATTTATAGGATAATCCACTTCTTTTTCGGATAGGTGCTAATCAAATCATCCGCGCTGTATTCCTAACAGCGAATTCCCCAGTGTGCTATCCTTCTGACACGATCAGGCCTACGGAGGCCATTTCTCTAGGAGGAAAACTGCAGCCAAGGTGTTCCAGTGTGGTTTCTTCTAGCCCTCCCTTCACCAGGATGCACACAATTATGCCAAACATTGCACTAGGTGCCAATCGTTGGGGCCAATGTCACGTTGTGACATGATGCTCTTGCAACCCATCCTAGCTGCAGAAATCTTCGACATTTGGGGAATTGATTTCATGGGTCCCTTTCCTCCTTCCAACGGCTTCAAATTCATTCTCGTGGCTGTTGATTATGTTTCAAAATGGATCGAGGCTATTCCCGCGCGCCGTGCTAACCATGTTATATCCACTCGATTTGTCAAAGACTACATCTTTGCGAGCTTTGGGATCCCTCGAGCCATTATCACGGATGGAGGAAGCCACTTTACCTATGCTTCTTTTCGGGCACTTCTGAGGAAATACAGAGTCCACCACGTATCGCATCCCCGTATCATCCTCAGACGAACGGCCAGGCAGAGGTGCCGAAACGGCAAATCAAGCAAATTCTCCAGAAAACGGTTCGGCCTGACCGTAGGGATTGGTCCGACAAGCTGATTGACGCACTTTGGGCACATCGGACCACCTTCAATGCTCCCCTTGGTATGTCGCCTTATAGAATCATTTACGAGAAGCCTTGTCATTTGCCTATGGAGTTGGAGCACCGTGCTTATTGGGCGGTTCGCCAATGTAACCTCGACCCAGACTTGTGTGGCCGAGAAAGGAAACTCCAACTCCAGGAGCTAGAAGAGCTCCGTCGTGAAGCCTATGAATCTACTTTAACTTTCAAACAATGCACTAAGGCTTTTCACAACAGCTGTATTCGATGGAAGGAATTTGAGCCATCTCAGCAAGTTTGGCTCTACAATGCCCAACTCAAATTCTTTCCTACGAAAATGAAGTCCAAATGGACTGGTCCTTTCCTGGTCTCGAGACCATTTCCCAACGAGGCCGTTGAGATTGAAGATCCCAAATCTGAGCAGAAATTTACAGTCAATAGGCAGCGTTGAAACCCTATCTTACTCATGAACCTGCCCCCATTGGAGAAACTGTTGCCCTGCTGGAGGGTAACTAATTTTTGCCTCATTCTGAGTCCAGCTGGGGACGTTAAATTCAGCACTCATTGGGAGGCACCCCAACAACACTCACTATCCACCATCACTTTTCACTTCACTGTAATGCTCACTTCACTCTTCACCTCACCACCCACCATCCACCCACCCTACCACCCTGCTGTATACCCTGCACCTCAGCTCTCGTTACCCAATCTTTTGTCCTTCCTCTACCCTTCCCTGCATGCATATGAGGGCATAGCATCGTTTGGCATGGGCGGGTGGATAGGCATCCATAGGATCTGGGTATTTTAGGTTATCATGCAGTTTCCACTTATCTATAAATATGTACAAAAAAAAAATGGTGTTTAGTAATGATCTGAAGGCTGAAACAAAAATACAATAAGTGTTTATGGATATTCAACCACTGTTTTGAAGACTTTCCAGGCCACAAAAGCTTGATTCGCTCAAGCTCGGCTTAATTCACTTAAGCATTGACAAGATAGATCAGAATCTCTCCTAACTAAGGACGTATTCTTTACCTGAGACACAAGTACAGGATCCATTGGTTTGCTTCTACTTGAGAGCCTAAGTAATCTTGGTTCACACTACACATATCAAGAAAGACCAGGTGAACATAAGATCCAACCCTAGTGTTCATTAGGGAAGGTGGAGTCCTTACCTGTGCGTGCAGGTTGACTTTTTATCCCAGGCTTTAGTCTTGTGTTTAGGAGAGACTCTTTCCACCGAAAAGGAACTCTCCCACCAAAAAGAAAAGTGTGCTCCTCCAAATAATGTTGTAAGGGATATACTGACATGTGTTTCAAAAAAAAAAAAAAGAAGTCAGTATGTCTCGCAAATATCTATAAAGTCTTCCCCCTACAAAAATTCTTCAGGGCAAGTTACAAATACCCTATTTTCTTTGAGCCACAAATGTTATAAAATGGGAGTTGAGTTTTTCGTCATCTTTTTAAGGGTCAATCCGAAGACATGAGCTGAAACTGGGACCAACCTACACTTAAAAATTCGTGAAACCTTGGGCTTGAGTCTTAATGTTAATCTGGTCAGTCTTGATCCTTCACTATTCACAAGCCATAATCTCTTGAGCTCTCGAGTACGACAAAAACCTCCTGGATCTTGGAAATCGTACTTAAGGTTTAAATATTAAGAGTCCTGGTTAGTTGAGAGATGGTCTATGTCATGTAAGACTTAAAGTACTGGTAGTCTTCTCTGCAATTGGTTCTCACAATATCCAAAAATAAACACACCTATGTCGCCTTGGAAGAAAATCTTCAGCTTAAGATCATTTCTAAATACAGTAAAAAAAAATGTTTTGCTAGGGACTAGCAAAAGATAGGCATGGGGGTATGATTGCACAGCAAAAATACACCAGTAATTGTGCCATCTTGTACTATTTCCTAGCATTGCCAATGCATATTAGGTAGCCATAGTCGCATTTGTAAAAATACACACCTGCATGCATTTATTTGAGTGGGGAGGAGAGTGAATAAAATGGCCTTATAATTAACAAATTCTTGAAGTGCTGCCTCAAAAAATTTCCATCTTTATTTTTTATTTCTATTTGACTTTGAATTTCCTCCGCGTGGCTACAAGGCATGGCAGCTTCTTCCCCGCTCCATTCCCTACAATTGCATGCCCTGCAGCCGCATGCACAGCCATGCTCAGCCAGGGCATGGCTGTGCTTGCTTTCTTACTCTTTAAAAAGGGCATGGCTTTCTTCTTTGAGCCAAGCCTGGTCCACACAAAAAAAGAACACACCGCAGCTTTCTTCTCCAAGATATCTCTTCCCCTCTCCCCTCCATACGCAGCCTCTCCTCCTTCTGAGGAGCCATGCTGCAGGTAGGAGCAGCTCACAGTGGTGCACAACAACCACTGTGAGTCCCACCACTGCCCAGCTCATCAAAGAGCTGGTGAGCGTGGTGGTTCTCTCTTTGTTTCGACGTTTAGCCACTTCCCCCATTGCCGCAGGACTCAAGGTCTCAAGCTCCGCGACAGCAGCAGCACACACCTCCAGCGCTCACCTGCAGGCCGCCATCGCCTCCAGCGCATGCCTGTAGGCCACCCTCACCTCCCTCTACGTGTGCCTGCAGGTTGCCCTCACCTCTCTCCACGAAAGCTAGCAGCCGACGCAACCTCTTCAGCACGCGCGCCAGCTGCTCCACACCGCCCACACACATGGAACCGGGTGCAGGCGGTGGTGCGATCTGAGCACGCAATGTAGCCACTGTTCATGCTAGTCAGCAGAACACTATGGCTACAGTGCGGTGACCGGTAAGATTCTCACTTATTCGGTCACCAGGCACTCTCTCTCCGCGCCGCTGCTGGTGCCAACCCATCCACGCACGCCCACACTCGCTCCTTCGCCTGCACCAGCCTGCTTCTTCGTGTCCGCACCCACCCCTTCGCGCAGCGTGGTGCTGCGGTTCCTCCCACGCCCGCTCCCTCCTACGTGCGTGCGCCTACACACCTGCGCGTGCGCATGGGCATCAGGCGTCGCCCGCTGGATTTATCAACTTAACCTGCCCGCACCTCCTTCACTCCAGCAGAAGCGCTCTCTCTCTCTCTCTCTCACAGCACTCTCTCAGTCTCTCTGTAGGCACATACACACACACTCACACTCTCGCACACACACACTCTCACTTATACACTACCATATACTTATATATATATATATACAAATATATATATATTTATATCTATATATATTTATATACATATATATATATATATATATCTATATCTATCTATACATATATTTACATATCTATATATATATACATATATATATATACCTACTTATACACCTACATAATTACAACCATATATATATATATAGATATAAATATATATATTTTCATATCACCTACCATAAGTTGTATCGCAAGAATATCTGCACCAGATGCTGATATTGCCCGATACACACGTACAGAAAGCATATTCGCACTCATCTTCCACCAATCCACCTTACACTCCACGCGGCACTTCGTCCTGTTGGTTGCGTCTTCCTAGACGACGATCAACTCGACACCATGCTACATGCCATCTCCACCTCCACCCCCACCCCTTTATACATATATAATATATACATATATATATATACACTATATTTACTTTATTTCTATTTCTCTTTCCTGCCAGTAAAAAGATAAAAAAAAATATACAAAAGAGAAAAGAGAATCATTGACTTGTAGGTACTCAGTCTTGCGAATAGCAAGACCAGTTTTGAAACCCTGATTTAGGTCAAAGCCAAGAACCTGATTTTGAGGGTGTACCTCAAGGACAAAAATTATCGGAAAAAAATAGTAAATAGAAAAACACCAAAAACATAATAAACGAATGGAAGGGATTCATTGTAGGAAAGGCATAGAAACTTCTTCACTTCTAATCACACTTCCCTGAGTTTGACCCTGAGCCTAAAAGTGACCAAGATAAAATCAAGTAGGCCAGGTAAAAAATTTTGTAAAGAGATGGTTAGGCTCTATTTAGGTTAACCACTATACTTATTTCAACGATAAAATCACCATATTAACACAACCTATCCGGGTCTACACCACATCTTTTCATCTACACACTCCAGTGAAGCTATTGAGCAATTTTAATGTGGCCGTGAGGCCTTATTGATTTCAGGTTCTCATCGAAGCTCCGTTGTCACCTCGAGTTCTTTGACATGCCTCACATTCTCCAACCGCATTCGCTCAAGGTCTTGGTCCCAGGCTGTGCAGTTTAGTTCTAGGAACATTTTCAGGTCCTCAATTAATGATCCCAGATGTAGCAACCATGCCAATTGGAGGCATTCCCTTCAACTCTTGTTACGGTCATGCGCAAATCAAAGAGCATGTGCTTTAGTCTGAAATCATGGGACCCCAAACGTGTAACAGCACTTAGTTGTTTTTGTGCATAGGCTTTTTTGCCCAAGCACATGGGGGTCGGGTCCCCTTCACCCTCACGATCCACTTACCTGACCTACTTTGCACTCCTCGACTACGACCCCACGCACGTAGCCCTAGACCCGGTTATTTTGCTCAACCCAAATACATGATTAACCTGGATATTTGAGAGAAGAGGAGAGGAAGGAAAGAGAGAGAGAGAGCAAGGGAGGGGAGGGTTTTGCTCTTGCATGCTTTGTGTGACACTTAATCGCTGAGAAGGAGAAGACCCTAAGAAGAAGGGAAGGCGTTGAAGAAGAAGAAGAATAGGAAAGAAACCAGAGCAGAAAAGAAGAGGGGAAGACCCTTGTTTATGAAAGGAAGAAAAGAGAAGGAAAGATGAGAAGGCTCAAGAAGAGAAGAAGAACTGAAAAAGAAGAAGAAAAAGGCATTGTAGCAAGGCATCACTTAAGTCATCTAATCCATATGCTAGACATCTGATCACTATTTATTTATTTGATTCATTTGAATAATTGATATGTGCTTCATTAAGGCTAATAATTGGTGATCAAAATCACCATTATTTTATCTTAGATATCCTTTTAGTCTTTTAAACTCTTGAAATACTCGTGTTCTTATTGAATATCAATTTTGAGTAGTGGTTATTCATTAAAATATCTTTATTATGCTTCATTCATTGTGCTCATTTATATATTCATTAAGATTAGCACATGAATTCCATATTTGCTCTATGTGTTCGACCTTGGACTTCTTTTAGATATTCAAGTTATAAATTATATTTGTTGAGAGAGCTATTTAGGAGACTTTACTACAACGAGATACATTTAAAACTTCTATCTAGAATCCCTTCAACAATTGGGCTGGAATCAGGGTCATTAATGATTCTGATAGTGTTATCAAACCTCTGGGTCAAGAATTAGATGTCTGAAAAATAAGTATAGGACATCTGAGAACTAAATTAGACGTCTAATACTAAATAGTTTCCCTTACTGATTTGAGTCAAACCTAAATAGGGTTCTAGTGTAAGTTGGTCAGACGATAGGTTGGACATCTGACACTATGTTTGAACATCTAGAAACCTAAATTACTGCGGCAATGGATTTCCCAAGGCATAAACGGCTATATCTCTGATGATAAGTGATTTTGGCTTAATCGAGGGCTAACGTCTATTTATCAGATGTCTGAAGTCCTCTACAGATGTCTGATAGAAGATTAAAGGTCAATCCTCATTGATTATATTTCTCAGTCAACGTTCCACTAATTGGATATCTAGCAAAGTCATCAGACATCTACTAAGACGTCTGTACTAAGGGTTGGACGTCTGGAATCAACAGACAGAAGTCAGTAAGTTTAACCTAAAACATCTGATCAAATAGTCAAACATCTTACAAGTCAAGATCAGACGTCTGATGTCTAGATTGGACGTCTGATCTGCCTGTCTGAAACCCATATTGGTTTTCTAAGTTCTCTACAAAATGTCTAAGTGTCCTAGGGTTGAGTAAGTGTTCTTAGGACTACTATTTTGTTACTATGGGATCTTTAGTAAATAATCTAAGAAAATAAAAGAGAAAATAACAAAAAGATACAAAGTACAAGATAGAAAGACATCTATCCTATTCTTTTGGTCAATCTTCAAGCTCTCGCTCCAAGCGAAGCTCCTTCTCCTCCAATGAGCTCCTCCAATCTACCATGGACTCAAGCTCTTCACACTTCTCCTTCAAACTTGTATCCATTTGCAAATAACCTGAAATCTTAGACTTTAAATGCAAATGTTAAATATAAGTGTTTTGTTATCATCAAAATTAACGATAGTCACACCCTTGCACCAATAGCTGGAATACTACTGATCTTCATCAATCACCAAGCCTTCTTTCTAAGATCTGTGTCAAACTTTCCATTTTCAAGAAGGCTCTTATCCAGTGGACTAGAATGACTTTTGGGGATATTCTCTCCATTATTAAAATCCTTGAGATTCGCAGAGATGATGTGGATTCTAAATTAGCATCCCAATGGGATGATAATCTCTCTATTGAGCTCAACAACATTCCAATCCAACTAGATGATGCCCAAGCAAAGCTCAATGATTTTCTCTCTCAAAAGACTAAAATTGATTGGAGTAAAAATGGGGAGGGTAACAATAAATTCTTCTATGCTACCATTAAAAGAAGATTCATGAAGAAATCTCGTTCCAATCTTACCTCGTCTATTGGTAATGGCTCTTGGGAGGTTGCCGCTAAGTCCTCTATTGATTTTTACAGCAACCTCCTTACTTCGGATGAGGTTTCTGGTGCATCCTCACTAATAGACATTATCCCCCCCTTAGTGACACAACATGATTTGGATTTCCTCTCTGCCTCTCCTTCTCAGGGTGAAATTTACCTCATCCTCTCTCAAATGCCTGCCAATCGTACTCCTGGTCCTGATGGTTTCAATGTGGAATTTTTCAGCAATTTTTGGGACCTGATTAAGGATGACTTGACCCTTGCTATTTCCTACTTTTTCAACAACTATAAAGATCCTAGATCCTTTAACAATACCTTCATCTCCCTTATCCCCAAAAAAGTGAATACCATTGACCTTTCTGACTATCATCCCATTAGCCTTTGTAACGTCATCTATAAAATCTCCTCTACATTCTGACTAATAGGTTGGCCTACCTCCTACCTAAACTCATCTCTCCTGAGCAAGCTGATTTTGTTAAGGGTCGATCCATTTTTGACCATATTGCTACTACCTTTCAGCTTGCCCAGCACATTGAGAAGAAAGTTTTTGGATCTAATCTCATTATCTAGCTTGATCTCCAAAAAGCTTATGATAGGGTCGAATGGAATGTTCTCTTTAACATCCTTAGGAGATTTGGCTTCTCTGAGAGGGTTATTGATTTGGTTAAGGGTTTCATCCATCATGAAGGATCTTCCCTCCTCATTGATGGTCTTTCCTCTACTTTTTTCAAAGTGTCTCAGGGTCATAGACAGGGTGATCCTCTTTCTCCCCTATTGTTTGACCTCTTCTTGGAAACTTTCATCCAGGGCATTAAAGAGCTTGCATTTCATGGCAATTTGGTTCCATACTTTGTCAAACGTGGGGTCTCTACCCCTCTTGCCCTTCTGTATGCTGAAGATATTGTCCAATTTCTTAATGTCAATGTGCGTATGATTTCCAACCTTTCTAAATTTATCCATTCTTTTGAGGTTGATTTTGGGTAGTGCCTTAACCCCATGAAGAGCTACTGTTTCTTTGGTAAGCATTTCCTCTCTAGTAGACTTAGTTGCATTCTTCAACTCATTGGCTGGTAGATTAGATCCCCCCTTTTTCTTAATTGGGATGCCCTATTTTCCCCAATCGTGTGAAGATTTCTTATTTCTCCTCTTTTGTTGACAAAATCAATACTAAATTAGCCGACTAGAAAGCCAATCTCTTGTCTTATGCCTCAAGACTTCTCCTCATCAAATATGTCCTCTCTTTTATGCCTATCTATATCCTTTCTATTCTGGATGTCCCTAAGGCCATCATCAAAAGGTTGGAGAGCAAATTCACGGAATTCCTTTGGGGTTCTTCTTCTACTGAGAATAAACACCACTGGGTTGCTTGGAAACAAGTTACCAAACCTCTTTCTCATGGTGGTCTTGGCATCCACGATCTTGGTCTCTTTGTCCAGGCACTTAGGATGAAGAGGGTGTGGAACATTCTTTTCTCAAATTCGCCCTATTCTAATTTTATGAAACAATTTTATGGAAATATTTTCTCTGCTTCCCACCCTCTCCCTACTCGTATTCGCATTCTCCAGGAGACCTTCCTCTTAATGAGGCACCTTATCCACTGGGATGTCCATGAAGGGGCTATGGATTTCTAGGTTGATTTTTGGATTGGTGATTGGGCACTCAAATGTCTTTTACCTGAGTCTATCAAGCTTTCTCCTATCCTTATCAAGGACATCATTGACAATCCCTATGACGTTCCCTAGTTTACCCTCTTACCTACTAACATCAGAACTCATATTCTTGAGACTACTTTGGATAACTCCCCAGACATCCCCATTTGGACCCCTAACTCCTCTGGATCCTTCACCATGGCCTCTACATATCACTCTAACTTCCCCACGGTTTAAGAGTTTGGTTACTTGAAGGAGATTTGGAAGATTGACATGCCTCTTTCTGTCTCCATTATGACTTGGAGAATCCTTCAGTTTAAGCTTTCTACTGATGATAATATCACCAAGTTTGGGTTCTATCTTCCGTCCAAATATTGGTGCTGCTCTTCCTCTCCTGCTCAGGAAACCTTACTACACCTTTTCTCTAAGAGTGGCTCATTCATCAAATCACTAATTGGGTCTTTTCTATGAATCTTATTGCTGCAGTTCATCCATCCCATGTTTTCCGCATCATGGAATCTATGGCCAAATGTCAGAGGGCTAAGATTCTTAAGGGCCTTATCAGTTTCATTTGGTTCAATGTCTGGTGGATTAGGAACATAATTAGAAATGAGTGCTTTCATTCTAATAGGGTTAACAACTCTCTCAATCAAAACTGGGATAAATTTGATATGTCTTTGTGGTTTAAAAGAAAGTGCCCAAAAACTTTTGCTGTGTCTTGGTGTCAGCCTGCAGAGGGGGCTAAGGTCAACATAGCTGCAGCTACTGGCCTGCATTATACAAATGTCTCTTGGGTGATGCGCAATTGCAATGGAGACTTTTTTGAAGGCTACCCACGCTAGAATTGGGATTACCCACAATAGTATAGCCCTTGTCAGCATAATCAAGCATATCTTGGCTATCTCTCCTCAGGACCCTAGCATTCACCTGGAGACGGATTCCACTCTTTTGTATTTTTGGTGGAATAGGAAAATTCCTTTACCTTGGAAGATCAGAATGGAATATGGTGACTTGAGTGGCTTCAAAAGCCAAGTTGCTTCTCTTTCATATATCTACCTTTCAGCTAATGCTTTGGGTATTAAGTTGGCAATGTTGGGCTTAGATCAATGGTCCCTTCTCAGCAATGTCAGGGACCTGCCCGTGCACATTCAAGGTACTTTACTGTTCGACAAAGTTCAGCTGCCCTTTGTGATTTCCTAATTGTGGCTTTAGTTTTTGCTGCCTGCTTGTTTCTTCTTTTTTTTTGTACTAGGCCACAAGTCGTGGTCCACCTCTCTATTTTGTACTAGGTGGGTTTTGGTTCGGTCCCCCCGCCTCTTTTTTGGTCTCCAAGGAGTGGGGGATGAATAAAATACTCCTGATTTTGTTGAAAAAAAAAACCTACGATTCATTCAACCTACCTTAAAGAAGATTGTATGTTGTGGCTCTTTTTCTTCGTAGTTGACAAAGGAGATGCCCTCCACTGAAATAGTCCTTTAGTTGAAAATTTTAGTTGGCTTGAAACTCTATTAGACCTCTATTGGTGGATTTAAATGGTTAGATTAATGATGATTAAAGGAAAAAATGAAATGAAGGAAGAATTTCATTTGGTAATATTGAGATTCCTTATATTTTTAATTATTTGAGGCATCATGAAATGGATTGGATTAAACACATGGGAATTAAAAGGTGTATTTTGTTATTTGTGCTAGAAGCATAACGTTTTCCTTATCTATTAATAGGCCTTTTCCCCTTGGTAGCTAAATTTATTAAAGTTCACTATGTGCAAGGTCGTTAGGAATAGATGGTTTACATAGAATATGAACATGTAGCTCGATGAAAAGAAATTAGATATGCCTCGGTAATATAGTTAACCATGTCAACCATTCTTCTTGAGATGGAAATCATCTTGAAATCATATTAGAGTAATCCCTTAGCTTTGGTTATTGGAATGAAATTTCAAGAGAGCCTTATAATATGTCCAAGATGGTAAATAAGTTAGATTTGGGTTATATGGGTAGAGCAAGTTATAGAACCTATTGTCTATATAGCATGATTCTTGTGGAGCTTGTCGATTAAAGAACTTTTTGGATTTGAAATTTCCGCTTACCATGAGTAGGGTGTGTAGCATTAACTAAAAACTTCATTCTTAAGTGCATTAAAATGCTAGCACATGTTAATTTGATATTCTTATGTTTGATTAGCTTTAAGGTGCTACAGTGTTCTCAAAGATTGATTTGAGGTTGGGATACCATTAATTAAAGATTGAGGATGTTGTTCCAAAGATGACATTTTAAATGAGATACGGCCATTACAGATTCTTAGTGATACCATTCGAATCGACGAATGTCCCAGCAATTTTCATGGATTTGATGAACATAATTTTCTAGCGATACCTACATCAATGTGTGGTTGTCATTAATGATGTCCTAGTGTACTTCAAGAATGTTTAGCCCTTAATGTTACCCCTATAGATATAAGAACGAGTATTGCGATTTTCTTAAAGTAATAACTTATAAGATTGATTGATTTAAAAGGGAAACCAACCATCCTATTAGGAGTTCCAACTATGATCATTGATGAGCATGAACTTCTGGCCAAAATTTTGGAGATTCTAAAGAATTTCAATGCTATTTTAAAAATGGGCTTCATGTCAAGCCTTCCAAAGATAGCTAAAGGTTGCAATGCTATATGGGTGATTCAAGGCTTGAACTTAAGGTTTTTGAATGTGTCGGAGGCATTTATACAATTAGATCAGGTAGATTCCTCTCTGATTCTCGAGACACTACTTAAAGGACACTTAACTATGTGATCACATAAGGGAATCGTGGTGTGTGCACTCATATGCACATGATGTAGAACACCACCTCTTGTTGTATTTATTTTATCTTGCATGTCTACACACTATTCCTTGGAACCAATGCATATAGGATAAGAGATTATCTAATCCAATTGGCTTTCCTTCTTTGAAGTAATGACTTACTTACATCTCAATACTCATGCTCGCTAAAGTACGTGGGAATGCATGATTTAATATAAATATTGTCTAATATGGACCACCGCCATTCCATCCTGTTACTCGCATGCAAAATATGGGGATGGGAAATCGTACCTTCTTAGGCTAGACCGAAAATAACAGGAATATGGGATGGAATTGCTATCAGTGTGGATAGCAGGGTCATATGAAGAGAAATTGTTGGAGTGTTTTTATTAGGTTTAGTTATTTCCTGAAAGACCCTGTAATGGATTGGTCCCTTTACAACCAGAAGTCAATTACGCAGATTAAGGTCATCCAGAGATTAATTTTGATTAGTTATGTTATTTGATTATGATAGTTTTCATCATGTTTATGCATTGAAAAATAGGTAATTTGGGTTCAAAAAATGTGATTCAATATCATAAGATGTTCGGCTGCCACAACTTTTACTAAGATTATGATTTAATCAAGACTCTAATTCAATAAACAAATAAAATATACTTCCCTAAAGATGCAAGTTTAGTTGGCAATTGATTATTTACCCCTAAAAATCTAAAAAATGACATAAAATGAATTAGTGACATAAATATGACTTAATAATTTTACGCTATTATAATAGTGACAAATACAATACTAATTAGTATTCAAGTAGGATTAAATAATGATTAAGATTATCAAGATGAAAATGATTTAACTTAAAAACTAAGATCCAATACGCATGTCAATGACAAGCCAAAACATGAATTGACACCTTTCGGGAACTAGTTGTGGAGTAGAAATGATAGATGATTTACGATTTGATCCAAACTTGTTAACTATTTGGCCAAGACCACGCGATCGGTCAAGCAGTCGGTTAAATTTGCACTACAAAATCGTTGATTGCCAATGCAGTAGTTTAACTCAGACCTAATGCCTAAAGAACAAAGACGGCAACGAGGTGATGTTGAGATACCCTTCAGTCTACTATTTTGTTATTTTACTTTAGCTACTTTATTATTTCTACTTTTTCTTTTGAATATGTTTAGATTTTTTAATGAATATATTGAATCATTTTCTTATATTTGATATTAGAACACGATCACAGACTGTATTCTAATATCCCACCAAACAGGACCCTCTGAAACCTTAGCACCCAAACCTCTCTTTCCCGTCTCCACCACCGATGGCCCTCGACAACCTCTCCCCGACGTTGTAGCACCAATGCACGTCATCTCCCAACGGTGTAGGACTGACAGGAGGTGATAAGGGAAATTTTGTGCTTTTGTAAAATAATAATGATGATGATGATGTATCGTCCTGGTGTAAGTTATGGTAAAAAAATTTCAGATAAACAAATATAATCAAGTATGTACCGATATGATTTAACCAATTTAAATATGTATTATACTAAATAAGTTACGTTGGAAAAATATCATCTCCGGAAGGAGGAAAATATGCAAAAAAAAGGTTGAATAGTCAAATATAAACTCGTTAATCAGTGTTGAAATAAAAATAAACAAATATAGTGATCATGCAAACATAGAAGATCACGGTGGATGTAGAATCGCGGTGACAATATGTGGCCGTGGACATGGTGCGGTGACGAAGACATCGAGAGGACATAGTTGTAGATGCCGTGCGATGACGAGGATGAGTGTGCTATCACCATGCTCGCCAAAGAATGGATGGTGCGGTCACGGTGGAGATGTGAGACCAGAGTGCATTTAGTATCGAGGAGAGCACGGTGATGGCAACAGATAGCACAATGGTGGGTGCAGTTGGTTGCACTAGTTAGTGGCTTGCTTGTCGAAGAGGAGAGCTAAGCCTGTCAAAAAAATTTTAAGTAGCTTAACCCGACCCGAACTCGACCCGAATATTGGATCCGAACTTGACTTGTGCTCGTTATTTTAAATAGGTTCAAACCCGTTTAACTTGTTTAATGAACGGGTCGGGTTCGATTCTAAACCCATGGACCCGTTCTACCCATCCAACCCGATTAATTCATTACACCTGTTTACCTATTTAACCTACCTATTTAACTCATTTAACAATCCGTTTACCCATTTAAACCTGTCAACCCATTTAACAACCTATTCACCCATTTAAACCTACCAAACCAGCCAAACCTATTTATCCCATCAAACCTGTCAAACCCATTTAACCCATTTACACTCGACTAACCCGCCAAATCTATTTAACCCATTTAATTAAATGGGTTAATCGGGTCTGGTTGGATTTTAAGAATTTAAACATGTCGGTTTTGGGTTGGGAGCGATGGACCTGGTTAAGTAAACGGGTCTAACCCGACTATTAGCGGGTTTGGGTTAAACGGGTCGGATCCAACCTGACTCGACCCATTTGACACTTATAAGGAGAGCAAACGTCCTTGCTACTTGAGAGGCCGAGGAGAAAGAGAGTTGTCGCAGTTGCAGGTGGTGCTGCGATCGAGAGGAGCGCGATCGGTGTCGTGGGTCGAGAAGGACAGCAGTGGGTGTCGAGGTGCGGTGCGATGACGAGCGGAGAGACGTTGAGGACGTGGTGTGGGCCTGCCCTGTCAAGGCTGTTGTCGGGGATGTGCGTGGATAGAGAAGGCGTGGTGGGGGCATGGTCTGTGTTCAGATGCGGAGGAGATGAGCGTGCGTCGAGAGGGTGGCGATGGGATGAGAACGGTGGGTGCTGTGGTGACGTCGGGCGTAATCCCCAAAGGGAGAGATGAGGTTGTCCGATGGATGGAGGGTGCCGTGCTTGCGAGCGATGTGGGAGGTTGCGGTGCTGTGCATGGGAAGGGGCTAGTGGGCGCACATGCAGAACGGTGGGAGAGGAGAGAGATCGAGAGGTAGTGGTGGTGTTAGCGCTAATCAGTGCAGAGACGAGGAACGAAGAGGAGGAGGGCTCCGGTGGAGTTGGTGCATGCACGTAGAAAAAGAGAAAGGGAGATCGAGCTTGGGGAGACTTTCTTGGGTCTCTGTGGGTGGGTTGTATTTTTCAGAGGGATCCAGAGAAATTAACGACGGTGGTTTGCGTGTGTTGCCAAAAATAATGATCACCCTGACGATGAACTCATCGTGATTTCTAATTTATTCTAATTAATTAATTTACTTAACTAATTAATAATGAATAATATTAATATGAGGTTAATTATACAATTAAGATAAAATAATAAGGACCTTAAAAATATGCTAAAATTACTAAATTAAGGCTTAATTATATTTATTTAATAATTAGGACTCAAACATAGTCATTTAGCTATATATAAAGTATTTAATATAATTATTATTAATTTATAACTTAAGTTGTTAATTAATCTAATTAATTTAATCATTTAAATAAATATAGATAAAAGGGACCAAAATGAAATTTCTTGTCATAAATATATTATTGATTGCGAAATACGTGTGATTTGTAAAAGCGGGTTTTTAACGTCGTTGTAACACGCGAATCCGCTTTCGCTTTTAAATTTATATCCTAGATAGGGGAGTATCTAGGGTCGTCCAAGGAGGCAAAAATTATAAAATTAATCCTCTTGCTTACAGATAGATCTCAACTTTCTTTTTGATACTTTTCAATATGTAATTTTTTTGTATTTTGAAAAGACGAGGGCAAACTGCAGATTGTAACTAAAAGAACTAACACCTACAAATGATTAACTAAAATCTAAAAGATAGAAATATCTTCTTCCTAAACTCACTCTAGGCAAGTGGAGGCCTAGGGTAATTAGGAAGAAGAGGTGAAACAAGTGCTAGAACCAAAACAAACAACTACAATAAAAAGCTAAAAGAAGGCAATTTTGATTGAGTAGAATGAGTGTTCTATTCAAGGACAAGTAGATGAATGCTTCTACTAGAATTAAACAATCTAAAAGCAAGAAAAGAAACACAAATCCTCTTGTAACAATGGTGAAGAAGGTTGTCTTCTTGCTCCAAGCCTAGCTGCTCCTTGGCTTGAAATGAGGGCTTTCTTCTCCTCCTTCCTTGAGAGCTCCTCCAAGGTGGAAGCTACCATCTTTAATGCTCTCTCCAAAGGGGTGGGCATGCACCACCCTCAAAAACTCCTCCAAGGTGGTGTGACCACCTTCAAGATCTCCTCCAAGATCTTCCTTGCCTGGCTTCTCCTTTGGCTGGCGTGACCCAAGAGAGAAGGGAAGAGGGGAAGGCACCAAGGGGACAGAATATCCCCTTAATCTTCTTCTTCTTCTCTCTTGGACGTGGGCTTCTTGGTGGAATATGAGAGTGAAATTGCTAGCCCAGGATGACTTGAATGGTGGTGGGTAGTGGTCTTTTTATAGGGTAGGATGGGGGGTTAAGGTGCCCCTTGAAATGGAGGGCTAGGATGGAAGGATGAGGGTGGTTGGTGATCCTATGGCTAGGGTGAGTTGGCGCCAACCAAAGGGGTGTTAAAGGGGGTGGTTATGGTGGTGTTGGTGTCTTTTGGTGGTGGAGAGACACCCCCATGTTAGCGCCAACATGGGGTCTTCTAGAAGGGGGGTTAGGTGGATGGTGGAGATGGGTTCAAGGGGGATTGTGTGGTGGAGATGAGGGGAGATTTTGGAGGGAAAAGTGGCGCCATTAAGGGGTGGTTATGGGTAGTTTTTGGCGCCACTTTTAGGTGTCTTTTGGAGGTGGTGGGTAGGTTAGGTTGGTGCCAAGTAGGTTAGCTTATGTGGAGCTTAGGTGGAGCGAGTTGGGTGAAGTTGGTAGGTGGGTTTTTTGGGGTGGTACAAGCCAAGGAAGTTGGAGCATAGCTAAGCTAAGCTAACTTATCTAATGGAGGAGTAGAGGAGAAGGTGTTGGAGCTAGGGTTTGGAGGGAAGAGCTGAGGAGGAGAAGTCTGGAGCTGAAATTGGAGCTGGCTGCTGCTGAAGAGGTTGGCATGGAGCTACTCTAGCTGGCTTAGCTTGCTAGTTCTTTGCTAGCTACTAAGCCAAGCTAAAGTAAGCTAGTTTCTACCAAAATGAGTTGAGGTGATCTAGGTCTGGTGCTCCCGGGGAGAATCAAGCTGGTTGAGGCAGCTAAGGTAGCTTAGCTCAACTGAGTTGAGCTAAGCTGAGTCCCCGGGAGCTGGCTTGAGCTTCCTGAGCTGGGATGAGTTCTTCTTCAGCTGGCTGGAGCTGAGTGGAGCTGGATGTAGCTGGATCTGAGCTGGGGTGAACTCCTGCCAACTTAGGTGAGCTAGCTAGAGCTCCCTGTGGACTAGTGGGAGCTGAGATGAGCTAGACTCAGCTAAGTTGAGCTGGATTTGAGCTGACTTGAGCTAGGGTGAGCTAAGGTGAACTCTCTTGAGCTGCCATCCAGCTGAGATTAGCTGAATGGAGCTGGGATGAGCTAACCCTAGTTCAAGTAAGCTAGGTTCCAGCTGCGGTGAGTTGGATCAAGCTGAGGTGAGTTGGATCAAGCTGAAGTGAGCTGGATCAGGCTGAGTTCCAGCTAGTCTGGGCTTTTCCTTCACCATTTGCCTTCTTGAGTGCTAGGGTTTTAGGGATCTATATATCTGTACATCCCTAACACTCACAAAAACTTATTAAAAAGATAATAAAAAATGCAATGCATGCCTAACCTATTTTATGCCTAAATGCAGCCTAAAAACCTGTTTGCGGAGTAAAATCCTAAGAGCTAGGTTTGTTTTAATGCATAAGAATGATGATAAACTTGCGTTTATCACACCCCCATGCTTATCTTTTGCTAGTCACTTAGCAAAACTTAAAATGAAATTTTTGGGAAATCCAATTTTTTCGACTTTTGAGGAGAAAAAGAGATTAATGGACCTTGGTAGATTAAAACACTGGAGGTACGGGATTTGTTAAAGATAAACATCGGGATTTGTTTTTGGATTCAACCATTAGACAGAACGGGATCAATATATCCTCCAGAAAATTCTCAAATTAACCCCTTATTAATTCAGATGACTTGAAATGTTTGTTTTTAGGATTTTTTTGGCTCATGAATCTGATTCTCAACTTGCAAAATCCTTTAAAACCTTGTGTCTGTGATTGTGAAAAGCCAACATTTATAAGGATGTATTATTATTATATATATATTTTTTTTGTTTTCTTTCCCCCATGCTTATTTTTAGCTTACTCTTACAATAGATGTGTCGGGATCATCATTCCCGTTACCATTCCTTAAGAGGGCTCTGGCACTAGTACTTCGGGATAGCACTGTCCATGACACCACCTAGGAGCTCACAACCCCAAAACATGATGCAGTGAAAAGGGGTGCTCCAAGCAAACTCAAGCTCTTGCTCCGACGCTATAGGTAGAGCTCCGTCCAAGACACTTGAGCTGCTAAAATGTGCTTTAATGCTCCGTCTAAAGATATGAAATATAGATATAGAGCAGCGTCGAGGCGGTAACATGTTGACATCGCATCCTCAAAGAAGGTATTTTCCTTCTTCTCGGCGGTGGGAACTCAAACCAATGATCTGCTTCAGACTTTTACTAAATCCAAACACGGGAGTTTTTCAAAAAAATTTTAATTATTTTTAAGTGTTGGCTTGTGTGTGAAAATAGACACAAGAAGTTTCTTAAGATACGCAAGTTTTTGAATCAGAAACTAAGTCAAATACTTTCCGTATTACAAAATAGGATCAAGTCACCTGAACTATCATGAGTTTAGGTGGAATTTTAGATAAGGATATCTGATCTAGTCTAAAATAGACCCTGAAATTCTAATGATCAGATCCATATCCTTATCCCTAGTTTGTTAAAGATTAAATCCCATTGTACCAAAAGTGAAATTTTCGACCTTAGTCCCGATTTCAAAATTTTTCCTCAAAAAGTTTTCAACATTTTTATTTTTTTGGGTATGCAAGCAGGAAATAAAGAAAATAGTATGTTTTTAGGTTTTGAACATCATAAATCGATCGTAAAAATTTAAAAACACCCCCCTATGCTTAAGAAATGCCATGTCCTCATGCATTAGGAGGGAAAAGGGATCACCTTAGTGAAGAACGGTCGGGTTTAGGATGAACAAAACCTGGAAGAAGAAGAAAAAAAAAGGAAAGCAAGAAAAAAATTGATGGGTTACCTCCCATCCAGTGCTATCTTTTACGCCATTCGGCCAGGCGTGATGTGCACTAGTGATCAAGGGTGGCTGGCTCAGTAAAATTAAAAGATTCAGATGGAATTCTAGGCGTATGGTCAAAATAGGGCTTTAAACACTGGCCATTGACTTGAAATGTCGAATTAGTTTTTGGATCAAAAAGGTCAACAGCACCGTATGGATATGTTTTATAGACAATAAAGGGGCCAGTCCATTTAGATTTTAATTTTCCAGGAAAAAGACGTAATCTCGCATCGAAAAGCCAAACACGTTGATTAACGTCAAACTGTTTCCGAACAATATATTTATCGTGAAATTTCTTTGTTCGGTCTTTATAAATCCTCGCATTTTCATAGGAAAAATTACGTAATTCTTCCAATTCAATTAATTGTAATTTTCTATGGTTACCGGCGCCAGATAAATCCATATTGAGTTGTTTTATTGCCCAAAAAGCTCTATGTTCTAATTCTACCAGGAGATGGCATGCCTTCCCAAAATCAGACAGAAGGGAGACATGCCAAGTGGAGTTTTAAAAGCGGTACGGTAGGCCCATAAAGCGTCGTCCAATTTGGTGGACCAATTTTTATGGTCGGGCCTAACCGTCTTTTGTAAAATATTTTTAATTTTCCGGTTAGAAACTTCAGCCTGGCCATTAGTTTGGGGGTGATATGGTGTGGAAATTTTATGATTAACCCCGTATTTAGAAAGGAGGTGACGGAATTATGAGTGGGTGAAATGTGAGCCTCTGTCACTGATAATGGCTTTTGGTACGCCGAATCTTGAGAAAATATTTTTCTAAAGAAATTCAACAACCACACGGTGATCACTAGTGCGGGTGGGTATTGCTTCTATCCATTTAGAAACATAGTTGACTACAACTAATATATACAAATACTCACCAGAGTTGATGAACGGTCCCATGAAGTCGATGCCCCAAACATCGAAAATTTCAACTTCTAAAATAGGATTAAGGGGCATCATATCCTTTCGAGTCATGTTGCCGATGCTCTGGCAACGCACACAGGACCGAACGAAGTCATGAGCATCTTTGTGCAAGCTGGGCCAATAAAATCCCACATTAAGGATTTTAGCTGTAGTTTTCTTGCCCGAAAAATGTCCGCCATAGGCCATTGAGCGACAATGTGTTAAGATATCATGGATTTCAGAATCGGGGACACATCGTCGAATGACCTGATCGGCACAAATGCGGAAAAGGTCGGGCTCCTCCCAAAAATAATATTTAATATCAGCAAAGAACTTATCCCGTTTTGTTTTTGGCCAATCAGCGGGGATTTGTTTTGTTGCTAAGTAGTTTGCGATGGGTGCAAACCAAGGGAGGGTTGTAGCAGCTAAAATACTTTCATCAGGGAACTGATCTGGTGGGGTCATTATGTCATTCGTCATAAGACGAGAGAGATGGTCAGCCACTACATTGTGCAATCCCGCCTTATCCTTGATTTCCAGGTCAAATTCTTGGAGCAGTAGAATCCAACGGATAAGGCGGGGTTTCGCATCTTTCTTTGTCAGCAAATATTTAATTGCTGAGTGGTCTGTATAAACAGTGACACGTGACCCCAACAGATAAGATCTAAATTTTTCTAAGGCAAATACAATGGCAAGAAGTTCCTTTTCAGTAACCGTGTAATTCCGTTGTGCATCATCAAGGGTTTTGCTAGCATAATAGATCACAACGGGCTTCTTGCCAATTCTTTGCCCTAGAACGGCCCCTACAGCAAAATCTGAGGCATTTGTCATTAATTCAAAGGGACTATTCCAATCAGGTCCCTGCAATATTGGCGCCTCAGTAACCTCTTTCTTCAACCTCAAAAAACTCTCCAGGCACTTATTATTAAAATCAAATGGCTGGTCTTTAGTAAGAAGCTGACTTAAAGGCTTGGAGATTTGGGAAAAGTTTTGTATGAATCGACGGTAGAAACCCACATGACCCAAAAAGGATCTGATTTGTTTGACAGTAGTGGGCGGTGGGAGCTTAGATATAGCATCTATTTTTGCTTTATCTACCGCGATTCCTTGTTTAGAAATAACATGGCCCAAGACGGTACCTTCTTGGACGATGAAATGACTTTTTTCCCAGCTGAGGACCAGATTAACTTCTATGCACTTTTGGAGGGTTCTTTTAAGATTTTTGAGGCAATGGTCAAAAGAATCCCCAAAAATAGAGAAGTCATTCATAAAAACTTCTAAACATTCACCTACCAGGTCTAAAAAAATTGCAAGCATGCACCTTTGAAAAGTTGCAAGTGCGTTGCAAAGACCGAAGGGCATTCTTCGGAAAGCAAAGGTTCCGAAGGGGCAGGTGAAAGTTGTTTTGTCCTGGTCCTCAGGATGAACCGCCACTTGATTATAGCCAGAATAACCGTCCAAAAAATAATAAAATTCCCGTCCGGCTAACCGCTCCAAGATTTGATCAATAAAAGGGAGCGGGAAATGATCCTTCTTGGTGGCGGTGTTTAATTTTTGGTAATCTATACACACGCGCCAAGAAGAAGCGGTTCGAGTGGCTATATTTTCCCCATTTTCATTGGTGACAACTGTTACTCCAGCCTTTTTGGGGACAACTTGAGTTGGACTAACCTAGGAGCTATCAGAAATGGGGTAGATGATATCAACATCCAGCCACTTAATAATCTCCTTTTTTACCACCTCCTGCATACTAGGATTCAAGCACCTTTGTGGTTGGTGGGAGGGGCGAGAATCGTCCTCTAAATATATACGATGCATACAATAGGAAGAATGAATGCCTTTAAGATAAAAAAGGGTCCACCCAATAGCTTTTCGATATTTACTCAAAACCTGGAGAAGTTTGTGCTCTTGTGCCTCGGTGAGTCCAGAATTTATAATCAGGGGCAGGGTTTGATTTGGACCCAGGAAGACATATTTAAGGGAATCGGGCAAAGGTTTTAATTCCAATTGTAGGCCCGGTTCCAAAAGAGTTTCTGCTTTGTGGGTTAAAGGTGAGGTGAGAGTGAAAGGGTCAGCTGGAATGTTAGCTGGTCGTGTGGTTGAGGTGGAAGGGTGAGAAAAAGTAAATTGTTCAGGAACCGTATTTACAGCAAAACAAGAACCTAATTGGGAAATCTGCAATGTTTCCTCCACAATGTTTTCTATTTCTGAATCCGAATCATCAAAGAAATCTGGTTCCTGGAACCGCCTAGAGGCTTGAAAAATGTCTAGGGTTACAGATTCACCACCACACATGATCTTCATCTTTCTAGAATCACAATCAATATTGGCGCGGGCGGTGGCTAAGAATGGTCTTCCAAGAATAATGGGGGCAAACTTAAGTGCTTCAGGTACCTCTATGTCCAGAACTAAAAAGTCTACTACGAATAGATAATCTTTGACTTGGACAAGAACATCTTCAACAATTCCCCTTGGTTTAATCGTAGATCGGTCGGCTAATTGGAGAGTAACCTCAACAGGCTTCAATTCACCGATCTTAAATTCCTCAAAAATAACTGTGGGGATAAGATTAATTGAGGCACCAAGATCCAATAGAGCACGATCAAATGAGGTATCTTTAATGATAACTTGGATTAGGGGGGCACCGGGATCTTTTCTCTTAAGAGGCAGTCGGCTCTACACAACTGAGCTGACTGCCTCTAGAAGAATTACCTTTCCTAAATTCTTGGGCTACCTTTTTGGAGTACATAAATCTTTTAGGAATTTTGCACAGGAAGGGATATACTTAATGGCATCTAGGATAGGGATATTAATTTCTACTTGCCCAAATAAATCCATTAATTCCTTCTCAGTGGGCGCGGATTTTGTCTTTTTCTTTTTAGAAGAGTGGAGGGCTTGTGGAAATGGGGCAGGGTTGCCTTGTTTTGCATGAATTGGTTCCTGAACAATAGGAGGGGAAGAGTTAATCTGTGTGTCATTAGAGCGGGTTTCTTTAACAGGAAGGGTATTGTGAGTGGTTTTCCCATTCCTCAAGGTAACTGCATTTGCAGTCTGGTTGTTTCTAGGATGAGGACGGGGGGCCTGGCTGTTATTGAAACTCGACGGATGCTGAGGTGCTGGCTGAATAGGTTGACTGTGATATCCACCTTGAAATTGATTCCTTTGATTGTTTGGGTTGGGCATGGGTTGGGATGGTAAATTCCCAATAGGTCGATGATCAGGAGTAACCTTAACTTGGTGTTGTAAATTGGTAATCATACGGGTTACTTCTGTCATTTGAGTCTACATTCCTTGCAGAGTTTTCATGACCTGATTATTAATATCATCCTGGGATGGTCCAGGTTGATACAAAGGTTGCCCATAATTCCCAAAATAGTTTTGTTTGGGAAAAGGAATTGGATTCGGGTTTTTCCAGGAGTGATTCGGGTTAGTCCTCCAATTTTGATTGGAAGTGTTGGAGGGGTTTCTAAATTGCTCCTGGAGAGCATAAATATTTTCTGAGGTGGAATCAAAAATATTTTGGTCAAAATTCCCGGTTAAATCTTGCGGGAAATCAGCCGGGATTTGCTGGCCAGCAGATGTGGCATCGGTATTGTGTAGATTTTCTCTTCGGAGAATGTGTGGGGGTTAGTGTGTGGAGAGTGGACGTGTGGAGCTTGTTTGTTTGTGAGCTTTTCTTCCATTTTCTTTTGGTGAATTTGCATCTGGTCCAGTCGTTGAGCTAACATATATAAATCATCTTGTGTGACTGGAACAGAGGTGGTTTTGGAGTCAATTTCATGGACTCCGTGTCTGGGGTTTTGTGATCTGCCAAAGGTATCCATTGAAGTCATGTTAAATGAGTTTTCACTCATTTCTTCAAAGAGAAGATAGGCACTTTCGGCGTCTTTGTTAAGAAAATTGCCCCCACATGAGGCATCCACAAATCGTTTTAATTGATCTTCTAATCCGTGATAGAAGATCTGCACTAGCTGCCATTGTGGAATTTCATGGTGGGGACAACTTCTTAGAAGTTCCTGAAACCTTTCCCAGGCTTCGTGGAGGGGTTCACCAATTTTTTGTTGAAAGGTCATTATAGATCTTCTTAATGCATTTGTTCGACCGATCGGAAAATTTTTTTTAAGAAAAGCACTTTTTAATTGGGGCCAGGTGGTAATAGGACGCCCAACTGTTCTAAACCAATGTGATGCTTTGTCTTTAAGAGAGAGAGGAAAGAGTCTCATTAACCACATGTCTTCCTGCACATTGCGGGAACGAGTAGTTTGAGCGAGGACAGTTAATTCCTCGAGATGACAAAAAGGGTCCTCTCTTGGAAGTCCATGAAAATGCTTGATAAGGTTTAGAATGGCGGGTTTGATTTCAAAATCCCCTTGTGGTATGACCACCCTTGGTCTTTCCTCATAATTGGAAGGATCATAGAAATCCTTAAGAGGAACGATAGGCTGTTGGCGGGGTGGTGGATTTTGTCCTTGATTAGCTAGGTTCGTGACAGTCCTAGCTAGATCTTCTTGATTTTGTTGTAGTCGAGCCAAATGGTCGACCATTAATGCAAAGGGATTTGTATTATGGGTTATAACTGGAGGGCCACCTAGCCCTACTGGTATTTCTGGTTGCTCCAAGTTAGGAAGGTGAGGGAGGGTGGAGTCAGCTTGTGGGTCGGCTGACAGGTTAAAAGTGGAAGCAGAATTTTTTTGACGGCTTCCTGGGTTTTCCATTTTTTTAGAAGACGAGGGGGAAGAAAACAATGATTTCTTGCTGCGGGGGGCAAAATCAGATGGTCCCTCGAGGTGTGGCTTTTGGGATCGTCGCCCGTGCATGCACTACTTGGAAGATTTGGAGGGGAGGAGAAGAGATAGAGATGAGAGAAAGTGTGCAAATCAAACAAACAAAACTAGACCTAACTTAAATGTGACTCCCTAATAACCTAAGACTTGGTCTATATAGGAAATAAGTAGTCAATAGTGAATACCCGTTCTGTCAACAAATCTAGCCAAGTTGCTTAAGGGGAGGTTTGGGCCCAAACGTTTCCCAGGGGAGACCCCAGGTGCTTGTACAAACACGTGCTTGGGCATTTGACACAGCCCCTCAGCCTGAACACCAGATACAGATGACAGAATTGGTATTAACTAAAGAGAACTTAAGACCTAAATAGCAAGCCTAAGTTGGTAAAGCCTTAGGGGTCAAGTTGCTACAAATTTTAATTAGGTCTAGGATGCTATAGTGCACACGGAATGTGGAGGGTTTTTATTGGGTTGTTGCCCTGTTATTTGATTTTTTTGTGTGTGTGCAGGAATTGGAGAGTGGCTCCAATGAAAATCAAGTTGTCACACAATTTTCTTGTACTTATGTCTTTTAGGATTCAATTTAATCAAATGTGTTTTAGGGTTTTTCTAATTAAATTTTCAAACAAGTTTGAAAATACACAATCAAAGGAAAACAAGTTGTATAGGTGATTGTATATTTCCTTTTAATTGAGTCTCTTAGAAGAAAGAAGAAACCCTAAGCCAATTATCCCTAAGACAGAAGTTTTACTACCAATGAATTATTTTTAGGCTTTCAGAATTAAGTAGCGGTCCAAACAAGTCAAAAAACACCACTACTTTGAAGAAAATCAAACAAGGATTCCAAAAAAGATTTTTTTAAGATTTTAAGAAATTGTTTGATAATTATTTTAAATTTTTAATTGTACTTGTGTCAAAGTTCAGAAATGATACCTGTGGGTATTGTGGACTTTTCAGTATTATCACTGACCTAAGAAAATTTTTGTGATTTTATATGATGTGTAAAATTTCACAGGGATTCCAAAAAATTAAAATTCATAAAAATTGGATGAGCATAAAAATTCTAAAAATTCACAGACAATAGCAAAATAGGAAGATTAAAGGGTGTGACCCCTCTGCAATCCACGAATTTTTGAAAATTAAATACAAATCCAATTGATCTGAAATTTGGAACAGATATTTCAAACTTAATTGGGGATCACTCTATGAAATTTTATGATTTTAGGAGGCCTGTGGTGTTAGGAATCGATTTTTCAAGTCCGGATAGAAATATGGACCCGAAAAATAGAACACCAATACTTGCAATGGAGTGGTGTTAAAGAAGCATACAAGCAAACAATGGATTTTATAATGCACCACTCCACTTAATTAAGTTGTTTTGGATCCTGAAAGCCAAGTTTAATATATTTTTGGTAGTTTTAATTAATTATGTGACCAGAAAAAGGAACCAACCTAAATTTCGTGGGAAGAAAAGGAACTTTGAGCTCTCGCTTCCAGATTTCCGCCTTCCCGCTGTAGTTCCTGCACACACAAAAGAAAGAAAGAGAAGGGGATGAGATCCACTTTAAGCAAGAGAAAATTAATTAAAGCAAAGCCGTGCCTCCCCGGCAACGGCACCAAAAAGTGATTGCGAAATACGCGAGATTTGTAAAAGCAGGTTTTTAACGTCGTTGTAACACGCGAATCCGCTTTCGCTTTTAAATTAAATCCTAGATAGGGGAGTATCTAGGGTCGTCCAAGGAGGCAAAAATTGCAAAATTAATCCTCTCGCTTACAGATAGATCTCAACTTTCTTTTTGATATTTTTCAATATGTAATTTTTTTGTATTTTGAAAAGACGAGGGCAAACTGCAGATTGTAACTAAAAGAACTAACACCTACAAATGATTAACTAAAATCTAAAAGATAGAAATATCTTCTTCCTAAACTCACTCTAGGCAAGTGGAGGCCTAGGGTAATTAGGAAGAAGAGGTGAAACAAGTGCTAGAACCAAAACAAACAACTACAATAAAAAGCTAAAAGAAGGCAATTTTGATTGAGTAGAATGAGTGTTCTATTCAAGGACAAGTAGAGGAATGCTTCTACTAGAATTAAACAATCTAAAAGCAAGAAAAGAAACACAAATCCTCTTGTAACAATGGTGAAGAAGGTTGTCTTCTTTCTCCAAGCCTAGCTGCTCCTTGGCTTGAAACGAGGGCTTTCTTCTCCTCCTTCCTTGAGAGCTCCTCCAAGGTGGAAGCTACCATCTTTAATGCTCTCTCCAAAGGGGTGGGCATGCACCACCCTCAAAAACTCCTCCAAGGTGGTGTGACCACCTTCAAGATCTCCTCCAAGATCTTCCTTGCCTGGCTTCTCCTTTGGCTGGCGTGACCCAAGAGAGAAGGGAAGAGGGGAAGGCACCAAGAAGACAGAATATCCCCTTAATCTTCTTCTTCTTCTCTCTTGGACGTGGGCTTCTTGGTGGAATATGAGAGTGAAATTGCTAGCCAAGGATGACTTGAATGGTGGTGGGTAGTGGTCTTTTTATAGGGTAGGATGGGGGGTTAAGGTGCCCCTTGAAATGGAGGGCTAGGATGGAAGGATGAGGGTGGTTGGTGATCCTATGGCTAGGGTGAGTTGGCGCCAACCCAAGGGGTGTTAAACGGGGTGGTTATGGTGGTGTTGGTGTCTTTTGGTGGTGGAGAGACACCCCCATGGTGGCGCCAACATGGGGTCTTCTAGAAGGGGGGTTAGGTGGATGGTGGAGATGGGTTCAAGGGGGATTGTGTGGTGGAGATGAAGGGAGATTTTGGAGGGAAAAGTGGCACCATTAAGGGGTGGTTATGGGTAGTTTTTGGTGCCACTTTTAGGTGTCTTTTGGAGGTGGTGGGTAGGTTAGGTTGGTGCCAAGTAGGTTAGCTTATGTGGAGCTAGTTGGGTGGAGTTGGTAGGTGGGTTTTTTGGGGTGGTACAAGCCAAGGAAGTTAGAGCACAGCTAAGCTGAGCTAAGCTAACTTAGCTAATGGAGGAGTAGAGGAGAAGGTGTTGGAGCTAGGGTTTGGAGGGAAGAGCTGAGGAGGAGAAGTCTGGAGCTAAAATTGGAGCTGGCTGCTGCTGAAGAGGTTGGCATGGAGCTACTCTAGCTGGCTTAGCTTGCTAGTTCTTTGCTAGCTACTAAGACAAGCTAAATTAAGCTAGCTTCTACCAAAATGAGCTGAGGTGAGCTAGGTCTGGTGCTCCCGGGGAGAATCAAGCTGGTTGAGGCAGCTAAGGTAGCTTAGCTCAACTGAGTTGAGCTAAGCTGAGTCCCCGGGAGCTGGACTTGAGCTTCCTGAGCTGGGATGAGTTCTTCTTCAGCTGGCTGGAGCTAAGTGGAGCTGGATGTAGCTGGATGTAGCTAGATCTGAGCTGGGGTAAACTCCCGCCAACTTAGCTGAGCTAGCTAGAGCTCCCTATGGACTAGTGGGAGCTGAGATGAGCTAGACTCAGCTAAGTTGAGCTGGATCTGAGCTGACTTGAGCTAGGGTGAGCTAAGGTGTACTCTCTTGAGCTGCCATCCAGCTGAGATTAGCTGAATGGAGTTGGGATGAGCTAACCCTAGTTCAAGTAAGCTAGGTTCCAGCTGCGGTGAGCTGGATCAAGCTGAGGTGAGTTGGATCAGGCTGTGTTTCAGCTAGTCTGGGCTTTTCCTTCACCATTTGCCTTCTTGAGTGCTAGGGTTTTAGGGATCTATATATCTGTACATCCCTAACACTCACAAAAACATATTAAAAAGACAATAAAAAATGCAATGCATGCCTAACCTATTTTATGCCTAAATGCAGCCCAAAAACCTGTCTGCGGAGTAAAATCCTAAGAGCTAGGTTTGTTTTAATGCATAAGAATGATGATAAACTGGCGTTTATCAATTATATACTGAATTTATAATAATATATATAAAGTTGAAAAATAAATAATATAAAATAAGCTTCAAAAGTCACTTTTTTGCATTTTAGTTCCTATGATCCATGACATTCGAGTCCTTTTTATGCAACCAAGTCCTTCATATTTGTGATCAAGTCCCTAAACATTTCCTTCTTTATTTCTTCTCATCGAAACCGAGGGCTAGCATTCAACATTGAGTCTCTTCTCCGATGTCGACAGCATCGGAGGGCTACCCTTCTTTTTCGTGCATGCTAAGCTTCCATGTAACAAACTTCACAGATCCAACGGTTTGGATCGTGCGCATGTGCTCTGGATGACACCTGGAAAGCTTGCCATCATCAAAGATGATGATGGACTTTTTGGCGCATCTAAACACCATTCCAACTAGGTACATCCCCTTAGACCTTCGCTACCATCTATAAATAGACCCTCAAACCTGCAATAATAGGTTAGTAACTCCCTACTCTCTCCCCCAACTGAGTTGCTCATAGGCCTATTCTCCGGCGACTTCCTCTTCCTTCGGCCTTCTCCAAGGAGTTCGATCACCTTTTTCTCTTCGCCTTCCTTCACTGTGTCTTCTGGCATGGTCGCGCAATCATCCACTTCTATTCCACGTACGTCAATGCTGGAGCTTCTATCTTCTATCCTCTGGTTTCTTCTCTCCAATGAGCCTCGACGGAGATCCTACTACCCCCTTCTTCCAGGCAACAATAGCCTTAGCCTTGCAGCTTAGTATAGATTAGGTTTAGGTACTTGATACCTTAGTTCGCTAGTGTAATTGTTTGAACTTAGTTCCTCTTCTCCGCCTCCGATGAAGCCATCTCAGGCTTCAATGGACTCTTTTTACTTTAATTTCACGTAGATCACACTCCTTTCACTTTCACGATCATGTTTCATTCTTTCTTTTGAGTAACTAATCATCTAATCGCCTAATTCCACAAGCACCTTCACCTGTGGAATCCACTATCAATGGCTGATCCTCATATCATTTTACACATCCAAATAGGCCCTCCATCACCTTCACAACACCCTAAGGACCATTCCAACCTAGTTAATTGCACCTATAAGTTCATCTAACTAAAACACCTAATTTCCTCCAACCTCTAGAGTTCACTATTAATGGTGACTCCATAGGGGTTCCTCCGCTGATGGGAACACCAACATAAGACCTAACTAGCTCATTTTGACCCAATAAAGAGAATAAATGCTCCTACATAGCCAACTGAAGGTCATAATTCACAACATAACCTTTCTGAGAGAAACACAAGAAACTAGGAGTAAAATTGCAATTTTACCAATGCAGTACAATCATGGGTTTTCTCAAGTGCTAAATAAGATAACAAGTGGGTTGGATTTGAGAAAAAAGGATTTGTATGTGTTCTGTGATTAAATGACTTCTTGAAACCTTAACAATAGACCCACTTGATTAACCAAGAATCTGGTCAGGATAAAATTCACTTAAACCCTCTAAAAATCATAGAAAAATATTCTCTAGGGTTTAGAACCTTCAATTTGGCCATTAGAATCAATCTTGACCTAGAATGGGGTCTCAGACAGATATTTGCCCAAATTAAGTTTTTGCATAAATTTTCCAGTCAAACGTGGTCAAACCCAAAATCCAACTTCACCATTGGATTCCTTAGGTCCAAATTAGGTTTGTACCAAAATTTGGATCCAAGATGAATTTGCTTTGACCTAGTTTGCAAAAAGGTCCAGCCTTATTACATTTCTACCCCTAAATTTCAAAAATCCTGACAACTAGACCCCTAGCTTTCTCGTCATCTTCACAAGTAGGTCCCTCTACCATTATTGCGGAGGAAACCTACTTCGACGACCTTTGACAGAGATCTCTTTGATTTCTCAGAGAATCTCCTCCAAAATTGGAAAGGAGATCCTCAGAGAAATTCTCTCTCGTCAGAACCCAACCTTGAGATCTGATTCCCTCCCAATCTCTCATGCGAATGCATGGGTATGCTAACAGCTTCCTTCTCCAGCGAGCCTTCCTTACTTGGGAAGCTTGCTTCCCAAGCCGTAACCGACCTTTAAAGCTTTATTTAAAGGAGCCCAGACCTCTCCAATCTCTCCATGCTCGATTTCGGTCGCGACTACCCCTAATTCCTCTCTTCTCACAGCCATAGGCTCCTCAACGTCCGGCGACCCTTCCTGCTCCTCCTTGTCATCCGACCACCATACTTGCGGCAGATTCTTCTTCCATGACTTTGTCCGCACCTCGTCGTACCACCAGGTGCTTCTCTCCCTTCGTCCTCGCCGATCCCACCTCACTGGAGTTGCCTTCGTCTCTGATGTTGGCCACACCAGACCCGATGCCCTCGCTCGCCCCCTTCGTCTCTTGACCTCCCAGATAAGCTCCCTTTCACCTCCCTTTACTTCCCCTCTCTTTATTTCTCAAAATCCGCCACTGTCGACCTCCATCACCTCCATCCCTTCCATCTCCAACCATCAACTTCGGTGAAACCATCCCGCCTCCACTAGCCACCCCAACCCTCTCTAACAAGCCCACAAGCTTCCCCTCACTTCATTGGTCCTTTCCCCTCACTCCACTCACCATGCCACTCACCCACGCATATCACCGAACACACCCACTCGCACACAGTACGCTTTAGGTACGCACTCACAAACACCCCCGGGCTATGCTAACATCCCCATCACATCCGCTGTACTCCGGTGATGCTCTCTGAACGTTTTGATGTTGCCGCAAGGCCATTCTGGTGTTTTCAGGTTCGTCGGCCATCCACCTTTGTTGCGGAGCTTGAAGCAAGCTTGCTGCAGCTCCAGGTTCCGCCAAGCCCCAGCTGCTTCCCCAGGTTGCAAGGAATACCCTCGCGCAAGCACCCAAGCCCTCAATTAAAGTCAAAGGCCTCTGCGACTGCTGCAATTGCAAAGGCCATCTCTGCTGCAGGTGCGCGGAACACAGGTGGGATATTTAGTCCCACCTCGGAAGTGAAAGAGCACCCACACCTACATAAAAGGAGAAAGTGAAGTAGCCTTATCGCCTCAGATCCACGGGGTGAGGCCCCACTCACACGACTCGGTGTCGCCTGCGAACAAGCCCTGCAAACCTAGCTTGACCCAATCCGACTGCACTCCTCTCCCACTACCGCACGCCGATGGGCTTGGTCCCATGTATGCACCCGACCCGATTACCCGACTACTTGTGTGGCTCTGGGAGAGCAGATCCTCAGAGAGAAAGAGAGGAGAGTTGCACGTAGGTAGGGGTAGGGTTTTGCTATAGGGTTCTCCGGCGAACACTTAGTCGTAGTCTGAAGAAGAAGAGAAGGCCAAAGTTGAAGGCCAAAGGCAGGAGTTGAAGAAGAGGAGGCTAAGAGAAGAAGAAGAGGAGGACTGTAGAACTTAAGGTAGAAGAAAGGCAAAGGAAAAGCAAAGGCAAAAGAAGTAGAGTAGAAGCCAAAGGAAGAAGAAGAAGCCAGAAGCTGAAGAAGAGAAGGATCTCAGAGAAAGGCAACAGCAAAGACAAAGAAGTCAGATACTTTAAGTCGTCTGACTCCTCCATCAGACGATAGAATCTAGCTTATATTGCATGTTCATATATTGAGTTCCTTGGTGATATTGTAGGAGTATTTGGTGATCTAAATCACCATTTTACTCCCATATTTTTGCACTCTAACACTGCTACTTTTGCAATTTCTTTCAATTTAAATTGTGATCTTGATTTCTAAATACCAATTTACTCCCTATGTTCGACCTTAGAAATCTTTTTAAGTAATAAAATTATATATGTTTTGAATGCTATTTCGGCTGTACTACAACGCAATACTTTTAAAACCCGATTCAACGCTCTTAACATTTTGGCACTGTTGCAGGGGAGCAATGGGCAATTTAGAATTCTTGATTACAATTCCTAATTTGGTACTAACTTGATATATCTCTTTTGTTGTAGTTGTTTCAGGGGAGAAGATTCAAAGAAAGACAGCCGCACATCAAACATGCCAAGGGCAGGTAACTTCTAATTAGTCTCTCTCTTAAGCCCCTCATTTTGAAAAGGTTAAAAAGGATAAAATCAAATTAGGGCTACTTGCTTTACATTCCTAGCTAATTCATCAAGTTGCTTGATTTGATTTCAACAACAAAAACTTGATTTGGGCACCCATTTAAGGTAACTAGGGCTATCACTTTCTTATTTAAGCTGTAGATAGCACATTTGGAAAATTAAATTGGACCAAAATTAGAGCTAATTAAGGATTTCAAGTTAGGATTTTAGAGACACATTTTCATAAGCAGGAATCAACTTTCCAAAATGATGTGTGCCTAAGCCTTGGTTGAATTGATCTATTCAAGAAAACCCTAAAAATCAGGCTCGTAATCTCATTTGAATCCTAAAAAAGGGATGTAAAACTTCTCAAAGGACAAATAGGTGAAGTTGACTCACCTTCTTAGGTCAACCAACCTTGAAATTAGGTCACTTTTTGCACTTAATATATCTAAAGTTCAAGTGAAATCTTAAGCACCCTTGCTCTTTAATAAAACTGGTAGACTTAAGAGGTCAAGTCCCCATTCTGGTCTACCTGGAACATCAGTGATAAGAGAGGTCGGGTGGGGGAAACCCTATAACCTGTGGGGGTGATCTACCATGTAAGGGTCTTTATAGGACTCTCCCTCTCTGGTTGCCTAGGTATTTCTCAGGTGGACAGCTTTCTGACTAAGGGGTATCATCCGTCCCGAATCTTTATAGTCATCCAAAATTTTTGGGTGTCATGATTGGGTCCATCACATTCTACTCTCATCCATACCATCGGTGCATGTTTGGTAGGAGGTCCTTAAGTCCATCCTTGAGGCCTCCTTTAGTCATTCACTCCTGTCGAGGCCAAGCTTCGATTTCCGTGTTTGTGCAGCAACACATAGACATCTCCTCTAATTCATCTGAACCTAATTCTCCTTCATCCAACATCATAGCACAACCTGTAAAAGAAGAGAATAACCTTGAGGACCAACTTTAGTGCCTTAATGATTTATTCCAAGCCTTTGTGAATCCACCGTAGTGTCCTATGATGCGAGATCATTACAATCCCACTGCGGTGATGATCAAACCTCGAGTCCAAATCCCGACTGGAGGTCCTAATTCTGAACTCAAGCCCAACATGATTCATGCTATTCCAAAGTTTCATGGGCTCAATTCCGAGGATCCTTTTTAGCACATCAAATAGCTCAAACATCTGGCCTAGACCTTCGGGTCAGATGTCCAAAATCAGGATATTCTTCTAATGAAGATATTCTCCTTCTCTCTAATGGACAAAGTAGCTCACTGGTATCAGACTCAAATGCGTCCAATCAACACATGGGTTGAACTACAATCTGAGTTTCTGAAAAAGTTCCTCCCAGTTGGTCAGACGAATGCTTTACGACACTAGATCACGCACTTCACACAGCAGCCTGGAGAACCACTTTACGAGGCATGGGATCATTTCTTAGATCTCATGCGAAAGTGCCCCCATCATGGAATTCCTAAATGGGAACAACTCTAGTCTTTTTACCAGGGACTACGTGAAGACATCTGATTATTCGTCAATGCAACTTGCAGAGGAAATATCATGGGTCAACATGAAGACACTGTGTGGGAGATTCTCGAGAATATGTGCGAGAATTCCATTGATAATGACTCCATGGGCTTTTTCGATCGGACGAATGCCTGCGCATCGACGAATCCAATGGGAGCACATGAGACGCATGGCCTGTCCTCATTTGTCAACTTTGAATTGATGGCCAATTATTTTGACAAGGTCTCTATCATTGAGAAGAAGGTGGATGAGCTAACTTGACATCTGCAACGAGCCACCTCTGCGCAAAACCCATTCGCATGGCCGCCCTCTGGGAAGGAAGCTGTGCATAACATTTATCATCAATCTTCTTAGGGATGGACCCGTATCCACCCCTGTCTAACTCTAGGATGGAAGGAAACTTTGACCCTACATACTCTAGTTGGGGGAACTCTGAACCCTCGTACTCTGACTTTTCTGAGGTTCCTCAGACCTGTGAGGACCTCAACGCCATCCAGAATGACCCATTCTCTAATACCTATAACCCTGGATGGCAGAATCATCCCAATTTCCTGTGGGTGGGAATCAATCAGAATCAGAGACCATCATATCAACCTCGTCCACAAGCTCCTCATCCATATCAGCCACCTCAGCCTCAGCCTAAGCCCACCTATCAATCTAGGCCAACTCAGACAGATCAAGTGACTCTCATCCTTCAGACTTTGGCTGACATTCAAAAGACGAATGTGGCTATGCAAAAACAGCACAAAGATGAGATCACAGAGGTTCGTAATCAACTTGCCCAGATAGTGAATTCTCGGCAACCTGGCACACTCCCTTCGCAACCTATGCCGAATCCGAATAACATGCCTAACTAGAGGCATGTTATGACCCAAATCTAGGCCAAGCTCACATGATTTATCAGGCCCCTTTTGCTCCATCACCCGACGGGATGGAAGCCTCGACATCGTACTCGGGATTTCAGCAGCAACCACTTATTTTACCTACACCAATCCTGAACCAGGCAGGACTGAATTCAGTAACAACCCATAGTGGCAAAGCAACACAAGACCCACCTTACCCAAAACACTTTCACCCTGGTAGTGCTAACCCAAGCCCTAGGATAGTCATCCAGCATACCCCTGTCCTTGATCAAGAACCTGGACCTATTCTAGAGGAACCATCTAAGGTTCCATTTCCTGAGGCCTTAACCAAGGGAAAGAGGACAACCAAACTGTGGCACCTGAGGAGGACCTGGTCAAGCTCTTTGAACAAGCCCATATAAACATCCCCTTAATGGATGCAATTCACCATGTATCGACTTACGCACGATTTCCGAAATACATGTGTACACCTAAGCATAAGCCACAAACCAAAAGTAGGAGCCCAATCGTATTGTCAGAGCAAGCCAGCTTTATTATTTTGAGCAAACTCCCACCTAAGGCAAAAGACCTAGGTACTCCCCTGATTTCCTGTACAATTGGCGATATCCAATTTGATAGAGTTTTAGTGGATCTAGGAGCCTCCATAAGCCTAATACCTACATCCCTACTTGACCACCTTGCGGAATCTGAGCTCAAACCGACAGAGATGACATTACAATTGGCAGATCGATCTATTAAGTCACCTAAAGGAGTTCTTGAGGATGTCATTGTTAGGGTTTGGGATTTCTATTTCCTGGTGGACTTCGTAGTCTTGGATATGGATGCTCCGGAAAATTCGAGGAATACACCAATCATACTAGGGAGACCCTTTCTGGCCACTGCTAGGGCCAACATAAATTGTGAGGAGCGCCAAATTGAACTGAAATTTGGGAACCAGACATTAAAGATTGACATCTTTAAGGCCCAATAAGGGATTAATTGTGGAGTTATAGAACAGATATGTGATATAAAGGTTGTGGTTAATGATCCGTATGTTGAGGAAAACCAGATTACTTCTGATCAACCACAAGAGGATCAAAACCTGCAATCAGAGGAGTCCGAACTTAACCTAGACACACCCATAACTCCTTCCCTTGCTCTTGACACACACCCTGAACCACCCGCTGCTACTGATAACCTTGTTATGGAACTCAAGCCTCTTCCCAATCATCTAAAGTACGCCTTTTTGGGTTTAAATCAAATGTTTCCTGTGATTATCAATTCCAAACTCACACTTGATTAGGAATCCCGTCTGATTTCTATTCTCCAGCAACATCGAAGAGCCATTGGATGGACTCTCGATTATTTGACTAGCATCAGCCCCTCTTACTGCACAAATCGCATCTATACTGAAGAGGGCACACGACCTTCCCGTGAAATGCAGAGACATCTGAATCCTAATCTACAGGAGGTCATGAAAAAGGAGATCATCAAGTGGTTAGATGTTGGGATCATCTACCCTATCTTCGATAGTCGGTGGGTGAGTCCAATCCACGTTGTGCTTAAGAAGGCAGGAATCACCATGATAACGACTGAGACCGGAGAAATCACCGACCTGTGTGATGAATTCATGGAGAGTCTGCATTGATTACAGAAGACTCAATACCTCCACAAAGAAGGATCATTTCCTACTACCATTTATTGATCAGATCCTTGAGAAACTAGTGGGAAATAGATTCTTCTGCCTTTTGGATGGGTACTCCGGTTATAACCGGTGGCAATCTATCCTGAGGACCAAGAGAAGACCACTTTCACCTGCCCTTTTGGGACGTACGCGTTCCGAAGGATGCCTTTCAGTCTCTGCAATGCACCTGCTACTTTTCAGCAGTGCATGCTTGCCATATTATCAGATATGGTAGGTGATTATCATGGATGACTTCTCAGTGTTTGGCGAATCATTTGACGATTGCCTCCTGCACTTGGTCCAGATCCTCAGGCGGTGAATTGACGTGAATTTGGTTCTTTCCTAGGAAAAGAGCCATTTCATGGTGCCTGAAGGAATTGTCCTGGGACATCTCATATCAGAAAAAGGCATCTAGGTTGATCGAGCCAAGGTGAATCTAATTTCCAAACTCCCTATGCCTAGCTTGATCAAGGACATCCGATCTTTTCTGGGGCACGTCGATTTTTACCGTTGATTCATTCCTGATTTCTCAAAAATCGTGAGCCCCCTGACTACTTTACTATCTAAGGATGTTCCTTTTGAAATCTCCAAGGAATGCACTCAAGCATTCAAAATCCTACGTGATCGAGTTACCCAAGCTTCGATCCTCTAGTCCCCTGATTGGTCTCAACCCTTTGAGACATGTGCAACACTTCTGATTTCGCTGTAGGAGCGGTACTTGGGTAGAAAATTGATGAGAAACCCGTGGTCATCTACTACGCTAGCAAGACACTTGACGAGGCTCAGCGTAACTACACAGTTATTGAGAAAGAGCTGCTAGCCGTAGTATTTGCCCTGGAAAAGTTCAGATCATATCTTGTAGGTTCACGTGTTATCATTTACTCTGATCACACAACTGTGAGGCATCTCCATGCAAAGAAGGATGTGAAACCTTGACTAATCCACTGGATCTTGTTGTTGCAAGAATTTGACCTCTAGATTCGTGACAAGGCAGGAAAATAGAATGTGGTAGCTAATCACTTGTCCCGACTTCCTTCTGATATTATTTATCCTTTCAGACCCATTACGGAACATTTTCCTGATGAGAACCTCTTGAATATCAATACAGGACTTCCATGGTTTGCTGATCTAGTAAACTACCTAGCATCACATTAGATCCCGTCCGATTGGTCGAAGGCCAAGAAAGACAAATTGCTTTCCGATGCCAAGTACTACTTTTGGGAAGACCAGTATCTTTTCCGTATTGGTGCTGATCAAATCATTTGACGTTGTGTCCTGGAAGTGGAAATTCAGGGCATCTTATCCTTTTGCCATGACCAGGCATGCGGTGGACACTTCTTTGGTCATAAAACCACAGCTAAAGTCCTCTAGTGTGGCTTATATTGGCCCATAATTTTCAAAGATGCATACAATCACTGTAAGATATGCACTCGTTGCCAGACCATGATATGATGCCCTTACAGCCGATTCTTGTATGAAAAATCTTCAATGTCTGAGGGATTGATTTTATGTGGCCCTTTCTTGTTTCGGACGGCTTCGAGTACATTCTACTCGCTATTGACTGTGTCCAAATGGATCGAAGCCATTCTGACCCGAACCAATGATCATAAGGTGGTTATCAAATTCATTCATCAGAACATCCTTTCTCAGTTTGGAATTCCACATGCTATAATCTCTGATGGAGGGACCCATTTCACTAATGCTCAGTTCAAGTCACTGATGACCAAGTACGGGGTGTCACATCGAATCTCTACTCCGTATCACCCCCAAACTAATGTTCTAGCTGAGCTATTAAATCGGGAGTTCAAGAAAATACTCCAGGTCACTATTCGACCTGACAGGAAAGACTGGTCATCCTGACTTTCGGAAGCTTTGTGGGCTTATAGGACCACCCACAAAACCTAATTAGGTATGTCACCCTTCATATTAGTGTATGGGAAGGCATGTCACCTCCCCATCGAATTGGAGCACAAAGCCTATTGGGTAGTATGGAACTTCAATCTAGATCTTTCTAAGGCAGGAACTCACAGAAAGCTTCAAATGAGTGAGATCAATGAATTATACCATGACGCGTATGAGAACTCGCGAATTTACAAAGAGGGGGTTAAAGCCTTTCACGATAAGCACATATCCAGAAAGATCTTTTACCTTGGTCAAAAAGTCCTACTCTTTGATGCCAAGCTCAAACTATTCCCAGGAAAACTCAGGTCAAAATGGATCAGACCTTACCTCGTCTAACAAATCTTTGGAAATGGAGCCATCGAAATTAGTCAACTCAGCCACGATTCAGAACCTTTTGTTGTGAACTATTAGAGACTCAAACCGTTCATTGAACTTACTGATACAAATTTGGCTGAGACATCTTTTACCCTCCATTCTCCCTGAGCTCATTGTGCCCAGCCGATGGTGTTAAACTCAGCGCTTAACAGGAGGCAACCCGTCATTTTTGAAAAACCCGAAACCTTTCTTGACATTCCTATGCTGAATTCATATTGCCCTTTAGGGTTCATCCATTAGAACAGCCGACCCTCTCTGGTACACGTACCTGAGCTTAAAATCGTTTGCAACAGTCACCTTGACCTAGTCACCCACCCAAAACCTATTCTAATGAATGATCTAAGCTGAACTCGAACCCACCTAATTTACAATGGAGACAATGCGAATCATAGGCATAGGGGTATGAAAGTGCAAAACGTCGTGAAATCATCTCACAAGAAAGGGTTTCATCAAAAAAATCACATATCCCAAAAATACAAAAAAGAATGAAAAAATTCTTGAAAAAGAACAAAAAAAAATGAGAGGAGAGAAAAATTTTGAGGGCATATCAATTTTGAGGAGAAAAAGGGGAGAAGTGAAAACTGTCAAAAAGGAGCACAAATTGAAAAGAAAAAGAAAAGAGATAGTCATTAGTAAGAAATTAAGGAATTAACTTAGTTCTAGACCATATTAAGGAAAAGAAAATGAAAGGCAACATGTGCTAACAAAACACAGTAGGGATTAGTAGGAACGCTGATTTTAGGCCTCTTGGGCTATAACCGTAGGCTTAAAAATTCAAATATCTACTAAGATCTAGATACTCCTCAAGTGGTTGAGGAAAATGCAAAGCTTAAGTATTAGGTCTAAGGCTTAGGGTGTATGCAGCCTCATTAACTAACCTCTGGTTTGTGGGACTCATAACCTAAGCACCCCAATCCACATAGAATCTGGTTTAATGTGCATAAGTATCAAAATCGTGCAAATGTGTTTAAGTTGTTCTGAAAAAGTCACCGAGATTTGGAGCGACTGATCAACACAAGTTGATTTGGATGAGTTCCCGACGTGGAGAGGCGAGAAATTCCCCTTGAAGATGTGTAATAACATATCGTCTCCTTGGTGCTTGTCTCCTAGGATATCTACATATCCTATCGGGGGCATGTAAGCACCCTATGCTGATTCAGATGCCATGGGTGGCATTATCCCGAAATGTCAATTGCTAGGGTCTAGATTTAGCTACAGAACGCCATGGCCAGGATTATCTTGAAAGCCAAGGTTCTGGGGGTTGCCATGGGTGGTAATATCTTGAAGCATCGATTGCCAGGGACCCTTCGAGGATTGATGATGAGGACTAGGAATCTGATACAGACTGTGTTGTGAAGCTAATCTGAAGCTAGAAATAAAAAGAAAAGAGAGAGAAAACTCTCCAAAAATAAAGAAAATTCCTCTATCACTCTCTTACAAAAGTGCACTATAAAATGAACCAAGGCTAAAACAGGTTACAAGCATGGATGCTTTAACCATGAAGTTCAGCGAACCTTAGGTTAGTTCCTGTGGGCCTTAAAAACATTTGCGACAGATTGAGGCTAGAGTTGGTTAGGTCTGGATCTTGGTTGGTACTTGAGTACCTCTAGGCCTACTATTGGCATTCTAACCTAATCTACAGAAGAAAGTAAACATCACAGTTTTTGAGCATCAAAAGATTTCTTGGTCTAGAATCAAAGTTAAAACCTTAAAATTTTGTTAAGGGACTAGTAAAAGCTATGCATGGGGGTATGATGGGAACACCATCATGAGCCCTAACTAGCTCATTTTGACCCAATAAAGAGAATAAATGCTCCTACATAACCAACTGAAGGTCAAAATTCACTACATAACCTTTCTGAGAGAAACATAAGAAACTATTGGTAAAACTGTAATTTTACCAATTTAGTACAACCATGGGTTTTCTCAAGGGTTAAACAAAGGTCAAATGGTCTTAATAAGATAAAGAGTGGGTTGGATTTGAGAGAAAAGAGTTTGTGTGTGTTCTGTGACTTAAATAACTTCTTGAAACCCTAAAATCAGACCCACTTGATTAACCAAGATTCTAGTCAGGATAAAATTCACTTAAACCCTCTAAAAAACATAGAAAAATATTCTTTAGGGTTTAGAACCTTCAATTTGGCCATCAAAACCCATCTTGACTTAGAATGGGGTCACACACAGATATTTGCCCAAATTAGATTTTTGCATAAATTTCCCAGTAAAACATGGTCAAACCCAAAATTCAACTTCACCATTGGATTTCTTAGGTCCAAATTAGGTTTGTACCTAAATTTGGACCCAAGATGAGTTTGCCTTGACCTAGTTTGCAGAAAGGTCCAACATGATTACATTTCTACCCCTAACTTCCAAAAAACCTTACAACTAGCCCCCTAGCTTTCTCGTGTCTTCACAAGTAGGTCCCTTCTCCATTATCGTGAAGGAAACCTACTCTAGCGACCTTTGACACAGGAGATCTCTTTGATTTCTCAGAGAATCTCCAAAATTGGAAGGGAGAGCCTCTAAGAAATTCTCTCTCATCTGAACCCAACCTTGAGATCTGATTCCCTCCCAATCTCTCATGCGAACGCATGAGAGATATGGGTATCCTAATAGCTTCCTTCTCCAGTGAGCCTTCCTTGCTTGGTAAGCTTGCTTCCCAAGCCCTAACCGACCTTCAAAGCTCAATTTAAAGGAGCCCAAACCTCTCCGATCTCTCCACGCTCGATTTTGGCCATGAATACCCCTAATTCCTCTCTTCTCCTTACGGTCGTAGGCTCCTCGATGTCCGGTGACCCTTCCTGCTCCTCCTCCTCGTCCGACCGCCATACCTACTACGAATTCTTCTTCCCTGACTTCCTCCGTGCCTCGCAGTACCAGCAGGTGCTTCTCTCCCTTCGTCCTTGCCAATCCCACCTCATTGGAGCCACCTTCGTCTCCAGCATCGGCCACACCAGACCCGACGTCCTCGCTCGTCCCCTTCGTCCCTTGACCTCCCAGATAAGCTCCCTCTCACCTCTCTTTACTTTCCCTTTATTTCTCAAAATTCGCCACTACCGACCTCCATCAACTCCATCCCTTCTATCTCCGACCATCATCTTCGACAAGGCCATCCCACCTCCACAGGCCATCCCAATCCTCACTGACAAGCCCACGAGCTTCCCCTCACTTTACTGGTCCTTTCCCCTCACTCCACACACCATGCCACTCACCCACTCACCTCACCAAACACACCCACTCACTCGCACACAGTACTCCCTAGGTACGCTCTCATAGGCACCCCCGAGCCATGCCGACATCCCCATCACATCCATCATACTCCGGAGATGCTCTCTTAATGTTTTGACGTGGCTGCAAGGTCATTCTTGTGTTTTCAGGTTCGTCGACCATCTGCCATTGTTGCGGAGCTTAGAGCAAGCTTGCTGCAGCTCCAAGTTACGCCAAGCCGCAACTGCTGGCCCAAGTTGCACGGAATACCCTAGCGCATGCACTCAGGCCCTCAATTGGAGTCAAAGACCTCTGTGGCTACTGCAATCGCGAAGGCCATCTCTGCTACAAGTGCACAGAAGACAGGTGGGACATTTAGTCCCACCTCAGAAGTGAAAGAGTGCCCATAGCTACATAAAAGGAAAAAGTGAAGTAGCCTTATTGCCTCATATCCACGGGGTGAGGTCCCACTCACCTAACCCGATCTTGTCAAGAACACACCCCGCGAACCTGGCCTGACCTGACCCAATTACCGCATGTCGATGGGCCTGGTCCCGGGTACGCACCCGACCCAATTACTCGACTACCTGTGTGGCTCTAGGAGAGCGGATCCTAAGAGAGAAAGAGAGGAGAGTTGCGCATGGGTAGGGGTAGGGTTTTGCTATAGGGTTCTCCGGTCGACACTTAGTCGTAGTCTGAAGAAGAAGAGAAGGCCAAAGCTAAAGGCCAAAGGCAGGAGCTGAAGAGGAGGAGGCCAGGAGAAGAAGAAGAGGAGGACCGCAGGACTTAAGGCAGAAGAAAGGCAAAGGAAAAGCAAAGGCAAAAGAAGCAGAGTAGAAGCCAAAGGATGAAGAAGGGAAAAGAAGAAGAAGAAGAAGCCAGAAGCTGAAGAAGAGAAGGATCTCAGAGAAAGGCAATAGCAAAGACAAAGAAGAAGTCAGACACTTTAAGTCATCTGACTCCTCCATCAGACGACAGAATATAGCTTATATTGCATGTTCATTTATTGAGTTCCTTGGTGATATTGTAGGAGTATTTGGTGATCTAAATCACCATTTTACTCCCATATTTTTTCACTCTGACATTGCTACTATTACAATTTCTTTCAGTTTAAATTGTGATCTTGATTTCTAAATACCAATTTTCTCCCTATGTTCGACCTTAGAAATCTTTTCGAGTAATAAAATTATATCTATTTTGAACGCTATTTTGGTTGTACTACAACGCAATACTTTTAAAACCTGATTCAGCGCTCTTAAAATCCGCCTAATCTGACATTCGTACAAGATCGCATTCATCTTTTGAGCATTTCCCCTCACTTAAATGAGTGAGATTTATATCCTTGAGTTTTAGCAAACTCAAGTTTGATTCTTTGAGAGTTTCTTGATCATATCTTGAATCAAATGATTAATTGGATGAATTGATGTAATCCTGAGGTTTCTAATGAACTTAGGAGTCTTTTGAATCAATTCTTGATGATTTTTATGGAGATTTGATCTCTGGATGTGTAATTCAACCTTCACAGGAGCTTCAGTGAGCTCTGGCGAGCTCAAATCAGAGTTACAATATCTCAATCCACCTATAGAGCTCCATACAATGTTTCATGATCTACTGGTCATGTTTCACGTACATATTTGTAATTTAATTACTTGAATCAACCTATTGGCCTTCATTTTTCTCAGCTTTGGTACAATTGACAATGATGATACACTATATCTTAGAAACTTCTGATAGGTTAGTAAGCATCCGTAGGACCTAGAGAATCTAGATTTGTTCTTGGATTCGTGATTAATTCATTGATCTAATCTGACGAATAGACCTATTTTTTATCTCAGGCGGAAAGGTCTGATAGCAAGTCTAATAGGTCAAATTTAGGTTTTGATGAGTTCAATGAGATCTTGAGGTTAATTAGAGTTGATTTGCATCATTAATTGAGTCTAAGATGCGTTGGAATTAAAAGTCAACTTTTATGCTTCAGATGGTCAATTAGGGGTGTTCTTGGAGTTCTTGGCTTTAGAACTAAGTTCTAATGATTGATTTGAACTCCTGAGATCGATATGAATTTGTTGGAGTTGATTTGAGCGAAATTTATTAAGGTTTTCAGTACATTCCATCTCTTTCATAGTATGGGTTCAAATAGAGGCTCAGTGGATTTCAAAGTCTTCTTGATGAGATTCAAAGTTTAAACAAGCTCAGATTGATTTGTTTTAACCTCCTAAAGTGATATGGGTTGGTTCTAAAGGTCATTAGCTAACTAATAGGCTAATTGACCTATTGATTTAGCTATTCTGAGCTTCAGTATGAAGCTCTGATGCTCATTGAGCTTCCCATGCTTTCTAGACCTTAAACCCTTCTCCAATCTATGTAGAATGATCTTTTGTATTCAATGGAAACTTTACTCCAGAGAGATAGAAGGATTAGTTAGGTCAATTTAAGAATCTATCTTTGTTAGTCTATAGCAGTAGCACATGGCGACAGGTCAATTTTAGAGCACTATTCAGATGTTTAAATGAGATCCTCTGAACAAATTGGTTGATGCAATCAAAAGTAGATCCTAAGGGCTTTCGATCAAGCTTGTAACCTTAGGATTTGGAGCTCTAAGCTGTGAGCAATCTGCTAAAGTTGGCACTGGAAATGGAGCTGCACAAAAGAAAAGAGGGACAACATAGTCCCATATCAAAAGATGAGGAGCAACTGCTTGCATATAAAATGAATTACGCACATGAGCCGAGTAGTTAACAAGCACTGGGCACGAACGGGCGAGCATGTGTCTATGTGTGCATGTGCGTAGCGTGTGCCTGTGCGAGGGCTAAATCGTAGCCTTGCGGGGTGACCTTCGAGCGCCAAGTGGTGGGATATGATGGTGACTCTGATGGTAACACCATCATCCATCATAACTAACTAAAATTAGTCATAATTAGGTATTAAATGCTCCCTACTGATCGTCTGCGGATCGTAAATTTGTGTTGAACTGATTTGAGAAGATAAGAAAATAGGGTTAATTCTGCTATTTAACATTTAATCACAAATGCAGATGAGCCATGGGGTTGATCAAGGGTTAATTCAAGGTCAAATGAACCTAAAAGAACAAGTAGTGAGCTTATACTAACTGAATCAGGGTTTCACACATTTTGAGGATTAAAACAGTATTGAAAACCCTAATTATCAGCCTCACTCAAATTGAAAGCATTATGGTATAAATAAATTCAATCTAAACCTCCTAAAAATTATTGAAAAATATTCTAAGAGGTTTGGTACCTTCATTTTGACCATCTGAACCCATTTTGACTTAGAACAGAGATTTAGATGGGAATTTGCCTTGATTTGGGCTTCTATGAAATTTACCTAGTCAAATGTGGTCAAAACATAAATCTAAGTTCACCATTAGATTCCTTGGGTCCAAATAAGGTTAACACCAAAATTTTGTCCCAATTAGAGTCCATCTTGACCTAATTTGCAATTCAGGCCCCAGATCTCTATTCATTTCAATTAAACCCTGACCATTCAGACTTTTCTCGCCAAATGGCCCCTAAGTTCTCATCTTCTTTGCAAAAACTCCCTGCCAACCTTCTTCACTAAGTTACAGAACTCCTAAACTACCTAAACCCACCAACTTCATTTTGAGGAATCTCCTCCCAATCATGACCACATCCCTCTAAATTTGAAGGGATTGGTCAAGAAGAGATCTTCTCCCATTTGAGCAAGGAATCATGCTCTGATTTGAAGCACAAGGCCAACGGTGAAGCTCAAAAAATCATGAGTTCCCTTGCCTAATTTACCTAGAACTCGCGAGGATTCCATGAAATTAAAGGCCAAAAATACCTCTATATAAGTTCCCCAGTATTCCTAAGTTAAAACCAGTCAAGCTTAGGCCAATTGCCCTCTTTCTTCCCCCTCTTCGACTGCTCTCTGACTTGGCTCTGGAGAACCCTCATGCTCTCCTTCCTCCGACCACCCAACCATCAAATTGGGTGGCCCAAACTCCTCACGTTTGTCTGTGCCTGGTGTACCAAAGCCAGGGCCATCTCCCTCTTCGTCGTCACCGCTTCTCATCTCTAGGGAATTCTTCGTCCACGGCACTAGTAAAGCAAGCCATCGTGGATTACTCCCCCTTTCCTCCAATAGAGTAGGTCCCTTCCCCTCCTTCTCTAGAATAGTCTTAGACCTTTAGTTCCTAGTTTCGACCCCTATTCCTCTCCATTCGTCTCTTTCTTCCTCGTTGTTGGTGAAGCTCTGCCAAACTTCGTTCAGTCACTACACATAACAAACCAATAAACCACCACCACCACAACCATCCTTACGCTTCGGTGACTGAAAGCCCTAACTTAATTAGGGGTTTTGGCAACTAAAACACCTCACCTCACAAACCCATCAAACCCCTGTAGCACCACCTTCGCTCGACCGCCACCTCTCAAATCACTTTGTCACCACCTCCATTACATTCCTCGCCTCACAGCGAGACTCGTGAGCTATTTAATTGGAGCTTTTAGCCTATATTCTTCTCTGCAGGTGCTCATCGGATCTCCGCCTTATGCCATCATCATCTAGCACTGCTCGCTCATCATCCTTACCACCTCCACATCCAGGCAGTGTGGACTAGACACAGGAAGCCACCTGGGGCTCCAATTGAGTGAAGCAAGGCCTGCAACAGCTTCAATCAGATGAAGCTTCCCATTAGCTGCAACACACGAAGACATGAACCAAGATAGTCCCACATCATGGGGCCTAAAATCTGAAACACGTATTTAATGCTTTACGTGCTAAGGCTGTTTGCCTTCGAAACACTAGGGTCAGGTCCCTACCCTTCACGAGCCACGTACGTGCCCTCACCCGCACTCACGCCATGTGGGTCTAGGTTGAACCAGGTCTGGTCTAGTCAGATTTGGTCTAAAATTGAACCAAGTTTGATGAGAGAGAGAGAGGGGTATGCTAGGAGAGCTGGGGGGTGGGGGGTTTGCTCTTCAGTGAAGTGGTTTGAGCACTTAAGTCATCTGATGAATATCGCCGATGTTTGATTGGAGTTAATTTGAGTATTTGGCTAAGTATCAGTGTCTGAGTTGAGATGATAAAGTGCACTGATGTGGTTAAGTGTTGAAGAGCTATTTGCTTGAGAATTGAGAAGAGAAGCCTAAGTGTTAACCGATTAATTGGTGGTTTCAACCACCACTTTTTTGGCTTTTCATTCTCATTTTGTTATTTGACTCTTAAGATACAATGTGGGTACTTATTGAATACATTTGTAGTTGATTATTCATTTCATTTTTTTTTTGATTGTTGATCATTGTTCTCATTTATATTACTTGATTAGTGGTTAAATTCCAATTTTGCTCCTTGTGAACGACCTTGGAACTCACACACTTTTCAAGCTTTACAAATATTAAGTGTTGTTACACTTTTGTTGCCTTTACTATGACACATATTTCTAAAACACGGTAGAAGTGCACCAACAAACACGTGTCCTAGTAGTGGTCGATCCAACCCATTTGGGTCGTTGATCCCACGAAAAAGATGTGTTGATGACCCTAATCCTTTTACTGTAGAGCACACTCTACACTTGTGATGACTTGGAAATTAACTAAGTGTTGTCAACACTTAGTGTTACCTATGTTGTCTAAGTGTTGAGATGAAGACTTTATGAAGTCTTGAGGTCGTGCTAAGTGTGAAAGCTGAGAAAAGTTATTAAAGAGGCACGTGTGATAAGTGTTAAATGAAATTGTGCCTAAGTTGTTAATGATCATTGATCTTAATACATGTTTTTCTAAAATAACATTCTTTTTAATGTAATTTTATTTTTAATTCAATGTAAATAATTTATTTTTGCTCATGGGATGATTGCTTGCCATATATTGTTTATTTTGATGCAATTATCCATGTGGTTAACATATTATAGGTAATTAATAGTTAATTAAGCTATTAATTAAGTACTTAGTCTAATTAGGAAAATTTAATAGTGTAGTAATAAAGTAATAGTAGTATTAGCATAATATAAGTAGTATAGCTTAAGTAGTAAGATAAACTTAGTAATTAAGTATCTAATAGCCTTAGTTAATTAAGTAATGTATGATGGTAATGCCATCATGGGTCTTAACTAGCCACAATTAATCAAATTGTGGATGATAAATGCTCCTAAATGATCATTTGAGGATTACAGTTCCGCATTGATATGATTTGAGAAGATGATAAGAAAACAGGGTTAATTCTGTTGTTTTAATAGAACATCACAAATGCAGATTAACCATGGGGTTACTCAGGGGTTAATTGAAGGTCAAATGAACATAAAAGATTAAAAAGTGGTTTCAGATTGATTGAATCAGGGTTTTACAAATTTTAAGGGTGAAAACAGTATTGAAAATCCTAATTATCAACCCCACTTAAATTGAGAAGGTTTTGGTCAAGATAAAATTAATCTAAGGCTCCTAAAATTCATCGAAAAATATTCTAAGAGGTTTGGTACCTTTGGTTTGACCATCTAAACCCATTTTGACCTAGAATAAAGATTTAGACAGGAATTTACCGTGATTTAGGCTCTTGTGCAATTTACCCATTCAAACATGGTCAAAACTCAAATATAAGTTCACTATTATATTTTTTGAGTCCAAATTAGGTTAACACCAAAATTTGGGCCCAATCAAAGTCCATCTTGACCTAGTTTGTATTTTAGGCCCTAAAAACTCTATTTTTCACACTTAGATCCCTAACTTTCATTTTTCCTTACGAATATGCCCCTAACTCCTCTTCACCTTTATAGAAGTGCCCCTGCTGCCATTATTGTCTAAATAGAACCTCCAACCCTAGTCAACCGATGTTGACCGACTCAAAACTACAACAAATCATCACCAAATCCCACCAAATTTGGTGGGCTTGGTGTTCATACTATGGAGTGTCGATTAATCAAGATCTTGGACGCTGATTTGGAGCAAGAAGCTCCAGCTAACTTGAAGAAAGCATGGCTCTTCCATGCTTCCAAGTCGGGAGCTTCTTGCACCTAATTTTCTAATGGAGCTTGAATTCGAGCTCTATTTAAGCTCCTCTACGTCCCAGCATGCTCCTTAGCCAAGGAATGACTGGAAACATCCCTTCTCTTCCTCCTCTAGCCACCATCCTCTTGAGCTCTAGCAGCCTCCCTGCCTCCCTCCTTCGGCCGTCGAACCATCAAATTGGATGGCCCTCCTTCCTCCTCTCTCTCATCCGCCTCTCGTCAGTCAAAGAAGAGGCCCCCAATGCCTAGTCGTCACCGCTCTCTCTCACAGTTGTTCTCATCGTCTCCATGTTTGGTTGGCCAAGCTGGATGCTTCCCTCTCTCTCGCTTCCCCTAAGTCCCCTTAAACTTTCCCTCTCCCTCTCTAGATCATTTCTACGCCCTTAGTTCCTAGTTTCAACCACCACACACCCCAGTTCACTCCCATCTTCCCTACATTAGGCACAAACTCTGGCGAGCTCGCATCGATGCCACACACACACAAACCCACAACCATCATCACCACTACCTTCGCCACAACCTATGATAGAAAGAATTTTGCTTGATTAAAATAGCAATAGAATGATTTATCTCTGTAATTTATGTGGTGGAAATCTCTTAATCAAAGATTAAAATAGATATTAATTTAAACCACAGTAAAAAGGTCGTATCCATAGGGAGGATCGAGCCAAATAAACTCAATAATTTCTATTTATGCTCATGAGTCATGGAGAAAATTCATTGCACATATCAATGTAGATGAAGGATAGTTGTGAGAGAGCATGGCAAAAGAAATAGGCAAAGTGTGAGGTCGTGGGAACAAAACAACATCATAAATATATATTAAATAAAATTCATCATCTTCAATCACATTTCCCCACCTCTCATTCAAACTAATGGTAGCAACACTGTGTAAAAATAGGGGAATGCATTCAGGTGCCCTTGCTTGTGCGTGAGAGCTCAGGTTGATTGCAAGAGAAGTCGATGGTGATTGGCAGAGTATGGGGAGCACATCGGTGGTGGAGGAGGCTTGAGAGATGGCTGTCAGTGGTCGGTGGCTACGTGGAGGACATTAGGAGTGTCAGGAGTGGTCCATGGCTTTGGAGGGTGCATCGAAGATGCGTCGACGTAGGATTGATCAGCTCTTCGAGGTTGTTGCTTCGGTGTCATTGGAGCTAGAGAGGGTGGTCGGAGAGGTGTCGATGGCACGGTAGAATGACGAAGGTGTTGGGTTCTCTTATGAGTTGCAGTTGGTGAAGATGGTAGAAAAGAGGAAGGAGATGAGGACGGATAAGGAAGGGGAAAGGGGAATGAGTGGAAGTGGAGTACGCCTATGCCATGGTGCATGTTGAATCCACCGTGCAAGCTTCAAAACACCGGGTGCCTCAAGTCCCCGCAGGGGGGTTGGAAGATGAAGAGTTCCCCATAGGGGAGAGGAGATAAATCTACCGCTGGCCGTTTCTCCATTTCGATTTTCCTTATTCTATTTTCTCCCGAGATCTTCACCCTTCACTAACGGCAGCAATGAGGTGGTGGCTCTGGAGGTGGTGCTGCAATGGAGAGAAATATTTGTGAGAAAGAGGGATGCGGTGAGCTTGTAGCCCGTCATTGTCATCAAACGTCTAGAATAATCTCCAAATGTTTTAAAAATCAAATTTGGCTACGCTTGAATTCTTGCGATGCATATAATTATTTATAATATCAGATAAATTTTACAAATATAAATTATAGAGCATGCATTTAGTTTATAATCAAATGCATATATTAATATACTCTAAAATGTAAGAACTAACCAACTTACGCTAAAATTAATCCAATAAATTGGACTCATCAACCTACAAAGCAAAAGCCCTAATTTAATTGGGTGTTTTGAGCTCTCCTTTCCCTCATCGAGCGAGCCTACCTCCGCTCACCTTCACTGACCTTGACAGACCACCTCCGTGCACCAAACTCTACGAAATCATCGCCACTGCACATGTCGTCCTCCAGCGATACCTCCAAGATATAATTGGGGCCCTTAGCCTATTTTCGTGCTTTCAGGTACTCAGTTGGACCTCCGTTGCTGCCATCATCTTCTCTGACAGTGTCTACCTCTCCAGCTACCACCTGACCTGCTGCCACTCCCACACGACGTAGATTATCTTCAGTAGTAGAGCTGTACCTTCAATTGGTAGAGAACGAAGCAGCAACAGTAATTGCACCTCCAATTGGTAGCTGCAAGCACGCGAAGAACTCAGGGACTTTAGTCCCACATTGAGAATGCAAAAAAATATTTTTGATTTATATGGTTTTTACTCTGTTAGATGTTTGCCTCTAAAAGCATGGGGTAAGGTCCCCTCTCACGTGCCCCATGCACGCCCTTGCTCGTGCTCATGCCTCATGGGTTTGGGCCTATGATCCGATTACCCATATGCCCTTGACCCAATTCTGAAGAGTGGGAAATTCTAAGAGGATTAGGGGGTGGTTTTGCATTGTAGAACCTCGAGTTCTTTGCCAACACTTAGGCGAAATTTGAGAGGTGATCTAGGTTGCCACTTAAGGCATTTGACCCCTGGGTCCGACGTCTAATTTGTGGAAATTTGAGAAGGAATTGGCTCTAACTTGATATTGAGTACTGTTGGGATACTGAGATTTGACTTGGGATATTGTGTTAAATTGTTGGGGATATTTAGTGGTTTCAACCACCATTTTTATGTTTTTATTTTTACTCTGAGATACATTTTTGGAAGCATTAATTGATTATTCTATCTGAGATTCCATTGTATCATTATTCGTGATTGTTCTAATTAATGGATTGATTTGCTACTCTTGTTTCCTGCAAATGGCCTCGGAACTCACGATTTTTCAAGCTTTATAAATTTAAATGTTGTATCAATTTTTGTCGTTATACTACGATGCAATGTTTTCATAAATTACAATGATTTTTGACGCAACAATGTAGTATCTATTAAACTAAATAGTTAGTATTTATAAAACTTAAGTATATATTTAGTAAGAAAATAAGCTATGTAGTAATAGTTAACTTAAGTAATTAAGAATAAAGATTAATTTAAAATAAATGGTGATTGATTAAGCTAATTAAGCCTCCTTATGAATGACCTAGACTCAACTAGTTAAAAGTATTTTTGTAAAATGTTAGGCTATCTTGTGCCCTAACGATTTTTCAGGCTTTATAAATTTAAATATCGTATCAATTTTCTTCGCTACACTATGATGCAATGTTTTTATAAATTACGATGATTTTTGACGCAACAATGTAGTATCTATTAAACTAAATAGTTAGTATTTATAAAACTTAAGTATATATTAAGTAAATATGCTATGTAGTAATAGTTAACTTAAGTAATTAAGAATAAAGATTAATTTAAAATAAATGGTGATCGATTAAGCTAATTAAGCCTTCCTATGAATGGCCTAGACTCAACTAGTTAAAAGTATTTTTGTAAAATGTTAGGCTATCTTGTACCCTATACTATAATTAACAACGACAAATTAATTAAGCAAGGTAACTTAAGCATTATTTTTAGCGTCATTGATTAAGATAATAACCTTAATTGATGGTGTTAATAATTTGCATATCACACCCTGTAGCGAAATTGAAGGGAGAGATCGCACTCGTTATGTGAAGAAATTAGAGAGGAAGATGCTATGCGATTGTCAAATTATAGAAGGGAGCCCAGTCTACGTTGCTTGAGAGAGTTTTTTTGGGATCTGAGTGCTATTTAAAGAAAAGTCAATTAATTCCTTCCTTAAAAATTCTTTCCTAAGTTTTCGTGTCAATTTAAAATGCTAAGATGGCATTTTTGCTTTGGCCCTTAATTAGTTCTTGCAAGAAAACAAATATACGTAATTAATAAATCAATATATGTATGTGTAATAAGTGAAGAACATATGCAGATGGAGTACAATAATTGAATAAAACTATAGGAATGGCTATTCTTGATCCTAACTAATATTTCACTGCAATGTGTGCTCAAAATCTATTTTCAACTCCAAATTAAGTACTCTTAGACACAATTAAAGTCCACTAAAGTGAACCTAGCAAATACCCCCATGCTTAAGTTTTGCTAATCCCGAGCAAAATTACATGGAGAAGAACCAGATCTCTAGACCAAAATTTTGTTATCAAGATGCCTTATCGTGCTTTGCCTCTAAAGATTAGTTTGAAATACTATCCTTAGGCCTTAAGGTACTCAAGTACCAGCCCAAATACTGACCTAATCGGCTTTAGCTTTTGGTCTTTGACAAAGGTTTCTAAGGCCCCATAGCCTGCCCAAGGGTTTGTTGACCCCAAAGCTTAAAGCACTAGTGCATTTGTGCATGTTGTCCACATTCAGCTTGCCAGTGCATTTTCTAGAACAAAGATGGAGATCCTTTTGAGATTTCTCTCTTTGTAATTTTTTATGAATCCTCTAAATCTAATCTCGGATTATCTCTCAACACAATCTAAGTTAGATTACTTATTTCCATCATTGATCCTTGAAGGGTCCCTAACATTCTATGCTTCGGGATAGCACCACCAATGGAAACCCTAAGAACCCTAGCAATCGACACTTCGTAATGGTTCCGAACATGGCATTCATTAGCTAATCTAGGCCCTAACAATCGACACTTTGGGATAATGCCACGCATGGCACCTAAACAGCACAATGCGCTTACATGCCCCCGGTAGGATATTTAAATATTCTAAGAGAAAAGTGTCAAGGAGATGACATGTTATAGCGTGTCCTCAAGGGGAGTATTTACCCCTCTCATGTGGTGGAAACTCTTCTAATCAACTTGTGTTTTCAAACCTTTCCTAAGTTGCTTGAGAAAACTATTTTTGAACTTATTCTTCATTAACCATACTGAACCATACTCATGTGTGAGATGTGGATGCTTAAGTTACTAAGACCCACAAACCAAAGGGCATACAAAGAGGTCAAATACTTCTTAAACCTTAAACTTAATACATCAACTTCTCAACTTCCTTAATCACTTGAAGAATAATTCATGTCTTAATAAATACTCGAATTTTTGAGCTAAACAGGCCTTAGAGGCCTAAAGTTTGTATATCTCACTTATCTCCTAAGATTTGACACTTTAGGTCTTAATTCATCATTCCTTTCAGCCTAGAACTTAGGTAGACTCTTCCGTAATCACATGCAGGGACTAACATAGTTTTGCTCCTTTTCTCTCTCTGCGTTTCTTTCTTTTCTCTTTTTCTTTTCTTTTTTCTTTCTTTTTTACTTTTTTTTTAAAATATAAATAACTATCAATGCATAACTACATGCATGCAAAGTATGTATAAATAGACTTCACTAGAAAATAGAGTTCACTAATTAGCCCTACAATGTGAGTTTATACCATGACACTAACTTAATGAATCCTTAGGGGCCAATGTCTAATCAATTTTATGTTAGTCTTAGGATGTGAATGTGCTTAGGGAATGTGATGGGGTGTTGTTTAGTGGGTAATGCCCCGTAGAGATAGATTTGAAATGTGTAGTGCTTAAACAAGGGGTTCACAATACAAACTTAATTAATGTAGTTACTTTTACGGTTTAGGTGCTTATATTAGTGAATTTTAGGGTTCACTTGGTTAAATATATTCAAACAATGGTTCTAGTGACACACACAAGAACTTTTGCAAGTCCCAATTGTTTGATAAATTTCCTCTAAGTATGGAGATGCAAGTGTGCTCTACCTTAATGTTAAACCCTAAAAGCAGATAGGGCTAAATGATGGAATTTAAGTCCAATAGGCCAAATGTGACACTACCCAATCAAGTCAATCAATGGTCCTAATGAACCACTAACTACTGTTCCCAGAAAATTTATTTTTCAAAATTTTTAATGCACGTTTTCTATTTTCTCAGATTTAATAGTGCACTAGGGTCTTCAAGTCTGTTTTGACACCCAGTCAGTGATTGATTTTTTCGTGTTATCAAATGTGCTCAAAATATTTTTCTCATATTTTTTCGAGATTTGAAATTATCATAGAAATCCAACACCATAAATTTTAGTCAATCAAAGTAGTATTAAAATTTATATGAGTTTTTGAATACCAAAAAGCAAGAAGAAAAACTAGATTTGGTAGTAGTGTAGTCCGCAAATTTTTAAGAATTCAATATAAGTCAAATACGTATGAAATTTGGACTTGATCTTCCTGACTTCAATTTTTACGTCTAGGAGAAATTTTAGAATTTTTTGGACATATGTAAATTTGGAAAATAATTTTTGAAAATCAAAATTTGTTGTAGTCTGAATTTCAAGGAGGTGGTTTTGTTTTCCAAGAGATATCGCCCACCAAAAAGCTCTTTCTTTTTGGAATAGAAAGTAAACAACCACAAGAAAATATATCTAACTTAAGGATCAAGCAAAGCACCTTTTTTTTTTGGATATTTTTACATCGAAAGAAACCTAAGATAGATATACTTACTTTAAGATAGCTGAATCCGCTTTTCTTCTACTTGCTATGCTTCTCTACAGATTTTTTATACCTACACACAAGTCGACAAATACGAAGCAAAGTGGATTAGTAATCAGAAAATATGGGCAAAATCGAAAGGCTACAAATAAATCTGTGCGTCCCCAGCAGCGACGCCAAATTGATGCTTGCTAAATCTACACAATTAAATATATCGAATCATTGTAGCATATAAATAAAGTGATCAATTAATATAATATTGAACTGCAAGGAGTCTGGGTCGAAAATAGGGAGATAGTCGCTATTTAATGCCTTTCGTAGTTATTGTATAGTAGAATATAGATATCAAATAGATGCATAGATAGTACTAGAAACACAGATAAATGAATACTTCAATTTATTTCTAATATTAGGAATGTCCCACAAATATGAATCTAATCAAAGTTTACAATCAGAATAGAACTATAAAAGAGGAGAGGAAGAAGGCATCGGATCCGCTTGAGGGATGCTTAGGGAATCTTCTAACGGAGCTTCAGATCTAGGGCACCAGGAGGAAGAAGATGAAGTCTAGAGAGGAATATTATTGGTGGGCATACACTAAGGTAGAGGAGGGTTAGGTAGGCTAATTATCTAAGAGACTAAGTGCCCTTTAAGGGTTAGAGACTAGGTTTTTTATAGGAATCTAGGTTCTTCCTATGGTTGATCTAGAGTTCCTAGGATCACTAATTTGAATGGCTTCGATTCAATTAGAATTGATGCTTAGGATTGGTTAAATAGGGACCTTAAGATCTAGGTTGTACGAATAGGATAGAATGATGGTTTTCTAAAAATAGGTGACTGATGTAGCATAATAGAGTGGATAGGTTCTTTAGGTTTCTAAAAATAGGAAGTGTCTTTTGGCCTTAGGGTGGGTGATGGGTGGTAGGGATTAAGTAGGCTTAGGTTTACTAAAATTAGGAAGGCCTTAGGCTAGCTTAGGACAAGATTTTTTGTAGAAAATTTTGTCTAAAAGGTGGAATATGTTGTTCTAAGGATCTAGGTGGTGTAGGAAATTAGGTTGGGTCTAGTCTATTTAGATTCCAACTGAACCCAATTGAAGTTAGATGCACACAATCAGGTGATTGTGCACCCAATTGGGTAAGGGCTTGGTCTGATAGGTTTAGGTTGGGTTTGATTAGACTCAAATGAGTCTAATCAACTGAGGGTTAATCTAATTAGGTCCCATAGACCTAATTGACTAGTGGCTAGCCTAATTAACTCAGATTGAGTCAATTAAGTGTGGTATGGACCTAAATAGGTTTCTAGGCTAGGAATAGGGTATTGGATAAGTGGATTAGGGTTAGGGAAAGTAGGATAGGACTGCGGATAGGGTGGATAGGTTCAAGGATAATGCTATCCATTTTTTTGGCTTTTGAGCTCAAATATCTAAGGTTAAGCTGGTTTAGGGATAGGTACTGGAATAAGGTCATCGTAAGGTCTTTAGGATAGGGTAGGGTTATCCTAATTCCTCTCTTCTTCCTTTGCTCTTGTGTCTTCAATCTTTATTTATTTCATCTTTATTCCTCAATCAGCTCCTTGCTCAGCTATAGCTTATACTCCTATCTAGCTTGTTTTCTCAATTCTTCAAATGACTTTGAAACCTATCACCTACATTATTCACAAGAAACTAGAATTAGGAGATAATTATTTATAAGATAAATACAAAGCTCAAATATGCATGCATGCTCTAAATACAATATTTATAAGCCTAATGCGTGATTCTACTAAGGAATTAGACCTAGATTAAGCCAATTAGGGTAATAGATTAGACTGTTATCACACGGTTGTGGACACGGTGCAATGATGGGGATGAGTGTGCTGTCACCATGCTTTCCTAAGCATAGACAATGTGGTCACAGTGAAGAGGTGAGGTCAGAGTGCAATTAATGTCGAGGAGAGCATAGTGATGGTAGCGGAGAGTGCAATGGTGGGCATGGTTGGTTGCACCAGATGGTGGCTTGCTTGTCAAAGAGGAGGAGCAGGTGTCCCTGCTACTTGCGAGGTGGAGGAGGAAGAGAGTTATTGCGGTCATGGGTGGTGCTATGATCAAGACGAGTGCGGTCGATGTCGTGGTCGAGAAAGACAGCAATGAGCGCCGAGGCGTGGTGTGATGACGAATAGAGAGATGTTGTGGAAATGATGTGGGCCTGTGCATGGATAGAGAGGGCATGGTGGTGGCGTGGTCTGTGTTCAGCGATAAGAAGGTGAGCATGCGATTCAGAGGGTGGTGATGGGTTGAGAATGGTGGGTGCTGTGGTGATGTCGGCCATGATCCCCAGAGGGAGAGATGAGGTTGTTCGATGGATGGAGGGTGTTGTGCATGCAAGGGACATGGTGGGTTGCGGTGCTATGCATGGGAAGGGGGTGGTGGGTGTGCATCCAGAATGGTGGGAGAGGACAGAGATCGAGCGGTGGTAGTGGTGTTAGCATCAATCAACGTAGTGTGGAGGAACGAAGAGGAGGACTCCGGTGGAGTTGGCACATGCACATAGAAAAAGAGAGGAAGATCGAGGAAGGGGAGGTTTTTAAGGGTCTCTGTGCATGGGTTGTTGTATTTTTCTGAGGGATCCAGAGAAATTAATAGGGGTGGTTTGCGTGTGTTGCCAAAAATAATGACCACCCCTCAGCAAAATTGAAGGGAGAGATTGCACTCATTATGGGAAGAAATCAGAGAGGAAGTCGTCAAATTATAGAAGGGGACCTAGTTTGCATTGCTTGAGAGAGCTTTTTTGGGATCTGAATGCTGTTTAGAGAAAAATCAATTAATTCCATCCTTCCAAAATTTGTTTCCTAAGTTTTGGTGTCAATTTAAAATGCTAAGATGGCATTCCTACTTTGGCCCTTAATTAGTTCCTGCAAGAAAACAAACATACGTAATTAATAAATCGGTATATGTATGTGTAATAAGTTAAGAACATACGTAGATTTAGTACATTAATTGAATAAAACTACTGGAATGACAATTCTCGATCCTAACTAATATTTTACTACAATGCAGGCTCTAAATCTATTTTCAACACCAAATAAAGTACTCTTAGGCATAATTAAAGTCCACTAAAGTGGACCTCTCAAATACCCCCATGCCTAAGTTTTGCTAGTCCCAAGCAAAATCATATGGAGAAGAACCAAATCTCTAGACTATAATTTTGTTGTCAGGATGCCTTATCGTGCTTCGCCCCTAGAGATTAGTTTGAAATACTAACCTTTGGCCTTAAGGTACTCAAGTACTGGTCAAGATAATGACTTGATTAGCTTTAGCTTTGTGTCTTTGACAAAGGTTTCTGAGGGCCTATAGCCTTCCCAAGGGTTTGTTGACCGCAGAGCTTAAAGTGCCTGGGCATTCGTGCATGTGGTCCAGATTTAGCTTGCTAGTACATTTTCTAGGATAGAAATGAAGATCTTTTTGAGATTTCTCTTTTTGTAATTTTTTATGAATCCTCTAAATGTAACCTCAGATTGGCTCTCAACATAGTCTATGTTAGATTCTTTATTCCCATCATCGATCCTTGAATGATCCCTGGCATTCGATGCTTTAGGATAGCACTACCAATGGCAACCCCAAGAACCCTGGCAATCGACACTTCGTGATAGTGCCGCACATGGCATTCTTTAGCTAATCTAGTCCTTGGCAATTGACACTTTGTGATAATGCCGCCCATGGCACCTAAACTCCACGATGCGCTACATGCCTGTTAAAACACAGATAGGGTTATTTAATATAGTGATATTAGCGTCGTAAAGTATATAGTGGAAGTGATTACCTACAAGAGAATCTACACAGTTTATCAAAATTTATTAACCTAGACTAAATCAAATTTTAACTTGTCAGCTTTAGTCCTAAGTTCAAACTCAAGGAGGAAGGTTTGGAGTTAATTAGTTTCTACGCACTTCCTAAAATCACTTCAATTCCTTTCGCTTATTGTATTTTTGGTTTTTTCTTGATTTTAGATATTGTTGGATATTCTTGTTGATCGCACGTGCTTTGTGAGTTTGAAATCAGGGTTACAAGTAACCTGTCATTGTAGTTGCAAAACGTGTGGTCAAATAAAATTTATAACCGAAGCTTGAAAAGTGAGTCCCGGGTCGAACATGGGGAGGCAAAAGTTTGGTTTTATGAAATCCGTGCTTCACTTTTATTTCTTTATTTCATTTTTGCCTTTTCTAATTTTTTTGGTATTTTTGATATGCAAGATATTAGGTCGATGAAAACTTTATCTACTTGAAAAATATAAGAGAGAGAGGGAGAGGGAGAGAGAGAGAGAAATAATCATCTATTTATCAAGAACTATTTGTTACACTACGAAAGCGACAAAAATCTACACAAAAAAAGTGTAAAAGGATAGAATGGGGTGAGAGAAATCCCCCTCGACGATTGCTCGGAGGACGAATCGCTTTGATGTCGCCTGGAGGAAGGTGGTGAGGAGCAAGATGAAGGAAGATGGAGCCAAAGGATGGAGGATTGGGCAGGACGGCGTTGTGGTGAGGATCTTCTTCTCGAAGGGCAATGAGAGGACGACCATAGGATGCTCAACGAATGGGGATGAGGGGAGGGAAAACTATTTGATTTTCTACTCTAGAGAAGCATCCCAGGCTTGGGACAAGCTCTCTTTAGAGACTTGGAGGTGGTGAGAGGAAGAAAGGAAGAGATGATTTGGAAAGGTGGTGGGTAGGTCCTTTTATAGTGGAGGAGGAAGAACAAATTCGCATTTGGGTCATTACTGATGTCCATAAACGTCGCTACAGCTGTTGCTGAAGATCCACCCTTCAAATCCTCTTGCTTGCATGCGTCGCTGAAGATTCGCTCTACTGGCGCGTTCATCATGCGCTGCGTTCTTCACGCGCCCATGCTCCCCGCTCCTTGCGCCCACGTGCACACCAGCATGTGCTGCGCTGTGCGCGGTGCGCTGCTACGGCTATGACTGTGCACGTGCACTATGCGCAGCAATAGTTGTACACATGTGCTGCTGCTGACCAGTGTTGGGTAGCCTGGAGCACCACGTGGATCTTTTGTAGAGGGTGCCACGGTTCTCAAATCGAGATGATTCCTATGCTGTTGGACTGCGATCGTTGCTCCGAATTCATCCATATAGTCGGATTTTACATTTGAAACCCGTATGGATGTCGCATTGCCCCCTGGCCATTGATCTTCCTCGAACTTTGTACGATGCTACGATTCTCCGATCTAGGCTTTTTCAGAGGGGTTAGACTCCGATCGTCGTCTTAATCAGATCCATACGGTCCGATCATCCATCCAAGGCCTTGAAATGAATCTTCTTTTCTCCTGACCATAAAAAGGACCTAATTAACCTAAAATATATACAACTACTCTAAATGCACAATGATGCATGTTATGCAATATTTATAACATGAAATGCAAATCTAAGCCTAGGAACATGCATGAATAGGCATTTTAACCTAAATAGATGTGTCTATATCATACCCCCATGCCTATCTTTTGCTAGTCCCTAGCAAAATTAAACTACATGCTATGTATAAAATCAAAATTAGGATTAGATCTCTTAGGCCTAAGTCGTTTATTAACAATAGAAAATTTCAATTAAGGTCCTAAACTACGAAGACTCAATAGTACCCAGGTGCCTGCCAGAATGCAGACTGCCCAAGTCCTCACCTTATTTGAAAAGGGAAGGTACATTTTTTTATTTTTCTTCTTTTCTAATTTTTTTTTTGTACTTTTGAAGTTTGAGAGTTCCAGGATAACTCTTTACGGCTACCCGACCTGCCCAAGACTCGAAAAGGACTCTAAGTGTTAAGCATCTTGTGGAAATAGTGAAAGACTCCTTAGGTGGCCGTTAAAACGGGCTTCGAGTTTCTACAACCCTAGGTGACCTTGCCTAGAGGTTTATCTTTTCGAATGGTAGCTTTCTTCCTACTTTTATTTATGGGGTCAACACAAGGGCGAACCCAGTGTATATCTCCCTGGTTTATTCTACTTACCCACTTCTTCCCTAAGTGTTTTGGGAGTTATTGTGCATTTTTTTGTGAGCTGGGATCTGGACAACCGGCTGCTGAGGTGTTACCACTAACAACTTATCAGCCATACTCATGCAGTGAAGTGTGATTTTATTTTTTTTTTTTCTTTCTCATTTTTTTTTAAGTAGGTGGCTTTCCTGATCTAAGATTTACCTAAAGGCAGTACAATGAAAATGGTCTTGTGACTGGGCATTGAACAACCGACAGATGAGCTGTTACCACCGACAACTTACCAGCCATACCACCTTAGATAGTTTATTAGCTACCCAATTTTCAAAGAAATTGTCGAAAAGTGAGTCAGTGCAAAAAAATGTGTGTAGATGCTTAGGCTTAAAGTCCCCTTAAATCATAGGGCAGGTTGATAAGTCGTATACTTATCACCCCAATTTATTAGCCAAATTAAAAATGAATTTTAATTGGTGAGGACTCGAGTCGAAGTCCACATTTGAGTGGACACCCAAGCTAATTAAGCCCAAAGATCTAAAGAGTCTAAGTATTTAGGTTCTCTCGTATCATTACCTAAAGTTAATAACTTTCAAATGCCAAAGTTCTCTTTCCCTAATTTGTTTCTTTTTTTTATCTTTTTCGAAATTTCATTTTTTTTTAATTTTATAAGAAACTAAAAGAAATTCTATGTAGTTAACATAATGATTTTAGGAATTGATTATCCACACCCCCATGCCTAAATGATGTAATGCCCTCATTGTAAAAACAAAGACATGAAAAGAGTAGAGTAAACAGAATATTACCTGAATTTCGGGACAACCCGGTCAGCTCTGTAGAGAGAATAGAGTATACATATGCGCTAAGTTTAATGCCTTTAGCTAGGCATAATATATAAACAAAGAAGAAGTTGGGAATTCACAAGTGCAGGTCAGAATCAAAATCAAAAGGTTGATCCTAAAACCCATCTACAGAAGATGTCCACAGATGTGGACCAAATTATGGTGCAGACCCATGCCGCAGGGTCGAGTGGTTCTAAGGTTCTAGATGAAAATCGCCCAGAACTGAAAGTTGTTGTGTTTGCGGGGCCGAGACTACAATTTAGTGGTGTGCAACCCAAGACCAAAATGTCGAATAATGGGTAAAGATGGTTCAATAGGTGCAGTTGTGCACTTAACAACTAGCTCAGAAAAATAATAAATTATTTCGAGCTTGGGTTGCACGTGAAAGATATCATAAGGGTCCTGGTAAAGAGTTGGTGGTTTTAGGTCAAAAGGAACCCTTAGATCCAAACTTGTTTTTCCCTCAAAATTAACCTCCCAAACTTTCATTTCAACATTCCTATCCTCCAACATCAAGTGCTCAGGTTCCGGGACCTCTAGCATACCATTCACCCCATAAGATTTACCCAAGTCCAGAAATCGTGCCTGACTCAGAATTGACTTGCATACAATAATTTCCAAATCAAAATCATTCCCTTTGGGGTGTGGTTGACGAATGGGCTATTGATTGAATCTTCTAGTAAATGAGGATTCGAACCCTCCAAGTTAGCCCTAATCGAATCCAAATCTTCAATAATTGGACTGTCAAATGGTTCGTCAGATTCCTCAAGCCTGTTTGTCTCACTAAAATCATCTTCCCTACACTCAAGTGAGACTTCACTAAGAGATTCTTCACCCTCAGAATCAAAGAATCGATGATCGTCATTTATATATGTCTCAAAATCGATTATCAATTCCTGGTTGAAAGAGACATATTTTTCCTTGCTCCCTGGCTTGATGATCTCGAGTGAATCAATCGGGTCATCCTCAATGGGTTGCTCTAGCCCAACCTGGTCATCCCTGGTCTCAGAAAATGTATCCCCCCGACAGTCGCCTAATCGGGTTCAGACATTGGCTCTCTGGAAGGGGGTTCACCTTGAGAATCATCCCAAGATTTGACTAGGGCAACCACAAATTTCAACCCCAACCTCGACAATTTCCCAAGAAGAAACTCACCCAGGTCCCTATCCCTAACACATTGGAGCAAATCCAATAAAGAACTATTCAGCTCATCGATCATTTTTATCATAGGCTCCAATGCTTCAGTGCATGGTGTCGGCTGGGCTTCTAAAGATTGTATGGTGTTCCTGAAGTTAGCCAACAACCTGTCCTGGATCTGGTTCACCTGAACCGACTGGTTCAGTTTAGGGTTGGGTGGGTTTGGGTTCATTCTAGGGGAGTCAAGATATTCAGGTTCTCGGGTTCCTCCCTGATAGTAGGTCATCCCGAGTTGTTCAAAGAATGGTGGTGACCTATATTCAGAATAATTATGGGGAGGGTAAGTGTTATAATCAGCATATCCTTCATGGTTGTAGATCTGGTTGATCATCAAAGGATAGAGATCTATAATCATTGTAGCTCTTGGAAGGATAGTAATCCTAGTCTTGTTGTTTAAGGTTAGGCCCTGGACATTGAGGTCCGGATTCCTATCCCCAATCAAAGTTATCCTGGCTAATTGATGGGTAATTATAAGTCAAGTTGAGATAGTAATCATCTTGGGGATAAGTGGTGGTAGAAGGATAGGATGGGAAATGAGTGTAAGAAGTTGAAGGATACATTGTGGAGTAGGAGGGAAAATAGAATAGAGAAAGTTGCCTTACAGTACAATCAACCAAACCTATCCTTATATGGGTAGCCTAAAGACCTATAGACTCCCAGGAACCATCTTGAGATTATAAATGATTTAGTCTACTTTTATCCAGTCAGCACAACTAGTTAGAAGGAGGGACTGGGGAGAAGGTTCTTCCTTTGGCTTGCACTTTCAATTTCTAGTTTACCCCCTAGCCACGATCGTTTGACGCTACCCGCTTAGCTAAACATTAGATGGACCAGCAGAAGTAGATTAATCGAAAAAAATCTCAGTCTGAGCCTTGAAGAGCGAATAAATCCTTAAGGCCAACGTCTACTCATTTTTAGTTAGGTTTGGGATGATCGTGCTCTTGGAATGTGTTGGGCCCTTTAGATGGGTTGTGCCCTTAATGATCAGTTAAAATTTGTGTGCGTGCACAACTAGGGTTCTCAAACAAGGTTATTTGATGTTGTGTCTTTTAGGATTTAACCTTGTTTAGTAGCTTTTAGGGTTTAATTCTTAGGTTGGTTCAATCAAGGTTTAGTAGAACACTCCAAGTTTTTAAAGCACCGGTGATGATATGTTCCTTTAGAAAGCAAAGCAAAAATGTGGAGTGCCTGGTTCAGCCCTAAGAATCAACCCTAAGTGGCAAGCTACTTAATGAATCACTTTTATTTTGAGTGGTGCGACCCAAACAGTTTAAGCAATTGGCCTATTGCACCACTTAGTTAAGGCACACAAAGATGTTTGACCTATTCTGATTTCTACTCACTTATTTGTGTGTTGAGTTAAGTGTGCCTGGTCCAGAGGTCAGATCCTAGTTAAGTGGTAGAATCGATGTGATTGTGTGCCTTAGGGTGAGAAGTTGTGGGTGTTAAGTGTGTAGCTTTAAAAAAATCCCACAAGAGAAGAGTATTTTTTTTTTAATATATATGCTGAGATGAGATGAGTGGAGGTGGCAAACAAACAACCAAATCTTTCCTAGGGTTTATAAAAAGCACCTAAGTTGATTTGGGTTTGAGTTATTAGTGTGTGCAATGAAAACTAAGGTAGGGGTAGTGTGGGGGACACTTACAAAACACTCTACCTACACTTTAGTCTGGTCTACCACACTTGGATGTCCATGCTACGATACCTACAAGACAATAGATCAGAGATAAGCGGGGTTAATGTTTTGTGAATGAGATGAAGCGTAGAAAATATTAAAGTAAATTCCGTTGCCTCCCCGGCAACGGATCCAAAATGATCGCACGTGTTTCGCGAGTTTGAAATCAAGGTTACAAGTAACCCGTTGTCATAGTTGCAAAACGTGTGGTCAAACAAAACTTATAACCGAAACGCAAAAAGTGAGTCCCAGGTCAAACACGGGGAGGCGAACGTTTGGTTTATGAAATCTGCACTTCACTTTTTTTTCCTTATTTCTTTTTTGTCGTTTCTAATTATTTTGGTATTTTTAACAAGCAAGAGATTAAGTCGATGAAAACTTTATCTAATTGCAAAAAATATAAGCGAGAGAAGGAGATGGAGAGAGAGAGAGAAACAATCATCTATTTATCAAGAACTGTTTGTTACACTACGAAAGCGACAAAAATCTACACTACGAAAGCGTAAATAGATAGAATGGGGTGAGAGAAGTCCCTCTCAACAGTTGCTCGGAGGATGACTCGTTGGACGTCACTTAGAGGAAGGTGGTGAGGAGCGAGATGAAGGAGGACGGAGCTGGAGGATAGAGGATGGGGCAGGACGGCATCGCAACAAGGATCTTCTTCTTGAAGGGCGGTGAGAGGACGACCATGGGATGCTCCATGAATGGGGATGATGGGAGGGAAAATTATTTGATTTTCTACTCTAGAGGAGCATTCCAGGCTTGGGACAAGCTCTCTCTAGAGCCTTGGAGGTGGTGAGAGGAAGAAAGGAAGAGATGGTTTGGAATGGTGGTGGGTAGGTCCTTTTATTGTGGAGGAGGAAGAACAAATTCGCATCTGGGTCATTATTGACATCCATAAACGTTGTTGCAATTGTCGTTGAAGATCCACCCTTCAAATCCTCTTCCTAGCGCGTGCAGACCATTAGTGACAGCTGCAAGCGTCACTTAAGGTGCGAGTTGCTGAAGATCTGCTTTGCTGGCGTGCACATCATGCGCTGCGTGCTTCACGCGCCCATGCTCCCCATGCCTTGCGCGCGCACACATGCTGGCATGTACGGTAGCGCTGTGCGTGGTGCGCTGCTGCGGCTGTTGCTGTGCACGTGTGCCACATGAGGCTGTGGTTGTGCGCGTGCGCTACGTGTGACTACTACTGTGCATGTGCGCTGCTGCTGGTCGGCATTGGGCGGCCTGGATGGCACCACGTGGAGCCATCTAGGTCATCCATTCTTCTTTCTTTTGTAGAGGGTGCCACAATGCTCAGATTGAGATGATTCCCGCGCTGCTGGATTGCAATTGTCACTCCGAATCCATCCGTATGGTTGTATTTTCCATCCGAAACCCATATGGATGTCACATTGCCCCCTGGTCGTTGATCTTCCTCGAACTTCGTACGATGCTACTATTCTCCGATCTAGACTATTTCAGAGGTGTTAGACTTCGATCATCGTCATAATTATATCCGTACGGTCCGATCATCCATCCAAGGCCCTGAAATGAGTCTTCTCTCCTGACTATAAAAAGGACCTAATTAACCTAAAATATATACAACTACTCTAAATGCACAATGATGCATGTTATGCAATATTTATAACATGAAATGCAAATCTAAGCCTAGGAACATGCATGAATAGGCATTTTAAACTAAATAGATGATTCGATATCATACCCCCATGCCAATCTTTTGCTAGTCCCTAGCAAAATTAAACTACATGCTATGTACAAAATCAAAATTAAGATTAGATCACTTAGGCCTAAGTCATTTATTAACAATAGAAAATTTCAACTAAAGTCCTAAACTACGAAGACTCAACAATACTCGGGTGCCTGCCAGAATGTAGACTGCCCAAGTCCTCGCCTTAGTTGAAAAGGGAAGATACATTTTTTTTATTTTTATTCTTTTCTAATTTTTTTTTGTACTTTTGGAGTTTGAGAGTTCCAGGATAACGTTTTACGGCTACCCGAGCCACCCAAGATTTGAAAAGGACTCTAAGTGCTAAGCATCTTGTGGAAATAGTGAATGACTCACTAGGCAGCCGTTAAAACAGACTTCGGGTTTCTATGACCTTAGGTGACCTTTCTTAGAGGTTTATCTTTTCAAAAAGTAGCTTTCTCCTTGTTTTATTTATGGGGTCAACACAAGGGTGAACTTAGTGTATATCTCTCCGATTTATTCTACTTCCCCGCTTCTTCCCTAAGTGTTTTGGGAATTATTGTGCATTTTTTTGTGAGCTGGGTTCTGGACAACCGACCGATGAGCTGTTACCACCGACAACTTACTACCCATACTCGTGCAGTGAAGTGTGGTTTTATTTGTTTTTTTTTCTCTCCTTTTTCTATTTTCTTTTCCTTTCTCTCTATTTTTCTTTTCAAATAGGTGGCTTTCCTAATCTAGGATTTACCTAAAGGCAGTACAATGAAAATGGTCTTGTGACTGGACTTTGGACAACCAGCCGATGAGCTGTTACCACCAACAACTTGTCAGCCATACCACCCTAGATAGTTCATTAGCTACCCAATTTCTGAAGAAACCGTCGAAAAGTGAGTCAGTGCAAAAAATTGTGTGTAGATGCTTAGGCTTAAAGTTCCCTCAAATCATAGGGTGGGTTGATAAGTCGTATACTTATCACCCCAATTTATTAGCCAAATTAAAAATGAATTTTAATTGGCGAGGACTCGAGATTATGTCCACATTCGAGTGGACACCCGAGCTAATTAAGTCCAAAGACCTGAAGATTCTAAGTGTTTAGGTCCTCTCGTATAATTTCCTAATGTTAATAACTTCAAAATGACAAGGTTCTCTTTCCCTAATTTCTTTCTTTTTTTATCTTTTTTAATTTGTTTTAAATTTTATAAGAAACTAAAAGAAATTCTATGGAGTTAACATAATGATTTCAGGAATTGATTATCCACCCCCCTATGCCTAAATGATGCAATGTCCTCATTGTAAGAACAAAGACATGAAAAGGGCAGAGTAAATAGAATATCACCTGAATTTCTTGACAACCCGATCAGCTCCATAGAGAGAAGAGAATATACACACGCGTTAAGTTTAATGCCTTTAGCTAGGTGATGAGTCCATTTTAATGGATTATTGTTATGCCTAAGTTAACTTTATTCTTACATTTTATGTTTGTTAATAACTATATTAGGTCATAAATTGATTGCATGCATCATTACTTAAGTTTACATCTATTCTATTGCATTCTATAACTTATTATGTAATTATTTTATGTTTTATTATTGTAGGAATAATTTTGCAAAGAAAAGGGTGATGAAAGAAATTTCCCCTACCCCAACAGCCGGCCAGCCTCCACAAAGCCTCCCCCAACAGCCGGTCGGCCTCGACAAAGTCTCCCCCAACAGCCGCCAGCCAAGTTTAGTAAGGGATTTGAAAATCCCTTGACTTGTGGATGGGGACGAGGAGATAAAAGAATGTGCTCTTGGTGAGAGGAGGAGCCGTCTTCCTTTCCCCTTGCGGGGATCATCTCCACCTTCCCTACCGTGGAGAGGGCGTGCACTGTGGACCCAGGAAACGACTGGAAAAGATCCTGCGTGCACTGTGAAGAAGGTGTGCAGACCCTTTCATCTTCTCCCACTGCGTGCCCTGCAAGTGTGCCTTAAGCCTGCCTCACCGTGGCCTTGCAAGCATGAAGAGTAGTCACCGCGTGCCTCCACCACCCTTTCCACACAGCCGCAGCCCTTCCATCCTCTCCCACCACACACCTGCAGCCTGCCCCACCGCACCCTTGCAAGCACACCTCATCCTCTTCCACTGCATGCCCGTGGCCCTGCAAGCGCGCAAAGCAACCACCGCAGCCACAGCAGTAGCAGTGCCTTCACCGTGCGCATGCCCTCACGCATCTGCAGACCGTGCACGTTGAGTGCCCTCACCGCGTGCAAAGAAGCCGCACTGTAGACCGCGCGCGTCTCCTCCTCTTCGTCATCTTCTTCCTCTCCAGCAGCAGGAAGAACCCAAAGCAGCCGCTGCCTTTTGTAGCTTGCAGCTCCCTCGCGTGCAGCACCGTAGCCACAGTCCGCGTGTGCGTAGTGCCCTCATCGCGCAGCCACGCACGGCCCGTGCACGCAGCCACAACAACCGCGAACGCCACCCGCCATCATCAAGCCGGCGTTCTCCTCTACCGTTTGGCCACTTCTGACCACCTCCGGCCGCCGCGTCACCACCATTACGTAGCCCTCGTCGAGATGTGCCTTCCTGCAGAGCAGCTCCTCCCAAGAAGCCTCCTCGTGTGCACAAAGAAGAGAGGAAGTTTCCTTTGTTTTTGCTCACATTAAAAATTACATTGCATGGCATTGTCACTTTAATATTATTATTTTATTCAGGCCACATTGCATGGGTGCACTTATAATTTCTTGAATTTACTTAACTTGTGTTATGTGTATCATTTAACATTGAAATTCAATTTAAATTTGCATGCAATTCAAACTTACATGATATGCCACTACACATGCATCATATACATACTTTGGAAAGCTTGATTCCTGACATGAAAATGGCATAAATAGCCTTGAACTTTTAATGAAATTGCAAGTTCCATTTAGAGTAGCATATTCATCGAATTGAAGTCGTGAAGGTGTTTGCAAGCATTATAATCCTTTAGTCGTGAGATTAAATAGGCTAATTCTTCCCTGTGGAGATGACCTAACTCTTCATGATTAGATTTGAGAATTAAAATGTTTTGAAAAGCGATTTTCTACCACATAATTACATACAATGACACATCATTTTATGTTAAAGTTTTAACGAAAATGAAGATCGCTCTTTTAAATGGCACCGTTGTCGTGGAGGAAACATGCTTATTAATTTTTTCGGAAATTTTATGTCATGTTTATGCTACTTTTGAAAGCTTTTCTAAATTACTTACTGTGGATATTCTTCTGTGCAAAAACACGCAACAAACACGACGGGCGCGCACGGCGGAGACGATCTTTTTGGTGGACCTTGACGCCACCTAAGGCCAGCAACAGGAGCACGTGGGCCTTGATCCCACACGTGTGGAAGGAGGATTGGTGACTTGAGATTTGTTTATACTTAGATTAGGCTAGATCGACCTTAGACATTTAGTTTTTGTCTTATGAACCCGTGTTGGGTATTTTCGAGATCGTGTTCCCATTTTATTTAGATTATAAGATTATTCGAATTGTTTGAACTGCATGTTGGTTAGTTAGTTAGATTAGGTTTATTTGCTTATTATTATTAAAAAAAAATATATTCAAACTGCCGGTTAGAAGCTACATATCTATGTGGCGACCATCTAGGATTGAATGAGCAGCATCTAGCTTTTCTTTTTACATTGTAAACATTCTGCATTGAAGAGAGCTGGAGTAAGGTATGTCTTTACTTGTGCATTAGTTATCTGCACATGCATTGCATTTGGACATAATTAAAGAAGACCATTTAAGCTGATTTGAAAATATTAATCAAGTGGTCACATTATTTCTTGAAAAGAAAGAAAAATATACAGGAAGTGTTTGAATAACGTGACTATAATTTTCAAAAGGAAAAATCACTTTTCACGGTGTGATGCACACTTCCTGCACTAAGCATGCACTATAGGCACTACACTAGGACTTGAACCCTAAAGGCTATAGGCACCGATCTCTTTATCGGTGCAGACCCTCCTATCGTGCTTTGTGGTGGTGGTACTATCTTTTGACCAAGTGTTTTGATACTTCATGGAGGGGGACACCCCTTAAAGGAACAAAGGGCAGTTAAGGGGCACCGCATACGCATCGCCTCAAAGGAAGGGTTTGCCCTACTTGCATCCCTTTGTTAGTCCTTGGAGTAACTTCTCACTTGATCACCTGGGAGTATCATCTAAGCAAAGTATAGGTCTTAGGGCACTCGAAGGTCAATTTAGGGTGCGTAATTGTTTGACAACTCGATTGATCACCCAAAAAGGACTAAAAGTAACCTCAACCTTCTTAACAGTCACTGACCAGAAATTTCAAGTGCCTCATTTCTCTTATACCACTTACTTGGGAACGGAGAAACACTGCCTTGACTATATTTGGTCAAGCTGAAGAGATTGGAAGAGGACTTAAAGAATTTTAAATCAACAAAAGACCTCTTGCCTTGAGTTTGCTTGGCATGTGCATGATAGAGCTCTCTAGGAAGTTTTCTATTTTAATCTAAGTCTTAAGAGAGTTAAAACATTTAATTAAAAGAAATGGACTATCCTTACTCCTATCATTTTAACCAGGATCCCATGCCCCGAGCGTATCCATCCTTTGATGGGTACGGTGACAATTCACGGGATCATTCTTATTCTTATCCTGGGAGCACTGGCCTAATAGCTCCCACTTTTGAGCAGAGCCTAGGAGCAGGATATTCCAACCCTGGAATCCCTATGTAAACACCCAACCCTCACACCCTTCATGATTTTCCGTATCGAGGTTGGACCGATACCCCTAGGCAACTAGTTTCGGAAATTGACTATCCTCCCCGACCTGATGGTAGTAGCATCTCCTCTTTTATGATAGAAATGCAAAAATAGCAAAAGGAAATGATGGAATCTATGGGAGAGATGTTGAGGAATGGTCAACAATTAAGCAAAGAAATAAGATAGCTTAGCTACGCTCTTCCTAGTAATTTTGATCCCTACCTGTACGACCATGATCATGAAAATAATTATGAGGAGACCAATGACAATAGGGATCCAGTTTACATAGCTATCACTTAGACTCTGCCAATGAGACACGGCCACTAGAGGAGAATGATCCTAGTGATTATCCACCCAAGCTATATTGGAGTCAAAAGAAAGGGAAGATGGTACCTCTTGAGGACCTTGACCCCAATGACAGTATTTTCCTTACCCCTACTAACCCAGGTCAAGGTTGGATTATTCCTATCACTTCCCTTATTAATTATCTGGTGGAATCCCATTCTACCCTTAGTGAGCCTAATCCTGACCCTCCACTTAGGGAATCAACACCTACCATTCAACATCCTGAGGATTTAAATGCACCCAATGAAGGTGACCCTAAGGGAATGGAAGATGAATTAGATCAATTTTGGTCTCACGGATATAAAGAGTCTATTTCAGAGGACGAGGATGCCCCAATGGAGGAACTCGAACTGAAAATCTGGAGTGAATCACAGGGAGATTATGTGTTATTTAAGGACTTGCCCCCTGAGGATATAAATAATCTGGTGAAATCCGAATTCCTCCTTCTTTTGTGAGTCATCCTCCATCAAACTAGGAGTTGATATTAGAGGAGGACAAACACAATAGTGAGAAGCCTAGGGGAGACTCTCGGGGATAAAACACGTCAATTGAGGATTTATGTCCTGAGAAGAACAAAGAATTGCGTGATATAGGCTTACTCCAAAATATTAAGATGGATCCTCCATCAAAAATAATTGATGATACTGAAGCAACTCCCTTCTTTACTAATGAATCACATATACACCCCGACAAAAATTTGAGTGAACCAAAAGAATACGAGGATGAGATTAATGATAATGATTCTGTTGCTTTGACTTTGACTTTGCCATCAGAGGAATTTAATTTGGAGTCCACTATTGATTCACATATACTTGAAAGTGAAAATATGACTCCGATCATTAATAATAGGCAGGGTGACTTCAATTTTTCTGCAATAATTATTAGGGAGAATACACAATCTGAATCGTTGTTGGAGTTGAACTTGACACCGACTAAGCCCTCCTTGGACTTAACCATTATCTCCCAACACCACAAACAACCCTTACGCTCCCTAACTGATCCTTGGCTCAGATCTCTGCTCATGTACATTCTTTCTAGAGAACATATCAGGCCAGTACATCCTTGGGTAGAATGGCGAGTGTGGATTGATGCTTGTACTTTTAGTCTCGCCATTCAAGGGTTTGAAATAATAATGTTTATATCTTTCAAAACCCATCCTGCTTTGGAGGATCCTTGTTATCCACCACTTATTCCATTTTGGGAGGTCCCTTTTCATATTCCTTTTGTTATTCCTAGACCTCCCCAGGTAGCCAACAAGGTTTTCTGCTTTCATACCTTCTAACGAGAATTTAGGATTACATTGCACCATCAACTCACCAACATCCGTGGTTACCTATTTTCTAGGCCCGCGCTATTACGCATATTTTTAGGGCCCAGCTTTCTCTATCTGGAACTAGACTTACAGGTTCCTTATAAGTCTGGCTACTAACAGCAAATGTAGCGCTTGTTGGGAGGCAACCCAGTGTTCTGAATAACACCGTCATCAGGTGATTTCCTTCTTTTCTCCCCCTGTTTTAATTTTACAATGAGGACATTGTAAGATTTAGGCATGGGGAGATGCATTTTGCATTTTAGTAGGTATTCATGCATTTAGGTTAGCATATAAAAAAAAAATTCTTTTCTTGAGCTGAATGGGTTAGTCTCTAGCAAAACATCTTTGTCATAGAGGTGTCATTAAAGATTTTTCTTCTTGAATTATTTCTTAAGTTTAGAATCCAGTACATTTACTTCACTTGCACGTAGACTAGGTAATGGATCTTTGAAGAAAACCAATAAGCATTTTTAGTCTACTGAACTCTTGGACAGTTAATAGGGAGTTAGGCATACTATCTTCTAGTAGATCCACCCCATATTTGTGAGAAGAAAGTAGAGAGATTACTGGTGCACTAAGTCTAGTGTAAGGACTATTAAGTTTTGGACAATTAGATGATGATACTTCAGAGTTAGGCATAGTTTTCTCTCTCTGTCCCTATGTGCGTACTTTGTGTGAATTCCTAAGAGTCACGAAATAAGGCAGATACACAGAGATTGAGTCTTAATAAAGCTATGACTGTGGTGGATGGTTACGACCGTCCTTCATAGAGTCCTCGGCTGAAGGAGGGTAATAATGTCAAAGGTCAGAAATACGCTTGTCCTATCCATTCTTTCCCGATGTTGAGAATAGGCACTTCCACCAAATAAGCCACACAATATCCTCTTGACCATCATTATCCCTAATAATGCCTCATAAATAAAAGTCTATGTCATGTTGTGTTGATTTATAAAGAAAGAAAAAGAAAAAAAAAGAAGCAATTATATTAAAAAAAAAGAAGAAAAGAGAGAGAAAAGAAAAAGAAAAGAGTCCAAGTTTATAATTTTATCTTTATAACATTGTTTCTAAGGCAACAAAGACACCTATCGTGATCCACCAAATATGACCCATACCTACGTTTCAGTATTTCTGATCGCCCGAATACTGGCTGAGGACTCTAACTTAGTTGTAGAGTTATTAGGACTTTAATTGAAGTGTGAATGCCATGTGAGGCCACCAAGCAGTGAGTACACTTACTAAATTTGGCGAGATTTGGGATCTCAGAAAGAAAAGAAAGAAAAGAGTGAGCGCCAAGGAGCATCAAGAGAGCATAGTTGTTTAGCCTCTTTCCAAGTTGACTTGTTTAATAGTCTAGAGATCTAGAGTCTGTAGTACTAGATTGCATGTAGCACCAAATGAGTATGTGCCACCAAATACAAATCCATTCAACTCAATATCTCCTACTTAAGCCAAAAGCCAGGGTCAAATTACAGATTACCTTTTGCTTTATCCTCGAGGGAAGTAGTTGCCTATCCTGACAAAAATATTTACCAAGGGTGAAGTACGAACTCCCAATGCGAATTGGCTTTTCACTTGGATCTGTTACCTAGGCTATTATCACTTCACATTTGTCTGAATCTCTAAAGTTTTGAAATAAGAAAAGAAGAAATCTTTTGATTACTTCTATTATTTTTCATTTTTGCTAGGACTAGAAAATCTTAGGAATGGGGGTATTTGATGAATCCATTTTAATGGATTATTGTTAGGCCTAAGTTAACTTTATTCTTACATTTTATGTTTGTTAATAACTACATTATGTCATAAAATGATTGCTTGCATCATTACTTAAGTTTACATCTATTCTATTGCATTGTATAACTTATTATGTAATTATTTTATGTTTCATTATTGTATGAATAATTTTGCAAAGAAAAGGGTGGTGAGAAGAAATTTCCCCTCCCCCAACAGTCGGCTAGCCTCCACAAAGCCTCCCCAAATAGCCACCGGCCTCAACAAACCCAAAACAACCGCCGACCAAGTTTAGTAAGGGATTTGAAAATCCCTTGAATTGCGGATGGGGGGGAGGAGATAAAAGAATGTGCTCTTGGCGAGAGGAGGGGTCATCTTCCTTCCCCCTACAGGGATTCCCTCCCTAATCATCTCCACCTTCCCCACCGTGGAGAGGGCGTACACTATGGGCTTGGCAACACACCACTGGAAAAGACCCTGTGTGCACCGTGAAGGTGTGCACTGTGACCCTTTCACCCTGTCCAACCAGCACACGCCTCCACCACAACCTCCACGTAGCAATGACACTTCCATCTTCTCCCTTGTGCTACAACCGTGCCCTTATCCACAGCCGCAACCCAAGCGTGTGCTTCATCTTCTCTAGCCTACCCCACCGTGCCCTTGCAAGCACGCCTCATCCTCTCCCACCACACGTCAGCAGCCCTGCAAGCGTGCAAAGCAGCCACCGCAGCCATAGCAGTAGCAGTGCCTTTATCGTGCGCATGCCCTCACGCATATGCAGATCGTGCATGCTGAGCGCCCTCACCACACGCAAAGAAGCCGCACTGCAGACCGCACGCATCTCCTCCTCTTAGTCATCTTCTTCCTCTCTAGCAACAGGAAGAATCCAAAGCAGCTACTGACTTCTGTAGCTTGTAGCACCCTCGCGCATAGCACTGCAGCCATAGTGCGCACGCGCGTAGTGCCCTCACCACGAAGCCACATGGGGCCCATGCACGCAGCCACAACAGCCACGAACGCCACCCGCCGTCATCTGGCTGGCGTTGTCCTCTACCGTCCAGCCATGTCCGACCACCTCCAGCCATCGTGTCACCACCATCACGTAGCCCCCGTCGAGACGTGCCTTCCCGTAGAGTAGCTTCTCCCATGAAGCCTCCTCGTGCACGCAAAGAAGAGAGTGGTAGTTTCCTCTATTCTTGCTCACATTAAAAATTACATTGCATGCCATTGTCACTTTAATATTATTATTTTATTCAGGCCACATTGCATGAGTGCACTTATAATTTCATGAATTTACTTAACTTGTGTTATGTGTATCATTTAACATTGAAATTCAATTTAAATTTGCATGCAATTCAAACTTACATGATATGCCACTACACATGCATCATATACATACTTTTGGAAGCTTGATTCCTGACATGAAAATTGCATAAATAGCCTTGAACTTTTAATGAAATTGCAAGTTCCATTTAGAGTAGCATATTCATCGAATTGAAGTGTGAAGGTGTTTGCAAGCATTATAATCCTTTACTCGTGAGATTAAATAGGCTAATTCCTCCCTGTGGAGATGACCTAACTCTTCGTGGTTAGATTTGAGAATTAAAATATTTTTAAAAGCGATTTTCTACCACGTGATTACATACAACGACACATCATTTTATGTTAAAATTTTCAACGAAAACAAAGATTGCTCTTTCACTAGGCATAACATACATACAGAAAAGAAGTTGGGAATTCACAAGTGCAGGTCAGAATCAAAATCAAAAGGTTGATCCAAAAACCCTTTTGCAGAAGATGTCCACAGATGTGGACCAAATTATGGTGCAGACTTAGGCCCCAGAGTCAAGTGGTTCTAAGGTTCTGGATGAAAATCACCGAGAACCGAAGGTTGTGTTTGCTGGGCTGGGCCTGTGGTTTAGTGCTGTGAAATCCAAGACCAAAATGTCAGACAATGGGTAAAGACGGTTCAATAGGTGCGGTTGTCCACTTAACATCTAGCTCAGAAAAATAATCAGTTATTTTGTGCTTGGGTGGCAAGTGAAAGATATCCTAAAGGTCCTGGTAAAAAGTTGGTGGTTTCAGTTCAATAGGAACCCTTAGATCCAAACTCATTTTTCCCTCAAAATTAGCCTCCCAAACTTGCATTTCAACATTCCTATCCTCCAACATCAAGTGCTCAGGATCCGGGACCTCTAGCATACCATTCACCCCATAAGATTTACCAAAGTCCAGAAATCATGGCTGACTCAGAATTGACATGGGTACAATAATTTCCAAATCAAAATCAATCCTTTTGGGGTGTGGTTGACGAATGGGGCTATTGATTGAATCTTCTAGTAAATGAGGATTCGAATCCTACAAGTTAGCCCCAATCGAATCCAAATCTTCAATAATTGGGCTATCAAACGGTTCCTCAGATTCCTCAAGCCCATTTGTCTCACTAAAATCATCTTCCTTACACTCGAGTGAGACTTCACTAAGAGATTCTTCACCCTCAGAATCAAAGAATGGATGATCCTCATTTATATATGTCTCAAAATCGATTGTCATTTCCTGGTTCAAAGAGACATATTTTTCCGTGCTCCCTGGCTTGAGGATCTCAGGTGAATCAATTGGTTCATCCTCAAGGGGTTGCTCTAGCCCAACCTGGTCATCCCTGGTCTCAAAAAATGCATCCCCTCGACAGGCACCTGAGCGGGTTTAGACATTGGCTCTCTGAAAGGGGGTTCACCTTGAGAATCATCCCAAGATTTCACTAGGGTAGCCACAAATTTCATCACCAACATCGACAATTTCCCAAGAAGAAACTTACCCAGGTCACTATCCCTAACACATTGGAGCAAATCCAATAAAGAGCTATTCAGCTCATCGATCATTTTTATCATAGGCTCCAATGCTTCGGTGCATGGTGTTGGCTGGGCTTGTAAAGGTTGTATGGTGTTCCTCAAGTTAGACAACACCCTATCCTGGATCTGGTTCACCTGATCCGACTGGTTCAGTTCAGGGTTGGGTGGGTTTAGGTCCACTCTAGGGGAGTCAAGATATTCAGGTTCTTGGGTTCCTCCCTGATAGTAGGTCATCCCGAGTTGTTCAAAGAATGGTGGTGACCTATATTCAGCATAATTCTGGGGAGGGTAAGTGTTATAATCAGCATATCTTTCATGGTTGTAGATCTGGTTGATCATCAAAGGATGGAGATCTATAATCATTGTAGCTCTTGGAAGGATAGTAATCATAGTCTTGTTGTTTAGGGTTAGGCCCTAGACATTGAGGTCTGGATTCCTATCCCCAATCAATGTTATCCCAGCTAGTGGATGGGTAATTACAAGTCAAGTTGAGATAGTAACCATCTTGGGCATAAGTGGTGGTTGAAGGATAGGATGGGAAATGCGTGTAAGAAGTTGAAGGATACATTGTGGAGTAGGAGGGAAAATAGAATAGAGAAAGTTGCCCTGCAGTACAATCAACCAAACCTGTCCTTATGTGGGTAGCCTAAAGACCTATAGACTCCCAGGACCCATCTTGAAATTATAAACGATTTAGTCTACTTTTATCCAGTCAATACAACCAATTAGAAGGAGGGACTGGGGAGAAGGTTCTTCGTTTGGCTTGCATCTCCGATTTCTAGTGTACCCCCTAGCCACGGTTGGTTCAATCAAGGTTTAGTAGAGCACTCCAAGTTTTGAAAGCATGGGTGATGATATGTTCCTTTGGAAAGTAGAGAAAAAATGTGGAGTGCATGGTTCAGCCCTAAGAATCAACCCTAAGTGGCAAGCTACTTAATGAATCGCTTTTATTTTGAGTGGTGCGGCCCAAACAGTTCAAGCAATTGTCCTATTGCACCACTTAGTTAAGGCACATAGAAATGTTTGACCTATTCAGATTTCTACTCACTTATTTGTGTGTTGAGTTAAGTGTATCGAGTACACAGGTCAGATCCCGGTTAAGTGGTAGAATCGATGTGATTGTGAGCCTTAGGGTGAGAAGTTGTGGGTGTTAAGTGTGTAACTTTCAGAAAATCCCATAAGAGAAGAGTATTTCTCTTTTATATATATGCGGGGTGAGATGAGTGGAGGTGGCAAACAAACCACTAAATCTATCCTTGGGTTTATAAAAAGCACCTAAGTTGATTTAGGTTTGAGTTATTAGTGTGTGGAATGAAAACTAAGGTGTGGGTGGTGTGGGGAACACTTGCAAAACACTCTACCTACACTTTACTCTGGTCTACCGCACTTGGATCTCCATGGTAGGGTACCTACAAGACAATGGATCAGAGATAAATGGGGTTAGTGTTTTGTGAATGCGAAGAAACGCTGAAAATAATAAAGTAAATTTTGTTGCCTCCCCGACAACGGTGCCAAAATGATCGAACGTGCTTCGCGAGTTTGAAATCAGGGTTACAAGTAACCCATCATTGTAGTTGCAAAACGCGTGGTCAAATAAAATTTATAACCAAAACTTGAAAAGTGAGTCCGGGGTCAAACACAAGGTGGTGAACATTTAGTTTATGAAAGCCGCACTTCACTTTTATTTCTTTATTTCATTTTTTGTCTTTTCTAATTATTTTGGTATTTTTAACAAGCTAATAATGATTAGGTTGATTAAAACTTTATCCACTTGCATAAATATAAGAGGGAGAGGGAGAGAGAGAGAGACAATGATCTATTTATCAAGAACTGTTTGTTACACTACGAAAGTGGGAAAAATCTACACTATGAAAGTGTAAAAAGATAGAATGGGGTGAGAGAAATCCCCCTCGATGGTTACTCGGTGGACGACTTGCTCTAACGTTGCTTAGAGGAAGGTGGCAAGGAGCGAAACGAAGGAGGACGGAGGATGGGGTAGGACAGTGTAGTGGCAAGGATCTTCTTCTTGAAGGGCAGTGAGAGGATGGCCACGAGATGCTCCACGAATAGGGATGAGGGGAGGGAAAACTATTTGATTTTCTACTCTAGAGGAGCATCCCAGGCTTGGGACAAGCTCTCTCTAGAGCCTTGGAGGTGGTGAGAGGAAGAAAGGAAGAGATGGTTTGGAATGGTGGTGGGTTGGTCCTTTTATTGTGGAGGAGGAACAACAAATTCTCATCTAGGTCATTACTGACGTCCATAAACGTCGTTGCAGCTGTCACTGAAGATTCGCCCTTCAAATCCTCATGTTGGTGAGCGCTGACCATTAGTGACAACTGCAAGCATCACTAAAGGCGCGCATCGCTGAAGATCCGCTCCGCTAGCATGCGCATCACACGTTGCACACTTCACGCACCCATACTCCTTAAGCCTTGCACGCGCATGCACGCTGGCATGTGCTGCGCTGCATGCGGCTGCATTGTGTGCAGTGCACTGTAGCGGCAATGGCTGTGCGCCTGCACTGCACGCGGCTGGAGCTGTGCGCGTGCACTATGTATGGCTGTGGCGGTGTGCGTGCGCTGCTGCTGACCGACGTTGGGCAGCCTGGATGGCGCCACATGTCTCCATCTGGGCCGTCCATTCTTCTTTCTTTTGTATAGGGTGCCACCGTGCCCAGATCAAGATGATTCCCGTGGTGCTGGACTGCGATCGTTACTCCGAATCCATCCGTATGGTCAAATTTTCCATCCAAAACCCATATGGATGTCCATTTCCCCCTGGCCGTTGATCTTCCTCGAACTTCATACGATGCTACAGTTCCCCAATCTAGACTATTTCAGAGGCGTTAGACTTCGATCGTCTTCTTAATTAGATCCGTATGGTCCGATCATCCATCCGAGGCCCTAAAATTAGTCTTCTTCTCTCCTGACCATAAAAAGGGTCTAATTAACCTAAAATATATACAACTACTCTAAATGCACAATGATGCATGTTATGCAATATTTATAACATGAAATGCAAATCTAAGCCTAGGAACATGCATGAAAAGGCATTTTAACCTAAATGGATGTATCTATATCATACCCCCATGCCTATCTTTTGCTAGCCCCTAGCATAATTAAACTACATGCTATGTATAAAATCAAAATTTGGATTAGATCACTTAGGCCTAAGTCATTTATTAACAATAGAAAATTTCAACTAAGGTCCTAAACTACGAAGACTCAATAGCACCTGGGTGTCTGCCAGAATGCAGACTGCCCAAGTCCTCGCCCTATTTGAAAAGGGAAGATACATTTTTTTCTTTTTCTTCTTTTCTAAATTTTTTTTGTACTTTTGGAGTTTGAGAGTTCCAGGATAATGTTTTATGACTACCCGACCCGCCCAAGACTCGAAAAGGACTCTAAGTGCTAAGCATCGTGTGGAAATAGTGAAAGACTCACTAGGCAGCCGATAAAATGGACTTCAGGTTTCTACGACCCTAGGTGACCTTGCCTAGAGGTTTATCTTTTCGAACGGTAGCTTTCTCCATACTTCTTTTATTTATGGGGTTAAAACAGGGGCGAACCCAGTGTATATCTCCTCGGTTTATTCTACTTCCCCGCATCTTCCCTAAATGTTTTGGGAATAATTGTGCATTTTCTTGTGAGCTAGGTTCTGGATAATTGGCCGATGAGCTGTTACCACCGACAACTTGCCAGTGATACTCGTGCGGTGAAGTGGGGTTTTATTTATTTATTTTTTCTCTCTTTTTCTTTTTAAGTAGGTGGCTTTCTTGATCTAAGATTTACCTAAAGGCAGTACAATGAAAATGGTCTTGTGACTTGGCTTTGGACAATCGGGCGATGAGCTATTAGCACCGACAACTTGCTAGCCATAGCACCCTAGATAGTTCATTTGCTACCCAATTTCTGAAGAAACCGCTGAAAAGTGAGTTAGTGCAAAAAAATGTGTGTAGATGCTTAGGCTTAAAGTCCCCTCGAATGATAGGGCAGGTTGATAAGTCGTATACTTATGACCCCAATTTATTAGCCAAATTAAAAATGAATTTTAATTGGTGAGGACTCGAGACTAAGTCCACATTCGAGTGGACACCCGAGCTAATTAAGCCTAAAAACCTGAAGTGTCTAAGTGTTTAGGTCCTCTCGGATCATTTCCTAAAGTTAATAACTTCCAAATGCCAAAGTTCTCTCTCCCTAATTTGTTTCCTTTTTTTATCTTTTTCAAATTTTCATTTTTTTTTAATTTTATAAGAAACTAAAAGAAATTCTACGGAGTTAACATAATGATTTCAGGAATTGATTATCCACCCCCCCGTGCCTAAATGATGCATTGTCCACATTGGAAAATCAAAGACATGAAAAGGGTAGAGCAAATAGAATATCACCTGAATTTCGTGACAACACGGTTATTTCTGTAGAGAGAAGAGAGTATACACACGCACTAAGTTTAATACCTTTAGCTAGGCATAATATACATACAAAGAAGAAGTTGGGAATTCACAAGTGCAGCTCAGAATCAAAATCAAAAGGTTTATCTTGAAACCCATCTGCAGAAGATGTCCACAGATGTGGACCAAATTATGGTGCAGTCCCATGCCCCAAGGTCAAGTGGTTCTAAGGTTCTAGATGAAAATTGCCCAGAACCGAAGGTTGTGTTTGAGGGGCCGGGTCTGCTGTTGAGTGGGGCGAAACCCAAGACCAAAATGTCAGACAATGGATAAAGATGGTTCAATAGGTGTGGTTGTCCACTTAACATCTAACTCAGAAAAATAATCTGTTATTTTGAGCTTAGGTTGCATGCGAAAGACATCGTAAGGGTCCTGGTAAAAAGTTGGTGGTTTTAGGAACCCTTAGATCCAAACTTGTTTTTCCCTCAAAATTAACCTCCCAAACTTTCATTTCAACATTCCTATCCTCCAACATCAAGTGCTCAGGTTCCGGGACCTCTAGCATACCATTCACCCCATAAGATTTACCCAAGTCTAGAAATCGTGCCTGACTCAGAATTGACTTGCATACAATAATTTCCAAATCAAAATCATTCCCTTTGGGGTGTGGTTGACGAATGGGCTATTGATTGAATCTTCTAGTAAATGAGGATTCGAACCCTCCAAGTTAGCCCCAATCGAATCCAAATCTTCAATAATTGGACTGTCAAATGGTTCGTCAGATTCCTCAAGCCCGTTTGTCTCACTAAAATCATCTTCCCTACACTCAAGTGGGACTTCACTAAGAGATTCTTCACCCTCAGAATCAAAGAATCGATGATCGTCATTTATATATGTCTCAAAATCGATTATCAATTCCTGGTTGAAAGAGACATATTTTTCCTTGCTCCCTGGCTTGATGATCTCGAGTGAATCAATCGGGTCATCCTCAATGGGTTGCTCTAGCCCAACCTGGTCATCCCTGGTCTCAGAAAATGTATCCCCCCGACAGTCGCCTAATCGGGTTCAGACATTGGCTCTCTGGAAGGGGGTTCACCTTGAGAATCATCCCAAGATTTGACTAGGGCAACCACAAATTTCAACCCCAACCTCGACAATTTCCCAAGAAGAAACTCACCCAGGTCCCTATCCCTAACACATTGGAGCAAATCCAATAAAGAACTATTCAGCTCATCGATCATTTTTATCATAGGCTCCAATGCTTCAGTGCATGGTGTCGGCTGGGCTTCTAAAGATTGTATGGTGTTCCTGAAGTTAGCCAACAACCCGTCCTGGATCTGGTTCACCTGAACCGACTGGTTCAGTTTAGGGTTGGGTGGGTTTGGGTTCATTCTAGGGGAGTCAAGATATTCAGGTTCTCAGGTTCCTCCCTGATAGTAGGTCATCCCGAGTTGTTCAAAGAATGGTGGTGACCTATATTCAGAATAATTATGGGGAGGGTAAGTGTTATAATCAGCATATCCTTCATGGTTGTAGATCTGGTTGATCATCAAAGGATGGAGATCTATAATCATTGTAGCTCTTGGAAGGATAGTAATCGTAGTCTTGTTGTTTAAGGTTAGGCCCTGGACATTGAGGTCCGGATTCCTATCCCCAATCAAAGTTATCCTGGCTAATTGATGGGTAATTATAAGTCAAGTTGAGATAGTAATCATCTTGGGGATAAGTGGTGGTAGAAGGATAGGATGGGAAATGAGTGTAAGAAGTTGAAGGATACATTGTGGAGTAGGAGGGAAAACAGAATAGAGAAAGTTGCCTTACAGTACAATCAACCAAACCTATCCTTATATGGGTAGCCTAAAGACCTATAGACTCCCAGGAACCATCTTGAGATTATAAATGATTTAGTCTACTTTTATCCAGTCAGCACAACTAGTTAGAAGGAGGGACTGGGGAGAAGGTTCTTCCTTTGGCTTGCACTTTCAATTTCTAGTGTACCCCCTAGCCACGATCGTTTGACGCTACCCGCTTAGCTAAACATCAGATGGACCAGCAGAAGTAGATTAATCGAAAAAAATCTCAGTCTGAGCCTTGAAGAGCGAATAAATCCTTAAGGCCAACGTCTACTCATTTTTAGTTAGGTTTGGGATGATCGTGCTCTTGGAATGTGTTGGGCCCTTTAGATGGGTTGTGCCCTTAATGATCAGTTAAAATTTGTGTGCGTGCACAACTAGGGTTCTCAAACAAGGTTATTTGATGTTGTGTCTTTTAGGATTTAACCTTGTTTAGTAGCTTTTAGGGTTTAATTCTTAGGTTGGTTCAATCAAGGTTTAGTAGAGCACTCCAAGTTTTGAAAGCATGGGTGATGATATGTTCCTTTGGAAAGTAGAGAAAAAATGTGGAGTGCTTGGTTCAGCCCTAAGAATCAACCCTATGTGGCAAGCTACTTAATGAATCGCTTTTATTTTGAGTGGTGTGGCCCAAACAGTTCAAGCAATTGGCCTATTGCATCACTTAGTTAAGGCACACAACGATGTTTGACCTATTCAGATTTCTACTCACTTATTTGTGTGTTGAGTTAGGTGTACCTGGTCTAGAGGTCAGATCCTAGTTAAGTGGTAGAATCGATGTGATTGTGTGCCTTAGGGTGAGAAGTTGTGAGTGTTAAGTGTGTAGCTTTAAGAAAATCCCACAAGCGAAGAGTATTTTTTTTTTAATATATATGCTGAGATGAGATGAGATGAGTGGAGGTGGCAAACAAACAACCAAATCTTTCCTAGGGTTTATAAAAAGCACCTAAGTTGATTTGGGTTTGAGTTATTAGTGTGTGGAATGAAAACTATAGTTGGGGTGGTGTGGGGGACACTTGCAAAACACTCTACCTGCACTTTACTCTGGTCTACCGCACTTGGATATCCATGCTGGGGTACCTGCAAGGCAGTAGATCTGAGATAGGCGGGGTTAGTGTTTTGTGATTGCGAAGAAGAGTAGAAAATAATAAAGTAAATTTCGTTGCCTCCCCAGCAACAGTGCCAAAATGATCGCACGTGTTTCACAAGTTTGAAATCAAGGTTACAAGTAACCTATCATCGTAGTTGCAAAACACGTGGTCAAATAAAATTTATAACCAAAACTTGAAAAGTGAGTCCCAAGTCAAACATGGGGAGTCGAACATTTGGTTTATGAAATCCGCACTTCATTTTTATTTCTTTATTTCATTTTTGTCTTTTCTAATTTTTTTGGTATTTTTAACAAGCAGGAGATTAGGTTGATGAAAACTTTATCTACTTGCAAAAATATTAGAGAGAGAGGGAGAGGGAGAGAGAGAGAGAAACAATCATCTATTTATCAAGAATTGTTTGTTGCACTACGAAAGCAGGAAAAATCTACACTGTGAAAGTGTAAAAAGATAGAATGGGGTGAGAGAAATCCCCCTCGATGATTGCTTGGAGAACAACTCGCTCTGACGTCGCCTGGAGGAAGGTGGTGAGGAGCGGGATGAAGGAGGATAGAGCTAGAGGATGGAGGATGGGGCGGGACGACGTCGCCGCAAGGATCTTCTTCCTAAAGGGCAGTGAGAGGATGGCCATAGGATGATCCATGAATGGGGATGAGGGGAGGGAAAACGATTTGATTTTCTACTTTAGAGGAGAATCCCAGGCTTGGGACAAGCTCTCTCTAGAGCCTTGGAAGTGGTGAGAGGAAGAAAGGAAGAGATGGTTTGGAATGGTGGTTGGTAGGTCCTTTTATTGTGGAGGAAGAATAAATTCGCATCTGGGGTATTACTGAATCCATAAAAGTTGCTGCAATTGTCTCTGAAGATCTGATTGCACAGCATTCATAGGTCTTAATTGGCCTAAATTAGGCTAGGACTTAGCATAAGTTAGGGTAATTCATGCATGCACAAGCATTATTTACATCTTTTCTGCTTTCTTTTAGCTATGCATAAAATAATGCTATAATTATAGGTAATAAGCGATCAGAAGCTGGATCTAAAGCTGGATCTGATGAACAAAGAGTAACTGGTGTTGCAGCAGAGCTGGAGCGAAAGACCTAGATTAGATGTAGTAGATAACAATGTAAGGGAGTTAAGATATGCTATTCTATTAAGTAGGAATAAAGCAATAAATTATGAAGAACTTAGGACCATCCTAGCCCTAGGATAGCCTAGAAGCTTCCCCAAGCCTTAGCCACCCTTAGATTAGGTCACCACACCCTAGGAAACCTTAAAACCCTCATTCCAACCTCTTTCTGGACGTCCAGATGAGTTATAGGACATCTAGAACTCTTAGCCAACTCTCGCACACCATAAACCCACTTTTGCAATATTATTGGATGTCCAGACACTTGGTCAGACGTCCAATTTCTGCAGAATACCCAAGACAGAACCTAGAATCCTTCTTGACTTTGATTAGATGTCCAAAATTGAAGTCTGGACTTCTGATTTTTGAGTATAAGTCGTCTGATGCTATTATTGGACGTCTGGAACTACTTTCCAGTTCTTGTTTTGAGATTCAAGCCTTGATCTTGGATCTCTAGCTCCATAGACCTAATTCTAACCCCCTAAGAACCTAAATGAAGGTACCCTAACCCTTGTACATCACCTCTAGACCTCCTTAAAGACCTAATTAGGTCCTCACTAAACCTAATTGACTTAGATCATAGTCAATTACCATTGCTTAGTCAATTGGACTCATAGGGTTCAATTGAGCTCAGATCTCAACCCATACAAGTCCAATTGGACTCAATGAAAGTCCAATTGACCTAAGCCCAACCTAATTGAGTTATTTCACTCTCAATTAGGTTCACACCCATTCAATTAAACTTGTGTTAAGTTTAATTGCATTTCCACCTTAGCAATTAGGGTTTGCAACCCTAATTTAAGACCTACACCAACCTAAACCTCTTAAGACCTAACCTATATCACTTAGACACCTAGGGCACGACCACACACACACACACACACCCATTCATGCACTCCCACACCAGCTAGAGTGTTCTAGGTTCTTCCAAAGGTGGTGCCACTCTTGGTTGCCAAAATTAGCAACTAAGAGCCATTCAAATTGGAGATCCACAAATGGTGGATCTAAAAACCACCTCTCTCTCTCTTTGGCCGGCCACTCTTGGAGCTCTCTCTAGAGAGCTCCACACTTCTCTAGAGAGTCTCCCTTATGTCTATAAAAAGACCTAAGGGGTGACCATTTGCCCCCATCCATTCTTGGCTTCATTCTCACTTGGCTTCCATTTAGTTTAGCTACATCCACCTCCACTCCACCTCCACGAGTTGCTTCACCATGGCCACCACCATCTCCATACCAAGATGTTGGATCACCTCCTCAACCTTTCTGCAAGGGTTGACCTAAGCACCATTGGCCGCCCCTCCTCCTCTCAACCAAGTCAAAGGCCATCGGAGCCCACCTCTGAATGCCTTTAGTTCTACTAGACTAGATTATAGTTCTTCATAGATTTAATGCTTTATTTACTGCTTAGTAGTGTAGCTCTTTATTCTCCCCCAATGATGCATGCAAAATCCCCCCATAGATTCGTGTACGTAGTCATTTTCTACTAGTGAGTAGTTTTATTTCCCTATACAAGCATTCCTCTACCTGTGCTCTGCAACTCTGATATCATCATCATCTTTTTTATATATAAATATATATGTTGAAAATCACCATGTGCCTAGTTATCATCTTTTGGTGTGATTGAAGTTGCATGTTTTAATTAATATCTTTTGGCAACTAGCATGTCGTACATCAATACGTAAATCACCATAAACCGGCATGATATTTTAATCAACTAGAGCGAAAGAGATCAATTTCAAATTTGCATTTCCATAAATGCCTCCCAAAGACGAACGACCGGGACTCCAAGTCTCGTTATCTTTATAAATATTTTTGTTGATCGTATTGCACACTATACTACGATGCTTTTTCTTATCAAAAACATGCTTTACGATTCCCAACAAGATTCGCCCTTCAAATCCTCTTGCTGGCACATGCAGACCATTAGTGACAGCTGCAAGCGTCACTAAAGGTGTGTGTCGCTAAAGATCCGCTCCGCTGGCATTCACATCATGAGCCCATGCTCCCTACGCCTTGCGCGTGCACGCACGCTGGCATGTGCGGCTGCACTGTGCACGGTATGCTGCTACGATTGTGGCTGTGCACATGCGCTACGTGAGGCTGTGGTTGTGCACGTGCACTGCACGTGGCTGCTGTTGGCCGACATTGGGCGGCTTGGATGGCGCCATCTGGGTCGTCCATTCTTCTTTCTTTTGTAGACGATGCCACGGTGCTCAGATTGAGATGATTCTCACGTTGCTAGACTGCGATCGTCGCTCCAAATCCATCCGTACGGTTGAATTTTCCACCCGAAACCCGTATGGATGTCGCATTTCCCCCAGGTCGTTGATCTTCCTCGGACCTCGTATGGTGCTATGGTTCTCCGATCTAGACTATTTTAGAGGCGTTAGACTCCGATCGTCATTTTAATCAGATCCGTACGATCTGATCATTTATCCGAGGCCCTGAAATTATTCTTCTTCTCTCCTGACCATAAAAAGGACATAATTAACCTAAAATATATACAGCTACTCTAAATGCACAATGATGCATGTTATGTAATATTTATAACATGAAATGCAAATCTAAGCCTAGGAACATGCATGAATAGGCATTTTAAGTTAAATAGATGTGTCTATATCATACCCCCATGCCTATCTTTTGCTAGTCCCTAGCAAAATTAAACTACATGCTACATATAAAATCAAAATTTGGATTAAATCGCTTAGGCCTAAGTCAGTTATTAACAATAGAAAATTTCAACTAAGGTCCAAAACTATGAAGTCTCAACAGTACCCGACTGTCTGCCAGATTGCAGACTGCCCAAGTCCTTGCCTTATTTGAAAAGGGAAGATACATTTTTTTATTTTTCCTCTTTTCTAATTTTTTTTTGTACTTTTGAAGTTTGAGAGTTCCAGGATAACGTTTTACGGCTACCTGACTCACCCAAGACTTGAAAAGGACTCTAAGTGCTAAGCATCTTGTGGAAATCGTGAAAGACTTACTAGGCGACTGTTAAAATAGACTTCGAGTTTCTACGACCCTAGGTGACCTTGCCTAGAGGTTTATCTTTTCAAACGGTAGCTTTGTCGCTGTTTTATTTATGGGGTCAACACAAGGGCGAACTCAGTGTATATCTCCCCGGTTTATTCTACTTCCCCACTTCTTCCCTAAATGTTTTGGGAATTATTATGCATTTTTTTGTGAGCTGGGTTCTCGACAACCGGCCGATGAGCTGTTACCACCGACAACTTGCCAGCCATACTCGTGAGGTGAAGCATGGTTTTACTTATTTTTTTTTATCTCCTTTTTCTATTTTCTTTTTCTTTTCTCTCTTTTTTTTTTAAGTAGGTGGCTTTCCTGATCTAAGATTTACCTAAAGGCAGTACAATGAAAATGGTCTTGCGACTGGGCTTTGGACAATCGGCTGATGAGCTGTTACCACTGACAACTTGCCAGCCATACCACCCTAGATAGTTCATTAGCTACCCAATTTTTGAAGAAATCGTCGAAAAGTGAGTCAATGCAAAAAGCTGTGTAGATGCTTAGGCTTAAAGTCCCCGCAAATCATAGGGCTGGTTGATAAGTCGTTGTTGGGACACGTACAACACATTTTTGGTTAGAAAAAGCATCGTAGTATAGTGCACAATACGATCAAACAAAAATATTTATAAAGATAACGAGACTTGGAGTCCTGGTTGTTCGTCTCTGGGAGGCGTTTATGGAAATGCAGATTCGAAATCGATTTCTTTTTCTCTACTTAAAATCTCATGTCGGTTTATGGTGATTTACATATTGATGTACGACATGCTAGTTGCCAAAAGATAGTAATTAAAAGCAGGCAACTTCAATCACACAAAATATTTTGCAATAAGCTCATGGCAATTTTCACGCGTAGATATATATATAGAAAAATAGATTTTCATTCATTCAATTCATGATGGTGGCTACAACGTTAAGCTCGTGGAAAGCTTATAGGGGAATGCTTGGAAATGCAAATCTAGTTAACAGAAAATGATTGCATACATGAATTCAAGGGGGGATTATGCATGCATCATTGGGGGAGAACATGGAGCTACACTACTAAGCAGTAAATAAAGCATGTAAATCTAAGAAGAACTATAATCTTGTCTAGAAGAAATAAGGGCATTCGGAGGTGGGATCCAATGGCCTTTGAGTTTGTTGAGAGGAGGAGGGGTGGCCAATGGTGCTTAGTTCGGACCTTGGAGAGAGGTTGGAGAGGTGATCCAACATCTTCGCATGGAGGTGGTGGTGGCCATGGTGAAGCTACTGGTGGACATGGAGGTGGAGTGGATGTGGAATAAAACTAAACTGAATGGAACCAACAGTGGATGGGTGCAAATGGCCACCCCTTAGGTCTTTTTATAGACCTAAGGGAAGCTCTCTACAGAATTATGGAATTCTCTAGAGAGGCCTATGGTGGGAGCTTGTGGGAGAGTGAGAGAGAGAGAGGATGGATGGTGGTTTTTAGATCAACCAAATGTGGATCTAAAAATTGAATGGCTCTTGGTTGCTAATTTTAGCAACCAAGGCAACAACATATGGTAGAGATTTCTAGAGAACTCTAGGATAGCTATTTTTCATGTGGATGGTGTGTGTGGGTGTGTATGGGTCGAAACTTAGGTGGCTAGGCTGATTAGGTTAGGTTCTAGTGGGTTTTTTAGCAACCAAGGAAACAACATATGGTAGGGATTTCTAGAGAACTCTAGGATAGCTATTTTTCATGTGGATGGTGTGTGTGGGTGTGTATGGGTCGAAACTTAGGTGGCTAGGTTGATTAGGTTAGGTTCTAGTGGGTTTAGGTCAAGGTAGGTCTCAAATTAGGGTTGTAAACCCTAATTCACTAAGGTAAAGTGCAATTAAGTTTAATACAAGTTTAATTGGGTGCATGAAAACTTAATTGAGAGTAAAATAACTCAATTAAGTTAGGTCTAGGTCAATTGGACTCTCACTGAGTCCAATTGGATAGTGTATGCTGAGATCAGGGCTCAATTAGACTTAATGACTCCAATTGAACAAGCTGATGGAATTGACTAAGATCCAAGTCGATTAGGTCTATTGAGGACCTAATTAGGTCCTTAGGGAGGTCTAGAGGTCATGTACTACGGTTAGGGCACCTTAATTTAGGTTCCTATGGGGTTGGAATTGGGTTTAGGGACCTAGAGATCCAAGTTCAAGGCTTGAATCTCAAAACAAGGTTTGGAGGGTAGTTCTGGACGTCCAATAAAAGTGTCAGACATCTTATAGTGAAAAATCAAAAGTTCAGACTAGTTGTTTGGATGTCCAATTAGAGTCAGGAGGGATTCTAGGTTCTGTGTTGGCTATTCTGCAGAAATTCGATGTTTGACCAAGTGTCTGGATGTCCAATAACACTATAGAAGTGGGTTTAAGATGTGTAGGAGTTGGCTAAGGGTTCTGGATGTCCTATAACTCATCTGGACGTCCAGATAGAGGCTAGAATTAGGGTTCTAAGGTTTCCTAATGTGCAGTGACCTAATCTAAGGGTGGCTAAGGCTTGGGGAGGCTTCTAGGCTGTCCTAGGGCTAGGATGGACCTAAGTCCTTCACAATTTACTGCTTTATTCCTACTTAAATAGAATAGCATACCTCAACCCCTTATGTTATTGTCTACTACATCTTATTCTAGGTCTTTTGCTCCAGCTCTGCTACAACACCAGTTATTCTTTATTCTTCAGATCCAGCTTTAGATCTACCTTCTGGTCAGCTTATTACTTGTAATTGACATAATGCACCTAATCAGCACATTATAGCATTATTTTATGCATAGCTAAAAGAAAGCAGTAAAGATGCAAATAATACTTATGCATGCATGAATTATCCTAACTTTAGCTAAGTCCTACCCTAATTTAGGTCAATTAAGACCTATGATTGCTGCACAACCATAACCCCATGCCTAAATCTTGCTAGTCCCTAGCAAATGCAAGACTAAATTATTCACAGAAGGGTCCCTAAGGGATTGATTATTTTATCAAGTGTATGCCTAGAGACTTTTCTCCTTTTTGTTTTCATCCTATGCTCTAGAAATCCAGACAATCGTGAAAGTGTAGCTATGTAGCTTTTGCAACGGATTTGAGTGAAAAACTAATTCACCTCCAAAGCCTGTACTTGACCCTTAGTAAAAATTCTAGTGGGATAGGCAGACTTCTTCCCTTGGGGTATTCAAAATATTCTATGAATTCCACCCGGCTTTAAGCTTAGGTAGAGAATCATAGAGGGAAAAGATTATATATTTGGTGGCTCACTCTCGACTGGTGCTACATAGAGATTACTACTATAGAGTCTAGATTCCCAAATTTTTACGTAACTCAACTCAGAGAAAGACGAGAAAAACTATGGTCCCTTTTGGTTCCTTTGTATTCATTCTCTCTTTTTCTTTTTCTTTTTATTTTCTTTTCTTTCTTTTTCTTAGAGCTCACAATCTCACCAGATTCACACATATGACCTGTATTTGCTGGTCTCACTTGGCATTAACACTTTAATTGAGTTTCCATAACCCTAACACTAAGTCGAAATTCCTCAACCAGTATTCAGGCAGTCAGAAACACAAAAAAATAGGTTAAGGCCGTATTTGGTGGATCTCATATTTATTCGGTGGTATTAACTCAATGCAAATGAAATAAACACTAAATATTCACAAACTCTTTTTCTTCTTGCTTTTTTTTCTTTTTATAATTCTTTTTCTTTCTTTCTTTCTTTTTCTTTTTCTTTTTTTTTTCTATGTAAATTTTTTCAACACAACACACGCTAGCATACATTCATGAACTTTATTGAGGAGGCATTATTAGGGATTGGTGGTACTCAAGAGACATTGGGTGGCTTATTTGGTGGAAGTACCTACTCACGGCATTGAGAGAGATGGATAGGACGGTGTATTTCTGACCTTGACATCAATACCCTCCTTCAGCCGAAGATTTCGTAAAGAATGGTCGTAACCATCCACCTTAGCCCTTGTTTTTTTAAAACTCGCTCTATACATATTTGCTTTATTTGGTGGCTCTCAAAATTTCACACAAAATGTATACGCAGGAACCGTGAGCGAAAACTATGCCAAATCTCTAAGTATCATCACCTAATTATCTAGGATTCTGGATTCCTTGCACTAATCTTAGAGCACCAGTACACTCTACTCTCATCTCACACTATTTGGTGGATTTTTGGACAAAAATCTGCTTCACTCCCAAAACATTGTCCAGGGGTTCAGGAGAAGAAGCACTGCTTCTCGACAGACTAAAGACATTTATCAACCTTCACCATGAATCCATTGTAAATTCTACATGTGTGTGAAAAATTGTACTGGGTTCCAAATTACAGGAATCAACTAGAGGATAAAATCCCTAATGCATTCTCTTAATAAGATAATCTTATTCATGGATGCACTACGTATATATGCTATAAACAAGTAAGCTCTTAAATTTGTACTTCATGAAATTTTCCCTTTCGGGTTACATTCAGCTTGACCCTAGATTTAGAACAAAAGGTGAGTGGGTGAGTTGAAAGTGGCTGTTGCAGACGATTTTTATCTCCAATGCGAGCATTGGAGGTGGAGTCGGTTGTTCTTTCATTTAGGGTCCTAAAGTACGTTTGACATGCAGCTCTGAGGTTTTCCTAAATGTTAGCATAAAAAATTTTAGTTTTGTCGTATCTACCCCACCATGCCTAAGTTCTTGCATGTCCTCATGCATGAATATAAAAGAACATAAGTACAGCTGGGAGTAAATGGGTAGAAATCACCTGGAATTTCTCCTAAGAATATACATTCAGCATCGGCCAACCTGACAGTATGCAATATGCAGAAAGAAAATATGCTAAAAGAAAAATATGCTATGTATAACGTGAGTATGTATAGAGTGATGGTAGAATGTGGAGCAGATGCTGAGTTTAACGCCTCCAGCTAGGCGAAAACTCAATCAAATGTATCAGTTCTTGCATAGGAGCCAGTCAAGATCAAGAGAAAGATGTGCTCGTATGCTCCCAGAATCAATGGTTCGGAGATGCGAACCTACTGATTGTGCACCCCTACTCTAAAAAGTCTAGCTATAAGAAAGTGTGGAGTGGTGGTTGAAAATAAAGGATAATCAGAGGGGGGATCAAGATGTTGATTCAGCTGATTTATCATGTCCCACAATTCAACAGGACATTGCTGAGGGAGTTGATCAAAATGTATCTCAGAACCAGAATCTAAGTCATAGGGATCCTCATAACAATAATTGACATCAAAGATCATGCCCTCTCTTGAAATGAAATATGAAGTAGTTTCGATTCGAATAACTAACGAACACTCGCAATTAACTCGTGAAATGTAATGAAGCGAGTTTCCTCGACCTATAGGGAGGTAAACTCAACCACAAGGGAGGTAAACTAGCTCGCAAGCTTCACCGCCGTATGGAGCGAATATGAAGTGAAATTCGAATTCGAATAACTAACGAACACTCGCAATTAACTTGTGAAATGTAATGAAGCGAGTTTCCCCTTGGCTAGGGGAAACGAAGAGTAATGAAATGGAACGAGTTAATTGCGTATCTACTGTAATACACGTGTGCGCGGGCATTTCACTTCATATTCGCTTCACTCATATTTTGAATGAATTCGAATAACTAACTCATGTGGACGAATGCACCAACGGCGTACGGGGCTTGAGGACAAGCCCCTTTCGGGCTGTATTCGTGAAAGTAGAAGATCTGTGGGGAGGTCACTGAAATCCTCGTCAGAAATTACTTCATCCTCATCAGTACTCATCTCTGATTCATCGGAAGCTGACTCTTCCGGCTCTGAGTTGAGCCATCCATTAGATTGACTAGGATGGTAGGTGCATCCCCAGCTCATTCTGCCTAAAGCTTCACCCTCATATTTATTGGGTTCCTCAGTAAGCCTTAGGTAGCATATTTATTTCTTTGTTCAAGTCATCCATAGCTACTTCTGGTCTTCGGATGTCAGGATCAGGGATAGAAAGTATCATCTCATAATCTTTAACATCTGAATTAGGCTTATAGGTGAAAGAAGAAGAGTGCAAATCAGAAGATGTTGGCTCTAGCATAGGTTCACCTACAATGGGAAGTGGCCTAGATTGATCAGTAGTGTCACATGTAATGTTTGCCTCAAGATCCATATCCCCAACTGGATCTACTTCCCTTATCTCAGTTGGGTTTTCTAACCCATGAGGTATCTCCTAGGATTTAGAATAATCCGATTGTGGCTCACTTCTAGAGATATCTGTCCTTTCCTCCTCAATTTCCTAAATGGAGTTCTCAGACGAACCCATTTCGCATACTTCCTGCTCCTGTCTCATATCCAAGCTAGATTCTTCTTCCCCTGAATGATCTTCCAGCATATGCTCCCGAGAATCTTCTGTGTGTCCTTCCGACGTAATCGTTTCAGATTCTTCGAGGTCTTCAAGGTTATTTTTCACTTGATATCTCAAAAGCAGTTATTCTTGAGTTTCCTGATTTTGTCCAATTATCCTTGTTATCCCCATTGTTCCTTGAAGGAGCTCCACCACAGCTTGTTGATACGGAATCCAGCTTTGTCTTTGGTTCGGCTCAGTGATAGCTTGGATTTTGTGTAGGTAGAATGCAGCCTTCTCCTTAGCGCTAGCTATAGCTCTTTGTATTCTGTAATGCGGTCGCATATGCACTGGTAGTTCTTCAGGGGTTCCAAGGGGTGAATAAGGTCTACGCATATTCAACGGGTGAGAAGCAGGAGTATGAAATCCATATCTTGGGTTATAAGATGCGATCCTTTGAGGGACCAGCTGGTATGGGGCATAATATCTAGGGTCAAGATATGGGTTAACCATTTCGGTAACTTGAGAAGGATCAGGCGAAGTGAAAAGTCATCTTCGCCACCTTGGGTTCTGATCCCAAGGTTGAGCTGATTCAATGACCCGGGCTCTCAGATAAGTTTGTGGGTCCAGCTCTTCCGAATGTTGATTAGGTCTAGATCCAAGGTTAGCCATTGCAACTAGGCAGATAGAAGAAGAGGGTGGGGATAAGATGGCCTGGGCGAAGTGACTCGCCTCCTTGGGAGCGACTCCCAAGGTTCAACCAGTCGAGGTCTGAGTGACCTCCTTCCTTACATGCACCACCCAACCCCTAGGTTGGTGTAGCCAAGCCAGCCAAGGCTAAGGCCCTATCAATCAGATGGTCCTTATAATCAGATGACTAGATTTTCAGTTTTAAGTTTGAATTCCTGAAGAAAAATTCCTCATACAACCGACTGAAAGTGATTCCCGCCTCTCAAACTAACCCAGCCAGTCTGGTTACCAGGGGACTAAGGGGAAGGTTCTTCCTTTGGCTTACGCCTCCGGTTTCGTTACCCCTTAGCCATGGTCGTTTGACAAGAAAAATTCATCATACAACCGACTGAAAGTGATTCCCGCCTCTCAAACTAACCTAGCCAGTCTGGTTACCAGGGGACTAAGGGGAAGGTTCTTCCTTTGGCTTACGCCTCCAGTTTTGTTACCCCTTAGCCATGGTCGTTTAACACTACCTCGCAGACTTAGTCACCAGGTTTGGCAAGAGAGATTGAAAACACCCAATAGTATGACAACAAATTCGGGTTAATTTCATGTTTTAAAATTAATTTTAGCCCTTTTTTTCTTCAGTTGGGTTTTATGGTGAGTGGCCTACAAGGTGACCAAGCTCACCGGCTAAACCTTAGACTTGATTAAGTGTAGTCTAGCCCAAATATATGGTCTCTAGAGTTTAACCCTAAAGATGTAACCTAAGGTTCATGTAATTCTAGGGTTTTTTTTCTTTTTAGTAGACTATGAAATAAAAATACCTCTCTGGAAAAAATTGGAATCCAAATAAGTTGAAATTTTGCAAGTAGATTCATTTTTCAATTATCTTTTCAAAGTATTTTTTTGTAATTTTTACTGTTTCAACTGAATTTATAGAGATTTTTAAATGTCAAGGGGTCCGATTTGGAATTTTGACCCCTGGTCGATTTTTCAAATTTAAATAGTATCAAATGATTTTTCAAAAATTCTAAAAAAATATGGAATTTAAATCCAATGAGATCAGCTTTCAAAACCCACATTTTTAGTCAAAATAGATTCGCGGATTGCTCAGAATTGCTTTTTGAATTTTGAAAATTTTCAAATCTGGGTCAGTCCGACTCCCTTGCACTTCACGAATTTTTAAAAATTTTGTACTTGGAATTTTTTTCAAAAGAATAGTGTCATTTGAAAGATGGTTTGAAAATTAAGGTATAGCCATAATTTCGGATTTTTTCGTCCACTAATTTTTCAGCAATTGAATTTAGAAATCGGAATTTGAAGACTAGCTCAAAATCAGAGGGTGGTGAGAAAGCTTTTAAAAGGTGTTTGAGTTTAAAAATGAAACTTTCCACCAAAAATTTCTTCTTTTTAATAAAAAGAGAATTTTTTTTCAAAGGATTTTCAAATTTTTTTTTTTTGCTTTTTCAAAACTATCCTAGGATTCAAAAAGAAACCTAATCTAACTTCCTAGATTATTTTTATTTTTTTTCTTTTTCACAAAAATGACTAGGCTTTTTTTTTTCAAATAAATCTAACCTAGGGTTCAAAAAGGGAAATCCTAATCTAAGATGAGATGTGCATCTGATTTTTTTAATCTGCACTCGCTGCATCTGCAGATTCCCATTTTTCCTATTTTCCTGCACATCAAAAGACAAGCAAAGGAAGATTTGTCAGTGATAGCTCAAAAGATCGAAATAAAAAATGGCGTTACCTCCCCAGCAACGACACCACTTGTTGTGAACCGTAGAGCGTATTTTTGATAAGAAAAAGCATCATAGTGTACTGTGCAATACGATCAAACAAAAATATTTATAAAGATAACGAGACTTGGAGTCCCGGTCATTTGTCTCTGGGAGGCATTTATGCAAATGCAGATTTGAAATCGATCTCTTTCACTCTACTTGCTTAAAATCTCATGTCAGTTTATGGTGATTTACGCATTGATGTACAACACGCTAGTTGCCAAAAGATAGTAATTAAAAGCAGGCAACTTCAATCACACAAAATATATTGCAATAAGCTCATGGTGATTTTCACGCATAGATATATATAGAAAAAAACATTTTCATTCATTCAATTCATTATGGTGGCTACAACATTAAGCTCGTGGAAAGCTTATAGAGGAATGCTTGGAAATACAAATCTAGATAGCAGAAAACGATCGCATACATGAATCTAAGGGGGGATTATGCATGCATCATTGGGGGAGAACATGGAGCTACACTACTAAGCGGTAAATAAAGCATGTAAATCTAAGAAGAACTATAATCTAGTCTAGAAGAAATAAGGGCATTCGGAGGTAGGCTCCGATGGCCTTTGAGTTGGTTGAGAGGAGGAAGGGCGATCAATGGTGCTTAGGCTGACCCTTGGAGAGAGGTTGGAGAGGTGATCCAACATCTTGGCGTGGAGGTGGTGGTGGCCATGGTGAAGCTACTGGTGGACATGGAGGTGGAGTGGATGTGGAATGAAACTAAGCTAAATGGACCTAAGAGTGGATGGGTGCAAATGGCCACCCCTTAGGTCTTTTTATAGACCTAAGGGAAGCTCTCTAGAGAATTATGGAATTCTCTAGAGCAGCCTATGGTGGGAGCTCGTGGGAGAGTGAGAGAGAGAGGATGGATGGTGGTTTTTAGATCCACCAAATGTGGATCTGAAAATTGAATGGCTCTTGGCTGCTAATTTTAGCAGCCAAGGCAACAACACATGGTAGAGAGTTCTAGAGAACTCTAGGCCAAGTATTTTTCATGTGGATGGTGTGTGTGGGTGTGTGTAGGTCAAAACTTAGGTGGCTAGGTTGATTAGGTTAGGTTCTAGTAGGTTTAGGTTAAGGTAGGTCTCAAATTAGGGTTGTAAACCCTAATTCACTAACATAAAGTGCAATTAAACTTAATATAAGTTCAATTGGGTGTGTGAAAACTTAATTGAGAGTAAAATAACTCAATTAAGTCAGGTCTAGGTCAATTGGACTCTCACTGAGTCCAATTGGATAGTGTATGCTGAGATCAGGGCTCAGTTGGACTCAATGCATCCAATTGAATACGCTAATGGAATTGACTAAGATCCAAGTCAATTAAGTTTAGTGAGGACCTAATTAGGTCCTTAGGGAGGTCTAGAGGTGATGTACTAGGGTTAGGGCACCTTAATTTAGGTTCCTATGGGGTTGGAATTGGGTTTAGTTACCTAAAGATCCAAGTTCAAGGCTTGAATCTCAAAATAGGGTCTAGAGGGCAGTTCTGGACATCCAATAATAGTGTTAGACGACTTATAGTAAAAAATCAGAAGTCCAAACTTGTTGTCTAGACGTCCAATCAGAGTCAGGAGGGATTCTAGATTCTATCTTGGCTATTTTGCAGAAATTGGACGTCTGACCAAGCGTCTAGACGTCCAATAACATTGCAGAAGTGGGTTTAAGGTGTGCGGAAGTTGGCTAAGGGTTCTGGACGTCTGACAAGAGTGGAAATCGTGTATTTTGAAATCTTCAGAAATCGTAGTATAGTTGCGAAATCCCCTTGACAAAACATTTATAATATCGAAACTCGATGGATTTTATTCTTTTGAAAACTTCAGTCGCAGTCATTCATCTCTGGGAGGTGTGAAAACAAGTCAAGATTTAGATGGGCTTAGTCCAACCTAAATCTAATCTAACCTAATATTTTTATCTTTTTTTGTTTTTGATCTTTTATTTTGAAACACAAAATGAAAGCATACGTCGAAGTTACAAGCCATGAAGATAATAGCATGCATACAAAACCATTAGACAAGAGTATCATGCATCAAAAATTAAGTCACTATAAAATACGGATACACGGAAATAAAGCTAAACTAAAGAAAGGATCAACTAAGAGAGGCTAAGGAGAAGCCTTCTTGGCTATCCACTAAAGAGAGGAGGATGAGTGTTGCACCCAAGTGGAGAGAGGAGGGTGTTGCACCATTTCTCTACCAGTGGCTATCCTTGAGAAGACCTTGAGGGGGAGTATTCTCTATGGCCATCTAAGAAGAAAAATAAAATGGGGATGTGGATCCTCTATGGTGGAAGAAGAGGGCACACCCACAAGAAGAAAGGAGAAGGTGTTGCATCCTTATGCTCTTCATCTTCTTGCCACCCTCATGAAGATGCCTTGGAGGAGCTTCTTCTTTAGCTGTCCATGGAGGGAGCCTTGGAGGAAGTGGATAGCCTTGAGAGGGAGAGGAGGAGGTGTGGTCACAAGTTGAGAGGAAGAGAGTGGTGGAGATGGTGAATTTTGTGGCTCTTTCTTTGCCCTTATGGAAGGCTCCATTTGGCTGCCACTTTTGGTTGCTCCAAACTTAGGTAATGCCACATTTTTAGGATCTAGGTTTGACACAAGTTTTTAGGGTTTCCAAGAGAGTGTGCATGGGTTTGGTAGGGGTAGAATGGGAAGGGGTGTGTGTGTGTGTGGGTGTGTATTTTTCATTAGACTAAGTTGTGGGTTTTGGTAGGGTTAGGTGCTAAATAGGTTTGGTCAATCCAGATTAAGTGGGTGTGGACCTAATTAGGCTTAGGAAAGTCTAATTGGATAGGAGTGAACCTAATTAGGTCTAGGTCAAGTCTAATTTGATGTGTGCATGTGATTAGGCTAGGGTAACCCTAATAGGTATGAGTCAATTAGATACTGGGTGGATCCAATTGGGCTCACGTGCACCCAATCAACTGTAGATTCACCCAATTTGGTATGGGATGGTTTAATTGGGTTAGGGATAGGATAAGTAGGGCTATATATAGTGGAATAGTCTTAGTAGGTCTCTAATTAGGTTTCCTAGGGTGTTCGGTGGGGTTCCTAGGTCAAAATAGGCAAGCTAGGGCTTCCAACACCAAAATCAGGAACCAGACAGCAGTATCAGACGTCCAGGATAGTGGTCAGATGTCTTATACTACAAAATTGGATGTCTGGACAATAAATTAGATGTCCAATTCTGTGTCAGTATGAGTTTTGGCTTCCAGGATTTTTATTTTGCAGAAATCAAACGTCCAGCTGGATGTCTGGACGTCCTAAAGGGTGCTGAAGAGTGGGTTTTAGGTTTTCTAAGGTGGGTTTTGGTTCCTAAGTGTTTGGAGAGGGATAGGGTGGATAAGAACATGGATAGTGCTATCCATGTTCTTATCCACCCTATCCCTCTCCAAACACTTAGGAACCAAAACCCACGTTAGAAAACCTAAAACCCACTCTTCAGCACTAAGGTGCCCTAATAGAGGTAATTTTGTTTTTGGGAAGGCTGTCCTAGGGTTTCTAAAGGTAGGGATAAGGCTATCCTCCTCACTCCTCTTACTTGGATCAGTCTTCTTCCTTTGTTGCTTTATTCCACTATCTCTATCCTAGATCACTTTATTACTTGCAAATAGTAATAGAAACCATTAACTAGCAGGATATCTCATCCTATTCTAAATAGACTGATGCAATGCATGATATGCAAGATATGAGTGTAATATCCACAATTTAAGCTAGGTTCAGACATTATTTAGGTTGATTAGGACCCATGATTGCTATGTAATCATACCCCCTTGCCTAAACTTTTCTAGTCCCTAGCAAATGCAAGACTAAATGCATGACTACGTTATTTGCAAATTAATCCCTTAAGGACTGCTTATTCTTTTTATCAAAGAGATTGACAAAAGATTTCTCTCCTTTTGTTTCATCCAGAAATCTTGAAATCCAGATAAGTGAAAGTGTAGCTATGTAGCTTTCGTAACGGAATCGAGTGAAAAACCTATTTCACTTCTAAAGTCTGTGCTTGACCCCAAGTAAAATTCTAGCGAGATAGGCGAACTTCTTCCCTCGGGGTATTCAAGATATTCTATGAATTCCACCCTGTCTTTAAGCTTAGGTAGAGAATTTTAGAGGGAGATGGTTGTTTATTGGTGGCTCACTCTCACTTGGTACTACATAGAAATTAGTAGTATAGAATCTAGATTCCCAAATTATTAACTCAACCTAGAGAAAGACGAGAAAACCTATGCTCTCTTTTGGTTCCTTTGTATTCATTCTCTCTTACTCTTTTTTTTTTTTTTTTAGAGTTCACAATCTCACCAAATTCTCACGTATGATTTGTATTTGGTGGTCTTACTTGGTATTAACACTTTAATTGAGCTCTCATAACCTTAACACTAAGTTGGAATTCCTCAGCCAGTATTCGGGGGATTAGAAACACAGAAAAATAGGTTAAGGCCTTATTTGGTTGTATTGCCTCAATGCAATTGAAATAAACACTAAATATTCATACTCTTTTCCTTTGCCTTTTCTTCTTTTCTTTTTTTTTTTCTTTTTCAATTTTTCTCTTTTTTTTCATTCATTTTTCTTCTTCCCATTTTTTCTCTGTATATTTTTCTTTTCTCAACATAACACAAGCTAGCATACATTCACGAACTTTATTGAGGAGACATTATTAGGGATTGGTGATACTCAAGAGACATTGGGTGGCTTATTTGGTGGAAGTGCCTACTCATGACATCGGGAAAGATGGATAGGATGGTGTATTTCTGACCTTGACATCAATACCCTCCTTCAACCGAGGATTCCGTAAAGAATGGTTGTAACCATTCACCTTAGCTCTAGTTTTATGAAAACTCACTCTCTGCATATTTGTCTTATTTGGTGGCTCTCAAAATTTCACGCAAAAATGTATACACAGGATCCGAGAGCGAAAACTCTGCCTAATCTCTGAGTATCATTACCTAATTATCTACGATTCCAGATTCCTTGCACTAATCTTAGAGCACTAGTACACTCTACTCTCATCTCACACTATTTGGTGGATTCTTTTGGAAGAAAATCTGCCTAACTCCCAAAACACTATCCAAGGGTTTAGGAAAAGAAGCACTGCTTCTTCTGGACAAACTAAAGACGTTTATTGGCCTTCACCATGAATCCATTGCAAATTCTACGTGTGTGTGAAAATTATACTGGATTCCAGATTACAAGAATCAACTAGAGGATGAAATCTTTAATACATTCTCTTGATAAAAATCTTATTCATGAATGCAATATATATATATGCTATAAACAAGTAACCTGTTATATTCGTACTTCATGAAATTTCCCTTTCGGGTTACATTCAGCTTGACCCAAAATTTAGAACAAAAGGTGAGCGGGTGAGTCGGAAGTGGCTGTTGCAGATGATTTTTAGCTCCAATGAAAACATTGGAGGTGGAGTCGATTATTCTCAATTTAAGGACCCTAAAGTGCAATTATCATGATGTACGAAAGGTTTTTCCTATGTGTTGGTAGAAAAATTTCAGTTCACAATTACTACCCCCCCATGCCTACTTCCTTGCATGTCCTCATGCATTAATACAAAGAAAAATAAATTAAGACAGGGAGTAAATGGGTAGAATTCACCTGGAATGGCTCCTGAATTTTGACGTTCCACTTATTCCAACACCTGAAATTGAATATGTAGGAAAATATGCCAAATAAAATATGCTATATATAAGTGCTGAGATTAATGCCTCCAGTTGGGCGTACACACAAAAAGGATATACCAATACAGTATTGAGAATGACAAGTAAGATGATAAGAATTTTAATCTCGTTCGCCAATAGCGGGTTGCAAATGCGAACCAACTGTCCATGAATTCCAAGTCCAAATAATTGGAAAAATATGTAGATGGGGCTTGGGATTATTTGCAGCCAGATGCTATAGAAGAAAGACAGATAAATACAGGTGCCTAGAAGAAATGAATATGAAGGCATCTCGAAGAGGTGATGGAGAATGTGGGTGGTAGGGGTATGGGTGGAGTCGTGTGGGGTGAAATCATATGGGTCTTGATAATGGTGATGAATGGAAGGCATGACCCAAGTGATGTGGTCAGATCTGGAAATCGAGGTCCACTGATCAGTCTCTGTCTCTACCAAAGATGTTTGGGTATCATCTTCTTCTTTTATCTCTTCCAAATTTTCCAATGCCAATTCCCAATTATCACATGATTCCCCAAAATTTTTAGCTTCCTCTGATAACTCATCATATGTTATCCCCAACAGTCTTTCAATATCTTGAATATCCTTTACATAAGGGGATATTTCCTTCTCACTTAGATGAAATTGGTCATTAGATTTAATAGTGAGTCCCTCCATAAAAGTGGAATGGGCTGTATCATTGATTGAGGAGTTGTTACAGTCCTTTTGATTTTGTTGCTTCATGTATGAGATCATTTGAATTAATTCATCAATGTCTCCATGGGTATTCTCAAATACAACAAAATCATATTCAAGTCCCTTAATACTTGGTTCCTCAAAATATTGGTACTCAGGCCCTAAATCAAGATCAAGATTCTCGAATAAATCTCCATTCTCAACTTTAATAAGATTATCAATATCATCCACCTCGGGTGTTTGATCAACAGAATCCTTCATGACCACCATCGAATCACAAATTGGTTGTGGCACACCTGACCCAAATTCAAATGTTTCTGATTTTTGTTGCTCGTCCCAGATTCTATGAAGCTCTTTTCTTATATCATCATATTCTTTAACACTAACTTCTTTTATTTCATGAACCATTTTGATCAATTGGGTAATCTGGGATTCATTGCAAGGGGCAAGGGTTTGAATTGGGCTAGGTCGGTCAAGATAGTCAATCATGCTATCAAAGATTTGATCGTGTATTGATGGTGACTTATGTGATTTAGTGGATTGTTGATTCGGGTCATGTGGTTCTACCCATGTGTCAATTACCATAGTTTCTTCTGAATTACCCTTCAACTCACTTTCCATGTTGTCCAGAAAATACCTTGACTTTGTTTTCTTAGCAGCTGCATACATATCAAAGTGAATCTTCTCATTACTGCTACTCATCGCCATACATCCTGAGTAATAGTCAATCCATGCATTGGCCGTAGCCAAGAAAGGTCGACCCAGAATGATGGGTGAATTACTTAGCTTTTTCAGTATATCCATGTCCAAAACAATAAAATCAACTGAAAAGCTAAGACCTTACACTTTAATAATCACATCCTGAACTACCCCCTAAGGTGTTTTGATGGAGCCATCTGCCATTCTAATGGTGACAAGTGTGTGGTGTAGATCTCCAAGTTTGGTGCGGTCAAAAAGGGCGGTAAGAATCAAGCTAATGGAAGACCCTAGATCCACAAGGGCTCTATTAAAGGTGAATCCCTTGATGGCACAAGATATGAAGGGTTTTCCAGGGTCAGTCATTTTGGGTGGTAGAGTGCAAGAAACAAATGTACTTATGTTAGCTAATAAAACCACCTCTTTAGGTGTGCAAGTCTTTTTCTTCTTTTGTGACTCTTTCTTTAAGGCCTCAGGAAAGGGTAAATAGGTCAAATCAACTTCAGAAGCCTTTTTCTTCTTTTTGTCCCTAAAGTCTAAGTCAGAGCTAGATGTGGGCTTGGTATTATGATTTTTGGTTGAGCTCGAATTAGGTCATTTTGATGAGCTCTTAGCTTTTCTCTTCCTTTTAGAGGCCACAGATTTGGCCCCCACACAATGGCATGTATGATAAATTGGAGGAGGGGTTGGAAGAATAGGTGGAGAATAGGAGTGAATAGGAGTGTGCATCCAGGGATAAAGTGATTCTTGAAGTCTCTTGATTTGATCCCCTTGAGATTTCACTTGATTTTCCAACTTAGATAGCCTTTCTTCATTTTTCTTGTCAAAGTCCAACAAAATGTTCATGATATCTTCAAGGGTGGTTGCGGGTTGGGCTGGACTAGATGGTTGCCCTAATGTGGATTGAGTGGAGTATTGGGCTGGCCTAGATTGATGTTCAGTCTGAGTCGGTCTTTGTGGTGGCCATGAAAGGTCAAGATTGTCTGTGCACTTAGGGTTATACGAATCCGAATATGAATCAATAGGTGTATCGCCTTGAGTGGGGTTGACTATAGAGGGAGTTGATTGAGAACCTGTTATGTGGTCTTGTACTTGTGATCGATTATTCCAATTCATTAGTGATATCTCATTAGGTACAGGTGTATCAGAAATAGTGCATTCCTCAAATGATCTACCCAAATCATGGATTAGGTCCAAAGGTGCCTTTTTGGTTGGCTGAGTCCAGGATGCCTCCCCATGGTAGCAAGAATCAGTAGAGTAGCTAGTGGATCCAAAATATGGGTCACTAGACCCACTAGGCTGATTGTTCCAAGTCTCTTATTCCAAGGAGGAGTGATAAGATTGAGATTGTGCCTGAGATCATCTAATTTGCTCCAGGAGCTTGGCACATTGATCTGTATAGTCCTTGTTATATTCTCGGAATTTAGCAACTATGGCTTTCAATTGCTTTTGATTTAGATAAGGGTCGGATCCATGAGGTTTAGGTTCTAAATAAGCTGGGGGATAAGGATGATCATATCCCAGTTGGTTAGGATGAGTCTCCCAACCAGGAGGAGTGAAAATCATGGTTGGGTTGGGAGATAGAGGACCCTGAGGGTCAAAAGAATGATATGGGTTCATGGATATTTGAGAAAAGATGCAGATAGAGATAAGAGATAGTCTTCCTCAGGAATACTCAACCAACTACAAGGGGCTGGTGGAAATAAGGCAAAGTCCTAGAAAGAAAGATGAGAGAGCCCCAAATCAAGGAAACAAGCTAGCCTTAAATTGTATACCCTAATTGAATCTAAACCTGGTATCATGAGATGGAATTGGGTTAAACCAACCCTTGAATTACTTGGCTGGCCAGATTGGTGGGACCCCTAGGACACCTCGCACGGCAAGACACCACTAAAGGTTAATGCGGTTACCGCACCGACCTTTCTTGTCACTAGTTGGTCCAAATAAACAAGGCCTTGATTTTTACCCAATTAAATTTCAGTTACCAAGTAATTTAGTCCTGCCTAGGGCACGTCTACTTAGTTTTAGGCTTGGGCTTAGAGTGCCCTTGGAATGTGATTGGGCGATTGGGGGTGGATTTAGAGTGTGAAGTTCACGGACAAAGGATTTTCAATACAAGCTTTAGTTGGTGTAGTGGATTTTATGGTTCAAGTGCTTGTATTAATTTTTTTCTTTTAGGGTTTCCTTGTTTAGGTCAATTCAAACAAGGTTGTAGTGAAGCACACAACAAGTTTTGCAAATCCCAATTGTTATATGAATTTCCTTTAAGTATGGCATGCAAATGTGCTCTACCCTAGTGTGGAAACCCTAATATCAGATAGGTTTATATGATGCTTTTAAGTCCAATAAGGTAGAAGTGGTGCGACCCAATCAAGGAAAACAATGGTCCTAATGCACCACTACTAAGTGAAATAGACCTAATTGGTTGCCTAAGTTGAAATGTAGATCAATTTCAATTTAAGTGGGTGAGGGGAAGACAACCAATCATAGCAAATCCCTTCTCATGCAATCACACCGAAATTAGGCTCAAACAGGTTTGTTTTGGGTCTCTAAATTTAAACCCTAATGTGAATTACCTAGGTTTGTGCTTCTTCTAAAATCTACAGTCAGACCTTAGTCTAACTTGAAATCACTCCCCAAATCAGTAACTGAAGGAGAGATCTTCCTTTTTCAATAAGTTTTTTAGGGAATATTTTTTAAAGATCTTTACTGTTTCATGCAATTTTCCATGAATTTTTATGTTCCAGGGGGTTAAACAGACTAGATGGACCCTCTACGAGAAATGCTGTTTGAAACAGTACTAAAAGAAATTCAAAAATTATTGAAAATTTATAGAGACAACTATGTTTCAGTGGCTTTGCAACCATGGAAATTTCAAAGAGATTTGATTTATGTAGAGGTCAGAACTAACGTTTAAAATTATACAAAATCAGAGTGCAGACTATTCTGACTCCCTTCCACTGTACGAATTTTTGAAATTCATATAGTGCGAATTTTTCCAAATAAAAGGTGGCGCTGGAAAGCTAGTTTAAAAGCCTAATGTAAAATCGAATCCCAAAATTTTTGGACTCCTAATTTGACAGGAATAAATTTTTCAATATCATCAATATTTGCTGGCTGGATTTCCAAATCTGACTTTGGTGTGTTTAAATAGTTTTCAAGTTAAAACACACACCAAAGAATTTTTTTTTTTTTAATTCAAATTCAAAAATTTGAATTTGATAACCTAAGAAAGCAACAAACTAGAGGATGAAGAAAATACCTGTGGTCTTCACCACAGGTCGATGTGTGCGCAGATCCTCATGTTGACACCCTACAATCAAAATAATAAAAAGTTAAGCAAATCCAAATCTAAACTCGCGTGTTGCCTCCCCAGCAATGACGCCATTTAACAAGAGTGAAAATCGTGTATTTTGAAATCGTCGGAAATCGTAGTATAGTCGCGAAATCCCCTCGACAAAACATTTATAATATCGAAACTCGATGGATTTTATTCTTTTGAAAACTTGACTCCCGGTCGTTCATCTCTAGGAGGTGTGAAAACAAGTCGAGATTTGGATGGGCTTAATCCAACCTAAATCTAATCTAACCTAATATTTTTGTCTTTTTTTGTTTTTCATCTTTGTTTTGAAACACAAAATGAAAGCATACATCGAAGTTGCAAGCCATGAAGATAATAGCATGCATACAAAACCATTAGACAAGAGTATCATGCATCAAAAATTAAGTCACTATAAAATACGGATACACGGAAATAAAGCTAAACTAAAGAAAGGGATCAACTAAGAGAGGCTAAGGAGAAGGCTTCTTGGCCATCAACTAAAGAGAGGAGGATGAGTGTTGCACCCAAGTGGAGAGAGGAGGGTATTGCACCCTTTCTCTACTAGTGGCTGTCCTTAAGAAGACCTTGATGGGGAGTCTTCTCTATGGCCGTCTAAGAAGAAAAAGAAAATGGGGACGTGGATCCTCTATGGTGGAAGAAGAGGGCACGCCCACAAGAAGAGAGAAGGTGTTGCATCCTTATGCTCTTCATCTTCTTGCCACCCTCATGAAGATGCCTTGGAGGAGCTTCTTCTTTAGCCATCCATGGAGGGAGCCTTGGAGGAAGTGGACAGCCTTGAGAGGGAGAGGAGGACGTGTGGTCACAAGTTGAGAGGAAGAGAGTGGTGGAGATGGTGAATTTTGTGGCTCTTTCATTGCCCTTATGGAAGGTTCCATTTGGTTGCCACTTTTGGTGGCTCCAAAATTACCTAATGCCACATTTTTAGGATCTAGGTTTGACACAAGTTTTTAGGGTTTCCAAGAGAGTGTGCATGGGTTTGGTAGGGGTAGAATGGGAAGGTGTGTGGGTGTGTATTTTTTGTAGGACTAGGTTGTGGGTTTTGGTAGGATTAGGTGATAATAGGTTTGGTCAATCTAGATTAAGTGGGTGTGGACCTAATTAGGGTTAGGAAAGTCTAATTGGATAGGAGTGAACCTAATTAGGTCTAGGTCAAGTCTAATTTGATGTGTGCATGTGATTAGGCTAGGGTAACCCTAATAGGTATGAGTCAATTAGATCCTGGGTGGATCTAATTGGACTCAGGTGCATCCAATCAACTGTAGATGCACCCAATTAGGTATGGGATGGTTTAATTGGGTTAGGGATCGGATAAGTAGGGCTATATATAGTGGAATAGTCATAGTAGGTCTTTAATTAGGTTTCCTAGGGTGTTCGGTGGGGTTCCTAGGTCAAAATAGGCAAGCTAGGGCTTCCAACACCAAAATCAGGAACCAGACAGTAGTATCAGATGTCCAGGATAGTGGTCAGACGTCTTATACTACAAAATTGGATGTCTGGACAATAAATTAGATGTCCAATTCTGTGTTAGTATGAGTTTTGGCTTCCAGGATTGTTATTTTGCAGAAATCAGACGTCCAGTCAGATGTCTGGACATCCTAAAAGGTGCTGAAGAGTGGGTTTTAGGTTTTCTAAGGCGGGTTTTGGTTCCTAAGTGTTTGGAGAGGGATAGGGTGGATAAGAACATGGATAGTGCTATCCATGTTTGGGTTTTGAGGCTAAGGTGCCCTAATGGAGGTCATTTTGGATTTGGGAAGGCTGTCCTAGGGTTTCTAAAGGTAGGGATAAGGCTATCGTCCTCACTCCTTTTATATGGATCAGTCTTCTTCTTGCTTTATTGCTTTATTCCACTATCTCTATCCTGGATCACTTTATTACCTACAAATAACAATAGAAACCATTAACTAGCAAGATATCTCATCTTATTCTAAATAGACTGATGCAATGCATGATATGCAAGATATGAGTGCAATATCCACAATTTAAGCTAGGTTTAAGCATTATTTAGGTTGATTAGGACCCATGATTGCTGTGCAATCAACGTCCTATAACTCATCTGGACGTCCAGATAAAGGCTAGAATTAGGGTTTTAAGGTTTCCTAGGGTGTGGTGACCTAATCTATGGGTGGCTAAGGCTTGGGGAGGCTTCTAGGCTGTCCTAGGGCTAGGATGGACCCAGGTTCTTCACAATTTACTATTTTTTTCCTACTTAAATAGAATGGCATACCTCAACCCCTTACATTATTGTCTACTACATCTTATTCTAGGTCTTCTGGTCCAGCTCTGCTGCAACACCAGTTATTCTTTATTCTTCAGATCCAGCTTTAGATCTACTTTCTGGTCAGCTTATTACCTGTAATTGACATAATGCACCTAATCAGCACATTATAGCATTATTTTATGCATAGCTAAAAGAAAGTAGTAAAGATGCAAATAATGCTTATGCTAAGTCCTAGCCTAATTTAGGTCAATTAAGACCTATGATTGCTGCGCAATCAGTCGTATACTTATCACCCCAATTTATTAGCCAAATTAAAAATGAATATTAATTGGTGAGGACTTGAGATTAAGTCCACATACGAGTGGACATCCGAGCTAATTAAGCCCGAAGACCTGAAGAGTCTAAGTGTTTAGGTCCTCTCATATCATTTCCTAAAGTTAATAACTTCCAAATGCCAAGGTTCTCTTTCCCTAATTTCTTTCTTTTTTCAATCTTTTTCAATTTTTTTTAATTTTATAAGAAACTAAAAGAAATTCTATGGAGTTAACATAATGATTTCAAGAATTGATTACCCACCCCCCCATGCCTAAATGATGCAATGTCCTCATTGTAAAAACAAAGACATGAAAAGGGCAGAGCTAACAGAATATCACCTGAATTTCTTGACAACCCGGTCAGCTCCACAAAGAGAAGAGAGTATACGCACACGCTAAGTTTAATGCCTTTAGCTAGGCATAATATACATACAAAGAAGAAGTTGGGAATTCACAAGTGCAGGTCAGAATCAAAATCAAAAGGTTGATCCTGAAACCTATTTGCAGAAGATGTCCACAGATGTGGATAAAATTATGGTGTAGACCCATGCCCCGGGTCGAGTGGTTCTAAGGTTCTAGATGAAAATCACTCAGAATCGGAGGTTGTTGTGTTTGCAAGGTTGGGCTTGCGGTTTAGTGGTGTGCAACCCAAGACCAAAATGTCGGACAATGGGTAAAGATGGTTCAATGGGTGTGGTTGTCCACTTAACATCTAGCTCAGAAAAATAATCAGTTATTTCAAGCTTGGTTTGCACGTGAAAGATATCGTAAGGGTTCTGGTAAAATGTTGGTGGTTTTAGGTCCATAGGAACCCTTAGATCCAAACTTGTTTTTCCCTCAAAATTAACCTCCCAAACTTTCATTTCAACATTCCTATCCTCCAACATCAAGTGCTCAGGTTCCGGGACATCTAGCATACCGTTCACCCCATAAGATTTACCCAAGTCCAGAAATCGTGGCTGACTTAGAATTGACTTGGGTACAATAATTTCCAAATCAAAATCAATCCCTTTGGGGTGTGGTTGACGAATGGGGCTATTGATTGAATCTTCTAGTAAATAAGGATTCGAATTCTCCAAGTTAGCCCCAATAGAATCTAAATCTTCAACAATTTGGCTATCAAATGGTTCCTCAGATTCCTCAAGCACCTTTGTCTCACTAAAATCATCTTCCTTATGCTCAAGTGAGACTTCACTAAGAGATTCTTCACCCTTAGAATCAAAGAATCCATGATCCTCATTTATATATATCTCAAAATCAATTGTCATTTCCTGGTTCAAAGAGACATATTTTTCCTCGCTCCCTGGCTCGAGGATCTTGGGTGAATCAATCGGTTCATCCTCAATGGGTTGCTCTAGCCTAACCTGGTCATCCCCGGTCTCAGGAAATGTATCCCCCCCGATAGGCACCTGATCGGGTTCTGACATTGGCTCTCTTGAAGGGGGTTCATCTTGAGAATCTACCCAAGATTTGACTAGGGCAACCACAAATTTCATCCCCAACCTCAACAATTTCCCAAGAAGAAACTCACCCAGGTCCCTATCCCTAACACCTTGGAGCAAATCTAATAAAGAGCTATTCATCTCATCGATCATTTTTATCATAAGCTTCAATGCTTCAGTGCATGGTGTCGGCTGGGCTTCTAAAGATTGTATGGTGTTCCTCAAGTTAGCCAACAACCTATCCTGGATCTGGTTCACCTGAACTAACTGGTTCAGTTTAGGGTTGGGTGGGTTTGGGTTCATTCTAGGGGAGTCAAGATATTAAGGTTCTCGGGTTCCTCCCTGATAGTAGGTTGTCTCGAGTTGTTCAAAGAATGGTGGTGACCTATATTCAGCATAATTTTGGGGAGGGTAAGTGCTATAATCAACATATCCTTCATGGTTGTAGATCTAGTTAGGTTGATCATCAAAGGATGGAGATCTATAATCATTGTAGCTCTTGGAAGGATAGTAATCATAGTCTTGTTGTTTAGGGTTAGGCCCTGGACATTGAGGTCCGGATTCGTATCCCCAATCAAAGTTATCCCAGCCAGTGGATGGGTAATTACAAGTCAAGTTGGGATAGTAATCATCTTGGGGATAAGTGGTGGTAGAAGGATAGGATGGGAAATGCGTGTATGAAGTGGAAGGATACATTGTGGAGTAGGAGGGAAAACAGAATATAGAAAGTTGCCCTGCAATACAATCAACCGAACCTATCTTTATGTGGGTAGCCTCAAGACCTATAGACTTGCAGGACCCGTCTTGAGATTATAAACGATTTAGTCTACTTTTATCTGGTCAATCCAACCAGCTTGAAGGAGTGACTGGGGAGAAGGTTCTTCCTTTAGCTTGCGCCTCTGGTTTCTAGATTACGTCCCAGCGGTGGTCGTTTGACGCTACTCCCCTAGCTAGACATCAGATGGACTAGCAGAAGTAGATTAATAAAAAAAAATCTCAGTCTGAGCCTCGAAGAGCAAATAAATCCTTAAGGCCAACGTCTACTCAGTTTTAGTTAGGTTTGGGATGATCGTGCTCTTGGAATGTGGTGGGCCCTTTAGATGGGTTGTGCCCTTAATGATCAGTTAAAATGTGTGTGCGTGCACAACTAGGGTTCTCAAACAAGGTTATTTGATGATGTGTCTTTTATTATTTAACCTTGTTTAGTAGCTTTTAGGGTTTAATTCTTAGGTTGGTTCAATCAAGGTTTTGTAGAACACTCTAAGTTTTGAAAGCACGGGTGATGATATGTTCCTTCAGAAATTAGAGAAAAAATGTGGAGTGCCTGGTTCAGCCCTAAGTGGCAAGCTACTTAATGAATCGCTTTTATTTTGAGTGGTGCAGCCCAAACAGTTCAAGCAATTGGCCTATTGCACCACTTAGTTAAGGCACACAGAAATGTTTGACCTATTCAATTTTCTACTCACTTATTTGTGCGTCGAGTTATGTGTACCGGGTCCACTGGTTAGATCCCGGTTAAGTGGCAGAATCGATGTGATTGTGCACCTTAGGGTGAGAAGTTGTGGGTGTTAAGTGTGTAGCTTTCGGAAAATCCCACAAGAGAATTTATTTTTTTATATATATGCGGGGGTGAGATGAGTGGAGGTGGCAAACAAACAACCAAATCTATCCTAGGGTTTATAAAAAGCACCTAAGTTGATTTGGGTTCAAGTTATTAGTGTGTGGAATGAAAACTAAGGTGAGGGTGGTGTGGGAGACACTTACAAAACACTCTACCTGCACTTTACTCCGGTCTACCGCCTTGGATCTCCATGCTAGGGTACCTACAAGACAATAGATCAGAGATAAGCGAGGTTAGTGTTTTGTGAATGCGAAGAAGCAAAGAAAATAATAAAGTAAATTTCGTTGCCTCCCCAGCAATGGCACCAAAATGATCGCACGTGTTTTGCAAGTTTGAAATCAGGGTTACAAGTAACCCTTCGTCGTAGTTGCAAAATGCGTGGTTAAAAAAAATTTATAACCAAAACTCAAAGAGTGTGTCCCAGGTCAAACATGGGGAATCGAACGTTTGGTTTATGAAATCCGCACTTCACTTTTATTTCTTTATTTTATTTCTGTCTTTTCTAATTTTTTTGGTATTTTTAACAAGCAAGAGATTTGGTCGATGACAACTTTATCTACTTGCAAAAATATAAGAGGGAGAGGGAGAGGGAGAGAGAGAGAAACAATCATCTATTTATCAAGAACTGTTTGTTACACTATGAAAGCGGGAAAAATCTACACTACAAAAGCATAAAAGGATAGAATGGGGTGAGAGAAATCCCCTTCGACGGTTGCTTGGAGGATGACTTGCTCTAACGTTGCCTGGAGGAAGGTGGTGAGGAGCAGGACGAAGGAGGATGGAGCTGGAGTACGGAGGATGGGGCAGGATGGCATTGTGGCAAGGATCTTCTTCATGAGGGGCAGTGAGAGGATGGCCATGGGGTGCTCCATGAATGGGGATGAGGGGAGGGAAAACTATTTGATTTTCTACTATGGAGGAGCATCCTGGGCTTGATACAAGCTCTCTTTAGAGCCTTGGAGGTGGTGAGAGGAACAAAGGAAGAGATGGCTTGGAATGGTGATGGGTAGGTCCTTTTGTTGTGGGGGAGGAAGAACAAATTTGCATCTGGGTCTTTACTGACGTCCATAAACGTCGCTGCAGCTGTCACTGAAGATCTGCCCTTCAAATCCTCTTGCTGGCGTGGGCAGACCATTAGTGACAGCTGCAAGTGTCACTAAAGTCGCGCATCACTGAAGATCCTCTCTGCTGGCATGCACATCACGCGCTACGCGCTTCACGCGCCCATGCTCCCCGCACCTTGCGCGCGCGCACACTAGCATGTGCAGCTGCACTGTAAAGTCAAGCCCAAAATGAATCTCACTGCGAGTGAGATCACGTACCTGTAAAGATGAGTTATCTTTTCTATTTTTTATTTTTTTTGGTCTTTTCTTTATCAACAAAATAAGAGACAAGGACAAGAAATGTGAAAAGTTATTACAAAATGGAAAGGAAATGAAATACTTAGCTTATTTATAGATATGTATACATATGTATACATATATGATATAGGTATATGGTATAGGTATATATATATATAACTATATAACAAATAATAAGGTGGAGGATTGAATCAAAGATTTAATGGAATGTAGCCCCACACTAGGTTAACCGTCGTCTAGAATGACCCGCGAAACCTACTTTGTGCCACATGTGGGTGTGGAGCGGACGTGTGGGTGGAATGCTTTGATGTGTGCAAATATCGCGAATGTGTATGCAACTGGTGTGTATACACATGTGATAAAATGCACGGTAAATGGGTAGGTGTGTGATATTGTGAATGGGAGGATGTATTAGTGGATGTGTGTAGGCGAGAGTGTGGGTGGATATATATATATATATGTATAAGTATATTTGTATAAGTATCTACCTATAAGTATGTATATATATGTATGTATATATATATGTATATAAGTAACTACCTGTGTATATATATATGTATTATATATATATATCTGTATATATGTATTGTGCGCGTGTATGTAAATATGTATGTGTGTGAGTGGGTGTCTGTGTGTGTGAGTGTGTATGTGTGTGGTTGTGTCTGTGTTTGTGAGTGGGTGTGTGTATGTGTGTGTATGTGTGTGGGTGTGTCAGTGATTGTGAGTGGGTGTGCATATGTGTATGTATGTGTACGAGTGCGTAGGAAGAGGAGAGAGAGGGAGATCGGGTGTAGGAAATGGATGGAGGAGAGAGGGCACAGGTGACCAGCTAAGTGAGGAACGGTCGGTCACTACATGTGCCCATGAGAGAGAGCTAGAGGGGTCACGGCTATAGTACAGGGGCAATTTGCACTGGCTAGCTCGCGATTCCACTGGGTGGGTTCCTCAACTAGCTGGTGCATGGAGAGAGAGAGTGCAGGCAGGTGAAGTAGAAGTGGATGGCACCGGCTAGAGGCGAGTGTGCATGAGCTCTGTTACCAGCTAAGTGAGGAAAAGCTAGTGACAGGCTCAAGAAAATGAACCGCAATCAACCATGCACAGTATACTATAGTGCAAACAAAGGAAAAGAGAGCAGAACCTTCAGAGCTTATCGCTAATGGTGATGGAAACTTGATAAAACAAAAGCAAAAATTAAAAGGAAAAAGAAGAGAAACACCATGCCCACCTACTCACAAAGGAGTTGGGTGATGGTGGAGCTCAATGTGGTGTATGTAACCATGAGGAGCTTCTCCTTCACACAACGTACCTCTTCTCAACTGGTGAGAAGAGGGGCTACGTATGGAGAGGAAGAGAGGGAGAGAGGAGAGCAGGGAGAAGGTATTTGGACGGTAGAGGAGTGGATGTGAAATGGCTATGAGTGTGCGCGTTTTTGGGAGTGGGGGGAGGAGTGCTGCTGATTTGGGGAGGTATGGGTGCCGACGACCTGTGTGGAGTGAGGTGGGGGAGGTTATATAGATGAGGGGGGATAGAAGATGACAAGGGAATGTCGTAGGGATGTGGGATTTTTGTGGGATTTTTGCATGTAGGCACATGAGGTGTTAGGAAATTAATATAGGTTGTGGAATAAGTGATGGAATTTAAATAGGAATGAGGTGGAAATGGGAGGGATAAAATGAATGAAATGGATGCTCAATCTCTCTCTCTATCTTCCTCTCCAAAGAATGCACAAATGCAAATATTTACATAATGCATGCATAACTACCTAATCTAAATGTGTAACGTTGGGAAATAGCATAAGATGGCCAATTTATAGGCATGAATTGCTACGCAATCCATGCCCTCAATAGGATATTTAAGTATCCTAAGAGACAAGTGCTGAGGAGATGACATGTTATAACATGTCCTCAAGGGGAGTATTTACTCCTCTCAAGCTGCGGGAACTTTTCTAATCAACTTGTGTGTTCGAACCTTTCCTAAGTTAGATCCTTGAGAAAACTATCTTTTAGATAGAGGATTTTTTTTGAAGTTATTCTTCATTAAGCATACTAAACCAGACCTGTGTGTGACATGTGGACGCTTAAGTTACTAAGACCCACAAACCAAAGACAATGAGGTCAGATACTTCTTAAGCCTTAAACTTAATACATTAGCTTCTCAACTTCCTTAATCACTTGAAAAATAATCCATATCTTAACACATACTCAAATTTTTTAGCCAAATAGGTCCTAAAGACCTCAAGACAGTACATCTCACTTATCTCCTAAGGTTTGACACTTAAGGTCTTAATTCATCATTTGTTCCAGCCTTGAACTTAGGTAGACTCTTCCATAGTCACATGCAGGGACTAACACAGTTTTGCTCCTTTTCTCTCTCTTTCTTTCTTTTCACTTTTTTTTTCTTTTTTCTTCTTTTTTCCCTTTTTTTCCTTTTTTTTGAAAGATAAATAACTATCAATGCACTAACTACATGCTTGTAAAGTATGTATAAATGCTATGTACAACCTCAGGCTATACCCCCCCATGCCTAAATCTTATAATGTCCTCATTAGACAGTAAAAAGCAAGGAAAGATATTACCTGAGGTAGAGAGTGATTGGAGCTAAGGCTCCTCCAACCTGTAGGTGTCAAAAACCTGGTCATCAGAAAGAGTAGCATACGATTTTAAACATTGGTCATTTACTTCAAAAATCACACCAGAGGGGGGATTTTGAATCTAAATAGCACAATAAGAGAACACCTGTGTGACAATGTATGACTCATCCCAACGAGACTTAACTTTTTGAAGGAATAGCTTGAGTTTGGAGTAGAACAGCCAAACCTATTGGTTGAGCTCGAAGGTTTTCCTAAGGATGAGCTTATCATGAAAAATTTTGGTTCACTCTTTCTAGACTTGAGTAGTCTCATTGGCCTCATTCCTCAACTCTTCAAGCTTAGCCAGTTCTAATAAGTGCACTTTTCCTGCTTTCTTAAGATCCATGTTGACATTCTTGATAGCCCAAGAAGCCTTATGCTCAATCTCAACAGCCAAATGGCAACCTTTTCCATACACTATATGGAAGGGAGACATACATAAGGGGATCTTATACACAGTTCTGTAAGCCCATAGTGCATCATTCAATTTCTTCAACCAATCTTTCATGTTGGGCCTTACAGTGTTCGCAAGGATTCTTTTGATCTCCTTATTTGACACCTCCACCTATCCACTTGATTGCAGATGATACAGGTCGCCACTTTGTGAGTGACACCAAGACTTTTGAGTAGATGAGTGAAGTGAGAATTCCTGAAATGAGGTCCCCCACCACTAAGGATCATCCCCGAGTAGCCAAATCAGGAAATGATGTTGCCTCTAACAAACTTGAGGACCACAAAGTGATCATTGGTCCTAATCGGAATGGCCTCTATCCGTTTTTACACAATCAACTACCACGAGGATATAGTCATCTCCGTGGGAAGATGGGACGGGGCCCATGAAATCTATACTCTAGATGTAGAATATCTCGACAGGAAGAATAGGCTACTAGTGCATCTCATCTTGCTTCCCGATTGTTCCAGTATGTTGACAATAAAGACATGCCCCTACATAAGTATGAGCACCTTTGAATAGTAAGGGCCACTAGAAACCAAACTAGAGAACCTTATAAGTAGTATTCTTATCACTAAAGTGTCCTCCATGGTGCAATGTGTGACAAAAATTCAAGACACATAGTTGCTCCTCTTCTAGAACACACCTACAGGAGACTTGGTCACAGTCTATTCTAAAGAGTTTGGGGTCCTCCCAGTGATAAAGCTCAGCATCAGCGAGAAATCTATCCTGCTTCTGCTTATCCCACATGCTGGGAGTCTCACTAGTGACAAACTAGTTGACGACATCAGAAGTATAGCGCGAAATACGTCTCGACAAATAAAATTAACGGAACTGGTAAGTCCCAGTCGATCATAGGGAGGCAGAAAGCACTTTTGATTTCATGCTCTTGTTCTAAATCTAATTACTAAATAGCATAGACAATAGATCGCAATATATATATCAAGTAGAGAGTCAGAACATGGATTGCATACATGTAATTATAACTAGAACAAAATCTAACTATAGCATAAACAAAACTATCTATATAGTAGAACAAGGGCACCATAGGTGGTTCGTGGTGGCCTTTCGGAGAGGTTGAGGGAAGCAGCAGCGATCCACCGAGGTGGCTTAACAGATGCTTCAGATGGAGATGCAGAGATGGAGATGGGAAGTAGAGGGAAGAGGAGCAGTAGAAGGAGGAGATCTCTACTTGATTACTACTTGAATGCCTTTGAAAGAGGACCCTTAGGCCTCTTTTATAATTTCATGGAGGGACAAATAGGGCATTACAACCCCTAATTTTGTGCAACAAACTTGGATTGATCAGATCCATTGATTGGGTGATCAATGGACCTGATTAAGCCTCAAAAATCCTTCAAAATCCTTCTCCATGCTCGGATGTTCTCTGGTGCTTCCACGTTGTGCAATGTGCACCCTCGGATTGAAATCACACGGCTGTGCACGCTCCACGCTCGCCATTTCTTCTTTTGCATGCACCACATGCTCATCGATAGCGCTCAATTTTTCAACCGTCCGATCTTGCAATCGGACGACTTAAAACAATGCAACACCGCGCCTTCTCAAATCCTAAGTGCAATTCATGCACCTTCCTAATTTAGCACAACCCACGCAATCACACGTCCCGCCCGCGGTGCGCTGTAATCACACCACATGGCACACTCTGCGCCGTCAGATCATGCAATTTCACCTACACGCGCTCGGCCGCAAACTCCACATCAATTTTGAATAGCGCAGGGCTCGAACCCGCATCCCGTGCATACACGTGCTCGCGAGCCAACACGCTACGCAAAGCCTTTATCATATATACATGCTTATTTATATTTATACTGATCAAATCTGGGTGGCGACGTGGCGTGTTCGTGGCCGTTGGATGAAGATCCAATGGCCCACACTGCGAGGAGAGGTGCCTTCAGGAGTTGGGGGTGCGGCGAGGGGTGGCTGCGATGGTGCCACGTGGTGCCATCGTGGCCATCCATTCTTCTTCTCTTTCTATTTGATGATGTAGGCCTCTGATTAAGTTGATTTCTGCACCATTGGACTGCGAACGTTGATCCGGATCCATTTGTGTGGTTGGATTTGTCATCTGAGGTCTGGATCTTCTTCAATTTTTCCGTTGGTTCTTGCTCTTCTGCAAACTCCCGAGGGTGCTACGGGAGTTTGATTGATGCTATCTTGGAAGCGTTGGGCTCCCATCATTATTCTAGACAGATCCATAAGGTTGGATCGGTTATCTGCAGCCCTGGATTACCTGCAATCATTAATACCTCTCAAATAACATAGTTTAATACATAAAACTCATATATCAACTACGATGCAGAATATGATGCGTATGCATGCATAATGATCATGTTAGGCTAAGTTCTAGCTTAATTCAGGCGAGTTTGGACCTATGATTACTACACAATCATATACCAACGGGTCATCAGGTGTACCACCATCACAATTTCACCAGGAAAAGTGTCATGAATGTCTCCTGATGAGGTAGAAGCCTCAACTAGAATCCTGGATAAATGAACTGCTACTACATTCTTCACCCCTTTCTTATCACAAATACCAAGGTCGAAATCCTGCAATAACAGAATACATCTAATAAGCCTAGGTTTGGTGTCTTTCTTAGCAAGAAAATGCTTTAAAGTAAAAGGATTAGTATACACCACAACCTTAGATCACAGAAGATACGACCTAAACTTCTTCAAAGCAAAAAATATTGCAAGAAGTTTCTTCTCCATCACAGTGTAGTTTTGTTGTGGACCAGTAACGGTCTTGGTAATAAAGCACATGACGCTTTTAATCAACCCTCTAACGAAGGACTACTCCAATGGCAAAATCTGAGGGATCACACATCAATTCAAATGGAGGGTCCAATTGGGTGCTCTCAAAATAGGCGCAGTCATGAGGGCCTCCTTCAAGACTTTGAAGGCCTCGGAACACTTTTCATCAAAACGAAGGCAATGTCCTCCAGTAAATCACAAAGTGGCCTAGAAATCTTTCTAAAATCCTTAATGACGCGCTTATAAAAACCTGCATGTCCCAGAAATGATTAGATTTGCTTGACATTAGTAGACAGTGGGAGCTTGGAAATGTACTCGACCTTGGCTTTGTCCACTTCTAAACCCCACTCAGACACTACATGGCCAAGAATAATGCCCTTCTAGACCATGAAACAACTTTTCTCCCAGCTAAGCACCAATCCTGCCTCTTTGCATCAGGTGAGAACCTTTTCTAAATGCGAGAGATAGTGGTCAAAAGACATGTCGTAGATGGAAAAGTCATACATGAAAACCTCTACGAACTCGTCAATCATGTCTGGAAAGATGGACATCATACACAGCTGAAATGTTCCTGAAGCATTACATAGTCCAAATGCCATCCAACGGAAAACAAATGTGCCATACAGACTCGTAAAAGTAGTATGCTCTTGATCGTCTGAAAAGATGACAATCAGATTGTACCCAGAATACCTATCGACAAAACAAAAGTATTTATTTGCTATCAACTTCTCTAGTATCTGATCAATAAATGGCAAAGGGAAGTGGCCTTTCTGGGTCGTTGTGTTTAGACGGCGATAGTCAATACCAACCATCCAACTAGTTGAGGGCCTGGTGGTAATCTTCTCCTCTTTCTCGCTTGTGTCAATAGTGAATCCTACCCTTGTAGGCACCACATGTATAATATTGATCCATTTACTATCAGATATGGGATAAATTATCCTTGCATCTAACCACTTCAAAATCTCCTTCCTTACTGCTTCCCACATGTTGGGGTTTAATTGACACTACATATCTTGGAAGGGTTTCATGAACTCATCCGTGTAAATGTGATGCATGTAGAGAGTCGATTCGAACCCTTTGATATCAACTATAGTTCAAACAATGGTATCCTTATCCATTTTAGACATTATATTAAGGCTACCCCCTACATCTCAGATAGCACAGTTGAGATGATGATGGGGAGCGTATCCTTGGGCCTAAGGAAAATGTACTTGAGGGACTCTAGGAGTATCTTAAGCTCCAAGTCAAGAGTATTCTGAATTGAGGGAATTAGGTTAGATGTCCCCACCTTTGGTAGAGGATCTACCTTATTTGTCCAAGGTGGGGAGAGGGACTCAACTTTGACACCCAACAACTCTTCTATTTCTGACATATCCCCCTCACACTTTTCAAGTGTCTAGGTATGGTCCTTAGAAATGACCATTTGAAGGGGATCATCACACAAAAGAGTTGGTGTCATCTCCTCTTTGATCACATCGATCACCTCAATTTGGGAACAATCTTCCAATTCGGGCTGTTTATAGGCATCAAACACATTCAGTCGAATTTTCTGATTCTTGAAGCCCATCTTTAACACCCCTGAATTGCAATTTATAGTGGCATTCGTCATGGCCAAAAAGGGACACCCTAAAATAATAGAAGGTTTGGTGGGCTTGTTAGATGGGTCAGTGTCTAATATCAAAAAATAAACTGGAAAGAAGAAGTCATCCAATCTCACCAGGACATCTTCTAAAAGCCCACGTGGTGTCATGAGTGATTTGTCAGCTACCTGGAGGATAACAAGACTAGGCTTCAACTCGCCTCCTCCTAATAGCTCATAGAGTGAGCTTGGCAATATATTAACCCCTGCACCCAGATGGAGGAGAGTCTCATCAATGCATTGGTCTCTAATGACCACAGAAATATATGGGGCTCCTGGGCCCTTCAGTTTGGGGGGTGTACTATGTTATAGGATTGAGTTAACTAGGTTAGGTAGGACAACCTTAGCCTAGACCTATTTCTATGATTTTCTCTTCTACATGCACAAGTCCTTTAGAAATCTAGCATAGGATGGAATCTACTTGATAGCATCCAATAGAGGCAGGTTGTTGTGAACGTGCTTGAATGTATCCATAATCTCTTTGATCCTTTGGGTCTAAATGACCCAATAGAAGATGCTTGATAAATATGCATTTATTCAAGATAAAATGTCTATTTATGCTTGTTTCTAAGCTTATAGATGCATTCCATATTATAAATATTGCATAGCATGTACCATTCTGCATTTAGAGTAGACTATATAAATTATAGGTTAATTCTCTTCTTTTTATGGTTAGGAGAGAAGAAGATTCATTTCTAGGCCTCGAATTGAAGATCCAACCAAACAAATCTGATCAGGACAATGTTCGAAGTCCAACGTCTCCGAAATCGCCTTGATTAGACTTTCGTAGCATCATATGCAGTTTGAAGAAGATCAAAGGCTAAGGGGTAAGATGGTAACGCCATCATTCATCAAAACTAACCTAATTTAGTCAAAATCAAGTAATAAATGCTCCTAAATAATTGTTTGAAGATCGTAATTTTGCACTGTTCTAATTTAAGAAGATAAGAAAAAGGGATTAATTCTGCCATTTTAACATCCAGCCACAAATGCAGATAACCATGGGTTACTCAGGGGTTAATTTAAGGTCAAATGAACTTAAAAGACCAAAAAGTGGACTCACATCAACTGATTCAGGGTTTCAGGCATTTCAAAGATTAAAATATCATTAAAAACCCTAATTATCAGCCACACTTAAATTGAAAGGGTTTTGGTCGAGGTAAAATCAATCTAAACCTCCTCAAATTCATGGAAAAATATTCTAAGAGGTTTGGTACCTTCACTTTGACCATCTGAACCCATTTTGACTAAGAATAGAGATTCAAATGGGTATTTTTCCTAATTTAGGCTCCTGTGTAATTTACCCAGTCAAATGTGGTAAAAACTCAAATCCAAGTTCACCATTAGATCCCTTGGGTCCAAATTAGGTTAAGACCAAAATTTGGGCCTAATCAGAGTCTATCTTGACCCATTTTGCATTTTTGACCCAAAAAACTCTTTCTCACTTCTAGACCGCTAAGTTTGGAGTTTATTATAGAGAACCCCCTAACTTTGTCATCTTCTTTGCAGAAACATCCCCACCGCCTACAACTCTTAATCTAGCAATTCAACCAACGTTGACCAGAGAAATCTTTCCCAAATCCCTCCAAATTTGGAGGGATTGGTGTTCATATTATGGAGAATCAACTCAACTAGGTTTTAGTTCCTAATTTGCTGCACATAGAGTTGGCGAACTCAAAGAAATTGTAGGATTTCTAGCTTCCAAATTTGTGAGCAAACATGCAAAATTGAGGCAATTGAGGGTCTGATCAAGCTCTACATAAACTCCATGAGATTCAGCGATCAAACCAACTCGATTTAAGCCAAAAACATCGTCTTCCTCTCTTCTTCGGCCGCCTCCGACCATGGCTCTAGCGAGCCTCCTCAACTTCTTCCTCAGGCCGACCAATAGCCAAATTGACTGGCCCTCCTTCCTCGCCTTCCTCTGCTCCTCACCAACCACAGCAGGAGCCTTCAACCTCTTCTTCCTTGCTGCTCGACCTCATCAGAGACTTTGTCCCTTCCACATCTAGCAAGACATGCTGGCACGATATCCCTTCTCATTTTGTCCCTTGGCTAGGTCTACCTCTCCTTGTCCTTCTCTAGTCTAGAAGTAGGCCCTTATAACTTAGGTTTGACCACCAGAACCACCCTCCCCCCTCATCTTCTCCACCTTCGGCCACACCTCAAGCCACACCTCCAGCATGGTTGCACGGCTGCTACATCCCACCAAACAACACTCCACCACCACCAAAACACTCCTCATACCTCAAAGGTCAAAAGCCCTCAACTTATTAAGAGTTTTGACCTCTAGAACTCTTTGCTGGACACACCCATTCAACCAACCAATAGTAGCCATAATCTGACCACCTTAGACCTTTGATTACCCAACCAACACCACCATCACCTTCTCCATGACACGATGAAACTTCTAGTATCTCTAAATTGGGCTTCTTGCCAATGTTATTGTCAACAGGACTTCACTGGAGCTCCTTTGTTCGCTGCTGTCGTCCGTCGCCGTATGTCAATCTCAGCCCTTGCTTCCATCTCCAGCAGTTGCGGACTGAAGCTACGAAGACTTCCAGGGCTTCAATTAAGGGTACAAGAAATAGCAGCAGCCTCAATTGAAGAAGACACCATTTCCTAAAGCACATGAGAAGAAGAGTTAAAGATAGTCCCATATTAGGGCTTTCTAAATCAGAAATGTGTACTTAATGTTTTGTGCTCGATAGTGTGTTGCCTTCGAGACACTAGGGTTAGGCCCCTACGCACACTCACACACACACCCTTGCTCATGACCATTCATGGAGACCTAGTCATGGGTCAGATTACTTGACCCAATTAGGAAAGAGAGAGAGAGAAGAGGATTTTTGATAGGAAGAGGGGTGGGTTTTGCACTGTGGATCTTTAGGATCTGTGCCTAACACTTAGGTGCATTCTTAAGGTGATTTGAAGTTGCCACTTAAGGCGTATGAGGTTCTCCTAAGACATCTAATTTGATAGGAAAATTGGTTCTAACTACTGCTGAGAAATTAACTTTGATATTGGTTTGAGGCAACTGTTGATTTGAATTGGGAATCATGCTTTCTGTTGGGGATAATTGGTGGTTTCAACCACCATTTTTATTCTCTTTTATTTTTACTCTGAGATACAATTTTTTAGCATTAATTGATTATTCCTTTTGTGATTAAATATTCATTGCATCATTATTTCTGATTGTTGTGAATGGTGGACTAAATTGCTCTACTTGCTTCCAGTAAATGACCTCAGAACTCAATATTTTTTGAGCTTTACAAATTTAAATGTCGTTCACTTTTATCGTCTATACTACAACGTATTTGTTTTCTAAAGCATGGTAGTAGTGAGACAACATTTTGGCACCGTTGCTGGGGAACAACGTGTAATTCACCACTGGTCATATTTTTCTTGATCATTGAACAGATTTCTAACTTGCCCTATCTGTTTTGTTTTGTTGTTGCAAGGTACATCATAAAGAGATCTTTCGTGTAATCAACCACTCCAAAGGCATGTAAAATTTCTCTTCTTCCCTAATCACCTCCTAATCATGGGAAGAGAAAAAGGAAACAAATGAATTAGGATCCACTTGCCTTACTTTTATAGTTGTTATCCTTTAAAGGAAAAGAGTTTCCTAATTTGCAAGATTGATTGAAATCAGATTGAATTTGACGCGATTTGATTAGAGATTCCCCATCCACATTTCCTGTACCTATTAGGGATTTGCACTAAAATTTTTCAACATCTTGGACTACTCACTTTCTTATTTGACTCCAAGGTCACATATTTGGATTCAAATTGGACTTGGAATTAAAGCCAATTAGGGTTTCCATATTAGGGTTTTGAAGTGTTAGTACACACTTACCTACAATTAAGTTGATCTTCCAACATTTGTGTGCTACCGAAGCCCTTTTTTGAATTGACTTAACCAAGTGAACCCTAAAATCAAGGCTCTAAATTCACTTAAATCACAAAATTTAGGACCTAATAACCTATTGAGAACCAATTCAAGGAAATTTGGGTACTTTGATCCAAATTTCACCCTCAACCTTAGGATAGGTCAAGTGAAGTTGGTTTACTTTGTGAATCAATCAACCTACAAATTAGGTCACAGTTTGAAATAACTTTAAAATCAAGTGAAATTCAAGGCACAATTAGGGCTAAAATTGGTAGAGTTAAGTCTCAATTCGCACATTTCGGTCTACTTGGAACAACAATGACAAGGAAGGTCAAGTAAGGGAAACCCTGTAACCCATGGAGATGCTCTACTACATAGGGATCTTTGCGGGACTCTCCCTTCCTGGCTACCTAAGTAATTCCCAGGTGTGTGGATTTTTGATTAAGAGGTCCATTCGCCTCAAAAAACCTTAGTCATCCAAAATTTTTGAGTTCCTTGATTGGGTCCAAAGCACATCCAGTCCCTCATCTATTCTTTAGCACACATACACAAGAAGAGGACCCTAGGTCTAACCTAGAGGCCTCCATTTGAGTTGATCTTGTGGGTGAAATCTGATCTGATCTGATCAAATCAATCGGATCTGAATTTGATTCTCCATCCTAATCCACCACCTGATTTGGAGATGCAACCTGACAACATAGGAAAGATGTTCAATAAACCTAAATCCCATATGCACATAAAAGAGAAAATGATCGAGGTTACCCTTAGGCATAGGGAAGAATTTGATAGAACCTTAGACCCATTTAGCAGAGTTCAAGTTTATGTACTAGAAACAACAAACCTCATTATGGATCGCACCAAGATGATGTTAACACAAATAATATGTGGCTCAACCCGGGATATGCTTTTATCAGATTATAGTGAATTATGGAGATTACATAACACTAAGTATCTACAATGTTTGACAAATCCACCACTTTGGGAAATACACCAGGTTCTCATTGAGAAATGGGGGAATATGCTAAATATGTTGCAATAAACCATTGATCAGAAATAACCATATCACCACTCATAAACTAATGATGCATCTTGAAGCAATTTTGAGGATCAATATAATTTCCTAGAGCCCGGGTACTAAAATGAAGGTTATTTTTGACCCCCAACCCAAATGGAACCAAATGTTGATTTAATGCAGAATGACATATCTGATCAAGATATGGGTTGGGCAGATCCAGTTACAAGTGTTCTTGATTATGAGCCAGCCATAGGAAGCTGTGAAGCTGGTCCATCATGCCTAGACTCTCAAAACACCTGTGAGGAATTCGACTCAGAATCTCTCGAGGATGTAATCCCCACACCTTATCCTGTTAAGGTATTCCTTGAAAGCAATTCTGACATTCCAATAGAACCAAGTTCAGATTCTAGTGACCCAATTCCTACACCTAACCTAGAATCTAGATTTGAGCCTAGTTGGGGTGATCATGAGGCTCAATGTAATGAGAACAAGATTTCATATTTGAATTATGATTTTGGGCCTATATTTGATGATTATACCCCTTCAAACTCCTCAAAAGAACAAATTGATTTGTCAAAAGTTAAACCAATTTACAATATAGAACTAGAGGAGATGGAGGAGTTGGGATTTGGTTGGATCTACCCTAGATGCCCTGAACCCAAGCCTATGCCTAATAAGGACATCCCTCTAAGCTTGGAATTTGAGGCTAGGTTAGACCAAAGTCAGGTTGATAACTCCATGCATCTTGATTTATTCTGTGGTGGAAATCCCAATCTTGAATTAGGTTCAAAAGATGATTGTTGCAAATTCTCCTATGATTTTGAATCATACACTAATTTTGGAGAACCATTGTTTCTAGATGACTATTAGACAATTTACAACCTCAGTATCCATGATCCATTCTTTGATTCTTATTCTGAGGCCAATGATTTGGAGCTCAAAGTAGCCTTACCTCCTATAAAGCCATTCAGAAATCGATCGCAACCACGACCCACCATCCAAATCAATTTCTATTCTAACTCACCTCTTTCTAATCCGGTTGCATATGATGCACCATCGTGTTCGATAGTGAATGGGACACTAATCAAACTGACAATCACATTTTGTCCCCCTCTGATCCCACTAGTAGGGTTCCTACATCCTTCACATATCTATTATCTTTTGATGACCCCTACTCAGATCTGGCTGAGCCGATACAGCCAAACCCTCATTTTGCATTTCCACATCTATTTAAGCTTCAAAGCATCTAGTGGGCTCCACACCTATTAATTTACATTCCTCAACCCACCTATTAATCTGAACAAGCACCTGGTTGAACCAACTAGACTACTCATCAAAGTGCTTGTTCTATAAAATTCCACCAATCTGACCACTCCTCCTTGACCACCTTCTACTCTGCTGAAGGCATTGAATTTAGTGCTTAATGAGAGGCAACCCGTCATTCCAAAAACCCAATGCCCTTCTGATTCTTTTTAAGCCACATTCTTATTGCACTTTAGGGTTCAAACTTTAGAATAGTCGACTCTACCTTTGATAATTGTATCAGAGCTTGAAATCATTCGCAACAACCATCTCGACCTGTTCACCCATTCTTTGACCCTATTCTAACCTTTGAGCTAAGCTGAATTCGAAGCCACCTTGTTTACAATGAGGACATTGCAAAACTTAGGCATGGGGGTATTAAAGTGCAAAACAAAGGGGAAATTCAATTCTTGGAGGGGTTCTCATAATATATATATAATGGAGAAAAGGGGTGGAAAAATTTTTGTGAGCTGAATGAAAATCTATCTTAAGGAGGAAAAGAAGAAATACAAAAATTGTCAAAGGAGCAAAATAAAAAAAAGAAAATTGATAGTCCTAGAAATTGATTATGGAATCTACCTAAGTTCTAGACCAAATCAAAACAAGGAATAAGTCCTGAAGTGCTAGAGACACGGAGATAAGTAAGGATACCAACCTTAGGCCTCTTGGGTCTATTCTAGGGCTTAAGCACTCACGTATTTGTTAAGATCTAGATTAATCTTCAAGAGGTTAAGGAAAGTGCGAGACTGATGTATTAAGTCTAAGGCATAGGGATTACTCGGCCCCATTGCCAACCCTTTGTTCATGGTGTAAATCACGTAAAGAAGATGAGTACGTTGTAGTATAGCACGAAGTACATCTCGACAAATAAATTTTAATGGAACAGGTGAGTTTCGATTGAACTTAGGGAGGCAGAAAGCGCTTTTGATTTCAAAATTGAATTAGAATGCTAACATAGAGAATATGCTACTAATTGCAAACTAATATATACATATCATAATATGCATATCTTGCAAATAGTCTGATCATGGATTGTAAAAATATAATTATGACTAGAATAAGTTCTTACTATCTATCAAACTGGAGCATAAATGAAAACTATTATGTAGTAGAATAAGGGCACCACAGGGGGTCCATGGTGGCCTTTTGGAGAGGCTGGGGAGAGCAACGACAGTCCACCAAGGTGGCTTGGTGGGTGCTTTAGAGGAAGATAGCCAAAGACAGAGAGACCTGTAGAAGAAGGTTTGAAGAACTTGAGAGGGTCTGGAGGAGTTGGTGGAAGATGGAAGAGACCCCCATACTCCTAGGTTTCGAGTTTATTACAGAGACCCCTATGCCTTTTCATCTTCATCGTAGAAACACCCTTGCCACCTATAACTTCTAATCCAGCAAGTCAACCTACATTGATCGGAGAAATCTCTCCCAAATCAACACCAAAGCCCTCCAAATTTGGAGGGATTGGTGTTCATATTATGGACAATCAACTCAACTAGGATTTGGCTCCCTGGGAATGACCTATGAACTCATGATTTTTCAAACTTTACAAATTTAAATGTTGTTAAGCTTTTATCATCTATACTACTACATATCTATTCTCTAAAACACTGTAGAAGTGTTGTAACACATGGTGGCTCAAATTCGGACCTCAAATGGCAAATTTGACAACATGTATGGATTCAAATCGACGATCGTAGCCCAACAACGTGAAGATCAGCCTAATCCAACATTCGTAGTGCCACCTATGAAAAATGAAGATGAACATCCTAATGGTGCCACGTGGCACCATTAAAGACATCCAGGTTGCCCAAGGGCCACCACAGCCTCTGGCACCATTAAAGACATCCAGGTTGCCCAAGGGCCACCACAGCCTCTCCCTATCTACACCATCAGATCTGGACCATTGGATCTTCATCCAATGACCATAGGCGTACCACATCTCCTTATTAGTTGGGAGGTCTTCTTGACATAAATACCTCCATAGGTCATTGGTCTCAAGCCTTACCTAAAGTGAGGTTACGGGTTTGAGCTCCCACGACCCCTCAATTGCTCCTCTTGGCCCAATTTTACACTAATGCATGGCCAACAGCAGAGTAGTGAGCACGCAATTAGTGTGCATGATGTGCGAGGCAGCATGGCACAGCGGGTGATAGGAACACCATCATGAGCTATAACTAGCTCATTTTGACCCAATTAGGTCAATAAATGCTCCTACATAATCGCCAGAGAGTCACAAGTCATTGCATATTCATTCTAGAAGAAAAGTAGGAAACTAGGGTTAAAACTATAATTTTACCAGCTCATCTGGAATGCATTTCAACCATAGGTTTTCCTAGGGGTTCATTAAGGGTCAAAAGGTCCTAAAAAGGTAACAAGTGGGTTAGATCAGTCAAAAAAGGGTTTGCACGGGTTTTGAGAATTAAATGACTTTTGAAACCCTAAAAACAAACCTACTTAATTAACTAAGGTTCTAGTTAGGATAAAATTCACCTAAACCCTCTAAAAATCATAGAAAAATATTCTCTAGGGCTTAGTACCTTTAATTTGACCATCAAAACCCATCTTGACCTAAAATGGAGTCTCAAATAGATATTTATCCTAAATGAGGTTTTCGCATAAATTACCCAGTCAAACATGGTCAAAACCAAAATCCAACTTCACCATTGGATTCCTTAGGTCCAAATTAGGCTTGTACCAAAATTTGGACCCAAGATGAATTTGTCTTGACCTAGTTTACAAATTGGTCCTGTTTGATTACATTTATGCCCTTAACTTTCAAAATCGTTTCAAATAACCCACAAAATTTGATGTCGTCTTAACAATGAGGTCCCTTCGCCATTATCATGGAGAAATCCTACCCCGATGATCTTTGACTAGGGAGTTCTCCCTGATTGCTTGGCGAATCTCTTCCAAAATTAGAAGGGAGATTCATTAAGAAATTATCTTCAATCTGAACCTGTCCATGTGCTCCAAATCTTTCCCAATCTCTCATGCGAATGCACGAGAGATTTGGGTCTCAAGAAATACCCAAATTTGGTGAAGATTTGCAAGCTTGGAAAGCTTGATTTCCAAGCTTGGAAAGCTTGATTTCCAAGATTTCTTTGCCTCTACATCCCTATATAACGCAGCCTAGATCCTCCCGAATTTCCCACGCTCGAAATTGGTCGAGATCCCTCTCAAACTCCTCTCCCTTTCACGGTCGAAGGTTCCTCGATGTCCGACGACCTTTTCTGCCTCTCCTTATTGTTCGTCCACCATACCAGCAGCAGATTTATCCTCCCTATTCCTCTCCATGTCTTGCCGTACTAGCAGACGCCTGTTCCCGTTCGTCCTCGCTGTTTCTCCCTCACCGAAACCGCCTTCGTCTCCGACGTTGGCAACACCACATCCGATGCCATCTCTGCCCCACTTTGTCCACCTATCTCCTAGCTAAGCTTCTTATCTCCCCTACTTTCTTCTCCTCTCTTTATTTTCCAAATTCGACCACCGACGACCCTTCGCAACTCCATCTCCTCCATCTCTGGCCATCCCCTTCGGTGAGACCATCTCATCTCCATAGACCACCAAATCCCTCACCGACAAGCCCACGACCATCGCCACACCTCTCCAATCATTTCCCCTCTCTTTATTCATCATTCCACTCACTCATGCACTCCCTCGAACACACCCACTCACACGCACGTAGTTAACCTCGCCACGAACCCACACACATCCACACGCCACACCAACACCCTCATCGCACTAGCCATTGTCCGACGACCCTCCTTGAGCATTTGACATGGCCAAAAGGCCATTTCCCTATTTTCAGGTATTGGACCTTGCCTCCATGGAAGCAGTAAGCTTCTACTTGCTTGAGAGTTGTTCCAGGTGCTTTGGTCCCAAGTCTTAGCTTCAGGTCGCGCAAAATCGACTCTCGAACACATCCCAGCATTCACTTGAAGACGCGAACCCAGCAGCTGCTACAGTTGTGAAGGAAGACACCCTGCTGTAGACATGCAAAGGAGAGGGGCGCAGATAGTCCCACATCGTCAGCTGCGAAGCGCACTGAGGTGCATAAATTGAATAAGTGATAGTAGTTGTTCGCCGTAGTTCACGGGGTGAGGTCCCTCTCACCCGCTCACTCAGCCTTGTCCGTGACACGTACATGCAAACCTGGCCTAAACCTGATAACCCGACCTACACTCTTTGCTCAACACCGCATGCCGATTAGCTTTGACCCAGGTACGCGGTAGGTCCGATTACCCAACTGTGACTCTGGGAGAGTGAGACCGAAATAGAAAGAGAAGAGAGGAGAGCTATGTGGGGGCAGGGGGCTTTTGCCCTGAGAAGCTTGGCCCTGACGCTTAGCCAAATTCTGAAGAAGAAAAGAAGGGCTAAAGAAGAAAAGGAGTTACAGAAGAAGAAGAGGTGAAGGCTTGGAGAGAAAGAAGAAGAGAAGGTCATAGCTGAGAAAGCAGAGAAAGAAGAAGAGGCAGGTCTAAAGAGGAATAAGCTGCAGAAGAAAGGAAGAATCAGAGAAAGAAAGAGTAGAAAGAAGAAGAAGAGGTGCATCACAAAGAAGAACATCAAACTTCAAGCCGTCTGATTTCCAAATCAAATGATAGATTTGAGCTTTCATTTCATACATATACATTGAGTTCCTTAGTTGATATTGTTGGAGTATTTGGTGATCTAAATCACCATTTTACTCGCAACTTTTTGCACATTGATATTGTTATTATTGCAAATTCTTTTACTTTAAATTGTGATCTTGATTTATGAATCCATCTTGCTTCTTGTGTTCGACCTCAGAACTTTTTCAAGTAATAAAAATTGTATTTGTTTTCAAAGCGATTTCGACTATATTACAACGCTTTATTTTGAACTTGATTTCACCGCGTTAACATTGTGGCACCATTGTAGGGGAGCAATTGGCAATTTAGAACTCTTGATTGCAATTCCTGATTCAGATTCTAACTTGCTATATCTCTTTTGCTATGGTTTTTTCAGGGAGAAGATACATTGAAGAAAGTTTAGCCGCACATCAAACACGCCAGGGGCAAGTAAATTCTGATTACTCTCTCTCTTAAGCCCCTGATTCTGAAAAGGTTAAAAGGAAGAAAAATCAATTAGGGCTACTTGCTTTCCATTCTTAGATAATTCATCAAGTTGCCTGATTTGATTTAAACAACAAAACCTGATTTGTGGACCCAGTTAAGGTAACTAGGGCTATCACATTCTTGTTTGAGCACTAGATACCACATTTGACAAACTAAATTGGACCAAAACAAGAGCCAAGTAAGGATTCCAAGTTAGGGTTTTAGAGACACACTTATATAATCAAGAATTGGTCTTTCCCAAATAATGTGTGCCTAAGCCTTGGCTGAATTGATCAATTCAAGAAAACCCTAAAAATCTGACTCATAATCTCACTTGAATCTTTAAAGAGGGACCTAAACTTCTCAAAGGACAAATAGGTGAAGTTGACCCACCTTGTTGGGTCAATCAATCTTCAAATTAGGTCACTCTTGCACTCAATACATCTTAAAAGTTTAAGTGAAATTCTAAGGACCCTTGCTCTTAAATAAAATCGGTAGACAAGAGGTCAAGTCCCCATTTTGGTCTACCTGGACCATCAGTGACAAGAGAGGTGGGTTAGGGGAAACCCTATAACCCGTGGGGACACTCTACCATGTAAGGGTCTTTGCGGGACTCTCCCTTTCTGGCTGCCTAGGTAATTCACAGGTGGATGACTTTTTGACTAAGGGGTATCATCCGCCCCGAACCTCTATAGTCATCCAAAATTTTGCGTGTCTTGATTGGGTCCATCACATTCTATTCTCATCCAGTCCATCGGTGCATGTTTTGTAGGAGGTCCTTAAGGCCACCCTTGAGGCCTCCATTAGTTATTCACTCCCATCGAGGCCAGGCTTCGACTTTCATCTTTGTGCAGGAACCCCATCACATAAACATCTCTTCTGATTCATCTGGACCTAATTCTCCTTCATCCATCATCATGGCACAACCCGCAGAAGAAGACAACCTCGAGAATCAGCTTCAGTGCCTTAATGATCTATTCCAAGCCTTTGTGAATCCACCACAATGTCCTGTGATGCGAGATCATTACAATCCCACTGCAGTGGTGATCGAACCTCGAGTCCAAATCTCGGCTGGAGGTCCTGATACTGAACTCAAGCCCAACATGATTCATGCTATTCCGAAATTTCATGGGCTCAATTTCGAGGATCCTTTCCAGCACATTAAATAGCTCAAGCATCTAGCCTAGACCTTCAGGTCAGATGTTCAGAATCGGGATATTCTTCTCATGAAAATGTTCTCCTTCTCTCTCATGGACAAAGCAGCTCACTGGTATCAGACTCAAATGTATCCAATCAACACATGGGTTGAACTACAATTCGGGTTTTTGAAAAAGTTCTTCCCAGTTGGTCGAACGAATGCTTTACGACACTAGATCATGCACTTCACACAACAACCTAGAGAACCACTTCACGAAGCATGGGATCATTTCCAGGATATCATGCGAAAGTGCCCCAATCACGGAGTTCCTAAATGGGAACAAGTCCAGTCTTTTTACCAAGGACTCCGTGAATATATTCGATTATTCGTCAATGCAACTTGTAGAGGAAATATCATGGGTCAACACAAAGACACTGTGTGGGAGATTCTCAAGAATATGTGCGAGAACTCCATCAATAATGACTCCATGGGCATATTCGACCGGATGTATGCCTACGCATTGACGAATCCAAGGGGAGCACATGAGACGTAGGGTCTGTCCTCTTCTGTCAACTTGGAACTGATGTCCAATCGTTTGGACAAGGTCTTTATTGTTGAGAAGAAGGTGGATGAGCTAACTCGACATTTGCAGCGAGTCACCTCTATGCAAAACCTGTTTGCACAACTGCCCTCTGGGAGGGAAGCTGTGCATAACATCTACCACCAATCTTCTCAGGGGTTGGACTCGTATCCACCCCCGCCTGACTCTAGGACTGGAGGAAACTCCAGACCTGCCTATTCTAGTTGGGGAAAGTCTGAACCCTCGTACTCTGATGTTTTTGAGGCTCCTCAGACCTACAAGGACCTCAACACCATCCAAAATGACCCATTCTCTAATACCTATAACCTTGGATGGCAAAATCATCCTAATTTCATGTGGGCAAGAAACAATTAGAATCAGAGACCACTATATCAGTCCCATCCACAAGCTTCTCGTCCATATCAGCTGCCTCAACCTCGACCCAACCCCACCTATCAATTTGGGCCAACTCAAGGAGATCAAATGACTCTTATCCTTCAGACTCTAGCTGACATTCAAAAGATGAATGCAGTTATGTAGAAACAGCACAGAGACGAGATCATAGAGGTTCGCAATCAACTCGCCCAAATGGAAAATTCCCACCAACCTGGACACTCCCTTCACAACCTCTGGCTAATTCGAATAACGTGCCAAGCCAGAGGTACATTATGAACCCAAATCCAAGCCAAGCCCACATGGTTTATCAGGCCCCTTTTGCTTCATCACCCGATAGGATGGAAGCTTCGACGTCATACTCGGGATTTCAGCAACAACCACCTATTTTACCTACACCAAACCAAAACCAGGCAAGACTGAATTCAGTTATGACTCATAGTGGCAAAGCAACACAGGACCCACCTTACCTAAGCCACTTGCTGCTTGGTAGTGCTAACCCAAACCCTAGGATAGTCATCCAAGATACCCCTATCCCAGATCAAGAACCAAAACCTATTCTAGAGGAACCATCTAAGGTTCCATTTCCTGAGGTCTTGACCAAGGGAAAGAAGAGAACAGAACCTGTGGCACCTGAAGAGGACCTAGTCAAGCTCTTTGAATAAGTCCATATAAACATCCCCTTGATGGATGTGATTCACCACATACCGGCTTATGCACGATTTCTGAAAGATGTGTGTACAACTAAGCATAAGCTGCGAACCAAAAGTGGGAGCCCAATCGTATTGTTGGAGCAAGCTAGCTCCATCATTTTGAGTAGGCTCCCACCTAAGGCAAAAGACCCAGGTACTCTAATGATTTCCTGTACAATTGGTGATATCCAATTTGATAGAGCATTATTGGATCTAAGAGCCTCCATAAACCTAATACCTACATCCCTACTTGACCATCTTGAGGAATCTTAGCTAAAACCAATAGAGGTGACATTACAGTTGGCAGATCGATCTATTAAGTCACCTAAAGGAGTTCTTGAGGATGTCATTGTTAAGGTTCGGGATTTCTATTTCCCAGTGGATTTCATAGTCTTGGATATGGATGCTCCAGAGAATCTAAGAAACAAACCGATCATACTAGGGAGACCCTTTCTGGTCACTACTAGGGCCAACATTAATTGTGAGGAGGGCCAAATTGAACTAAAATTTGGGAACTAGACACTAAAGATAGACATCTTTAAGACCCAACAAGGGATTAATTGTGGGGTTATAAAAAAAATATGTGATATCGAGGTTGTGGTTGACGGTCAGTATATCAAGGAAAACCTGACTACTTCTGATCAACCACAAGTGGATCAAAATCTGCAATTAGAGGAGTCCAAACTCAACCTAAACACACCCATAACTCCTTCCACTGCTCCTAACACCCACGCTGAACCACCCGCTGCTGCTGATAACCCTATTTTAGAACTAAAGCCTCTTCCCAATCATCTAAAGTATGTCATTTTGGGTTCCAATCAGATGTTTCCTATGATTATCAACTCCAGACTCACACCTGATCAGGAATCCCATCTGATTTCTGTTCTCTAGCAACATCGAAGAGCCATTGGATGGACTCTCGATGATTTGACTGGTATTAGCCCCTCTTACTGCACACATCGCATCTATACTGGAGAGAGCACACAACCTTCCCATGAAATGCAGAGACGTATGAATCCTAATCTGTAGGAGGTCATGAAAAAGGAGATCATTAAGTGGTTAGATGATGGGATCATCTACCCGATCTCTGACAGTCAGTGGGTGAGTCCAATCCAGGTTGTGCCTAAGAATGTAGGACTCACCGTGATCACGAGTAAGACCAGAGAAATCATACTAACCCATGTAGCAAATTCGTGGAGAGTCTGCATTGATTATAGAAGACTCAATACCTCCACAAAGAAGGATCATTTCCCACTACCGTTTATTGATCAGATCTTCAAAAACTAGCAGGAAATAGATTCTTCTACTTTTTGGATTGGTACTCTGCTATAACCAGGTGGCAATCCATCTTGAGGATCAAGAGAAGACCACTTTCACCTACCCCTTTGGAACATACGCATTCCGAAGGATGCCTTTCGGTCTCTGCAATGCACCTGCTACTTTTCAGTGGTGCATGCTTTCCATATTCTCAGATATCATTGGTGAATATCTGGAAGTCTTCATGGATGACTTCTTAATTTTTGGCGAATCATTTGATGATTTCCTGCTGCACTTGGTCCAGATCCTCAAGCGGTGTATTAACGTGAATTTGGTTCTTTCCTGGGAAAAGAGCCACTTCATGGTACCTGAGGGAATTGTCCTGGGACATCTCATCTCTGAGAAAGACATCTAGGTTGATCAAGCCAAGGTGAATTTGATTTCCAAACTCCCTATGCCTAGTTCGGTCAAAGACATCTGATCCTTCCTAGGGCACACCAATTTTTACTGTCAATTCATTCCCGATTTCTTGAAAATCGTGTGCCCCCTGACTAATCTACTATCTAAGGATGTCCCTTTTGAAATCTCCAAGGAGTGCACTCAAGCATTTGAGATCCTATGTGATCGAGTTACCGAAGAACCATCCTACAGTCCCCTGATTGGTCTCAACCCTTTGAGATCATGTGTGGTGCATCTGATTACACTGTAGGTGCAGTACTTGGGCAGAAAATTGATGGGAAACTTGTGATCATCTACTACTCTAGCAAGACACTTGACGAGACTTAGCAAAACTACATAGTTACTGAGAAAGGGCTACTAGCCATAGTATTTGCCCTGGAAAAGTTCATATCTTATCTTCTGGGTTATCATGTTATCATTTACTCTGATCACATTGTTGTGAGGCATCTCCTTGTGAAGCAGGACACGAAACCTCGACTAATCCACTGGATCTTGCTGTTGCAAGAGTTTGACCTCAAGATTCGCGACAAAGCAGGAAAATAGAATATGGTAGCTGATCACTTGTTCTGCCTTCCTTCTGACATTACTTACCCTTCCGAACCTATTACGGAACATTTTCCCGATGAGCACCTCTTGACTACCAGTACGGGCCTTCCATGGTTTGCTGATCTTGTAAACTACCTAGCACCACATCAGATCCTGTCTGATTGGCCGAAGGCCAAGAAGGACAAATTACTTTCTGATGCCAAGTACTAATTTTGGGAAGACCCATATCTCTTCCTCATTGGTGCTAATCAAATCATCCGACGATGTGTCTCGGAAGCGAAAATTCAGGACATCTTGTCCTTCTGCCATGATCAGGTCTGCAGTGGACACTTCTATGGTCATAAAACCGCAGCAAAAGTCCTCCATTGCGGCTTCTATTGGCCCACTATTTTCAAAGACGCATACAATCACTGTAAGGCATGCACTTGTTGCTAGACCTTAGGCAACATGAGCCATCGTGATATGATGCCCTTACAGTCGATTCTTATATGCAAAATCTTCGATGTCTGGGGGATTGATTTTATGGGACCATTCCCTACTTCGAAAGGCTTCGAGTACATTCTGCTCGTTGTTGACTACGTGTCCAAATGGATCGAAGCCATTCCGACCCAAACCAACGATCATAAGGTAGTTATCAAGTTCATTCATCAGAACATCTTTTCTCGATTGAGGATTCCATATGTCATAATCTCTAATGGAGGGACCCATTTCACCAATGCTCAGTTCAGATCACTGATGACCAAATACGGGGTGTCACACCGAATCTCTGCTCCTTATCACCCCCAAACCAACAGTCTAGCTGAGTTATCGAATCGGGAGGTTAAGAAAATCCTCTAGGTCAGTATTTGATTTGACAAGAAATACTGGTCTTCCCTACTTCCAGAAGCTTTGTGGGCTTATAAGATTGCCCACAAAACCCAATTAGGCATGTCTCCCTTTAGATTGCTGTACGTTAAGGCATGTCACCTCCCTGTCGAATTGAAGCACAATGCCTATTGGGCAATATGGAACTGCAATCTCGATCTTTCTAAGGCAGGAACCTGATAAGACAGTTTTCGCTTTCGAATAACGTTATTAAAATGATTTGTCGTTGTAGGATCAAAGTGGTGGAAAATCACTTAACAAAATAATTAAAATTAAAATTAAAATTAAACCACTCACAGGAGAGCAGGTCGTGTCCACAGAGAGGCAATGACTTATTTAAACTCGCAATTAGGTCAAAATCAAGTTTGCTGAACTATTCGTCAGATCAAACAATGCCTACGTAGCTCTAAAAGTAAACCTTAAATTTACGGAGAAGTCAAGGGGTATTAATGTAATTTTTACATAAGAAAATTATCCATGTGCAAGGGTATGCCATGTACTATTCACTTGCATGCATACTAAAATGTAATTCAAAATTAAATTCAATGCACATAGAAATGAATAATAAGGTTTAACAATTCTCTAGAAGCATAAGCATGAAGGCATAAATTCACCACAATAAAATAATGATAAATTAAAATTCATTTTTGTGGCAATGGCATGAAATGTAAATACTAATTCTACCACAAATAGAGGATTCTACCTCTCTCCTTCTCGCGCATGGGAGAGAGGTTCATTCGAGGAACTCTTCTGAGCATAGGTTGGCCAGAGCGAGGGTTTCGCAACGGTCGTGGTAGCAGGTTGTGAAATGGTTGGAGTCGACCGGACGGAGGAAAGAAGCGGTGGCGGTGGAGGTTGCTGCTGCTGGCCGCACTTACTACAGGCGCGAGGAGGGGCAGCGCGTGGGTGCTGCAGGCGCAAGGAGGCATGGATGCGTGGAGGTGAAGGGATTGCTGGAGGACACGTCCTAGGAGAGGGTGTGCAGGCATGTTGGCTGGAGGTGAAGGCATGTGGTGGGGTGGGCGCACTAGGCGAGGGCACTGGAGGTGAAGGTGTGCGAGGTCTGATGGCACGAGGTGAGGGCACTGTGGCGTGGGTGCGCTGGAGGTGAAGCCGCGGGCGTGCAGGCACGAGGTGGGATGCTGGCTGAGGTGCGGGCAGCGGTTGAGGTAGGCATGCACACGCCTGCTGCGGTGGAGGTGCAGCACGTGCACGTGGTCTGCTGTAGAAGATGAAGTGCACTGGCTGGAGGCACGCGTGGTGGCACGCTTGGCAGGGCTGAGGCACGGGGAGGAGAAGTTGCAGGGACTCTTGGCGGTGTGGGCTGCCACACCACACACCCACGGTGGTGGAGTCGCACTGCCGCGGTTGAGGCCGGTGGTGAGGAGTGGATGATCAACATAGATATCTACGTAGTGAGGAAAGGGATGGTGGCCTCCCTTGAACGGCAGCCCTTCCTCCTCTTTTGTAGCCATAGCTACAAAGATTTGAAATTCAAAAGGCCTGTTGAGTCAATGTTGATGCATAGGAGGAGGAGGCAGAGATGAAGTAGTTACCTGCAAAGGAGAAGAAAAAAAGAAAAAAGAATAAAATAATTAGGATTATTTATACATAACTCCTTAACTTCTATGTTAATTAAAATAGTGTATGTAATACACATAATTAATTAACTAATCAAATGTATGCAATCCTAGGTTAATTCTAAATGCATGAATTATGCACTTAAGATAAAAATATGAATTAATTTATTTACATCCTAATGTATGCTATCTAAATGTTAAAATTAACTTAATGTGTTGACACTTAAATACTTAAATAGCCCACAAATATGGGCTAATCAAATACCCCCATGCCTAGTTTTTGCTAGTCCCTAGCAAATCCAAGCAAAAACCTAGCACTCCAAGTAGACTAACCAACCCAAACAGTCTTCCTTTTGAAACATGTTAAGTTCAGACTTTAGACCTAAGGTTCCCAAGTAGTTGCTAAGTTACAGACAAGGTCGGCTAAAGATGAGTTGCAGGCACAAGTTTTCCTGATTTCTGACTCTACCCTAAGGTTTATTGATCCCTGAGATTAAAGCATCCATGCATGTGCATTGGTCTGTGTTACTTGAGGTTGGCAGTTAGAAAGGAAAAAGGATTATATATATATATATATATATTTGTTTGATTCCTCTAAGTCTAACCTCGGATCAGCTATCAACATGTTCTGTGTCGGATTCATTGTCCCCATCACCATACCTCGAAGGGTGCTTAGCTTTCGATGCTTCGAGATAGCACTACCCATAGCGACCACAAGAACTCCTTGCAATCGACACTTCGAGATAGTATCGCCCATGGATTTCTTAAGTGAATTCAGGTCTGTGGCAATTGGCACTTCGAGATAGGGCCACCCATGGTACCTGAACCGCACAATGCGCTTGCATGCCCCTAGTAGGATGGATATCCTAAGAGACAAGCACCGAGGAGGTGACATGTTATCATCGCATCATCAAGGTGAGTATGCACTCCACCTCTCCTGCGGCAGGAACTCTTCCAATCAAATTGTGTTTTCAAGCCTCTCCTAAATCAAAACTAAGAGAACCAAATTTCTTTTAATAAATGAATTAAGGTGATCACTTACTTACACAAGATCAAGTGTGTGAAATTTGGATGCTTGGGTTACAAGGACCCATAAACCAAAAGGTAGAACAAGACTACCCCACCTTTTAACACAATCCCTAGCTTTTCTTCCTCAACCTCTTGAGGAATGGTTCGCAACTTAACTCCTACTTAAGTTTTTAAGTCCACAAAGGATCCTAAAGGTCTAAAACTAGTAGCTCACTTAGCTTCTAAAGTTCGACCCTAGAATCAACTTAGTCTAACCTAGAGTTCTGATTTGCTTAAGAATGCAGGGCCCAACCAGTTAAGCTCAAAAAAATTTTTTTATTTTTATTTTTTTATATTTTTTTTAATGCAATATGCATGAATGAATGCAAAATGTAGACATGCTATAAACAGATGCCTCAGGTCCTCTCCCCCATGCCTGATTCAAACAATGTCCTCATTGGAAACAAAAATAGTTAAAGGAAGATATTACCTGAGGTGGAGAATGGTACGAGCTAAGGCTCCTCAAGAGTGACCTCGTCAACCAGATGGCTATCCAAAGTAATGTATGGTTTTAACTGTTGACCGTTGGTGATAAAGGAAGTTGCTGAAGAGGAAGGGCTTTTAATCTCCACAGCTCCATGTGGAAACACTTTAGTGATTATGTAAGGCCCATCCCAATGAGATTTTAACTTCCCTGGAAAAAGCTTAAGTCTAGAATTGAAAAGCCAGACTTGTTGGTTGGGCTCAAAGGTCTTTCAAAGTATATACTTATCATGTAAGACCTTAGTTCTTTCTTTATAAGCTTGAGAGGTATCATAAGCATCATTCCTTAGCTCCTCAAGCTCACTTAATTCTAGAAGTCGTACCTTACCTGCCTTTTCTAAATCCATATTAACACTTCAAATAGCCCAAAGTGCCCTATGTTCCAGCTCAACGGGTAAATGGCATGCTTTCCCATACATAATCCAAAAGGGAGAAGTACCCAAAGGGGTCTTATAGGTTGCTCGATACGCCCACAAAGCATCATCGAGCTTTTGGGACTAGTCTTTCCTATCAGGTCTAATGGTCTTTTCTAAAATATTTTTTATCTCCCTATTCAACACTTCAACCTAGCCACTCATCTGAGGATGGTAAGGGGTAGCGACCTTGTGAGTCACTCCCAGACTCCTGATTAGCCGATTGAAGTGGTGGTTTCAGAAATGAGGTCCCCCATCACTTATAATGGTCTTGGGGCAGCTGAAACGAGATGTGATATTGGCCTTCATAAATTTCAAAACCACAGAGTGATCATTTATGCGCGTAGGAATGGCCTCTATCCATTTAGAGACATAATCAACTGCCACCAAGATATATTCATAACCATGGGACGAAGGGAAGGGGCCCATAAAGTCAATTCCCCACACATCAAAAATTTCAACAGATTGAATAGGGTGTTGAGGCATTTCATTCCTCTTCCTAATCGTTCCAATCCATTGACATCTAATACAGGCCTTAAAAAAATTATGAGAATCCTTAAATAACGAAGGCCACCAAAAATCAGACTGGAGAACCTTAAAAGAAGTTTTCTTAGCACCAAAGTGTCCTCCACAATAAAGTTCATGGCAAAAACTCAGCACATTTTGTTGTTCCTCTTCAAGTACACAACATCTCAATACTTGGTCTTGTCCAATTATAAATAATTCAGGCTCTTCCCAATGAAAGTATCTCGCTTGGGAAATGAATCTCTTTCTTTTCTGCTCATCCCAAGAGCTAGGAGTTTCTCCAGTGACCAAGCAATTTATGGTATCAGCATACCAAGGTAAAGTTGGTGTTATCTCCATCAGGGTTTCATCCAGAAATGTCTCATAGATGTCTCTGGAAAGAGAGTCATTAAGTGGAAGGCGAGACAGGTGGTCAGCCACAACATTTTCTACTCCTTTCTTTCCACGTATCTCCAAGTCAAATTCTTGAAGGAGTAGGATCCACCTAATCAAACGTGGCTTAGAATCTTTCTTAACAATGAGATGTTTCACTGCCACATGATCAGTGAAAATAACCACCTTAGACCTAAGAAGATAAGACCTAAACTTCTCTAGAGCAAAAACTACAGCAAGTAATTCTTTTTTTCAGTAACGGTGTAGTTTTGCCGTGGTTCGATTAAAGCCTTGCTGGCATAACGCAGCACATGAGGTCTTCTGATGAGAGCATCATCATGAGACCTAACTAGCTCATTTTTACCTAAGAAAGAGAATAAGAGCTCCTACATAACCTAGAGAAGGACCTAATTCAGAGAACTAATGTTCTGAGAAGAAAACATGAAACAAAGGTTAAAACTACAATTTTACCATTGTAGTACATAGACGAGATTTCTTATAGGCAAAACATAGGTCAAATGGTCAGAATAAGATAAAAAGTGGGTTGGTTCAGTAAGAAATGTGTTATTGCGCAATCCAGGAATTAAATGACATTCTGTAACCCTAAAACAGACCCGCATTCAACAAGGTTCTGGTTAGGATAAAAATCAAATAAACCCTCTAAAATTCATGGAAAAATATCCCCTAGGGTTTAGAACCTTCAATTCGACCTTTGGAACCTCTTTTGACCTAGATTGGGGTCTCATCTCATTATTTGACCTAATTTAGGTTTTTGTGTAAAATGTCCAATCAAACGTGGTTAAACCTAAAATCCAACTTCACTATTAGATTCCCTAGGCCGAAATTAGGTTTGTACCAAAATTTGGATCTAAGGGGAGGTCATCTTGACCTACTTTGCAAAATAGTCCACCCAATTACATTGTGCCCCTAACTTTTAAAAACTCTTGCGTAGACCCCCTAACTTCCTTGCCACTCTTACGAATAGGTCCCTCTACCATTAATGGGGAGAAATCCTACTCCGACGAAGAATTGCAGGGGATTACTCCCTGATTCCTCAAAGATCTCCTCTCAGATTTGGAAGGGAGATTCTCTGAGAAATTCCCTTCCATTTGAGCATAATCACAAGATCTGATTTGCACCTAATCTCTCGTGCGAAAGCTTGAGAGATTTCGGTATCCAACGGATTCCTTCTCCGGTGAGGACTCTCTCACTTGGAAGCTTTTCTTCCAAGCATAAGAGCCTCTGCCAGTGCCTATGAACGGATCCTCAACTCTGGCCGCATCTCTTCAGCTCGACTTGGCTGGAGAATCACCCCAATTTCGTCTCTTTCTCCTTTGGTCAGGAGTCCAGTGAGCTCCAGCGAGCCTCCTTCCTCTTTCTTGTTGCTCTGTCACACTACTAGTGGTAGAGCCGCCCTCGTCATCTTCCTCCGCATCATGCAACACCCGTGCGAGCACCTCTAGCCCCATCATTGTCACCGTCACCCTTCCCCTGGACACCGTCTTCTCCTGCGACAGTAGGTACAGCCAACCGCCACCTCTCCCCCTTTGTCCACTTAGTTAGGTTAGAATTACTCCTCTCTATCCCCTCTTCAATTCCCCTTGATGAGTCCATTTTAATGGACTAATAGAAAGCCTAAGTAATTCTCTTTTAACAATTTAGGTTTATTAATAACTACACTAAGTTATAGAATAATTATATGCATCATGATTTAATTCTATAACATTCTATGACTTAATGTATAATGATTATGTCTTTTTATTTGCAGGTAATAAAACCTAGAAAGAACAAGGATAGGGGGATAATTTTCCCAACACATCCAGCCGCAGCCGTGATTCTTTCCCCCTCCCCCGTCGGACTTTGGGGCAATCTTCTCCAACAGTGGCCGGCCAAAAACAGAAAGGGATTTGCAAATCCCTGGATTGGCGCAATGAGGGAGAGAGAGGACTTAAAAGTGAAGAGGCTACGTGCACAAGAGGAATCTTCCCCCTTGCGGGGAAAAACTCCACCGCATGCAATGTGCCCATGCCCGATCCTTCACCACCAGGCGCCCATCTTCAGCACCAGGCACACCAAACCCCTCCTGCAGGTGCAAGCACCTCTCGCGCCCTCACCTCTCCCTATTTCAGCCGCTCCAACTCTCCAACGGCCACCACTGCAGCCGCGCCCTAGCGCACCATCGTGCGCCCGCCAGTGCCTTCCATCTCCCTGCAGCGTGCGCACCGCTCCTGCCACCTCGCCAGTGTGCCTACTTCTCCCGCGCGCCTGCCTCCATCCATCTACAGGCGCATCCCCCAGCGCACCCACAAGCGCACTCCACTTCTGCCCGCAGATTCGCCTCCCTTCAGCGCCCTCATCGTCTCAGCAGGCGCCGCACGCCAAGTTCTTCAGCAGGCTCTCGCACCCAAACCAGTGCCTCTCCTCCAGCGCGCCTGCACGCCACCTGCAGGCGCTCCCTCTACCTGCCCGCACACAACCACGCGCCCCAGCACCCTCCACTTGCGCATCCCTGCAGCGCCTCCGCCCGCTCGCTGCTGAAGACGCAAACTGCAGACCAGCGCCTCCAAGCGCCACAGCAGGCACTGCCTCTCCTCCAGCATGCCTCCAAGCGCCACAGCAGGCGCTGCGTCTCCTCCAGCGCACAGGCACGCGCGCGAGCCTGCACGCCACAGCCGCTCCAACAGCAGCTAACTTGCTCCACAGGCCGAAGCTCCGGCCACCACCGCCGACCGCCTCCGGCCACCTCCGCCGCAGCCGCTGCCACCGTCAGAAAGCTCTCGACCTCGCCGTCCTCTGAAGCCCTGCATCGACCCCCGCGGATGAGGAAGAGAGAGGGGAAAAGCTCTGTTTTTGTTTGAATTAGAAATTACATTCAATGCCATTGCCATCAATTTCATTTTTTTTTATTAATATTATATGCTGGCAGAATTGCATTCACACACTCACAGTTCTTTCTAATTACATGGTATTAATATTGGCTAGTTTAAAGATTGATTTTGGACTTGATTTAAGTAATAATTGTCTATAGTACACATCACATGAAAAATTGCACTAATTCATCCTAAATTTATTAAGGATTTATGTGAGGGAAAACTACACTTACACCCTTAACATTTTAGGTTATTGCAAACCTACTTTCCTTCACATTTTAAGTCCAATTTGAAAAGGAATTTTGCACTATCCGAAATAACATAAAATAATTAAGTATTGATTGCATCATTGTCTCCCTGTGGACACGACTCGCTCTTCTGCGAGTGGTTATTTTCATTATTTTTCATTTGTCGATTTTTCCACCATTTAAATACTATAACACTAAGCGAAAAGTCGACTTATCAAATTGGCACTGTTGCCGGGGAGGCAACAGACGCAATAGATTTACTTTATTATTTTTGAATCTTTTGAGTTGCGAAATTATCTAATCATCTTTATTATTTTGCAAGGAATTTGACATGGCGAAGAGGTGCAGCAAAGTGACTACTTTGAACGTGAACAACGCGTACGGCGGAGACGATCTTTTTGGTGGACCTTGACGCCACCTGGAGGATGACAACAGGAACATGTGGGCCTTGATCCCACACATTTAGGCTTATGGAGAAGCCTATTTCTGATTTAGGCAGTAGGTCTTAGTTAGATTTAGTTAGATAGACATTAGAATTTAAATTACTGTCTTTTGGGCCCTTGTTGGGTATTTTTGGGAACGTGTTCCCATTTATTTAGATTATAGGATTATTTAAACTATTTTAAACTGCATTTCAATTAGTTAGTTAGATTAAGTCTGTTTGTTATTATTAATTAAAAAAAAAAAATCAAAATGCCTGCTAGAAGCTGCATATCTATAGGACGATCATCTAGGACTGAATGAGCAGCATCTAGTTTTTTTTATTATTATTATTGCATTGCATTCATTACTGCACGAAGAAAGCTGGAGTAAGGTACGTCTTCTCTTGAGCATTAATTACTTGTCATGCATATGCATTAAACCTAAATCTAAGACCACTAAAGTACTTGAATCAAATTAATTCAATGGTCACTTTAAACAAATTGGGACTGTTAAGAGGATTGGACTTTAAAATCTATGACTGAAAATTGTGTGCAAAAGGATCCTGTTTGCGGAATTTCAAAAAAAAATCAAAACACGATCGTATGCTTGCACACTTGAGACACTGTGCACCTCACATAAGGTCACTAGATAAATTTCTACCTCTCCTCTTTTGCACCACAAGGGAAGTTAGTTAGAAATCAACAAGCCTGTCCACCAAGTTACTTCGTTTTCTCGTGTGTGGGCTCGATTCGAGACTTCCATCCCTTACGAGTAGGTTATAGGCACCAGCGAAGGTTGGCCTAGGAAGCGTAATTTTTGCAAAACTTGTTTGGCCACCAACTAAACATATAACTCTAAGACCTACAATATACTAAAAACAGATCCCGTTGAATTTGCATTTGCTTTGACATTAGAACTCTATAGGAAGTTTTCTGCTGAATTTTGCTAAATCCTAAGAGAGTTAAAATTATTTTGCTTAAAGAAATGGATTATTCTTACTCCTATCATTCAGATTATCAGAGTCAATACTTCCCATCTTTTAATCAGGATCCCATGCTTCGAGCGTATCCATCCTTTGATGGGTACATTGATAATTCATGGGATCATTCTCATTCTTACCCTGGGAGTACTAGCTTGATAACTCCCACTTTTGAGCAGAGCCTAGGAGCGGGATTCTCCAATCCTGAAATCCCTACTTCCATGCAAGCACCCAACCCTTCCACCCTTCATGATTTTCCGTATCGAGGTTGGACCGATACCCCTAGGCAACCAGAGCCTGAAATTGACTATCCTCCCCAACCTGATAATAGTATCCTCTCCACTTTTATGATAGAAATGCAAAAACAACAAAAGGAATAATGGAATCAATGGGAGAGATGTTGAGGAATAGTCAACAATTAAATGAAGAAATAAGACAACTTAGCTACACGGTTCCCAATAATCCTGATCCCTATCCATCCAATCAGGATCATGAAAATAATTCTGAGGTACTTAATGACAATAGGGATCCAATTTCATGTAGAGATCATTTAGACTCTCCCAATGGGACGCAGCCACTAGAGGACAACAATCATAGAGATTATCCACCTGAACTATATTGGAGTCAAAACCAAGGGAAGATTATTGTTCCTATCACTTCCCCTCTTGATTATTTGGTGGATTCCCATTCTACTCTTAGTGAGCCTACTCCTAACCCTCCACTTAGGGAATCAACACCTATCATTCAATATCCTGAGGATTCAAATGTACCTAATCAAGGTGACCCTAAGGGAATGGAGGATGATCAATTCTGGTCTCAGGAATATGAAGAGTCTAATTCAGAGGATGAGGATGCCCCAACAGAGGAACATGGACTGAAAATCTGGAGTGAATCACAGGAGAATTATTTATCATTTGAGGATTTCTCTCCAGAGGATAGAAATAATATGATTAAATCTAGATTCCTCCTTTCTTTTGAGAGTCATCCTCCATCAAAACAGGAGTTGATATTAGAGGAGGACAAACAAAATGAGAAGTTTATGGGAGACTCTCGAGGAAAAAACACGTCATTTGAGGATTTATACGCCGAGAACAATAACGAATTCAATGATATTGGCTTCCTCCAAAATATTAAGACTGATCCTCTTTTAGAAATAATTGAGGATACTCATCCAACTCCTAATGAATCACATATACACCCCGATAAATATTTCAGTGAACCAAACGAATCTGGGGATGAGCTAAATGATAATGATTCTTACATTTTGACCCTGCCATTAGAAAGTTGTAATTTGGAGTCTACCCTTGATTCAAATATGACTCCGATCATTAATGCTTGGTAGGATAACTTGAAGTTGTCTACTACTCGGGAGTGTACACAATTCGAATCATTGTTGGAATTGGACCTAACACCTACTAAGCCCTCATTGGACTTAACCATTACCTTCCAACACTACAAACAACCCTTATACTCCCTTACCGATCCTTGGCTCAGATCTCTGCTCATGTACATTCTTGCTGGAGAATATATCAGGCCAGTACATCCTAGGGTACAATGGTGAGTATGGATTAATGCTTGTACTTTTACTCTCGCCATTCAAGGGTTTGAAATAATAATGTGTATATCTTTTAAAACCCATCCTGCTCTGGAGGATCCTTGTTATCCTCCACCTATTCCTTTTTGGGAGGTCCCTTTTCATATTCCGTTTATTATCCCTAGACCTCCCAAGGTAGCCAACGAGGTTTTTCGTGTTCATATCTTCTGGCGAGCATTTGGAATTACATTGCATCATCAGCTCGCCAACATCCGTGGTTACCTGTTTTCTAGGCCTGCACTGTTACGCATATTCTTAGGGCCTAACCTTTTCTGTTTGGAACCGGACTTATAGGTTCCTTATAAGTCTGGCTGCTGACAGAAAATGCAGTGCTTCTTGGGAGGCAACCCAGTGGTCATCAGGTGATTTCTTTCCTTTCTCCTCCTATTTTAATTTTACAATGGGGACATTGTAGAATTTAGGCATGGGGGAGTGCATTTGCATTTTAGGAAATATTTATGCATTTAGGTTAGTAAAAAAAAAATGAAAAATGAGCTGAATGGGTTAGTCCTTAGCAAAATACCTTTTGTCATTGGAGGTTTTTCTTCTTGAATTATTTCTTAAGTTTAGAATCCAGTACATCTATTTCACGAGCACGTAGACTTGGTAATGGATCCTTTGGAAAAACCAATAAGTATTTGTAGTCTACTGAACCCTTGGATAGTTTATAGAGAGTCAGGCATACTATCTTCTAGTAAATCCACCTCATATTTATGAGGAGTAGAGAGATTATTGGTGCGCTAAGTCTAGTGCAATGACTCTTAAGTTCTGGATGATTAGATGATGATACTTCAGAGTTAGGCGTAGTTTTCACTCTCTGTTCCTGGGTGCGTACTTTGAGTGAATTCCTGAGAGTCACCAAATAAGGTAGATACACAGAGATTGAGTCTTAATAAAGCTGTAACTATGGTGGATGGTTATGATCGTCCTTCATAGAGTCCTCAACTGAAGGAGGGTAATAGTGTCGAAGGTCAGAAATACGCCTGTCCTATCCATTCTTTCCCGGTGCTGAGAATAGGCACTTCCACCAAATAAGCCACACAACTTCCTCTTGATCGACATCAACCCTAATAATGCCTCGTAAATAAAAGTCTGTATCGTGTTGTGCTGATTGAAAAAGAAACAAAAATAAGAAGAAATTAAAAAAAAAAGAGAGAGAGAGAGAAAAGAAGAAGAAAAAGAAGAAACAAAAAGAAGTTTAAAGAAGAAAAAAAAAGGTCCAAGTTTCTAATGTTTCTGAGGCAACAGAACACCTATTCCGTTCCACCAAATATGACCCATACCTACCTTCTAGTATTTCTGATCGTCTGAATACTGGTTGAGGACTCTAACTTAGTTATAGAGTTATTGGGACTTTAATTGAAGTGTAAATGCCATGTGAGGCCACTAAATAGTGAGTATAATTTCTAATTCTGGTGAGATTCGTGATCTCAGAAAGAAAAGAGAGAGTACCCAGGAACATTAAGAGAGCACAGTTGTGTATCCATTCTCAGAGTTGACTTGTCTAATAGTCTAGAGAGTTAGAGTCTGTAGTACTAGACTATATGTAGCACCAGTAGAGTGTGTGCCATCAAATACAAATCCATTCAACTTATTATCTCCTACCTAAGCCAAACACTGGGGTCATATTACAGATTATCGTCTGCTGTATCCTCGAGGGAAGGAGTTGCCTATCTCAACAGAAATTTTTGCCAAGGGTGATGTACGAACTCCTAATGCGAATCGGCTCTTTCACTTGGATCTATTACCTAGGCTATCAGCACTTCATATTTGTCTGGATTTCTAAAGTTTTGAAATAAGAAAGGAAGAAGTCTTTTTGATTACTTCTATTATTCATTTTTGCTAGGGACTAGCAAATCTTAGGCATGGGGGTATTTGATGAGTCCATTTTAATGGACTAATAGAAAGCCTAAGTAATTCTCTTTTAACAATTTAGGTTTGTTAATAACTACACTAAGTTATAGAATAACTGTATGCATCATGATTTAATTCTATAACATTCTATGACTTAATGTGTAATGATTATGTCTTTTTATTTGCAGGTAATAAAACTTAGAAAGAACAAGGGTAGGGGGATAATTTTCCCAACACATCCAGCTGCAGCCGTGACTCTTTCCCCCTCCCCCACCGGACTTTGGGGCAATCTTCTCCAATGGTGGTCGGCCAAAAACAAAAAGGGATTTGCAAATCCCTGGATTGGCGCACTGAGGGAGAGAGAGGACTTAAAAGTGAAGAGGCTGCGTGCACAAGAGGAATCTTCCCCCTTGCAGGAAAAAACTCCACCGCATGCACTGTGCCCATGCCCGCTCCTTCACCACCAGGCGCCCATCTTCAGCACCATGCACACCAAACCCCTCCTGCAGGTGCAAGCACCGCTCACGCCCTCACCTCTCCCTATTTCAGCCGCTCCAACTCTCCAACGGCCACCTCTGCAGCCGAGCCCTAGCACACCATCACGCGCTCGCCAGCGCCTTCCATCTCCCCGCAGCATGCGCATTGCTCCTGCCACCTCGCCAGCGCACCTACTTCACCCGTGCGCCTACCTCCATCCATCTGCAGGCGCATCCCCCAGCGCACCCACTGGCGCACTCCACTTCTGCCCGCAGATTCGCCTCCCTTCAGCGCCCTCATCATCTCAGCAGGCGCCGCACGCCAAGTTCTTCAGCGGACGCTCGCACCCAAGCCAGCGCCTCTCCTCCAGCGCGCCTGCACGCCACCTGCAGGCGCTCCCTCTACCTGCCCACACAAAATTGCGTGCCCCAGCACCCTCCACTTGCGCATCCCTACAGTGCCTCCGCCCGCTCGCTACTGAATACGCAAATTGCAGACCAGCGCCTCCAAGCACCACAGCAGGCGCTGCCTCTCCTCCAGCGTGCCTCCAAGCGCCACAGCAGGCACTGTGTCTCCTCCAGCGCACAGGCACGCGCACGAGCCTGCACGCCACAGCCGATCCAACAGCCGCAGCAGCAGCTAACTTGCTCCAAAGGCCGGAGCTCTGGCCACCGTCGCCGGCCACCTCCGCTGCAGCCGCTACCACCGTCAGAAAGCTCTCGACCTCGCCGTCCTCTGAAGCCCTGCATCGACCCCCGCGGATCTCTCTCTCCCTTGCGAGGAAGAGAGAGGAAAAGCTCTCTTTTTGTTTGAATTAGAAATTTCATTCAATGCCATTGCCAGCAATTTCATTTTTTTTATTAATATTATATGCTGGTAGAATTGCATTCACACACTCACAGTTCTTTCTAATTACATGGTATTAATATTGGCTAGTTTAAAGATTGATTTTGGACTTGATTTAAGTAATAATTGTCTATAGTACACATCACATGAAAAATTGCACTAATTCATCCTAAATTTATTAAGGATTTCTGAGGGAAAACTGCACTTACACCCTTAACTTTTTAGGTTATTGCAAACCTACTTTCCTTCACATTTTAAGTCCAATTTGAAAAGGAATTTCGCACTATCCGAAATAACATAAAATAATTAAGTATTGATTGCATCATTATCTCCCTGTGGACACGACCCGCTCTTATGCGAGTGGTTATTTTCATTATTTTTTATTCGTCGATTTTTCCACCACTTAAATACTATAACACTAAGCGAAAAGTTGACTTATCACCCCTCTTTCTATTTCCCCTTTTCGACCCCTCGCAGGCACTAACCACCGCCATATTCTCCATCTCCGACTGCCCACCGACAAGGCGCTTCAATCGCTCTGCACCTCCGTACGATTCACTAGACACCTCACCACCTCCACCATCGTCCATTGAACACCTTCCGCCCATCCATTGACCGCCACACTCGCCCCACACTTCCACCGACCTAACCCATAAGAACGGCCACAGGGTGACGTAGGCACGCATGCCTAGGCCACCTCGTGGCCTGCCAGCCATCGTTTCACCTTTGCCTTGATACAGCAAAGCTTCTCATGTGTTTTAATGGGGCCACAAGGCCGTATTTGTGTGTGACAGATCTGAGCACCTGCCGCCATTGAAGCACGCAGCAAGGTCACAAGCTTCACTCCAGGTTGCGTGCTCCAGGTGTCAGGGTCATACAGCCAGGCAATTGGTTTGGCTAGCAACCCATCAGCAGTAATCGAAGAAGGTCTCCTATGGATGCGAGTGCAGAAGCGAGTGGGACATTTCGTCCCACCTCGTAAACGCAAGAGAGCAGTGAGTGCCTTAAATTATTTTTGTGCTTTCTTCTCATTGCCTCCAGTACACAAGGGTGAGGTCCCTCACCCTCACTCACGCCTTGTCTATGACCTGCCCTCGCAGATCTGACACCCAACCTGATTACCTAGACCTAGCACTCCGCACGCACTACACTACGCCAGTGTGTCTGGACCCGGGTGCGCGATACCCGACCTGATTACCCAGCTCTGGGAGAACGTACCGAAGAGAGAAATAGAGACAGAGACGCGGGGGAGGGTAGGGGATAGGTTTTTCTTCTGTGTGCGTGTGTAGGGAAGAAGAAGAGAAGAAGGAATAGGAAGGCGTAGCTGAAGCCAAGGCAAGGTGAAGCTAAGACCTAGCCGCAGAAAGGAAGAAGAGAGGAAGGCCAAAGAAAAGAGAAAGAAAGAGGAGAGCAAAGGGCTAAAGAAGGATATCAAGGTAGAAGCCAAGGAAGGAAAAGGAGGAAGAAGAAAGGCAGAAGCCAAGGGAAGGAGAAGCACTGTAGCAGAGGTGCGGCTGAGGAAGAAAGAAGAAAGAAAGAAATCAAAGAGAGTAAGAAGAAAGAAGAAGAACGTAGAGGAAGAAAAAGGAGAAAGGCACTGTGCAAGAGAAGAAAGAAGAGACAAGGAAGAAGAGGCAAACGTCCAAAGTCAGAGAAGAATATAATAGCTAAGGAAAGAGGAAAGTCAGAGAAAGAAAGAAAGAAAGAAGAAGAAAAGAAAGAGGAGAAAGCAGCAAGAAGAAAATAAGAGGCTATCATTTAAGACATTTGATTATAGAATCAGATGTCCAATTTTTCTATTTTTGCTATAATTGACTCTTAAATTCTTGCATTTATATTCTGAATTAAGTTTTGAGTAACTCTAAGTGTTCAATTACATCATTGAGATTAGTGAATAAATTCCATTTACTCCCTGTATTCGACCTCAGATACTTAGGTTTTCGAGTAATAAATTCTTATTTGTTTTCGAGGTGATTTCGTCTATGCTACAATGCAACGTCTTTTAAAACCACGATCTAGCCTCGTCAACATCTTCCCTCAACCCTTTCTCTAAGGACTGCTCCCACTGCATAATCCAAAGCATCACACAACAACTCAAATGCTAGTGTCCAATCAGGAGCTCAGAGAATAGGCGCAGAGATCAAGGCCTCCTTCAGAGTTTGAAAGGCCTCGGCACACTTTGAATCAAAATTGAAGGAAGATTCCTTCGCCAACAAGTCACAAAGTGCCCTAGAAATTTTATTAAAATTTTTAATAAAGTGCCTATAAAAGCTGGCATGGCCCAGAAAGGATTTAACCTGTTTGACATTCGTGGGCAATGGGAGTTTGGAGATAGAATCAATCTTGGCTTTATCTACTTCCAAACCTAGCTCAAACACAACATGCCCAAGTACAATTCCTTTCTGTACCATGAAATGACTTTTCTCCCAGTTGAGGACTAAACCAGTCTCCTTACATCACTTCAACATACTCTCTAGGTGCAGGAGACACTAGTCGAAAGATGAGCCATAAATGGAGAAGTCATCCATAAACACTTCAACACACTCATCAATCATGTCAGAAAAAATAGACATCATACACCGCTGGAAGGTTGCAGGGGCATTACATAATCCAAATGGCATACACCTGAATGCAAAAGTACCGTAAGGACTCGTGAATGTCGTCTTCTCTTGGTCATCTGGGAAGACTGCAACCTAGTTGTACCCAGAATATCCATCGAGAAAGCAATAGTACTTATTCCCTGCCAATTTCTCAAGAATTTGATCAATAAAAGGCAAGGGAAAGTGGTCCTTTTGTGTAGCGGTGTTCAGCTTGCGGTAATCAATACAGACCCTCCATCTGGTTGAGGGTCTAGTGACAACTTGTTTACCTTGGTCATTAAATTCCACAGTAAAGCCTGCCTTCTTTGGCACCACATGAATAGGACTTACCCATTTACTATCTACAATGGGATATATGATCCCAACGTCCAACCACTTCAGGATTTCCTTTTTAACCACCTCCATCATATTAGGGTTCAGACGTCTCCGCATGTCCCTAAATGGCTTGATGGAATCATCAGTATAAATGTGGTGCATGCAAAGTGTAGAGTCTATACCCTTAATGTCAGCAATCTTCCAAGCAATAGCTTCCTTGTGCCTAGACATGCATTCAGTCAGGGCTCCCTCCTGTGCCTCAGATAACACAACCAAAATGATAATGGGGAGTGTATCATTGGCACCTAGAAAGACGTACTTGAGAGTGTCAGGGAGGGGTTTCAACTCAAGGTCGGGGGCTTGCATGGTTGAGGGTTTCATAATAGATGTCCCCATCTCAAGTAGCAAATCTACCTTAGGCAGAGATGATGGGGGAAGAGACTCAATAGAAACACCCAACAACTCCTCAAGTTCTAGTATATCCCCTTCACATTCCTCCAAGAGATGGTAATGCCAATTTAGCATGACATGATGAAGGGGGTCATCACATAACATTGCAGGGTTGCTTCTTCAATCAGGTCATCTATCACCTCAACTTGAGAATAATCCTCAAGCCTGGCTTGTTTGTAAGCATCAAACACATTAAAACAGATTTTCCTGTTCCCAAAGCCCATTTTCAATGCCCCAGTATTGCAATTGATTGAAGCATGAGAAGTTGCAACGAAGGGGTAGCCCAAAATGATGGAGGGTTTAGTTGGTTTGTTGGTAGGGTCAGTGTCCAAAACTAAGAAGTCAACGGGAAAGAAGAAATCCTCCACTCTTACGAGGACATCTTCAAAAATTCCCCACGGTATCTTAAGTGATCTGTCAACAACTTGAAGGATCACTGGGCTAGGCTTCAGATTGCCCCCCCAAGTTGTTCATACACGTAGCTCGGATGGATGTTCACCCCCGCACCTAGATCAAGTAGAGCCCCATCAATCTGTAAGTGACCAATACCACTGATATGTATGGAGCTCCTGGGTCCTTAAGTTTTGGGGGTGTGCCATGTTGAACAATTGAGCTAAAAGAATCAGGCAGGACAACTTTTGATTGGACCTATTTCCTAGATTACCGCTTTTTCATGTGCAGGTCCTTTAAGAAGCGGGCATAAGATGGAATCTGCCTGATAGCTTCAAGCAAAGGCCGGTTAATCTGCACTTGCTTGAAAGTTTCCATGATCTCATCCGTCTTATCTTTGGATATAAATGAGCCAGCAGAAGCCTGCCCAGAGGAGGATAATTGCTCTAGAAAGGGCACTCTCGATCTCTGAGTGGAAGGGTTGTCATGTCGAGTAAGGGGTGGAATAGGGGCAATTCTTTCGGTGAGGTGATTTCAAGCGGAGAAGATTTGGGCAAGTCTTCTCCGGTGGGGGTGAAAGTTGGAGTGGATGGTTTTTCAGTGGGTGAGACTATAAGAGAATCGGGTTTGGAAATTTCTTTCCCACTCCTCAGAATAGTCACCGCCTGAGCATGCTCCCTAAAGACAATCCCTTTTCCTTTAGGATTCTCCTCAACAGCACTTGGGAGCTTCCCAGTTTCCCTCTATCTAACAGCCTCAATAAGGTGTCCTATTTGTGATTTCATCTCATGTATAGCCTTGTCATGAGATTGGATGATGGCACTTTGACTTTCTTGCATAGTTCTCAACATTTCCTTCAATTCATCCATCTCAGAGGTCATAGGTTGGGCAAAGGTCTGAGGTTGGTTCATTTGATGGTTTTGAAAGGATTGTGGTTTATAATTCCCTAAAGTTAAGACATTTCCGTGTCTCCATTAAAAGTTTGGGTGGTTCCTCCATCCCTCATTATAAGTGTTGGAAAAAGGGTCATTAGGAGGTCTAGGACAGAACCCATGAGCGGCATTCAGATCTGCTTGTACAAGCTCAGGGAATTGGGAGGCCAAGTGGCAATCCATAGTGGCGTGTGTATTGCCTTGGCAAATGGTGCATTCAAAAGCTTAGGATGTGGAGGTGTTAGATACAAATTGGCTCAGGCTCAACATAAGCCTTTCCATGTTTTGATTCAATAATTGAATCTGATAGGCTAAATTCTGGGTGTCCCTTGCTTCATTCGCCTCCAACTTTCTTTGCATGAGAGTGGGTTTTCTATCCATGTAGGTAGAATTCAAGTGAATGGAATTCTCACTCAAAGTATCAAAAAGGTTCCAAGCTTCATCCTCATTCTTAGATAGAAAGGTTCGTGCACAGGCACCATCCATAGTTTGCCTATGCAAATCATTAAGTTAGGTGTAGAACCTTTCAACCAGTTGCCACTTAGGCACTTGGTGATGTGGGCAAAGTCTCAACAAGTCATTAAAGCACTCCCACGCATCATGGAAAGCTTCCCCATCTTTTTGAACAAAACTCGTAATTTTCCTCCTAAAGTGATTTGTTTTGCTCATGGGGAAGTACTTCAAAAACTCCTTCAGGGCATCGCAAGTGTTAATATCATCAAGGGTGTGATACCAATACTTGGCTTTGTCCTTAAGGGAGAAGGGAAAGAGGGTCCGCATTTGGGCGTCATCAGTAATGCCCTGCAGCTTCACCATGGAATAGACCTTGGTGAATTCCTCTATATGCCTGTATCTTCCCTAGCAGTACTGATGCTAATATAGAAATAGATGGATGATTGCAATGATGACTTTATGAATGATTATTATGATCATGTCGTTGCAGTATAGTGTGTATAATATAACATTTAGAATGTCGTATAGTGGTGAGTATGGGTGAGTACCAGTCATTACAACCATTATTATCATTTGCTTATTTATTTAATTTTTACTGGTTTTGTTCCAGGTCGTTCACTGGGAGGCATTTTATTGAATTTAATTCGGTCACTCTTTGATCTCAAAATTATCCTCTAATTCTAAAAAGAAACTTTACATCTTATTAAAGAATGAATGAATATAAAAATGGTTTGCCTACTTACTAAAAGTTAATTGTAATGCTTGTAAAAATTAACTAAAAACAAGCACCAAACAATTTATTACTATACTAAAAACTATGTATTTACAAGTTATAGTATTAATACTAACATGATAGTACCTAATACACTAGGATGCCATAGTGTAAAAACTTATATTACTAGTCTGTTATCTACAGTAACATATACAGCAGTTTTAATAACAGACATAAGCATCGCTAAATCTCAGAAAACACTATATACAACCTAAGGAGGGAAAACTGAGGTCTTTAGCGACGTTTATGGTGTCATTTTATTCTGTTAGTAATTATATAAGTTTACTTATACAAATAATAGGGCTATACTACGTGTACATATGTATATCTTTTTCTGTTATATACACTTAAGTCGTGATTAGCTTTTATTAAGCCGTTCAAAACGTGTTCAATTTGCGGGCGCGCCATTCGAGGGATACACAGCACCCAGAGGGTGGGACCAAACCTTTACTAAGCGCGCCCTAATCTTAATTAGGTGGCTTAATTACGCTTTCAGACTCGACGCAGGACCTTAGCCCCACGCCGCACAATCGCAAACTCATCACAATGCTCATACAGGATGCCAGACGGTATGCTCAGATGGTAATCGGGTCAGGTATATGTATGCAGTGTTTTGGGCACCCCGCGCCTGTGACGACTGCTTAAGCATAAGCAGAAGTTCACTTTATAGTGCTGCGCTTGATTTGCAGCGCACGATGTGGTGCTATTCCAGTGCCACATCTATGTTGGAAATCAGGCGCAGCTGCGTCTGTACGCGCTTTTGGCCCTCGATTTGGGGGCTATAAATTATTAAAAAAAATAAAATAAAATAAAATATGGTTAATAAAGTATTTACATAATACTACATAATTGATTAATTAATTTTGAATTTTGAATATGTTTACTATACAAATAAATTTATTAAAGTAGGCTGTTTGTACAGGCTAATTTAGGTGCTTAATTGGTTAATTACTTATAAATTAGTTAGTAAATGGTCTAATTGACCTTATACAGATTTAGATTATATACTTAAGTATTTTATACATATTTTTATTATATTTTTACAAATTTATTTATATTTTATTTAAGTTAAAATAGCAATTCTTGGCTGTTTAAATTAAAACTAAGCTAACAGTAAACTATAATAGGTATAATTATACTTTAACTAACTTAAATTACTTACTATATATTTTAACCTAAGTCTATAGATTTATTTACTTAATTATAGCTCTAAATTATTAATTTAGCTAATTTATTTTGTAGTATAGCTACTAACTAAGTAAATATAAATCTGTACATATATAAATATAATTAAGTAAATATATACATAATAATTCAGTACTTATACATATATTTACATAGATTACATATGTATATAGATATATATATAAGTTTATATAGTATTTACAGTATATCTATGTATCTATATTTACATAATTAGGCTGTATTATAGTTATAGTAGTATGGATATATAGATACAGTAATAGATTTAAGTATATATAATTAGGTTTTAGTAGGGGAATGAGGGAAGAAGGATTAATTAAGTTTTTATTTCATTTTAAACAGCAGCTACAGCTACTGTCAGAGAAGGTGAGAAGGATGAGGGTGTGCTGTTCAGTGTTTGTTTTAGCAGCAGCAGTGGCTTAAGCCACTGTCAAATGGGCTAACTGCTGCCATAAAAGGAGGGTAGCAAAGATATGGTACTGCTTTTGATCTCATAAGGATTGTCCCCTCCAGGTCTATGTAGTGCAGGGCCAGCTTGATTGGTTGGAATGAAATATTCCTTAAGGCTCCTTTGACCAGCCATTTCTACCCTTAGAAGGTTTCTTCTTAAGATTCTTTCAGGTTCAGGATCAAATACAAGTTGTCTCATAACAGAACGCCTACCAAGCATGCACTACAAACACAATTCAAAAGGACTTGTTCGGTCTTTACAAATTTAGACTTTTGACATTAGTTCAAATTGTAGGTGACAAAGCAAGTTGCCCACTCAATTACACACCTACTGTCAACCTTGAAAATGCCTAAAAAGACCTAGTTGGAGCTTAGGTGTTCTTCCCTAAATCTCAAATGGTAGAGCAAATTCAAAGACGGAAGATCGAGGGATGCAAGTAAGCCTAAGCCTTCCTTTGAAGCTGTGCTTTCGCGGTGCTTCTCAACTACCCCCAAAAATCTGTGACAGGGTATCCCCCTCTTTGGATTTACAAAACCTTTGATCTCAAGTTCCGAACACTTCAGAATCCAACGATAGGAGGGCTCTTGTCCTAGTAGTTCCAATACTTAGGAGTGCCTAAATGCGTGTCGTGGTGCAAAAGATATAAGTGTGCATACACCGCAAAAGATTTTGAATTTTGAATCGCACACCACGTTTGAAAATCAAGTCCTTAATTTTTAAATATCCCTCCTTTAATTAGTCCTTTTTCAAGAATTAAATGTGACCACTTTATTAGATCGCTTCAAGATAGATTATGTGCTCTAAAAATTAATCCAAATGCATTTGCATGACAGGTAGAAATGTGAAGTTAGAAGTGCATACCTGATTCCAGCATTCTTCATGCAGTATGCAAGACAAGAATTAGATCTAGATGTCGCTCATTCAATCCTAAATGATTTGACCAAAGGGCAAGCAGCTTCTAGCAGGTAGCTTGTGTTTTTTTTTAGCTACTTATGCACAAGCAAATTAAGGATAAATAATCCACAAAATAAATTAAAAACCTAAATATAAAGAAAAGGGAACAGGCTCCCAAAAATCAGCCCCAATTAGTACAAGGGCAAGAAAATAGAAATAAAACTTGTGACATAGAGAATCTCCTATGGAAGTGGGATCCAAGTCTCCTGCATCTTCTCCACGTGTAGGCGTTGCTCAAGGTCAACGTCGTCTCCCAGATGTGCTTGTCACCTTTCCCAAATTACTCGCTCAAATTCCTCGCACAGAAAAGATAATAAATTGCCAAATCACTATACAATGAGAAATAATCAGAAATAAAATTCAGGTGAAATTATTGCGTCTGTTACCTCCTCGGCAATGGCACCATTTGATAAGATGGTTTTCGATTTCAAATAATGTTATTAAGATGATTTGTCGTTGTAGGATTAAATTGGTGGAAAATCGCTTAACAAAATAATTAAAATTAAAATTAAACCACTCACAGGAGAGTGGGTCATGTCCACAGGGAGGCAATGACTCATTTAAACTCGCAACTAGGTCGAAATCAAGTTCGCTAAACTATTCGTCAGATCAAACAATGCCTATGTAGCTTTGAAAGTAAACCTTAAATTTATGAAGAAGTCAAGGGGTGTTAATGTAATTTTTACGTAAGGAAATTATCCATGTGCTAGGGTATGCCATGTACTATTCACTTGCATGCATACTAAAATGTAATTCAAAATTAAATTCAATGCACATAGAGATGAATAATAAGGCTTAACAATTCTCTAGAAGCATGAGCATGAAGGCATAAATTCACCACAATAAAATAATGATAAATCAAAATTCATTTTTGTGGCAATGGCATGAAATGTAAATTCTAATTCCACCACAAATAGAGGATTCTACCTCTCTCCTCTTCGTGCATGGGAGAGAGGTTCGTTCCAGGAACTTTTCTGGGCGTAGGTTGGCCAGAGTGAGGGCTTCGCAATGGTGGCGGCAACAGGTTGCGAGACGACTGGAGTCAGCTGGACGGAGGAGAGAAGAGGCAGCGGTGGAGGTTGCTGCTACTGGCCGTGCTTGATGCAGGCACGAGGAGGTGTGGGCGCGTGGAGATGAAGGGACTGCTGGAGGACGTGCGCTAAGCGAGGGCACATGGGCTTGCTGGCTGAAGGTGAAGGCGTGCGGTGGGGTGGGTGCGCTAGGCAAGGGCGCTAGAGGTGAAGGTGCACGGGGTCTGATGGCACAAGGCGACGACGCTGGGGCGTCTGTGCGGTGGAGGTGAAGGCGTGGGCGTGCAAGTGCGAGGTGGGATGTCGGCTGAGGTGCGGGCAGTGGTTGAGGTAAGCACGCGCACACCTGCTGCGGTGGAGGTGCAGTGCGTGTGCGTGGTCTACTACAGAAGATGAAGTGCGCTGGCTGGAGGCATGCGCGGTGGCGCACTTGGCAGGGCTGAGGCGCGGGGAGGAGAAGTTGCAGGGACTCTTGGCGGTGTGGGTGGTCACCCCCACACGGCCACGGTGGTGGAGTCGGATTGCCACGGTTGAGGCCGGTGGTGAGGAGTGGATGACCAACGTAGCTCTCTACGCAGTGAGGAAAGGGATGGTGGCCTCCCTTGAACGACAGCTGATGAGAGCCTCATCATGAGCCACAACTAGCTCATTTTGACCTAATAAAGAGAATAAAAGCTCCTACATAACTTAGAAGAGGGCTTAATTGGAGGAATAAGTGTTCTGAGAAGAAATCATGAAATAAAGGGTAAAACTGCAATTTTACCATTGTAGTACATAAACAGGATTTCTCAAAGACAAAACATAAGTTAAATGGTCTGAATAAGATAAAAAGTGGGTTGATTCAATCAGAAATGGGTTTATGGGCAATCCAGGAATTAAATGACAACTGGTAACCCTAAAACAGACCCGCTTAATTCAACAAGGTTTCGGTCAGGATAAAAATCAAGTAAACCCTCTAAAAATCATGGAAAAATATCCCCTAGGGTTTAGAATAATCAATTTGGCCTTTGGAACCTAGTTTGACCTAGATTAGGGTCCTAGCTCATTAATTGACCTAATTTAGGTTTTTACACAAAATGTCCAGTCAAACATGGTCAAACCTAAAATTCAACTTCACCATTGGATTCCTTATGTCCAAATTAAGTTTGTACCAAAATTTGGACTTAAGGGGAGGTCATCTTAACCTACTTTGCAAATTAGTACACCCAATTAAATTTTGACTCTTATCTTTTGAAAACCATTACATAAGCCCCCTAGCTTCAACGACACTCTTACAAGCAGGTCCATCCGCCATTATTGGGGAGAGATCCTACTCCGGCAAGGAATAGAGTGGGAATACTCTCTAATTCCTCAGAGATCTCCTCCCAGATTTGGAAGGGAGATTCTCTATGGAATTCCCTTCCATCTGAACTCAATCCTAATCAAAGATTTGCACCCAATCTCTCATGCTAACGCACAAGAGATTTGGATACTTAACAGTTTCCATCTCCGGTGAGGATTCCCGTGCTTGGAAGCTTGGCTTCCAAGCACAGGAGTCCCTGCCTATGCCTATAAATTAACCCCCAACTCTGGCCGCACCTCCTCAGCTCGACTCGGTTGGGATTCCACCTCAATTTCCTCTTCTTCTTCTCCGACCAAGGGTTCCAGTGAGCTCCAGCGAGCCCCCCTCCTCTTCCGCGTCGTTCTGCCACAAAACTCGTGGCAAAGCTATCCTCCTCATCCTCCTCCTCATCGTGCAACACCCACGTGAGCTGCCCTAGCCCCGCCGTCACCGCCATCTTCTTCAACTAGACGCTTTCTTCTTTGACGATAGCAGGTACTGCCAACCGCCTTCTCGCCCCCTTCGTCCCCTTAGTTAGGTTAAAACTGCTCTTCTCTATCTCCTCTTTCATTTCCCTCATCTTATTTCACTAAACGCTCCTCGACTGCCGCTGTCCACCACCATCTTCTTCATCTCCGGCCACCCTCCAGCGAGACGCTCCCATCACTCCGCAGCCCCACACGTCTCGTCGACCACCGCATAACCTCCGCCTCACCTTACTGAACATCCTCCACTCGTCCATAGACCCTCTACACCACCACAACTGTCCCCCGACCAAACCCATTCGGCCCGCCAAAGAGTAACCTAGGCACGCATGCCTAGGCCGCCCTGCGGCCTGCCACCTAGCGCCGCACCTTCGCCGTGACACGGTGAAGGTGCTGCTGTGGTCTGATTAAGCGACAAGGCTAATTTTGTGTCCAGCAGGTTTCGAGCTCCAACCGCCATTAGCGGTGACTCGAGGAGGTCACAAGCTCGTCCTAGCCTGCAATGCTCCAGGAGCCCAGGTCCAGCTAACTCGGGGAGGCCTCGCGAAGTCATCTATTCCAGAGAGTGGCACTGCAAAGCCTGCAGTGCTCCAATTGGAGGACGGACTCCTGCGGGCGCGCGAGAAAGAACGGTCGAACAATAGTCCCACCTCGGTAAGTTGTAAAGTGTTGGAGTGATTTAAATTGATTTTCTGCTATTGGCTGGTTGCCTCCGATTACACTTAGGGTGAGATCCCTCACCTAAACACCGCCTCGTCCGTGAGCCCATCACACGGATCTGGTGCGACCCGACTCGACACCGTCCTGAACACTCCTCGCGCACCACACCCACGTCGACGTGCTTGGACCCAAGCGCGTGACCCGACCAGTTTACCTGGCTCTAGGAGAGCATGCTGAAGAGTGATATACAGAGAGAGAGAGACGCGGGTGTGGGTAGAGGGATAGGTTTTGCTCCTCTTTGGTTTATGCAGGGAAGGTAGAAGGGAGAAGCAAAGCTGACACTTAGCCGCTGCTAGCGAAGGAAAAGAAGAAGAAGGAAGGAAGCCTTCGCAGAGGAAAAAGAGAAAGACAAGGCAGAGGGAAGAGGTGAAGCCAAAGAGAAGAGGAACTGAAGAAGGAAGCAGAAATAAAGAAAGGAAAAGACAAGCAGAAGAAGAAGAGAAGCTGAAGGCAAGGCAAACAAAACTAAGGAAGGAAGAAGAAGAAGAGAAAGTAGAGCCAAGGAAGGAGAAGACCCGTAGAGAAAAGGAGAAAGATACTGCAGGAGAAGAAAGAAGCAAGGCAAGAGAATTGCAGAGAAGAAAGAAGAAGCACAAAGAAGAAGGGAAGAAAATCAGAAGAACAAGAACAAGGGAAACATCGTTTTAAGACATCTGATCCCATGATCAGACGTCCAAATTCTTTCTTTTTTGCCACAATTGACTTTTAAACTCATGCATTTATATATTTGGAATTAAGTTTTGAATAATTAAGTGTTCAATTACATTCTTGAGATTAGTAATAAATTCTAATTGTCCCTATGTTCAACCTCGGATACTTAGGTTTTGGAATAATAAATTTTTATTTGTTGACAACGCCAGATCATCTATACTACGACGTAACTCATTGTTAAAACACGATCAAGATGCGTCAACATTTTGGCGCCGTTGCTGGCGAGAAACATGCAATTTATCACTAGTCTCTACATTCCTTTTATCATATTAAACACTAACTTGCCCTACTCTGCTTTGTTGTGATCTTGCAGGTATTTCACGAGAAGATCCCTCCCGCAAGTCAACCATTCCAGGGTAGGTAATTTCTTTTCTTCCTAAAACTATCCCCCAAGGTTTGAAAGACAAAAGGAGGAAAATTAATTTAGGAATCAATTGCCTTCTTTCGATAGTAATCACCATCTTTAAGGCAAACGTTTCCTGATTTTGCGAAATTTTTTTCAAATCTTCTTGAAGTTGGGGCATTTTTTTTTAGATTCTATCTCACAAATTCATGTGCCTAATAAAAATCACGTTTAATCTCGACAAACAACACACTTCTTGTTTTTAAGTCCAAAGAGAACCTTTTCAAAAAGAAAAAGAGGATTGGAAATAGAACCAAATTAGGGTTTCTACAGTAGGGTCTTGGAGTGCTAGTCACACATGCCTGTATAAAAGGAAATGAACCCTCCCGCATCAGCGTGCTACCCAAGCCCTTGATTGAAGAGATCAAAACAAGACAAACCCTAAAAATTGAGCTCTAAGATCACTTGAATCTTAAAATCTTGGACCTAATAACTTGGGAGTCAAATCAGGGTGATCCCTAGGTCCCAAGCCTAGAATCATTCTGCCATCTATAGGACAGGTCAGGTGAAGTTGACCCCTTGGGTCAACCAACCTCTAAATTTGGTCACAACATCAAAACATCTAAAGTTCAAGTGAGAACCCTAAAGCACCTTTGAAATAAAAGTGGTAGACTTAAGAGGTCAAGGTCCCCATTCTGGTCTACCTGGAATCTCAGTGACAAGAGAGGTCTGGTGGGGGAAACCCTGTAGCCCGTGGGGATGCTCTACCGTGTAGGGGTCTTTGTGGGACTCTCCCTCTTTGGCTACCTAGGTAATTCTTAGGTGGACGATCTTCTGATCCTGGGATATCATCTGCCTCGAACCTCCATAGTCATCCAAATGTCTTTGGGTTTCTTGATTGGGTCAAAAACATCTCCAGTCCCTCATCTTTTCTCTTTAGAGCACACACACATTTTCAGTGGGACTCGTTATTCAGATCTAATCACTTCGTAACTTGATTCTACATCTTGATTCAAACTTCGATTCTACATCTTGATTCCACCACCTGATCCAAATATGCAGCCAAACCACTTAGGACTACCATTCAAGAAACCTGAATATCGGAGATCCATGAGAGACAAGATGATTGAGGATGCCCTGAAATTTTATGAAAAAGAAGACAAAACCTCCACACCAGTAGAAAACATTCAGGTTGATGTCCCAACAACCACAACCTTTATCATAACTTGTGCCCAAGTACTATTGGCAGAAGCCACAAAAGGATCAACCCGTGACTTGCTCATTACTAGATACATAGAGATAGAAAAACTGCACAATCTTGAATACCTTCAATGTATGACAAATCCTTGACTTTGGAAGCAACACCAAGATGATCTTGAAAAATGGGAAAAAATAATGAGATTAGTAAAACAAATTATTAACCAGAAGTACTCGTATATACCACAAACAGAAGATGAACAATCTTGGGACAACATCGAGGATCAATCTGATCTCATCTTTGAGGCACAAAATGGTTGTGGATTCCCAACCCAGATGGAGTACAATGTGCCTGTTATTGAAGAAGGTTGGGAAGCTCCAAATGCAGGAAAATACCAAGTTGAGCCCATTCTAGACCATGAATCACCAGGCTTAGAATCCCAAAACTTCTGCAAGAATGAGAGTAGAACTGAACCTCTCGAGGGTGTAAATTCCGTCCCTTATTCTGATATGGTGACCCTCGAAGGTTATTCAGACCTAGATTCTAGTAATTCAACCCACATCCTAAGCCCAGAATCTAGATCTGAAACCTATTTAGAAGATTTCAAGGCCCCATATGAAGAAGATCAATTTTTCAATGAAGAATATGAGTTTGGGCATCTATTTGATGACTATCCCTTGCCAACATCCTCAGAGGAACTAATCAATTTTTCAGAAGTCATGCCAATCTACGATACAGAAAATGAGGAGTTGGACGAGTGGGGTTTCAATTGGGTCTGCCCTACTAGCTTAGAACCTGAGCCTCTACCATATAGGGACACCTTTTTAAGCTCAGAATTAACATCTACGCTAGACCCCAGTCAGGCTGCTGAATATACAGCATATGATTTATTCTATGGTGGAACTCATGATCTTGAATCTCATTCAAATTTTGATATTTACAAACTCTCCGATGATTTCGAATCTGACCATAACATTAGAGAAAATCTACTTCCTGATTATAACAAGCCTATTCTCTTTGAAGCCACTTGCTCCACATATACAGAACCAATCAAAACCCGTTCTCTACCCCGACCAGCAATCGGACTCAATTTCTACTCTAATTCACCCCTTACTGAGTTGTTTAAAGATGATTCAACTCCATATCTATACCAGGTATCAGGTATTGATCAGACCAAGAAATAGGAGCCATCATTCTTTAATCACTCCTGTAGGGTTTCCACACCATGCACTGATTATTTTTCGGAACCCTACTCTGAACAGGCTGATTCGACTCAACATGAACCTGAGTTTTCACTTCCTTATCCATCCAAGCCACATTGCATATGCTGGGTTCCACATTTGTTGATCTACATCCTTCTACCCACCAGACTGATTGGGTTTGGGCTGCATCATCAGCCCACAGATCCAAACAAGCACTTGGTTGGACCAACGAGGCTCTTAATCAAGGTGCTTGTTTTACAAAATTTTGCTGATTTGACCGCTCCCTCTCCACCCCATCTTTCGCTTGGCTGAAGGCATTAAATTTAGCGCTTAATGGGAGGCAACCCATCATCCCAAAAATAGAGACCCATCTGATTATCCATCTGTACTCCATGTCCATTGCACCTTGAGTTCAGCCTTAGACAGTTGATCCCACCTCTGGTACACGTACCAGAGCTTGAAATCATCCGCATCAGTCATTTTTGACCCATTCACCCACCCGATGTATCCTGTCTAAGTCCCTGACCTCAACACTATTTCACAGCCTCCGTTTACAATGAGGACATTGCAAAACTTAGGCATGCGGGGGTGATAAAGTGCATACATACAGAACCAAGAAAAAGTTAGAAGGATTCTTCGAAAAAATTCACATATGTCAAAAACACAAAAAAATTGAAAAATTATGAAAAAGAACAAAAAATTGGAGGGAGGAAATTTTGTGAGCCACATAATCATAAGGAGGAGAAAAAGAGCAAAAATGACAAAAAGGAGCACAAAATGAGAAAGAAAAAGGAATAGTCATTAGTAGAAGATCAAGGGATTAGCTGAAGTTCTAGACCAGATCAAGAAAAGAGAAAAGAAAAGTGCTAAGGAGACATAACAAGAGATTAGCTGGAACGCTGGTCTTAGGCCTCTTGGGCTAGATTCCTTAGCTTAAAAATTCACGTATCCGTTAAAATTTGGATAATCCTCAAGAGGTTGGGGAAAAATGCGAAGCTTAAGTATTAGGTCTAAGGCTTAGGAAGTATTCAACCTCGTTGACTGACCTTCGGTTTGCGGGATTCAGTAACCTAAGCACCCAAATCCACACACAGTCTGGTTCAGTGTGCATAACTATCAAAATCACGCGAAAGCGTTTGATGTTCAAAAAAAGTCACCTAGATTAGGAGTGGCCGATCAACACAAGTTGATTTAAATGAGTTCCCAGCGCGGAGAGGCGGGAGATTCCCCTTGAGGATGCGTAACAACATATCATCTCCTCGGTGCTTGTCTCTTAGGATATTTAAATATCCTACTGGGGGCATGTAAGCACTCTGCTGGTTCAGATACCATGGGCGGCATTATCACGAAATGTCGATCGCCACGGTCTGAATTCAGCCACAGAACACCATGGCGAGATTATCTTAAAATCTCGAAAGCCAGGGTTCTAGGGGTTGCTATGGGCGGTGCTATCTCAAGGCATCGATTGCTAGGGACCCTTGAGGATTGTTGATGGGGACGAGGAATCCGATATAGACCGTGTTGAGAAGCCAATCTGAAGCTAGAAATAAAAAGAAAAGAGCAAGAAAACTCTCCAAACAAATAAATCTTTTGTTGCTCTCTTACAAAAACGCACTGCAAACTGAACCTAGGTTAAAATGTCTCAAGCACGGGTGCTTTAACCACAGAGTCCATTAAACCCTAGGTTAGTTTCTGCGGGCCTTAGAAACCTTTATGGAGGACTGAGGCTAAAGCAGGTTAGGCCCAGATTTTGGTTGGTACTTGAGTACCTCTAGGCCTATTATCGGCATTCTGACCTAATCACAAAAGAAAAAGAAAAGCACTTATCATAACTGATAACAGACACTCAGGGTCTAGAACAGAAGTTAAAACATTGAAATTTTGCTAAGGGACTAGCAAAAGCTAGGCATGGGGGTATGATGAGAGCCTCATCATGAGCCATAACTAGCTCATTTTGACCTAATAAAGAGAATAAAATCACCTACATAACTTACAAGAGGGCTTAATTGGAGGAATAAGTGTTCTGAGAAGAAATCATGAAATAAAGGGTAAAATTTCAATTTTACCATTGCAGTACATAAACGGGATTTCTCAAAGACAAAACATAGGTCAAATGGTCTGAATAAGATAAAAAGTGGGTTGATTAAATCATAAATGAGTTTATGTGCAATCCAGGAATTAAATGACATCTAGTAACCCTAAAACAGACCCGCTTAATTCAACAAGGTTTCGATCAGGATAAAAATCAAGTAAACCCTCTAAAAATCATGGAAAAATATCCCCTAGGGTTTAGAACAATCAATTTGGCCTTTGGAACCTAGTTTGACCTAGATTAGGGTCCTCGCTCATTAATAGACCTAATTTAGGTTTTTACACAAAATGTACAGTCAAACATGGTCAAACCTAAAATTCAACTTCACCATTGGATTCCTTATGTCCAAATTAAGTTTGTACCAAAATTTGGACTTAAGGGGAGGTCATCTTAACCTACTTTACAAATTAGTACACCCAATTAAATTTTGACCCTTATCTTTTGAAAACCATTACATAAGCCCCCCTAGCTTCCACGACACTCTTACAAGCAGGTCCATCCGCCATTATTGGGGAGAGATCCTACTCCGGCAAGGAATAGAGTGGGAATACTCTCTAATTCCTCAGAGATCTCCTCCCAGATTTGGAAGGGAGATTCTCTATGGAATTCCCTTCCATCTGAACTCAATCCTGATCTAAGATTTGCAAACAATCTCTCGTGCAAATGCACGAGAGGTTTGGGTACTTAACTGTTTCCATCTCCGGCGAGGATTCCCATGCTTGGAAGCTTGGCTTCCAAGCACAGGAGTCCCTACCTGTGCCTATAAATTAACCCCCAACTCCGGCCGCACCTCCTCAACTTAACTTGGTTGGGATTCTACCTCAATTTCCTCTTCTTCTTCTCCATCCAAGGGGTCCAGCGAGCTCCGACGAACCCCCCTCCTCTTCCTCATCGCTCTGCCACAAAACCAGCGGCAGAGATGTGCTCCTCATCCTCCTCCGCATCGTGCAACACCCACGTGAGCTGCCCTAGCCCCGCCGTCATTGCCATCTTCTTCCACTGGATGCTTTCTTCTCCGACGATAGTAGGTACTACCAGCCGCCTTCTCGCCCCCCTCATCCCCTTAGTTATGTTAGAACTGCTCTTCTCTATCACCTCTTTCATTTCCCTCATCTTATTTCACCAAACGCTCCTCGACTGCCACTGTCCACCACCATCTTCTTCATCACCGACCACCCTCCGGTGAGACGCTCCCATCACTCCGCAACCCCACACGTCTCGCTAACCACCGCATAACCTCTGCCTCACCTTACTGAACATCCTCCACTCGTCCACAGACCCTCTACACCACCACAACTGTCCCTCGACCAAGCCCATCCGACCGGCCACAGAGAGACCTAGGCATGCTCGCCTAGGCTGCCCAATGGCGTGCCACCTAGTGCCTCACCTTCGCCGTGACATGGCGAAGGTGCTTCTGTGGTCTGATTAAGCCACAAGGCTCTTTTTGTGTCCGGCAGGGTTCGAGCTCCAACCGCCATTAGCAGTGACTCAAGGAGGTCGCAAGCTCATCCCAGCCGACAATGCTCCAGGAGCCCAGGTCCAACTAACTCGGGGAGGCCTCGCGAAGTCATCTATTCCAGAGAGTGGCGCCGCGAAGCCTGCAGTGCTGCAATTGGAGGATGGACTCCTGTAGGTGCGTGAGAAAGAATGGTGGAACAATAGTCCCACCTCTGTAAGCTGTAAAGCGCTGGAGTGATTTAAATTGATTTTCTGCTATTGGCTGGTTGCCTCCGATTACACTGGGGGTGAGGTCCCTCACCTAAACACCGCCTCGTCCGTGACATCATCACACGGATCTAGTGCGACTCGACCCGACACCGTCCTGAGCAGTCCTCATGCACCACACCCACGCCGGCGTGCTTGGACACAAGCGCGCCACCCGACCAGTTTACCTGGCTCTGGGAGAGCGTGCTGAAGAGTGATATACAGAGAGAGAGACGTGGGTGTGGGTAGAGGGATAGGTTTTGCTCCTCTTTGGTTTGTGCAGGGAAGGCAGAAGGGAGAAGCAAAGCTGACACTTAGCCGCTGCTAGCGAAGGAAAAGAAGAAGAAGGAAGGAAGCCTTCGCAGAGGAAAAAGAGAAAGATAGGGCAGAGGGAAGAGGCGAAGCCAAAGAGAAGAGGAACTGAAGAAGGAAGCAGAAATAAAGAAAGGAAAAGACAAGCAGAAGAAGAGAAGCTGAAGGCAAGGGAAACAAAACCAAGGAAGGAAGAAGAAGAAGAGAAAGCAGAGCCAAGGAAGGAGAAGACCCGCAGAGAAAAGGAGAAAGATACTCCAGGAGAAGAAAGAAGCAAGGCAAGAGAACTGCAGAGAAGAAAGAAGAAGCACAAAGAAGGGAAGAAAATCAGAAGAACAAGAACAAGGGAAACATCTTTTTAAGACATCTGATCCCATGATCAGACGTCCAAATTCTTTCTTTTTTGCCACAATTGACTTTTAAACTCATGCATTTATATATTTGGAATTAAGTTTTGAATAATTAAGTGTTCAATTACATTCTTGAGATTAGTAATAAATTCCAATTGTCCCTGTGTTCGACCTCGGATACTTAGGTTTTCGAATAATAAATTTTTATTTGTTGACAACACCTGATCACCTATACTACGACGTAACTCATTGTTAAAACACGATCAAGATGCGTCAACATTTTGGCACCGTTGCTGGCGAGAAACGCGCAATTTATCACTTGTCTCTACATTATTTTTATCATATTAAACACTAACTTGCCCTACTTTGCTTTGTTGTGATCTTGCAGGTATTTCACGAGAAGATCCCTCCCGCAAGTCAACCACTCCAGGGCAGGTAATTTCTTTTCTTCCTAAAACTATCCCACAAGGTTTGAAAGACAAAAGGAGGAAAATTAATTTAGGAATCAATTGCCTTCTTTCTATAGTAATCACCATCTTTAAGGCAAACGTTTCCTGATTTTGCGAAATTTTTTTCAAATCTTCTTGAAGTTGGGGCATTTTTTTTTAGATTCTATCTCACAAATTCATGTGCCTAATAAAAATCACGTTTAATCTCGACAAACAACACACTTCTTGTTTTTAAGTCCAAAGAGAACCTTTTCAAAAAGAAAAAAGGATTGGAAATAGAACCAAATTAGGGTTTCTACAGTAGTGTCTTGGAATGCTAGTCACACATGCCTGTATAAAAGGAAATGAACCCTCCCACATCAGCGTGCTACCCAAGCCCTTGATTGAAGAGATCAAAACAAGACAAACCCTAAAAATTGAGCTCTAAGATCACTTGAATCTTAAAATCTTGGACCTAATAACTTGGGAGTCAAATCAGGGTGATCCCTAGGTCCCAAGCCTAGAATCATTCTGCCATCTATAGGACAGGTCAGGTGAAGTTGACCCCTTGGGTCAACCAACCTCTAAATTTGGTCACAACATCAAAACATCTAAAGTTCAAGTGAGAACCCTAAAGCACCTTTGAAATAAAAGTGGTAGACTTAAGAGGTCAAGGTCCCCATTCTGGTCTACCTGGAATCTCTGTGACAAGAGAGGTCGGGTGGGGGAAACCCTGTAACCTGTGGGGATGCTCTACCGTGTAGGGGTCTTTGTGGGACTCTCCCTCTTTGGTTGCCCAGGTAATTCTTAGGTGGACGATCTTCTGATCCTGGGATATCATCTGCCTTGAACCTCCATAGTCATCCAAACGTCTTTGGGTTTCTTGATTGGGTCAAAAACATCTCCAGTCCCTCATCTTTTCTCTTTAGAGAACACACACACATTTTCAGTGGGACTCGTTATTCAGATCTAATCGCTTTGTAACTCGATTCTACTTCTTGATTCAAACTCCAACTCTACATCTTGATTCCACCACCTGATCTAAATATGCAGCCAAACCACTTAGGACTACCATTCAAGAAACCTGAATATCGGAGATCCATGAGAGATAAGATGATTGAGGATGCCCTGAAATTTTATGAAAAAGAAGACAAAACCTCCACACCAGTAGAAAACATTCGGGTTGATGTCCCAACAACCACAACCTTTATCATAACTTGTGCCCAAGTACTATTGGCAGAAGCCACAAAAGGATCAACCCGTGACTTGCTCATTACTAGATACAAAGAGATAGAAAAATTGCACAATCTTGAATACCTTCAATGTATGACAAATCCTCGACTTTGGAAGCAACACCAAGATGATCTTGAAAAATGGGAAAAAATAATGAGATTAGTAAAATAAATTATTAACCAGAAGTACTCGTATATACCACAAACAGAAGATGAACCATCTTGGGACAACATCGAGGATCAATCTGATCTCGGGTTTGAGGCACAAAATGGTTGTGGATTCCCAACCCAGATGGAGTACATTGTGCCCGTTATTGAAGAAGGTTGGGAAGCTCCAAATGCAGGAAAATACCAAGTTGAGCCCATTCTAGACCATGAATCACCAGGCTTAGAATCCCAAAACTCCTGCAAGAATGAGGGTAGAACTGAACCTCTCGAGGGTGTAAATTCCATCCCTTATTCTGATATGGTGACCCTCGAAGGTTATTCAAACCTAGATTCTTGTAATTCAACCCGCATCCTAAGCCCAAAATCTAGATCTGAAACCTCTTTTGAAGATTTCAAGGCCCCATATGATGAAGATCAATCTTTCAATGAAGAATATGATTTTGGGCCTCTATTTGATGAATATCCCTCGCCAACATCCTCAAAGGAACTAATCGATTTTTCAGAAGTCATGCCAATCTACGATACAGAAACTGAGGAGTTGGACGTGTGGGGTTTCAATTGGGTCTGCCCTACTAGCTTAGAACCTGAGCCTCTACCAGATAGGGACACCTTTTTAAGCTTAGAATTAACATCTAGTCTAGACCCTAGTCAGGCTGCTGAATATACAGCATATGATTTATTCTATGGTGGAACTCAAGATCCTAAATCTCATTCAGATTTTGATTTTCGCAAACTCTTCGACAATTTCGAATCTGACCATAACATCGAAGAAAATCTGTTTCCTGATTATATCAAGCCTATTCTCTTTGAAGCCACCTGCTCTACATATACAGAACCAATCAAAACCCGTTCTCTTCCTCGACCAGCAACCGAACTTAATTTCTATTCTGATTCACCTCTTACTGAGCCATTTATAGATGATTCAACTCCATATCTATACCAGGTATCGGGTATTGATCAGACCAAAAAATAGGATCCATCATCTTTAATCACTCCTGTAGGGTTTGCACACCATGCACTGATTATTTTTCGGAACCCTACTCTGAAGAGGCTAATTCGACTCAACCCGAACCTGAGTTTTCACTTCCTTATCCATCCAAGCCACATTGCATATGGTTGGTTCTACATCTGTTGATCTACATCCTTCAACCCACAAAATTGATTGTGTTTGGGTTGCATCATCATCCCACTGATCTAAACAAGCACCTGGATGGACCAACCAGGCTCTTAATCAAGGTGCTTGTTTTACAAAATTTCGCTGATTTGACCACTCCCTCTCCACCCCATCTTCCGCTCGGCTGAAGGCATTAAATTTAGCGCTTAACGGGAGGCAACCCGTCATCCCAAAAATAGAGACCCGTCTGATAATCCGTCCGTACTCCATGTCCATTGCATCTTGAGTTCAGCCTTAGACAGTTGATCCCACCTCTGGTACACGTACCAGAGCTTGAAATCATCCGCATCAGTCATTTCTGACCTGTTCACCCACCCGATGTATCCTGTCTAAGTCCCTGACCTCAACACTATTTCACACTCTCCGTTTACAATGAGGACATTGCAAAACTTAGGTATGTGGGGGTGGGAAAGTGTATACATACAGAACCAAGAAAAAATCAAATGGATTCTCACAAAAAATTCACATATGTCAAAAGCACAAAAAAATTGAAAAATTATGAAAAAGAGAAAAAAATAGGAGGGAGGAAATTTTGTGTGCCACATAATCACAAGGAGGAGAAAAAGAGCAAAAATGACAAAAACGAGCACAAAATGAAAAAGAAAAAGGAATAGTCACTAGTAGAAGATCAAGGGATTAGCTGAAGTTCTAGACCAGATCAAGAAAAGAGAAAAAAAAGTGCTAAGGATACATAACAAGAGATTAGCGGGAATGCTGGTCTTAGGCCTCTTGGGCTAGATTCCTCAGCTTAAAAATTCATGCATCCGCTAAAATTTGGATAATTCTCAAGAGGTTGGGGAAAAATGCGAAGCTTAAGTATTAGGTCTATGGCTTAGGAAGTATTTGGCCTCGTTGATTGACCTTCGGTTTGCGGGATTCGGTAACCTAAGCACCCCAATCCACACACAGTCTGGTTCAATGTGCATAACCATCAAAATCACGCGAAAGCGTTTGATGTTCAGAAAAGTCACCTTGATTAGGAGTGGCTGATCAACACAAGTTGATTTGGATGAGTTCCCAGTGCGGAGAGGAGGGAGATTTCCCTCGAAGATGCGTAACAACATATCATCTCCTCGGTGCTTGTCTCTTAGGATATTTAAATATCCTACTGGGGGCATGTAAGCACTCTGCTGGTTCAGATACCATGGGCGGCATTATCACGAAATGTCGATCGCCAGGGTCTGAATTCGGCCACGGAATTCCATGGGTAGGATTATCTCGAAATCTCAAAAGCCAGGGTTCTGGGGGTTGCCATGGGCGGTGCTATCTCGAAGCATCGATTGATAGGGACCCTTGAGGATTGTTGATGGAGATGATGAATCTAATACAGACCGTGTTGAGAAGCCAATCTGAAGCTAGAAATAAAAAGAAAAGAGAGAGAAAACTCTCCAAACAAATAAATCTTTTGTCTCTCTCTTACAAAAATGCACTGCAAACTGAACCTAGGCTAAAATGTCTCAAGTACGGGTGCTTTAACAGCGGCGTCCAACAAACCCTAGGTTAGTTTCTACGGGCCTTAAAAACCTTGCAGAGGACTGAGGCTAAAGCAGGTCAGGTCTGGATTTTGGTTGGTACTTGAGTACCTCTAGGCCTATTGTCGGCATTCTGAGCTAATCACAAAAGAAAAGGAAAAGCACTTATCATAATTGATGACAGACACTCAGGGTCTAGAATAGAAGTTAAAACCTTAAAGTTTTGCTAAGGGACTAGCAAAATCTAGGCATGGGGGTATGATGAGAGCCTCATCATGAACCATAACTAGCTCATTTTGACCTAATAAAGAGAATAAAATCTCCTACATAACTTTGAAGAGGGCTTAATTAGAGGAATAAGTGTTCTGAGAAGAAATCATGAAATAAAGGGTAAAATTGCAATTTTACCATTGTAGTACATAAATGGGATTTCTCAAAGACAAAACATTGGTCAAATGGTCCGAATAAGATAAAAAGTGGGTTGATTCAATCAGAAATGGGTTTATGTGCAATCCAGGAATTAAATGACATTTGGTACCCCTAAAACAAACCCGCTTAATTCAACAAGGTTTCGATTAGGATAAAAAGTAAGTAAACCCTCTAAAAATCACGGAAAAATATCCCCTAGGGTTTAGAACATTCAATTTGGCCTTTGGAACCTCGTTTGACCTAGATTAGGGTCCTAGCTCATCAATTGACCTAATTTAGGATTTTACACAAAATGTCCAGTAAAACATGATCAAACCTAAAATCCAACTTCACCATTGGATTCCTTAGGTCCAAATTAGGTTTGTACCAAAATTTGGACCTAAGGGGAGATCATCTTCACCTACTTTGCAAATTAGTACACCCAATTACATTTTAACCCTTATCTTTTGAAAACCATTACATAAACCCCCCTAGCTTCCTCGCAACTCTTACAAGCAGGTCCCTCCGCCATTATTGTGGAGAGATCCTACTTCGGCGAGGAATAGAGAGGGAATACTTTCTGATTCCTCAGAGATCTCCCATATTTGGAAGGGAGATTCTCTGAGGAATTCCCTTCCATCTGAACTCAATCCTGATCTAAGATTTGCACCCAATCTCTCATGCGAACACATGAGAGATTTGGGTACTTCACTATTTCCATCTCTGATGAGTATTCCCATGCTTGGAATCTTGGCTTCCAAGCACAGGAGTCCCTGCCTGTGCCTATAAATTAACCCCCAACTCTGGTCGTGCCTCCTCAGCTCGACTTGGCCAGGATTCCACCCCAATTTCCTCTTCTTCTTCACCGACCAAGGGGTCCAGCGAGCTCCAGTGAGCCCCCCTCCTCTTCCTTGTTGCTCTACCACAAAACCAGTGGCAGAGCTGTCCTCCTCATCCTCCTCCGCATCGTGCAACACCCGGGCGAGCTGCCCTAACCCTGTCGTCGCCACCGTCTTCTTCCACTGGATGCTTTCTTCTCTGGTGACAGCAGGTACTGCCAGCCGCCTTCTCGCCCCCTTCGTCCCCTTAGCTAGGTTAGAACTGCTCTTTTCTATCTCCTCTTTCATTTCCCTCATCTTATTTCACCAAATGCTCCTCGACCGTCACTGTCCACCATCATCTTCTTCATCTCCGGCCACCCTCCGATGAGACGCTCCCATCACTCCGTAGCCCCACACTTCTCGCCGACCATCGCATAACCTTTGCCTCACCTTACTAAACACCTTTACTCTTCCACAGACCCTCTACACCACCGCAACTGTCCCCCGACCAAACCCATCCGACCGACCACAGAGCGACCTAGGCACGCACGCCTAGGCCACCCCGCGGCCTACCACCTAGCACCTTACCTTCGCCGTGACAAGGCGAAGGTGCTCCTGTGGTCCGATTAAGCCGCAAGGCTCTTTTTGTGTCTGGCAGGTTTCGAGCTCCAACCACCATTAGCGGTGACTCGAGGAGGTCATAAGCTCGTCCCAGCCTGCAATGCTCCAGGAGCCCAGGTCCTACTAACTCGGGGAGGCCTTGCGAAGTCATCTGTTCCAAAGAGTGGCGCCGTGAAGCCTACAGTGCTGCAATTGGAGGATGGACTCCTACGGGCGTGCGAGAAAGAACGGTGGAATAATAGTCCCACCTCGGTAAGTTGTAAAGCGCTGGAGTGATTTAAATTGATTTTCTGCTATTGGCTGGTTGTCTCCGATTACACTTGGGGTGAGGTCCCTCACCTAAACACCGCCTCATCCATGAGCTCATCACACGGATCTGGCGTGACCCGACCCGACACCCTCCTGAGCACTCCTCATGCACCACACCCATGCCGGTGCGCCTGGACCTGAGCGCACTACCCAACCTGTTTACCCGACTCTGGGAGAGTGTGCTAAAGAGTGATATACAGAGCGAGAGAGACACGGGTGTGGGTAGAGGGATAGGTTTTGCTCCTCTTTGGTTTGTGTAGGGAAGGCAGAAGGGAGAAGCGAAGCTGACACTTAACCGCTGCTAGTGAAGGAAAAGAAGAAGGAAGGAAGCCTTCGCAAAGGAAAAAGAAAAAGGCAAGGCAGAGGGAAGAGGCGAAGCCAAAGAGAAGAGGAACTGAAGAAGGAATCTGAAATAAAGAAAGGAAAAGACAAGCAGAAGAAGAGAAGCTGAAGGCAAGGGAAATAGAACCAAGGAAGAAGAAGAGAAAGCAGAGCCAAGGAAGGAGAAGAAGACCTGCAGAGAAAAGAAGGAGAAAGATACTGCAGGAGAAGAAAGAAGCAAGGCAAGAGAACTGCAGAGAAGAAAGAAGAAGCACAAAGAAGGGAAGAAAATCGGAAGAACATGAACAAGGGAAACATCTTTTTAAGACATCTGATCCCATGATCAGATGTCCAAATTCTTTCTTTTCACCACAATTGACTTTTAAACTCATGCATTTATATATTTAGAATTAAGTTTTGAGTAATTAAGTGTTTAATTACATTCTTGAGATTAGTAATAAATTTTAATTGCTCCCTGTGTTGGACCTCGGATACTTAGGTTTTCGAGTAATAAATTTTTTTTTGTTGACAATGCCTAATCACCTATACTACAACGTAACTCATTGTTAAAACACGATCAAGATGCGTCAACAACATCCCTTCCTCCTCTTTTGTAGCCACAGCTACAAAGATTTGAAATTCAAAAGGTCCGTTGAATCAATGTTGATGCACAAGAGGAGGAGGCGGAGACAGTGTAGTTACTTGCAAAGGAGAAGAACAAAAAAAGAATAAAATAAATAGGATTATTTATACATAACTCTTTAACTTATATTTTAATTAAAATAGTGTATGTAATGCACCTAACTAATTAACTAATCAAATGTATGCAATCCTAAGTTAATTCTATGCGCATGAATTATGCACTTAAGCTAAAAATATGAATTAATTTATTTACATCCTAATGTATGCTATCTAAATGTTAAAACTAACTTAATGTCTAGACACCTAAATACTTAAATATCCCACAAATATGGGCTAATTAGAACCCACAAAAAGCTTCAAATGACCGAGATCGATGAATTACTCCACGATGCATATGAGAACTTACAAAGAGCGGGTTAAGACCTTTCACGACAAGCACATATCCAAAAAGATCTTTTTCCCTGGTCAAAAAGTCCTACTCTTTGATGCCAAACTCAAACTATTCCCAGGAAACTCAGATCAAAATGGATTGGACCTTACCTTGTCTGACGAATATTTGGAAATTGAGCTATCGAAATCAGTCAACTCAGCCATGATTCAGAACCTTTTGTAGTGAACAGTCAGAGACTCAAACCATTCTTTGAACTCACTGATATGAATTTGGCTAAGACATCTTTTACCTTCCATTCTCCCTGAGCTCATTCCGTCCGGCTGATGGCGTAAAACTCAGCGCTTAACGGGAGGCAACCCGTCATTTTGAAAAACCCGAAACCTTTCTTGACACATCCTATACTGAACTCATATTGCACTTTAGGGTTCATCCATTAGAATAGCCGACTCCATCCATGGTACTTGTACTTGAGCTTGAAATCATCTGCAATAGTCATCTTGACCCATTCACCCACCCAACACCTATTCTAATGAATGATCTAAGCTGAACTCGAACCCACATAATTTACAATGGGGACATTGCAAATCGTAGGCATGGGGGGGTAGTAAAGTGCAAAACATCGTGAAAATCATCTCACAAGAAAGGGTTTCATAAAAAAGATTACATATCCCAAAAATACCAAAAAAATAATTCTTGAAAAAGAACAAAAATATGAGAGGAGAGAAAATTTTGATGGCATATCAGACTTTGAGGAGAAAAAGGGGAGTTAAAAATGTCAAAAAGGAGCATAATTTAAAAAGAAAAGAAAAAGAGATAGTCATTAGTAAGTGATTAAGGAATTAACTTAGTTCTAGACCATATCAAAAGAAAGAAAGACAAAAAGTGCTAATGAAACAAAGAAGAGATTAGTAGGAATGCTGATTTTAGGCCTTTTGGGCTATAATCATAGGCTCAAAAATTCAAGCACCCGCTAAGATCTAGATAGTCCTCAAGAGGTTGAGGAAAATGCAAAGCTTAAGTATTAGGTCTTAGGTTTAGGGATTATTCGACCTCGTCAATTGACCTCTGGTTGGCCGGACTCGGTAACCTAAGCACTCCAATCCACACACAGTCTGGTTCAGTGCACCTAAGTATCAAAATCACACAAATGCATTTAACTTTTTCTAAAAAGTCACCTAGATTAGGAGCGGCTGATCAACACAAGTTGATTTGGACAAGTTCCCGGTGCGGAGAGGTAGGAAATTTCCCTCGAAGATGCGTAAGAACATATCATCTCCTTGGTGCTTGTCTCCTAGGATATCTACATATCCTACCAGGGGCATGTAAACACCCTGTGCTGGTTCAGATACCATGGCGGCATTATCTCGAAATGTCGATTGCTAGGGTCTGGATTTAGCTACAAAATGCCATGGGCGGGATTATCTTGAAATCTCAAAAGCCAGGGATCTGGGGGTTGCCATGGGCAGTGTGATGAGACACTCATCATGATCTCTAATTACCCCTAATTAACTAGTCTTCCTAGTTAGTTAGTTAAGGTTATGAATATATAAGGGTTAATTATAGAATAAGGGATATTTAGTTAAGGACCTTAAAATAAGTTAAAAATGACATTTTATCGTTCAATTAACATTATTAATAATTTAGATAATAATTGGACTCAAAATCATTTCCTTAATTAATAAGATAAGTAACTTAAATATAATGACATTTTATTTGGATTTTTGCAACTTTGGATGTCTTTAGGACAATTCTCTTCACTAAGTACAGATGTTTTAAAATCATAGCTACTGAACCTTGGTATTGGGCAGTGAAGCCTAAGAAATTGGGTTTTAAATATTTTAAGTTGTGACTTAAAGGAGAAGAATTGACAGAATCCTAGGTCTAGAAGTTAATTTTTAGTGTTGTAGGCTAGTAAATTAGAGTTTTACTACTCTAAGTTTGATTAATAATGAGTATCTGGTTAATTTGCTTAAACTTAATTGATAAAAGTCAAATATCATAAACAAAGGATTAACTTAACTCTATTTGAGTTTTTGAGTTAAAATTTAATTCTCAATCCTTAAGTTTTATTTTTCTTAAAACACTTTGTATTCTAATTTGAGTTAAGAATAGTTACAAAGATTAAGAGATTTTTAAGAATTCTAATTCAAAATAAAATTCTTGTTTACAAATTGTTTTAAGTGTGTTTTGAAAATGTTATAAGTATAAGTATAAGTAAGAAAATTTTCACACATGCTCTATACATTAATCATTTATTTAACCTTAAAATTTTCTGACCTAAGCTTTCCTCTAAATAGTTACTATTTATAATAATTTAAACCCAAGTGCTTTAAATCATTATAGTCTTAGTTAATTTTGCTAGGGACTAGCAAAACTTTGGCTTGGGGGTATGATGAGACACTCATCATGATCTCTATTACCCCTAATTAACTAGTCCTCCTAGTTAATTAGCTAAGGTTATGAATATATAAGGGTTAATTATAGAATAAGGGATACTTAGTTAAGGACATTAAAATAAGTTAAAAATGACATTTTATCATTCAATTAACATTATTAAAAATTTTTATAATAATTGGACTCAAAATCCTATTAATCATTTCCTTAATTAATAAGATAAGTAACTTAAATATAATGTATAACTAAGTATATAATAACTTAAGTGATTTTAATTAATCTAATAAATTAACCTAAAAAGGTAAAAAATGTAAATTCAAGGTGTAAACATAATATTTACCTTATTTAATAACATATATAAAAAGTTGAAAAACATCTAAATTAAAATAAACCTTCAAAACCTGGGTTTACATTTTAGTCCTTAATATTAATTACAATCGGGTCCTTATTTCTCACACAGGTCCTTAAGTTTTATTACTTTTATGTCCCTCTTCATCTTTTTCTTCTTCTTCTTCAGCCGAACGAACGGCTGGCGGTAGAGAGTCACCCCACCGCACGATCACCTCCCTGCCGACATCATTCCTCTTTGTCCAAGCTCTTGCAGCTTGCGCTCACCACCTCCACTTGATCCATCAGTCTAGATTAACTGAGAATCCTATTTTTCAGTGGGAGATAACCTCACCGTCGTCGGAGACAACGATGGAGGTTCAGCTCCTCGAGCTCTTCTTTGGCCAGACCCTGCCACTCTCTTCACCGCAAACTGCTATAAATACCCCCTCACACCTCTGATTTTATTCAAGTTGGCTCCCTTCCCTCTTCTAACACTGTAGCTGACTTTGATAGGCTATTCGTCCAAAACTCTGGCGACTTCCCATTCCATCTTCTGACTTCCTCTGTCCATCTTAAGCTGCCGAGGAGATCCGCCAAGGTCTTCCGCACCTCTGACAAAGGTGCTGACCTAAGGATTCCTCCGCTCCACCTTAAATCCGCCCGCTGGAGATCTTTCTTCCACCCTCTGATTTCGTCGTCTGTTATGAACCTTCGGCGGAACCCTATTAACCCCTTTGTCCAAGTAATAGTAGACTAGGAGTAGGAGTAGGCTAGCTTAGTTAGTTAGTTTAGTTAGTTAGATTAGAGTAATGTTAGATTTTAGTTTCATCTCCTCCGACTCCGGCGAGTTCCTTGAGCTCGCTAGAGCTTTAATTTTGTCTTTTAACTCACTGTACACCTTCCTGTATCTTCCATGTTCACTTCTAATTCACTTAATCATTAATTGAATCACCTAAACGCCTAATTCATATCTCTCCTTCACCGACTACTATCACTGTCTATGGCGACAGTGTTCAACCTAATTCCACCTTCACTGGGTTCTTTCATAACCTATCACCACTAATGAACCATAATCGACATTATAATACCCATTATTATCATCGATAATTAAATGCCTAAATCTTAATTAAGTTCCTGAGCTCGATGTCCATGGTGGCTCAGGAACAGTTCAAACTATAAATTAAATACATATTTATGAATAATATCTGTTGACTTATTTTAACCTCTCAATCGAGTGGTTAAACAAGTCCTGAGCTTTAACCACTCAAATCTTTTAAGAAAACAAACTTACTATCAAATTTTACATTTTAATGAACAAATGAAGAATTAAAAGTAATAATGAGGTTCCTTGTAACCTCAGGATCATTTTTGGATTAAAAATGGTTAGTTTTGTCAATCTATACATACAATTTTATATTTTCTAGACTCACCAGAGCCCCGGCGAGGTTCGGCGAGCCATTATTGTGTTGCAGCCTCTAGAACTTGTTAAGTAGCTCCAGAATAGTATAATAAGAATTACTGACTGTTTTAGAGAAATTTGTTTGAGGATTTAACCACTGGAGCTATAGATTTGAACTTCATCTTCTCCAACTCCGGCAAGTTGGAGAAGTCTGTTAGGAAAGCTCTGAAGAGCATTTAAGGAGCTCAGAAGCTTCAGTACGATGCATGAAGCTATTTTAACCCTCAAAACATTGTAATAACCTTCCATTAATTCTGTCGAACACACACCTATTTCAGTTCAGGCGGCGAGCCTAAAACCCTAGGAATCAAGGTTAAAACAACTTTCTGAAGATCTGAATAAGTTCTAGATGATGAGAAGACTCTATTTGAGGCATTAATTTCTTGGGAGGAAGCTTTGAACAGAAAGTCAATTTTCGAGCTTCCACAGTCAAACATGAGTTTGATAATGGAGTTCTAAGCTTGAATTGAGGAATTGAGAAGTGAAAATTGTTTCTGGGATCTTATATGATGATTTGAGAGTGATTAAAGTAAGCTTAGATGAATGAATGTTTGAGAATTTAGTTTCTGTTAATTGAGGTTACTTTCGAACCCAAACCAACAGGAGTACTATTCTTATGAAATTTAAAGTTAAAACCTACCCAGATTGATCTGTTATAACCCTTAGAATTAATCTAAATAGATTAGAAACAATTTTAAGTGTCTGTTGCACTTATTGATGTTTGAAAAATCAAACTCTGAAGCTTTCAGAGAAGTGAAAAGCTTCTCTGGTGGTTCTGAAGGTCTTAAGAGTTTAAAATCTATTCTAACAGAAGCAGAATCATTTATATAACATGTATAGACCTTTTAATAAAAGCAAGAAGTTCATTTGAAGACTCTCCTCACATAAATTCCACTTTCTAAGCTTAAATAACCCCGTAGGAACCCCTGATTTCATCTTTTAAATTGAAAAGGAAAACATCATTAAAACATTAAATTGGCCTTGAAATTGTGTAGATTACCCTTAGAGCTTTCCAACAAACTTGACATCACTCAATTTGGAGCTCTGGGTAGAAAGTTATGAACATTTGAATTCGGGTCTAGAAGGGGTAGGATAGTCCCACCTCTGTTGTTCACGAGCGCGCGCCTGGGGATAAAAGCAATTTGTTTCTCTAGCTATGCAGTCGTCAGCGCTCGGCGCACCGGTTACCGATTCCATCTGATCTGATCTGAGCATTGCATGTCTGTGTGTGTGGGCTTATGCCTACAGGTGTGTGCCCTTGGGGGTGTGTGAATGAGGATTGTGCCCTGGGAGGGCGAGAGTGGCCTGGGAGGCCAGGTTGAGCCAAAATGGCTCGAAACTGTGAACCGATAAACAAATGAACCGAAATGAACCTAACTGAGATTAGACGAGGACCGAGTAGGGTCTAGCCCCACCCTGGTCTTAGGGTGCTGTGTATCCTCGAAAGGACCTCACCGCAAATAAAATAACTTTTGGTTAAAAAAGTAAAAAAAAAACCCGGTTCAGCTGAAAGCTTAAGGAAAAAAGAAGCCGCTGAAGGATGCTAAGTGTTGAAGCTGAAAGCTAAAGAAGAAAGCACAGGCGCTAAGGAGTGTTAAGGAAAAGAGACTAAGGAACAAAGGAGAAATCTAAGGGAAGAAGAGAAGGTAGGAACAACACAAGAAAGTAGAAGAAAAGAGAGTTCGAGAGATAGAGAAGAAAATAAAAGAAAGAAAGAAGATGAGAGGCTGAAGAGATTAATGAAAATAAATGAATTTTTCTTGCATCATTATCTTTTTGTTCTTAATTGTAAAAAGGCATGTATTAATAGAATAACTTTTTAATTGCCTTAATTTCCTTGGAATGAAATAAAATTGAAAAACTAGCATGTTTAATTGTTAATAAAGTAGATCATTTTGAATAAATATGTTTGCATATAGAATTTTGTATATTCTTTATAGTTTAAATATTTTGACAAAATTCATGTTTTGAAAATCAAACTAGTTATACCTCCTAAACTTAAAGAGATACAAGAAAATTGGTGAATTTGGAGAAAATTATTATACCTCTCAGTGAACAACCTGGACTCAACCAGTAAAAATTTCTAAAATGTTAGGTTAATTCGACCCTATACTACACAACCAACACAACTTCGAGTTAACCTAGGTGATTTCTTCTACTCTTAATTAAGTGAAATTAACTTGATTACTGAGTTGAGTGAAATACACGCATCACAGTGCTATCTTAAAGAATCAATTCCCAGGGACCTTGCGAGGATTGATGATAGGGACTAGGAATCTGATACAGACCATGTTGTAAAGCCAATCCTAAGCTAGAAATAAAAAGAAAAGAGAGAGAAAACTCTGCAAGAACAAAGAAAACTTCCTCTATCTCTCTTTGACAAAAATGCATTGCAAACTGAACCAAGGCTAAAACAAGTTACAAGCATGGGTGTTATAACTGCGCAGTTCAATGAACCTTAAGTCAGTTCTTGTGGGCCTTAGAAACCTTTGAGGCGGACTGAGGCTAGAGCTGGTCAGGTCCGGATCTTGGCTGGTACTTGAGTACCTCTAGGCCTACTATCGGCATTCTGACCTAATCTACAAGAGAAAGCACGCCTTAGAGTTCTGAGCATAAAAAAAGTATGGTCTAGAATTAGAGTTAAGTCCTTAAAATTTTGCTAAGGGACTAGCAAAAGCTAGGCATGGGGGTATGATGGGAACACCATCATGAGCCATAACTAGCTCATTTTGACACAATTAAGTCAATAAATGCTCCTACATAACTGCTAGAGAGTCATAAGTCATTGCATATTCATTCTGGAAGAAAAATAGGAAACTAGGGTTAAAACTGTAATTTATCCAGCTCATCTTGAATGTAGTGCAACCATGGGTTTTCCTAAGGGCTCATTAAGGGTCAAAAGATCCTAAAAAGGTAACAAGTGGGTTAGATCAGTCAGAAAAGAGCTTGCATGTCTTTTGAGAATTAAATGGCTTTTGAAACCCTAAAAACGAACCCACTTAATTAACCAAGGTTCATGTCAGGATAAAATTCACCTAAACCCTCTAAAAATCATAGAAAAATATTCTCTAGGGTTTAGTACCTTCAATTTGACCATCAGAACCCATCTTAACCCAAAATGGAGTCTCAGACAGATATTTACCTAAATTAGGTTTTTGAATACATTACCCAGTAAAATGTGGTCAAAACAAAAATCCAACTTCGCCATTAGATTCCTTATGTCCAAATTACGTTTGTACCAAAATTTGGATCCAAGATGAATTTGTCTTGACCTAGTTTGCAAATTGGTCCTGTATGATTACATTTATGCCCTTAACTTTCAAAATCCTTTCAAATAAACACCTAACATTGTCATCATCTTCACAATTAGGTCCCTCTGCCATTATCGTGGAGAAATCCTACTCCAACAATCTTTGACTGGGGAGTTCTCCTTGATTGCTTGGCGAATCTTTTCCAAAATTGGAAGGGAGATTCATGGAGAAATTATCTTCAATCCGAACCTGTCCATGTGCTCCGAATCTTTCCCAATCTCTCATGCGAATGCATGAGAGATTTGGGTCCCAAGAAATACCCAAATCCGGTGAAGGTTTTCGAGCTTGGAAAGCTTGATTTCTAAGCTTTCTTTCCCTCTGCATCCCTATATAAGGGAGCCCAGATCCTCCCGAATTTCCTACTCTCGAAATCGGCCAAGATCCCTCTCAAACTCCTCTCCCTTTCACGGCTGAAGGTTCCTCAACGTCTGGAAACCTTTTCTACCTCTCCTCGTTGTCTGTCCGCCATATTAGCGGTAGATTTATCCTCCCTATTCCTCTCTGCGTCTTACCGTACCAGCAGACGCCCGTTCCCGTTCGTCCTCGCCATTTCTCCCTCACCAGAATCGCCTTCGTCTCCGGCATTGGTAACACCACATCCGACACCATCTCTACCGTACTTCATCCACCTACCTCCTAGCTAAGCTTCTTATCTCCCCTACTTTCTTCTCCTCTCTTTATTTTCCAAATCCGACCACCGACGACCCTTCGCAACTCCATCTCCTCCATCTCCGGCCATCTCTTCCAGCGAGACCATCTCACCTCCACAGACCACCAAATCCATTGTCGACAAGCCCATGACCATCGGCACACCTCTCTGATCATTTCCCCTCTCTTTATTCATCATTCCACTCACTCACGCACTCCCCTGAGCACACCCACTCACACTCATGCAGTTCGACCTCGCCACGAACCCACAGACATCCACACGCCACACCAACACCCTCATCACACTCACCATTGTCCGGTGATCCTCCCTGAGCATTCTAACGTGATCAAAAGGCCGTTTCACTATTTTCAGGTGCCGAACCTTGCCGCGATGGAAGCAGCAAGCTTCGAGCTTGCTTGAGAGCTGTTCTAGGTGCTTCGGTCCCAAGTCTCAGCTCGAGGTCACGTGGAATCGACTCTCGAACACATCCCAACAGTCACTTGAAGATGCGAGCCCAGCTGCTGCTGCAATTGCAATGGAAGACCCCCTGCTACAAATGCGCGAAGGAGAGGGGAGCAGATAGTCCTACATCATCGGCTGCGAAGCGCATTGAGGTGCATAAATTGAGTAAGTGATAGTAGCTGTTCGCCTCAATTCATAGGGTGAGGTCCCCCTCACCCGCTCACCCGGCCTCGTTCGTGACACGTACACGTGGACTTGACCTAAACCTGATAACCCAACCTGCACTCCTCGCTCACCATCGCACATCGGTGAGCCTGGACCCAGATATGCGCTAGGTCCGATTATTCGACTGTGGCTCTAGGAGAGCGAGACCAAAATAAAAGAAGAGAGGAGAGTTATGCAGGGGCTGGGGGTTTTGCCCTAGAAGCTTGGTCCTGACACTTAGCCAAATTCTGAAGAAGAAAAGAAGAAGGTCGAAGAAGAAAAGGTGTTACAGAAGAAGAGGTGAAGGCTTGGAGAGAAAGAAGAAGAGAAGGTTGTAGCTGAGAAAGCAGAGAAAGAAGAAGAGGCAGGTCTAAAGAGGAATAGGCTACAGAAGAAAGGAAGAATCAAAGAAAGAAAGAGTAGAAAGAAGAAGAGCTGCAGCACAAAGAAGAACATCAGACTTTAAGCTGTCTGATTTCCAAATCTGACGATATATTTGAGCTTTCATTTCATACATATAAATTGAGTTCCTTAGTTGATATTGTAGGAGTATTTGGTTATCTAAACCACCATTTTACTCCCATCTTTTTGCACATTGATATTGTTATTATTGCAAATTCTTTTACTTTAAATTGTGATCTCGACTTCTGAATTCCATCTTGCTCCCTGTGTTCGGCCTCAGAACTTTTTCGAGTAATAAAAATTATATTTGTTTTCAAAGCGATTTCGACTATATTACAATGCCTTATTTTGAACTCAATTTCACCGCGTTAACATTTTGGCACCATTGCCAGGGAGCAATTGGCAATTTAGAACTCTTGATTGCAATTCCTGATTCAGATTCTAACTTGCTATATCTCTTTTGCTATGGTTGTTTCAGGGAGAAGATACATTGAAGAAAGTTTAACTGCACATCAATATGACACCAAAACAGTCAAGATGGAATGTGATGAAAGTTTCAAACACTTACATTGAAGACTGATCTCTTACCTTACAAAAATACCCAAAAAAATCGCAAAAGATAAAAACACCAAAACAAATAAAATTAAATGCAAATTTTTAAATCAAATATTTGCCTCCCCGTGTTCGAGCCGAGATTCACTTTGAGTTTTGGTTATAAATATTATCTGACGGTTAAATTTTCTTGCGAGTTTGCAATGACTCGATTTTTCCAAACTCTAACTTTTCTTCATAATGATTTTCCATCAATCATTTTGGTGTCATTGCCAAGGAGGCAACGCTCTTTGGTTTTTCCTGTGTTTTCCGCCTTAAATTTTTAGCTCACTTTGTTCCTTTCTTTATGTGATTACAAGTACCCTTCCAAGGCTAGCCAAAGCGGAATAGATCAGAGTATAGTGCAGATAGAAGGCTTTGTAAGTATAACTCAAACTCTAATTAACCTAGGAGTTTGCATAAACCCTAGGTTAGTCTTGGTTGTTTGATTGTCACTTCACTCACCTCACCTACCTGCATAAATTAAAAATACAAAAAAATACTCTTCCCTTCTTGTGGGATTAAGCTAAAAGTTACACACCTTATACACCCACACACCCAAGGTGCCTCAATTTGATCTGATTTAATCACTTAACCGGGAATCCGACCTGAGGACCCGGTACACTTGCATGACTTATACAAATAAGTGATTAGAAATAGATTAGGCTAACTACCCTTGTGTGCCTGAATAGGTGGTGCATCAGGCTACTTGCCTGAATTGTTTGGGCTACACCACTTTAATTAAAATTTGATTCATTCAGTAGCTTGCTCTCTAGGGTTGATTTTTAGGGCTGAACCAGGCACTCCACATTATTTTTTATTTTAAAGGAATATATCATCACCAGTGCTTTCAAAACTTGGTGTGCCTCCTGAACTTGATTGAATACACCTAAAGTTGAACCCTAAAAGCTACTAAACAAGGATGAACCCTAAAAGACACATCATCAAAACGTTGTTTGAAAACCCTAGTTGTGCACGCACACACATATTAATTAATTTTTAAAGTTACAACCTATCTTAATGTCCCATCACATGCCAAGAGAACAATCATCCCAAGCCTAATTAAAGCTGAGTAGTCATTGGCCTTAAGGATTAACTCACTCTTTAGGACTCCAACTAAGATTTTTTTTTTATTAACGTACTTCAACCGGTCCATCTGATCTCTAAGTAGGGGAGTAGTGTCAAACGACTACGGTTGGGGGGTATCAAAGGAACTGGAGGTGCAAGCCAAAGGAAGAACCTTCTCCCCAATCCCTCCCTCTAACCAGTTGGATTGATTGGAAAGAAGTAGACCAAATCATTTCTTTTATCTCAAAATGGGTTCTGAGAGTCAGTAAGTCTTTAGGCTACCCACATAAGGATAGGCTTGGTTTGATTGTACTGTAGGGCACCTTTCTCTCCTCTATTTTCCCTCTTGCTTTCCATGGATCCTTCAACACCCTACTCAAATTTCCACTCTTACCATCTTACCACCACTTATCCCCAAGATGATTACTATCCCGACCTTACCTATGACCACCCATCCACTAGTCAAGATAACTTTGATTGGGGATATGATTCTGGACCTCAGTGTCTAAGGCCTAACTTTGGACAATAGGACTATGATTATTATCCTTCTCACGCCTATACTGTTTATAGATCTCCACCCTTTGATGATCAACCTAAATCGATCTACAATTAAGAAGGATATGCTAATTACAATTTTTACCCTCCTCAAGATTACACTGAATATAGGTCACCACCCCATAAAGAATAACCTGAAATGACCTATTATCAGGGAGGGCCCCAGGAACCTCAATTTCTTAACTCTTATGGAGTGAACCCAAACCCACCCAACCCTAAATCAAACTGTTGTAAACACATTTATTGAGGGTAAAATTCCTATTCATGTATGTTCCTAGGCTTAGATTTTCATTTCATGTTACAAATATTGCATAGCATGCATCATTCTGCATTTAGAGTAGTTGTATATAATTTAGGTTAATTGCATCCTTTTTGTGGTTAGGAGAGAAGGATATTTATTTTAGAGCCACAGATTGACGATCTGATCATACGGATCTGATCAAAGTGACAATCGGAGTCCAACGCCTCTGAAATCGCCTCGATTGGAGTCCCATAGCACCATATGTAGTCTGAGGAAGATCAACGACCAAGGGACTAGGAGACACAATTTAGAGCTTCAAATGATAAATCCAATCATGCGTATGGATTCGAGTCGACGATCGCAGCCTAACGGTGCGAAAATCAACTCAATCCGACCTCTGTAGTTGCCCCTACAACAAGAAGATGGATGGCCCAGACAGCGCCACGTGGATAGCCTAGGCCGCCAGCACACGCACGCAGCAATGCTGGTGTGCATGCGGGCGTGCAGGTGCACATGCGCATAGCGCAGCACTAGCAGATGGGCACACGCGCGTGCGCAGCAAGGCAGGAGCACGACGCCAACGCAGTGTAAGCTGGACCTACAACGACGCATGAGCTGGACTTAAAGTGACGCTTACAGCCATTAGTAATTCATCGCATGCCAGCAAAGCCAACTGTGGGTGCCAGCGGGCATGAGCTGCCTACAGCAACGTTTCCAGCGATGGCCTGGATGTCACTAATGGTCCCATACCTATTTTTGCCTCTTCTCCTCCACTATAAAAGGACCTACACCCCCTCCCTTCCAAGCCATCTCTACCTACTCTACTCCCACCTACTCCCAAGCTCTAGCAAGCCTACCAATGCTCCATTACAGCTTGTTCTCAAGCTCCCAAAGTGCCTATTAGTGTAGCGAACCTCTGCCCCACCAAATACAACTTCCCATCTCCCTTCATAGGTCACCTTGGAGCCATCCTTGCACCTCCATTCCGGTAGCAGATCAACTCCGTCTTCTCACCTCCATTCCGGAGCTACGCCAATGCTTTCCTCAACCCGATGTCCTCCAGCATCTCACCTCCGTCGTCTCGCTCCTCACCTCCTTCGTCCCGCTCCTCACCTCCTTCGTCCGAGCTTCTGCTAGGCACCATCATCTCGCCAAAAAGCGATTTGGGAGACTCCCTCTCACCTCCCTCTCTTTATATGCTTTCATAATTTCTTGTAATTGACATTGGAAGTAATATATATCATATTTGTTCCACATCTCTATCTTCTGATACGTTTGCTTGTTTTCTTTTATTTCAAAAATACAAGAAAAAAAAACAAAACCCCAAAATACCAAAAAGAAATGAATCAAAGCATGGTTTTCAACTAAAGTAAACGTCGCCTCCCTGTGTTCGACCTGGGACTCCCTTGGAGTTTCAGTATAAATTTTATCTGATCGACGTGTTTTGCAACTACAAGGATAGGTTACTTGTAACCTTGACTTCTAACACGCGAAGCATGCTCGACCATTTTGGCACCGTTGCCGGGGAGGCAATTGAATTTACTTTATTATTTTTTGTGTTTCATTGCATTTACATAGCACTAATGCTACTTGTGTCTGATCTACTACCTTGCAGGTACCCTAGCATGGAGATCCAAGTGCGGTAGATTGGAGTAAAGTGCAGGTAGAGTGTTTTGTAAGTGTCCCCCACACCACCCCCACCTTAGTTTTCATTCCATAACCGAATAACTCAAACCCAAATCAAGTTAGGTGCTTTTTATAAACCCTAGGATAGATTTGGTTGTCTGTTTGCCACCTCCACTCACCTCGCCATCCACATAAAAAAAAAAAGTGTTATCTGATTGTTGGATTTTCTGAAAGCTACACACTTAACACCCACAACTTATCCTAAGGCACACAATCACTTTGATTCTACCACTTAACCAGGATCTAACTTGTGGACCCAGTACACTTCAACTAAATACACATGAGCAGAAATCTGAATAGGTTAAGCATTCTTGTGTGCCTTAACTAAGTGATGCAATAGGTCAATTGGTTGAGTTGTTTGGGCCGCACCACTCAATCTAAAACTAATCCATCAAGTAGCTTGACACCTAGGGTTGATTCTTAGGGCTGAACCAGGCACTCCACATTATTTTTGATGTTTGAAGGAATATATCATCACCTGTGCTTTCAAAAATTGGAGTGCTCTACTAAACCTTGATTAAACCAACCTAAGAATTAAACCCTAAAGGCTACTAAACAAGGTTAAATCCTAAAAGACACATCATCAAGTAACCTTGTTTGAGAACCCTAGTTGTGCATGCACACACATTTTAACTGATCATTAAGGGCACAACCCATCTAAAGGGCCCATCACATTCCTAAAGCACCATTGTCCTAAGCCTAACTAAAATTGATTAGACGTTGGCCCTAAGGATTGGTTCTCTCGTTGGGATCCAGATTGAGATTGTTCATGATTAACCTGCTTATACTAGTCAATCTGATGTCTAGCTAGGGGAGTAGCGTCAAATGATCGTGGCTGGGGGGTACACTAGGAATCGGAGGTGCAAGCCAAGGGGAGAACCTTCTCCCCAGTCCCTCCTTTTAGCTGGTTGGATTGCCTAGACATAAGTAGACTAAATCATCCATAATCTTAGGATGGATTCTGAGAGTCTGTAGACCTTTAGGCTACCCAATTTAAGGACAAGCTTGTATTTTTGTATTGCAGGGCTCCTTTCTCTTCTGATTTCCCTCCTTACTTCACTATGTACCCTTCCACATCCTACACACATTTCACAGCCTATCTTCCTACCACCACTTACCCCCAAGACGATTACTATCCCGACCACTTACCCCCAAGACGATTACTATCCCGACTTAACTTGTAATTATCCATCCACTAGTCAAGATGACTTTGATTAGGGATATGAATCTGGACCTCAGTGTCCAGGGCCCAACCCTAGATAGCAAGACTATGATTATTATCCTTCCCAGAGCTATAATGATTATGGATCTCCATCCTTTGATGACCAAACCAGCCCGATCTATAATCAGGAAGGATATCATGATTATAACACCTACCCTCCCCAGTATTCCACTGAATATAGGTCGCCACCATCCTTTGAACAACCTAGAATGACCTACTTTCAGGGAGGGACTCGAGAACCTCGGCATCATGACTCCCCTAGATTCAACCCAAATGCACCCAAACCTAAATCGAACCAGTCGATTTAGGTGAACCAGATCCAGGATAGGGTGTTGGCTAATTTGAGGAACACTATACAATTATACAATCTTTAGAAGCTCAACCAACACCATGCACTGAAGCACTAGAGCCTATGATCAAAATGATTGATGAACTTAATAGTTCTCTATTTGATTTGCTCCAAAGTGTTAGGGATAGGGACCTGGGTGAGTTTCTACTTGGGAAGTTGTCGAGGTTAAGGATGAAATTTGTGGTTGCCTTAGTCAAATCTTGGGATGATTTTCAAGATGAACCCCCTTCAAGGGAGCCAATGTCTAAACCCGCTCAAGCGCCTATCAGGGGGGATACATTTTTTGAGACATGGGATGACCAGGTTGGGCTAGAGCAACCATTTGAGGATGAACCAATTGATTCACTCAAGATCCCCAAGTCAGGAAATGAAGAAAATTGCCTCCTGGATCATGAAATGATTCATGATTTTGAGACATATATAAATGAGGATCATCAATTCTTTGACTTTGAGAGTGAAGAATCTTTAGGTGAAGTCTCACTTAAACATGAGGAAAATGATTTTAGTGAGACAAACGGGCATGAGGAATCTGATGAACCATTTGATAGCTCATTCATTGAAGATTTGGATTCGGTTGGGGTTAACTTAGAGGATCTGAATCTTGATGATTCAATCAGTGACCCCAGTCCTCATCTACACCCCGAAGAGCTGACTTCTGAGATCTTTGTGCCCAAGTCAATCTTAATTCAGCCACAATTTCTGGACTTGGGAGAATCATATGGGGTGAATAATATGCTAGAGGTCCCGAAGCCTGAGCCCTTGATGTTGGAGGATAGAATTGTTGAAATAAAAATTTGGGAGGCTAATTCCAAGGGAAGTTTGATTCTGGATCTAAGGGTACCTATTGAATTAAAACCACCTACTTTCTACCAGGACCCTTACAATATCTTTCACGTGCAAGCCAAGCTCGAAATAATTGATTATTTTTCTGAGCTAGATGTTAAGTGGACAACTGCACCTATTGAACCATCTTTACCCATTGTCTGACACTTTGGTCTTGGGTTGCACACCACTAAACCGTAGGCCCGACCCCGCAAACACAGCAACCTTCGATTCTGGGTGATTTTCATCCATAACCTGAGAACCACTCGACCCTGGGGCATGGGTCTACACCATAATCTCGTCCACATCTGTGGACATCTTCTGCGGATGGGTTTCAAGATCAACCTTTTGATTTTGACTTTGACCTGCACTCGTGAATTCTCAATTTCTTCTTTGTATGTATGTTATGCCTAGCTGAAAGCATTAAACTTATCACGTGTGTATACACTCTTCTCTCTGCGGAGCTGATTGGATTTTCACGACACTCAGGTGATGTTCTGTTTACTCTGCCCTTTTCATGTCCTTATTTTTACAATAAGGACATTGCATCATTTAGGCATGGGGGGGTGGATAATCAATTCTTGAAATCATTATGTTAACTCCGTAGAATTTCTTTTAGTTTCTTATAAAATTTAAAAAAAAATTGAAAATTTGAAAAAAAAAATTAAAAGAAGAAAGAAATTAGGAAAAGAGAACTTAGGCATTTGGAAGTTATTAACTTTAGGAAATGATATAAGAGGACCTAAACACTTAGACTGTTCAAGTCTTCGGGCTTAATTAGCCTGGGTGTCCACTCGAATGTGGATTTAGTCTCGAGTCCTCGCCAATTAAAACTTATTTTAATTTGGTAAATAATTTGGGATGATAAGTATGCGACTTATCAACCGACCCTCTGATTCGAGGGGACTTTAAGCCTAAGCATCTACACACATTTTTTTGCATTGACTCACTTTCCGACGATTTTTACGGAAATTGGGTAGCTAATGGACCGACTTGGATGGTATGGCTAGCAAGTTGTCGGTGGTAATAGCTCATCGGCCTGTTGTCCAGAGCCCAGCCACAAGATCATTTTCATTGCACTGCCTTTAGGTAAATCTTAGATTAGGGAAGCCACCTACTTAGAAAAAAAAAAGAAACACTCAAAAAGAAAAGAAAACAAAAAAAAGAAAAAGGAGAAAATAAAAAATATAAATAAAACCACACTTCACCGCACGAGTATGGCTGGCAAGTTGTTGGTGATAACAGCTCATCGGTCGGTTGTCCAGAACCCAGCTCACAAAAAAAAAAGCACAATAATTCCCAAAACACTTAGGGAAAAAGCGGGGAAGTAGAATAAATCGAGGAGATATACACTGGGTCTGCCCTTGTGTTAACCCCATAAATAAAAGAAGTAGGGAGAAAGTTACTGATCGTAAAGATAAACCTTTAGGCAAGGTCACCTAGGGTCGTAGAAACCTGAAGTTCATCTTAACGGTCATTTTGTGAGTCTATCACTTTTTCACAAAGATGCTTAGTACTTAGAGTTCTTTTTGAGTCTTGGACAGGTTGGGTAGCCGTGAAAAGTTATCCCGGAACTCTCAAACTCCAAAAGTACAAAAAAATTAGAAAAGAATAAAAATAAACAAAAAAATATATCTTCCCTTCTCAAATAAGGCGAGAACTTGGGCTGTCTGCATTCTGGAAGATACTCGGGCACTGTTGAGTTTTCGTAGTTTAGGGCCTTAGTTGAAATTTTCTATTGTTAATAAATGACTTAGGCTTAAGCGATCTAATCCTAATTCTGCTTTTATACATAGCATATAGTTTAATCTTGCTACGGACTAGCAAAAGATATGCATGGGGGTATGATGTAAACACATTTATTAAGGATAAAATGCCTATTCATGCATGTTCCTAGGCTTAGATTTGCATTTCATGTTATAAATATTGCATAGCATGCATCATTCTGCATTTAGAGAAGTTGTATATAATTTAGGTTAATTGCATCATTTTTGTGGTTAGGAGAGAAGGATATTTATTTTGGAGCCTCGGATTTACAATCTGACCGTACGGATCTGATCAAGACAATGATCGGAGTCCAACGCCTCTGAAATCGCCTCGATCGGAGTCTCGTAGCACCATATGCAGTCCGAGGAAGATCAGTAGCCAAGGGATTAGGAGGCATAATTTGTTTCAAATGGTAAATCTGGCCGCGTGGATGGATTCCGGTTGACGATCGCAGCCTAACAGTGCAAAAATCGACTCAATCCAACCTCTGTAGCAGCCCCTACAACAAGAAGAAGATGGATGGCCCAGACTGCACCACGTGGCACAGCCTAGGCCGCCAGCACACACATTCAGCACCGCATGTGCGCAGCAGCATGGGTGCGCGCATGAGCACGTAGGTGCGCATGTGCACAGCGCAGTGCCAATAGATGGGCGCGCGTGCGTACGCAGCAAGGCAGGAGCGCGGCGCTAGCACAGCGTGAGTTAGACTTACAGCGACGCTTACAGCCATCAGTAATTCATCGCATGCCAGCAAAGCTAGTTGTGGGCGCCAACGGGGTTGAGCTGCCTACATCGATGTTTCCAGCAACGGCCTGGATGTCACTAATAGTCCTATACCTAGTTTTGCCCCTTCTCCTCCACTATAAAAGGACCTACACCCCCTCCCTTCCAAGCCATCTCTACCTACTCTACTCCCACCTACTCCCAAGCTCTAGCAAGCCTACCAATGCTCCATTAGAGCTTGTTCTCAAGCTCCCAAGGTGCCTATTAGTGTAACAAACCTCTGCCCCACCAAATACTACTGCAACTTCCCATCTCCCTTCATAGGTCACCTTGGAGCCATCCTCCCACCTCCATTCCGATAGCAGATCAACTCCATCTTCTCACCTCCATTCCAGAGCTACGTCGAAGTTTTCCTCAACCTAACATCCTCTAGCATCTCACCTCCGTCGTCTCGCTCTTCACCTCCTTCGTCCGAGCTTCCGCCAGGTGTCGTGGTCTCACCGAATAGCCGATTTGGGAGATTTCCACTCACCTCCCTCTCTTTATATGCTTTCATAGTTTCTTGTAATTGACATTGGAAGTAATATATATCATATTTGTTCCACATCTCTATCTTGTGAAACGTTTGCTTGTTTTCTTTTATTTCAAAAATACAAAAAAAAGTAAAACCCCAAAATACCAAAAAGAAACGAATCGAAGTGCAGTTTTCAACTAAAGTAAATGTTGCCTCCTTGTGTTTGACCCGGGACTCCCTTGGAGTTTCGGTATAAATTTTACCTGATCGACATGTTTTGCAACTATGATGACTAGTTACTTGTAACCTCGATTTCTAACATGCGAAACACGCCTGACAATAAACCATTCGGTTCAGGTGATCCAAGTCCAAGATAGAATGTTGGCTAACTTGGGGAATACCATACAATCTTTGGAAGCTCAGTCAACACCCTACACTAAATAATTGGAGCTCCTGATTCAAATGATTGACGATCTTAACAAGTCTTTATTGAATTGACTCCAGGATGTTGAGGATAAGGGCCCATGTGAGTTTTACTTGGAAAATTGTCAAGATTGAGGATGAAATTCATGGTTGTCTTATTCCAATCTTGGGATGATTCGCAGGATGAACCTCCTCCAAGAGAGCCAATGTCAGAACCCGATCAGGCACCTGTAGGGGGAACACATTTTATGAGACCAGGGATGACCATATTGGTCTAAAGCAACCAGTTGAGGATGAACTGAGTCTTTCATCTGAGATCCCCACACTAGGATATGAGGAAAAATATGTCTCTAGGAACCAAGGAATAACTTATGACTACAAGACATATATAAATGAGGATCAGGAATTCTTTGATTCTAAGGGTGAAGAATCTTTATGTGAAGTCTCACTTAGGTTTGAGGGAAATATTTTTAGTGAGGCAAATGAGCTCAAGGAGTATGATGAATCATTTGATAGCCCGATAATTGAGGATTGTGATCCCACTAAGGCTAACATGTAGGATTCAAATCATGACTTCATGGATGATTCAATCAACAACCCCATTCCTCAATCATACCCCGTTGAGTATACTGATGACTAATTTTGAGATCACCAAACCCAAGTCAATTCTAATTCAGCCACAAATCTTGGACTTGGATATTTTATACAGGGTTGATGACACTTTCGATGTCTCGAAAACTCTTATTTTGGAGGATAGGAATCAAGAGATGATAATCTGGGAAACCAATTCCAGGGAAGACAGATGGGAACACCATCATGAGCCATAACTAGCTCAATTTGATCTGATTAAGTCATTAAATGCTCTTACATAACCACCAGAGAACCCTAATTTATTGCGTAATCATTCCAAGAGAAAGACAAGGCAATAGGGGTAAAATTATAGTTTTAATAGTATATCTCAATTGTAGTACAATCATAGGATTTCTCAGGGGTTAATTAAAGGTCAAATGGTCTTAAGAGTCTAACAAGTGGGTTAGAACATTCAGAAAAGGGTTTTCATGCATTTCAGGAATTAAAGGACTTCCAAAATCCTAAAAATAGACCCACTTAATTAACTGAGATTTTGGTCTATATAACATTCACTTAAACTTTCTAAAATTCATATAAAAATATTCTCTAGGGTTTGGTACCTTCAATTTGACCATTAGAACCCGTCTTGACCCAAAATAGAATCTCACACACGTTTGCCCTAATTTGGGTTTTTACACAAATTACCCAGTCAAACTAGGTCAAAACTAAAATTCAACTTCACCATTGGATTCCTTAGGTCAAAATTAGGTTTGTACCAAAATTTGGACCCAATCTGGGATCATCTTGACCTAGTTTGCAATTTCATCCTATCTGATTCTTTTCTTTCACAAACATGCTCTTAACTTTCAAAATCCTTCCAAATAGCCTCCCAGCTTTGTCATCTTCTTCACAAATAGGTCCCTACTGCCATGAAATCCTATTCCTACAACTCTGGCGACCTTAATATGGCAAGATCTTCATGATTCCTTGACGAATCCCTCTTAGATTTGAAAGGGAAGTTCGTCAAGGAATTCCCTTCCTTTTGAGCCAGATCCTAAGCCCTAAAACCTTCTCAATCTCTCATGCAAACGCATGAGAGATTCGGGTATATCTAGGTTTTTTAGCTTCAGCGAACTTTCGAAGCTTGGCAAGCTTGCTTCCCAAGCTCAAAACACCCTCCAGAGACTTATAAAAGAACCCCCAGATCAGACTGAATCCCTTAGACTCGATTTTGGTCAGAAAATCCCCAATTTCCTCTTTCCTCATCCAGCCGAATAGCTCCTCGAGCTCCAACTACTCACTCTGACTCCTCTCATTGTTTGACCATAATACCAATGGCATATTCTTCTTTCTCAGCTTCCTCCGTGTCGTGCAATACCAACTGCTGTCACCCTCTCTCCGTCATCATCGTTGTCCCCCTCTACTGAAGCATCTACTTCTCTAGCGCTGGCCTACCAACACCAGCGTCATTCTCCCTCTTTCGTCAGTTAGTTTAGGGTTATATTAGTTCCTCTAGGTCATTAATTTAATTTCCTACTCAAAAATCTAAGAAATATCCTCTCGACATCACCATTCATCTCCATCATCCTCCACTTCGACCAAACCTCCGGCGAGGCTCGTCGCCCATTCCACTACTCCAAACACCTCGCCGACCACCTCACAATCTTCACCACACCATCCTCTTCAAAACCCCTCTACCTATTCACCACTTCGCTTACCCAAATTGCCCACTGAACAGACCCACCATCGTGCACCAACTCTGTCACCATCCAGCCACCTCAGCCACTCTCACTCCATGACGCACCCACCACCACGTTTGCCATCTCACGACGATCTTGCTGAATGTTTCTGACAGGGCCAAAAGCCCATTCTTGTGTTTTCAAGTATCAGGACTTCACCTGCCATTGATAAGGAACTTGAGCTTGCTTCAAGCTTGCTCCAACAGCTGCATGCCCCATGTGGAAGTCCCAGGCACAGCGGAATCCCTCCAAGAACATGACCTAGGGACCAATTTGGCCCTTTGACAGGGCCTTTGACTGGAATTGAATGAATCATCTATTGCAGCTGCACGAAGAAGGAAGTAGGGACTTTAGTCCCACCTTGAATGTGGGCAGCCAAGCACAGCGAGTTAAATTATTTTTCTGCATTAGCCTCTTCACCTTAATTGACACAGGGGGTGAGGTCCCCGATTGCACCGCAAAAATGCACTTGCAATTGTGCCGTATTGTGCTATTTCCTAGCATTACCAGTGCATATTAGGTTTCCATAGTTGCACTTGTGAAAATACATGCATGCATGCATTTAATTGAGAGCGGAGGAGAGTGAATAAAATGGCTTTGCAATTCACATTTTCCTTAAGTGCTGCTTCGCAAAATTTCCATCTTCATTTTTTATTTCTTTTTGATTTTTGAAACTCTTCCCGTGGCTGCACGGAACAACCTCTTCTTCTTCATGCCATGTCCTGCTCCCCCTCTCCCTGCCAACCCTGTAGCCACATTCACATGATCTCCTTGTCGGCCATGCTGAGCCATGCATAGCCGGGGCATGGCTGTGCATGCTATCCTCTTCTTTAAAAAGAACACAGCTCCTTCTTTGTAAAGAGCCTGGTCCCCAGTCCAACGCCAAAAACACAGCAGCTCCACTTCTCCTTCCCCTCCCCTCTCCCTCCATATGCAAGACCTCCTCCTCTGAGGAGCCACTCTGCAAGCAAGAGTCATCACTGTGGTGCACACCCACCACCGTGAGACCACCACCGCCCAGCTCATCAAGGAGCCGATGGGCATGGTGGCCTTCTTCTTTCCCTGTTTCTTCATTTGAAGCACTTCCGCCATTGCCACAAGCTTCAAGCTTTGAAGCTCAACCGGCCACCGCACTCCCCTGCAGTAGCCGGCCAAGCTCCTCAGCAGCAGCGCATGCAGGGCACTGCGTGCACCTGCAGGCACCCTTGCATCCCTCTCCGCGTGCCCTGTCGCGCTCTCACTTCCACCCTTAACCAACCAGTGCACCCCTTCCACATGCGCGCCGAGCCAGCTGCAAGCCACCCACACTCACAGCACCGTCCGCTCTCGGTTGCGTGGCTCGCCCGGCCACTGTAGCCACTGTTCACGCATTTCTGCGGAACACTGTGGATACAGTGGGGTGACCGGTGAGTTTCTCACTTATCTGGTCACCCGGCGCACCGCAACCGGCCTTCGCCCACGCACGCGTTTCGCCCCGCGTCCTGCTCCAGTGCGTGCCCGCGCGTCTGCATGCGGTCCTCTGCTAGCGCCCGCTCCCGCCCACGTCTTCGCCCGCGTGCTCCTGCCAGTGCCCGCTCCAGCCCTTCGCGCAGTGCAGTGCGCTACGTTCCTTCCTCCCTGCCCACTCCCCTACGTGCGTGCGCCTCTCAGCGCACCTACGCACCTGCACGTGCGTGAGTGGACACAGACATCGGCCCCTGATGCTGCAGATGACTTAACTCCTCACTCCAGCAGGAAGCCCTTTCTCTCTCGTGCTCTCTCTCTCTCTCTCTCTCTCTCTCACAGCACACTCTCCCTCTCTCTGCAGAAACACATACACACACACTCACACTCTCGCACACACACACTCTCACTTATATATTATTATATACTTATATATATATACATATACATATACATATACATATACATATACATATACATATATATATTGATATATATACATATATTTATATGCATATATATATATATACTTATATCTATACATATAGTAGTATCTATATACTTAAAGTATTAGTATACATACATACATATATATATGTATATATATCTATATACTTATATATACATATATATCTACACATATACATATACTTATATACATATATATATATGTATATATACTAATGCATATTTATTTAAGTACTAATATATATATATATATATATATTAGTGCTTATATAAATATGCATTAGTATATATACATATATATATATATATAAATATACATACATATATACATATCCATCTATATAACTATATATACATACATATACATGTGTATATATTTATATATGTACATATATCTATTTACATATATTATAATATATATATATACATCTATATAGTTATATATACGTACATATACATATATATAGATATATACATATATCTATACATATATCTATCTATACATATAGTTACATAGATATATATATATACATATATATAAACACATTTACACATATATATATACATATAACTACAGATATACCTATAAATTTATAACCATATATACATATAGATATATTTACATATATACAAATATATATATTTTCACATTACTTACCATATGTGGTATCGCGGGAATATCTGCACCAGTTGCTGATATTCCCCGATACACGCATACAAAAAGCGTGGTCACACTCATCTTCCATCAATCCACCTTACACTCCATGCAGCTCCTCATCCTGTTGGTTGCGTCTTTCTAGACGACGACCGACTCGACACCGTGCTACACTCTATCTCCGCCTCCACCCCCACCCCTTTATACATATAAAATATATACATATATATATACTATATTTAATTGATTTCTGTTTCGCTTTCCTATTAGTAAAAAGATAAAAAAATATATAAATGAGAAAAGATAATCCTTGACTTGCAGGTACTCCATCTTGCGAATAGCATGACCCATTTTGGAACCCTGATTTGGCTCAAAGCCAAGAACCTAATTTTGTGGGTGTGCCTCAAGGACAAGAATTATCAGAAAAAAAAATCTAAATAGAAAAACACCAAAAACACAATAAACGAATGGAAGAGATTCGTTGTAGGAAAGGTGTAGAAACTTGACTTCTAACCCCACTTCCCTGAGTTCGACCCTGGGCCTAAAAGTGACCAAGATAAAAATAAGTAGTCCAAGTTAAAAATTTTTTAAAGAGATGGTTAGGTCCGATTTAGGTTAACCACTATACACATTTCAAAGATAAAATCACCATATTAACACACCTATCTGGGCCCGACCACCATCTTTTCTGGTGCTGTTGTCGGGGAAGTGCGCCTTCAAGTAAGTTTTTACTCCATTCCTTTCATTTTTCTCCTCTCTTCACGGGTGTTTTCATTTTTGGTGTGCAGGTAAACCTGTTGCAAGGAGAAGACAGGTAGACGAAGCCGGAGACGTGGGCAGATCCAAGGCAGGAACGAGAGCGTGAAGATGCTGACACCACACTGGAGCTCCACACACGTTGCTGCACAAGTAGGTCTTTCTTTCTTAGCAACCTAGGTTAACTTGTCACCTCAATAAAAAAAATAAAAAACTTTAAAAAAAAAACTAGAAAAACTTCTTGGGATCTCTTGGGGCAAGTGGATTAAAATTCACTTGTTTGATTGATTGCCTTTACTCCCACCGCCCTGGGATTTCCCGCTTTACTTCACATAGCGAAAATCCAAGAATCTTGATTCTTGAATTTTTCACCGTGTGAAGTATTCTTTGAGGTAAACATAAAAAGATTGATTGCACCCCTCTTTGCCTCACTTATCTGCAAATTCGAGATCACATTTTTGGTGGGGAGACTTGGAATTGAGTTGATTCCAACTCCACCATGACTTTTCAACTTGCCTAAGATTCGATCCCGAATACTTCAACTCCAACAATTTGATTTTCTTTATCTTTTGGTGGAGCCTTGTGTGTGGACATTTTTTTGGTGATTGGGAGCACTTGAATTGAAGTACTTTGGCTCCCTTTCACACTAATCTAAAATTGATTCATGCATCCACACATAGAAATCTCCAATTAAGGAAGCCCAGTGCATTTTAGCATGCATTAACTAATTGACATTGAAGAAGGGTTTGTTGGGCTTAGAAGCAAACTTGTATTCTTTCAAAACCCGGAGATTGGTTGAATTGGTATTTCAGTGAAATCCTAAAATCCATACTACTTTAAGGCTGAACTCTAAAAACCATTCACCAATTAAAAACTTCAATTCGGGGAGATTTCCCCTTTGCATGCTTGTTTTACACACTTGAAAAATCAATCACTTGGGCATTACCCGTAAACAACGCCCTTCACATTCCAAAAGCACTTGATCCTAAGCCTCTAACTAAAGTTGGTAGTAACTTGACCCTTATTAAGGATTGGAGGTCTAACTACCTGTGTGTAGCGTCTACGTGCTAGTGAGGGTTCCCTTATGCTATTAGGTGTCTAAGACTGGGCAAACGACCTTTCAATCTGGCCCGGTGGTTCTGCGATGCTCGCATTTGGTTCCGTAGTTCGTGATAGCAGGTAACTTAGATCTTTAGGTCTAAGGGCACACTATAGAGGTTAGGAATTTGATTGAATTGATTTGTCATCAAATGTACCTTTGCGATGTCATTTCTCTTATCTCTTTTCCCTTCTTATCCCCCCAATTCTTCTTGTGGTAGTGCATGTTTGGGAGGAGGTCACAAAATCCTGAACTATTTGAATTGCCTGATAAATCTAGAAAAGAAGCCAAATTGTCGTCCTCCTCCACAAACATGGCTGCATGCCCACCCCCAAATCCCGAGGGAGGAAACTGCCCTCAAAACCCACCAAGTGGTGGAGCCTTAGATCCCATAACCCGCCTCCAAGCCCAAATGAAAATGTATAATGAGCAAATTGAAGCCATTCGGGAAACATTGAAGGAAATGAAGAACCCTCCCGAATGGGAGGAGCCTAGGTCTCTTAGCTCCTATCAGAATCCCGCTGCTATAGAGACCATAGGACAAATTAGGGTCCCATGGACGGGGATGACTTTGAACTAAAATCGAACATAATTGGCCTAATAAATTTTCACTTCCATGGTCTTGTAAGTGAAGATCCTTTTCTCCACTTGGAAGACTTAACCTGATTGGCTGAAACTGTTAAACCTAGAAATATCGGGATACCTATAGTCCTCATGAAAATGTTCCCATTTTCATTGCGGGATAAAGCGTCGCAGTGGTTACGCACCCTTGGGATAACCATCCACTCTTGGGAAGAGATGCGAACAGCGTTTCTCAAGAAGTTCTTCCCAATCGGGCGAACCAATGCGCTTCGCCATGCTATCACTTCATTTATGCAACAAAACAGTGAACAATTTCATGAGGCATGGGAGAGGTATAACGACCTCCTCAGGAAGTGTCAGTACCACTGTCTGCCTAAGTGGCATATAGCCCAGATTTGCTACTATGGGCTAAATGAGACTTTGAAGCAGATTGCAGATGCTTCCTGCGGAGGGAACTTTATGAATAAAGACAAGAATGGAGCATTTGAATTGTTTGAAAATATGAGCAAAAACTCAATGAACAATGCCTCCATTGTCGCCTTTAATCATACCAGCCTACCCCGAAATGTCCATGAAGTTGACACGGGACCCTCCCATTCATCCACTGATCTCAGCCTTATCGCACAGAAATTGGATGAAGTCTCCGTCGTGCATAAGAAGCTGGACGAGCTTTTGTCCAACCCCGTCTGTTCTATGGCAAACACCCCCACTTCACCACTTCGTCACAATCCAAATTCTTCCAACACCAGGCTTATCCCGAGAAACCCCGTAAGACCTTCCTTACCAAGTGTCGCGCCGATCGACTCGGTAAGTCATGTGGATCTGGCTTCTGCAAGCCAGTATTTCAACCCGGAGGACCAAGCCTCTGTGTGCTCGGATGCATATTTACATGCGGATGCGTCCTCTGGCAAAGAAGATGCTTGTGCCCTAGGGAACAACCCTTTCTCTGCCACTTATAACCCAGGGTGGCGTAATCATCCAAACTTCGCATGGTCCAACAACCCGCAGTGCCAAAACCCTGCGGGTGGACCAATGCGACCGTCCGCACCCGTCATCCCAAGGGCCCAGTCTAATCCTATGGGGAATCCGCCATCAGTCCCTTGCGTACCGCAAATAGAACACACATCAAGTCCTCTTGATAAATTGATGCGAATGATGACGGAAATGTCAAAGCGCCATGAAGAGAACATAACCTCTCTTCAGCACCAATTGGCGCAGCAGAATGCTGAGATCAGTCAACTACACATGGCGACTCGATCTCAGGGCACTCTTCCAGCCCAACCTGTTCCCAACCCGCGAAATTTCATACCCCGTGGTCCTCAACCACAGGTACAACCTTCTCAGGGACAGGTTCATCAAATTCTGCAGGCTCCGAGCATTCCACCGGGATTTCAATCTAATCCCGCTGCAGCACCTCACTCTTATATCCCCATTGCGAACCCTCCTCCGTCGTATGATCCCACTGGACCCGCATCGTCCAACTCTATCACTACGAGGACCGTTAAGCAGACCATCGATCCGCCTCGACCTGATCTTGGCCGGTCTTCTTCATCACCCTCTCATTCGGGATGTGCTCCGCATTCGTGAGAGGATGATGCACCCAAATTGGTGCCAGAATCAGTTCCATTCCCTAAGGCTCTACTGAGGGAGCCAAAAGGAAAAAAGAAAGATACGCAGGCCTTTGATAACTTGCGTAATTTATTCAAGGATGTAGAAATCAAGGTACCCCTGCTCGAGGCTATCGACCACATACCTACTGTCGCCTGATTTTTCAAAGACTACATAACACCCAGGCAACAGTCAAAGAAAACCAAGAATCTGGTGGTTCTCTCGCCTCATGCGAGTTGTGCTATACTGTCAAATCTACCACCGAAGCAAAAAGACCTGGGCACATCACTGATTTCCTGTAGCATCCAAGGCTGCAATTTTAACCATGCCCTGCTCGATCTAGGATCTTCCATTAATCTTATATCGACCATCATGCTCAAAAATTTTTCCTTGGGAAATCTGAAACCCACCCCTGTCACATTACAGTTGGTAGATCGTTCTATCAAAATCCCAAAGGGTGTGGTGGAAGATGTGGTGGTTAGGGTCAACAGTCTCTGTTTTCCTGTTAACTTTCTTGTTTTAGATATGGAAGTTCCTAGCTCACTTTTTGATTGTCCAATCATCCTTGGTCGACCTTTCTTGGCCACAGCCCGCACCCATATCGACTGTGAGTTGGGCTGTATTGAGATTGCCGTTGGATCTAAAAAGCTCAAGCTTAACATCTTCAAGGCAGCCAAGAACTTTGATTGTAATTGTATCAAGGATGACACGTCTGACGAGGACATGGCCGTCAGTGCGTGTATCGGACTAATTGGGACTTATTCTGACTGCTGCGGATTACCTGTATACATTGACGACTGCCTGACCAACACATATTGTGACGTTCCCCCATCCCTCCCTTGTCCCGTCCTTCTCCTGGCCAAACATCTGACGAGGTTTTCTCTGCTTCCCATACCTCATGGTCTAAGTCATATCCGGGCTACTCACCGCCGGTCCACACTCTTGAAGATTGGATTGCCCTTTCTTTCCCGCCAAATCAGGCGGATTTACAAATCCACACTGGGACCTTGAGCCCACATGCTTCTCACTGGGGCTATTCCTTTTTGGATCCATCCATCCAAGAAGCCCCTCTTCTTGGCCAATTTGAGGGCCAATTTCTTCCTCCTAACTTATTTTCTGATCTGCCTGGGACACTCTCGTCCCAGGAATTGCCAGACCTTTTACCATCCACCATCAGTTTTCATGCCACTATCATGATCACTTCACTTTTCACTTCACCACCCACCATCCACCCACCCTACCACCCTATTGTATAACCTACACCTCAGCTCTCGTTACCCGATCTTTCATCCTTTCTTTACCTTTCCCTACATGCATATGAGGACATAGCATCATTTGGCAAGGGGGGCTGGATAGGCATCCATAGGATTTGGGTATTTTATGGTATCATGCAGTTTCCACCTATTTATAAATATGTAAGAAAAAGAAAAAGAAAATAAAAATAAAAATGAAAATGGTGTTTAGTAATGATCTGAAAGCTGAAACAATAATACAATAAGTGTTTATGGATATTCAACCACTATTTTGAAGACTTTCCAGGCCACAAAAGCTTGATTCGCTCAGGCTCGGCTTAATTCACTTGAGCATTGACAAGATAGATCAGAATCTCTCCTAACTAAGGACGTATTCTTGTACCTAAGACACCAGTACAGGATCCGTTGGTTTGCTTCTACTTGAGAGCCTAAGTAATCTTGGTTCACACTACACTTATCAAGAAAGACCAAGTGAACATAAGACCCAACCCTAGTGTTCATTAGGGAAGGTGGAGTCCTTACCTGTGCGCGCAGGTAGACTTTTTATCCTAGGCTTTAATCTTGTGTTTAGGAGCGACTCTTTCCACCAAGAAAGAACTCTCCCACCAAAAAGAAAAGTATGCTCCTCCAAATAATGTTGTAAGAGATATACTGACACGTGTTTCAAAAAAAAAAAAAAAGATGCAAATAAGTCAGTATATCTCGCAAATGTCTGTATAGTCTCTACCCTAAAAGGTTCTTTAGGGCAAGTCGCAAATACCCTATTTTCCTGTGAGCCACAGATGTCAAAAAATGGGAGTTTAGTTTTCCGTCATCTTTTTAAGAGTCAATCCGAAGACACGAGCTGAAACTGGGACCAACCTGTACTTAAAAATTCATGAAACCTTGGGCTTGAGTCTTAATGTTCATCTGGTCAGTCTTGATCCGTCACTAAGCACAAGCCATAATCTCTTGAGCTCTCGAGTAGGGCAAAAACCTCCTGGGTCCTGGAAATTGTACTTAAGGTTTAAATATCAAAAGTCCTGGTTAGTCGAGAGATGATCTATGTCATGTGAGATTTAAAGTACTGGTAGTCTTCTCTACAATTGGTTCTCACAATATCCAATAATAAACACACCTATGTTGCCTCAGAAGAAAATCTTCAGCTTAAAGATCATTTCTAAATACATTACAAAAAAATGTTTTGCTAGGGACTAGCAAAAGATAGGCATGGGGGTATGATTGCACCACGAAAATACATCTGCAATTGTGCCATCTTGTGCTATTTCCTAGCATTACCAGTGCATATTAGGTTTCCATAGTCGCATTTGTGAAAATACATGCATGCATGCATTTAATTGAGAGGGGAGGAGAGTGAATAAAATGGCCTCACAATTCACATTTTCCTTAAGTGCTGCTTCGCAAAATTTTCATCTTCATTTTTTATTTCTTTTTGATATTTGAAACTCTTCCTGCGGCTGCATGGAACAACCTCTTCCACTTCACGCCATGTCCTGCTCCCCCTCTCCCTGCCAGCCCTATAGCCGCATGCACATGATCTCCTTGCCGACCATGCTGAGCCATGCACAGCCAGGGAATGGCAGTGCATGCTGTCCTCTTCTTTAAAAAGAACACGGCTCCTTCTTTGCAAAGAGCCTAGTCCCCAGTCCAATGCCAAAAACACAGCAGCTCCACTTCTCCTTCTAGGCCACCCTCCCCTCCCCTCTCCCTCCATACGCAAGACCTCCTCCTCTGAGGAGCCACTCTGCAGGCAGGAGTCATCACTGTGGTGCACACCCACCGCCGAGAGACCACCACCACCCAGCTCATCAAGGAGCCAGTGGGCATGGTGGTCTTCTTTCCCTATTTCTTCGTTTGAAGTACTTCCGCCATTACCACAAGCTTCAAGCTTTGAAGCACAACTGGCCACCGCACAACCCTACAGCAGTTGGCCGAGCTCCACAGCAGCAACAGCAAGGCAGCAGCAGTGCACGCAGGGCACCACACGCGCCTGCAGGCACCCTTGTCTCCCTCTCCGCGTGCCTTGTCGTGCTCTCTCTTCCTCCTGCAACCAACCGGCACACCCCTTCCACGCACGTGCCAGCATGCACCAAGCCAGCCGCAAGCCACCCGCACTGACAGCACCGTCCGCTTTCGGTTGCGCGGCTCGCCCGGCCACTGTAGCCACTGTTCACACGATTCTGCGGAACACTGTGGCTACAGTGGGGTGACCGGTGAGTTTCTCACTTATCCGATCACCCGGCACGCTGCAACCGGCCTTCGCCCGCATACGTATTTCGCCCCACATCTCACTCCAGCGCCCGCCCACGCGTCTGCGTGCGGTCCTTTGCCAGCGCCCACTCCCGCCAGCATCTTCGCCCACGTGCGCCTGCCAGCGCCCGCTCCAGCCCTTCGCACAGTGTGGTGCGCTGCATTCCTTCCTCCGTGCCCACTCCCCTGGGTGCGCGCACCTCTCAGCGCACCTACGCACCTGTGCGTGCGCGTGTGGACACAGACGTCGACCCCTGATGCTGCAAACGACTTAATTCCTCACTCCAGCAGGAAGCCCTTTCTCTCTCGTGCTCTCTCACTCTCTCTCTCTCTCTCACAGCACACTCTCCCTCTCTCTCTGCAGAAACACATACACACACACACTCACACTCTCGCACACACACACTCAGTTATATATTATTATATACTTATATATATATATACATATATATCTACATATATACATATACTTATACACATACATATATATATATATAAATATATCTATATATACATATAAATATATATATATACATATATCTATATATATATTAGTACTTATACAAATATGTATTAGTATATATACATACATACATATATACATATCCATCTGTATAACTATAGATACATACATATATATATATTTACATATATTACTATTTATATATATACATATATATATACATTTATACATATATATATATACATATAACTACATATATACCAATATATTTATAACCATATATATATATTTTTTCACATTACTTACCAAACGTGGTATCGCGGGAATATCTGCACCAGTTGCTAATATTCCCCGATACACTCGTACAAAAAGCATGGTCACACTCATCTTCCATCAATCCACCTTACACTCCATGCAGCACCTCATCCTGTTGGTTGCGTCTTTCTAGAGGACGACCGACTCGACACCGTGCTACACTCCATCTCCGCCTCCACCCCCACCCCTTTATACATATAAAATATATACATATATATATATATACTATATTTAATTGATTTCTGTTTCGCTTTCCTATTAGTAAAAAGATAAAAAAAATATATAAAAGAGAAAAGATAATCCTTGACTTGCAGGTACTCCATCTATGAATAGCAAGACCCGTTTTGGAATCCTGATTTGGCTCAAAGCCAAGAACCTAATTTTGAGGGTGGGCCTCAAGGACAAGAATTATTAGAAAAAAAATCTAAATAGAAAAACACTAAAAACACAATAAACGAATGGAAGAGATTCGTTGTAGGAAAGGTGTAGAAACTTGACTTCTAACCCCACTTCCCTGAGTTCGACCCTGGGCCTAAAAGTGACTAAGATAAAATCAAGTAGGCCAGGTTAAAAATTTTGTGAAGAGATGGTTAGGTCCGATTTAGGTTAACCACTATACACATTTCAACGATAAAATCACCATATTAACACACCTATCCGAGCCCTACCACCAGTCCTTGCATGACCCTTCACTTGCGCCTCGCCCGTGACCTGTCACCTGCGGGCCTAGCATAGACTCGACTTACCTAACCCACGGACTCGTCGCTCACCACCCACTACCGGTGAGCCTGGTCTCGGGTGCGTTCACCTATTTATCCGGTAACCTGAATCTTGGCCTTGGGAAGTCAAGAAAGAAGAGAAAACCCAGAGAGAAAGGAAAGAGAGCGTGGGGGCAGAGGGTTTTGCTTTGTGGTTCAACGGCTGATGAAAGAACCTTTCCCCTTGTGCGTGAAGGGAAGGAAGAAGGAGAGGAAGCCTGAGAAGGGAAAGAAGAGAAGAGGAAGAAGAAGAATAGTGCTTCTCTAGCACTGTAGCACCTGTTGTTTAAGCCGTCTGGTCATCAAACCCGACGTTTGATTTGAGGCTTAATACTTTGAACGATTGATTTAGAATAACTTTTGAGATATTTAAATTGGTTGAGTGCTTGATATATATATGCTTCAAAAGTAATTTGTGATTTAAATCACCATTGTTTTAGCTTCTCTATTTTTTATTGTCTCAAGATACATGAGAATTCATTGAATATCTAATGTGACAGATTAGTATTTATTGAATATCATTATGTGGCTTAAGATCTTATTCTCACTTACATATTATTTGAGATTAGTGTGTGAATTCCTATTTGCTCCTAGCAAATGACCTCGGACCTTCATCTGAGTATAAATTTTATTTGTTTTCAAGAGATTTTGAACTATACTATGATGCAGCTTTTACAACCACGATTTCGCTCGATTAACATTTTGGAGCCATTACCAGGGAGCAACGCACAATTCACCGCTATTCTCTGGATTATTTGATTTGAGCACTGACTTGCCCTATTTGCTTTCTTATGATTTTGCGAGGCACTTCACGAGGAGATCTTGCATGCAAAATAGTCACTCCAGGGCAGGTAACTTCTCTATTCTTCCCTAATCAACCTCCTAATCTTGGGAAGACAAAAAAGAAAGCAATCAATTAGGAATCACCTACCTTATTTTTCATAGTAATTATCATTTAAAGAGCAAGTTTCCTAATTTGCGAATTTTTTTTTTCAAATCTCATTGAAGTTGAAGCAATTCTGTTTAGAGATCCTACCCCAAATTTTCTGTGCCTATTAGGGACTATGCTTAATTTCTAACCTTCTTGGACTGCGCACTTCTTATTTGATGTCCAAGGAGAACAAGATCAAATTGGATGCAGAATAGAGCCAATTATGGTTGCAATTTTTAGGGTTTTGGAGTGCTAGTTCACACTTGCATGCATAAAAGGAAAGTTAGCTACCCGCATTTGTGTGCTACCCAAGCCCTTGATTGAAAAGATCTAATAACAAAAACCCTAAAATCAAGCTCTAATCTCACTTGAACATTAAACCCTTGGACCTAATAACTTGAGAGTCAACTTAGGGTGATTTCTGGGTCTTGACCTAGATTTCATTCTGCCATCTTTAGGGTAGGTTAGGTGAAGTTAGTCTACATTGTAGGCCAACCAACCTCCAAATTTGGTCACAAGTTGAATTAAATTCTAATCAAGTGAAACTCAAGGCACAAATTAGGACATAAAATTGGTAGACTTAAGGACTTAAGTTCATACATTCCAGTCTACCTGGATCCTCAGTGACAAGGAAGGTCGGGTAGGGGAAACCCTGTAACCTGTGGGAACACTCTACCATGTAGGGGTCTTTGCCGGGCTCTCCCTTCCTGGCTGCCCAAGTAATTCTCGAGTGTGAAAATTTTTGATTCAGTGGTATCATCTACCTCAAAATTGCCTTAGTCATCCAAAAATCTTTGGGTGCCTTGATTGGGTGAAAATTTCACATCCAGTCCCTTATCCCTTCTATTTAGAGCACATACACAGATTATCTTAGGGATTTTTTGCAGATCTAATCAACTTCAATCTGAACTTGAGTTTTGATTCCACATCTTAATTCTACCATCTAATTCAAAATTTCAGCCAGACTATATAGGAAGACTATTTAGAAAACTTTAGTCCTAAATAAGCTTGAAAGGAAAGATACTTGAGAATGCCTGTAGAAATCATGAAGAATATTATGAAAGGGACATGATGGAAAAATTTGCAAAAACAACAAACCTCATCATGAACTATGCAGGGATAATATGGACACAAATGAAACATGGTTCAACCTAGGAACACCTATTGGTAGAACACAGTGAATTGGTGAAATTACACAACAATGAGTGAATGCAATGTTGGTCAAACCTTTCACTTCTAGAAAAATTCCATGAATTTTTAGAAGAACAGGGAGAATTGCTGAATAAACTATATAGAACAATTAATCAAAAGTACCTGTTAGAAACCAACAAAACATCTTGGAATGCAACTAGTAATCTATGCAATTTTCCAAATCCCAGGGATAAAAATTAAGGTTGTTATGGACCCCGAACCCAGATAGAACTTAATCCAAATTATATATAGATTGATACGCCTGATCTTGAGTTGGGTTGGGATGGTCCAATTGCAGGTGCTCCCGATTTCGAGCCAGCCTTAGTGATATAAGAACCTTGTTCGCTTAGCTTTGAATTCCCAGACACCTGTAATGAACTTAAGTCAAAACCTCTTAAGGGTGCAAATTCAAATTCTGCTCCTTATTATGAAAAGGTGACTCTCGAGAGCAATTCTGACATCCCTATAAAGCCCAACCTAGATTTTAGTGATTTAACCCACACCCTTAACCTAGAATCTAGATCTGAGCCTTTTTGGAATGATTACAAGGTCCCGTGTGATGAAAATCAGATTTTAAATTTATATTATGATTTTGGGCCTTTATTTGATGAATGCACCTCTCCAACATCCTCAGAAACACAGATTGATTTTTCAAAAGTCATGCCAAAATATGATATAGAAACTAAGGAGTTGAAAGAGTAGGGTTTTGATTGGGTCTTCCCTACATGCCAAGAACCCAAGCCCATGAATAATAGGGACACCTTTTTGAGCTCAGAATATGAAACTAGGTTAGATCCAAGTCAAGTTGCTGATTGTCCACATCTTGATTTACTCCATGGTGGAACCTCTAATCCCGAATCAAATTAAGAATATGATTCTCGCAAGTTCTCCAACGATTTTGAATCTTACTCTGATTTTGGATAACTGTTGTTTCCTAATGACTTTGAGCCAATCTACGACCTCAACATACACGCCTTATTCTGACTTTGACTCTGAGGTCCCTGATCCTAAGATCATTGATTCAAAATCAGGTTCCATTGTGATGAAATCATTTCTTTTTGATACACAAGAATCAGAAACAGAAATTGCCAAGTCTCTACAACCTAGAGTTCGAATCTTTTCTTGACTTAGATTTCCTTTATCCTATAAACACTCTCAGGAATTTACCTTTGATTTTGATTGCTACTATGAGGACTCTCAAGATGAACCCACCTTTGAATCCTTCCTAGAAGAGCCCTCACATACAATTATTCTTGAAGCCACATCTTCTGCAACATGTACAGAGCCTTCCAAAACCCGTTCTCAACACCGACCTGCAACCAAACTCAATTTCTACTCTGATTCTCCTCTCAATGAGCCGATTGCACATGATTCTTATCTGCATTTCAATCGGGTTTCAGACATTAATCAGACTGCGAATCATGCCCCATCCTTCTCTGATCACTCTTGTAGGGTTCCTACATCCTCCACTAATTGTTTTTCATTTGAGGATCCCTACTCTGATCAGGCTGATGCGACTCAACCAAACCCTAGCTTTTCACTTCCACATCCTTTCAAGCTTCACAGCATATGGTGGATTCTGCATCTACTGATCCACATCTATCAACCCACTAGATTGATTGGGTTTGGGCTACATCATCAGCCTGCTGATCTGAACAAGCACCTGGTTGGACCAACCAGACTATTGATAGAGCTGCTTGTTCTATAGAACTTGTCTAATTTGACCACTCCTCCATGACCATTTCTACTCGGCTGAAGGCATTAAATTTAACACTTAACGGGAGGCAACCTGTTAATCCAAAAACCCAAGATCCTTCGGATTATCCTTCTATACTTAACATCTATTGTACTCTGAGTTCAATTTTAGAATAGTTGATTGACGAGATACTCATCATGATCTCTAATTACCCCTAATTAACTAGTCTTCCTAGTTAATTAGCTAAGGTTATGAACATATAAGGTTAATTATAGAATAAGGGATATTTAGTAAAGGTCCTAAAAATAAGTTAAAAATGACATTTTATCATTCAATTAACATTATTAATAATTTAGATAATAATTGGACTCGAAATTCTATTAATCATTCCCTTAATTAATAAGTTAAGTAACTTAAACTTAATGTATACCTAAGTATATAATAACTTAAGTAATTTTACTTAATCTAATAAATTAATCTAAAAAGGTCAAAAATGTAAATTGAAGGTGGAAACATAATATTTACCTTATTTACTAACATATATAAAAAGTTGAAAATGATCTAAATTAAAATAAACCTACAAAACCTGAGTTTACATTTTGGTCCTTAAAACTTATTACAATCAGGTCTTTATTTCTCACATAGGTCCTTAAGATTTATTACATTTAAGTCCCTTTCCCTCTTCTTCTTCTTCAGCTGAATGAACAGCTGGCGGCAGAGAGTCACGCCACCGCATGATCACCTCCCTGCCGACATCAACCTTCTTTGTCCAAGCTCTTGCAGCTTACGCTCACCACCTCCTCTTGATCCATTAGTCTGGATTAACCGAAAATCCTAATTTCCAGTGGGAGATAACCTCACCGTCGTCGGAGACAACGACGGAGGTTAAGCTCCTCAAGCTCCTTCTTCGGCCAGACCCTACCATTCTCTTCACTGTCAACTACTATAAATACCCCCTCACCCCTCTGATTTCACTCAAGTTGGCTCCCTTCTCTCTTATAACACTGAGCTGACCCAGTAGGCTATTCGTCCAAAACTTCGGTAACTTTCCATCTCATTTTCCGACTTCCTCCATCCATTATGATCAGACGAGGAGATCTGCCATGGTCTTTCGCATCTCTGACACAGGCGCCGACCAAAGGAGTCCTCTGCTCCACCTCAAATCTGCCTGCCAGAGATTTTTCTCCCACCCTCTGATTTCATCGTCCGCTATGAACCTTCAGTGGAACCCTATTGACCCTTTCGTCCAGGTAACAGTAGATTAGGAGTAGGAGTAGGAGTAAGTTAGCTTAGCTGTTAGGTAGTTAGTTAGATTAGATGTAATTTTAGAATTTCAGTGTCATCTTCTCCGACTCCGGCGAACTCCTTGAGCTCACCAGAGCCTTAATTTCATCTTTTGAAATCGCTGTCCACCTTCCTTTATCTCCTACGATCATTTCTAATCCACTTAATCATTAATTGATCACTTAATCGCCTAATTCACATTTCACCTCCACCAACTACTATCACTGTCCATGGTGATAGTAGTGGGCTTAGATCACCTTCACTGGGTTCTCCATCATCTATCTACCACTTATGGACCCTAATCGACACTAAAATACCTATAAATATCACATATAAATTAAACGCCCAAATATAATTAAGTTCCTGAGCTCACTGTCAATGGCAGGAGTAGTTCAAACTATTAATTAACTATATAATTATGACTACTATTATCTGTTGACTTGTTTTAACCGCTCAATCGAGTGGTTAAACAAGTCCTGAGCTTAATTCAAATTAGATTTTTAAAGAAATGAATTCACTGTCAAATCTTAACTCTAATGAAATAATGAGGAATTAAATGTGATTCTGAGGTTCCTTGCAACCTCAGGATCCTTTTTAGATTAAAAATGGTAAGTCTAAACAATCTGTGTACACTTTTCACATTTTCTAGACTCAATCGAGCTCTGGTGAGCCAAATCTGTGCTTCAACCTCTAGAATTTGTTGAGAAGCTCCAGATCAATGAATTAACTATCACTGATTAATTTGTAGATGTTTAATTGAGTATTTAGTCACTGGAGCTATAGATAGATCTTCATCTTCTCCAACTCCGGCAGAGTTGGAGAAGTCTATTAGTTAGGTTTAAGAGCATTTAAGGTACCTAGAAGCTTCAGTGTGATGCACTGAAGCTATTTAAACTCTTAGAATCCTATAACAGCCTCTGAATGGCTCTGACGAACACACACCTTTTCAAGCTTAGGCGGCGAGCCTGAAACCCTGGAAATTTGGGTTAGAACACCTATCTGAAGATCTGAATAAGTTCTTGAGGTTGAAAAGACTCTATTTGAGGTTTTAATTGCCTGTGGAGAAGCTTTTAATAGAAAGTAAAATTTTTGTGCCTTCACAGTCAAACTAAGTCTGATAATGGAGTTCTGAGTTCAATCTGAGAAATTGATGAGATTAAGTTGTTTCTGAGAATTTGTTGGATGGTTTTAGAGTGATTAAAGTGACCTCAGGTGAATAATTGTGTGAGAATTCAAACCCTGTTAATTTGGGTTATTTCAAACCCAAACTAACAACAGAAGCATTTTGATGAGATATGAACTTGAATCCTACCCAGATAAGTCAATTTCAACCCTTAGAATTTGTTTAAATCAATTAGAAACATTCTTAAGTGTCAGTTCATCTATTTTAGTCCGAAAATTTTGAACTCTGAAGCTTTCAGAGAAGTGTAGAGCTTTCATGCTGTTCCTGAAGGTCTTGTGAGGTTAAATCTTACTCTAGCAGCTGCGGAATCATTTGTATTAACTGTTTAGACCTTTAGTTAAGAAAGATAAGTCCATCTGAGGACTCTGTGAAATTAATTTCCACTTCCAGGTAACAAATAACCCGTAGGAACCCCTTATTTCACTCTTCAAATTGAAGAGGAAAACATCCGCTAAACATTAAATTGACCTGCAATTTTGTAGAACTATCGTAGAGCTTTCCAATAAACTTTAAATCACTTGATTTAGAGCTCTGAGCTGGGAGATATGATTGATTGAAGTTGGGACTGGAAGGGGTTAACATAGTCCCACATCGTCAGTTTTTGAGCGCGCACCTGGGAACAAAAGCAATTTGTTATCCCGACTCTTCAGTCGTCAGCGCTCGGCACACCGGTTACCGATCTGAGCATTCTGAACCTATCTGTGCATATGAGTGTGTGTGTGCGGGCATGTGTGCTTGCGAGTGTGCACTTGAGTGGGCGTGTGCTTAGTGTGCTCTGGGAGGGCGAGGCCTGGGAGGCTGGGTTGAGCGAGCCGGATGGGCTCGAGACTATGAACCAAAATGAAATAAATCGAAATCGAACATAATTGTGATTAGGTGAGGATCGAGTAGGGTCTGGTCCCACCCTGGTCTCAGGGTGCTATGTATCCTCGAAAGGACCTCGTTGCAAATAAAAAAACTTTTGGTTAAAAAGAAAAAAAACCCGATTCAACTGAAGGATTAAGGAAAAGAAAAGAGAAGTAGAGAAGCTGATGGCTAAGTACTGAAAGCTAAAGTTAAGTGTTGAGAAGGCAGCAGCTAAAGAAAGGAGACTAGGCACTACTAAGACACTAAGGAGAAGACTAAGGGAAGAGAAGAAGAGGTAGGAACAGAACAAGAGAAGAAAAAGAAAAGAGTTAGAGAGAGTAAAAGATAGAGAATAAAAGGAAAAGAAGAGAAAGAAAGGAAGAAGAGAGAGGCTGAAGAAATGAGTTTTATTTCTTTAATTTATTTTTGAATTTGTTTTAATTGTAATAAGGCATGTTTTAATAGAACAATTTTTATTGCCTTAATTTCTTTTGAAATAAAATTGGAAAACTAACATGTTTACTTGTTAATAAAGTACATTATTTGAGTGAATATGTTTTTCATATGGAATTTTGTATATTCTTTATAGTCTAAATATTTTGGCAAAATTCATGCTCTTAAAATCAACTTAGTTATACCTCCTAAACTTATAAAGAAATAAAAGATAATTGGTGAATTTAGAAAAAAAAATTATACCTTCCAGTGAACGACCTGGACTCAACCAGTAAAAATTTCTAAAATGTTACGTTAATTCAACCCTATACTACATAATCGACACAATTTCGAGTTAACCTAAGTGACTTTTTCTACTCTTAACTAAGTGAAATTAACTTAATTACTGAGTAGTGTAAAGCCACGCATCATTTTAATGGCACCGTTGCCGAGAGGAAATATTTTAATTCACTAAAATTTAAAAGATTTAATTGTCTAATTAGGAGGTATTTTGTAAATATATTTTTATTTTTAATGTTTTTGTTTTAATTAGTTGCGTTTTGTTTTTGTTTTCTATCTTCTTTTCAGGTTTACCTCTGTGGGTAATCTCAGGAGAAGGCGGGAAACTATGTTGTTGTTTTTGTTTTTGTGAGTATTTCTTGGTCTTTTGTATTGTTGCATTTAAAAATTAAAAAGAAAATAAAAAAATAAAAAAAATTCATCTTTTTTGACTAGCAGCAGCATATACATAGGCATACACTCTTAGGAGTGCATTATTCTGCTAGTATTAGTACGATCTGACTCAGGAATTTTTAACTATTTTTCTCGCATCAGTGGGAAAACATGAGAAAACCCACGTAGATCCCTATCCTTGGAGAATTAAAAAGACCACATATTTTTGTTTGAAAAGATTTAAAAAGCGGCTATTGTATTTTAGATTGATGTATTTTTGAAAAAGACTAACTAAAAAGAGGAAGTAAAATTTGTGACTTAAATTTGATTGCATAATGCATGCGGGTTTTTATATCGCTATCGTCTGTTGCATGCCATCGCGCACACAGCGCGATCACTAGAGTCACACGAGTCTATTTTCTATCTCTCCTCTTTGCACCTCTTAGGGCTTTGGTCGAAGATCAACAAGTCTGTCTCACTACTAGAGCCCCAGTGTTGAACGTTTACGAATCGCTACGCTAACGTGTTTGGTTTTGGAAAACCTGTCGTTGTAGTTCGAAAGAGAAGAATTCGTGTTCAACAAATAAAATTTATACCGAAATTAAAATTCCGGGTCGAACACAGGGAGGCGGACGTTTGATTTAAAAACTACGCGTTTCTTTTTATTTGTCACAGAATAATTCAATTTAAAACTATCTAATTATTTACAATAAATAGAAGAGAGAGAGAGTAAGAGAGAAAGAGAATATTACACAGAGAAATCAAAATAAGATGTAGAATAAACAAGGAATTTTTCATTAAGGAGATTGTTCATTTCACTCTTACAACTACAAAGCATAAAATAATTACTCTAGAAAGCATTAAAAGAATGGAGGGAGAAATGTCCTCCTCGACGATTTCTTGGAGGACGAACAAAACTACACTAGAAAGCAGTAAATCTATACTAGAAAGCAGTAAAAAGAATAGGGAGAGAGAAATCCTCCTCGACGGTTGCTTGGAGGACGAGCCGGATGGGACGACGCCTGGACGAAGGGGAACGAAGCAGGACGAAGAAGGACGAAGCAGGACGAAGAAGGACGAAGCAGAAGAACGGGAATGAAGCAGCACGCCGTCGTCGTCGCGGGATCCACTTCCGAAGGGGAACGAAAATTGGACTTTATCTCGCGAGAAGCATCCCGAGTGTGGGACAAGCTTCTCTTGAGCTTTGGAGGGGTAAAGAGGAGAAGGAAGGGATGAAAATTTCGTATGGAGGGGGTCTCCTTTTATGGTTGCAAGGAGTGGAGGCAAAATGGACATTACAACTTCAAAACAATAAATGAGGGGTCTTTAGTGGTGGATAAAATCGTCACTAAAGCCCCCAACGTGGGCGTAGCTTCCACACCCACACGCGCCCGCTCAGCTACCTGCACGCGCAACGCTTGCGCACGTTCATCGATTCTCAGCCGTCCGATCGTGAGATCAGATGGCTTAAGATGCGTCTCCGCCCGCTCGTTGTGCGCCCACCTCGCGCATGCAATCGCGCATTCACGTCACGCGTTCAATCGCGCGTGAACGCTATCAGGCGCGTGCGACCGTTCGATCTCCATATGACGCTCCACACACCTCAATTGCCCGCACCTTCCAGCCCCTCGCCGTGGCTCGAACCCACGCCCACCGCTCGCGAAAGCGCGCTCGACCGCTGCGCTATGGGGCGCGGATGGTCGAGTGGATGCTTTTAAGCGCGGTCGACCACAGCCGTTGGATCAAGATCCAACGGTGGAGTGCGAGCGGGTGCGGGGCCTTTGTGGAATGCGTGCGGCCATTTGGGCGATCGAGATGGCGCCACGTGGTGCCATCTTGGCCGTCCGTCTTCTGGAAGTTATAGATGTTGCCACGGATGTCGGATTGACTTGATTTTTTTGTCGTTGGGCTGCGATCGTTGATTCGAATTCATCCGAGCGGTCGGATTTGTCATCTGAAGTGCGGATTTTCACCATCTTGGCCCTTGAACTTCTAGGGTTCCCCGATCACTATCTGATGCTACGGATGTTTGATTAGGGCGATCTTGGAGTCGTTGAACTCCAATCGTCGCCCTGATTACATCCATACGGTTGGATTTTTGATCCGAGGCCCCGATAAAATGTTTGCCTTATCCAAGCACATAAAAGGAGACAATTAACCTCTATTTTATTCAAACTACTCTAAATGCAAGATGTGCATGTTATGCAATATTTATATCATGAAATGCAATCCTATGCTTAAGAACATGCATAAATAGACATTTTAAGTAGTGTAAATGTGTTTACATCATACCCCCATGCCTATCTTTTGCTAGTCCCTAGAAAAAACTATATGCTATTTATAAAAGAATTAGGTTGGATTATTTGGACCTAAGTTATTTTCAATCATTAAGAAATTGTCTACTTAGGAACTGAACTTTCAAAGATACAACAGTGGCCGGGTATCAGCCAAAATGCAGACCACCTCAAGCCCTCGCCTTATTCAAATAAAAATTTCTTTTTCTCTTTTTACTCTTTTCTAATTTTTTTGGATTTTCAAATTTTAGGGTTTAAGAGTGGCTTTCTACGGCCATTCAACTCACCCAAGATTTGATGAGAACCCTAAGTTTTAAGCATCTTATTGTGATTGTGATAGATTGTTGACCGGCAATTAAAATGGATTTCAGATTTCTATGCCTCTAGGTGACCTTAAAAAGAATTCTACCTAAAGGTGTATCTTTACAATCTGTAGCTTTCTCCCTACTTTTATTTTTTTTACGGGGTCAACACAAGGGTGAATCCAGTGTATATCTCCCCGGTTTATTCTACTTCTCCGCTTCTTTCTAGGTGTTTTGGGAATTTTTAGTGCATTTACTGATCTGGGTTCTGGACAACCGATCGATGAGCTGTTACCACCGACAACTTGCCAGCCATACTCGTGCGGGGAAGTGTGGCTTATTTCTTTTTATTCTTTTCTCCTTTTCTTTTTGATTTCTTTTTTTTCTTTTTTTAGGTAGGTGGCTTCCCTAGTCTAAGATTTACCTAAAGGCAGCAAAAAGAGAAAGGTCCAGTGACTGGGCTCTGGACAACCTACTTATGGGCTGTTACCCACGATAACTTGCCAGCCATATCACCCTAGAAGGTTCATTAGCTACCCAAATTCTGTTAGAATCGTCGAACAACGAGTCAGTGCAAAGAAAGTGTGTAGATGCTTAAAACTCAAAATTCCCTCAAATCATAGGGCGGGTTGATAAGTCGTGTACTTATCACCCAAACTTATTTATTCCAATCATAATAGAATTAAGATGGCGAGGACTCAAAGACAAATCCACATTTTAGAGGATACACAGGCTAATTAAGTCCAAAGACCTGAAGGGTCTTTATGTTCAGATCTTAATGTAGTATTTCCTAAGATTGAAAATTTTCTTAAACCCAAATTCTCTTTCCTAATTCCGAATTTTTTTTTTAAATAAAACAAATCTACGGAGCTGACGAATGAATTCAGAGATGAATATCCACCCCCCCATGCCTATCTAATGCAATGTCCTCATTGTATTAAAAAGACATAAAACAGAGTGGAAAAGCGAAGAAAGCACCTGAATTGAGTGAATGTTAGGTCCGCTCTGAGATGAAAATTAAGAAAAACTATATATATGCTGAATTTAGTGCCTTCAGCTAGGCACACTATACAAAGGAAAGAAATGAAGAATTCACAAGTGTAGGTCAGAATTAAAATAAAGAGAAGAATCCTCCGACCTGTCAATAGAGGTCCACAGATGTGGACCAGATTGTGGTGCAGACCCACACCCCATAATCGAGAATATCTTAGGTTTTGGATAAAAATTACCCAAAACCTAAAATCAGAATGTAAGCGGGGTCGGGCCTGTGATTTATGAGGATGCAACCCAAGACCGAAAAGTCGGGTTACAGAGAATTGAAGCTCAAAAGGATAATCATTGAATGTGTGCTTGAGTTTGACATCCTCGAAACAAATGTCATAAGGGTTCTGATTTGATGGTTTCAGCTTAAAAGGAACACTTCGACTCAATCTTCTATTTCCTCCAAAATTAACTTCCCAAATCAGAACTTCCTAGCTCCTATCCTCTTCATTCAGCATATCAAATTCCAGGACCTCTTGTATATTCATCACCCCATCTGAAATCTCCAAGTCTAAATGATGTGGCAGATTCAAAATTGACTTGGGTCTAATTATCTCAGAATTAGAATCATCAATAAGCTCAACAGGGTGTAACTGATAATTAGGGCATTGAATTGATTCCTCCAGAAAATGCGATTCTGGATCCGTAATGTGTGCCCTAATAAGATCAGTTTCCTCAGTTATTGGGCTATCAAATGATCTATCAGATTCCTCAAGCCCAATCGTCTCACAGAAATCATGTTCAGAAAACTCGCGTGAGACTTCGCAACTTGAATCTTCACCATCAGGATCTGTATCAATGTATGTCCCAAAATCATTTGTCACTTTCTGTTCCAAGGAGACATACATTTCCTCGTAACCCGGCTTAGGGATCTCAGGTGAAGAAATCAAATCATCCTTAATTGGTTGTTTTAATTCAATCTGGTCAGCCTCGTAACACATGTCCCCCCCAACAGGTGCCTGAGCAGGTTCTGTCATTGGCTTTACTGAAGAGGGTTCATCATAGGAATTATTCCAAGATTGAATCAAAGTAACCACGAATCTCATCCTCAATTTCGCTAATTTCCCAAGTAGAAACTCACCTGGGTTCTTATCCTTAACATCCTGGAGCCAATCCAACAAAGACTTGTTTAAATCATCAATCATTTCAATAAGGGGCTCCAATCTCTCAATGCAAGGTATTGGCTGAACTTCTAAAGATTGAATGATATTCCTCAAGTTAGCCAGAACCTTATCTTGAACCTAGTTAACCTGAACCAAATGAGTTGGTTCAGGGTTGGGCGGGTTTGGGCTTAATGCAGGGGAATTAACGAATTGAGATTCGTTATACCCTTCCTGATAATAGGTCATTTCAGATTGTTGAAAAGATGGTGATGACCTAAAGGCAGTGAAATCAGAAGATGGGTAAGGATCGATGTATCCTTCTTGATTGTAGATAGTATTAGGTTGTGCATGAAAGGAAGACGATCTATAATCGATGTAGTTCTGAGAAGGATAGAAATTAGAATCAAAGTGTTCAGGGTTAGACCCTAAACACCGGGCTCCGGAATTGTATCCCCAATCTGAATTATCCCAACTGACTGATGGTTGATTACAATATGAGTTGGGATAATGATCATGTTGAGGATAATTCACAACAGGAGGGAAAGAGCGGGAATGCGTGAAATATGTGGAAGGATTCATGAGACACGGGAGGAAGAAAGGTACCCTGCAATACAAACAATCAAACCTGTCCTTAAATGGGTTAGCCTACAGACCTACAGACTCCCAAAACCCGTCTTGAGATAAAGGAACGATTTGATCTACTTCTGTCTGTTCAATCCAACTAGTTAGAAGGAGGGATTCGGGAGAAGGTTCTTCCTTCAGCTTGCGCCTCCGACTCCTAGTATTCCCCCCAACCGCGATCGTTTGACTCTGCTCCCCTAGCTAGACATCATATTGAATAGTAGAAACAGACTAATCGACAATAATCTCGTTCTGAGTTCTGAAGAGCGAGTTCAATCCTTAAGGCCAACGTCTACTCTGTTTTATTTAAGGCTAGGTTTGAATATGCTTTGGAATGTGATGGGCCCTTTAAATGGGTTGTGCCCTTAATGATTGATTGATTTGTGTGTGCGTGCACAACCAGTGGTTTTCAAGCAAGATTGTTTTTGATGTGGTGAATTTTAAGGTTCAAATCTTGCTTAGTAGCTTTTAGGATTCAACTTTAGGTATTTTCAACCAAGTTTCATTGGCACACCAAGTTTTACAAGCACGGGTGAAAATATTTTCCTTTGAAGATTAAAAAGAATGTGGAGTGCCTGGTAAATCCCTAAGAGTTGAACCTAATTGGCAGCTACTTGATGAGTTGATTTTAATTGAAGTGGTGCGGCCCAAACAACTCAAACAACTGGCCACATATGCACCACTAAGTTAGGCACACAAAGATGATTAACTTAGAATGATTTCTACTCTTTTATGTGTTGCTTTATGTGTACCAGTTCCACAGATCAGAACCCGGTTGAGTAGAAACAAATCAATTTGGTTAAGTGCCTTTGAATACGGGTGTACGTTGTGTGTTTGTTGAAAATTGCCCCACAGAATTATCTTTTTGTTTTTTGTTTTATATAAATGAACGTGGAATGAATGTGAGTGAGAATCCAAACAACCAAACTATTCCTAGGATTTATGCAAACACCTAGGTTAATTGGAATTTGGATTTAATGTGGCGAATGAAATCTATGGAGGGGAAAGAATGGGGGATAACTTACAAAACCTTCCACAGCACTTTACTCCAATCTACTGCTTTTGCTCGTCTAAAAAGAGTACTTGCAATTACAATAAGAAAGGAGAAAAATGAGGTAAATGATTTGTGAGTTACAAAACGCGAAGAGAAATCAAAGAGCGTTGCCTCCCCGGCAACGGCACCAAAATGTTGAACGTTTACGAATCGCTATGCTAACGTGTTCGATTTTAGAAAACCTGTCGTTGTAGTTCGAAAGCGAAGAATTCGTGTTTAACAAATAAAATTCATACTGAAATTAAAATTCCGGGTCGAACACAGGGAGGCAGACGTTTGATTTAAAAACTAGCGTTTCTTTTTATTTGTCACAGAATAATTCAATTTAAAACTATCTAATTATTTACAATAAATAGAAGAGAGAGAGAGTAAGAGAGAAAGAGAATATTACACAGAGAAATCAAAATGAGATGTAGAGTAAACAAGGAATTTTTCATTAAGGAGATTGTTCATTTCACTCTTACAACTACAAGGCATAAAATAATTACTCTAGAAAGTGATAAATTTACTCTAGAAAGCATTAAAAGAATGGAGGGAGAAATGTCCTCTTCGACGATTGCTTGGAGGATGAACAAAACTACACTAGAAAGCAGTAAATCTATACTAGAACGCAGTAAAAGGAATAGGGAGAGAAATCCTCCTCGATGGTTGCTTGGAGGACGAGCCAGACGGGACGACACCTAAACGAAGGGGAACGAAGCAGGATGAAGGACGAAGCAGAAGAACGGGAACGAAGCAGCACGCCATCGTCGTCGCGGGATCCACTTCTGAAGGGGAACGAAAATTGGACTTTATCTCACGAGAAGCATCCCGGGTGTGGGACAAGCTTCTCTTTAGCTTTGGAGCGGTAGAGAGGAGAAGGAAGGGATGAAAATTTCGTATGGAGGGGGTCTCCTTTTATAGTTGCAAGGAGTGGGGGCAAAATGGACATTACAACTTCAAAACAATAAATGAGGGGTCTTTAGTGATGGATAAAACCATCACTAAAGCCCCCAACGTGGGCGTAGCTTCCGCGCCCACGCACGCCCGCTCAGCTACCCGCACACGGAATGCTTGCGCATGTTCATCGATTCTCAGCCGTCTGATCGCGAGATCGAATGGCTTAAGATGCGTCTCCGCCCACTCGTGCGCCCGCCTGGCACATGCGATCGCGCATTCACGCCACACGTTCAATCGCTCGTGAACGCTATCGGGCGCGCGCGACCGTCTGATCTCCATCTGACGCTCCATGCGCCTCAATTGCCCACACCTTCCAGCCCCTCGCCGGGCTCGAACCCACGGCCACCGCTCGCGAAAGCGCGCTCGACCACTGCGCTATGGGGCGCGAATGGTCGAGTGGACGCTTTTAGGTGCGGTCGACCACAGCTGTTGGATCAAGATCCAACGATGGAGAGCGAGAGGGTGCGGGGCCTTTGTGGAATGCGTGCGGCCATTTGGGCGGTCGAGATGGCACCACGTGGAGCCATCTTGGCCGTCCGTCTTCTGGAAGTTGTAGATGGTGCCACGGATGTCGGATTGACTTGATTTTTTTGTCGTTGGGCTGCGATCGTTGATCTGAATTCATCCGTGCGATCGGATTTGTCATCTGAACTGCGGATTTTCACCATCCTGGCCCTTGATCTTCTAGGGTTCCCCGGTCACTATCTGATGCTACGGATGTCTGATTAGGGAGATCTTGGAGTCGTTGAACTCCAATCGTCGCCCTGATTACATCCATACGGTTGGATTTTTGATCCGAGGCCCCGATAAAATGTTTGCCATGTCCAAGCACATAAAAGGAGACAATTAACCTCCATTTTATTCAAACTACTCTAAATGCAAGATGATGCATGTTATGCAATATTTATATCATGAAATGCAATCCTATGCTTAAGAACATGCATAAATAGACATTTTAAGTAGTGTAAATGTGTTTACATCACCCAGGGAGCCAGTAGTGAGTGGTCTCGATCCTAGACCTTAGACCTTTGAGCTTTAAGGTATGCACCTGCATAGACACGGATTAGGATGCGTATTTTGATACTATTACTCTATTTGTTTGTGTCAAATTACTTTGCATATCTTAGGAATCTCTTCTTTCCTTTGAAAGAAGAGAAAAACCTACATTTTTTGTGCTGCTATTTTCTTATCGGTTGTGTACGTGTTCACTTGCACATTATTTTCCGTTTATGGATGGGAGGCGATCCTTGCATCCGCCTCTTGCACCACCATTGACAGGTGATCCTAGGCCGGTTGCAGATAAGCAACCAATGGTTTTCCCGTCTGATCCATCAACTTCTATGGATCAAATGCAAAATCTTAATCTCGAGATCCCTTCTTCTTCTGGTCAGGGGGAGATACCACTTTTTGATGTTCATGAGGCACTCCTGAACCAGAACCTTAGGATGCTAGAGTAAACAAGATAAATCAATTTATTAACAGCAACCTTAAATAATTTACTGACTCTTCAAACTCATCCTCCACCTCGACCTGAGGGGGGTTTTGAAATCCCTAATTTACCAATCAATCATCTAAGGCCTCTACTTAGAGATTATTATAACCCATCTAATGCACAAGTAGAGCCTATTGTTAGGATTCCTATTGGGGAGAATGATCCTGAATTAAAGCCAAGCATTATAGGTTTAATCCCCCACTTTCACGGATTTGCATCCGAGGATCCATTTCAACATATAGAAGATCTTAAAAATTTATCCCAAACTCTTGGTCCTCGAAATCAAAATAGGGAAATCCTACTAATGAAAATGTTCTCTTTTAGCCTTAAAGATAAAGCAGCATATTGGTATAGAACTATAGCAAGACCAATCTCAACTTGGGCTGAACTTGAATCAACATTTTTAAAGAAATTCTTTCCTATTGGTCGAACCAATGCTTTAAGGTGAGCTATTACTACTTTCAATCAAAACCAAGGAGAACCAATTCATGAAGTGTGGGAACGTTTTCATGAATTGCAAAGGAAATGTCCATATCATGATATCCCTCGTTGGCAACTCATGCATATCTTTTATTATGGTTTACAAAAGTGCATTCGCAATCTAGTCGATGCCTCTTGTGGAGGGAATTTTCTAAATCGCGACGTAGAATCTGCCTCAGAATTATTTGAAGGGATGGCGGAAAACTCGATCAACAACGCATCTATGTCGCAATTTACGCGAGGCACAAATATGAATCACCAAAATCTACATAAGGGCATTCACGAGATCGGTAATCTATCCAATTCAAAGGATTTAGAGATTGTTGCAGAAAAACTGGACAAAGTCGATATCGTAGCAAAGCATCTCGATGAGGTCAGAAATACAATGAAGACTCTTCGCCTCTACTTGCTATGAATCTTGCGTATTCACCTGTTTCGCAAATTCCCGCAGGGAGGGAATTTGTGACTAATATAGATTCTAGAGATCCATCTTCCTTGGGTTTTCTATCTACTCCTTCACCAACCCAAGCAGGGACCTTTGTCCCACAATCTTACCCACCCTTTTCCCCACCCTTTTCTATTGTAGAAAACATGCCTTATCCTCTTGATTTAAACACCATCCAGGAAAATACTCCAAGGCCAAACCCTTATTCAAATTCCTATAATCCTGGATGGAGAAACCACCCAAATTTCTTTTGGGTTGATCAAAATCAAAATCAAAGACCAAATTATCCTAATCATACCCATTTTAACCCACCTCCATTGCCTCCTCACCAATTAGATTTAAGGCCTAACCCGATGAGTATGCAGAATTACTCTAGGCCTATTAGAGATACATAGCTAGATCAAATTTTAAGAGTTGTGATAGAGAGCCAGCGACAAAATGCTGAAGCTCTCGCTGAGATCCATAGCCAATGTAAGGTAGAGTTGGCTGATTTACGACATCAAATCATGCTTTTGGCTGAGTCTCATCAGCCAGGTACTCTTCCATCTCAGCCAATTCTGAATCCTAGGAATCTGCCAAATCCTAGGCAAAATCAAGGCCAAGTCCATTTCATTAATCAGGCCTTTGATTCTAATCATAACCCATCCACCGTATTACCTTAAAATAACCCACCAAACCTGCATCAGCAACCCATTTTGTGTCAAAATGACCCACCTATTATTGAGAATCAAAATTGACTATGTTGATCTTTTGAACTTGGTGGAAACATTTATAAATTGCCTTAATCTTGAACATTCTACATCTCAACCTAAATCAGATCTATTCTTTATAGGATTCACTCTGATCTTTTTGAGATTTTCACGAGAACCTGATTTTGGGTTCTATGAGATTAATTCTAGGCAATTTCAAGACGAGTTTTGATCGGGTGGTTTAATATGTTTTCTAATTTTTTTGATCCAATCTTTCATAACTACTCTATTTTTACCGTATACCAATTCTTTTTAGGAGTTCTTTACTAGGGTTTACGCCTAGCTGAAGGCGTAAAACTTAGCATCTGTATATAACTATTTCTTGTTTTCACCTTTTTGATTTTCTTCTACACTTTAAAATTTCACTTCATATCATATTGATTACCTTCATTTAGTCCGACTGACCACTCTGACCTTTGGTCAGACTTGAAATTATCCGCACTGAGATTTTTAATCTCCTCTATTCGACTCCTTCCATCACCCTATACTAAATGAAGTGTAATATATTTTCACCCTTCTTACAATGAGGACATTGTAAAATTTTGGCTTGGGGGGGTGTTGAAGTGAAATTTTCACTTTAAGTGTGGGTTAAATAAAAAAATACATAAAAATTGAATATCCACAAAATTTTAAAAAATTAGAAATTTTAAAAATGATAAAAATTTTAAAAAAATAAAAAATTTCATAAAAATTTGAAAATGTTTTTGTAAAAATCATAAAAATTGAAAAAATCTATTATACATAAAAATAAAAATATATAAAAAAATTTGAAGAAGAAAATTCATAAAAATAATAAGAGGGGAATATTTATTTTTAATAAAGAAGAAAAGAAGAAGAATATATATAGATATATTTATTAAGAGCTTAATTTTCTTTAAAGTTAGAAGTTTAAAATGTATATAGAATATATATAGAGTATTTAAGAGCATTCAATTCTTAATTAGATTTTACTTTAAACATTTTGTAGAAACACATCTTTTGTGTTTAAAATTTTTAAAATAAGGTTTTATTTGAATTAGAAATCTTTTAGATCTTTTAAAGATTCATTTTTCTATTCTTACTTGAATTAAGAAACTAAGTGTGTTAAGATTTAAACTTAAGTTTTGGAATTAAATTATAACTTTCTAATTAATTAGATTAAGTAATCCTTTTGCTTTTTGAAAATTTGATTTTATCATAAAGTTAAGTAAAAAGACCAAATATTCAGAGTTAATCAAATAGAGAGTTGGTAGAATTTTAGTTTACAAAACTTACAAGCTAAAGATAAATAACTAGACTTAGTAGATTTTGTCTTCACGGATGCTATAGGAGGAAACTAAAAATTTGAAGAACCTGAGAGTAAAGGGCTTTGTTGTCCAAGCTCTGGTTTGAGAGCTAAGTAACCTAAACATCTAAATTCACACACATAGAACTGTCTTGTTGGCATCTGAGACCGCGAAAACACAGAGGTTAAGAGATCAATTCTGAATCCTCTTTAGTCCAAGGATTTTCGTGGGGCTGTTCTTGAAAGGGTGAAGGATGTGCCACTCACCTAGAAAATGGATTTGGAGAATAAAGTTAGTAAGAAAATTGAGAAGGGGGGAAAAGAAAAAGAAAAAGAAAATAAAAAATAAATAAAACACCCTGCAGTTAAGTGCCTCATTACAAAAGGGTGCTTATGAAGTTTTTCCACATAATAAATAAAAGCATCTCAATACAAATGGATGCTACCCTTCCTTCCATCAAATAAAGAGAACACCTCGCTACAAATGGGTGTTCTAACCTATAGAAAAAGAGAAAAAAAATATGGAGAAAAAAATATTAGGAATAAGGGACCCAATGGTCCACCGGGGAGATATACACAAAAAGTGTTGACCTCGGGATAAAAAATTGGTGAGGAGAAAGCAACCAAACCTGAGTAAGGCCAAGCTAAAGGCTTGAATTGGAATAATTGGGATTGGAAAATGATGTCTTAAGATCTAGATTTTTGCAACTTTGGATGTCTTTAGGACAATTCTCTTCACTAAGCATAGATGTTTTAAAATCATAGCTACTGAACCTTGGTATTGGGCAATGAAGCCTAAGAAATTGGGTTTTGAAGATTTTAAGTTGAGACCTAAAGGAGAAGAATTGATAGAATCCTAGGTCTAGAAGTTATTCTTTAGTGTTGTAGGCTAGTAAATTAATGGGTATCTGGTTAATTTGCTTAAACTTATATTGATAAAAGTCAAATATTATAAACAAAGGATTGACTTAAATCTATTTGAGTTTTTGAGCTAAAATTTAATTCTCAATCCTTAAGTTTTGTTTTCCTTAAAACACTTAGAATTCTAATTTGAGTTAAGAATAGTAACAAAGATTAAAGTGATTTTTGAAGAATTCTAATTCAGAGTAAAATTCTTGTTTACAAATTATTTTAAGTGTGTTTTGAAAATGTTATAAGTATAAATCTAAGTAAGAAAATTTTCACAAATACTCTATACATTAATCATTTATATTTAACTTAAAAATTTCTGACCTAAGCTTTCGTCTACATAGTTGCTATTTATAATAATTTAAACCCAAGTACTTTAAATCATCATACTCTTAGTTAATTTTGCTTGGGATTAGAAAAACTTTGGCTTGGGGGTATGATGAGATACTCATCATGATCTCTAACTACCCCTAATTAACTAGTCTTCCTAGTTAATTAGCTAAGGTTATGAACATATAAGGGTTAATTATAGAATAAGGGATATTTAGTAAAGGACCTTAAAATAAGTTAAAAATGGCATTTTATCATTCAATTAACATTATTAATAATTTAGATAATAATTGGACTCGAAATTCTATTAATCATTCCCTTAATTAATAAGTTAAGTAACTTAAACTTAATGTATACCTAAGTATATAATAACTTAAGTAATTTTACTTAGTCTAATAAATTAATCTAAAAAGGTCAAAAATATAAATTCAAGGTGAAAACATAATATTTACCTTATTTACTGTAATGACCCGATTCCCGAGTCCCTACGGGACACGAGAACCGGACCGACTCGACTAAACCCAAGACCTGGTCGTCCAACGAGGAAATAACCAAAAGAGCAGTAAAATAAACCACATTCAACATGAATATAACTAACAGTAAGAAAATACAGCAGTAAGGAAAGAAACCACTACAGTATGTACCACCACAATAGTAGAACAACATTCATAACATAATATGAACTGCAGGTAAAGAAAAGTACAGCGGAAATAAGAACTACTCACTACAGTGGAACCAAAAAGAGGTACAAGAGAACAGTGGTAACTCTACTGGACCCTACTCGGCCCAGCATCCTCTACAGCCGCTGACCCTGGCTGCTCAATACCTGGTCCTGAAAGGTAATGAGTGTAACACGTCAGTAAAACGCTGAGTAGAGTGGCAGCTAAACTAAAGAAACAGTAAAGTGTACAGTAGCTGTTTTAATTTTCTTTCTTCCTTTATTTACGTCTTTCTATTATTTCACAATTTATCTATTTCTCAGATCCTTCACTTGATCTCGAATGTTCCTCGTGGGAACGATCTTGATTGCAGTCTTTTCCGAATAGTAGAAGTAGCACGTGGTGCTCTCCTGGCCAGGAGAGTCCCCCGTGGTGATCCTACTCTCAGTCAACCACCCCAAGGTCACTGACAGACATAACGGTGACTACGGCACGCGTGGTAAATGCACGGGTAGCTAACCCGCACTAGCACGCGATCAGTCGTTTCCATTAACAGGTGCGCCCAAAGCACAGCACGGAACTAGTACAGGGCAAGGCCCTCTCAGTAACAGGGGTCCAACCCCTCCACAGTAACCAAACAGGGGCCTTGCCCCTCCACAGTCTGCGCACCCTTGCCTGACTACCCTGGTTTGCCCCAGTGGGCCTAACAAGTCGGTGTAGGAGGCTAGCAGAACCCCGGGGCCCGTGGGGTAGCTAGTACCTCCCTACACTAGTAGCTCTCCTCGGTACTACGTACACGAGGGCTAGTAAGTTGGTACAGAGTGGCCAGTCCTAACCCCGGGTCCCTGGGGCGGTTGGCTTCGCTCTGCACTAAACAGGGGGACAGTCGCTCTCCTTGGTACTCCGTACTCAAGGGCCAGCTCACTTCCCCAATTCTATTCCATTCACTTTCCAGGAGTTCTACTTCTAATTCCCCATAGGGTTCCAGCTCTTTAACTCAGCTCATTCCGATTTCACCTCTCCAGTTTCACGTTCATACATCCCATATTCTTAATCATGTTCATTCATTCATAACAGGCAGCTGTTTAAACAAATTTACAGGCAGCTATTATTTCTTTTCCACATTTTCAAGACTGCAGTGTTCACATATTCCACTAGTTTTCCCATCCTAGGATTCATGTCATACCCTAGGATCTATCATACAATCTAGTTTTCCAGCCCTAGGATTTATGCAACACCCTAGGATCTATCATTCAATCTCGTTTCTCATTCCTAGGATTCATGCAATGTCCTAGGTTCTATTTATGGTTCCATAATTTAACAGATTATGCTAATAAACTTAAATGCCACTCTACCGATTGCAACAGGAGTACTGGGGGCGTGGTCGGAAATCCCGCGTGCCTCCGCAAATCTCGAGACTGCAACGGAACGGGGTCCTATCACAAGGATCAAACATAGGGAGTTTCTCAAAATAGTACATAGCTACTGTAGACGGGTAGAGGATTTAATTCCGAAAAGAACGCAACTCAAAACGTGGAAAATGGGACCCGAACGGGCCCTAAACGGGTCGAAAACGATGAAACAGTGCAAAATCAGACGTCTGGAACTTATTCCAGACATCTTAAAAAGTGGATCAGGGGTTAGCTTGCTCTGCGTGGGCTCTCAAACGTCCAGAAGCCTGCGGGGGTGTCTGGCCTAGTTCCCAAACGTCCGATGGTCACCCCGGACGTCTGGATGTCGCTACCGTCGTCTGGTGCTACAGCCAGACGTCTAATTCGCGTTGGATGGCGAATCACCGAACCTACGCGTACCCATCTCTCTCTCAGTACGGTCAGTCGAAGAAAATGAAGAAGACGGAAATAACTCACCTTTCAGACGTCTGGACAGTCTTCCAGACGTCGTGCCCGTCGTCTGGCTAGAAGCCCAGACGTCTGATTCTGGAAAAGTTTCCAGAACCAGGGCGTGACTCGCCCTCCGCTTGCGACGCTCGACCGCACCGCATCTCGTCCGCCTGCTGCTCAATCTGCAACAGTCCCCCCCCGCGTCGCTCCGCGCTCGCTGCGCCCCCCGCCGGCCGGCCCTAGCAGCCCCGGCGAGCTCGCCCTCACGGCCGAGCACCTCTTCCACGCGCAGCACCTCCTCCCACGCTCACCGCGGCTGTCGCTGCCGCCGCTCACTTGCGCTCGCTCTCGTGCACTGGCTGGAAGGAGAAGAGGAAGGAGGAAGGTGACGGGAGTGAGGGAGAGGGCGTGGCCTTTTAAGGTCGCGCGAGGAGGAGAGAGAGAGGGCGGACAGGGTGGGTCTACGGCCGCAGGAGAGAGGGAAAAAGAGAGGGAGAGAGAGCGTACGCAGGTCTGTGTGCTCAGGCGTGCAGACGAAACACGTGTTCCAAAAATAACTGATTCCCAGACGTCTGGAAGTGGTTCTAGACGTCTGGTCAGACGTCTGAAACGCGCGTTCATAACATTTACTAACATATATAAAAATTTAAAATGATCTAAATTAAAATATATACATTTTGGTCCTTAAAACTTATTACAATTGGGTCCTTAAGTCCCTTTCCCTCTTCTTCTTCTTCTTCAGCCGAATGAACGACTGGTGGTAGAGAGTCACGCCACCGCATGATCACCTCCCTGCCGACATCAACCTTCTTTGTCCAAGCTCTTGCAACTTGCGCTCACCACCTCCTCTTGATCCACCAGTCTAGATAGATCAGAAATCCTAATTTCCAGTGGGAGATAACATCACCGTCGTCGGAGACGACGCCGGAGGTTAAGCTCCTCAAGCTCCTTCTTCGGCCAGACCCCACCATTCTCTTCACCGCCAACTACTATAAATACCCCCTCACCACTCTGATTTCACTCAAGTTGGCTCCCTTCCCTCTTCTAACATTGAGTCGACCCAATAGGCTATTCGTCCAAAACTCCAGCGACTTTCCATCTCATTTTCTGGCTTCCTCCATCCATTCTGATCAGCCGAGGAGATCCGCCATGGTCTTCCGTGTCTCTGACACAGGCGTCGACCAAAGGAGTCCTTTGCTCCACCTCAAATTCGTCCGCCGGAGATCATTCTTCCACCCACTGATTTCGTCATCCGCTATGAACCTTTGGCAGAACCCTATTGACCCCTTCGTCCAGGTAACAGTAGATTAGGAGTAGGAGTTGGAGGAGTAGGTTAGCTTAGTTAGTTAGGTAGTTAGATAAATTAGATTGAATTTTAGAATTTCAGTGTCATCTTCTCCGATTCCGGCGAACTCCTTGAGCTCGCCAGAGCCTTAATTTCATCTTTTGAAATCGTTGTCCACCTTCATTTATCTCCCACGATCATTTCTAACCCACTTAATCATTAATTGATCACCTAATCGCCTAATTCACATTTCACCTCCACCGACTACTATCACTATCCATGGTGATAGTAGTGGGCTTAGAACACCTTCACTGGGTTCTCCATCATCTATCCACCACTTATGGACCCTAATCGACACTATAATACCTATAAATATCACATATAAATTAAATGCCCAAATATAATTAAGTTCCTGAGCTCGCTGTCAATGGCGGCTCAGGAGCAGTTCAAACTATTAATTAACTATATAATTATGACTACTTTTATCTATTGACTTGTTTTAACCGCTAAAACGAGTGGTTAAACAAGTCCTGAGCTTATTCAAATCAGATTTTTAAAGAAACAAATTCATTGTCAAATCTTAACTCTAATGAAATAATGAGGAATTAAATGTGATTCTGAGGTTCCTTGCAACCTTAGGATCCTTTTTTAACTAAAAATGGTAAGTTTAAACAATCTGTGTACATTTTTCACATTTTTTGGACTCACCAGAGCTTCGGCAAGCTTTGACGAGCCAAATCTGTGCTTCATCCTCTAGAATTTGTTGAGAAGCTCCAGATCAATGATTTAACTATCACTGATTAATTTGCAGATGTTTAATTGAGGATTTAGTCACTGGAGCTATAGATAGATCTTCATCTTCTCCAACTCCGGCAGAGTTGGAGAAGTCTATTAGTTAGGTTTAAGGAGCATTTAAGGTACCTAGAAGCTTCAGTGCGATGCACTGAAGTTGTTTAAACTCTTAGAATCCTGGAACAGCCTCTAAATGGCTCTGACGAACGCACACCTTTTCAAGCTCAGGCGGCGAGCCTGAAACGCTAGAAATTTGGGTTAAAACACCTATCTGAAGATCTAAATAAGTTCTTGAGGTTGAAAAGATTCTATTTGAGGTTTTAATTACCCGTGGAGAAGCTTTTAATAGAAAGTCAAATTTTTATGCCTTCACAGTCAAACTAAGTCTGATAATGGAGTTCTGAGTTCAATTTGAGAAATTGATGAGATTAAGTTATTTCTGAGAATTTGTTGGATGGTTTTAGAGTGATTAAAGTGAGCTCAGGTGAATAATTGTGTGAGAATTCAAACCATGTTAATTTGGGTTATTTTCAAACCCAAACTAACAGAAGCATTTTGATGAGATATGAACTTGAATCTTACCCAGATAAGTCAATTACAACCCTTAAAATTTGTTTAAATCAATTAGAAACATTCTTAAGTGTCAGTTCATCTATTTTAGTCCAAAAATTTTGAACTCTGAAGCTTCCAGAGAAGTGTAGAGCTTTCATGCTGTTCTTAAAGGTCTTGTGAGGTTAAATCTTACTCTAGCAGCTGCGGAATCATTTGTATTAACTGTTCAGACCTTTAGTTAAGAAAGATAAGTCCATCTGAGGACCCTATGAAATTAATTTCCACTTCCAGGTAATAAATAACCTGTTGGAACCCCTTATTTCACTCTTCAAATTGAAGAGGAAAACATCCTCTAAACCTTAAATTTACCCTGCAATTGTGTAGAACTATCATAGAGCTTTCCAACAAACTTTAAATCACTTGATTTAGAGCTCTGAGCTGGGAGATATGATTGATTGAAGTTGGGTCTGGAAGGGGTTAACATAGTCCCACATCGTCAGTTTCTAAGCGTGCACCTGGGAACAAAAGCAATTTGTTATCCCGGCTCTTCAGTCGTCAGCGCTCGGTGCACCGATTACTGATCTGAGCATTCTGAACCTATTTGAGCATATTTGTGTGTGTGTGCAGGCATGTGTGCTTGTAGGTGTGCGCCTGAGTGTTCATTGGCTTAGTGTGCCTTGGGAGGGCGAGGCCTGGGAGGCTGGGTTGAGTGAGCCGGATGGGCTCGAGACTATGAACCGAAATGAAATAAGTCAAAATCGAACGTAATTGAGATTAGGCAAGGATTGAGTAGGATCTTGTCCCACCCTGGTCTTAGGGTGTTGTGTATCCTCGAAAGGACCTTGTCGCAAATAAAAAAACTTTTGGTTAAAAAGAAAAAAAAACCTGGTTCAACTGAAGGATTAAGGAAAAGAAAAGAGAAGCAGAGAAGCTGATGGCTAAGTACTAAAAGCTAAAGTTAAGTGTTGAGAAGGCAGCAGCTAAAGCAGCAAAAGAAAGGAGAACAGGCACTACTAAGGCACTAAGGAAGGAGAAGACTAACGGAAGAGAAGAAAAGGCTGGAACAAAATAGGAGAAGAAAAGGAAAAGAGTTCGAGAGAGTAAAAGATAGAGAATAAAAGGAAAAGAAGAGAAAGAAAGGAAGAAGAAGAGAGAGACTGAAGATATGAGTTTTATTTCTTTAATTTCTTTTTGAATTTATTTTAATTGTAATAAGGCATGTTTTAATAGAATAATTTTTATTGCCTTATTTTCTTTTGAGAAGGAACATGTTTTATTGCCTTAATTTTTTGCTTTAAAGAATAAAAAAAAATGGAGAAAGGAGGAAATTATGAAAGAATTAATTGCATATCATTCCTGAGAAGGAAAGAGGGGAGGAGATTTTGAAATGTCAGAATGGAGCAACAATTTGAAACAAAAGGAGTTAGTCATTAGTAAAAGATTACGAAATCTATTTACGTTCTAAATCAAATCAAAAGAAAGAAAATAAAAAGACAAAAAGTGCTAAGGGACAAAAGAGATTAGTATGAACGTTGATCTTAGGCCTCTTGGGCTATGTTTAGGCTTAAAAATTCATCTGTTAAGATCTGGATGGTCCTCAAGAGGTTGAGGAAAATGCGAAGCTTAAGTATTAGGTTTAAGGCTTAGGGATTATTTAGCCTCATTAACTGACCTCTGATTTGCAGGACTCGGTAACCTAAGTACCCTAATCCACACACAATCTAGTTCAATGCACTTAATTGTCAAAATCGCACAAAAGTGTTAATTATGTTCTGAAAAAACTACCTAGATTAGGAGTGGCTTATCAACACAAGTTGATTTGGAAGAGTTCCCAGTGTAGTGAGGTGGGAAATTCCCCTCAAAGATGGGCAATAACATACAGTCTCCTCGGTGCTTGTCGCCTAGGATATCTAAATATCCTACTAGGGGCACGTAAGCACCTTGTGCTGATTCAAGTGCCATGATCGGGATTATCTTGAAATGTTGATTACTAGGGCCTGAATTTAGCTATAGAATGCCATGGGGGACACTATCTAAAAGTGTCGAAGGCTAGGGTTCTGGGGGTTGCCATAGGCGGTGTTATCTTGAAGATTTGATTGCTAGGGACCCTACGAGGATTGATGGTGGGAGCTAGGAATCCTATACAGACCGTGTTGTAAAAGCCAATCAAAAGCTAGAAATAAAGAAAAGAGAGAGAAAACTCTCCAAAAATGCAAAAGAAAAATTTCTAACTCTATCTTACAAAAATAAAAACACACTGTAAACTGAACCTGAACTAAATATGTTTTAAGCATGGGTGCTTTAACCTCGGAGTTCAACAAACCTTAGGTTAGCTCCTGTGGGCCTTAGAAACCTTCGCGGTGGACTGAGGCTAGAGCTGGTCAGGTCCGGATCTTGGTTGGTACTTGAATACCTCTAGGCCTACTATTGGTTTGCTGACCTAATCGACAAAAGAAAGCACAAAGCAGAAATCTAAGCATAGAAAGGCATGGTCTAGAATTTGAGTTAATTCCATGAGATTTTGCTAAGGGACTAGAAAAAGCTAAGCATGGGGGTATGATGGGAGCACCATCATGAGCCATAACTAGCTCAATTTGATCTGATTAAGTCATTAAATGCTCCTACATAACCACCAGAGAGCCCTAATTCATTACATAATCATTATGAGAGAAAGATAAGAAAATAGGGGTAAAATTACAGTTTTAATAGTATATCTCAATTGCAGTACAATCACAAGATTTCTCACGGGTTATCAAAGGTCAAACGATCTTAAGAGTCTAACAATTGGGTTAGAACAATCAAAAAAGGGTTTTCGCGTATTTCAAGAATTAAATGATTCCAAAACTCTAAAAATAGACCTGCTTAATTAACTGAGATTCTGGTTAGGATAAAATTCACCTAAACTCTCTAAAATTTATATAAAAATATTCTCTAGGGTTTGGTACCCCATCAAAACTCATCTTGACCCAAAATAGAGTCTCATACAGATATTTGCCCTAATTTCGATTTCTACATAAATTACCCAGTCAAACTAGGTCAAAACCAAAATCCAACTTCACCATTTGATTCCTTAGGTCTAAATTAGGTTTGTACCAAAATTTGGACCCAATCTAGGATCATCTTGACCTAGTTTAAAATTTCGCCTTGTTTGATTCTTTTCTCTCACAAACATGCTCTTAACTTTCAAAATCCTTGCAAATAGCCCCCCAGCTTTATCTTCTTTACAAATAGGTCCTTTTCGCCATGAAATCCTATTCCTACAACTCCGATGACCTTAATATGGTAAGATCTTCATGATTCCTTGACGAATCTCTCTCAGATTTGAAAGGGAAGTTTGTCAAGGAATTCCCTTCCTTTTGAGCCAAATCTTAAGCCCTAAAACCTTCCCAATGTCTCATGCGAATGCATGAGAGATTCGGGTATCTCTAGGTTCTAGCTCCGGCGAACATGCTTCCCAAGCTCAAAAAACCCTCTAGAGGCTTATAAAAGAACCCCTAGATCAGACCGAATCCCTCAAACTCGATTTATGTCAGAAAATCCCTAATTTTCTCTTTCTTCATCCGACTGAATAGCTCCTCGAGCTTCGACGACTCCCTCTGACTCCTCTCGTCATCTGACCACAATATCAGTGGTAGATTCTTCTTCCTCAACTTCCTTTGCGTCATGCAATACCAGCCGCCGTCACCCTCTCTCTATCATCATCGCCGTCCCCCTCTATCGGAGCGTCTTTTTCTTAGGCACTGGCATACCAACAACAGCATCATTCTCCCTCTTTCATCAGTTAGTGTAGGGTTATATTAGTTCCCTTAGGTCTCTAGCTTAATTTCCTACTCAAAAATCTCAAAAATAACCTCTCGATGCAGCCGTTCACCTCCATCGTCCTCCACTCCAACCAGACCTCCGGCGATGCTCCCCGCCCATTCCACTACTCCAAAAGCCTCGCCGACCACCTCACGACCTTCACCACACCATCCTCTTTAAAACCCCTCTACCTATTCACCACTTCGCTCAACCAAATCATCCACCAAACGGACCCACCATCATGCACCAACTCCATCACCATCCGACCACCTCAGCCACTCTCACTCCACGCTGCACCCACCACCACGTTCCCCGTCTCATGGCAAATCTGCCGAACATTTTTGATAGGGCCAAAAGCCCATTCTTGTGTTTTCAGGTATCAAGACTTCACCTGCCATTGACAAGGAACTTGAGCTTGCTTCAAGCTTACTCCAGCACTTGCAAGCCCCAGGTGGAAGTCCCAGGTGCAGCAGAATCCCTCCAGGAACATGACCCAGGGACCAATTTGGCCCTTTGACCGGAATTGAACGCGTCATCCACTAGAGCTGCACACAAAAGGAAGCAGGGACTTTAGTCTCACCTCAGAAATGGGCAGCCAAGTGCAGCGAGTTAATTTTTTTTTTTGCATTAGGGTCTTCGCCTCAACTGACACAGGGGGTGAGGTCCCCACATGCCCCTTCACCTATGCCTCGCTCATGACCTGTCACCCACGGGCCTGGCATAGACTCGACCCACCTAACCCACGCACTCCTCGCTCACCACCCATTGTCGGTGAGCTTGGTCTTGGGTGCATTCACCTGTTTATCCGATAACCTGAACCTTGGCCTTGGGAAGGTGGGAAAGAAGGGTAAACCCAGAGAGAAAGGAAAGAGAGTGCGGGGGCAGTGGGTTTTTGCTTTGTGGTTCAATGGCTGAAGAAAGAACCTTTCCCCTTGTGTGTAAAGAGAAGGAAGGAGAGGAAGCCTGAGAAGAGAAAGAAGAGAAGAGGAAGAAGAAGAATAGTGCTTCTCTTGCACTGTAGCACCTGTTGGTTAAACCGTCTAGTCATCAGACCCAACGCCTGATTTGAGGCTTGATACTTTGAACAATTGATTTAGAATTAATGTTGAGATATTTAAATTGCTTGAATGCTTGATATATATATGCTTTGAGAGTAATTGGTGATTTAAATCACCATTGTTTTAGCTTCTCTACTTTTTATTGTCTCAAGATACATGAGAATTCATTGAATATCTAATGTGATAGATTAGTATTTATTAAATATCATTATGTGGTTTAAGTTTTTTTGCTTAGTTACATATTATTTTAGATTAGTGTGTGAATTCCTATTTGCTCCCAGCGAATGACCTCGAACTTTCATCTGAGTATAAATTTTATTTGTTTTCAAGCAATTTCAACCTGTACTACGACAAAGCTTTTACAACCTTGATTTCACTCGGTTAATAGAAACAAAAATGTGGATCTAAGGGTTCCTGTTTGCCTCAAACCACCTACGTTTTTCTAGGACCCCTATGACAATTTTGATTATGAGGATGTGAAGCCCAAGTATGGAATAATTGATTATATTTTTAAGCCAAATTTTACATGGGCAAACAAGCCCATTGATTTAGACCTACCTATTGTCTGACATTTTAGACTTAGGTTGTACGCCACAAAACTGTAGGCCCGACCTCGCAAGCACAATGATCTCCGATTCTAGGTAATTTTCGTCCAGAACCTTAAAACTACTCGACCCTGGGGCATGAGTCTACATCACAATCTGGTCCACATCTGTGGACATCTTCTACTGGTGGGTTTGAGGATCAATCTTTTTATTATGAGCCTGACCTACACTTCTCAATTCTTAATTTCTTCTCTTTGTGTGTATATTGTGCCTAGCTGAAGGTAATAAACTTAGCACGTGTATATTCCACTTTTTCTCGGAGCTAATCGGATCTATCACGAAATTCAAGTGATATTCTATTTATTCTACCCTTTTCATGTCATTAATTTTACAATGAGGATATTGCATCAATTAGGCATGGGGGGGTGGATACTCAATCCTAAAATTATGTTGTTAGCTCCATAGAATTTCTTTTATTTCCTTTACTTAAAAAAATTAAAAATCCAAAGAGACAAAAAATTAGAGAATTAGGAGGAGAACTTAGGCATTAGGAGTTGTTAACTTTAGGAAATGATACGATAGGACTTAAACACCTAGACTCTTCAGGTTTTCAGGCCTAATTAGCCTGAGTGTCCACTAAAATGTGGACCTATTTCTTAAGTCCTCGCCACATTAATATTACTTTAATTTATCTAATAAATTGTGGTGATAAGCATGCGACTTATCAACCTGCTCTCCGATTTGAGGGGACTTTAGGTTTAAAGCATCTACACACTATTTGCACTGACTCACTTAGCGATTTTAATGAAAATTAGGTAACTAATGAACTTTCTAGGGTGATATGATTGGCAAGTTGTCGTGGGTTTGACGTTCCATTGGCTAGTTGTCCAAAGCGTAGCCACATGACCAATTCTCTTTTACTACTGCCTTTAGGCAAATCTTAGATTAGGAAAGCCACCTACTTAAAAAAAATAAAAAGAAAAAGATAAAAAAGAAAAATATACAAAAAAAATATAGAATAAAAAAGAAAAAGGAGGAAAAAAAAGTCACACTTCACCGCACGACCATGGCTGGCAAGTTGCCATGGATTTAACATCCCATTGGTCGATTGTCCAGAGCCTAACTCACAAAAATGCATAAATAATTTCCAAACACTTAGGGAAGAAGTAGTGAAGTAGAATAAAGCAGGAAAATATACACTAGGTTCGCCCTTATATTCACCTCATAAAAGAATAAAGTAGGGAGAAAGCTACCGATCAGAAAGATAAACCTTGAGGTAGAATTTTTATGTCACCTAGGGTCATAGAAACTTAAAGTCCATCTTAACTGCTGCCTAGTCAGTCTATCACTTTTTCACAAATAAGATACTTAGAACTTAGAGTTCTTTTTGAGTCTGGGTGGGTTTGATAGCCATAGAAAGCTACTTTGAAACTCTAAACTCAAAAAAGAAAAAATCCAAAAAATTAGAAAAGATGAAAAAGAAAAAAATGAATTTGCTTTTGTACGGAATAAGGCAAGGACTTGGGCAGTTTACATTTTGGCAGGCACCTGGGCATTGTTGAGTCGTTGTAATTAGGTCCTTCGTTGAATTTTTCTAACGTTAATCAAGAAAGTTTTCCTACGTAATCGGAACTTAATTCTATTATATACATAACACTTATGTTAACTTTGCTAGGGACTACCAAAAGATAGGCATGGGGGTATGATAAATACGTATTTATTCAAGATAAAATGCCTATTTGTGCATGTTCCTAAGCTTATAGATGCATTTCATATTATAAATATTGCATAGCATGCATTCTGCATTTAGAATAGATTGTTTGAATTGTAGGTTAATTCGCTTCTTTTTGTGGTTAGGAGAGGAGATTCATTTCTCGACCTTGGATTGAAGATCCAACTATACGAATTTGATCAGGACAATGTTTGGGGTCCAACGCCTCCGAAATCACCTTATCAGACTTCCGTAGCATTATATGCAGCCCGAGGAAGTTCAAAGGCCAAGGGTCAAGGTGGTATAAATCTGAATCTCACACAGCAAATCCAACCACATAAATAGATTCGGATCGACGATCATAGCCCAATGACGTGAAGATCGACCCAATCAGACATTTGTAGTGCCACCTATGAAAAAATGAAGATGAACGGTCCTAATGGTGCCATGTGGCACCATCAAAGCCATCCAGGCCGACCAAGGGCCACCTCAGCCTCTCCTCATCTACACCATTAGATTTGGGTCATTGGATCTTTATCCAACGGCCATAGGGGTGCCACGTCTACTAATTAGTTGGTAGGTCATCTTGACATAATGACCTCCATAGCTCATTGGTCTTAAGCCTAATGCATAAAGTGAGGTTGCGAGTTCGAGCTCCCGCAACCCCTCAATTGCTCCTCATGGTTCAATTTTACATCAGCGCATGGCCAGCAGCGGAGTAGCACACATGCTTTGTGTGAGGCAACGCGACACTAGCCAGCATTGATAAACACCTATTTATCATCATTCTTATTCATTAAAACAAACCTAGCTCTTATGATTTTGCTTCACAAATGAGTTTTTTGGCTACATTTAGCCATTAATTAGGTTAGGCATGAATCACAATTTTTGTTGTATTTTTAATGTGTTTTTGTGAGTGTTGGGGATATACAGGTTGCCAGATCCCTAGAATTCTAGCACTCAGGAAGGAAACTGGTGAAGGAGAAGCTCTAACCAACTGAAATTCAGCTTAATCTAGCTCACCATAACTTGAATTCAGCTCACCTGAACTAGGGTTAGCTCATCCTAGATCCATTCAGCTCATCACACCTGAATGGTAGCTCTAAAGAGCTCATCTTAGCTCACCCTAGCTCAGGTCAGCTCAGATCCAGCTCAACTTAACTGAGTCTAGCTCATCTCAGCTCCTATTAGTCCACAGGGAGCTCTAGCTAGCTCAGCTGAGTTGACTGGAGTTCACCCCAGCTCAGGTCCAGCTACATCCAGCTCCACTCAACTCCAGCCAGCTAAAGATGACTTCATTTTAGCTCAGGAAGCTCAAGTCCAACTCCTGGGGATTCAGCTTAGCTCAACTCAGTTGAGCTAAGCTACCTTAGCCACCCCAACCAGCTTGATCCTCCCCGGAAGCACCAGACCCAGCTCACCTCAGCTCATTATGTTGGAAGCCAGCTCACTTTAGCTTGGCTTAGCAGCTAGTAAAGAACTAGCAAGCTAAGCCAGCTAGAGTAGCTCATGCTAGCCTTTTCAGCAGTTGCCAGCTCCATTTCAAGATCCAGACTTCTCCTCCTCAGCTCCTCTCTTCAAACCCTAGTTCACATTACCTACTCCCCTACTCCATAGCTAGCTAAGCTAGCTTAGCTTAGCTTAGCTAACATCCAGCTCCTTGGCCATCCACCACCTTCAACTCAACCCTAGCTAGCACCACCAACTAAGCTCACCTAAGCTAGCTATCCTACTCCAAGTTGGCACCACCACTATCACACCCCTTCACCCCATCACCACTACACAAAGCCATCTATTTTCCCTCGAAAATAACCTTTTAGAACCCTTCCCTTTTGGAACCAACTTTCCCTCCAAAATTCCCTTCATCTCCACTATACACCTCTTCTTAAAATCATCTCCACCATCCACCTCACCTATTTTCTAGAAGCCCCATAGTTGGTGCCAAATATAGGTGCCCTTTCACCACCATAACCACCCCATGGCACCCGTTTAGTTGGCGCCTACTAACCCTAGCCCTAGGATCATTCTAACCACCCATAACCACCACCAAACTCCATCCTAGCCCTCCACCTATTCACGCCAACCCTACCCCCATCCTACACTATATATACCCACCTAACTTCCCACATTTTCTTCATCCTCCATTAGTGTATTATTCTACCTATACCCACCTACACCTATGGCCAAGAAGAAGGAGTAGAGAAGAAGATTAAGGGGGTACATCACCCACCCCTTTGGTGCCTTCTTCTCCCCACTCTCTTCAACTTGTGCCACGCCAAGGAGGATGGCCATTCTACTTCAATGAGGATAGTCAGGCAAAGGAGAAGGACCTAGGGTGGATGCCCACCCTTGGAGGAGGAGAATTAAAGGTGGTAGCTACCACCTTGGAGGACATCATTTGGAGGAGCATCTCAAGAAGGAGAAGTTGTCTTTTCAAGTCAAGGACCTACTTGGCTTGGAGCAAGAAGCCCTCTTCTTCACCATCTATCTAGAGGATTTGTGTTTCATTTTTCTTGTATTTTCAAGTAGAGTAGAAGCATGCCTCTATAGGTTTTGTGTAAACAATTTTGCTTTAATTCAAATTGCCTTCTTTCAATTTTTGTTGCATAGCTTTTTACAATTTTTGCCTAGCATTTGTTTCACTCTCTCTCCCTAATTATTCTAGGCCTCCATGTGCCTAGGGTGAGCTTAGGGAGAGGCTCTACCTGTCACCTTAGGGTTAGCTTTATTGAATTAGGTATTAGTTGTTTTCCCACTATCAACAAAAACTTGCATGTTGCCTTTATTTCAAAAATCTATAAAAGGTATATATTTAAAAGACCAAAAAGAAAGTTGATTTCCTTGTTCAAGTAAAGAGAAACAAATTTGCAAACCTACCTCCTTGGACAACCCTAGATACCCCACTATCTAGGTCATATAAATTTTAAAAGCGAATCCATTTTTGTGCGTTGCAACGACTTAAAACCCTAAATTAACAAAGCATGCAAAAACGTGATCAAGCATGCATGTGAGGAAGGTGTGATCTGAGTTGTACGATTGCGATCGGATAGCCCAAGATCCACCGAGTGATGTGGCACAAGTTGGGGGCTTGAAATACTAATTTTGCCTCTGATTTTCACCTATATAAAGGCCCTACATCCCCTCCTCATTCTTCATTTCTTCCTCTTCTTCCCACACCTCCTTCAAGGCTCTACGGAGCTAGTCCCAAGCCTGAAATGCTCCTATAGAGTAGAAATTAAATAATTTTTCCTACTTCTCACCCTCTTCGTGGAGCATCCCGTGGCTGTCCTATCACCATGTTTGAGAAGCATATCCTCGTCGTGATGCCATCCTACCTTGTCCTCCATCCTTTGGTTCTGTTTTTCTTTGTCCAGCCTCTCACCACTTTCATCCATGCGTCGTCAAATGCTAGTCGTCCTTCGAGTAGCCGTTAAGGGGGATTCTTCTCACCTCTCTCTATCTTTTATTTGCTTTCTAGTGTAGTTTTAATTTCTTACTTGTAGCAAACTCTGGTTAGATATATATTGATATTTTCTCTCTCTCTTTCTCTCTTATTTTGTAAGTAGATTAGGTAGATAAAGATTTTGTCTATCTAATCTCTTGCCTTATAAAAATACCAAAAAAAAATCCCAAAAGATAAAAACACCAAAAACATATAAAAGCAAACATGGATTTTTAAATCAAATGTTTACCTCCTCGTGTTCAACCCGGGACTCACTTTGAGTTTCGCTTATAAATATTATCTGATGATCGGATTTTCTTATGAGTTTGTAACGACTCAGGTTTTCCAAACTTTGACTTTTCTTCACAACAATTTTCCATCAATCAATGCCCTAGGGGGTAGATAAGAACTCTGGAAAGGACTCTCTCAGCCTTTGGGTGGAGGGGTTGTCATGGCGGAAAGAGGTGGAATGGTGACAACTTCCTCCAAGTGAGTGAATTCAAGCGAGGAGGGGCTAAGTGGCTCTTCCTCGATGGAAGTGGGAGTCAAAGTCAAGTTTTTTAGGAGGGGTTATCATAGAAGTGATTTCAAGTTTGGAAATTTCTTTGCTGCTCCTTAAAACTATCATAGCCTTAGCATGCTCCCTTATAAAGGGCCCTTTACGCTTAGGATTCTCCTCAAATGAGCTTGGTAATTTTCCAGGATTCATTGCCTAACAACCTAAACTAGGTAGGCAATTTGAGATTGCATTTCTTGGATTGCCTTATTCTAAGATTGAATGATCATACTCTGGTTTTCTTATATGGCCTTCATCATTGCTTTAAGGTCCTCTAACTCAGACTTGTTAGGCTGTGGATGTGGTTGGAATTGTTATGCATGGAAGGGTTGGGGGGGTTAGGCTCTTGAGTTCCCTGAGTTAGAACCATCACCTTTCTTCCATGAGAAATTGGGATGGTTCTCCCTCCAGGGTTGTAGGTGTTGGCAAAAGGGTTGTTCTTGGAAGGTGGACAGAACCCTTGGGCATTCAGGCCTGCCTAAACTAACTCGGGGAATTGATTACCCAAGTGACACTCAACAGTGGCATGAAGGGTGCTTTGGCAAATGGAGCATTCAAAAATAACTTGGACTTAGGAAGCTGACTACGGGAATGTGCTGGGGTTCAACATGAGCCTCTCAAAATTTTGGTTCAACAATTGGATTTGGAATGCTAAATTCTGAGCAGCCCCATCTTCACCACTTTCGCTTCCTTTTGGAGGATGGATGGTTTTCTATCCTGATAACCTAAGGTCAAGTGGATAGAGTTATCACTAAGTGTCTCAAACAGTGTCCAGGCCTCATACTCCATTTTGTTGAGAAAGGTTTGGCACAAGCAGCATCAACTGTTTGCCTATTCCTGTCTGAAAGTCCAATATAAAATCTTCCTACCAACTGCTATTTATGCATTTGATGAAGGGGGCATAACTATATCAGGTCATTGAAGTGCTCCCAAGTCTCATGGAATTGCTCCCCATCTAAATAAAACCCATGATTTCTCTCCTGTAGTGGTTGGTTTTGGTCATCAGGAAATACTTCAAGAATTCTCCATTAAGGGTGTTCCAATCATTCAGCCTAACATCTAAGTGTGGTGCCAATGTTTTTCCTTGTCCCCTGCAGGAAAGGGGATTCTCATCAGAGCTTCATCAGTAAAGTTCTAAAGTTTCACAATAGGGCAAACCTCAGTGAATTGCTCTAAGTGCCGGTAGGGGCCCTCCCTAGTAGTACCATAAAAGGAAGGCAACAAGAATATGATACTACTCTTAATCTCATATGGATTGCCCCCTGCTGATCTCCTCAATGCTTAAGCAGGTTAGTTGGTCGAGATGAAATAATATCTTAAAGTTCTCTATTGATGTGGTCCTCAATCAGCCATCTCTTCTCTCCTTTCTCTTTGGTGGGCTCTCTTAAGGATTCTCTTAGGTTCAGGATCAAACACTAAAATTCCCTCAAGAGAACATCTACCAAGCATACAATGTCCACCAAACATAATTTAAGTTCTTACAAATTTGAGTAGGTGCACCCCCAAACCAACTTCACAGATTAGTCAAATAGAGTCAAGACGATGTTCCTCCGTTCCCACTTAAGTCGTATAAGAGTAATGAGGCTACTTGAGATCCTAACCAATTCTATTTTGAAAAAGGCTGAGGTCAAATTAGTTAATGTAGGTGGCCAAACAAGTTATACAATCTAGTTATGTGACCTAGGCTAACCTTCGAGTGCCCTATGACCTACACTTTACTTAAATGATATTCTCAAGTGATCTAGTCAAAAGGTGCTCTAATGGTAACGCCATCATCCATCATAACTAGCTTAATTTAGTCAAAATCCAATGATAAATGCTCCTTAATATTCATCAGAAGATCATAATTATATTTTGAGTTGGGTTTGAGAAGAGAAAGCAAGTTAATTATGTTGTTTTAACACCTAATCATATTTTCAGATTAACTAAGGAGTTAATCAAGGCTTAATCTAAGGTCAAATGAGCTTAATTTCCCAAGAAGTAGGCCTGAGCTAACTGAATCAGGGTTTTCTGTGTTTCAAGGATTATTTTATCAATAAAAACCTTAATTACAGCCTCACTTCAAGTAGATAGGTTTTGGTAGAAATAAATATAATCTAAAACTTCTAAAAATCATTTAAAAATATTCTAAGAGGTTTTGAGCCTTCGCTTTCACCAAAGGAACCCATTTTGACAAAAAATAGAGACCTAAACAAGAATTTGCTTTATTTTGGGCCTCTATGTAAATTACCCTTTCAAACTACATAAAAACCTAAATCTAGGGTCACCATTAGATTCCTTAGGTCCAAATTAGGTTAAGCGCAAAATTTGATCCCAATCCGAGTCCATCTTGACCAAGTTTGCATTTTAGCCCATTGGTTTCTATTCATTACACATTTATCCCTAAGTTTCTGATTTGTATTACAACCAGGACCCTAGCTTTTGATTTATCTTGCATTCAGGTCCTTCCACCATCATCTTCCTCATCCATACAAGGGATGCACAGCAGTAGGAGAACCCAAAGATGGAGATATTGGATTGACAAGTTGAACACCCAAATTTCAATCCAATCCCACCAAATTTGGTAGGATTGATCTTGAGATCATTCCCAATCGTTTGAGCATCTCCACGACACCTAATATGCCTGGAATTGTCACCGGTGAGCTCGAGATCTGTGAGCTCATAGTTGCAATCAAAACTTACATATTTTGGCCCAATTGAGGACTTCTCTATCTAAAGGCCTTGACGCAAGCAAGTTGACCTCGTGTGTAATTAGCCCAGAAATCCCCTCTCAGTCATTCTCGTCAACACCATGACTCACCTCTGAGCTTCTTCTTCCCACTTCCTCATCCTTTGCCATGTACAATAGGTAGAGGTTTGCCTTCCTCTTCCTCCTATGGAGCCTCTCGTGAAGCTTCGTGGCTTAATTCTCCCTCCTCGACTCTGACAAACCTCCTCCTTCTTCCTCGCCAACAGCTTCTCTAACGACCCCTCTCCCTTCATCTATTAGCAAAATTTCCTTAGGGATTTTACTCCTCTCCCCTCCAATTAAGTTTTTGGAGATTCATAGATCCATCCATTAACTCCTTTGACACCAACGACGACCACCACCCACACCGTCATCACCTCACCTCCTCCACCATCCCCTCTCCCGATTAACTTGGTTAAAAGTACCTCCACACCCTCGCCAAATTTTTTCCCAAGCTAATTAGGCCTCAAAACACCTCCACGGCCACCCACCATTATCGTCGTCGGAGCTTTATTGAAGCTCCTTTGACCGATCACTCCACACATTGCCCCTCACAATTTCTTTAGGATTTTACTTTGATGAGCAGCACTAGAGCTTTTGGTGATCTTGATTTGGGTTGAAAGGCCATATTCTCGAAATGCAGGTGTGGCCAGAACTCATGTCTTCTCCAACCACAAGCAGTAGATTCTGATGGCCTGACGAAGAAGACATCACCTCCAGTAGCTGCGGATTCAACTTGGAAAGACAACCTAGCCATTGATTTCGAAATCTATGGCCAATAGCTCAGCCGATTCATCATCCAACCACCAACTCCTTCAATCGACTGAAGAAGAAGAAGAATTTGGGAACATAGTCCCACCTCGTTGGGACAAAAGCAGCAACTTGTGCATAAAAGGAATAGTGCTCCATGCCCGATTGCTCAAGACACAAGGGATCGAGTCCCCTACGCATGACCATACACATGCACATGCCCACACACACGTGGGTGTGTGCCTAGGTGTGAGCCTGGGCAAGGTTTTGGGATCTTGGGCCGATTCAGTAAATAGGGTCTGAGCCAATTTAGGTCAGATTTTGAAGTAACTATATGCGGCCCCTGGTTGAAAGATTGGGGCCGATTTTGGGCTAAACTTTAAGACATCTTATGGCAAGTATTGGATGTCTAATGAACGTGAAAAATGCTACATGTTGAGAGCTCTCTCTCTTAGGTGAAAACCAACATTTTTACCATCAAACGTTTCATTTATTTTTGAAGATTGAGAGTTCATCATTTATCTATTTGAGATTGATGTTCATGCAAATTCTATTTCCTTTATATTGAAATGATTAGTGGTTAATTGCATATTATTTGCTCCCTGAGATGACCTCAGACTCACATTCAAGATTATAAATTTAGGTGTTTTTGTCGCTTTAGTCACTATACTATAACACATATTCAAAACTTGACTTTGGCACACTAACATTTTCATGTCGTTGCGGACGAGCAATGCACAGTTTTGCTACTAGTCAGTCATTCTAATTTTATTTCTAACTTACTCTATTTGTGTTGTTTCGAGGTGAATCACCATTTAGGATCATCAAACTCGAAACAACCACACCAGGGGTATGTAATCATTTTGGCTTCTTAGTAATCCCCATTCTATCTTGGGAAGATAAAAAAGGAAACAAAAGAAATTAGGATTTGATGAAGATACATTTAACTAGGGTAAACTACCTATTTATGCATGTTCCTAGGCTTAGATATGCATTCCACATTATAAATATAGCATAGCATGCATCATTCTGCATTTAGAGTAGTCTGAATAAATTTTAGCTTAATTGCATCATTTTTGTGGCTAGGAGAGGAGATTTAATTTGGAGCATCAGATTGACGATCTGACCATACAGATCTGATCAGAATGACAATCAGAGTCCAACGCCTCCAAAATCTTCTTGATCAGAGTCTCGTAACACCTTATGAGTCTGAGGAAGATCAACAGCCAAGGGACTAGGTGATGCAATTTACAGCTTCAAATGACAAGTCCGACTGCAAGGATGGATTCGAGTCAACGATATCCGCCTAATGGCACAAAAATTGACTTAATTCGACTTCTGTAGCAGCCCCTACAAAGGAAAAAAGATAAACGGCCCAGATTGCGCCACATGGTACTATCCAGGCCGCCTATGGGTGTGCACGCACCACCGCACGCGCACAGCGCATGGGCGTGCGTAGCAGTGGGTTGTGGAAGCAGCGTAGTGTGACACAGGCATGCATGCAAGAGTCGCACGTGGTTCGCATAAGCTATAGCTTTAGCGACATTTGCAGTGGATCTTCAGCGACGTTTACAGTGGATCTTCACGTGAGCTAAAGCTTTACCGTCCTCTCACCTCCTTCGGGAAGAAGATCCTCGCTGCGACGATGTTTTGTCCTATCCTCCTTCCTCTACCGTCATTCTCCTTCATCCTGCTCCTCACCACCTTCTTCAGGGCACCGTCAGAGCGAGTCGTCCTCCAAGCGACCATCAAGGAGGATTCTTCTCATGTATCTCTATCTTTTTGCTTTTGTAGTGTAGTTTTCTCGCTTTCATAGTTGTAGTAAACATTTGATGAGAAATATATGATTATCTCTCTCTCTTTGTGTGTCTTATATTTGCAAGTAGATTAGATAGAAATTATTTCAACCTAATCTCTTGCTTGATAAAAACACCAAAAAAATTATAAAAGATAAAAATCACAAAAACAAATAAAAGCAAAATGTGGATTTCTCAAACTAAATGTTCACCATCCCGTGTTCGACCTGGGACTCACCTCTAGTTTTGGTTATAAATATTATCTTATTGACAGATTTTCTTGCGAATCAAACTACAATGATGGGTTTCTAAACTCAAATCTTTTTTCACGACGAATTTCTACCACATCATTTCGGCGTCGTTATCAGGGAGGCAACACTCTTTGGTTTTTACTGCATTTTCCGCCTTACTTAACATTTTAGCTTACTTTTCTCCTTTATTTCTATGATTACAAGTGCCCTTCCAAGGGAAGCCAAAGCTGATAGATCGGAGTAAAGTGCGATTAGAGTCTTTTCTAGGTATACCCCACCACTCCGACCCTAGATTTCATTCTGCTACCTAATAACTCAAACTCAAATCAACCTAGGTGCTTTTATAAACCCTAGGATAGATCTGATTGTTTGATTGTCACTTAACCTCACCTTACCCACCTGCATAAATTAAAAAATAAAAAAATACTCTTCTCTTATGGGATTTAACTGAAAGTTAGACACATTAAACACCCACAACTCTTGACCTAAGGCGCACCACTCTGCATTGATTCTACCACTTAACTAGAATCTAACCTGTGGATCTGGTACACCTTAATCCAACACACAAATAAGTGAATAGAAAATTTGAATAGGTTAAATAATTGTGTGCCTTAATCAAGTGGTGCAACGGGCCAATTGCTTGAACTGTTTGGGCCGCACCACTCAATTAAAAGTGATTCATCAAGTAGCTTTCCATTTAAGGTTGATTTTTATGGTCGAACCAGGCACTCCACATTTTTTCTAATTTTAAAGGAATATATCATCGCCAATGCTTGCAAAACCTGGAGTGTTCAACTAAGCCTGATTGAATGAACCTAAGGATTAAACCCTAAAAGCTACTAAACAAGGTTAAACCCTAAAAGACACATCATCAAAACCTTGTTTGAAAATCATTGGTTGTGCACACACACACACATATTAACTGATTTTTAAGGACACAACCCATCTAAAGGGCCCATCACATTTCAAGAGCACAATCATCCCATGCCTTAATTAAAATTGAGTAGACGTTGGCCCTATGATTCATTGAGTCCATTTCAGGGTGTTCTCTTGAACGCATTTCGAATTAGTGACGTCAGCTTACTTCAAAAGGTGCTAAGTTGGGGGGCCCAATTGTTAAATTACTTAAGCAAGCAGGGGTTTGGCATAATTAGCTGCCCTCGGAACACACTCCTCCCCCTGCTTCGCCAGTGATGATAATGTCAACATAAACCATATCTAGCTTTAATTAGTCATTATCAAGGAATAAATGATCCTACATAACCGCTAGAAGACTGTAATTCACTGCAAATCCATTTTAAGGGAAAGATAGTAAAATTGAGGTAAAACAATAATTTTACCATCATATCTTGACTGTAGAACAATCACGGGTTTTTTCAGAGGTTAATTAAGGGTCAAATGATCTTAAGAGTCTAACAAGTGGGTTAGAACAAAGCGAAAAGGGCTTTTGCGCATTACAGGAATTAAATGACTTCCGAAACCCTAAAAACAAACCTGCTTAATTAGATGAGGTTATGGTTAGGATAAAATTCACCTAAACCCTCTAAAATTCATATAAAAATATTCCCTGGGGTTTGGCATCCTTGATTTGACCATTGGAACCTGTCTTGACCCAAAATAGAGCCACAGACAAACATTTGCCCTAATTTGTGTAATTGTGCAATTTCTCTAGCCAAAATTGGTCAAAACATAAATATAACTTCACCATTGGATTCCTTGGGTCTAAATTAGGTTTGTACCAAAATTTACGCCCAATCTAAGATCATCTTGACCTAGTTTGCAATTTGGTCATATCTAACTCTTTTATCTCACACATGCCGCTAAACTTTTGAATTTCTTAGAAATAGCCCCCCAATTTTATCACCTTCTTCACAAAAAGGTCCCTGTCACCTCAACTCCTAATCCTACAACTCCAGCAACCATCAAATGCGAAGATCTCCTTGATTTCTCGTGCAATCCCTTCCAAAATTGGAAGGGAGATTCCTTGAGGAGTCCTCTTTCCAATGAATCAGATCCGAAGCCCAACAACCTTTTCAATCTCTCATGTGAACGCATGAGCGATTTGGGTATCTTTAGGTTTCCAACTACGGTGAGCCTTCCAAGCATGGGAAGCTTGCTTCCCAAGCTCTAACCGCTCCCTGAGGCCTATAAAAGAAACCCCAGGGCCTGCCCGTTCTCCTCACCTAGTTTTAGGGCCATAAACCTCTTCGAAACTCCACCTCCGACCCTCCTCCGACTTAGCTTCGGTGGACCTCTTCCCCGTCGTCCTACGGCCAACCAACAGCCAAATTGGCTAGGCCACGACCTTCCTCACCATCGTCTGCGACTGGTGTGCCAAAGCCAAGACCATCTTCCCCACTCTTCACCGCCATCTAGCTAAGGAGGTTTCATCGGGGCTGGCCTACCAACGCTGGTGTCGTTCTCCCCCTTTTGTCCATTTAAATTAGGTTAGTTAGGCTTACATTCTCTTTCTTGCTCTCCACATCCCAATTTCAACCCTCGACGACACCATTCACCTCCATCTTGCTCGTCAATGGAAATCCCTCCAGTGAGGAACCTACATCGCTACACCCCTCCATCTACCTTTCCGACCACCCCATAACCTTTACCTCACCGTCCCGCACAAAAGCCCCCTCATTATCTTTCCATTCATGCACCCGAACATGCCCCCAAACGAACCCACCGTCTCCGACCATTCCCGACTCCATCCGACCTCCACAATGCTCCTCGCCTCACGTTGCACCCACCACCATGTTCTCCATGCTACAGCGAAGCCTGCTGAACCATCTAACGAGGCCGCAAGGCTATATTCTTCCTTACAGGTATCCTCATCGAAGATTTGCCATTTCTGCCATCGCTGCCCTTGTTCTTCGAGCTCCTGGCATTATAAGCCCCAAGCAACATCCCCAGGCAGTGCGGAGTGGCTTTAGGTCTCATTCCAAGGCCTTCATTAGAAGACATACCCTCAGTAGCTGCCCCGATTAAGCGAGCAATCTAGCTGCAGATGCTTGCTCGAGGAAGGTGGGACATTTAGTCCTACCTCAGAAATCTATGAGGCTGTAACAACGCATAAATTGAAAAAGTTACAGAGGCTTATTGCCTCAAATCACTAAGGGGGTGAGGTCCCCCGAGCCCCTTCACCTGCCTCGCCCGTGACACTGCTCATGCAGTCCTGGTCTGACCCGTATACTCGGCTAAGCTAAGCACACCTCGGCTGTGATCCATGCACATTGCCCTGGTCCGTGGTGCGCTCTATCCGATTATCCGATTACCCAGTTCTATGGCCTTGGGAAGGCGAGGAAGAGGAAACCCAGAGAGAGAAAAAGGAGAGAGAGCTCGAGGGTAGGGCATTTTGCTATCTTGAGAATCGGCTGACACTTAGTTGCTGGAGGGATTGCCTCCCTTAGTGCATGAGGAACAGAAGCCAAAGAGTGAAGAAGAGAAGAAGAATAGAGAAAGAAGAGAATGCTGAAGAAGCACAGTGCCTTCTTGGCATTGTAGCAGGGCTGACTTAAGCCGTCTGATTGAGTGCCCTATCGTCTGATGAAGTGCACTGTGCACTAAAGTTGCATGGTTGAAACTGTTCATTTATTTAGTAATTATTATGTGTGTATCTAAGCTAATAATTGGTGATTCAAATCACCAATATTTTATCCTAGATGACTTTTTGTCTCAATAGATTCTTGATATACTCATGTGCTACATTGAATATTAGTTTTAAGTAATTGTTATCATTAATTATGCTCATTTACATTATTTTGATTGAGATTAGCACTTGAATTCCTATTTGCTCCCAGTGAACAACCTTAGACTTTCATTCGAGTATAAATTTTATCTGTTGTTCGAGTTATTTTTGAGGATTTATTACTACAACGAATGCATCTTTCAAAAACCCTCGATTTAGCCCAATCAACATTTTGGCACCGTTGCTGGGGAGCAACGTGCAATTCACCACTATTCTCTTGCTATATTTTGATTATATTTGAGCACTAACTTTCCCTATTTGAGTTCTTGTGATTTTGAGAGGTACTTCACAAGGAGATCTTCCGTGTAAATCGACCACTCTAGGGCAGGTAACTTCTCTATTCTTCCCTAATCAACCTCCTAATCTTGGTAAGATAAAAAAAAAGTAACAATCAATTAGGAATCACCTACCTTATTTTTCACAGTAATCATCATTTAAAAGGCAAGTTTCCTGATTTGCAAAATTTTTTTCAATTCTCATTGAAGTTGAAGTGATTCTATTTGGAGATCCCATCCTTGATTTCTCATACCTATTAAAGAATACGCTTAAATTCTAAATGACTTTGGGCTAACACATTTCTTGCTTGAAGACTGATGGGAACACCACCATAAGCCCTAACTAGCTCATTTTAACCTAGAAAAGGGAACAAAAGCTCCTACATAATCAACTAGAGGACCTAACTCAAGAAATAACCAGTTTGAAAGAAAAATAAGAAACAAGAGGTAAAACTGTAATTTTATCATTACAATGCAACAATAGGATTTCTCAGGGGCTAAACATAGGTCAAATTATCTTAATAAGATAAAAAGTAGGTTGCTCCAAACAGAAAAGGGATAATGTGAAATCTAGGAATTAAATGACTTCATGTAACCCTAAAATAGACCCACTTAATTTAACAAGGTTCTAGTCAGGATAAAATTTAAATAAACCCTCTAAAATTCATGATAAAATATCCACTAGGGTTTAGAACCTTCAATTTGGCCTTTAGAACCAATTTTGACCTAAATAGGGGTCTTAGTCAAATGTTTGCCCTAAATTGGGCTTTTACATAAAATGCCCAGTCAAACGTGGTCAAACCTAAAATAAAATTTCACCATTGGATTCCTTAGGTCAAATTAGGTTTATACCAAAATTTGGACCTAAGGGTAGTTCACCTTGACCTACTTTGCAAAATAGTCTAACCCAATTACATCTAAACCCCTAGCTTTTGAAAACTCTTGCAGACACCCCCCTAGCTTCCTCATCATTCTTTGAAATTAGGTCCCTTCGCCATTACAGTGGAGGAATCCTACTCCGGCAAGGATTCGAGGGGGACATCTCCTTGACTCCTCAGAGAATGCCTCTCAAATTTGAAAGGGAGATTCTTTGAGGAATTCCTGTTCATGTGAACCCAATCTTAAGCTCCAATTTCCACCCAATCTCTCATGCAAACGCAAGTTAGATATTTCTTGACATTCCAAGTCTGACGAGGTTGCCATTCTTGGAAATTTTCCTTCCAAGCACTAGGCCCTCTGTCGGGTTCTATAAAATGGACCCTACATCCTCCCGTTCCTCTCAAGGTTGATTTGGCTTGAGAAAACCCCCAATCTTCCTCTCTTCCCCTCCATCCAAAATCCCAGCAAGCTCTGGTGACTCCTACCTCTTCTTCTCGTCGCTCTGCCACAATACCAGTGGTAGAATTGCCTCTGCCTCCATCCGCGTCGTGCCACACCTGCACCTGCGCCTATCACCCTCTTGTCATCGTTGTCCCTCTTTCACTGGGTCTTCGTCTCTGGCAACGACACATACGAGCCGTCTGCCTCCTCTGCTCCCTCCTTCATCTATCCCCTCATACATAAGTCCTCTCCCTCTGCACTTTATTTTCCCTTCATCTATTTCTATTATCACGCCCCGACGCTCGCGCACCATTGTCACCTTCTCCACCTTCTGCAGACAACCGATGAGGTGCTTCTGCCATTCCACATGCCCATCTACCTTGCCAGCCACCTCAAAAGCTTCGCCACATCCCACTGATCATCTTAACACTTTCCATTGATCGCCACACACTCCACACACTTCCTCCGAACACACCCATCTCCACAGCCACATAATGACCTAGGCACGCATGCCTAGGCTGCCTCACGCCATGCCGACCACTGGGCCACCTTCGCCGTGTCACGGTGAAGCTTTCTGTGTGTTTTAACGAGGCTGTAAGGACATTTTTCTTGTGGACAGGTTCAAGTCTTGGCTGTCATTGGAGCGAGCTCGAAGAAGCTTGCAAGCTTCATCCAAGGTTTCAGGCTTCAGGTTTTCAGGTCCCAGACATGTGGGCTTCCTTCATGAATAACTCCAGCCCAACAATTAGAGGCCAAGTCCCCACATCTGCTATAATCGAGTGCGTCACCTGCTGCAAGTGCATGCGAGAAGAAGGTGGGACATTTAGTCCCACCTCGGAAGTTTTCGAGCAGGTGAAGCGATATAAGTGGAAAAAGTGCCAGGGGCTTAGCACCTCCTGACACAGGGTGAGGTCCCACTCATCCCATATGCCTCGTCCGCGACCCACACCTCTACGGACCTGGTTCTCGACCAGACTACCCACGCACTCCTCACCCACCACGCATGCCGGTGGGCCTAGTCCCGGGCACACTGACCCAACCCGTTAACCCAAGAAGGCTCAGGGAGAGCGAGCCTAAGACAGAAGAAAGAAGAGAGAATTCGTGGGGAGGGTAGGGGCTAGGTTTTCCTCTCAAGGGAAAAGGAGGGTGAAGCCAAAGAAGAGGAAGCAAGAAGCCACAAAGGAAGCTAAGGAAAGAGAGCCTCAGTAGAAGCCACAGGAGAAGAAGAAGGCTGAAGAGGAAGCTAAGGAAAGAGAACCTCAGCAGAAGCCAAAGGAAGAAGAAGGAGAAGGGCAGAAGTCTGAGAAGGCCCGGTTGAAGAGAAGGGCAAGGCTTAAGTTAGAAGCAAAGAAGGAGAAAGAAGAAAGAAAGAAGAAGCCAAGGTCTGAGAAGAGAGAAGAAATAAGAGAAGTAAGAAGGAAGAAGAGCCAGAGAAAGCAAAAGATAGAGAACAAGAACAGAGATTGAAGATGCACCATAGCATCGAGCACTTAAGACATCTGATTTTTACATCAGATGTCCTTATTTCATTTTGAGCTTTTACATACATTGATATCATTCTCTTGCCTCGTAACTTTGATTAGTCATTGCATTTTATAAATTTGAAAGTTGCATTCTTGATTTTTAAATCCCAATTTGCTCCCTGTGCTAACCTCGGATTTATATTTTTTGAGTAATAATATTTCATTTGTTTTCAAAGAGATTTTGGCTATACTACGATGGATTTATTTTAAACCCGATTTCACTTTTGACTAAACATTTTGGCACCATTGCCGAGGAGCAATGGGAAATTTAGAAACCTTGATCACAACATATGATTCAATACTAACTTGATCTATTTCTTTTGTTGTGATTGTTTCAAGGGAGGAAGATTCAAAAGAAGACAGTGATTGCGCAGCAATCATAGGTCTTAATTGACCTAAATTAAGCTAGAACTTAGCATAAGTTAGGGTAATTCATGCATGCATAAGCATTGTCTGCATCTTCACTACTTTTCTTTAGCTAGGCATGAAATAATGTTATAATGTGCTGATTAAGTGCATTATGTCGATTGCAGTCAATAAGCTGATTAGGAGCTGGATCTAGAGTAGGACCTGAAGCTGGATCAGGAATAACGGGAGTTGCAGCAGAGATGGAGCAAAAGGCTTAGTTTAGATGTAGGAATAATAATGTAAGGGAGTTAAAGGTTTTCTATTCTATTAAGTAGGAATAAAGTAGTAAAATGTGAAGAGCTTAGGTCCATCCTAGCCCTAGTATAGCCTAGAGACTTCCCCAAGCCTTAGCCACCCTTAGATTAGGTCACAAAACCCTAGGAAGACCTAACCCATATTAGATACTTACCTCCAGTTTATATCAAAATATTTTCTCTTTGTCATACATAGTACGTACCACATTCCTTAGCATATGCATGAAAATATTTTGTACGCACGTTTGTTTCCTAGAATAGATTGCTAGGAAGGAGACCAATCCCATAACCTTAAGGATGGTTATGTGATTGGGAGGAGCCTGGCAAGCATTCCATGGAGGGTTCTCTCCAAAGGTGCGGTTTGGAGATAACCCGATCCCATGTAATGCAGCACCTAAGACTGTGGCCCGTGCTCGGGCTGAAGATAGGTGCTTGGCTTTCTTGTTCCTTATTTAAGCCAAGCACCGTTCGCCTGGATGCAGATAAGTTATAGGACATCCAGGACCCTTAGCCATCTCCAGCACACCTCAAACCCACTTCTGCAGTGTTATTGGACATCTAGACACTTTGTCAGACATCCAATTTCTTCAAATTACCAAAAATAGGACCTTGATTTCCCCCTACTCAGATTGGACATCTAGAACTGAAGTCTGGACTTCTGATTTTTGAGTATAAGTCGTCTAATCACATTATTGGGCCTCTGATACTGGTCTCCAATCCCTATTTTGAGATTCAAGTCTTGATCTTGGATCTCTAGCTCCCTAGACCTAATCCCAACCCCATAGGAACCTAAATTAAGGTGTCCTAACCCTAGTACATCACCTCTAGACCTACCTAAGGACCTAATTAGGTCCTCACCAAACCCAATTGACTTAGATCAAAGTCAATTACCTTCACCGAAGCCAAGTGGACCCATTGAGTCCAATTGAGCTTAGATCTCAACCCACACAAGTTCAATTGGACTTGGTGAGAGTCCAATTGACTGAAACCCAACTTAATTGAGTTATTTCACTCACAATTAGGTTCACACTCATTCAATTAAACTTAGGTTAAGTTTAATTACAGTTTCCCCTTAGCAATTAGGGTTCGTAACCCTAATTCAAGACATACACCTACCCAAACCCCTTAGGACCTAACCTAAACCTCTTAGACACCTAGAGCACGACCACACACACACACACACCCATTCATGCACACGCACTTCTCTAGAGTTCTCTAGAACTCTCTTGAAGTGGCGCCACCTCTTGGTTGCCAAATTTAGCAACCAAGAGGCATTCAAATTGAGATCCACATTTTTTGGATCTCAAAAACTACCGCTATCCTCTCATGGCTGGTCACTCTTGGACTCTCTCTAGAGAGTTCCACACCTCTCTAGAGAGAGGCCCTTGAGTGTATAAAAAGACCCCATGGGCGGCCAAGTGCACCCATTCACATCCCTTGGCTTCCATTGGCACCACTCACTCCATTGGCTCCATGCACGCCCACCTCCACTTAGGTTAGCCACCCCACCTCCACGAGCTCACCATCACCATGAAGGACATCATGCCGGGATGCTGGATCACTCCTCCCTCTCACCAAGGGTCAACCTAAGCTACATTGGCCGCCCCACATTCTCCTCTCGACCACTCCAAGGCCATCGGGGACCACCCCTAAATGCCCTTCCATTATGCTAGATTTAGTTTATGCTCTTCATAATTTTATTGCTTTCTATTACTACTTAGTAGCATAGTGTTTCTTCTCCCCCAATGATGCATGCAAAATCCCCCCACTAATTCTTGTATGCGGTCATTTTTTGGTAGCTAGATTTAAGTTTCAAGCATTTCTGTACAAGCTTTCGTCTATAGTTTTTGTTGCAAACAACTCTCCCATTGAATGAATGAAAAATTCTTTTATATATATATATATCTCTATGTTGTGAAATCACCATGAGCTTATTGATTGCTATCATATTTGCGTGATTCAAGTTGCCTTTTTCTAACTCCTAATATTCTTGCAACTAAGCATGTTGTACCTAAATACGTAATAATCACGAACCGGCATGTGATTCTAAATAAAGTAGAGTGGCAAAAAGATTTATTTCAAAAGTAAAACAAATGCCTCCTAGAGATGAACGATCGGGACTCAAGTCTAGTTATTTTTACAAACTTAATTTTTGACGAACAATTTTGCACGACTATAGTATGATTCCGACGACTTTCAAAATACGTGAAAATGGCTCTGTCAAATGGTGTTGTTGCCAGGGAGGCAATGTCATTTTTTTTTATTTCGATCTTTTAAACTATCACTGACAAATCTCTCTCTGCTTTGTTTTTTGATGTGTAGGAAAAACGGGAGAAAAATGGGATTTGCACACACGAGCGCGGAAAACAATCCAAGTGCATATCATCATTCTCCTTAGATTTGGTTTTCTTTTTTTGCACCCTCAGACTAGATCTACTTTCTGCAATATCTTTCGAAAAAAAAAGATTTTACTCATTTTCGTGAAAAAGAAAATTTCAAACAAAAAAAAGTTTGAAAAAAAAATCTAGATTAGGTTTCCTTTCAAATTTTAGGTTAGTTTGAAAAAGAAAAAAGAAGATATTTTCATTGAATCCTTTGAAAATTTCTTTTTGAAAAAAAAAGTGCAAAAGTATTAAAAAAAAACATTTTCTTTTTGGTGGAAAGCTTAGATTTCAAGTTCAAGCCTCTTTAAAAGCTTTTCTATCTTCTGATTTTCAGCTAGATTTCAAGTCTGATTTAAAAATTCGATTGTCAAAAAATTAGTTAGCAAAAAATGCTAAAATTCGGGCTAAACCTTCATTTTTAAACCGTCTTTCAAATTCTACCATTCTTTTGGAAAAATTTCAAGTATAAAATTTTTAAAAATTTGCAAAGTGCACAGGGATCAGACTAACCCAGATTCAAAATTTTTCAAATTTCAAAAAGTAATTTCGACCAATCTGTGAATTTGTTTTGACTAAAAATGGTGGGGTTTGAAAGCTGATTTAATTGGCTTTATTTTACATATTTTTCCTGAATTTTTGAAAGTTATTTGTTAATGTTTCAAAGCAAAAAATCGACTAGGGGTCAAATTTCCAAATCTGACCTTTTGATATTCAAAATTCCCTAAAAATTTGGTTGAAATAGTAAAAATTCCAAAAAAATAATCTCTAGAAAGCTAATTTAAAAAGGAATCTACACAGAAAATTTCAAGTTAATTAGATTTTAATTATTGTCAAAGAATAAACATTACTTTTGTGGTTTGCTGAAACAGAAAAAAAAACCCTAGAATTGCATGAACCTTAGGTTGAATCTTTAGGGTTACAACTTAGAGACCACACTTTGGGCTAACCTAGACTTAATCAAGTCTAGTTAGCCAGTGAGCTTGGTCACCTTGTGGGCCACTCACCACAAACCCCACTGAAAAAAATGGGTTAAAAATTAATTTTACAACACAAAATCAACCCAAGTTCGTTGTCATACTATTGGGTGTTTTTAACCTCTCTTGCTAAACCTGGTGACTAAGTCTGCAGGGCAGTGTCAAACGACTGCGGCTCGAGGGTTAATGGAATCGGAGGCATAAGCCAAAGGAAGAACCTTCCCCTTAGTCCCCTTGTAACCAGACTGGCTGGGTTAACTTGAGAGGCGGGAATCACTTTCAGTCGGTTGAACGACGAAGTTCTCTTCAGGAATTCAAACTTCTAACGAAAAATCTGGTCACCTGATCCATAAGGACCATTTGATTGACAGGGCCTTAGCCTTGTCCTGCTTAGCTACACCAACCTAGGGGTTGGGTGGTGTATGCAAGGAAGGAGGTCACTTCGACCTCACTTGGTTGGACCTTGGGAGCCACTCCCAAAGAGGTGAGTCACCTCGCCTGGACCATCTTCTCCCCCTATTTCTTCTACTCCTAGAGCCACCATGGTAAATCCTGGACCTAGACCTAGACCGAGTCAGGATATCGAGAATCTGGACCTGATGGCTTGTCTGGAAGCCTAGGTCACTGAATTTGAGGAGCGACATCAGCAGAGCATGGATCGCATCTTGACGTCACTTGACAGGATGCAGCACCCACTGCGAGGAGAACAACTGTAGGATTTCTACAACCCAGTCGCACAAATCGTCGCACCTCTAGTCAGAATTCCCATAGGCGGAGATGCGTTTGAGCTTAAGCCCAATGTGATTGGGTTGATTAGCACTCATTTCTACGGGAACTGAATCGAAGATCCATTCCAGCACCTTGAGGACTTGAGTCGACTCACTGAAATGATTCGACCCAGGAATATTGATCTTAGGATTGTTCTAATGAAGCTTTTCTCATTCTCTCTAAGGGACAAAGCTTCATACTGGTTCAAGACTATTGGGAGGCCAATTGGAACCTGGGCGGTATCTCAAATGCAATGCGGCGTGCAATCATGACTTTTTCCTAGGGAGCTAGGGAGAAGTTACATGAAGTGTGGGATAGATTTCACAACCTTCTCCGGAAATGCTTGCATCATGGTATACCTGGATGGCACTTAGCTCAGATTTTCTACCATGGGCTGGATGACACACGTCGGTATTTGGCCGATGCATCTAGCGGCGGGAATTTTCTTGCAAAAGATGAGAACAACGCATTTGAGCTGTTTGAATCATTAGCGGAGAACTCGATGAATGCCGCATCCATGAACTAGTTCCGGCAGCCTGGTTAGCAGCGGGTTGGTGTGCACGAGGCTTACACTGAGTCTATTCGAGCCGACATGGATATCATCATCAAGCAGCTGGATAGAATAAACTTAATCAAGAAAAAGATTGATCAGATCAGTCAAGGTCAATTTGACTCGAGCTTTGCCACTGCAAGACCCTCCTATGCACCTTGAGCCCCTCCTACTCGAGTTAATCTACTCACTCGGGATGCATCTTCTCTGTATTTATGAGATCTCGCATATCAGGATCCCGTGAATAATCCAGATCTGGCACCCTACGACCAGGGTTACGCACCACCCGCAGATTATAATGCATACCCCCTTGACGGATATACATCTCAAACATCTTTGGCCTACAAGGACGTCAGTGCTATCCAAGGATACGGGCATAATAACCTGTATTCAGAGACGTATTACCCTGCTTGGCACCAGCATCCGAACTTCTCTTGGTATGGTAATTCACAGAGACCACATCAAGATCCACACTACTAGACTAGGCAATACGGGAATGTGCAAAACATGTGCCCTAGGCAGTAGCCATTCCCGTCTCAGTAGCAGCAACCCTGCTCTTTATACCAGCCGCTGCACCAAGCAGCCAACCACCCTCCAAAGCGGGCTGACCCTTTGGAGGCATTGAAAGAGGAGCTGTAAGAATCAATGAGGAAATCAACAAAAGATAGCTTGTAGATTATGAAAGCGATGGCAGATCAGATATAGACCATACAAAACATTCAGAACCAACTGTTGTAGGAGCATCGGACTCAGGGAGCCTTGCCCTCCCAACCCATCCCGAATCCTCGATATGTGTAGAACCAGGGCACCCTGCCTAGGTTTCAGGCACTGTAGGGACAGGCACTCGCCATACTACAGGCGCCTCTTGCACCACCCGGTTACGTGCAAGGCCAACCGCCTTTGCAGAACCTCGTGTATTCTGCCCCTTCTGCTCCCCCACCACCTCATGGATAGCAAGCTGATGCACATGCTGTCTCTTAGAGGAGCGAAAGGAAGACATTCGACCCACCACTTAGGCAGGCGGGTCCTGATTTTTCCCACCCTTCGCAGCAAGTGGGATTGACTCCATCATCTCAGGAGCCACCTGCGGTAGATAAGGATAAGAAGCCACTTAACCCTGAAATTCCTGTCCCTTTTCCTAGGGCTCTGACACAAAATGCAGTACGGAAAAAGGACACATAGAATTTTGAGGACCTGAAATCAATGTTCAAGGAAGTACATATTCAGGTCCCCCTCCTCGAGGCAATCGATCACATTCCCTCTGTTGCTAGGTTCTTCAAGGACTATTGTAGCTCGAAGCGACAGCCGAGAATTGGACGACAGGTGGTACTGTCGAAAGAGGCTAGCGCCGTGATTCTAGCTAACCTACCGCCGAAGAAGAAAGACCCTAGTACCCCACTCATATCCTGCTTCTTGCAGGATTCTCCATTTGATCGGGCCCTTCTAGATCTGGGTTCGTCCATCAACCTAACTCCCACTGCCGTATTTGATCGATTTCGATTTGGGGATTTGAAGCCCACCTCGGTTACGATTCAGCTGGCTAACAGATCAGTCAAAACAATGAGGGGTGTGGTTGAGAACGTGATCGTGAAAGTCCGCGGGTTTTGCTTTCTCGTAGATTTTTTCGTTCTCGATATGGAAGTTCCTCTTAATCTCCGAGATGCACCAATTATTTTGGGTCGCCCTTTTCTGGCGACAGCCCGAGCAAACATCGATTGTGCATCCAGGTGTATGGAGATAGCCTTAGGCAATGAGTGACTTCGACTGGACATATTCAGTGCAGCAAAAAACTTCGACTATGATCGAATAGAGGACGATGGTGAAGACAACGATCCGGCATACTGTGGCAACGTTGGGCTCCTTTGTGATGACCCAATGTCTCATTCGTCTACACTATCAGGGCTCTCGAACCTCGATCCACATGGGACTGAAACCACTGCATTACACATATCTCCCCGAGGATCTGACTGTTTAGGGTGTGCTTCTGACCTCAACACCCCTGGATCCAGTTATCCTGATCCATATATTTCTGAATCGCCCCTGTTATTGCAGGAAGACATGACTATAGCTAACAGGTTTCCCGTTAACGCAGTCACAATCGATTATTCCACAGGAAGCGACTCAGCAGGAATTCACATGCACATGGATCAACAGATTCCCACCCTCGATTTTGCTCCTCCCACTCTCATTTCTGACTCTAACCCACCCGTGATTGAATTTAAGCCCTTACCTGACTCACTCAAGTATGGGTTCTTGGGCGAAAGTGAGACATACCCAGTCATTATCAACACCCACTTAACCCAAGAACAGGAGTATCAATTGATTTCTACGCTGCAAGACCATAGGGTTGCTATCGGGTGGAGTATTATTGATCTCCATGGTATTCGCCCCTCGTATTGCACTCATCACATTTACACAGATGAGGGGGTGAAACCTTTGAGACAACCTCAAAGATGGCTTAACCCGAATATGCTAGAGGTTGTTAAGAAGGAGATCATCAAATGGCTGGATGCTGGCATTGTATATCCCATCTCAGACAGCCAGTGGGTGAGTCCGATCCAGATAGTGCCCAAGAAAGCAGGACTCACCGTCATGAAAAATGATAAGGGCGAATCCATCCCGACCTGCACTAGGACATCTTGGTGGGTCTGCATCGACTACAGGAAACTGAACATGGCTACCCAGAAGGATCACTTTCCTTTGCCGTTCATTGATAAAAACTTGGAACAGTTAGCCAGATGCAGTTTCTTCTGCTTTCTGGATGGATACTCTAGGTATAATCAGGTAGCAAGATCAAGACAAGACCACATTCACATGCCCCTTTGGAACATTCGCCTTCAAGCGGATGCCCTTTGGCCTCTGCAACGCACCAGCGACATTTCAGCGTTGTATGATGGCCATCTTCTCTGACATGATTGGGGACTATTGTTGGACCTTATTTCCATCTCTCTTTTGTGTTTTGATGTTAACAAAACCATTTTAAAATCTAATATGTTTATGAAGTGATTACAGGTCAAAAGAATCTGTGGATGCAAGCAAAAGGATTGCATATGAAGGAAGAAGTTTTTGAAGACTTTAGTTTTTATTGTATCTTAGAATTTTTGTATGTCTCCAAACAAGTAAAACATAATCTAGGTATTAAAATCAAAGTAGAGATAACTAGGTTACTCAGTTCTTAACTCAAAATCGACTCTTTCAAAACAAAGTCACCTAGAGTAGATTGGATTTCTCTAATTGATTTTTGGTACTTGCTTGACACAGGTTTGGACCTAAGTTCCAAACTGTGAACATCAAGTACTGGTACTCATCATGAGTACCGGTACATGAAGGTCACAAGACCCAAGATTGTGCATTACAAGTACCGGTACTCATCATGAGTACCGGTACATGTAGGTCACAAGACCCAAGACTGTGCGTCACAAGTACTGGTACTCACAATGAGTACCAGTACCCAGTGATTTGGCTATACTGACTGTATGTAGTCAGTACTGGTACCAAGAGTTCAGTACCGGTACCAACTAACCGTTGTGACCAGTCTGAACGGCCAGTTTGCAATTAATCACAATTCTAATGTTCCTAAAATACCTTTAATGGCTAGAATTCGTGGGAGAGGTGATTAGTGGACTATATAAGCACTCTTTGAGTGTTCTTTTAGACACATCTCTTAAGAAAAAGCATACTCTTGCCTACACCTTCAATTCTCAATTTTCAAGTTCAAAGAGAGTTTGTTTTGTTGCATATCTTTCAAGGCATCTCACCATTTGCAATAAATCATCAAAGGCGATTGTATTTTCTCATAATCAATCGTTTGTTTTACGCCTTAGTTTTTCTTATTAGATTTGGTTATACTTGTTCTAAGATATACTCTTGTTGGGGACTTAGGAAATAGTTGTAAGCTTCTATTTACATTTTGCTTACACATGTATCTTTATCTTTTCTTCATATCTTGTAATTGGGTTGAGGTAACCCGTTAATTACCTATGATATTATTAAATTGATTTCCTCTGAGATGAGGGAATCGGGTTAAAAGTCCTAAGTCAGGAGACTTGGGTAGTGGATTACCCAGGTGAGGGGAACCACTATACATCTTGTGCCTTTGTTTTTGTGGTTTGATTTGTCTTGCAATTTTTTATTTCCCACACTATTCATCCCCCCTTCTAATGTGCTTGTGATTTACAGATCCTACATGTGATATCAGAGCGAGTTGCGAAAAGAAGTGACAACTCTCTTTCGCTATGGCATCTCCAGTAAAGTGCATCGAAGGACAGTCATCCACACGTCCTCCATACTTTGATGGGATGGACTATGGATATTGGAAGAGGAGGATGCAAATCTTTCTCAAGGCCATGGATAAGGACTCATGGATGTTTATCCAAGAGAAGTACATGGATCCGAAGCCACAAGAAGGAGTGGCATGGATGGTAGAACAAAAGAAAAGGATCACGGGAAATGTGAAAGCGATGAACGCACTCTATTGTGCATTATCAAGAGAAGAATTTAACCGTATCTCCGCATGTGAGTCTGCATATGAGATATGGAACACATTGCAATTCACGTATGAAGGTACAAGTAAAGTTAAAGAAACACATATTTCTATTCTAACAGAAAGTTATGAGTGTTTCAGGATGCAGAATGGTGAAACAATCAAAGGGATGTACACAAGATTTGGAGAGATTGTTAATCCAATGAAGAATCTTGGAGTTAAGCTGAAAGAGGAACAACTTGTAAGGAAAATCTTAAGATCCCTTACAAACGATTGGTCTCCAAAGACCGCAACCATTCAAGAGGAAAAAGATCTTTCTACTCTCTCCTTAGATGAGTTAATTGGAAGACTCATGGCATACGAAGTTCAGTTGGAAAATATGAAGAAGAATGAAGAAAAATCCATAAGCAAGAACAAGGAGCTTGTTTTCAAAGCTTTAAAGGAGGTATCGGACTTTGGTAACTCAAATTCTAATGAAGAAGAAGAGCTTGCTCTTCTAACAAGATTAATCTGAAAACAAGGTAAGAAAGTCAATAAATTTTCAAATGACATTATTTGTTTTGAGTGCAAGAAAAAGGGGCACGTACGAAAAGATTGTCCAATGATCAAGAAGAAGAAGGAAGAAAAGAAGGACAAAGAACTCGATCGAAAGAAAAAGAAGACTTCAAGAAAGGCATACAAGGCAACCTAGGATGATAGTGATTCCAACACAGAATCGTCTTCCGAAGAATATGAAGAAACAAAAGTTGCACATCTTTGCTTAATGGCAAACGATGACAACTCGAAAAATGAGGTAGATTTTGAAGTCACCTTTAATGAATTAGTACAAGAATATGAAGATTTATATAAAGGCTAGGATGATTAAAAAAGAAAATAAAATTTTGCATGATAGTTATAGACCTCTGGAAATAGAGAAATCTTGTTTAGAAATAGAATAAGATATGTGTTACGGCTCAGTTCCCGAATCCCTACATGACACGAGATCAGATTGACTCGACTGATCCCAAGACCCAGTCGTCCAACGAGAAAGTAACCAAAAAGAAGGAAAGTAAGCCACATTCACTATGCTAAGCAATTAATAGTAACAAAAGTACAGCAGTAAAGAAATAAAGCTACTACAGTATACACCACCACAATAGTAGAAAAGTAAATGGGTATAGGAATATAATGTACAGAATGAAAGAGTACAGAATATAAAGGTACAAGAAGCTACTCACTACTACAACGAGTACAAAAAGAGCTACAACTACTGGGCTTTACTGGGCCCAGCACCCTCTGCAGTCGTAAGCTCTGGTTGCTCAACACCTGGACCTGAAAAGGATTATGAGTACACGAAATCAGCGAACACTGAGTAGAGTGGCAACCAACTACTAAAGTAGTAAAGGTGGACAGGTAGCCGTTGTTTTTCAATTTCTTTCTTTCTTTAACTAATTATTCTTTCTTTCACCACTTGGTTTAATTATCAGGTCTCTTTCTTGATCTCAAATGTTCCTCGTGGGAATAATCTTGATTGCAATCTTTTCCGAAGGGTAGAAGTCGCACGTGGTGCTCTCTTGGCCAGGAGAGTCCCCCGTGGTGGTCCTACACCCAGTCAACTACCCCAAGGCACAGACAGACGTAACGGTGACTACGGCACACGTGATAAACGCACGGGTAGCTACCCTGCATTGGCATGCGGTCAGTCATTTTCGTTAGCAGGTGTGCCCAAAGCACAACATGGAACCAGTATAGAGCATAGCCCTCTCAGTAACAGGGGCCTAACCCGTAAGAAGCAAATAGGGGTCTCGCCCCTCCACAGTTCACGCACCCTCACCTGACTACCTTGGTTTGCCTAGTAGGCCTAACAAGTTGGTGTAGGGTAGCTAGCTGAACCTTGGGTCTCGTGGGGTGGCTAGCTCTCTCCCTACACTAGTAGCTCTCCCCGGTACTGTATATGCGAGGGCCAAGAAGTCAGTACAGAGTGGCCAATCCTAACTCCGAGTCCAAACCCAAGGGCGGCTAGCTCTGCTCTGCACTAAACAGGGGGACAATCGCTCTCCTTGGTGCTCCGTACTCAAGGGCCAGCTCACTTCCCCAATCATATTCCCAGTTCCATTCCATTTATTTCCAAGAGCTCTACTCCTAATTCCCTGTAGGGTTCATGCTCATATTTCTTAGGCCAAGCCATACCAGGTTTCATCAATATAGAAACCTGGTATATTGATGTAACTCTATTCCATATTCAGTTTATTCACAGATAGCTCGTGTTTCCAACATTCACCTTTCCATTTCCAAATTATATACATGCAGCTCATTACGTCATTTCACGGGTACGACAGAAAGGTTACATTCAACAGTTAACTAACACAAATACTATATATTTCGCAGGCTGTTATTCATTTACAAGCAATTGTTATCATTCTATCTACTCATTCAAGACTGCAATTCATTCATTCAATATAGAAAATCCAGTATTTCTAGTCTTAGGATTCATGCCATATCCTAGGTTCTAATCATTCACTCCACACATGCAATTAGGTTGTAATTAAATTAAGGGGAAGCCACTCTACCAGTAAACCCAAGAGTAATGGGGGCTTGAACAGCAGGCTCACGTCCGTCAGCAAGCCCCGAACCCACAACGAAAACCAGTCCTATCACAAGGATCAATCACAAGAGAATACTCAGAACAATATAGAAAGCCTTCTAACAAGTAGAGGAAATCATACGAGAAACATCGGTATCTTAATTGTGGAAATTGGACCTCAAACGGACCCTAAACGGGTCAAAAATAGTGTTCCTGACTCAAATCAGACGTCTGGAACAACTTTTAGACGTCTTAAAAGAGTCCAGAGCCATACCTCAAGTTCTGCGCTACTCCTCAGACATCCAGGAACTCCATTGGACCGTCTGGACCCAGTTCCAGACCTCCGACCACCTCTCCGAATGTCTGGAAAGGCTTCCCATCATCTAGCCTTGCCCAGATGTCCAAAGTGCGTGGGAGGGTATGTCCCGTACCTTCCCGAAGCAACTCCTGTGTGAGTCAACCAAAATCTTCATCAAAAAGGCAAGAAACAGTGTCTTAGCGGAGTGGCCTGCAAGGCCATATCAGCAAAGGAGACATACCTTCGCGAAGTCTCCTCCTCAGATGTCTGGCACCACCTCCAGACATCCGCACCATCGTCTGACGGTCACTCCAGACGTCTGATTCTGGGAAAATCCCAGAACTAGAACCTGCTTCCACCTTCTCGTGCCGCGCGTGGCTGTGCTGCGCCCTCTCGCCTGTTGCTTCGACTGTAGCAATGTTGGGGAGGACCTCCCTGATGCACTCCACCTTGCGCACACTCCGCTCCGGCCGTAAGCTTACCGGTGAGTTCCCATGCAAGCTCGCAAGCCTTCTCTCCTCTCCTTCTCACGTTGCTCCTCCTCTCCTCTCACGCTGCTCCTTCTCTCCACTATTCTTGCTCGGCTGCTCTCACTGGAGGGTAGAGGAAGGTGGCTAGGAAGTGGGTGAAACGAGGGAGAGGAGGGGGACTTATATAAGGGTGTAGGGTTAGGGTTTTCGTCAGGCAGAAGGAGAGAGAAGAAGAAATGAGGGGCGCATACTATCTGCACGCAGCATGCACGCAGACGCAAGCTCGTACATGAAAATTTTGATTTTCAGACATCTGGAAATGAGTCCAGACGTCTTACAAGACATCTGATCTAAAGTCCGGACGTCTTAAAAATGCTTAACAGCACGGGTCTTAACAATATGTCCAAAGAAACTAACAATCAATTACATGCAAAAGTAGTAGAATTAGAGGATATTTATGAATACTTTGAGGATACTTTGAATAATTTAAAAACAACAACTAGGCTGAATACGAAATTTTGCAATAATATAAAAGCCAAGTTCAATAATAAAAAGAACACACAAAATAAATCACATGCACCTAGACATGCATGGATTTATCAAAAGGTCAAGAATCCTAAGAATTATAGATCTAACACTAAAATGATCTATAAACCTAAGGATTTGAAAGGTACTAACCATGAAGGACCCAAAAGAAAATGGGTAGCTAAAATAGATTTAATAAATTGTCTTGCAAGTCAAAAAGGACAAATGGATCCTAGACATTGGGTGTTTCAAGCACATGGCAGGACACTCCGACCTTTTTATCAAATGGACCAAAATCGAAGATGGAGGACACATCAAGTTGGGCGACAACAAATGTTGTCGCATTATTGGTGAAGGTACAATAGGAAACTCTTCTAAGCAGGTACGTAATGTTCTTTTAGTAGAAAACTTAAAACATAACCTGCTTAGTGTTAGTCAAATATGTGTTAATGGACGTGATGTTTTGTTCACTAAAGTTGGATTTAAAATATTAAAAGAAGGAACAAATATGATTTTAATTGAAGGATTTAGATATGAAAATATCTATGCTCTGCATTTTTCAAAAGAGAAGTATGTAAAATGTCTGCTTGCCTCCCATATTGAAGTAGATCTTTGGCACTATAAGCTAGGTCACATTAATCACAAACATCTTAATAGGTTAGCCAAAAATGAGTTAGTAAGGGGCCTACCTAAACTAACTTCTAAGAAGGATGTTTTGTGCAAGTCGTGTGAATTCGGAAAAATGCACAAAGCTTCTTTTAAACTTAAAGACTTAGTTTCAACAACACGACCTTTAGTGTTGTTACACCTTGATCTATTTGGACCAACACGATTTGAGAGTCTAAATCGATCAAAATTTTGCCTAGTTATTGTTGATGACTTCTTTAGGTTCACTTGGGTCATCTTCTTGAAACATAAGGATGACTCATTTGATTCCTTCCTAAGTCTTACTCGAAGACTTCAAAAGGAAAAATCATCCTCTATTCTTAGACTTAGGACTGATCATGGGGGTGAATTTGAAAATGAAAAATTTTCAAGTTTTTGTGTCAATTCTGGCATAACCCATGAATTTTCATTTCCTCGGGCTCCATCTCAAAATGGTGTTGTAGAATGCAAGAATCGCACTCTACAAGAATGCACCCGAACTTTGCTCTTGGAGTCTGGGCTTCAAAAATATTTCTGGGCAAAAGTAATTAATACGGCATGTTATGTTCTAAATAGAACACTTTTAAGGCATATTATTAAGAAAACTCCATATGAGCTTTATTATTAGAAGTCTCCTAGGATATCATATTTCAGGGTGTTTGGAAGTAGATGTTATTTATTAAACACCCGTGATCGGCTTGATAAGTTTGATGCTAAAGGTGATGAAGGCATTTTTATTGGCTATTCAGCAAGAAGCAAAGCTTATCGAGTCCTTAATAAAAGGACTTTTGTCATTGAAGAATCCCTGCATGTTTCATTTGATGAAACAAACTTAGGTGAACTGGAACCAAATCATTTAGATTCTGATGATGAATATACCCCCTTCATTGATGTATCAAAAATAGAAGATTCATGAAATGTACATGATCTTCCAAAAGAATGGGTACACCATAAGGATCACCCTTAAGAACAGATTATTGGTGATATTGAACAAGGTGTAAAAACCTGATCTCACTTTAGAGCAGCTTTTGTCCTTAATGCTTTTGTTTCACAACTTGAACCCAAGAAAGTTGATGAGGTATTAAAGGATGAATCATGGGTTGTAGCTATGTAGGAGAAGCTACTCCAATTTACTAGGAACAATGTATGGAACTTGGTACCTACTCCTGAGGGTAATTCCATCATTGGAACCAAGTGGGTGCTCTGAAATAAATTGGATGAATATGGTTCAGTGATAAAGAATAAAGCTAGACTTGTAGCTCAAGACTATAACCAACAGGAGGGTATTGACTTTGATGAGACATATGCTCCTGTTGCTCACTTGGAGTCCATACGGATGCTACTTGCCTTTGCAAGTGTAAAGGACTTCAAGTTATATCAAATGGATGTCGAGCGCTTTTCTTAATGGTTATATTAAGGAAGAAGTTTATGTTCATTAGCCTCCCGAGGTCGAGGACCCAGCACACCCAGAGCATGTATACAAGCTCAATAAGGCGTTATATGGACTTAAAAAAGCTCCCAGGGCTTGGTATGATAGTCTTAGGACCTTTCTTCTTCAGCACGGTTTTAGAATTGGAGTTGTTGATTCAACTCTTTTTGTAAAAGAAGAATGTAATGACATCTTATTGGTTCAAATATATGTCGACGATATTATATTTGGATCAAATAAGGAGTCCCTATGTCAACGTTTCTGTGAGACTATGAAGATTGAGTTTGAAATGAGTATGATGGGTGAACTCAATTTCTTTTTAGGACTCCAAATTCAACAATTAAACATAGGAATTTACATTAGTCAAACAAAATATGTTCTTGAAATTCTAAAGAAATTTGACTTTGAAAATGTAAATGGCAAAGAGACTCTGATTGCTCTATCTACTTCTCTTGGTGAAGATTTATCTGGTAAGAGGGTAGATGAAAAGAAATACTGGGGAATGAAAGGTTCACTACTATATCTCACAGCTTCTAGACCTGATGTTCTTTTTGCTACATGTTTATGCATGAGATTCCAGTCCGAACCTAAGGAATCTCATTTTAATGCAGTAAAAAGAATATTTAAATACCTAAACAGCACAAAAGACCTTGGTCTTTTCTATCCTAAAGCACGATCTTTAGATCTATTATCCTATGCAGACTATGCAGGGAGTCGGACAGACCGAAAGAGCACCAGTGGCACATGTCATTTTATTGGAGAATCTCTAATCTCATGGTTCTCTAAGAAACTGACTTGTGTTTCACTTTCTACAACTGAAGCTGAGTATATTGCAGCTTCACTTGCTTGCTCTCAAGTCATTTGGATGAGACAGACTTTGTCTGACTTTGGATTGATTTTTGTGCAATCCAAGATATTATCTGATAATACAAGCGCAATAAATCTATCCAAAAATCCAGTACATCATTCACGTACCATACCTATAGACATTAGACATCATTTCCTCAGAGATAATGTTCTTGAAGGCTCTATTCAATTAGAATTCATTGACACTCAAAACCAATTGGCAGACATCTTTACAAAACCTCTTACAGCAGAGAGATTCTGCTTTATAAGGAGAGAATTAGGACTTTGTACAATAAAAGAGATTCTAATCTAACATTTTGTTTGATATAAACTTTATTTGTATTTATGAAAATTCCTAAGGGCTTTTTTGCAAATTACCCATGCTTACTAAAAGAGGGGTAAAATGTAATATTTCTATATGTCTGGAAATACCAGGGTGTTGTTTGCAATTTGGTTACTTAACTTAGGTTGTTGATCACATTATTTTTTCAACACCTAAGTTGTCAATTTTTCTTCTCTCAACCACTTAAGTGGTCATGTGACAAGCACATGACTCATCCCATATAAAAGAGGTCAAGTGCAAACACTTGCCTCATTTCTTCACAACCAAACCCTAGTTCCACCATAAGTCCCTCCAAGCCCTTTCCAAGAAGAAGAAGAATCATCTCCAATCTTCATACCCTAGGTACATTCTTCTCTTCTCATCAAATCTTGTTTCCTTGATTCATTCTATATCATGTTTTTTGTTTCTCGTCGTCATTTCTACTGCTGCAATACACTTTCATCAGGTACCAGATGGTACCGGTACCCATCATCGGTACCGGTGCTAGCTGGGCGCAGCAGTGCCTGCTTTACAGAGCAGGTACCGATACTGAAGATGAGTATCGGTACTAGCTCATATTTCTGGTTGGGATAGAAACCAACTAGTATTGGTACCAATCACCAGTACCGGTACATGTAGGCTTAAATGTGTTGTTACTTGAACACATGATCTTTATCTCTAATTGTATTCCTATTTCTTGTTGTTGTGTTTTCAGATGGCACCAAAATCTAAAAGTAAGGGAAAAGCACCTCAAGATGCATTCCACAAGTTTTGCATCAGTGAGGATGCTAAATCAAAATTTTATTAGTATAAAGGCCTAAAACTCCATCACTGTAGGCCTTTTGAGTGGAAAGATTTTTCTCTATAAATCTATGAGTTCACATCCTGTCTTTCCAATCAGCATCTTATGCATTTCTTTGATGAGGCATTTTTTGCTGATGTTCCTGGAGTTTACCCTGACATTAATTGTTTAATTTTTGCTAATCTCCAAGAATAAGAAAATAGGGGCCATCTTATCTTAACATCCAAAGTTTTTGATCAAAAAATCACCATTACTCCTAAATTTTTATCAACCATCACCCAATGCCCTAATGAAGGTCATCCTTTTAACACACTTAAGGAGCAATTTCCTACTCACAAAATTCATGAAACTCTATTGCTACCTAATTGCCAGGGCAAAGCATTGGTTGCTCCCAACATGACTCTTCTTGCTCGTGTTCTTTTCCATACTTAGCATGGAATTTAAGGGCTAAAACTTCAGATTTTCACAAAATTCCCATTGACATTTTACCCTTAATTTATGCTATCATTACAGGATTTCTGGTCAACTGGAACACGATTTTCGTTCACTTTCTTAGACCTCATTACTGTGCATCAGCTTTACCCTTGGATATCTTGGTGTCTCACATATTTCATAAAAATAAAATTGATCTTTCTAATTTCACTCCTCTTAGAAAAGTGGTTTATTTCAAATGAACCACTCTCCGGAAAATTGGAGTGAAACCCGCTAGAGAGGAATCTACTAGTGAAGATGAAGAAGATGAAGTTGATCCAAATGCTCAATCTTCTTCTCATCCACCTCCTCAATCATCTTCGGCTTTTGTCCCCATTACCTACCCCTTTCCGGAAGTTGAAACTCCTTGGAAGAACCTATCTCATGAGTCTGGCACCGATCCCTACATAATCAACACTTTCAATTATATTGGTCAAAATTTAACTAATCTGAATTTTGCCTTCCGTCACATGTAACACAAATTTCATGATCTTTCTATGTTTCTTGAGTCTTCCTATGTTGCATCTTCCACTAAACATACCAAACAAAGGAAGTGGACTCAACCAAAAGCACCTCCAGCATACAGCAAAAGAAGACAGAAACACTTTCAAGATCCATCTTTTGTAGCAGAAAAAGAACCAATTATCAATGAAGATGAAGAAGAAGAAGACACAGAAGATGAAGAAAATGTTTCATATGAAGAAGACGATGATGATAATGATGAAGGCAACGACAATGATGATGATGATGTCGACGACACCAATGATGATGATGACAATGACGATGATGAGGGTGAACAACCACATATTAGAAAACGTCGTAGAAATTAGTTTAGTTTTTTAAGTATGTAAGATTATTGTTGATTGTATGAATCTTAACATTGTTAAATTTCTATGGCTCTTAATATTTATTTTATGTCATGAACTTTATCATGTTATGAAATTTGATGCTTTGTTTGATTATGTATTTATGCTTTGTTATGAAATTTGAACTTTTATGGTATTTGCTCAAATTTTTTTGCTTGCTTGACAAAAAGGGGGAGAAATGAAATGAATGAATGGATACTTCATATCTAAAATAGGGAGAGTTTAGTTTGAGGGGGAGGTTTTTTATTCTTCTCTTATTAAGTCTCCGTTTATTTTTAATATGAGTATCTTATTTATTTTCTCAACATCAAAAAGGGGGAGATTGTTGGACCCTAGTTCCATCTCTCTTCTATGTTTTGATGTTAACAAAACTGTTTTAAAATCTAATATGTTTATGAAGTGATTACAGGTCAAAAGAATTTGTGGATGCAAGCAAAAAGATTGCACATGAAGGAAGAAGTTTTTGAAGACTTTAGTTTTTATTGTATCTTAGAATTTTTGTATGTCTCCAAACAAGTAAAACATAATCTAGGTATTAAAATCAAAGTAGAGATAACTAGGTTACTCGGTTCTTAACTCAAAATCAACTCTTTCAAAACAAAGTCACCTAGAGTAGATTGGATTTCTCTAATTGATCTTTGGTACTTGCTCAGCACAAGTTTGGACCTAAGTTCCAAACTGTGAACATCAAATACCGGTACTCATCATGAGTACTGGTATCAAGTGGTCACAGTTTGTGAACAGGGTTTTAGCTTGGACCTTACAAGTACCGGTACTCATCATGAGTACCGGTACATGAAGGTCACAGGACCCAAGACTGTGCATTACAAGTACCGGTACTCATCATGAGTACCGGTACATGTAGGTAACAGGACCCAAGACTGTGCATCACAAGTACCGGTACTCACAATGAGTACTGGTATCCAGTGATTTAGCTATTCAGTACCGGTACCAACTAGCCGTTGTGACCAGTCTGAACGGCCAGTTTGCAATTAATCACAATTCTAATGTTCCTAAAATACCTTTAATGGCTAGAATTCGTGGGAGAGGTGATTAGTGGACTATATAAGCACTCTTTGAGTGTTCTTTTAGACACATCTCTTAAGAAAAAGCATACTCTTGCCTACACCTTCAATTCTCAATTTTCAAGTTGAAAGCGAGTTTGTTTTGTTGCATATCTTTCAAGGCATCTCACCATTTGCAATAAATCATCAAAGGCGATTGCATTTTTTCGTAATCAATCATTTGTTTTACGCCTTAGTTTTTCTTGTTAGATTTGGTTATACTTGTTATAAGATATACTCTTGTTGGAGACTTAGGAAATAGTTGTAAGCTTCTATTTACATTTTGCTTACACCTGTATCTTTATCTTTTCTTCAAATCTTGTAATTGGGTTGAGGTAACCCGTTAATTACCTCTGATATTAGTAAATTGATTTCCTCTGAGTTGAGGGAATCGGGTTAAAAATCCTAAGTCAGGAGACTTGGGTAGTGGAGTACCCAGGTTAGGGGAACCATTATACATCTTGTGCCTTTGTTTTTGTTGTTTGATTTGTCTTGCAATTTTTTATTTCCCACACTATTCATCCCCCCTTCTAGTGTGCTTATGATTTACAGATCCTACAACTATGTGGAGGTATTCATGGATGACTTCTCCATTTTCGGAGATGATTTCGCATCTTGTCTTGATAACCTCACCAAGATCCTGAAACGGTGTATTGAGGTAAACCTAGTACTTTCCTAGGAGAAAAGCCATTTCATGGTGAAGGATGGCATTGTACTAGGGCACAAGATCTCCAAAAATGGACTCGAGGTCGATCGGGTTAAATCAGAGATTAGGGCACAAGATCTCCAGAAATGGACTCGAGGTCGACCGAGCTAAATCAGAGATTATCTCCCACTTACCACCACCTATCTGGGTCAAGTAGATTAGATCATTCTTGGGTTACGTCGGCTTCTATCGGAGATTTATATTCTATTTCTCAAAAATTGCACGGCCTTTGACGAATCTCCTGGTTGCCAATGCCCCATTTGAATTCGACACCTTATGTCTCAGCACCTTTGAGACTTTACGAAGCGCTATCTCTGATTCACTGATTCTCCAACCACCTGACTGGTCGCTCGATTTTGAAATGATGTGCGACGCATTTGATTTGCCATCGGTGCTGTTTTAGGCCAACGTCAGGAGAAACAACCCTTTGTCATATACTATGCTAGCAAGATGATGAATGAGGCTCAGCGCAATTACATTGTCCCTGAAAAAGAACTGCTAGCAGTAGTATTCGGGTTGGAGAAATTCAGATCGTATTTATTAGGGTCCAAGGTCATCATCTTCACAGACCACTCCGCCCTCCGGCACTTGTTGGCAAAGAAGGATGCCAAACCACGGCTCATTAGATGGATCCTTCTATTGCAGGAATTTGATATCGAAATTCGCGACAAAGCTGAAAGACAGAATGTTGTGGCAGATCACCTATCCAGGCTGGACCCAGACCACATTCCTTATTCACTGCCTATCCACTATTAATTTTCAGATGAATCTCTTTTGGCAGTTCATTCCATTGAGTTTCCCTGGTATGCGGATCTCATGAGCTACCTTGCCACAGGCAAAATTCCCGCGAACCTATCCAAGGACCAAAAACTCAAATTCACTATAGAAGCCAAATACTACCTCTAGGATGACCCACTGCTCTTCCGCATTGGAGTGGATCAGATTATTTGAAGATGCATTCCAGATTCTGAGATCCCCAGTGTGTTATCTTTTTGCCACAACGATGCTTGTGGTGGCCATTTCTCAAGGCGGAAAATCGCTACAAAAATTTTGCAGTCGGGATTTTTCTGGCCAACCATCTTCAGAGATACACACGAATACGCCCAACACTGCAAATGATGCCAGTCGGTTGGTTCTATGACCAGGAGAGACATGATGCCACTCCAACCATCATGGTCGTAGAAGTGTTCGACGTCTGGGGCATCGATTTTATGGGCCCTTTTCCAAACTTGCATGGCTTCGAGTACATATTACTAGCCGTTGCCTACATCTCGAAGTGGGTCGAGGCCATCCCGGCGAGACAGGCTGACCACAAGACCATCATTTCTTTCATACAACAGAACATCTTCGCGAGATTCGGAATACCCCACGCTCTGATTAGCAATGGGGAAGCCACTTCTTTCACGCCCATTTCAGGTCGTTGTTAAAGAAATATGGGGTACATCACCATATAGCCACCCCATATCACTCGCAGACCAATTGGCAGGCTGAAGTGTCTAACTGTCAGATCAAGCTGATTCTCCAGAAGATGGTTAGACCAGACAGGAAGGATTGGTCCGATAAATTAGTTGACACACTCTGGGCATATCGGACTGCATACAAGGGCCCACTCAGAAGGTCACCATATCGCATGGTATATGGCAAGGCCTGTCACCTTCTTGTAGAGCTGGAACTCCGCACCTTTTGGGCGATGCGAAAATGCCACCTTGACCTCAATGCAGGAGGTCAAGAGCGGAAACTCTAGCTCAGCGAATTAGAATAGATCCAGCGGGAGGCCTATGAGAATGCATTGATATACAAGGACAAGACTAAGGCCTTTCATGGCCACCACATCCGGAGGAAAGAATTCACGTCGAACCAATGAGTTTGGTTGTTTGATTCACGACTGAAACTGTTCACAGGGAAGCTCAAGTCCAAGTGGACTGGCCCGTATATTGTGATCCATCCATATCCTAATGGGGCAATCCAAATCAAGGACCCAAAATCTTGGCATATCTCCACGGTTAATGGCCAGTGCCTCCAGCCATTTTTGCCCAGGAACCTCCTCCACCTGACGAGATTGTCCATCTTATTGAGGATGTGTGATTGAGTGCTCACCCAGCTGGAAGCATTAAACTCAGCACATATAGAATAGCATATATCCCACATTTCACCATCATCTATACATAACCATTTTTATACATAGCATATTTCCTTTTCGTATATTGCATGCTAGCAGGTTGGCCGGTGCTGAATGTATATTTTCAGGAGCAATTCCAGGTGACTTCTATCCACTCATCCTCTATCAGATTTATTTTCTTTTATATTCATGCATGAAGACATGCAAGAACTTAGGCATGGGGGGGTAGATACAACAAAAATGAAAAATTTTCATGCCAACACTTAGGAAAGCCTCGGAGCTACATGTAAAATGCACTTTAGGACCATAAATAAATGAACAACCGACTCCACCTCCAGTGCTCGCATTGGAGCTAGAAATCGTTCGCAATAACCATTTTCGACTCACCCGCTCAACTATTGTTCTAAATTTAGGGTTAAGCTGATTGTAACCCAATATGGGAATTTCACGAAGTATAAATTATACGAGGTTAATTGTTCATAGCATATATACATATTGCATTCATGAATAAGATTATTTTATTAAGAGAATGCATTAGGATTTTATCCTCTAGTTGATTCCTGTAATCTGGAATCCAGTACAGCTTTTCACACACACGTAGAATTTGCAATGGATTCACGGTGAAGGCTGATAAACATCTTCAATCTGTCAAGAAGAAGCAGTGCTTCTTTTCCTAAACCCCTGGATAGTGTTTTGGGAGTCAAGCAGATTTTCCTCCAAAAATCCACCAAATAGTGTGAGATGAGAGTAGAGTGTACTGGTTCTCTAAGATTAGTGCAAGGAATCTGAAATCCTAGAAAATTAGGTGATGATACTCTGAGTTTAGATAGTTTTCACCCTCGGTTCCCGCATATACATTTTTGTGCGAAATTTTGAGAGCCACCAAATAAGGCAAATATGCAGAGTGCATGTTTTCATAAAACTAAGGCTAAGGTGGATGGCTACGACCATTCTTTCCGGAATCCTCGGCTGAAGGAGGGTATTGATGTCATGGTCAAAAATACACCGTCCTATCCATCTCTCTCAGTGCCGTGAGTAGGCACTTCCACCAAATAAGCCACCCAATGTCTCTTGAGTACCACCAATCCCTGATAATGCCTCCTCAATAAAGTTCATGGATGTGTTTTATATAAGAAAAAATGAAAATGATGAAAAGAAAGAAAAAAAATTAGAAAAAGAAGAAAAAGCAAAGAAAAGAATGAATATTTAGTGTTTATTTCATTGAGGCAATACCACCAAATTGAGATCCACCAAATATGGTCTTAACCTATTTTTTTTGTGTTTTTGACCGCTCGAATACTGGCTGAGGAATTTCGACTTAGTGTTAGGGTTATGAGAACTCAATTAAAGTGTTAATCCTAGTGAGACCACCAAATATAGATCATATGCATGAATTTGGTGAGATTGTGAGCTCTACGAAAAAGAAAAAGAGTAAGAGAGAATAGATACAAAGGAATCAAAAGGGAGCATAGTTTTTCTTGTCTTTCCCAGAGTTAAGTTACTTAGTAGTCTGGGAATTTAGATTCTGTAGTACTAGTCTCTATGTAGCACCAAGTGAGAGTGAGCCACCAAATATTAATCTTTTCCCTTAGAGATTCTCTACCTAAGCCGAAAGCTGGGGTGGAATTCATAGAATATTTTGAATACCCCGAGGGAAGAAGTCCACCTATCCCGCTAGAATTTTTACGAGGGGTCAAGTACAGGCTTTAGAGGTGAATTAGTTTTTCACCCGAATCCGTTGCAAAAGCTGCATAGCTGCACTTTCACGATTGTCTGGATTTCTAGAGCATAGGATGAAAACAAAAAGGAGAAAAATCTCTATGCATACACTTGATAAAATAATCAGTCCCTTAGGGACCCTTGTTGTAAATAATTTAGTCTTGCATTTGCTATGGACTAGAAAGATTTAGGCATGAGGGCATGATTGCACAGCAATCATAGGTCTTAATTGACCTAAATTAAGCTAGAACTTAGCATAAGTTAGGGTAATTCATGCATGCATAAGCATTGTCTGCATCTGCACTGCTTTTCTTTAGCTAGGCATGAAATAATGTTATAATGTGTTGATTAAGTGGATTATGTCGATTGCAGGCAATAAGTTGATCAGGAGCTAGATCTAGAGTAGGATTTGAAGCTAGATCAGGAATAATAGGAGTTGTAGCAGAGCTGGAGTAGAAGGCCTAGTTTAGATGTAGGAATAATAATGTAAGGGAGTTAAAGGTTTTCTATTCTATTAAGTAGGAATAAAGTAGTAAAATGTGAAGAGCTTAGGTCCATTTTAGCCCTAGGATAGCCTAGAGACTTCTCCAAGCCTTAGCCGCCCTTAGATTAGGTCACAACACCCTAGGAAGCCCTAAAACCCTAGTTCCAACCCTTATCTCGACGTCCAGATAAGTTATAGGACATCCAAGACCCTTAGCCATCTCTCGCATACCTCAAACCCACTTCTACAGTGTTATTAGACGTCCAGACACTTTGTCAGACATCCAATTTCTGTAGAATACCCAAAACAAAACCTTGATTTCCCCCTGACTCAGATTGGACGTCCAGAACTGATGTCTGGACTTTTGATTTTTGAGTATAAGTCGTCTGATCACATTATTGGACGTCTGATACTGGTCTCCAATCCCTGTTTTGAGATTCAAGTCTTGATCTTGGATCTCTAGCTCCCTAGACCTAATCCCAACCCCATAGGATCCTAAATTAAGATGTCCTAACCCTAGTACATCACCTCTAGACCTACCTAAGAACCTCATTAGGTCCTCACCAAACCCAATTGATATATATCAAAGTCAATTACCTTCAGTTAAGCCAATTAGACTCTTTGAGTCCAATTGAGCTTAGATCTCAACCCACACAAGTTCAATTGGACTTGGTGAGAGTCCAATTGACCTAAACCCAACCTAATTGAGTTATTTCACTCTCAATTAGGTTCACACTCATTTAATTAAACTTAGGTTAAGTTTAATTGCATTTTCCCCTTAGCAATTAGGGTTTGTAACCCTAATTCAAGACATACACCTACCCAAACCCCTTAAGACCTAACCTAAACCTCTTAGACACCTAGAGCATGACCACACACACACACACACCCATTCACGCACAAACACTTCTCTAGAGTTCTCTATAACTCTCTTGAAGTGGCGCCACCTCTTGGTTACCAAATTTAGCAACCAAGAGGCATTCAAATTGAGATCCACATTTTTTGGATCTCAAAAACTACCTCTATCCTCTCATGGCCGGCCACTCTTGGACTCTATCTAGAGAGTTCCACACCTCTCTAGAGAGAGGCCCTTGAGTCTATAAAAAGATCCCATGGGCGGCCAAGTGCACCCATTCACATCCCTTGGCTTCCATTGGCACCACTCACTCCATTGGCTCCATGCACGCCCACCTCCACCTAGGTTAGCCACCCCATCTCCACGAGCTCACCATCACCATGAAGGACATCATGCCAGGATGCTGGATCACTGCTCCCTCTCTCCAAGGGTCGGCCTAAGCTACATTGGCCGCCCCTCATTCTCCTCCCGACCACTCCAAGGCCATCGGGGACCACCCCTGAATGCCCTTCCGTTCTACTGGATTTAATTTATGCCCTTCATAATTTTATTTCTTTCTATTACTACTTAGTAGCATAGTCTTTATTCTCCACTAATGATGCATGCAAAATCCTCCCATTGATTCTTGTATGCAGTCATTTTCTGGTAGCTAGATTTAAATTCCAAGCATTTCTGTATAAGCTTTCCTCTATAGTTTTTGTTGTAAACAACTCTCCCATTGAATGAATGAAAAATACTTTTATATATTTATCTCCATGTTTTAAAATCACCATGAGCTTATTGATTGCTATCATATTTGCGTGATTCAAGTTGCCTGTTTCTAACTCCTAATATTCTTGCAACTAAGCATGTCGTACGTAAATACGTAATAATCACGAACCAGCATGCGATTCTAAACAAAGTAGAGCGGAAAAAAGATCGATTTCAAAAGTAAAACAAACGCCTCCTAGAGACGAACGACCGGGACTCAAGTTTCATTATTTTTACAAACTTAATTTTTGACGAACATTTTTGCACAACTATACTATGATTCCGACGACTTTCAAAATGCACGAAAACAGCTCTGTCAGACAACCGCACAACAACCACACCAGGGCAGGTAATTTCTCATTAGCCCTCTCTCTTAATCTCCTCAATTCTGAAAAGGAAAAACAAAGAAAAAATTAATTTGGGGATACCTGCTTTCCATATCTATCTAATCCACCAAAGTTGCCTGATTTTGATTTCAACACATTTCGAATTGTGCATCCATTTAAGGTAACTAGGGCTAGCACCTTCTTGATTGGGCCTAGATACCATCTTTGTGGCAACTAATTGGACCAATTAGAGCCAACTTAAGGATTCCAATTTAGGGTTTTAGAGCCACATCTTCTCTAAGCAAGAATCAAATTTTCCAAAAAGAGGTGTGCCTAAGCCTTGATTGAAAAGACTTATCCAAGAGAAACCCTAAAAATCAAGCTCTTAAGTTCACTTGAACCCTAAAAGAAAGGACCTAAAGCTCTCAAAAGACAAATAGGTGAAGTTGACCCCTTGAGTCAATCAACCTTGAAATTAGGTCACTTTTGCACTCAAAATATCTAATGTTCAAGTGGAACCCTAAGCACCTTTGATTTTAATTAAAAGTGGTAGACTTAAGAGGTCAAGGTCCCCATTCTGGTCTACCTGGAATTACAATGACAAGAGAGGTTGGGTGGGGGAAACCCTGTAACTCGTGGGGATGCTTTACCGTGTAGGGTTCTTTGTGGGACTCTCCCTCTCTGGCTGGCCAGGTATTTCTCAGGTGGACGGCTTTTCTAACTAAGGGGTATCATCTGCCCTAAATCTCTGTAGTCATAAAATTTTTTTTGGGTGTCTCGATTGGGTCTAGCACATTCTAATCTCGTCTAATCCTTCAGTGCATGTTTGGTAGGAGGTCCTTGAGGCCATCCTTAAGACCTCCTTTAGAAATCCACTCTCACCGAGGCCAAGCCTCGACACTCGTGTTTGTGCAGTAACCCCACCACATAGACCTCTCCTCTGATTCACCAGAACCAAGTTCTCCTTCTTCCATCATGGCACAACCTATTGAAGAAGAGAACAACCTTGAACACCAACTCCAACGCTTGAATGATCTATTCCAGAACTTTGTAAACCTGCCACAGCTTCCTATGATGCGAGATCACTATAATCCAGCTGCAATGGCAATCGAGCCTCGAGTCCAAATCCCAGCTGAAGGTCCTGATTTTGAACTCAAGCCCAACATGATTCATGCTATTCCAAAGTTCCATGGGCTCAACTCCGAGGATCCCTTCCAGCACATCAAACAACTCAACTATCTAGCCTAGACCTTCGGGTCAGATGTACAAAATCGGGATATTCTACTTATGAAGATGTTTTCCTTTTCCCTCATGGACAAGGCAGCTCATTGGTATCAGACTCAGATGTGCCCGATCAACACGTGGGATGAACTTCAGTCTGAATTTTTGAAAAAGTTCTTCCCCGTTGGTTGGACAAATGCCTTGTGCCACCAGATCACTCACTTCACTCAACAATCTGGAGAACCTCTTCATGAGGCATGGGACCGATTCTTGGATCTCATGCGAAACTACCCCCTCTACAGAGTTCCTAAATAGGAATAAGTCCAGTCTTTCTACCAGGGACTCCGTGAAGACATTCGATTATTCGTCAATGCAACCTGCGGAAGGAATATCATGGGTCAACATGAAGACACTGTGTGGGAGATTCTCGAGAATATGTGCGAGAACTCCATCAATAATGAATCCATGGGCTTATTCGACCAGACGAATGCTTGCACATCAACGAATCCTAGGGGAGCACATGAGACGCAGGGCTTGTCCGCATCCGTCGACTTGGAACTAATGGCCAGTTGGTAAAAAAAAAAGACAAGGTCTCTATCATAGAGAAGAAGGTGGACGAGCTGACTCGACATCTATAGCGAAACACCTCTGTAAAAAATCCATTTTCACAGCCACCTCTTGGGAGGGAAACTGTGCAGAACATCTATCACTGATCTTCTTAGGAGATGGACCCATATCCACCCCCGTCTGACTCTAGAATCAGAGGGACCTTCGATCCGATTTACTCTAGTTGGGGGAACTCTAAACCCTCGTACTCTAATTTTCCTGAGGTTCCTCAGACCTGCGAGGACCTCAACGCCATCCAAAATGACCCATTCTCCAATACCTATAACCCTGAATGGCAGAATCATCCCAACTTTTTGTGGGCAGGAAATATATAGATTGAAAGACCACCTTATCAACCCCATCCACAAGCTCCTCGTCCATATTAGCCACCTCAGCCTCGGCCCAACCCCACCTATCAATCTGGGCCAAACTAAGTAGATTAAATGACTCTTATCCTTCAGACTCTGGTTGACATTCAGAAGACAAATGCAGCTATACAAAAACAACACAAGGACGAGATCACAGAGGTTCGTAATCAACTCGCCCAGATGGCGAACTCTCGCCAACCTGGCACACTCCCTTCGCAACCTCTGTCGAATCCAAATAACGTGCCGACATAGAGGTGAGTTATCAACCCAAATTCGGGCTATGCCCACATGATTTATCAGGCCCCTTCTGTTCCATCACCCGACGGGATAGAAGCTTCAACATCTTATGCGGGATTTCAACAGCAGCCACCTATTTTACCAACCCCAAACCAAAATCAGGCAGGACTAAACTCCATAACAACTCGTAGTGGTAAAATAACTCAAGACCCACCTTATCCAAGCCACTCTAAGCCTAGTAGTAACCTAGGCCCTAGGATAGTTATCCAGGACACCCCTATCCTAGATCAAGAACCTGGACCTATTCAAGAGGAAGCAACCAAGGTTCCATTTCCCGAGGCCTTAACCAAGGGAAAGAGGATAACCAAACCTATGGCTCCTGAGGAGGATCTAGTCAAGCTCTTTGAACAAGTCCATATAAACATCCCCTTGATGGATGCAATCCACCACGTACCGGCTTACGCATGATTTCTGAAAGACATGTGTACACCCAAGCATAAGTCGCAAACCAAATGTGGGAGCCTGATTGTACTGTCAAAGCAAGCCAGCTCTGTAATTTTGAGAAAACTCCCACCTAAGGTTAAAGACCCAGGTACTCCCCTGATTTCATGTACTATTGGTAATACCCAATTCAACAGAGCCTTTTTAGATCTAGGTGCCTCCATAAACCTAATACCTACATCCCTCCTTGACAACCTTGAAGAATCTGAGCTTAAACCAATAGAGGTGATGTTTCAGTTAGTTGATCGATCCATGAAGTCACCTAAAGGAGTACTCGAGGATGTCATCATTAGGGTACAAGATTTCTATTTCCCAGTGGATTTCATAGTCTTGGATATGGATGCACCTAAAAACTCAAGGGATACACCGATTACACTAGGGAGACCTTTTCTGGCCACTACTAGGGCCAATATAAATTGTGAGGAGGGCCAAATAGAACTGAAATTAGGGAACCAAACACTGAAGATTGACATCTTTAAGTCCCAACAAGGGATTCATTGCAGTGTTGTAGAACAAATATGTGATATCAAGGTTGTGGTTGATGAATCTTATATCGAGGATAACCTAATTATTTCATATCAACTACAAGAAGCTCAAAACCCACAAACAGAGGAGTCTGACCCTGATCTAGATACACCCATAACTCCTTCCCTTACTCCTGACACACACCCTGAACCACCCGCTGCTGCTAATAATCCCGTTCTGGAACTCAAGCCTCTTCTCAACCATCTGAAATACATCTTTTTGGGTTCCAATCAGACATTTCCTGTGATTATAAACTCTAGACTCACACCTGACCAGGAATCCCATCTGATTATTGTTCTCTAGCAACATCATAGAGCCATTGGATGGACTCTCAATGATTTAATTGGTATCAGCCCCTCTTATTACACACACCGCATCTACACCGAAGAGGGCACACGACCTTCGCGGGAAATGCAGAGACGTTTGAATCCTAACCTGCAGGAGGTTGTGAAAAAGTAGATCATTAAGTGGTTAGATGTAGGGATCATCTAACCGATCTCCGATAGTCGATGTGTGAGTCTAATCGAAGTTGTGCCTAAGAAGGTAGAACTCACCGACATCATGACTAAGATCGGAGAAGTCATACCAACCCGTGTGGCTAACTCGTGGAGAGTCTACATAGATTACAGAAGACTCAATTCCTCCATGAAAAAGGATCATTTCCCACTACTGTTTATTGATCAGATCCTCGAGAAATTAGTAGGAAGTAGGTTCTTCTATTTTCTGGATGGGTACTCTAGTTATAACCAGGTGGCAATCCATCCTGAGGAGCAAGAAAAGACCACTTTCACTTGCCCCTTCGAGACGTACGTGTTCCGAAGGATGCTGTTCGGTCTCTGCAATGCACCCACAACTTTTTAGTGCTGCATGCTTGCCATATTCTTAGATATGGTAGGTGGTTATCTAGAAGTCTTCATGGATGACTTTTCGGTATTCAGAGCATCAATTGACGATTGCCTCCTGCACTTGGTTCAAATCCTCAGGCGGTGCATTAACGTGAATCTGGTTCTTTCCTGGGAAAAGAGCCATTTCATGGTGCTTGAAGGAATTGTCCTGGGACATCTTATTTCAGAGAAAGGCATCCAAGTCGATCGAGCCAAGGTGAACTTGATTTCCAAACTCCCGATGCCTAGCTAGATCAAGGATATCCGATCTTTTCTGTGGCACATCAGTTTGTACCATTGATTTATCCTTGATTTATCAAAAATTGTGCGTCCCCTGACCACTCTTCTCTCTAAGGATGTACCTTTTGAAATCTCCATGGAATGCACTCAAGCATTTGAAATCCTCCATGACCAAGTTACCCAAGCCCTGATCCTACAGTCCCCGATTAGTCTCAACCCTTTGAGATCATGTGTGATGCATCTGATTTCGCTGTAGGAGCAGTACTAGGGCAGAAAATTGACAGGAAACCAATGTTCATTTACTATGCTAGCAAACCACTTGATGAGGCTTAGCGTAACTACATAGTTACAGAGAAAGAGTTGCTAGCTATAGTATTTTCCCTAGAAAAATTCAAATCTTATATCCTGGGTTCCTGTGTCATTATCTACTCAGATCACACAGCTGTGAGGCATCTCCTTGCAAAGAAGGACGTGAAACCTCGATTAATCCGCTAGATCTTGCTGTTGCAAGAATTTGATCTCGAGATTCATGACAAGGTAGGAAAACAGAATGTGGTAGCTGATCACTTATCCCACCTTCCTTTTGAGATCATCGACCCTTCCAAACCCATCATGGAACATTTTCTTGATGAGCACCTTCTGACTATCAATACAGGGCTTCTGACGTGGTCTCGTGCATGTGTGTTAAGAGGTGTCGTTATAGTTGCACTTGATACGTCAGTTTTGAAAGAAGTAAACGGAGGTGAGTCCGAGTGTCGGTCTCAGGGAGGCATGGAAATTAGATTTTGTTTACCACTTGTCACGAAAAAGGCAGAGTTTTGCTCGAGAAAGAGACGGTTTCAAAAAGCGAGAGATAGAGAGAGAGTTTAGGGTTAGAAAGCTCTTGGTTTTGATCATGCACTTTAAACAGAAATTAAAATGGCGACTAAACGGAAAATAATTTCATTAAACATGCATTCATAGTTCATGATTTACAACATTAAATACATGCTTCAACAAAAGTAAATGAAAGCTTAAAAGAGAGAGAGAGAGGTAGAGAGAGAGTGGAGAGCGACGAGGCAGCCACGGCGATGGAGGAGGCTCCGTCGGCGGCTCGTCGTCTCCGACGATTACAAGAGTGCCTAAAGCTAGCTAGGAGAGGAGTGGAGTAGTTGCAAGTGGGAGAGTATGCCTTGAATGGTGGTAGAAGGGGGTTTAAATAGAGTTAAGGGCTTCCTAAAAGAAGAATGTGCTTTAGCGACATCCAGAACGTCACTAAAACCGCTTCCAGATACGTCGGTGAAGCCCTCCTGCCGTCGGTCCGCTGCCCGCCCCGCTCTCTCCCCATGCGCGATCCGTGGACGTTGAACGAGAGCCATCCGATCGAAGATCGGACGGCTGAGATCCTCCCGCGCCCGCGCTGAGATCGTGCCTCGGGCGCGCATGCGCACGCGCATTTCCGCCTGGTGTGAGCGTGCGCGTGGGCGCTCGGGAGCTGTCATCGTGCCGCGTGGCGCGATCTTGGCCGCTCGCTGCTGATCGGGCGGCCCAATTTTGCCGCGCCCTTCGCTCGCGCTTGATTTCTGCTCCGCGCGATTCGAACGCGCGTCGCTGCGATGCAGGCGTGCGCGCTAGCCGTTGCACCACGCCCGCGCTTTGTCGCGGCGACCGTGGGCGAGCACGCAGATCTTGGCCGTTCGATCGAAGATCAACGGCCGAGATTCGTCCTTGGCTGGCTTGAGGGCATGCGAGCGGTGGGGGTGAGGCGACGTGGCGCTTTCTGGGTCGTTGATCTCCAAATCAACGGTCAGAATTTCTTGGGCCCATTGTGGGAGCTCCGGATGTCGGATTTGGCTGATCTTGAGTCCGTTGGACTCCGTTCGTCATTCTGAATCCATCCGTGTCGTCCGATTGCTCATCTGGGGCCTGCTTTGACACATGCTTTACACAAATGGCCATTAATGCAGTTTATAAGCAATCTTGGTACTTGATGCATGCAATGCTCCTATTCTACTTTATGTTGTGCCTTTTATTCTAAAGATGGGCCATATTCAACATAATTACTACCCCCTTGCGCGGTGTTATCATACCCCCATGCTTACTCCTTGATAGTCCCTAGCAAGGTTTATTCTAGCCTTTATTTCTTTGGAGAATTCAAGAAGTAATTGCTTAGGCACTTCATTACTTGTCAATAAAAGGAAATATACGAAGATCTTAATCTACAAAGACTAAGCAGCGCTTGGGTGTCTGCCAAAATACGAATCGCCCGAATCCTTGCTTTGTATATATAACTATACATATGTATACGTATATATCTATATATGTCTTTTTAGAATTTTTGGAATTCAGTGTGGGTTGGTAACTTTTTACGGCTACCCAACCCACCCAAAACTCGGTCAAACCCTAAGTGCTAAGCATCTTGGTGTGAATGTTGTGATAGACTCACTTAACGGTAATTGAGGCAGACTTCGAGTTTCTACGCCTCTAGGTGACCGGAAAAGAAAATAAATTTTTGCCTGAAGGTGTATTTGTTCGATTGGTAGCTTTCTCCCTACGTTCATTTTACTTGGGGTCAACACAAGGATTTTCCAGTGTATATCTCCCCGGCTTTTACTACTTCCCCGCTTCATCCTTAGGTGTTTTGGTCTTTTTTGTGCAATTATTGAGCTGGGCTCTGGACAACCGACCAATGGGCTGTTACCCACGATCACTTGCCAGCCATACTTGTGCGGTGAAGTGTGGTTTATTTTCTTTTCTTCTCTCATATTTTTTTTTCGTAGGTGGCTTCCCTAATCTCAAATGTACCTAGAGGCAGCGAAAAAGAAATGACCTGTGGCTGGGTTCTGGACAACCTGCCAATGGGCTATTACCCACGACAACTTGCCAGCCATACCACCCTAGAGAGTTCATTTGCTACCCAATTTCTGTCAAAATCTCCGAGAAGTGAGTCTGTGCAAAAATGTGTGTAGATGCTTAGACTCGAAGTTTTCCTGAGTTAGAGGGTGAGTAGATAAGTCGTATACTTATTACCTTATTTATTAGGTGGATTAGAATAGCTTAAAGTTGCAAGGATTCACCGCTAAATCCATATTTTAACGGACACTAGGGCTGATTAAGCCTGAAGGCCTCAAAAGTCTAAGTGTTTAAGTTCTTTTTGTATTATTTCCCACTATTGACAAGTTTCTGATGCATAAGTTTTTCTTCCTAAATTCAATTTTTTTTAATCAATTAATTTATTCATTCAGACTGATTAATTAAGCTCAGGATTATACAATTTACCATGCCCCCCATGCTTAAGTTGGACAATGTCCTCATTGGCAGATGCATGGATGCAGAAGGGTTCAAAAAGATAGTACCTGAGTGACGTAAACTACCAGATCAGTCTGAATCCGCTGGGTTGCCTCCCAGGAAGCGCTGAGTTTAACGCCTCCAGCTGGGCGGTGCACAAATAGGAATGGTTTGGGTCAAGGAGATATGTTCAAAATTAATCAGACCCAAAATCAGAAGTCCACAGATGCAAATAAGGTTGTGGTGGAGTCCCGTTCCTAAGGGGCGGGAATTCTGTATCATGCATGCCCGTGTCAGAACCTCTCTTAGTTTGTGGGCATGCAAACAAGTTGTTGTGGATGAATGCACCCCAAATATGACACGCCAGACACTAAAGATGTAGGTTTTATATTCAGCTTGTGTCCCCATAAAATTGTAATCCATCGAAAATGTATCAATTCCAGTGCATTCGGGTTGCAGGATTCTTATTCTGGTAGGGCAGGTAACAAAGTCCAGAGTTTCATACTGAGCCCTACAACCAAGCATGAGGCCTCTCTCCAAAGACGAATCCATCTCTCCCGCAACTATGGTTTCATTGCTCATTTCCTCCAAGCCCTTGATCTCAAGAATATTTTCTTCAACCTCCTCTGTATCAGATTCACTGTTTTGGAGTACATTAGAGGTAGGGTCAATTTCATCCTCTAGATCATATTCTTTCTCTCGGCCTTCCTCCAAATTTTTGATGGGGATTCTAACCGATTCATAATCAATTTCTTTGAAATTGTAACTCCATTCCCCATCTCCGACGTTGGCTGCTACTCCCACCGAATTACTTGTCTTAGGCCGATTAGATTTAGATTCCAAGGTCTCTCCCCTCACCTTCTCAGTTTCCTCCTGATGTTTGTTCTCAATGCTCCCTAAATTGTGTTCCAAGGAATCCTTACTGTCCTTATCCACTAAGCTATACAACTCCTGAGAGGTATCAATGGTGGATTGAACCAAATCAGGATGACTGGGTGTAGTCCAATTGATCATGGTAGGTCCTTGCTTTATGAATTCCATGAATGGCATTGTGTGCAACAGCTTTCTTTGGCCTTCTTCCCCCAATTGTTGGAACAACTCCAACATGGCATGTTGCCCTTTAACCAATTCTTGATTCTGTCTGTGTAGTTTTAACTGGAGGTTATCAAGAATTGACATGGTGTCATTTGGTGTCCTTTGGATTTCCTCCTTGAAATCCAGGTTAAGAGAGTATGGTTGAGGTTGTGGATCAGAATCCATATTGGTGTTTAGGTTCTTGGGTGGGTCCACTATTCTATCATGTTCAGGGTCCAGTTCTTCAAGAGGAACCATTCTCTGTTTGGTCCTACTCTAGAATAGTTGAGGTTCTAAGTCCTCCTCCCAGTCAGATTCTTCATCAGGGGACCAAATCAAAGGTTGATGATCCTGGGCTTGCCTAGATTTCTGATCATTTTCTGATTTCCATTTGTCTAGAACTCCTTCTAATCCAAAGGTCAAGTAGGCAAGGTTGTTGAATTCAGATGACCTTTCTTGGTTATTATCCTGAGATGGGTAGGGTTCTTGGTGTTCTCCTAAAGTGTAGGTCCTATCACAGTAGAGCAGGTCAGACCTAAATGAGGAGGCATCGTGAGGACAATTGAGATATGGAGCCCCATGATTTGAATCATACCCTTGGGTGGCTATGTTGGTTGTATTCCAATAAGAGGTTGGTGCGGTTTGGTCATAGTTGGGCCAAGAGGGATATTCAAGGTTGTACCCCCAACTTGGTGGTTGGTTAGCCCAAGTAGGCTGTGGGTATGGTCCACTTGGGTTAGCATACAAATCCTGTTGGGGGTAGTTTGGGTAAGATGGATAGGCATTGAAATCCATGGTTTGGAAGAAATGGAGGGATGTGGGAAGAACAGATGCAAGAGAGTTGTGTCCTCAACCAAGCAAACAAGCCTAGTCCTTATGGTGTATTCCTTAGAAGACCTAGAAATCTCACAAAGGTTGATTAAGTCCGTAAACACTGGACTCCCCTTCCCGAGGTTAATCTAGCCAGGTTGATTACGAGGGGATTGCAGGGAAGGTTCTTCCTTTGGCTTGCGCCTCCGGTTCCATAGACCCCACAACCGCGGTCGTTTGACACTGCCCCGCAACCTAGTCACCAGATTCTTCCAAGGGAATGAAAGCCAAGTGCCTAGCGAACAAAACCTCACCTTTTGAGACTTAACTCAGTCCTGCCTAGGGCACGTCTACTCATTTTTAAAGGGCTAGGATAGTGCTTGTGCTTAGGGTGATGTGATGAGGCGTTGATTGGGGTGGTGCCTCTTAATTTTCCACTTTCAAAGTGTGTGCTTCTAGCAAAACATGGTTTTCAAGCAAGGATTTGTTAGGATGTGGTGTCTTTTAGTGTTTCATCCTTTAGTACTTTTTAGGGTTGACATGTCTTAATGTTTTCAAACAAGTTTCAGTGGGCACGTCAAGTTCTGCACACAATTTGATGAAAGTAGATTTCCTTTTTATTCTGTAGAGGCTCTAAAACCCCAGTGTACTCATCCTAATGATCATGCAGCTTCAATTAGATGAGTCAGCTTTAGGGTTGAGTGGTGCGGCCCAGGTCAACTCATGGTGGCTTCGCAAACACCACTCAAGAAAGAAAAGAATACTCCAAGAATTTATTCAGCATATTAGAGTGTACATTTTTTTTCTTTTGTAGGGTGATGTGTTAAGAATGTGGGTCAAGCAATCATTCACCACGCCAATTTTTTTCAGTTTTTATGATTTTTTTTAGCTTTTTCACGCAAGCAAACAATGAGAGAGAGGGTACTCACTATCGGTCCTCGAGGTGCCTACTCCCTTGCTACCGTCATGGAATGGGTCGCTTCGCCGTCCATGCGCTGAATTCCTGCAACCATCAAGTAAAAAGGAAAATATGGCATTAGACGATGTGAGAATGAATGTGGAATGGAGGCTACAAAACAAATCCGTTGCCTCCCCGGCAACGGCGCCAAAAACTGACATGGTCTCATGCGTGTGTGTTAAGAGGTGTCGTTATAGTTGCACTTGATACGTTGGTTTTGAAAGAAGTAAACAGAGGTGAGTCCGAGTGTCAGTCTCAGGGAGGCGTGGAAATCGGATTTTGTTTACCACTTGTCAAGAAAAAAGCGGAGTTTTGCTTGCGAAAGAGACGATTTCAAAAAGCGAGAGATAGAGAGAGAGTTTAGGGTTAGAAAGCTCTTGGTTTTGATCATGCACTTTAGATAGAAATTAAAATGGCGACTAAACAGAAAATAATTTCATTAAACATGCATTCATAGCTCATGGTTTACAACATTAAATACATACTTCAACAAAAGTAAATGAAAGCTTAAAAGAGAGAGAGAGGTAGAGAGAGTGGAGAGCGACGAGGCAACCACGGTGGTGGAGGAGGCTCCGTCAGTGGCTCGTCGTCTCCGGCGATTACAAGAGTGCCTAAAGCTAGCTAGGAGAGGAGTGGAGTAGTTGCAAGTGGGAGAGTATGCCTTGAATGGTGGTAGAAGGGGGTTTAAATAGAGTTAAGGGCTTCCTAAAAGAAGAATGTGCTTTAGCGACATCCAGAACGTCGCTAAAACCGCTTCCAGATACGTCGGTGAAGCCCTCCTGCCGTCGGTTAGCTGCCCGCCCCGCTCTCTCTCCATGCACAATCCGTGGACGTTGAACGAGAGCCGTCCGATTGAAGATCGGACGGCTGAGATCCTCCCGCGCCCGCGCTGAGATCGTGCCTCAGGCGCGCGTGCGGGCACGCGTGGGCGCTCGGGAGCTGTCATCGCGCCACGTGGCACGATCCTGGCCGCCCGCTGCTGATCGGGCGACCTAATTTTGCCGCGCCCTTCGCTCGCGCTTGATTTCTGCTCCGCGCGATTCGAACGCGCATTGCTGCGATGCGGGCATGCGCGCTAGCAGTTGTGCCATGCCCGAGCTTTGTCGCGGCGACCGCGGGCGAGCGCGCGGATCTCGGCGGTTCGATCAAAGATCAACAGCCGAGATTCGTCCTTGGCTGGCTTGAGGGTGTGCGAGTGGTGGGGGCGGGGCGGCGTGGCACTTTCTGGGCCGTTGATCTCCAGATCAACGGTCAGAATTTCTTGGGCCCATTGTGGGAGCTCCGGATGTCGGATTTGGCTGATCTTGATTCTGTTAGACTCTGTTCGTCATTCTGAATCCATCCGTGCGGTCCGATTGCTCATCTGGGGACTGCTTTGACACATGCTTTACACAAATGGCCATTAATGTAGTTTATAAGCAATCTTGGTACTTGATGCATGCAATGCACCTATTCTACTTTATGTTGTGCCTTTTATTCTAAAGATGGGCCATATTCAACCTAATTACTACCCCCTTGCGTGGTGTTATCAGCTTCCATGATTTGCTGATATAGTAAACTACCTAGCATCACATCAGATCTCGTCCGATTGGCCAAAGGCCAAGAAGGACAAATTGCTTTCCAATGCCAAGTATTACTTCTGGGAAGACCTGTATCTTTTCTGCATCGGTGCTGATCAAATAATTCGATGATGTGTCGCGGAAGTGGAAATCCATGACATACTATCTTTCTACCATGACCAGGCATGCGGTGGACATTTTTCAGGTCACAAAACCGCAGCGAAAGCCCTCCAATGTGGCTTCTTTTGGCCCATAATTTTCAAAGACATGTACAATCACTGTAAGGCATGTACTCGTTGCCAGACCTTGGGCAACATGAGCCATCACGATATGATGCCTTTACAACCGATTTTGGTATGCAAAATTTTCAACATTTGGGGGATTGACTTCATGGGACCCTTCCCTATCTTAGACGGCTTCGAGTACATTTTACATGATGTTGACTATGTGTCCAAATGGATCGAAGCCATTCTGACCTGAATCAATGATCATAAAGTTGTTATCAAATTCATTCATCAGAACATCTTCTCACGGTTCGGGATTCCACATGCTATAATTTTCGACGGAGGGACCCATTTCACCAATGCTCAGTTCAGGTCACTAATGACAAAATACGGGGTGTCACACCGAATCTCTACTCCTTACCACCCCCAAACTAATGGTCTAGCTAAGCTATCAAATCGGGAGATCAAGAAAATCCTCTAGGTTACTATTCGACCTGACAGGAAGGACTGGTCATCCTGGCTTCCAGAAGCCTTGTGGGCTTATAGGACCACCCACAAAACCCAATTAGGTATGTCTCCCTTCAGATTGGTGTACGGGAAGGCATGTCACCTCCCCATCAAATTGGAGCATAAAGCCTATTGGGTAGTATGGAACTGCAACCTAGATCTTTCTAAGGCTGGAACCCAAAGAAAGCTTTAAATGAGCGAGATCGATGAATTATGCCATGACGCATATGAGAACTCATGAATTTACAAAGAGCGAGTTAAAGCCTTTCACGACAAGCACATATCTAGAAAGATCTTCCATCCTAGTTAAAAGGTGCTACTCTTCGATGCCAAACTCAGACTGTTCCCAGGAAAGCTACGATCAAAATGGATCAGACCCTACCTGGTCCGATGAATCTTTGGAAATGGAGCCATTGAGATCAGTCCACTCAGCCATGATTCCGAACCTTTCGTCGTGAATGGTCAGAGACTCAAACCATTCATTGACATGACCAATACAAATTTAGCTGAGATATCCTTTAACCTCCATTCTACCTAAGCTCATTGCGCCTAGCCGATGGTGTAAAACTCAGCACTTAATGGGAGGCAACCCGTCATTCTTGAAAAACCTGAAACCTTTCTTGACATTCCTATGCTGAATTCATATTGCACTTTAGGGTTCACCCATTAAAACAGCTGACTCCACCTCAGGTACCCGTACCCGAGTCTAGAAATCGTTCGCAACAGTCACCTCGACCCGTTCGCCCACCCAAAACCTGTCCTAATGAATGAACTAAGCTGAATTCGAACCCACCTAATTTACAATGGGGACATTGTAAATCATAGGCATGGGGGGGTATGAAAGTGTAAAACATCATGAAAAATCATCTCATAAGAAAAGGTTTCAACAAAAAATCACATCACAAAAAACACCATAAAAGTGAAAAAAATCTTGAAAAACGAACAAAAACAAACTGAGGGGAGAGAAAATTTTTGAGGCCATACAAATCATGAGGAGAAAATGAGGAAAAGAGCAAAATGTCAAAAAAGGAGCACAAAAAGAAAAAAAGAAAAAAAGATATAGTCATTAGTAAGAAATTAAGGGATTAATCGAAGTTCTAAACCACATCAAGGAAAAGAGAAATGAAGGAAAAAGTGCTAATGAAACATAAAAAGAGATTAGTAGGAACGCTGATCTTAGGCCTTTTGGGCTAGACTCTTAGGCTTAAATATTCAAGTATTAGATCTGGATAATCCTTAAGAATTTGGGGAAAATGCGAAGCTTAAATATTAGGTTTAAGGCTTAGGGAGTATTCGGCCTCGTTAACTGACCTTTGGTTTGTAGGATTCTGTAACCTAAGCACCCCAATCTACACACAGTCTAGTTTAGTGCACATAACTATCAAATTGCGTAAAAGCGTTTAAATGTTTTGAAAAAGTTGCCTAGATTAGGAGCGGCCAATCAACACAAGTTGATTTGGACGAGTTCCCGACGCAAAAAGGCAAGAAATTCCCCTCAAAGATGCGTAACAACATATCGCCTCCTCGGTGCTTGTCTCCTAGGATGTTTACATATCCTACTGGGGGCACGTAAGCACCCTACTAGTCCAGATGCCATGGGCGGCATTATCACGAAATGTCGATTGCCAGGGTCTAGATTTGGCAATAGAACGCCATGGGTGGGATTATCTCGAAATCTCAAAAGCCATAATTTTGGGGGTTGCCATGGGCGGTGCTCTCACAAAGCATCATTTGCCAAGGACCTTTGAGGATTTATGATGGGGATGAGGAATCCGATACAGACCATGTTGAGAAGCCAATCCGAAGCTAGAAATAAAAAGAAAAGAGAGAGAAAACTCTCCAAACAAATAAATCCTCTATCTCTCTCTTACAAAAAAATGCACTGCAAACTAAATTGAGGCTAAAATATATCTCAAGCATGGGTGCTTTAACCATGGAGTCCAACGAACCTTAGGATAGTTCCTGTGGGCCTTAAAAACCTTCGCAGAGGACCGAGGCTAAAGCTGGTCAGGTTTGGATGTTGGTTGGTACTTGAGTACCTCTAGGCCTACTACCGGCATTCTAACCTAATCAAAAAGAAAAAGAAAAAGCACTCATCATAATATGTGAAAGGAACTCATGGTCTAGAATAGAAGTTAAAACCTTAAAATTTTGCTAAGAGACTAGCAAAAGCTAGGCATGGGGGTATGATGAGAACACCATCATGAGTCCTAACTAGCTAATTTTGACCTAGAAAAGATAACAAAAGCTCCTACATAATCAACTACAGGACCTAACTCAAGGAATAACCAGTTTGAAAGAAAAATAAGAGACAAGGGGTAAAACTGCAATTTTACCATTGCAATGCAACAACAGGATTTCTCATGGGCTAAACATAGGTCAAATGGTCTTAACAAGATAAAAAGTGAGTTGGTTCAAATAGAAAAAGGTTAATGTGAAATCTGGGAATTAAATGACTTCTTGTAACCCTAAAATAGACCCACTTAATTTAACAAGGTTCTGGTCAGGATAAAATTTAACTAAACCCTTTAAAATTCATGGAAAAATATCATCTAAGGTTTAGAATCTTCAATTTGGCCTTTAGAACCTATTTTGACCTAAATAGGGGTCCTAGTCAAATGTTTGCCCTAAATTAGGTTTTTATGTAAAATGCCCAGTCAAACATGGTAAAACCTAAAATCCAACTTCACCATTGGATTCTTTAGGTCTAAATTAGGTTTATACCAAAACTTGGACCTAAGGAAAGTTCACCTTGACCTACTTTGCAAAATAGTCCAACCTAATTACATTTAGACCCCTAGCTTTTAAAAACTCTTGCAGACACCCCCTAGCTTCCTCATCATTCTTTTGCAATTAGGTCCCTATGCCATTACAGCGGAGGAATCCTACTCCGGCGAGGATTCGAGGGGGACATCTCCTTGATTCCTCAGAGAATCCCTCTCAAATTTGAAAGGGAGTTTCTCTGAGGAATTCCCGTTCATGTGAACCCAATCTTGAGCTCTAATTTCCACCCAATCTCTCATGTGAATGCATGAGAGATTTGGGTATTTCCCGACCTTCCAAGTCCGGCGAGGTTGCCATGCTTGGAAGCTTGCCTTCCAAGCACAAGGCCCTCTGTCGAGTGCTATAAAAGGGACCGCAGATCCTCCCATTCCTTTTAAGCTTGATTTGGCCTGAGAAAACCCCCAATCTTCCTCTCTTCCCCTCCAGCCAAAATCCCAACAAGCTCTGGCGACTCCTACCTCTTCTTCTCGTCGCTCTGCCACAATACCACTGGCAGAGTTGCCTCTGCCTCCTTCGTCTACGTTGCGCCACACTTACGCCCACGCCTATCTCCCTCTCATCGTCACTGTCCCTCTCTCACTGGGTGTTTATCTCCGACGATGGCACATATGATCCATCCACCTCCTCCGCTCCCTCCTTTGTCTATCCCCTCATAGATAAGTCCTCTCCCTCTGCTATTTATTTTCCCTTCATCTATTTCTATTATCATGCCCTGATGCTTGCACACCATCGTCACCTTCTCCACCTCCGACAGACCACTGGTGAGGTGCTTCTACCATTCCACATGCCCATCCACCTTGCCAGCCACCTCAAAAGCTTCGCCACATCCCACTGATCATCTTCCCTCTTTCCATTGACCGCCACACACTCCACACAATTTCCCCAAAGACACCCATCTCCACAGCCATAGAATGACCTAGACATGGATGCCCAGGCTGCCTCGTGATGGGTCGATTCTTCGCTTTTACAATCGTTTGTTACATAAAATGTCATGTCGTTTGTAGTTTTATGTGGTGGAAAAATCGACTAATCAACAATTAATATAACCACTAAATTAGGAGCGGGTCGTGTTCACAGGGAGGCAATGATGCAATAATATCTCAATTATTTCGTATTCGTTCAATCTCATGAGAAATCCGTAGTCAAATCTAACATGAAATGCGACGGAAAGAAGATGCACAATATCTTGAAAATGTAAGGCTAGATGTGTAATTTTTCCTCACTGAAATATTCAAAAATATGTGATGATTTTATGCAATTTTCCATTGACATGTATTAAAGAAAATTTATGCACATTTAAATCCCAAAACCAATGTCAAACAATGTTAATTACAAAAGCCATGCAATTATAAGAGAGCTTGAGTATGAAGTTGTAATTTTACCATAATAAAATATTCATAAATCAAAATTCTTCTTCCCGGCAATGGTATGAAATGTAATTACTAATTAGACTAAAAACAGAGGATTTTACCTCTCTCCTCCTTGCGATCGGGAGAGAGGTTCAATCGAGGAGAGGTTCGCACAGGTGGTTGGCTGAAGTGAGGCCGTCGCGGTGGTGGCAGCCTCATGTCAAGCGGTGGCCGAAGCCAGCCTGCCAAAGGAGAAAGGTAGCGGCGGTTCTAGTGTTGCTGCTACCATAGGGGGCGCACGGAGGTGGCGTGTGTGCTGCAGGCTGGAGCGCGCATACTGCTAAGAGCTAGAAGTGCGCTAGAGGTGGTGGTGAGGCTCTGTAGGCGGAAGGCGCGGGTTCTGCTGCGCGCTGGAGGTGGTGAAGAGGCGTGCGTGGGCTGGTGATGTTAATTTTGGTGAGGCACAGTGATGCAGACAAGCTCCAGATGGCGATGTGGCCTGTCACGCCACACGTCCACGGTGGTGGAGGCTTGTCGCCACGATTGAGGCCGGCGGTGGTGAAATGGATGAGAGATGAACTCTCTACACAGTGTGGATTGTTGGGATGGTGGCCTTTTGAGCTCGACTTCCTCTTCCTCTTTTTATAGTTGCTTGCATGAATTTGAATGGAGAGGCGGGACCAGATCCACCTTCTCCGCTAGTCCATGAATGTAGGCTTTAGTGCGGCAGCTAGTGGCGTTGCAGCGGCAGTCGAAGGAAATGCAGTCGTTGCTACAAGAAGAAGAATAAAAAATAATGTTAAAATATTATTGTTATTTATATACAAACCCTCAACTTTTATGTTAACTTAAATTAATGTATGCAATGCACCTAATTGGTTAACTAATTAAATGAATGCAATTCTAAATGCATTTAAATATGAATGCAATGCATGGATTTTATAATTAAATTAGAAATATGAATTAACTTATTTACATCCTAATTTATGCTAATTACATGCTAGAATTAATTTAATGTCTAGGCACTTAAATACTTAAATAGCCCACAAATATGGGCTAATCACCTCGTGCCACGCTGACCGAGCCACCTTCCCCATGTCACGATGAAGCTTTCTGTGTGATTTAACGAGGTAGTAAGGCCATTTTGCTTGTGGACAGGTTCAGGTCTTGGCCTCCATTGGACCGAGAATGAAGAAGCTTGCAAGCTTCATCCAAGGCTTCAGGCTTCAAGTTTTCAGGTCCTACACACGTGGGCTTCCTTCGAGAATAACTCCAGCCCAGCGATTAGAGGCCAAGTACCCGCATCTGCTGCAATCGAGTGCGTCACCTGCTGCGGGCATGCACGAGAAGAAGGTGGGACATTTAGTCCCACCTCGGAAGTTTTCGAGCAGGCGAAGCGATATAAGTGGAAAAAAGTGCCAGGGGCTTAGCACCTCCTAATATGGGGTGAGGTCCCATTCATCGCATACGCCTCGTCCGCGACCCACACCTCCGCGGACCTGGTTCTCGACCCAACTACTCACACAGTCCTCGCCCACCATGCACGTCGGTGGGGCTGGTCCCAGGCACGTTGACCCGACCCATTAACTAGAGAAGGCTCTAGGAGAGCGAGCCTAAGAGAGAAGAAAGAAGAGAGAATTTGTGGGGAGGGTAGGGGGTAGGTTTTGCTCTCAAGGGAAAAAGAGGGTGAAGCTAAAGAAGAGGAAGGAGGAAGCCACAGAGGAAGCTAAGGAAATAGAGCCTCAGCAGAAGCCACAGGAGAAGAAGAAGAAGGCTGACGAGGAAGCTAAGGAAAGAGAACCTCAACAAAAGCCAAAGGAAGAAGAAGGAGAAGGGTAGAAGTCTGAGAAGGCCCGACTGAAGAGAAGGGCAAGGCTGAAGTCAGAAGCAAAGAAGGAGAAAGAAGAAAGAAAGAAGAAGCCAAGGCCAGAGAAGAGAGAAGAAATAGGAGAAGGAAGAAGGAAGAAGAAGAGCCAGAGAAAGCAAAAGACAGAGAACAAGAAGAGAGATTGAAGAAGCACTATAGCATTGAGCACCTAAGATGTCTGATTTTTACATGAGACATCCTTATTTCATTTTGAGCTTTTACATACACTGATATCATTCTCTTGCTTCATAACTTTGATTAGTCATTGCATTTTATAAATTTGAAAGTTGTATTCTTGGTTTTTAAATCCCAATTTGCTCCCAATGTTCAACCTCAGATCTATATTTTTTGAGTAATAAAATTTCATTTGTTTTCAAAGCAATTTTGGCTATACTACGATGCATTTATTTTAAACCTGATTTCTCTTTCGACTAAACAAAGACCAAGGTGAACAAGTTAAGATCAAATTGGATGCAAAATAAAGCCAATTAGGGTTTCAATTTTAGGGTTTTGGAGTGCTAGTTCACACTTGCCTGCATAAAAGGAAACAAACCCACCCGCATTTATGTGCTACCCAAGCCCTTGATTGAAAAGATCTAATCAGAAAAACCCTAAAATCAGGCTCTAATTTCACTTGAATCTTAAAACCCTTGGACCTAATAACCTGAGAGTCAAATCAGGGTGATTCTAGGTCTTGACCTGGATCTCATTCTACCACCTTTAAGGCAGGTCAGGTGAAGTTAGTCTACCTAGTAGGCCAACCAACCTCCAAATTAGGTCACAAGTTGAATTAACTTCTAATCAAGTGAAACTCAAGGAACAATTTAGGACATAAAATTGGTAGACTTAGGGTCATAAGTTCATACATTCCGATCTACCTGGACCCTCAGTGATAAGGAAGGTCAGGTGGGAGAAACCCTGTAACCCGTCGGGATGCTCTACCGTGTAGGAGTCTTTGTGGGGATCTCCCTTTCTGGCTGCCCAGGTACTTCTTTGGTGTGCGAATTTTTGATTCAGAGGCATCATCCACCTCAAGATTCCCTTAGTCATCCAAAAGTCTTTGGATGCCTTGATTGGGTCCAAATAACATCCAGTTCCTCATCTATTTTCTGGAGCACATACACAGGAAGGCTATTAAGTTTTTAACCTAAGAAGCTTCACTAGATCTTCTTGGGAATCTCTTCATGTCTGATCAACTTCAAATCTAATCTTGAGTTTGATTTTACATCTTGATTCCACCACTTGATTCAGAAATGCAGCCAAACTATATAGGAAGACTATTTAGAAAACCTGAGTCCCAAATGAGCTTGAAAGAAAAGATACTTGAGAATGCCTATAGAAACCATGAAGAATATTATAAAAGGGACATTCAGGAAAAATTTGCAAAATCAATGAACCACATTTTGGACTGTATAACGACTATATGGACACAAATGAAACACAGTTCAACCTGAGATCACCTATTAGCAGAACACAGTGAATTGGCGAAATTACACAACAATGATTGTCTACAATGTTGGTCAAACCCTTCACTTCCAGAAAAATTTCAGGAATTTTTAGAAGAACGGGGAGAATTGCTAAATAAGTTATATAGAAAAATTGATTAAAAATACCCGTTACAAACTAACAAAACATCTTGGAGTAAGATTAGTGATCAACACAGCTTCCCAAATCCCAGGTTCAATGATGATAATTATGGATCCTCAGCCCAAATGAATTCAGATTCAAATTTCATAGCAATTGACATTCCTGATCTTCATGAGGGTTGGGAGGATCCTTTTGCAGGTGATCATGATTTTGAGCCAGCCCTAGAGATACAAAACCTTGGTTTGCCAAGCCTAGATTTCCCAGACACCTGTGATAATGAGATTAAGTCAGAACCTCTCAAGGGTATAAATTCCACTCCTTATTCTAATAAGGTGACTCTCGAGAGCAATTCTGACATCCCTGTAGAGCCCAACCTAGATTCTAGTGATCCAACCTACACCCTTAACCTAGAATCTGGATTTGAGCCTTTTTGGGATGATTACAAGGTCTCGTGTGATGGAAATTAGATTTTGAATCTGGATTATGATTCTAGGCCTTTATTTGATGAATGCACCTCTCCAACCTCCTTAGAAATATAGATTGATTTTTTGGAAGTCATGCCAATCTATGATACAGAAATCGAGAAGTTGAAAGAGTTGGGTTTTGATTGGGTCTTCCATACAAGCCAAGAACCTGAGCCCATGCCTAATAGGGAAACCTTTTTTGGCTTAGAATCTAAGAATAGGCTAGATCCAAGTCAGGTTGTTGATTTTCCACACCTTCATTTATTCTGTGATGGAACCTCTGATCCCGAATCAAATTCAGAACATGATTATCGCAATCTCTTCGACGATTTTGAATCTTACCCTGATTTCGGAGAACTATTGTTTCCTGATGACTACAAGCCAATCTATGACCCCAGCATACTTCGACTCTGACTCTGAGGTCCTTGATCCCGAGATCATTGATTCAAAATCAGGTTTCATTGAGATGGAATCATTTCTTTTTGATCCTCAGGAACCATAAACAGAATTTGCCGAGAGTGTGTACAACCCAGAGTTCAAATCTTTTCTTGACTTAGATTTCCTTGATCCTATAAACACTCTTTAGGCATTTACCTTTGATTTTGATGGCTATTATGAGGACTCTCTAGATGAACCCACCTTTGAATCCTTCCTAGAGGAGCCCTCACACATGATTCTTATTGATGCCACCTCTTCTACATATACAGAACCTTCCAAAACCTATTTTCAACCCCGACCTGCAACCAGACTCAATTTCTACTCTGATTCTCCTCTCAATGAGCCGATTGCACATGATTCTTCTCCACATTTTAATCGGGTTTCGGACTTTGATCAGACTGCGAATCATGCCCCATCTTTCTTTGATCACTTCCATAGGGTTCCTACATCCTCCACTGATTCTTTTTCATTTGAGGATCCCCACTCTGATCAGGCTGATTCGACTCAGCCAAGCCCTAACTTCACACTTCCACATCTCTTTGAGTCACAGAGCATATGGTGGGTTTCGCATCTATTGATTCACATCTATCAACTTGCTAGATTGATTGGGCTTGGACTGCATCATTAGCCTGCTGATCTGGACAAGCACCTGGTTGGACCAACCAAGCTTTTGATCAAGGTTCTTGTTCTGCAAAACTCGTCTGATTTGACCACCCCTTCTCTATATCATTTTCTTCTTGGCTAAAGGCATTGAATTTAGCACTTAATGGGAGGCAACCCTTCATTCCAAAAACCTGAGATCCTTCTGATTATCCTTTTGTACATCACATCTAATGCACTTCGAGTTCAGTTTTTAGAACAGTTGACTTCACCTCTGGTACTTGTATCAGATCTTGAAATCATCCACAACAGTCATCCCAACCCATTCGCCCACCCGATAATCCGGTTCTAATCCCTGAACCCAAAACTATTTCATACTCTCTGTTTACAATGAGGACATTGCAAAACTTATGCATGGGGAGGTGTTAAAGTTCAAACACACAAAAAATCAAGCTTCTGGTGGGTTCTCAAAAAAAAAAAAAATGGAAGAAGGGAGGAAATTTTGAAAAATTAAAAGCATATCATTCTTAAGGAGGAAAAGGGGAGGAAGTGTTTTAAATGTCATAAAGGGGCAACAATTTTAAATAAAGAGATAGTCATTAGTAAAAGATTATGGGATTTATTTAAGTTCTAGACCAAATCAAAGAAAGAAATAAAAGATAAAAGTGCTAAGAGATACAAAGATTAGCATGAACGCTGATCTTAGGCCTCTTGGGCTGTGTTTTCGGCTTAAAAATTCAAGTATCCGTTAAGATCTGGATAGTCCTCAAGAGGTTGAAAAAAATGCGAAGCTTAAGTATTGGGTCTAAGGCTTAGGGATTTTTTGGTCTCGTTAACTGACCTCTAGTTTGCAGGACTCGATAACCTAAGCACCCTAATCTACACACAATCTGGTTCAGTGTGCTTAAATATCAAAATCACACAAATTCTTTAACTATGTTCTGAAAAAGCCACCAAGATTAGGAACGACTTATCAACACAAGTTGATTTGGGCGAGTTCTCGACACAGAGAGGTGGGAAATTCCCCTTGAAGATGCACAATAACATACCGTCTCCTAGGATATCTAAATATCCTACCGAGTCATGTAAGCACCTTGTGCTGATTTAGGTGCCATGGGCGGATTATCCCGAAATGTCAATTTCCAGGGCTTAAATTTAGCTACAGAATTTCATGGGTGGCACTATCTTTAAGTGTCGACAGCCAAGGTTTAGAGGGTTGCCATGGGTGGTGCTATCCCGAAGCATCGATTGTAGGGACCCTGCGAGGATTGATGGTTGGAGCTAGAAATAAAGAAAAGAAAAGAGAGAGAAAACTCTCCAAAAATACAAAAAAATTATTCTATCTCTCTTACAAAAAAGCACTGCAAAGTGAACTGGGACTAAACATGTTTTAACCATGGAGTTCAGTGAACATTAGGTTAGTTCCTGTGGCCCTTAGAAACCTTCGCGATAGACTGAAGCTAAAGCTGGTCAGGCCTAGATCTTGGTTGGTACTTGAGTACCTTTAGGCCTACTATTGGCATTCTGACCTAATTTACACAAAAGAAAGCACACACCAAAGATCTGAACACATGGTCCAGACTTTGAGTTAATTCCACGAGATTTTGCTAAGGGACTAGCAAAAGTTACGCATGTGGGTATGATGATAATGTCATCATCAACCATATCTAGCTTTAATTAGTTATAATCAAGGAATAAATGCTCCTACATAACCGGCAGAGGACCCTAATTCACTATAAATCTATTTTAAGTGAAAGATCGTAAAACAGGGGTAAAATTGTAATTTTACCATCATATCTTGAATGTAGAATAATCATTGGTTTTTTTAGGGGTTAATTAAGGGTCAAATGATCTTAAGAGTCTAACTAGTGGGTTAGAACAAGCAGAAAAGGATTTTTGCACGTTATGGGAATTAAATGACTTTCGAAACCCTAAAAATAGACCCGCTTAATTAACTGAGGTCCTGGTAAGGATAAAATTCGCCTAAACCCTCTAAAATTCATATAAAAATATTCTTTAGGGTTTGGCATCCTTGTTTTGACTATTGGAACCCATTTAGACCCAAAATAGAGTCACAACAGATATTTTCCCAAATTTGGGTAATTATGCCATTTCTTTAGTCAAACTTGGTCAAAACCTAAATCTAATTTCACCATTGGATTCCTTGGGTCAAAATTAGGTTTTTACCAAAATTTTGGCTTAATATGATATCATCTTGACCTATTTTGCAATTTGGTTTTGTCTCACTCTTTTATCTCACACACATGCCCCTAACTTTTAAATTCCTTATAAATAGCCCCCCAGCCTTATCTTCTTCACAAAAAGGCCCCTGCCGCATTCAACTCCTAATCCTACAACTTTGACATCCTTAAAATGAGTATCTCCCTGATTTCTGGCTTAATCAATTCCAAAATTGGGAGATTCCTTGAGGAGTCATCTTTCCAATGAATCAGATCTGAAGGCCAACAACCTTCCCAATCTCTCATGCAAACGTATGAGAGATTCGGGTATCTTTAGGTTTCCAACTCTGGCGAGCCTTCCAAGCTTGGGAAGCTTGCTTCCCAGGCTCTAACCGCTCTTTGAGGCCTATAAAAGAAACCCTAGGGCCAACCTGTTCTCCTCAGCTAGTTTTATGGCCATAAACCTTTTCGAAACTCCACCTCCAACCCTCCTCCAACTTAGCTCCGGTGGGCCTCTTCCTCATCATCCTACGACCAGCCAACGGCCAGATTGGTTATACCCCGACCTTCCTCACCTTCGTCTGCGCCTAGTGTGTCAAAACCAAGGCCATTTTCCCTATTCTTCGTCTCCATCCATCTAAAGAGGTTTCATCTTCCCCAATGCCGGCCTACCAACGTCGGTGATGTTCTCCCCCTTTTGTATGTTTAAATTAGGTTAGTTAGGCTTAGTTAGGTTTACACTCTCTTTCCTGCTCTCCATATCCCAAATTCGACCCTCGACAACACTGTTCACTTCCGTCTTCCCCGTCTCCGGCAATCCATTCGGCGAGGCACCTCCGTCATTACAACCCTCCATCTGACTCACCGACCACCCCATAAGCTTTTCCTTATCCTCCCGCATGAAAGTTCCCTCATTATCTTTCCATCCACACACCTGAACATGCCCACAAACAAACCCACCGTCTTTGACAGTTCTCGACTCTGTCTGACCTCCACAACGCTCCTCGCCTCACATTGCACCCACCACCACATTCTCCATGCTACGGTGAAGCCTGCTGAACCATCTGACAAGGCTGCAAGGCCATATTCTTCTTTGCAGGTATCCTCGCCGGAGCTTTGCCACGTCCGGCATCGTTGCCCTAGTTCTTCGAGCTGTAGGCATTGCGAGCCCCAGGCAACATCCCCAGGCAGCGGGGAGTTGCTTCAGGTCTCATTCCAAGGTCTTGATTAGAAGCTATATCCTCAGCAGCTACCCCGATTGTGCAAGCAATCCAACCGTACATGCTTTCACGAGGAAGGTGGGACATTTAGTCCCACCTTAAAAATCTGTGAGGCTGTAGCAGTGCATAAATTGAAAAAGTGACAGAGGCTTATTGCCTCAAATCACTTGGGGGTGATGTCCCCCGCACCCCTTTACCTGCCTCGCCCATGACACTGCCATGCAGGCCTGGTCCGACCCGTATACCTGGTTAAGCTAAGCACACCTCAGTTGTGATCTATGCACATAGCCCTAGTCCTGGGTGCACTCTATATGATTATCCGATTACCTGGTTCTGTGGCCTTGGGAAGGCAAGGAAGAGGAAACCTAGAGAGAGAAAAAGGAGAGAGAGTGTAGGGATAGGGGGTTTTGCTCTCTTGAGAATCGGCTGACACTGAGCTGCTAGAGGGATTGCCTCCCTCTGTGCATGAAGAACAGAAGCCAAAGATAGAAGAGGAGAAGAACAGAGAAAGAAGAGAAGGCTGAAGAAGAAGCATAGTGCCCTCTTGGCACTATAGCAGAGCTGACTTAAGTCATCTGATTGAGTGTCCTGTCGTCTGATGAAGTGCACTGTGCACTAAAGTTGCATGGTTCAAACTATTCATTTATTTAGTAATTATTATATGTGTATCTAAGCTAATAATTGGTGATTCAAATCACCATTATTTTATCTTAGATGACTTTTTGTCTCAGTAGATTCTTGATATACTCATGTGCTACATTGAATATTAGTTTTGAGTAATTATTATCATTAATTGTGCTCATTTACATTATTTTGATTGAGATTAGTGCTTGAATTCCTATTTTCTCCCAGTGAATGACCTCTGACTTTCATTCGAGTATAAATTTTATTTGTTGTTCGAGAGGATTTATTACTACAACGAACGCATCTTTCAAAAACCCTCGATTAAACCATTTAACAGCCAGCCCAGCTTTACCACATTTGGGAGTAAGGACAACACCAAATTCGTTGTGTGGTCAGAGTTCATTTCTAAAGCATAGGTCCTTAAGCTACCCAATTTAAGGACAAGATTGATTGATTGTATTTCCGGGCACCTTTCTCTATTCTGTTTTCCCTCCTACTTCACCTTGTATGCTTCCACATCCTACACACATTTCCAATCCTACCCTCCTACCACTACTTATCCTTAAGATGATTACTATCTCGACTCGACTTATGATTACCTATCCACTAGCCAGGATAACTTTGATTGGGGATATGAATCCGGACCTTAGTGTCCAGGGACTAACCCTGGAAAACAAGACTATGATTATTATCCTTCTTACAACTACAATGATTATAGATCTCCACCCTTTGATGATCAACCTAACCTGATCTACAATCAAGAAGGTTATGATGATTATAACTCTTACCCTCCCCAGGATTATGCTGAACATAGGTCACCACCATTCTTTGAACAATCTAAAATGACCTATTATCAGGAAGGACCTCAATTTCTTGACTCCCCTAGTTTTAACCCAAACCCACCCAACCTTGAACTGAACCATTCGGTTCAGGTGAACCACGTTGAAGAAAGGGTGTTGGCTAACTTAAGAAACACTATACAATCTTTAAAAGCTCAGCCAACACCATGCATTGAAGCATTGGAGCCCATGATCAAATTGATTGATGAGCTTAATAGTTCATTATTGGATTGGCTCCAAGATATTAATGATAAGGGCCCAGGTGAGTTTCTACTTGGGAAATTATCAAGGTTGAGGATGAAATTCATGGTTGCCTTAGTCCAATCATGGGATGATTCTCAAGATGAACCCCCTTCAGGAGAGCCAATGTCTGAACCCGCTTAGGCGCCTATCGGGGGGGATACATTTTCCGAGACCGGAGATGACCAGATAGGCCTAGAGCAACCGATTGAGGATGAGCTGATTGCCTCACTCGAGATCCCTGAGCTAGGAAATGAGGAAAAATATGTCTCCATGGACCAGGAAATGATAGATAACTTTGAGACATATACAAATGAGGATCATGAGTTCTTTGATACTGAGGGTGAGGCATCTCTTAGTGAAGTCTCACTTGAGCTTAAGGAAGATTATTTTAGTGAGACAAGCAGGCCTGAGAAATCTGATGAATCATTTGATAGCCCGATTATCGAAGATTGTGATCTGGTTGGGGCTAACTTGGAGGATCTGAATGCTAATTTATTAAAAGATTCAATCACTAGCCCCATTTCTCATCCGCACCCCGAAGAATATAGTGATGATCTTGAAATTATCAAGCCCAAGTCAATCTTGATTCAGCCACGATTGTTTGACTTGGGCACTTTAGATGGGGTGTACAATGATTTGGAGGTCCCAAAAATATTATTTTTAGAGGATAGGAATTTAGAAGTTAAAATCTGGGTGGCTACTTCTGAGGGAAATACAATTTTGGATCTAAGGGCTCTTGTTGACCCAAAACCACCTACCTTCTATCAGGACCCTTATGATATCTTTGATGCGCAACCCAAGCTCGTAATAATTGACTATCTTTTTGAGCTGAACTCTAGGTGGACACCTAAATTTAGTGAATCAGATCTACCCATTGTCCACCACTTTAGTCTTGGGTTGCACACCACAAAACCACAAGCCCAGCCTCACAAACACAACAATCTTAGGTTCTGGGTGATTTTCATCCAGAACCTTAGAACCACTCGACCTTGAGGCATGGGTCTACACCACAACTTGGTCCACATCTGTTTACATCTTCTACTAGCGGATCTGAGGATCAATCTTTTAATTCTGATTCTAACCTACACTTGTGAATTCCTAATTTCTTCTTTGTTTGTATATTATTCCTAGCTAAAGGAAATAACTTTAGCACGTGTGGATATTCTATTTTCTCTGCGGAGCTGATTGGAGTTTCACGAAATTCAGGTGATATTCATTTATTCTACCCTTTTCATATCTTTATTTTTACAATGAGGATATTCCATCATTTAGACATGGGGGGGTGGATACTTAATCCTGAGATTATTTTGTTAGCTTCGTAGAATTTTTTTTATTTTCTTAAAAAAATTTCAAAAGGAAAAAGAAATTACAATTATTAAAAGAGAACTTAGGCATTAGGAGTTAACTTTAGGAAACGATACTTAGGACCTGAATACTTATTCTCTTCAGGTCTTCAGGTTTAATCAGCCCTGGTGTCCACTAAAATGTGGACTTGGTCTCGAGTCCTCACTAAGTTAATTTTATGCTAATTTGGTAAATAAATTGGGGTGATAAGTACACGACTTATAAACCCACCCTCTGATTTGAGGGGACTTTAAGTCTAAGCATCTACACACTATTTGCACTGACTCACTTTTTAGTGAACTTTATGAAAATTAGGTAGCTAATGAACTTTCTAAGGTAGCATGGCTGACAAGTTATCGTGGGTAACAGTCTATTAGCCAATTGTCTAGAGCCCAGCTACATGACCATACTCATTCTACTTCTTTTGAATAAATCTTAGATCAGGGAAACCACCTACTTAGAAAAAGAAAAAAATAGAAAAATAGAAAAATAAAAATAGGAAAATAAACCACACTTCACCGCATGAGTATGGCTAGCAAGTTGCTATGGGTAACAGCCCATTAGCTAGTTGTCCAGAGCCTAGCTCTCAAAAATGCACAAATAATTCCCAAAACACTTAGGGAAGAAGCAGGAAAGTAGAATAAATTGGGGAGATATATGCTGGGTTTGCCCTTATGTTGACCCCATAAAAAAATAAAAAAAAGTAGGGAGAAAGCTAACGATCGGAAAGATAAACCTTTAGGCAGAAACTCTTAAGGTCACCTAGGGTCGTAGAAACCTAAAGTCCACTTTAACAGCCTCTCAGTGAGTTTGTCACTCTTTCACAGGATGCTTAGCACTTAGAGTCCTTTTCGAGTCTTGGGCGAGTAGGTTAGTCGTAAAAAGTTATCCCAAAACTCTCAACTCTAAAATTCCAAAAAAATTAGAAAAGAAGAAAAAGCAAAAAAATGTATCTTCCCTTTTCAAATAAGGTGAGGATTTAGGCTATATGCATTTTGGCAGACACCCTGGAACTGTTGAGTTTTCATAGTTTAGAACCTTAGCTGAAATTATCTATTGTTAATAAACAACTTAGGCCTAAGTAATCGAATCCTAATTCTCTATTTATACATAGCATTTAGTTTGATTTTGCTAGGGACTAGCAAAAGATAGGCATAGGGGTATGATGAAGACACATTTAATTAGGGTAAACTGCCTATTTATGCATGTTTCTAGGCTTAGATATGCATTCCATATTATAAATATTACATAGCATGCATCATTTTGCATTTAAAGTAGTCTATATAAATTTTAGGTTAATTGCGTCATTTTTATGGCTAGGAGAGGAGATTAAATTTGGAGCCTCAAATTGATGATCTGACCATACGAATTTGATCAGGACAACGATCGGAGTCCAACGCCTCCAAAATCGTCCTAATCGAAGTCTCGTAGCACCTTATGCAGTTTGAAGAAGATCAACAGCCAATGGACTAGGTGATGCAATTTGGAGCTTCAAATGACAAATCTGACCGCATAGAGGGATTCAAATCGACTATCGCAGCCTAACAATGTGAAAATCGACACGATCCGACCTTTGTAGTAGGCCCTACAATGGAAAGAAGATAGACAGCCCAGATCATGCCACGTGGCACTATCCAGGCCACCTATGGGTGTGCATGCACCATCACACGCATGCAGCAGCGAGTGTGTGGAGGCAGCGTAGTAGGCACAGCGTGTGGGCACGACGCAACACCAGTGGGCGCGCACGAGTGCCACGTGTGGGCACATGAGCTGGAGCTTCGGCGACATTTATGATAGATCTTCAGCAACATTTACGTCTGTCACTAAATGTCCTATGCTTGAAATGGATCCTTTCCTCCACTCAAAAGGACCCCTACCCCTCCAATCCTTCTTCATCTCTTCCTTTCTTCTCCTCACCACCTCCAAGGCTCTAGAGAGAGCCTGTCCCAAGCTCGGGATGGTCCACTAGAGTAGAATCAAATATTTTCCCACCTCTCATCCTCATTCACCGAGCATCTTGCGGCCGTCCTCTCACCTCCTTCGAGAAGAAGATCCTCACCACGACGACATCCTGTCCCTTCCTCCTTCCTCTGCTGCCATTCTCCTTCGTCCCACACCTCACCACCTTCTTCGGGGCACTGTTAGAGTGAGCCGTCCTCCAAGCAACCGTCGAGGGTGATTCTTCTCACCTGTATCTATCTTTTTGCTTTTGTAGTGTAGTTTTCTCGCTTTCATAGCTGTAGTAAACATTTGATGAGGAATATATGATTGTCTCTCTCTCTCTACCTTATTTTTGCAAGTACATTAGATAGAAATTATTTCGACCTGATCTCTTGATAAAAACACCAAAAAAGTTTTAAAAGATAAAAACAACAAAAATAAATAAAAATGAAATGTAAATTTTTCAAACCAAATGTTCACCTCGAGTTTCGGTTATACCTGGGACTCACCTCGAGTTTCGGTTATAAATATTATCTGATTGACGGGTTTTCTTGTGAATCGAACTATGACGATGGGTTTCTAAGGAGGCCATTTGTTCGTAAAATGTGTCTCTTGCTTGGAAATGGATATCAACTTTCCTTTTGGTATTTTAGAATATATAATTTTTATAGGTTTTGAAATAACGACAATACGTGGAGTTGAAGATGGGAAAAAGACTACTCCTATTTTAGCAACTAAGTGGCAAGAATAACCTCTTCCCAAGCTCACCCTAGGCAAGTGAAGGCCTAGGATAATTTGGAAGAGGGTGTGAAAGTGTTAAACTAAAACTAAAGTAGGGAACAAGATGCACAAATTTGGAAAGGCAACTATATAAGAAATTGGATTTTTGTTCTACACTTGTAGAGGAAAGCTTCTATGACAAAAATAAAAAATGAACAAAAATCTTGGATGATGATGATGAAGTTGGTGAAGCTCTTGCTCCAACTGTGGCTGCTCCCACACTTAAAAAGGGCTTCTCCTTCTCCATCTTCTTGAACCAAGATGTGGTCTCCTCCTGGTAAGCCCTAGAAGGGGGGAGTGTCTTGGCTCCTCCAAGGTGGAAGCTACCACCTTCAAGTCTTCTCCAAGGGTGGGAGTGCACAACCATTCCTGCTCCAATGCCTGACCATCCTCCAAGATAAGAATTTGCTCCTCCTCTTCGTGTGACACAAGGAGAAGAGAGAAGGGGAAGAAGGCACCAAGGGGACAGGTAGGATGCCCCCTTAATCTTCTTTTCCCCTCCTTCCTTTTGGCCATGAGTTAGGGTGGATATTGGGTGGAAATGAAACTAAGGGAGGATGAATTTTTAGTGGTGGTTAAGAGGGTTTTTATAGAGGTGGAGAAGGGGGTAGTTGGAGTGGGTTAGGTGTAGGGCTAGGATGGGTTTGAGGAGGTGGTTAGGTGATCCTATGGTGGAGGGTGTTTTGTGCCACCTTAAGGGATGTGGTGGTGGTGGTTATGGTGGTGGAGAGGCACCATAGGTTGGCACCACCATGGAAAGGTGCCATGGTTTTGGCACCAACTATGGGGGCTTCTAGAAGGGGGGTAGGTGTAGGGTGGTGATGGCTTGAAGGGGTATGTGTAGGGTTAAGATGGGGGGATTTTTGGAGGGAAAAGTTGGTGCCAAAATGGGGGTGGTTAGGGTGGTTTTGGTGCCAACTTCTTGGTGCCCTTTGGTGGTGGTTGAGGGGTGAAAGGTGGTGATGGTGGTGGCACCAACTTGAAGTGGAGGTGGAGCTAGCTTAGGTGGCCTTAGGTGGGCATAGTTGGTAGAGCTAATTAGGTAGGGTTTTAGGGTATTGGATTGCCAAGGGAGCTAGAGTTTAGCTAAGCTAGCTTAGCTTGTAGTAGAGTAGAGGAGGAGGCAATTGGAGCTAGGGTTTGTGGGGAGGAGCCGGATAGAGGAAGTCTGGAGCTGAACTAGAGTTGGTAGCTGCTGAAGAGGGTAGCATGGAGCTACTTTAGTTGGCTTAGCTTGCTAGTTCTTTTCTAGCTAGTAAGCCAAGCTAAAGTAAGCTGGCTTCTACTGAAATGAGCTAAGGTGAGCTGGGTCTGATGCTCCTGAGGAGGACCTAGCTAGTTGAGGTAGCTAAGGGAGCTTAGCTCAACTATGTTGAGCTATGCTGAGTCTCCAGGAGTTGGACTTAAGCTTCTTGAGCTAAGATGAAGTCATCTTCAGCTAGCTTGAGTTGAGTGGAGCTGGATGTAGTTGGTCCTGAGCTGAGGTAAACTCTAGTCAACTTAACTAAGATAGCTAGAGCTCCCAGTGAACTGATGGGAGCAAAGATGAGCTAGACTCAGCTAAGTTGAGCTAGATCTAAGCTGACTTGAGCTAAGGTGAGCTGAGATGAACTCTCTTAAGCTGCCATTCAGTTGAGATGAGCTAAATGGAGCTAGGATGAGCTAACCCTAGTTCATGTGAGTTGGATTCCAACTATGGTGAGCAGGATCTAGCTGAGTTCCAGCTCGTTTGGGCTTCTCCATCACTAATTGCCTTCTTGAGTGCTAGGGTTCTAGGGATCTGACAATCTGTTTATGCCTAAAACTCACAAAAACATGTAAAAAAGATAATAAAAAGTAAAATGCATGCCTAACTTAATTTATTCCTAAATGAAACCAAAATCCCATTTGCGGAGCAAAATCTTAAGAGCTAGGTTTGTTTTAATGCATAAGAATGATGATAAACTAGCGTTTATCACACCCACATGCTTATCTTTTGCTAGTCTCTTAGAAAAGCTTTAAATTTTATAAAATGAAATTTTGGGGAAATCTAATTTTTTCAATTTTTGAGAAGAAAGATATTACAGGTCATAGGTTGATCCAAACATAGGAGGTACGGCATTTTTTAAAGATAAACATCAGGATTTATTTTTCGATCCAAAAGTTAGACAAAATGGGATCAATATATTTTCCAAAAAATTCATAGATTAACCCTTATTAATTCAGATGACTTGAAATTTTTGTTTTTAGGATTTTTCTAGCTCTTGAATCTGATTTGCAACTTGCAAAAACCTTTAAAACCTTATGTCATGCTTGTGAGAAGCCAACATTTATAAGGGCATGTTTTTGGTTTAAAACTTTTTTTTTCTCTCCCCCATGCTTATTTTTAGCTTAGTCTTACAACAGATGTGTCAAGATCAACATTCCCATTACCAATCCTCGAGGGGCCTTTGGCACCAGTACTTCGAGATAGCACTATCCATGACACCACCCAGGAGCTCACAACCCCAAAACACAATGCGATGCAAAGGGTCACTTCAAGCAAACTCAAGCTCTTGCTCTAACATTATAGGTAGAGCACCATCCAAGACACTTGAGTTGTAGAAATGTGCTTTAATGCTCCGTCTAAAGATATGTCATACAGATATACAGCAGTGCCGAGGTGGTAACATGTTGACATCACGTCCTCAAAGGAGGCATTTTCCTCCTCGGTGGTGGGAACTAAAACCAATGATCTACTTTAGACTTTTACTAAGGCCAAACAAGGGGGTTTTTCTAATTTTTAGTTGTTTTTAGGTGTTGGCTTATGTGTGAAATTTGACACAAAAAGTTTTGCATGAGATGCATGTTTTTGAACCAGAAAATAAGCCAGATACTTTTCCATATTACAAAAGAGGATCAAGTCACCTGAATTATCATGAGTTTTGGTGGAATTTTTGAGGATATTTGATCTAGTCTAAAGATAAACCCTAAAATTCTAATGATCAGATCTGTATCTTATACCTAGTTTGTTAAAGATTAAATCCCATTGTATCAAAAGTGAGTTTTCAACCTTAGTCCCGATTTCAAAATTTTCCTCAAAAAGTTTTCAACAATTTTATTTTTTTTGGGTATGCATGCAAAAAATAAGAAAAAGAAGGAAAGAAAGTCTGGCTTTAGGTTTCAAAAATCCTAAATCGATCGTCAAAATTAAAAAAAAAACACCTCCCATGATTAAGATATGCAATGTCCTCATGCATTAGGAGGGGAAGAGGGATTACCTTAGTAAAAGGCAATTGGATTTAGGATAGTCAAAACTTGGAGAAAAGAAAGAAAAAAAAAGTAGGAAAAATGATGGGTTACCTCCCATCCAGTGCTATCTTTTACACCATTCACCTGGGCGTAGTGTGTATTAGTGATCAGCTGTAGTCGGTTCAGTTAAATCGAAAGATTATAAAGGAAGATTCGGAGCATGATCAAAATAGGGCTTTAGACTTTGGCTGTTGACTTTGAAACTCATATTAATTTTGGGATCAAAAAGATCAGCAGCACCATAAGGATATGTTTTTAGGACAATAAAGGGGCCAGTCCATTTTGATTTTAACTTTCTAGGAAAAATAGGTAATCTTGCATCAAAAAGCCAAATGCGTTGATTGATGTCAAAATGTTTCTGAACAATGTATTTATCATGAAATTTCTCTGTTCGGTCTTTATAAATCAACACATTTTCATAAGAAAAATTATGTAATTCTTCTAGTTCGGTCAATTGTAATTTTATGTGGATACCGACATCAAATAAATCCATATTTAATTGCTTTATTACCCATAAAGCCCTATGTTTAAGTTCTACCAGGAGATGGCATGCCTTCCCAAAAATCAAACGGAAGGGAAACATGCCGAGCAAGGTTTTAAAAGTGGTACGATAGGCCCATAAGGCATCATCCAACTTGGTGGACCAGTCTTTATGATTGGGCCTAACCGTCTTTTGTAAAATATTTTTGATTTCCCGATTACAAACTTCTACTTGGCCATTTGTTTGGGGGTGATAAGGTGTGGAAATTTTGTGATTAAGCCACTTTGTAATCTCCTTTTTTACCACCTCCTGCATAGTAGGGTTCAGGCACCTTTGTGGTTGGCGAGAGGGGCAAGAATCATCCTCAAGATAGATGCAATGAGTGTAATAGGATTGATGAATACGCTTAAGGTTAGAAAGGGTCCAGCCAATAGCTTTTTAGTTTTTAGTTAAAACATGGAGAAGTTTTTCCTCTTGTGCCCCAGTAAGTCCATAATTTATGATCAGGGGCAGGGTCTAATTTGGACCCAGGAAAACATATTTAAGGGAGTCGGGCAAGGGTTTTAACTCCAGTTGTAGGTCTGGCTCCGAAAGAATTTTTGCTTTAGGAGTTAGTGGTGAAGTGAGAGTGAAGTGATCAGCTGAAGTGTTAGCTGAAGAATACGTGGTTAGGGTGGGAGGGTGGGATGAAGTGGACTGCTCAGGAACCGTGTTAATGGCAAAACAGGAACCCAAGTGTGAAATCTACAAAGTTTCCACCACTATATTTTCCATTTCTAAATCTGAATCATCAAAGAAATTAGGTTCTTGGAATCACCTAGATGCTTGGAAAATATCTAGGGTAACAGATTCACTGCCACACATGATCTTCATCTTGCCAGAATCACAATCAATATTAGCGCAGGCGGTGGCTAAGAATGGTCTTCCAAGAATTATCAGGGCAAATTTTAAAGCTTCCGGTACCTCTATGTCCAGGACTAAAAAGTCTTCTGTAAATAGATAATTTTTGACCCGGAGAAGAACATCCTCAACAATTTCCCTTGGTTTAATTGAAGAATAACCTCAATAGGCTTTAATTCATTGATCTTAAATTCCTCAAAAATAAAAATGGGGATAAGATTAATCGAGGCACCGAGATCCAGTAAAGCGCAATCAAAAGAAGTGTCATTAACGAAAACTTGAATCAAGGATGTGCCTGGATCTTTCTTCTTAAGAGGCAATTTGCTCTGCACAACTGAGCTAACTGTCTCTGGAAGGATTACCTTTCTTAGGTTTCAGGGTTGCCTTTTGGGAGTACACAAATCTTTCAGAAATTTTGCATAGGAAAGAATATATTTTATGGTGTCTAGGAGAGGGATATTAATCTCTACATGCCCAAAAAGATCCATTAATTCCTTATCAGTGGGCTCGGATTTCTTCTTTTCGGTGTGTGAAGAGTGAAAGGCTTGTGGAAAAGGACCAGGGTTTTCTTGTTTGGCATTATTAGGTTCTTGAACGAGGTTAGAGGAAGAGGGAGAAGAGTTGATCTGTTTCTCATTAAAATGGGTCTCTTTAGCAGGCAGGGGATCTTCAGTGGTTTCCCGTTCCTCAAAGTAATTGCATTTGCAGTATGGTTGTTTCTAGGATGAGGATGGGAAGCCAGACTGTTATTAAAACCTGGGTCATGCTGAGGTGCTGAGTGAATGGGTTGACTAAGATATCCACCTTGGAACTGATTCCTTTGATTATTCGGGTTTGGCATAGGTTAGGAAGGTAAATTCCCAGCAGGTCGATGATCAGGAGTAACCTTAACTTGATGTTGCAAGTTGGTTATCATACGGGTCACTTCCGTCATTTGATTTTGCATACCTTGCAAAGTCTTCATGACTTGGGTAATAATATCTTCCTGGGATGGTCCAAGTTGATATGTGAATTGCCCATAATTCCCAAATTGATTGTGTTTGGGAAACGAAATCGGGTTCAGGGCTTTCCAAGAGTGATTCGGGTTGGTCCTCCAGTTTTGATTGTAAGTGTTGGAGGGGTTTCTAAATTGCTCCTAGAGAGCATAAATATTTTCTGTGGTAGGATCAAGAATATTCTGATTCAAATAATCAAAATTCCCAATCAAATCTTGTGCAAAATCAGCAAAAAATTATTGACCAGCAGGTTTGGCATCAATGTTGTGCAGATTTTCTCTTCGAAGAAGTTGTCGAGTGTTAGTGTGTGGAGAGTTAAAGTATGGAGAATTAAGGTGTGGAACATGTTTGTGAGTGAGCTTTTGTTCCATCCTTTTCTGGTGAATTTGCATCTGGTCCAGTCGTTGAGCTAACATTTATAGATCATCTTGAGTGACTGGAACAGAGGTGGATTTGGAGTCAATTTCATTGACTCCGTGTCTCGGGTTTTGAGTTCTACTGAAAGTGTCCATTAAAGTCATATTAAATGCGCTTTCACTCATTTCTTCAAAAAGGAGGTAGGCACTTTCGTCATCTTTTTTAAGGAAATTACCCCCACATGAGGCATCCACAAATCTCTTCAATCGATCTTCTAATCCATGATAGAAGATCTGCACTAATTGCTATTATGGAATTTCATGGTGGGGACAACTTCTTATAAGTTCTTGGAATCTTTCCCAAGATTTATAGAGGGGTTCACCAATTTTTTGTTGAAAGGTCGTTATGGATCTTCTTAAAGTGTTAGTTCAACCGATCGAAAAATTTTTTTTAGGAAAAGTGCTTTTCAATTGGGGCCAGCTGGTGATAGGGTGCCCAACCGTTCTAAACTAGTGTGAAGCTTTATCTTTTAACGAAAGAGGTAAAAGTCTCATTAAGCACACATCTTCCTGCACATTGTGGAAACGAGTGGTCTGAGCGAGGACAGTTAATTCCACAAGATGACAAAAAGGGTCCTCTCTCGACAGACCATGGAAATGCTTGATTAAGTTTAGAATAGCTGATTTGATCTCAAAATCCCCTTGTGGAATGACCACCCCAGGTCATTCCTCATAGTTGGAAGGATCATAAAAGTCCTTAAGAGGAATGACAGGTTGCTGACGAGGTGGTGGGTTTTGCCTTTGGTTTGCTAGGTTCGTCACAATCCTAGCCAAATTTTCTTACTTTTGTTGTCGTTGAACTAGATGTCGACCATAAAGGCAAAGGGGTTTGTATTTTGAGTTTGGATTTGAGGGCACCTGGCCCTGCAGGATTTTCTGGTTGCTCCAGATGAGGGAGGTTAGGGATCGGGAAGTTAGCTTGTGGGTCGGTTGATAGGTTAGAGGCGGAAGAAAAATTTTTTTGTCGGGTTCATGGGTTTTCCATATTGTTCGAAGAGGAAGAAGAAAACAAAGATTTTCTAGCGCGAGGGTATCAAACAATTTCCTAAAACAACAAATTCCTAACCCTGGGTTTGGGCCCAAGCATTTCCTAGGAAAATCCCTAGGGGATTGTGCAAACCCATGCCTGGTCCTTTGACAAGGCCCCTCAGCCTAACACCAAACATAGATGATAGAATTGGTATTAGCTAGAGAAACTTAAGACCTATATAGCAAGCCTAAGTTGATGAATCCTTAGGGGTCAAATTGCTACAATTTTTAGTTAGGTCTAGGAGATTAAAGTGCACACGAAATGTGGAGGGCGTTGATTTGGGTAAAGCCCTGTTATTTCAATCTTTATGGTGTGTGTAGGAATTGGAAGGTGATTCGAATAGCAAACAAGTTGTCACATAATTTTTGTTTATTTTTTTTTCTTTTAGAATTTGATTTAGCTTAGTGTATTTTAGGATTTTATTTTTAAGGTTTCAAATAAGTTTGAGATTCAACAAACAAAAGAAAAACAAGTTGTGTTGGTGAAGATCAATTTCCTTTAAGTTATTGATCTCTAGAAATGAAAAGAAAACCCTAATCACTTGAATCAGAATACAGAAATTTTACTACCGATGAGTTTTTTTTAAGCTTTCAAATTAAGAAGTGGTCCAAAAAATGGAAACAACACCACTACTGTAAGAAAAATCGAACAAGGATTCCAAAAAATATTTTTTGAGATTTTAGGAATCTTTTTGATATTTTTTTGGAATTTTTCTTTGTGCTGGTGTCAAAGTCTAGAAATGATACCTAAGGGTATTTTGGACTTTTCAGTACCACCACCAGCCTCAGAAAATTTTTGTGATTTTGTATAATGTGTAGAATTTCACAAAGATTCCAGAAAGATTAATTTTACAAAAATTGGATGAGTATAAAAATTCCTAAAATTCATGGACAATAGCAAAATAGGAAGACTAGAGGAGATGACCCCTCTGTAGTCCATGAATTTTTAAAAATTCTATACAGATCCAATTATTCTGAAATTTGGAATAATGTTCCTTACTTGAAGTGGAATCATTGGGTGAAATTTCAAGATTTCAGGAGGCCTATGGTGTTAGAAATTGATTTTTGAAGTCTAGACAGAAGTCTGGACTTGAAAATCAAAACACCAACAATTGCAGTGAGTGGTGTTTAATGATGCAAACAAGCAACAAATGGGTTTTAATTTGCACCACTCCACTTAATTAAGTTGTTTAGGATCTTAAAAGCCAAGTTTAATATTTTTCTGGTAGTTTTAATGATTTATGTGACCAGAAAAGAGGAACGAACCTAAAATCTTAGGGAAGAAAGGGACTTTTAGCTCTTGCTTTCAAAATCCTGCCTTCTTCCTGTAGTTCCTGCACACACAAGAGAAAGAGAGAAAAGGGGATGAGATCCAATTAACAAGTAAGAGAAATAAATGAATGCAAATACATTCCTCCCCAGCAATGACGCCAAAAAGTGATATGGATTTTACATTGTTTGCAAATTACGTTGTTGTAACGTGTAAAATCGATCAACTCTTAAATTTATAAAACCTAGATAAGGAAGTATCTAGGGTTGTCCAAGGAGGAAATTTGTTTGCAAAATATGTCTCTTGCTTGGAAATGAAAATAAACTTTCTTTTTGGTATTTTAGAATATATAATTTTTATAGGTTTTGAAATAACGGCAATATGTGGAGTTGAAGACGGGAAAAAGACTACTATTTTAGCAACTATGTGGCAAGAATAACCTCTTCCCAAGCTCACCATAAGCAAGTGAAGGCATAGGATAATTGGGAAGAGGGTTTGAAAGTGCTAAAACAAAACTAAAGTAGGGAACAAGATGCATAAATTTGGAAAGGCAACTTTATAAGAAATTGGATTTTTGTTCTACACTTGTAGAGGATTCTATGACAAAAATAAAAAATGAACAAAAATCCTGGATGATGATGGTGAAGTTAGTGAAGCTCTTGCTCTAACTGTGGTTGCTCCCATAGTTAAAAAGGTCTCCACCTTCTTCTTCTTAAACCAATATGTGGTCTCCTCCTGGCAAGCCCTAGAAGGGGGGTGTGCCTTAGCGCCTCCAAGGTGGAAGCTACCACCTTCAAGTCTTCTCCAAGGGTGGGCGTGCACCACCCTTCCTCCTCCAATGCCTAGTCATCCTCCAAGATAAGAATTTGCTCCTCCTATTGGCGTGTCACAAGGAGAAGAGAGAAGGGGAAGAAGGCATCTTCTTCTCTCCTCCTTTTTCTTGGCCATGAGTTAGGGTGGATATAGGGTAGAATTAAAACTAATGGAGGATGAGTTTTTAGTGGTGGTTAGGGCAGTTTTTATAGAGGTGGAGAAGGGGGTAGTTGGCGTGGGTTAGGTGTAGGGCTAGGATGGGTTTTAGGAGGTGGTTAGGTGATCCTATGGTGGAGGGTGTTTAGCACCACCTTAAGGGATGTGGTGGTGGTGGTTATGGTGGTGGAGAGGCACCATAGGTTGGCGCCACCATGGAGAGGTGCCATGGTTTTGGCACCAACTATGGGGGCCTCTAGAAGGGGGGCTAGGTGTAGGGTGGTGATGGCTTGAAGGGGTATGTGTAGGGTTAAGATGGGGGGATTTTTGGAGGGAAAAGTTGGAGCCAAAATGGGGGTAGTTAGGTGATTGTACAACAATTATAGGCACCTAATTCACCTGAATTAAGTCAGAACCTAGCTTAACTTAGTCATTTTGCATGCATATGCATCGTATTTAGAAACTTAGTTTATTTACGAGTTTTGTACATAATAATGTGCTATTTGAGAGGTATTAATCATTGCAGGTAATTCAACGCTGCGGATGCTCGATCCAACCTTATGGATCTGCTCAAAATGACAATGGGAGTCCTACGCTTCCAATCGCACCAATCAGACTCCCGTAGCACCCTATGGAGTCTGCAAAAGAACAAAAGCCAAGGGGCAAATAGAAGAAGATCCGAACCTCAGAGGGCGAATCCAATAGTATGGACGGATTCGAATCAACGATCACAATCCAATGACGCAAAAATAAACCAAATCAGAGGCCTATAACACTATCTATGAAGAAGAGAAGATGGACGGCCACAATGGTGCCATGTGGCACCATCACAGCTACCCCTCGCCGTGCCCCCAACTTCTGAAGGCATTTTCTCGTGAGCTGGGGGAAATTGGATCGTCATTGAACGACCACAGAGGTGCCACGTCACCCTACCTTTCAACCTCATCAAGGAAGATTACACCTTTGCCGATGGATTTCCATCCAATAGCTGAGGGTGGCTACACATGAAATGGCAACTACAACAACTCACGGGTGTAGCGCAGCGGAAAGCGTGCTTACAATCGCACGCGAAGTAGGTTCTAGTCGCGATGTAGGAGTTGGTCATGCAGGGAATAAATTTGACCGTAGGATCTTCATCTGGTGGTGGAGGCATGGATGCGTGGTGGGTGTGGGGACGTCAGATGAGTATGCATGTGATGATGCACAACCAAACGTGCATGCGTGCAAAGTAGGAATTTCAAAGGCAGTGTGGTCGGAGGTTTTTTGCATGTTAGAAATCGGGGTTACAAGTAACCCATCATCTTAGTTGCGAAACACGTCAATCAGATAAAATTTATACCGAAACTCCAAGGGAGTCCCAGGTAGAACACAAGGAGGCGATGTTTACTTTAACTGAAAACCGCGCTTCGATTTGTTTCTTTTTGGTATTTTAGGGTTTTTGTTATTTTTTTATATTTTTGTAAGAAGAAAACAAGCAAATGAATCACAAGATAGAGATGGAACAAAAATGGTATAGATATCACTTCAATGTCTATTACAATCAATTATGAAAGCAAAAAGAGAGGGGGGTGAGAGGAAATCTCCCGAATCGGCTGTTTGGCGAGACGACGATGCCTGGTGGAAGCTCGGACGAAGGAGGTGAGGAGCAGGACGACAGAGGTGAGATGCAGGAGGATGTCGGGTAGAGGAAAGCTTCAGCATGGCTCTGGAATGGAGGTGGGAAGATGGAGGTGATCTGCCATCGGAATGGAGGTGGGAGGATAGCTCCAAGGTGACCTATGAATAGGGATGGGAAGATGGATGAATATTTGGTGAGGCAGAGGTTTGCTACACTAATAGGAGCCTTGGGAGCTTGAGAATAAGCTCTAATGGAGTGTTGGTAGGCTTGTTAGAGCTTGGGAGTAGGTGGGAGTAGAGTAGGTAGAGATGAAGAGGAATGGGGGGTGTAGGGGTGTTTATATAGTGGAGGGAAGGAGAGAGCCCGATGCACAGGCATTCAGTGACAGCTATAAGCGTCACTAAAGGCCACTCGAGCTATTGCTGAAGATTCACACCTCTTCATTGCTTGGGATGGCGCACGCACTACACATGCCATTTAGTGATAGCTATAAGCATCACTAAAGGCCCACCATTCTGTCGTTGTAAAGCCCATGCCCATTGCCCACGCCCGCAGCTGTCATTGTGCACGCAAGCGCAGATGCATCCTGACCATCGGATGAAGGATCGAACGACCGAGAGAAGATCCCACCCTTTCGCCAAATTTGAATCGTGGGCCTCGCCATCTACCGTCGGATGCCGCGCGCATCAGGTGGCACATTCTCAATGTGCGTCAATGCCCGCGTGCCGCATCTGCGCTCTACGATGCATCCACGTAGCCACTTCCTTTGCCGCTCGATCTTCCATCGACGGCTCCATTTCCTCCCGCCCCACTTCAGCGGATAAAATCCACTCGCAGGGTCTCGAACTCACGGCCGCGCGTTGAGAGTGGAGGCGCAGACCACTGTGCTGAGGGTCATCTTGTGTCTTGTTTTTGAATTAAGCTCCCGCACCCACGACCGTTGGATGGAGATCCAATGGTTGTGGTGACTCTTCGCTTGATGAGGCACTTCTTCAGTTGTGGAGCGCACATCTCAGCCATTGGATTGAGATCCAACGACTGGGATCTGATCTTACAGCGGACTTGGAGGCTCCTTGGCTCAGGTGGGGCAGCTTGGATGGCACTACGTGGCGCCATCTGGGCCATCCATCTTCTTCTTCTTGAGGAGGGTGCTATAGAGCTCAAATCTAGGAAATTCTCGTGTTGACGGACTGCGATCGTTGCTCTAAATCCATACATATGGTCGGATTCTTCATCCGAGGCCTGTAAAGATGTCACACTGCCTCCTGGCCATGTAAATGATGGAATTAATGTACATAATATACAACTATCCTAGATGCAATGCAATGGATGTTTATGCAATATTTATATCATGATATGCAATACTAAGCCTAGGAACTATCATAAATAAGCAATTTATCATGAATCCATGTGTGTTTATCACGGTGCATGATGAGTCCATTAAATTGGACTATTATTAAGCCTAAGTATCTTTAATTATACAATTTAGGTGTGTTAATAATGGTAATTAAGTTATAGAAGATTTATACACCTCATAATTTAAGTTATAACATTCTATAACTTCATAATTCTATGGTTTTTATGTGCAGGTACTAAAATACACAAAGAGCAAGGGTGGGGGGATAAAATTCCCAAAACAATTGCAACTCTCTTTTCCCCCTCCCTCACCGGACATTGGGCAAAACTTCTGGCGCTGGCTTTCTCAACAGCCATGACCGGGGATTTTGGAAAATCCCTGAACTCATGCAGTGAGGGGAGAACTTAAAAAGAAGAGGCGGGGAGAGAAGAATGATATTGAGAGAAAGAAGAAAAGCATGCACTGTGCTGCACTGCGTCCTCTTTCCCCTTGCAGGGAAAAAGTCTCTCCGCCTGCATACCGCCACCGGCGCATCCTCCTTGCGTGCTGCAGGCAACCGCGCGCTAGCACCAACACCCTCTCCATCACCTGCAGATCTGCAAAGCCACATTGCCCACAACGCCTGCACGGCCTCCTTGCTACATCCCTGTAGCTCGCTCGCTATTGAAGGCAACCGTGCGCCCCAGCACCCTCTCTGCATCCTTGCAGTCCGCACACCAGTGTGCGCGCTTTCCTGCCTCCACCGCCCCCACGACACAGCGGGCGCTCGCACCCAAGCCAGCGCCTCTCCTTCAGCGCGCCTCCAAGCGCCACAGCAGGCGCTGCATCTCCGCGCATAGGCACGCGCGTGCAAGCCTACACGCCACAGCCGCTCGAACAACCGCAGCAGCAGCCGCTATCTTGCTCACAGGCCAGAGCTCCGGCCACCACCGCCGGCTGCCTCCGGCCACCTCTGCCGCAGCCGCTGCCACTGTCAGAGAGCTCTCGACCTCGCCATCCTCTGAAGCCCTGCATCGACCCCCGCAGATCTCTCTCTTTAGCGAGGAAGAGAGAGAGGAAAAGCTCTATTTTTGTTGGAATTAGAAATTACATTCAATGCCATTGCCAACAATTTCATTTTTTTTATTACTATTATATTCTGGCAGAATTGCGTTCAAGCACTCACAGTTCTTTCTAATTGCATGGTATTAATATTGGCTAGTTTAAAGATTGATTTTGGACTTGATTTAAGTACTAATTGTCTTTAGTACACATTACGTGAAAATTGCACTAATTCATCCTAAATTTATTGAGGATTTCTATGAGGGAAAACTGCACTTACAGCCTTAACTTTCCAGGTTATTGCAAATCTACTTTCCTTCACATTTTAAGTCCAATTTGAAAAGGAATTTCGCACTATCCAAAATAACATTAAATAATTAAGTATTGTTTGCATCATTGCCTCCCTGTGGACACGACCCGCTCTTCTGCGAGTGGTTATTTTCATTATTTTTTATTCGTCGATTTTTTCCACCACTTGAATACTATATGCTAAGCGAAATGTCGACCTGTCAAATTGGCGTCGTTGCCGGGGATGCAACAGATGCAATAGAATTACTTTATTATTTTTGAATCTTTTGAGTTGCGAAATTATCTAATCATTTTGATTATTATGCAAGGAATCCGCCGAAGCGACGAGGCGCAATAGAGGAGCGACAGCAACCACGAGTTAAGCCACACAAGGAAAAGACGAAGGAGACCAAGATCCTGTTTCGTAGAGGATTCTCCGTCATTACAATTTAATTCTGTCTTTTCTCCCTTGTAATTTGGGGTTAAATTTTTGGGGGTTTGTCCCTGCATTCTTTAGCTACTAGGGCTTACAGTATTTCTGGTACATGCGTGGTTATATTTTCTATTTGTTTGCTTTTAAAAACCAATAAAAAATATCGAGCTGCCTATTTAGAAGTTGCATGCCCTTAGGTACGCGCATTTAGGGGTGATTGAGCAGCATATTAGATCTTATTATTGCATTGCAAGCATCTTAGCACGAAGATTGCTGGAGACAGGTATATCTTTCTAACTTTTGCATCCAGCTTTTGTTGACGCATTTGCATTCTGATTTAAATTCAAGACCACCAAATTGTTTGAATTTACTAATTAAGTGGTCAGATAACTAAAAGCGGAACTAATAATCAGATTCAACCCTAAAAGCAATATGCATTTGATCTGATTCTAAGGGGCTTGTCTGCGATTTCAAAAAGAAATTACAAAGATTTACGGTGTGTTGCACACTTTTGACACTGAGCACGCACATTAGGCACCATACTAAGGCTCGATCCCTTAAGGCTAGAGGCACCGATCTCTTTATCAGTGCAGACCTATTGTGCTTTGTGGTAGTGGTGATACTATCTTTTGATAAAGTGTTTTGATACTCCACGGAGGGGGACACCCCTTAAAGGAACAAAAGGGTAGTTAAGGGGCACCGCATACACATCGCCTCAAAGAAAGGGTTCGCCCTACTTGCATCCCTTTGTCCGTGTTACGAACGCGTGCCCCAGACGTCTTTTAAGACGTCTGGGAGGTGGCCCTGACATTGGACAAGATGTCTTGGATCACATCCAGACGTCTGACCAGACGTCTGGGATAGTTTCCAGACGTCTGGAAAATAGTTATTTTTCGCACGAGACATTCGTCTGTGCAGCTGTGCTCGCAGACCCGCGATTCCTCTCTCTCTCTCTTTTTCCCTCTCGCTCTGCGGCTGGAGACCTGCCGCGCACTCTCTCCCTCCTCCTCGCGCGGCCTTAAAAGGCCACGCCTCCCCTCCTGTCGTCTCCACCGTCCCCTTCCTCTTCTCCTTCCTGTGCGCGAGAGCGAGCGAGCGCGAGGGCGGCAGTGGCGGCCGTAGTGAGCACGGAGGAGGTGCGGCGTGCGAGGGCGGAGCTCTACTGTGAAGGCGAGGTCGCCGGAGCGGCTTGGCCGACCAGCGGAGGGCGCAGGGGGCGCAGAACGACGCGAAGAGGGACCTGCTGCGGTCTGAGCAGCAGACGTGCGAGGTGCGACGCGGGCGACATCGTGAGCGGAGGCCGAGTGGCACCCTGATTCTGGAAAAAATTTCCAGAATCAGACGTCTGGGTTGATGGCCAGACGGCGAGGGAGATGTCTGGAATCTCATACAGACGTCTGAAAGGTGAGTATTCTGCTTTCTTCTTCCTTTCTGTCGACTGACCGTACTGAGGGAGGGAGTTGGCTGTGCGCAGGCTCGCTGATTCGCCATCCTTTGAGAATCAGACGTCTGGAAGTTGTACCAGACGGCTGGAGTGACCTCCAGAAGTCCGTGGTGACCATCGGACGTCTGGAAGCTAGGCCAGACATCCCTGAAGACTTCTGGACGTCTGGGAAACCACGCTGAACAGGTAATTCTCCGATCCACTTTTTAAGACATCTGGAAGAACTTCCAGATGTCTGATTTTGCACAGTTTCGTCTTTTTCGACCCGTTTAGGGCCCGTTCGGGCTCCGTTTTCCGCGATTCGAGTTGCGTTCTTTTAAGAATTAATTCCTCTACCCATCTACAGTAGCTATACACTACTTTGAGACTTTCCTTGTGTTTGATCCTTATGATAGGACCTTGTTCAGTTGCAGTCTTGGGAGTCGCGGAGGCACGCGGGATTCCCAATCACGCCCCCATTACTCCCGTTGTACCTGGTAGAGTGGCTTTAAGTTATTAATAAAATCTATTAAATTATGAAACCATAAATAAAACCTAGGACATTGCATGAATCCTAGGAATGAGAAATAGATGGAATGATAGCTCCAAGGTGTTGCATGAATCCTAGGACTGGAAAACTAGATTGTATGATAGATCCTAGGATATGGCATGAATCCTAGGATGGGAAAACTACTGGAATGTATAATACTGCAGTCTTGGAAAATGGAAAGAGATATAAAGCTGCCTGTAATTTGAACTAACAGCTGCCTATTGTGAATAGATAACGTGGTTGAGAACATGGATTGTAAGAATGTGAAACTGGAAAGTGAAACCTGGATGTTTGAGTAAAAAGGATGGAACCCTACGGGGAAGTAGGAGTAGAACTCTTGGAAAGTGAATGGAATAGTTTTGGGGAAGTGAGCTGGCCCTTGAGTACGGAGTACCAAGGAGAGCGACTGTCCCCCTGTTTAGTGCAGAGCGGAGCCAGCCGCCCTAGGGACCCGGGGTTAGGACTGGCTACTCTGTACCGACTTACTGGCCCTCGCGTACGTAGTACCGAGGAGAGCTACTAGTGTAGGGAGGTACTAGCTAACCCACGGGCCCCGGGGTTCTGCTAGCCTCCCACACCGACTTGTTAGGCCTACTATGGCAAACCAGGGTAGTCAGGCGAGGGTGCGCGGACTGTGGAGGGGCAAGGCCCCGGTTTGGTTACTGTGGAGGGGTTGGACCCCTGTTACTGAGAGGGCTCTGCCCTGTACTGGTTCCGTGCTGTGCTTTGGGCACACCCGTTAACGGAAACGACTGACTACGTGCCAGTACGGGTTAGCTACCTGTGCGTTTATCGCGCGTGCCGTAGTCACCGTTACGTCTGTCAGTGACCTTAGGGTGGTTGACTGAGGGTAGGATCACCACGGGGGACTCTCCCGGCCAGGAGAGCACCACGTGCTACTTCTACTTTTTGGAAAAGACTGCAATCAAGATCGTTCCCACGAGGAACATTCGAGATCAAGTAAAAGATCTGAGAAATAAATGAAATAGTGAGACAATTGAAAGATGTAAATAAAGAAAGTAATAGAACATAACAGCTACTGTACACTCTACTGTTGTCTTTAGTTTTAGTTGCCACTCTACTCAGCGTTTTGCTGACATGTTACACTCGTTACCTTTTTCAGGACCAGGTGCTGAGCAGCCAGGGTCAGCGGCTGCAGAGGACGCTGGGCCGAGTAGGGTCCAGTAGAGTTACTACTATCTTTTGTACCTCTTTGTTTCCGTTATAGTGAGTAGTTCTTGTTTCCGCTGTCCTTTTCTTTACCTGCAGTTCATGTTATATGATAAATGTTGTTCTACTGTTGTGGTGGTATATACTGTACTAGTTTCTTTCCTTACTGCTGTACTTTCTTACTGTTAGTTATATTCATGCTGAATGTGGTTTATTTTACTGCTCTTTTGGTTACTTCCTCATTGGACGACTAGGTCTTGGGATTAGTCGAGTCGGTCTGGTTCTCGTGTCTCGTAGGGACTCGGGAACTGGGTCATTACGAGATGGTATCAGAGCAAGGTCGTCCCGAGAAGTGAATCAACTGACTGGAAAATAACCAATTCACATGTTTATAGCTAGAGTAGCCACCACAACATATCCCTTGACATGAGCTCTTAGAAGTTTTGTTAGGTACCATCTGTTTTGACGTTTCCATTTTGTTTCGCGTCTCCTTGTAGGAGATGCCTCATCGTGGAACTAGGAGGGTGGGCTGCGGGCGTGGCCGAGGTCGGGCCCTGAGGGACAGATGTGTCGGGCTTGGAGTACATACTACCCCTCCTCTTCTCCTGAGCATACCGTCTCCGGACCTCGTCCAACTAATTCGAGAGGTGGTTCGTGAAGAATTTCAGCTTCGATCCACATCGCCACCCCCTCCTCCCCCTTCCGAGCATATGACAGGGGAGTTGGTGGTGGAACGAGATTTCCGCTGTCACACTAAGCATGTTAGGAGAACTCAAAGGAGACACGTGGCGTCCGCAGGAGAGCCGTCACGTTGTGCAGGGCCATCAGTGGCCTTTGGGGGCCCTCGACAGGGGCCAGTCGCCAGCACCAGACCCCCGCCTAGTCGACAGCAGGGACCCACTGAGGGCGGGAGTTAGGTTCCCCTCTGCTTCTAGTGTGGCCAGCCGGGCCACGTCAGGAGGGACTGCCCATCTAGGGCAGGAGGTCAGGAGATACTCCCCGCGCAGAGCACTGGAGGGCGCGCAGGAGGCCGCGGTTCCCAGGTGCGAGGAGGAGGATAGCAGTCGCGAGGAGGGTACCGGCCAGCACCTACCTGTCCGACACAGAGTGTAGCTGCTTCGTCCACACCTAAAGCTGAGGGGCGTATCAACGTCCTAACACACAGGGATGCCAGAGCTTCGGGATCGGTGGTAGCAGGTATGGTTTCAGTTTCTGGTAGACTCGTTTACACGCTTTTCGATTCCGACGCTACGCACTCGTTTGTCACAGCCAGTTTCGCAGTTAGTTTGGACCAGGATTATACACTGTTAGAAAATCCGTTCGTAATCAGAGGTCCGAGTGGTCAGCTGTTTGTAGCTGAGGAGGTGCACACGGATTGCGAGGTCAGCGTCGGAGGACATAGCCTGCCAGCTGACCTGATTATGATCCAGATGGAGGACTTTGGAGTGATTCTGGGGATGGATTGACTGTCCGTTTACCACGCCTTGGTGGACTGTTTTAAGAGGAAGATCGTCTTCTCCATTCTGGAGATACCTTCTTTCGAGTTTCACGGACAGCCAGTGGACGGAGGTTTCAGGTGCATATCGGCACTTCGGGCGACGAGACTTTTGAGCCAGGGATGTGAGGGCTTCTTAACTTGTGTGGTGGCAGAACCCAGCCCCGTGGCAGACTTCCAGAGCATCCCGGTGGTCAGAGAGTACCCCGACGTGTTTCCAGACGAGTTATTAGGACTACCGCCCGAGCGCGAGATCGAGTTTGAGATCTCACTAGTATCAGGGACCAGCCCCATCTCCACTGCGCCATACAAAATCGCACCGCTTGAGCTGCGAGAGCTCAAGTCCCAGTTGCAGGACCTTTTGGAGAAAGGTTTCGTGAGGCCCAATGCATCTCCCTGGGGAGCCCCGGTACTGTTTGTGAAGAAGAAGGATGGGACCCTACGCCTTTGTGTGGACTACCGACAGCTGAATAGGGTCACCATCAAGAACAGATATCTGCAGCCGAGGATCGACGATTTGTTTGACCAGTTGCGGGGTGCCACGGTGTTTTCCAAGATAGACTTGAGGTCTGGATACCACCAATTGAGGATCAAAGAGACCAACATCTCCAAGACAGCTTTCCGCACCCGGTACGGACACTACGAGTTTTTGGTCATGCCGTTTGGGCTGACCAATGCCCTCGCTGCTTTCATGGACCTAATGAACCGGGTGTTTAGACCGTACTTGGACCAGTTTGTGGTGGTTTTTCATAGATGATGTACTCATCTATTCTAGAGAACTGACGCAGCACGGACAGCACTTGCGGATTGTTTTGGACACTCTGAGGTGACGCAGGCTGTACGCCAAATAAAGCAAGTGTGAGTTCTGGTTGAGGGAGGTGACCTTCTTGGGTCATGTGATCTCTGGAGACGGCCTGGCGGTGGACCCATCCAAGGTCGAGGCAGTGCTCAGGTGGGAGAGACCGCGTTCAGTCACTGAGATCCACAGTTTCCTGAGATTAGCTGGCTACTACAGACAGTTCATCAGAGGATTTTCGCAAATTGCGCGTCCTATGACACAGTTGACCCGAAAGGACGTGCCTTTCGCTTGGACAGACGCCTGCGAGGAGTGTTTTCTGGAGCTGAAGGAGAGGTTGACCTCGGCTCCCGTGCTCACCATCCCTGACAGTAGTGGCGGGTTCGTTGTGTACACGGACGCTTCCTTGCAGGGGTTAGGAGGTGTGCTCATGCAGAGGGGTCACGTGGTCGCTTACGCTTCGCGGCAACTAAAGCCCCATGAGCATACCTACCCTACCCATGACCTAGAGTTGGCAGCTGTTGTCTTCGCGCTGAAGGCATAGAGGCACTACTTGTACGGTGAGACCTTCGAGATTTTTACAGATCACAAGAGCCTCAGATACCTTTTTGACCAGAAGGAGCTCAACATGAGACAGAGACGTTGGTTGGAGCTCCTGAAGGACTACGATTGCAGCATCTCCTACAACCCGGGAAAGGCCAATGTGGTGGCTGACGCCTTGAGCCGTAAGGTGCCTGCACGCTTGACCAGTCTACAGTTACAGAGTTGGAGCCTTTTGGAGGAGGTGGGCAGTTGGCGACCTCTAGAGTTACGAGGATACTGTGGGGTAGTGACGGTGACACGGCAGACTAGGCCAGAGTTGATGGACCGCATCATCACAGGACAGATGGCTGATCTGTACTTGCGGTCTTTGCGCGAAAGAGTACTGTCAGGAGATCCAGGTGACTTCTCTTTCACAGACCAGGTGCTACGTTTGAGGGGACGGTTGTGCGTTCCCAGAGACGAGGAGCTGTTGAGAGAGCTCCTGACTGAGGCACACGGTTCCAGATTCACCATACATCCAGGGAACACGAAAATGTACCATGACTTGAGACACGAGTTTTGGTGGAGAGGGATGAAGCGGGATGTGGGTGAGTTCATGCAGCAGTGCTTAGTGTGCTAGCAGGTGAAAGCCGAGCATCTGAGGCCTGCAGGGCCGCTTCAGCCGCTTCCAGTGCCAGAGTGGAAGTGGGAGAGCATCACCATGGACTTGGTGGTGGGCTTACCTGTCACCCAGTGGGGACACGACGCAGTCTGGGTAATAGTGGATAGACTGACGAAGACGGCGCGTTTCTTGCCGATCCGAGTCACTTTGGGACCAACACAGTTGGCAGAGAGGTATATCCATGATATGGTACGACTACACAGAGTTCCGTGGGAGATCGTATCCGACTGGGATACCCGCTTTACATCCCAATTTTGGGCTGAGTTTCAGCAGGCTTTGGGGACAAGGTTGAGGTTTAGCACGGCTTACCACCCCCAGACGGACGGACAGTCTGAGCGCACGATACAGACACTTGGGGACCAAGTGGGAGGTTGGCCCCAGGTTGATCCGGCAGAGTCAGGAGGTAGTTGAGCAGATCCACAGACGACTCCGCACTGTCAGGAGCAGATAGAAGAGCTACGCGGATCGGAGACGCAGAGAGGTGTAGTTTGAGGTTGGGGACCACGTCTTCCTTCGTGTTTCGCCCATGAAGGGCCTACAGCGGTTTGGGGTGAGAGGGAAGCTCGCGCCGAGGTTCGTAGGGCCCTTTGAGGTCCTGGAGCGGGTTGGACCCGTTGCTTACAGACTTGCCCTTCCCCCGCAGCTTTCTGGTGTGCACGACGTGTTCCACGGGTCCAACCTCAGGAAGTACGTAGTCGATTCCAGTCACGTACTGAGTCACGAGAGTGTCGAGATGAGCGACAACCTGACCTACCCCGAGCGGCCAGTGCAGATCCTAGACCGAGCCGTCTGCAGTTTGAGATGAAAGCAAGTACCCCTGGTAAAGGTTTTGTGGAGGAGCCAGCGGTACGAGGAGGCTACCTGGGTGCCTGAGGCGGCATGCGGGAGCGGTACCCGGAGCTTTTCGCGGGTACGTCTTTTAGGACCGGCTTCGGTCCTCTTTGAGTTTGTTATGGTTATTTGGACATCTTTTCCCCACACCCTAGTTGGCGCAAGTTTCGGGGACGAAACTTCCTTTGAGTTTGTTATATTGTTACGAACGCGTGCCCCAGACGTCTTTTAAGACGTCTGGGAGGTGGCCCAGACTTCGGACAAGACTTCTTGTATCACATCCAGACGTCTGACCAGACGTCTAGGATAGTTTCCAGACGTCTGGAAAAGAGTTATTTTTCGCACGAGACATTCGTCTGCGCGCCTGTGCTCGCAGACCCACGATTCCTCTCTCTCTCTCTTTTTCCCTCTCTCTCTGCGGCTGCAGACCTGCCACGCACTCTCTCCCTCTGCCTCATGCAGCCTTAAAAGGCCACGCCTCCCCTCCTGTCGTCTCCACTATCCCCTTCCTCTTCTCCTTCCTATGCGCGAGAGCGAGCGCGAGGGCGGCAGCGGCGGCCGCAGTGAGCGCGGAGGAGGTGCGGCGTGCCAGGGCGGAGCTCTGCCGTGAGGGCGAGCTCGCCGGAGCGGCTTGGTTGGCTGGCGGAGGGTGTAGGGGGCGCGGAACGACGCGGAGAGGGACCTGCTGCGGTCTGAGCAGCAGACGTGCGAGGTGCGATGTGGGCGGCGTCGCGAGCGGAGGCCGACTGGCACCCTGATTCTGGAAAAAATTTCCAGAATCAGATGTCTGGGTTGATAGCCAGACGGCGAGGGAGACGTCTGCAATCTCATACAGACGTCTGAAAGGTGAGTATTCTGCTTTCTTCTTCCTTCCTGTCAACTGACCATACTGAGGGAGGGAGTTGGCTGTGCGCAGGCTCGCTGATTCGCCATCCTTTGAGAATCAGACATCTGGAAGTTGTACCAGACGGTTGGAGTGACCTCCAGACGTCCGTGGTGACCATCGGACGTCTGGAAGCTAGGCCAGACGTCCCCGAAGACTTCTGGACGTCTGGTAAACCACGCTGAACTGGTAATTCTCTGATCCACTTTTTAAGACGTCTGGAAGAAGTTCCAGACGTCTGATTTTGCACAGTATCGTCTTCTTCGACCCGTTTAGGGCCCGTTCGGGCTCCGTTTTCCGCGATTCGAGTTGTATTCTTTTCAGAATTAATTCCTCTACCCATCTACAGTAGCTATACACTACTTTGAGACTTTCCTTGTGTTTGATCCTTGTGATAGGACCTCATTCAGTTGCAGTCTTGGGAGTCGCGGAGGCACGCGGGATTCCCGATCACGCCCCCATTACTCCCGTTGTACCTGGTAGAGTGGCTTTAAGTTATTAATAAAATCTGTTAAATTATGAAACCATAAATAGAACCTAGGACATTGCATGAATCCTAGGAATGAGAAATAGATGGAATGATAGCTCCTAGGTGTTGCATGAATCCTAGGACTGGAAAACTAGATTGTATGATAGATCCTAGGATATGGCATGAATCCTAGGATGGGAAAACTAGTGGAATGTATAATACTGCAGTCTTGGAAAATGGAAAGAGATATAAAGCCGCCTATAATTTGAATTAACAGCTGCCTGTTGTGAATAGATAACGTGGTTGAGAACATGGATTGTAAGAATGTGAAACTGGAAAGTGAAACCTGCATGTTTGAGTAAAAAGGATGGAACCCTACGGGGAAGTAGGAGTAGAACTCCTGGAAAGTGAATGAAATAGTTTTGGGGAAGTGAGCTGGCCCTTGAGCACGGAGTACCAAGGAGAGCGACTGTCCCCCTGTTTAGTGCAGAGCGGAGCCAGCCGCCCCAGGGACCCGGGGTTTGGACTGGCCACTTTGTACCGACTTGCTGGCCCTCGCGTACGTAGTACCGAGGAGAGCTACTAGTGTAGGGAGGTACTAGCTACCCCACGGGCCCTGGGGTTCTGCTAGCATCCCACACCGACTTGTTAGGCCCACTAGGGCAAACCAGGGTAGTCAGGCGAGGGTGCGCGGACTGTGGAGGGGCAAGGCCCCAGTTTGGTTACTGTGGAGGGGTTAGGCAGCTATTACTGAGAGGGCTCTGCCCTGTACCGGTTCCGTGCTGTGCTTTGGGCGCACCCGTTAACGGAAACGACTGACCGCGTGCCAGTACGGGTTAGCTACCTGTGCGTTTATCGCGCGTGCCGTAGTCACCGTTACGTCTGTCAGTGACCTTGGGGTGGTTGACTGAGGGTAGGATCACCATGTGTGACTCTCCCAGCCAGGAGAGCACCACGTGCTACTTTTACTTTTTGGAAAAGACTGCAATCAAGATCGTTCCCACGAGGAACATTCGAGATCAAGTAAAAGATCTGAGAAATAAATGAAATAGTGAGACAATTGAAAGATGTAAATAAAGAAAGTAATAGAACATAACAGCTACTGTACACTCTACTGTTGTCTTTAGTTTTAGTTGCCACTCTACTCAGCGTTTTGCTGACATGTTATACTCGTTACCTTTTTCAGGACCAGGTGTTGAGCAGCCAGGGTCAGCGGCTGCAGAGGACGCTGGGTCAAGTAGGGTCCAGTAGAGTTACTACTGTCTTTTGTACCTCTTTGTTTCCGTTATAGTGAGTAGTTCTTGTTTCCGCTGTACTTTTCCTTACCTGCAGTTCATGTTATATGATAAATGTTGTTCTACTGTTGTGGTGGTATATACTGTAGTAGTTTCTTTCCTTACTGCTGTACTTTCTTACTGTTAGTTATATTCATGCTGAATGTGGTTTATTTTACTGCTCTTTTGGTTACTTCCTCGTTGGACGACTAGGTCTTGGGATTAGTCGAGTTGGTCCGGTTCTCGTGTCTCGTAGGGACTCGGGAACCGGGTCGTTACTGTTCGTCCTTGGAGTCACTTCTCCCTTGATCACCTGGGAGTATCATCTAAGCAAAGTATAGGTCCTAGGGCACTCGAAGGTTGAATTAAGGCATGTAATTGCAGTGAAAAACTTGTTTGGCCATTAATTTTACTAATTCAACATCCACAATAAAGAAGGTTAAGATTTCAAGTCCACACCCCTCTTATACCACTTACGTGGGAATGGAGGGATAAGTCTTGATCTTTTGACTAATCTTTAGAGTGGAGGTTTGACTTACTCAATAATAAAATAAAAATTTTTCTGAATTGTGTTTTGTATGCTTGGTGGACGCTCTCTTGAGGGTAGTCTAGTGTTTGATCCTGAGCCCGAGAGAATTCTTAGGAGAGCTCACCTAGGAGAAGAAATGGCTGAGCAAGGTGCAAATCAACAAAGGACCCTAAGGGACTATTTTATTCCTACCAACCGACCTACACAAGCACTAAGACGACCGGTAGGGGATAATCCGTATGAGATCAAGAGCAATACCATATCTTTATTGCCCTCTTTTTATGGTACTACTAGGGAGGACCCCTACCGGCATCTGGAGGAATTCATCGAGGTCTGTTCCACAGTGAAGCTCCAGGGCTTTATTGATGAAGCCCTGATGAGGACTCTATTTCCTTTCTCCCTAAAGGATAAGGCCAAGCACTGGTATCATACCCTCGATGCAAGGGTAAATGATTGGGCTACCCTTAAGGGAGAATTTTTAAAAAAGTATTTTCCTATGAGTAAAACCAACCATTACAGAAGAGAGATTATGGGTTTTACTCAACAAGAAGGGGAGCAATTTCATGAGACTTGGGAGTGCTTTAATGACCTTCTTAGGTTATGCCCCCACCATCAAGTGCCAAGATGGCAGTTGGTCGAAAGGTTCTATAACAGATTATCTAAAAGGCATAGGCAAACCATTGATGAAGCCTGTGCAGGAACCTTCATGACCAAAACTGAGGATGAAGCCTGGGCATTATTTGAAACTTTAAGCGACAACTCCATACATTTGTCCTCTGCGTATCAAGAGAGAAAACCATCAATCTTGCAGAGGAAGATAGAGGCCCATGAAGCCGGGGCTTCTCAGGATTTGGCTTATCAGATTCAACTATTGAATAAAAACTTTGATAGGCTTTTAGCAAACCCCGGCATGAACCCACAAGCAGCATCTATTTTTCAGGCTTCAAGAGAATGCTCCATCTGCCAAAGCACAACGCACGCCACTACGGAGTGCCATCAGGCAACCCAATTCCCTGAGTTGTTCAGGCTGACTTGAATGCGGCCCAAGGTTTCCGCCCCCTCATAATAACCCTTACTCCAACACTTATAATCCAGGGTGGCGGAACCATCCAAACTTCTCTTGGAAGCAAGCTAATGCTTCTAACTCAGGGAAGACAAGACCCTTACCTCCCCAGGCCACTTACCAACCTTCTTATGAAAACCCTCTTCCGAATAAGCCCTCTGAGATGGATGAACTGAAGGCCATGATGAAAGCAATGCAAGAGCATCAGAATATGGTTATCCAATCTCAGAATAAGATGATTATTGATATGCAATCCCAAATTGGTCATCTTACTGAGGTAGTTAGGCAACGTGATCCGGGGAAGCTGCCTAGCTCTTCTGAGAACCCTAAGGGCATTGGGGTTGTATTTAGGGAGCATGCCCAAGTAGTGACCGTGTTGAGGAGTGGAAAAAAGATTGACAAGCCTGATAACACTCCTACGGTTACATCTCAGAATTCCCCTTCCACACCTGACCCTACCTCCATCTCACCCGAGGAAGAGCCACAGCACTCTCCCTCACAAAAAATCATCCACAATGAGGATGTCGTCCTACCACCACCCCTTTCCCGCCATGACGACCCCTCTACTCAGAAGCCGAGGGTGCCTTATCCAGAGTGCCTATCTACTCCTGGGGAATCTTCTGTTGGCTCGTTTGGAGCCAAGGATAGGACGAAAGAGATTGTGGATAGTTTTAGGCATGTCTAGATTAACTTGCCTCTGTTGGAAGCGATTAAACAGATTTCATCCTATGCCAAGTTTCTGAAGGACCTATTCACCCAGAAGCGTCGATCTAGGAAACAGGTCCAAACCAAGGTCATCCTGCCTGACCACGTTAGCTCGGTTCTTCAGCATGGAACACCCCCCAAAATGAAAGACCCAGGGGCCCCATATATTTCAGTGGTTATAGGTAACCAACACATTGACGAGGCTCTGCTCGATCTGGGTGCGGGGGTAAACATTCTATCGAGCTCTGTCTACGACCTATTGGGAGGAGGAAAGCTGAAGCCTAGTCCAGTAATCTCCAGGTTGCAGACAGATCGCTTAAGACACTGCGGGGATTGTTAGAAGATGTCCTTGTGAGAGTGGAGGATTTCTTCTTCCCCGTTGACTTTCTGGTACTTGATACTGACCCATCTAATAAGCCCACAAAGCCGTCCATTATCCTAGGATGCCCCTTTTTGGCCACAGCCAATGCCTCTATAAATTGTAGATCCGGGGCACTTAAAATGGGCTTTGGGAACAAGAAGATCCGGTTGAATGTTTTTGATACTTACAAACAACCCGGATTTGAAGATTGTTCTCAGATTGAGGTCGTTGATGAAATAATTGAAGAGACTACTCCAGCACTCTTATGTAGAGATCCCCTTCGGAAGGTCATAACTCAGGACCATCCCTCGATTATCAAAGAAACTGAAAAGAAAATGCCCGAACTAGAAGAGTTGCTGGAGATACACACTAAGTCTCTGTCCCCACCCTGGATTGTGAAGGTAGATCCGTTTCCTGAAGCGGGGACATCTCAACTAAAACCCTCAATCCAAAAGGCTCCTGAATTGGAGTTGAACCCCCTCCCGAGCACATTGAAATATGCTTTCCTTGGCCCTAATAACATGCTCCCCGTTATTATCTCGTTTGGATTATCTAAATTGTAGGAGGGAGCTCTGTTTGAGTGTTTACAAAGGCACAAGGAAGCAATTGCTTGGACAATTGCTGATATTAAGGGTGTTGATCCCTCTCTTTGCATGCATCATATTTACATGGATGAGTCCATGAAGCCTTTTCGAGACATGCAGAGAAGGCTCAATCCAAATATGCGGGAGGTTGTTAAAAAGGAGATTCTGAAATGGCTAGATGAAGGGATTATCTATCCCATTTCAGATAGTAAATGGGTCAGTCTGATTCATGTAGTTCCGAAAAAGGTAGGAATCACTGTGGAGGAGAATGACCAAGGAGAACTGGTGACCACTAGACCCTCAACTGGTTGGAGGGTCTGCATTGATTACCACCGTTTAAACATGGCTACCCAGAAAGACCATTTCCCCTTACCATTTATCGATCAAATTTTGGAACGATTGCGGGGAATAGGTACTTTTGTTTTCTTGATGGGTACTCTGGGTACAATCAGATAGCCATTTTTCTTGATGATTAGGAGCGTACCACCTTCATGAGTCCTTATGGGACTTTTGCATTCCGACGAATGCCATTCGGGTTATGTAATGCTCCTGCCACCTTTCAGCGTTGTATGATGGCTATCTTCTCTAATATGATTGACGAGTTTGTTGAAATTTTCATGGATGACTTCTCCATTTATGGCTCGTCATTTGACCTATGCCTTTCGCACCTTGATAAAGTCTTAACCCGTTGTGAAGAGGCAAAACTGGTGCTTAGTTGGGAGAAAAGCCACTTTATGGTCTAGCAGGGCATTGTGTTAGGGCATGTAGTTTCCGAGAAAGGATTAGAGGTGGACACCGCAAAAATCGATTTCATCTCTAAGCTTCCATTGCCCGCCAATGTTCGTCAGGCTAGATCTTTCCTTGGCCATGTTGGATTTTATAGGCGCTTCATTAGAGACTTCAGTAAAATCTCTAAGCCACTCTGCGACCTATTAGTGAAGGATGTTTCCTTCGATTTTGATAATAGATGTTGCGAGGCTTTCCAAGCTTTGAAGAAAGCCCTCATTACCGCGTCGATTCTCCAAGCGCCAGATTGGACCCTCCCATTTGAGCTTATGTGCGATGCTTCTGATTTTGCAGTGGGAGTGGTCTTAGGTCAAAGGGTTGATGGCAAACCTCATGTGCTGCATTATGCCAGCAAGGCCCTTACGGATCCTCAGCAAAATTACATGGTCACAGAAAAGGAATTACTTGCTGTAGTATTTTCTTTGGACAAGTTTTGCTCTTATCTTTTGGGATCCAAGGTCGTGGTGTTCACTGATCATTTGGCCCTTAACCATCTTCTAGCTAAAAAGGACACCAAACCTCGCCTAATTCGTTGGATTTTGCTACTCCAAGAATTTGACCTGGAAATTAAAGACAAGAAAGGAGTTGAGAATGTGGTAGCAGACCACTTGTCTAGGATCCCTATTGAGGCATCAAACCCCGCTGGTGGTATTCAAGAGACTTTCCCTGATGAGTCTCTAATGGCCGTGGAAACTAAAACTCCTTGGTTCGCTGACATAGTGAACTATCTAGTCACGAGCATCACCCCTAGTACTTGGGACAAGCAAAAGCGAGACAGGTTTATCGCTAATGCTAAATTTTATCACTAGGAGGAACCCGAGCTTTTTAGAATAGGCCCTGACCAGCTGTTTCGCTGTTGCGTCCCTGATGAGGAACAAAGAAGTGTTCTAAGTTTCTGCCATGACCTCCACTGTGGGGGACATTTTAGTGGGAAGAAGACTGCTCATAAGGTTCTTCAGTCTGGTTTTTGGTGGCCCACATTATTCCGAGATGCACATACGTATGTGGGAGCATGTCTACGTTGCCAGCAGATGGGAACCATTGGAAAAAGGGATGAGATGCCCCAATAACCTATCCTCCCTATTGAAATCTTTGATATTTGGGGCATTGACCTCATGGGTCCCTTTCCTGTGTCCTTCAGATATGAATACATCCTTGTGGCTGTTGATTATGTATCAAAATGGATAGAAGCCATCCCCACGTGAACCAATGGCCATTTTGTGGTCTTGGGCTTTATTAAGGCTAATATCATTTCTCGGTATGGGTGCCCAAGGACGATCATAAGTGATGGAGGACCTCACTTTAAGAATGTACACTTCACTAGACTACTCCAAAATTTGGGAGTAAATCACATGATAGCCACACCTTATCATCCCCAAACGAGGGGCAAGTGGAAGTGTCTAATAGGGAGATTAAGAGAATTTTGGAAAAAACTGTCAGGCCTGATCGAAAGGATTGGTCTAAAAAACTAAATGACACTCTTTGGGCCTACAGAACTGCATATAAGACACCCTTGGGTATGTCTCCATTCCATCTTGTCTACGGAAAAGTGTGCCACCTTCCCGTTGAAATCCAACATAAAGCTTATTGGGCCATTAAAAATGTTAACTTAAATCTGGATAAAGCGGGAAGAGCACGTATGTTAGAATTAAGTGAGCTTGAGGAGCTTCGTAATGAAGCTTATGAAACTTCTCAAGCTTACAAGCAACGTACAAAAGTCTTCCATGACAAGCACATCATTAGAAAGACTTTTGAGGCCAACCAGTGGGTCTGGCTTTTCAATTCTAGACTTGAATTATTTCTTGGAAAGCTCAAGTCCCGTTGGGATGGGCCTTACATTGTGATTAATACCTTCCCTCATGGAGCTGTAGAGATCAGGAACCCTATTTCAGGTGCGAACTTTAAAGTAAATGGCCAGCGACTTAAACCGTTTATTACTCTTTCAGATGGCCAGGTTTTGGATGCACTACGACTTGAGGAGCCTTAGCTCCTTCCACTCTCCTCCTTAGGTGATATTCTTCTATGTCTATATTTTTCCAATGAGGATATTGTCAGTCTTAGGCATGGGGCGATATAACCTAAGAGTGTTTATAGTGTTTATAGCATTTATAAATATTTGCATACATATTTAAAAAAAAAAAAAATTTCTCTTTTCTTGAGCTGATTGGGTTAGTCCCTAGCATAATACCTTTATTGGAGGTTTTTCTTCCGGAATTATTTCTTAAGTTTAGAATCCAGTAAATTTATTTCACGAGCATGTAGACTTGGTAATGGATCCTTTGGGAAAACCAATAAGCATTTGTAGTCTACTGAACCCTTGGACAGTTCATAGAGAGTCAGGCATACTATCTTCTAGTAAATCCACCTCATATTTGTGAGAAGGTGTAGAGAGATTACTGGTGCGCTAAGTCTAGTGCAAGGAATCTTAAGTTCTAGATAATTAGATGATGATACTTCAAAGTTAGGCGTAGTTTTCACTCTCTGTTCCTGGGTGCGTACTTTGAGTGAATTCCTGAGAGTCACCAAATAAGGCAGATACACAGAGATTGAGTCTTAACAAAGCTGTAACTATGGTGGATGGTTATGACCGTCCTTCATAGAGTCCTCAGCTGAAGGAGGGTAATAGTGTCAAAGGTCAGAAATACGCCTGTCCTATCCATTCTTTCCCGGTGTCAAGAATAGGTACTTCCACCAAATAAGCCACACAACTTCCTCTTGACCGTCATCATCCCTAATAATGCCTCGTAAATAAAAGTCTGTATCGTGTTGTGCTGATTGAAAAAGAAACAAAAACAAGAAGAAATTAGAAAAAAAAAAAAGAGAAAAGAAGAAGAAAAAGAAGAAATAGAAAGAAGAAAAAGAAAAAAATAGTTATATTACGAAAAAAAAAGAGAAAAAAAGTTGAAGTTTCTAATGTTTCTGAGGCAACAGAACACCTATTGCGTTCTACTAAATATGACCCGTACCTACCTTCTAATATTTCTGATCTCCTGAATACTGGCTGAGGACTCTAACTTAGTTATAGAGTTATTAGGACTTTAATTGAAGTGTGGATGCCATGAGAGGCCACCAAATAGTGAGTACAATTTCTAAATCTCACGAGATTTGTGATCTCAGAAAAAAAAAAAAAAAGAGAGTGCCCAGGAACATAAGGAGAGCACAGTTATGTTGCCTCTCTCAGGGTTGACTTGTCTAATAGTCTAGAGAGCTAGAGTCTGCAGTACTAGACTATATGTAGCACCAGTAGAGTGTGTGCCACCAAATACATATCCTTTCAACTTATTATCTCCTACCTAAGCCAAACACTAGGGTCAAATTACAGATTATCGTCTGCTTTATCCCTGAGGGAAGTAGTTGCCTATCTCATCAGAAATTTTTGCCAAGGGTGATGTACGAACTCCTAATGCTAATCGGCTCTTTCACTTGGATTTGTGACCTAGGCTATCAGCACTTCATATTTGTCCGGTTTTCTGAAATTTTGAAATTGGAAAACAACTCTTCTGATTACTTCTATTACTCATTTTTGCTAGGGACTACCAAATCTTAGGCATGGAGGTATTTGATGAGTCCATTAAATTGGACTATTATTAAGCCTAAGTGTCTTTAATTATACAATTTAGGTGTGTTCATAATGGTAATTAAGTTATAGAAGATTTATACACCTCATAATTTAAGTTATAACATTCTATAACTTCATAATTCTATGGTTTTTATGTGCAGGTACTAAAATACACAAAGAGCAATGGTGGGGGGATAAAATTCCCAAAACAACCGCAACTCTCTTTTCCCCCTCCCCCGCCGGACATTGGGAAAAACTTCAGGCCCCGCCTTTCTCAACAGCCATGACTAGGGATTTTGGAAAATCCCTGAACTCATGCAGTGAGGGGAGAATTTAAAAAGAAGAGGTGAGGAGAGAAGAAGGCTATCGAGAGAAAGAAGAAAAGCCTGCACTGTGCTACACTGCATCCTCTTTCCCCTTGCGGGGAAAAAGTCTCTCCGCCTGCATATCGCTGCCGACGAATCCTCCTTGCGCGTTGCAGGCAACCGCGTGCCAGCACCAACACCCTCTCCATCGCCTGCAGATCTGCAAAGCCACACCGCCAACAACGCCCGCACGGCCTCCTTGCTACGTCCCTGCAGCCCGCTCGCTATTGAAGGCAACCGCGCGCCCCAGCACCCTCTCTGCGTCCCTATAGTTCGCACACTAGTGTGCGCGCTTTCCTGCCTCCACCGCCCCCACGACACAGTGGGAGCTCGCACCCAAGCCAGCGCCTCTCCTCCAGCGTGCCTCCAAGCGCCACAGCAGGCGCTGCGTCTCCGCGCACAGGCACGCGTGCACAAGCCTACAGGCCACAGCCACTTGAACAGCCGCAGCAGCAGCCGCTATCTTGCTCCACAGGTCAGAGCTCCGGCCACCGCCTCCAGCCACCTCCGCTGCAGCCGCTGCCACCGTCAGAAAGCTCTCGACCTCGCTGTCCTTTGAAGGCCTGCATCGACCCCCGCAGATCTCTCTCTCTCTCGCGAGGAAGAGAGGAAAAGCTCTGTTTTTGTTGGAATTAGAAATTACATTCAATGCCATTTCCAGCAATTTCATTTTTTTTATTAATATTATATTATGGCAGAATTGCATTCAAGCACTCATAGTTCTTTCTAATTGCATGGTATTAATATTGGCTAGTTTAAAGATTGATTTTGGACTTGATTTAAGTACTAATTGTCTTTAGTACACATTACGTGAAAATTGCACTAATTCATCCTAAATTTATTGAGGATTTCTGTGAGGGAAAACTGCACTTACACCCTTAACTTTCTAGGTTATTGTAAATCTACTTTCCTTCACATTTTAAGTCCAATTTGAAAAGGAATTTCTCACTATCCAAAATAACATTAAATAATTAAGTATTGTGCGCATCATTACCTCCCTGTGGACACGACCCGCTCTTTTGCGAGTGGTTATTTTCATTATTTTTTATCCTCGATTTTTTCCACCACTTAAATACTATAATGCTAAGCGAAAAGTCAACCTATCAGTGCGCATGCTCTTTTAAGCTTATGTCGATCGATGAGCTTACGGTGCACGCGAAAGAAGAAACGGTGAGTGGCAAGAGCGTGCAGCCATGCGATGGAGATCAGAGGGCAGATAGAGCGCTACTTGTCAGCACCAGATGGAGAAGGATTTGGAGAGTATTTTTAGGCCTAATCAGGTCCGTTGATCTCTCGATCAACAAATTTGATCAACCTAAGGCTATTGCATGAAATTAAGGGCTCCAATGCCCTAAATACCCTTCACAACAACTATAAAAAGAGGCCTAAGGGTCCCCTTTGAAGGCATCAAAGAGAATTTCCTTCTTCCTCCTTCTACAGCTCCTCTACCTTCTTGCCGTCTTCTCTGCCTCCATCTTTGCATCTTCTTCCGAAGCGTTTGTTGAGCCACCTCACCAGATCATTGCTGCTATCCTCAACCTCTCCAAAAGGCCACCACGTACCACCAGTGATGCCCTTGTTCTACTACATAGATAGTTTATGTTCATGTTTAGAATTTGTTTAGTTATAATTACATGTATGCAATTCATGTTCAAACTCTCTACTTGATATATATATTATGATTTATTGCCTATGCTATTTAGTAATTAGATTTAGAACAAGAGCATGCAATCAAAGGCATTTTCTGCCTCCTTGAGATCAATCGGGACTCACCAGTTCCGTTAATTTATTTGTCAAGATGTATTTCGCGCTATACTACAGCACATTTATATCTTACGCAATCTACGCCTCAAACAAATTGGCACCATTGCCGGGGTGGTAGGGCGACTTTTGATTTCATCTCTAACATAGTATTTTTGTGTGCAAGTTGAACCACATGAAGCGGTGAATGAGGCAAAGTGGGCGCTGCAAAAATCAGGTGCACACATTCTTGTTAAAAATTCAGTCAGAAATTGATTGCCATCTTTAAAATTCAATAGCCATATTTCTAACTCTCCAAAAATATTGAAATTTGGTTTGGAACTAGAGTTTCAAGTTATCTTTCAATGCCACTATTCTCAAAAAGAAATTCTATCTATAGAATTTTTAAAAATTCATGGAGTACATATGGGTCAGATTGATTGAAAATAGAACTTTTATGAACTTTGAAAATCAATTTTGACCAACATACAAATCATATTTATTGATGATTGGTGGGGTTTGAAAGATAATCAAATTAGTTTTCAATAACATATTTTTACACAATTTTTGGAGCATATTTGGTATCATTTCCAACAGAAAGACCAACACAGGGTCTAAATCCCAAATTTGACCCCTTGTTAGTTAAAAATTCATAATTACTTGTTAAAAACGGTAAAAATTTTGAAAAAAACTCTCTAAAAAGATTTATAAAAAAGCAGTCTTCTTGAAAATTTTCAAATCATTTGGATTCCATCTTCTCCGAGAGTTTAGATTTGGTTTGTGGTCTTTAAAATTAAAAACAACTTAGAAGCGCATGAGCCAATAGGGCCACATTGGACTAACTTGGACTTAGTCGAGCCCAGGAGTTAGTCAGTGAGGTGAGTCACCTTGTGGACTACCCATCATTTACTGAATTGAAGAAACATGTTAAAAAATTCACAAAAATATATCAAATAACCTGCATTTATCTTGAAACTACTAGGTAGTTTCAACCTCTCCTACAAAACCTAGTGTCTAAGCCTATGAGGTAGCGTCAAACGACCCCGCTAAGGGCTACAAAGGAACTGGAGGTAAAATCCGAAGGAAGAACCTTCCTCTTAATCTTCTCGTACACAGACTGACCAGGTTAGTTTGAGAGGCGGGGATTATCTTCAGTCAGTTTTTTGACAAATTTCTTCAATAATTTGAACCTGAACGAAAAATCTGGTCATCTGATCTTAAGGGCCAATCTGATTAACAAGGACTTTGCCCTATTTTGCTTGACTACACCAACTCTTTGAGTTGGTGTATGCAAGGAAGAAGGTTGTTAGGACCTGAACTTATGGGACCTTAGGAGCCGAACCCAAGGCGGCAAAGGTGATTCTTGCCCGACTTATTTCCCAACCTTCTTCTGCTCGATTAGCTGAGATGGCTAATCCCGGTCCTCGAGTTAGTTAGGACCCTGAGAATCAAGACCCAATGGCTCGTCTGGAAGCCAAGGTCGAGGAAACTAAACAGAAATATGAGCAGAGCATCAACAGGATTCTCACAACACTTGACAGGATGCAGCATCCACCACACGAAGAACAACTACAGGACTTCTACGATTTGGCGGGAACAATTATAGCACCTCAGGTCTGGATTCTGACAAGCGGAGACACATTCAAGTTGAAGCTAAATATCATAAGTATGATTCATACACATTTCCATGGAAACTCGAGTGAGGACCCCTTCCAGCGCAACAAAGATCTGAGTTGGATTGTAGAGTCAGTTTGATCCAAGAATGTAGATATCAGAATTGTTCTCTTGAAGTTTTTTCCTTTTTTTCTGAAGGATAAAGCTACTTATTGGTTCAAGACTATCGGGAGACCAATTGGAGCCTAGGAGGAATTACGTCATGAATTCCTCCACAAGTTCTTCCCGATTGGTCGAATAAATGCTTTTAGGCGTGCGATCATGACCTTTGTCCAAGGCCATAGAGAGAAGCTGCATGACGCTTGGGATAGATTACATGATCTTCTCAGGAAGTGCCCACACCATGGTGTAACCAGATGGCACCTTGCTCAAGTCTTTTACCATGGGCTAGATGACACACATTAGTACCTGGCTGATGCATCTAGCGGTGGGAATTTCCTCGCGAAGGATGAGAACAACACATTTGAACTATTTGAGTCCTTAGCAGAGAACTCAATGAATGTCGCCTCAATGAACCAGTTCCAATGACCTAGACATCAATGAGTTAGTGTCCACGGAGCTCAAGCCGAGTCTACCCAAGCTGACATGGACATTATAACCAAGAAGGTGGATAAGGTGGAGTTACTCGATAAGAAGCTCGATGAATTAATTCGAGCAAGATCTGGGTTTCTTGGCAGCACTATTACATCCCACTCATCTCTAGCATCCCGAGCCCCTCCTACTCGAGTACGTTATTTTCTTGGGATGTTCCTTCTCCATCTCCGTTGGATCCTGCATATCAGGAACTCGTGAATAATCTAGATCTGGCATCATACAATCAGGGTTACACACCACCTGATGATTACAATGCATATTCCCTTAATGAATATACGTCTCAGACATCGTCAGCTTACAAAGATGTTAGTACTATTCAAGGATACAGGCGTAATAACACATACTCAGAGACGTATAACCTTGGTTGGAGTCAGCATCCAAATTGCTCCTGGTCTGGTAACTTACAGAGACCACCTCAAGACCCACACTATAAGACCAGACAATACAGGAATGTGCAGAACACGTATCCTAGGCAATAGCCATTCCCGTCTCAGCAGCAAAAAACCCATTCTATTTATCAGCCGCTACACCAAGCTGCCAACTATCCTGCAAAGCGGGTCGACCCTTTGGAGTCTCTGAAGGAGGAATTACAGGAGTCAATTTGGAAATCTACTCATGACAACCTGTAAATTATGAAGGTTATGGCTTACCAAATACAAATCATCCAAAATATACAAAATCAGATAATGCAGGAACAAAGATCATAGGGAGCCTTGCCATCCCAACCTGTCTCGAACCCAAGGTATGTCTAGAATCAGGGTGCCCCACCTAGATTCCATGCACCACAAGGACAGACACATACTATTCTACAAGCACCTCCTACACCACCTGGTTATGGGCAAGGTAAGCCACCTTTACTGTCAAACCCCACGTATTCTAGCCAGCCACTCCCTTGGCACCTCATGGACGGCACACCGATGCAAAAGCTGTCACTTTGAGGAGCAGAAGGACTACATAGAACCCACTACCTAGGCAAACGGGTAATGATTTTTTCTGCTCTCTACCGCAAGATGGCTTACAATCCTCTTCCTCTCACAAGCCATCTTCATTAGATAAAGGAAAGAAGCCCGTAGACCCAGAGATTCCCGTCCCTTTTCCCGTAGCTCTAACGCGAGATTCAACACGGAAAAAGGATACGCAGAATTTCGAGGACCTAAAATCTATGTTCAAGGAAGTTCACATTTAGGTCCCTCTCCCCGAAGTAATAGATCACATCCCTGCTGTTGCTTGGTTCTTCAAGGACTACTGTATTCCAAAGTGACAACAGAAAATCGAATGATAGGCGATATTATTTGAGGAAGCCAATGCTGTTATCTAGCTGACTTACCACCCAAAAAGGACTCGAGCACACCACTGATTTCCTACTTTTTGTAGGATTCCCCTTCTAATAGGCCCCTTCTTGATTTGGGGTCGTCCATCAACCTAACTCCCACCATAGTATTTGATCGATTTTGATTTAGGGAGTTAAAGCCCACCTTGGTTACCATACAGTTGGCTGACCGATCGGTGAAAATGCCAAGGGGGGTGGTTGAAAATGTGATCGTGAAAGTCCAAGGATTCTACTTTCCAGTGGACTTTTTTGTTCTTGATATGGAGGTTCCAACTAATCTCCTTGATGCACTGATTATTGTAGGTCCCCCATTCTTGGCAACGGCCTGCGCGAACATTGACTATACATCGGGGTGCATGGAGATTGCCCTAGGGAACGAAAAGCTTAGCCTGGACATTTTCAGGGCATCAAAGAACTTCGATTGCGATCTAATCGAGGAGGATGGTGAAGATGAAAATTTGACTTTCTATAGGAACATTGGGCTCGTCTGCAGCAACCAATGGCACATTCATCTTCACAATTAGGGGTCTTAGATCACAGTCCACATGGGACTACGACTAATGACATTCACATTTCCTCCCATGGATCTGGTTGTCATGGGTGTTCATCTACTCCTAATACCTCTGATCCTAACTATCTTGTCCTATCTAGCACTGATATCTTAAGATAGGATTACATGACCACTGCAGACAGATTTTCCATTAGTTAGGATTAGCAAATTTTCACTGTTGCTTCCGCTCCTTCCCTACATAAGCCCTCTCCCCACCCTCCGCTACTAGAGTTACAGCCCTCACCTGATTCGCTAAAGTACGTGTTTCTTGGAGAAAGTCAGACGTATCCCATGATTATCAATGCTCACCTGACTCTAGACCAGGAACACCAGTTGATCTCCATTCTACAAGCACATAGGACTGCTATCGGGTGGGGCATTGCTGATCTTCGTGGGATTTGCCCCTCATATTGCACTCACCATATCTACACTGATGAAGGGGTGAGACCGTCGAGACAACCTCAGAGGTGCCTAAATCCAAATACGTTGGAGGTTGTCAAGGAGATCATTAAATGGCTGGACGCAGGCATTATCTATCCAATTTCCAACAGCCAGTGGGTGATTCCCATTCAGATTGTGCCCAAAAAGGAGAGACTCACTGTGATAAAAAATGAAATGGGCGAATCCATCCCGACCCACACCACGACTTCTTGGCGAGTCTGCATTGATTACAGGAAGCTAAACTCGGTTACCAAAAAGGATCATTTTCCTTTACCATTTATTAATCAAATTTTAGAACGGTTGGCCGAGTGTAGTTTCTTCTGCTTTCTGGATGGATACTCCAGGTATAATCAAGTAGCAATCAACCCATAAGATCAAGACAAGATGACTTTTACATGTCCCTTTGGAACATTCGCTTTTAAACAGATGCCCTTCGGCCTTTGCAACGCACCAGCTACTTTTCAGTGACGCATGATGGCTATCTTTTCAGACATGATCGAGGATTGCATAGAAGTGTTCATGGATGACTTCTCCGTGTTTTGAGATGATTTTTTGTCTTGTCTTGATAACCTCACAAAGATCTTGAGATGTATAGAAGTTAACCTAGTACTGTCATGGTAAAAAAGTCATTTTATGGTGAGGGATGGCATCATACTAGGTCACAGGATCTCCACTAATGGACTCAAGGTCAACCGAGCTAAGTCTGAAATCATTTCGCAATTACCTCCACCTACCTCGGTCAGGCAAATCAGATCGTTCTTAGGGCATGTTAGATTTTATCAAAGATTCATTCAAGATTTCTCGAAAATTGCTCGTCCATTAACAAATCTTCTGGTAATCGACACTCCATTTGATTTCGACTCCTAGTGTCTCAGCACTTTCGAGACCTTGCGAAGCACTATTTCAAATGCACCTATTCTCCAACCTCCCGACTGGCTCTCGACTTCGAGATGATGTGTGACGCCTCCGACTTCACTGTCGGATCCGTTCTTGGCCAGCATCGAGAGCACCATCCATTCGTAATATACTATGCTATCAAAACACTGAATGAGGCTTAGCGTAACTATATAGCCATTGAAAAAGAATTGCTAGCTGTGGTATTCAGGTTGGAGAAATTCAGGTCATACTTACTTATGTCTAGAGTTATTATCTACACTGACCATTTTATCCTCTGGCATTTGTTGGCAAAGAAGGATGCCAAACCCCTCCTTATCAGATGGATCCTTCTTCTACAGGAGTTTGATGTCGAGATTCACGACAAAGCTGGAGCCCATAATGTTGTGGTAGAGCACTTGTCTCAGCTAGACCTAGACTATATTACATATTCCCTGCCAATATCAGATCAATTTCCAGATGAGTCTCTGCTATCCATCAACTCTATTGAGTTTCCTTGGTATGCTGATATAGCGAACTATCTCGTTGTAGGCAACTTACCTGCAGGATTATCCAAGGATCAAAAAATCAAATTTATCTCATAGGCTAAATTCTTATTTTGGGATGACCCACTGCTCTTCTGCTTTGGGGCTAATCAAATCATCCATAGATGCGTTCCTGATTCGAAAATCTCTAGTGTGATATCCTTCTGCCACAGCGATGCTTGTGGGGGTCATTTCTCAGGCAAAAAGACCACCGCAAAGATTTTACAGTCGGGATTTTTCTAGCCAACCATTTTCAGAGATACACATGAGTTTGTCAAATGCTGTAAGCGATGCCAGATGGTCGGTTCTATGATTCGGAGAGACATGATGCCTCTCCAATCTATTCTAGTCGTAGAAGTGTTCGATGCCTAGGGTATCGATTTTATGGGCCCCTTCCCGAACTTGCATGGCTTTGATTACATACTCATCGCAATAGATTATGTCTCAAAGTGCTTAGAAGCTATCCCAGGAAGATGGGCTAATCATAAGACTATTATATCCTTCGTCTGGGAATTCATTTTTGCAAGATTCAGAGTTCCCCGTGCCTTGATAAGAGATGGGGGTAGTCACTTCTTCCATGCCCATTTCAGGTCATTATTGAAGAAATATGAGGTGCAGCACCACATTGCTACCTCGTATCACCCACAGACCAATGGTAGGCTGAAGTATCTAACCTTCAAATCAAGTTTATCCTTCAAAAGATGATTAGACCTGATAGGAAGGATTGATCCGATCAGTTGATTGATGCACTATGGGCATATCGGACCACATACAAGGCCCCGCTCAGAATGTTGCCATAGTACATGGTGTATGGAAAGTCCTGTCACCTTCCTGTGGAACTGGAGCACGGTGCCTTTTGGGTAGTGCAGAAGTGTAATTTTGACCTCGATGTAGGAGGTTATGAAAGGAAGCTCCAGCTCAGTGAGTTAGAGGAGATTAGGCGAGAAGCTTACGAGAATGCAAAAATATACAAAGACAAGATGAAGGCTTTCCATGATTGACACATCTGAAGGAAGGAGTTCGCACCTAACTAGCAGGTCTGGTTGTTTGACTCCCAACTCAAATTCTTTGTAGGAAAACTCAAGTCTAAGTGGACTAGGTCGTTTCTTGTAGTCCACCTGTATCCTAACAGGGCAGTCTAAATTAGAGACCCGAAATTTGGGCATGCTTTTACGGTTAATGGCCAGTGCCTCAAACCATTTTTCACCCAGGAACCTTCTCCTGCTGACAAAATGATGCATCTTCTCGAGGACGTGTGACTGACGAGTTGCCCAGTTGGAGGCATTAAACTCAATACGTTTACATATATACATAGCATATTTCATTTTCGCATATTGTTTTGCATATTGTGTATGGCATTGCAGTGATGGCATGAGTTGAACGACAACTCAAAAGCAATTCCAGGTGATTTCTATCCATGTACACCCTGCCTTATTCCAATTTCTTTTATTCATGCATGAGGACATACAAACAGTTAGGCATGGGGGGGTAGTCCATAAAAATTGAAAATTTTATGCCAACAATTGGGGGATTAGATTTCTTTTATCAAGAGGTTTTATTTAAGATTTATTCTTTACTAGATTTCTAAGCTTAGAATCCAGTATAACCTCACACCTACATGTAGAATTTGCAATGGATCCACTGTGAAAATCGATAGACATCTCTAGTTTGTCGAGAAGAAGCATCGCTTCTTCTCCTAAACCCTTGGACAGCAATCAGGGAGTCAGGTGAACTATCTTCCAGTAGGCCCACCAAAACATATGTGAGGTGAGAGTATAGAGTCTACTGGTGCTCTAAGTCTAGTATAAGGAATCTTTAATTCTGGATAATTGAATAATAACACTCGGAGTTGGGCATAGTTTTTGCTCTCAGTTCTTGAGTACTAATTTTGCGAGAAATTTCATACGAGAGCCACCAAATAAGGCAAAAACACAAAGATAGGGTTCTAATAAAACTAGGACTGTGGTTGATGGTCATGACCGTCCTCTACGGAATCCTGGATACTGATGTCAAGGTCAGAAATACATCGTCCTATCCATTCCCTAGCCGGTGTCGAGAGTAGGCACTTCAACCAAATAAGCCACCCGAGATCCTCTTGGTCATCCCAAAAATCCTTAAGAATGCCTCACGTATAAAAGTATGTATGTCGTGTTATGTTGTGCTGATAAATACAATAGTATGTTGTGTTGTGGCTTTATGCCAAGTAGAAGAGATGTTTGCTCGAAAAAAAAAATAAAGAAAAGAAGGAAAAAGTGTTATGTGAAGCAGTTGCATGATGTGAATCAAGTTAAATGTTTTGAGGCAAAAACACCTACCACCCTCATGAACCACCAAATATAGCCTTAACCTACCTTTTTTGTATTTTTGACCACCTGAATATGGGCTGAGGGCTTCAAACTTAGTCGTAGGGTTATCAGAACCTAATTAAAGTGTAATGCCATGTGAGACCACCAAATACGTTCATTTGGTGAGATGTGAGCTCAGAAAAAAAAGAGAGAAATCTAAAAAGAAATTAAAAAAAGGAGAGAGAAAAAGATAGAAAAGAAAAAGTACAAAAGATTAAAGAGAGCACAGTTTTCCAATCTTTCTCTAAGTTGATTTATTCGATAATCTAGAAATCTAGATTCTGAAACACTAGCCTCTATGTAGCACCAGAAGAGAGTGAGTCACCAAATACAAATCTAGTTAACTCAGACGTCTTCTACCTAAGCCAAAAGCCGAGCCTAAAATCAGAGAATAGTTTATATCCCCTAGAGAAGAGGTTTGCCTATCCTAACAGAATCTTACTAGGGGTCAAGTACAAGCTTTAAATGTATATCGACTCTTCGCTTGGATCCATTGCAGAAGCTACAACATTACATGTTCATGGTTATCTGGATTCTGAATTTTTGGATGAAACAAAAAGAAACAAACCTTTAGTTAAACTCTTGCATTTAGTCTTGCACTTGCTAGGGACTAGCAAGATTTAGGCATGGGGGTATGATTACACAGCAATCATAGGCCCTAATTCGCCTAAATTAAGTCAGAACCTAGCTTAACTTAGGCATTCTGCATGCATATGCATCGTATTTTGCATCTTAGTTGATTTACTAGTTTTATACATAATAATGTGCTATTTGAGAGGTAGCAATCATTGCAGGTAATTCAGGGCTGCAGATGACTGATCCAACCTTATGGATCTGCTCAGAACAATGACAGGAGTTCAACGCTTCCAAGATCGCATCAATTAGACTCCTGTAGCACCCTATGGAGTTCGTAGAAGAACAGAAGCCAATGGGCAAATAGAAGAAGATCTGGACCTCAAATGACAAATCTAACCATACGGATGGATCCGGATCAACGATCACAGTCCAACGGCACAAAAATAAACCCGATCGAAATCCTATAACACTACCTATGAAGAAGAGAAGATGGACAGCCACGTCGCAGCCACCCCTCGCCGTGCCCCCAACTTCTGAAGGCATTTTCTCATGCACTGTGGGCCGTTGGATCATCATGCAATGGCCACAAAGGTGCCACGTCGCCCTACCTCTCAGCCTCATCAAGGAAGATTAAGCCTCAGCCATTAGATTTCCATCCAACAACTGAGGCGGCTACACGTAAAATAGCAACTACAACAACTCACGCACGTAGTGCAACGGAAAGTGTGCTTAACAACCACGTGCAATGCGGGTTTGAGTCGCAATGTGGGAGTTGGTCATGCATGAAATAAATTCGACCGTAGGATCTTCATCGGGCGGTGGAGGCACGAACGCATGGTGGGCGTGGGGACGTCAGATGAGTACACACGTGATGAGGCGCAACCAAACGCGCGTGCACATGAAGTAGGAACTTCAAAGGTAGTGTGCACGCTCTTTTAAGCTGTCTGATCGCTGAGATGGTGTGAGGAGTTAAGACGCGATCGACGAGCGTACGGTGTGCACGAAAGAAGAAACGGAGAGTGGCAAGAGTGCGCTGCCATGCAATGGAGATCAGAGTGTAGACAGAGTGCCACGTGTCAGCACCAGAGATCGTCTGTGAAGGGAGAAAGATTTGGAGGGCATTTTTAGGCCTAATTAGGTTCGTTGATCTCCTGATCAACGGATATGATCAACCTAAGGCTATTGCATGAAATTAAGGGCTCCAATGCCCTAAATACCCTTCACAACAACTATAAAAAGAGGCCTAAGGGTCCCCTTTGAAGGCATCAAAGAGAATTTCCTTCTTCCTCCTACAGCTCCTCTACCTTCTTCTTCTTCCCATCTTCTCTGCCTCCTTCTCTGCATCTTCTTCCGAAGCATCCATTGAGCCATCTCGGTGAATCGTTGCTGCTATCCTCAACCTCCCTAGAAGGCCACCACGGACCAGCCGTGGTGTCCTTACTTTGCTACATAGATAGCTTATGTTCATGCTTAGAATTTTTTTAGTTATAATTACATGTATGCAATTCATGTTCAAACTCTCTACTTGATATATATATTGTGATTTATTGTCTATGCTATTTAGTAATTAGATTTAGAATCAGAGCATGAAATCAAAAGCATTTTCTGCCTCCCTGAGATTGACAGGGACTCACCAGTTCCGTTAATTTATTTGTCGAGACATATTTCGCGCTATACTGCAACACATTTATCCTTTACGCGATCTACGCCCTGAACATTAGGGTGGTTTTGGAGCCAACTTCTTGGTGCCCTTTGGTGGTGATGGTGGTGGTGCCAACTTGAACTGGAGGTGGAGCTAGCTTAGGTGTCCTTAGGTGGGCTTAGTTGGTGGAGCTAGTTAGGTAGGGTTTTAAGGTATTGGATTGCCAAGGGAGCTGGAGTTTAGCTAAGCTAAGCTAGCTTAACTAGTAGTAGAGTAGAGGAAGAGGGAATTGGAGCTAGGGTTTGAGGGGAGGAGTTGGACAGAAGAAGTCTGGAGTTGAACTAGAGCTGGCAACTGCTGAAGAGGATGGCATGGAGCTACTTTAGTTGGCTTAGCTTGCTAGTTCTTTGCTAACTGCTAAGTCAAGCTAAAGCAAGCTGTCTTCTGCTGAAATGAGCTGAGGTAAGCAAGGTCTGATGCTCTCGGGGAGGACCTAGCTAGTTGAGGTTGCTAATGTAGCTTAGCTCAACTATGTTAAGCTAAGTTGAGTCCCCAGGAGCTGGACTTGAGCTTCCTACGCTAAGATGAAGTCATCTTTAGCTGGTTGGAGTTGAGTGGAGCTAGATGTAGTTGGTCCTGAGCTGAGGTGAACTCTAGTCAATTTAGCTAAGATAGCTAGAGCTCCCAGTGAATTGATGGGAGCTGAGAATGAGCTAGACTTAGCTAAGTTGAGTTGGATCTGAGCTGACTTGAGTTAAGGTGAGCTGAGATGAGATCTCTTGAGCTACCATTTAGCTGAGATGAGCTGAATGGAGCTAGGATGAGCTAACCCTAGTTCAAGTGAGCTGGATTCCAGCTATGGTGATCTGGATCTAGCTGAGTTCTAGCTGGTTTGGGCTTCTCCTTCACCAATTGCCTTCCTGAGTGCTAGGGTTCTAGGGATATGACAATCTATTTATCCCTAACACTCACAAAAACATATCAAAAAGAAAATAAAAAGTAAAATGCATGCCTAACCTAATTTATGCCTAAATGAAACCAAAAACCCATTTGTGGAGCAAAATCCTAAGAGATAGGTTGTTTTAATGCATAAGAATGATGATAAACTGGCGTTTATCAAGCATCCTCAAAGTCACCCTTGAAGGGACAACTAAGGTGAAAGAAACTTGAGTAAATTTACTAATGCAAAATTATGAGCTTTTCAGGATGAAGAAAGGCGAGTCAATCAAGGAGATGCTCACGAGGTTTTTGGACATCATAAACTCTCTAAGAAACCTAGATTAAGAGATCAAAAATGAAGCCTTGGTAAGAAAGATACTCTGATCACTCACCAATGATTGGGAGACCAAGACCACAGCCATACAGGAGTTGAAAGATTTGTCTATCCTAAAACTAGACGATCTATCGGAAGCCTTATGGCCTACAAAGTTCAACTTCAGCACATGAAGGAACATGAAGACAAAGGAATAAAGATGAAAGCTATAGCCCTTGAAGCCATTCAGGAATCTGAAGAAACTTCGAGTGGAGAAGAAGAGGAAGATATAGCACTCCTATCTAGAAAATTCAGGAAGTTCCTCAAGGATAAGAAGAATTAAAGGAAGAAGAAAGAAGAAACCAAGAACGATGCAGTCATTTGCTACAACTGCAAGAGAAAGGGACACATCAAGAAGGATTGTCTGTTTCTCAGGAAGGAATCAGATAAGAAGAAGCACTTCAGAAAAGATGGTAAGAAGAAAGCTTTTACTGTAACTTGAGATGAGTCAGACTCAAGTTCAAAGGAAGAAGAAACCTTGGGAGAAGCTCTTCTAGGTCTTATGGCACTAGAAGATGAGGTAACATCCTTTACCCAAGATGAATTATTAGAAGCATTCTTTGAGATGCATGATATAGCAAAATCATTAAAATTAGAAAACAAAGACTTGATAAAAACATTAAGTAAAGAAAAAGCACAAAAAGAAGCACTTGAAAATCAAAACAAAGAGTTATCTATTGAAACCATTGCATTAAAATCATACATAAACAACTTAAAAGTAGATATAGACAAATTAAAAGAAAACTCTACTATTCTGTTAAATGACCTAACTAAATTCACAAATGGAAGTAGAAACTTGCATAAATTGTTAGAAACACAAACCCAAAGCACCATAAAATTTGTGTTAGGCTATATACCAAAAAATAACCATGAAGCATCTAGTCCTAGCCAGAACAAAGAGAAAGGTAGTGTGCTAAAGTAGGCAATGCAAACTAACCACCATGGACCCAAACAAAAATGGTTACCAAAAAGTATTTTGCAATCTTATTTTGTAGGTTCTGTAGACTATAAGAAGTGGACTTTCCAACAAATCAATGGAACATTAAAGCCACTTTATCAAACAGAGCCTCACAATCACAAACCATTGATAGGAAAAAGAAGAAAGATGGTGGATAATGGACAACAGCTATTCCAAGCACATGACTAGCGAGGAAGACCTGTTCCTGCAGCTCAACCGTGAGGAAGGTGGTACGGCCATGTTTGGGAACAACGACAAGGGTCGTATTATTGGTACTGGCCAAATTGGTAACTCTTCTACCTCTTTTAATAATGTGCATTTAGTTAAAGGTCTAAAACATAATCTGTTAAGTATAAGCCAAATATGTGATAAAGGGAATAAAATTACGTTCACATCAAAAGGTTTTAAAATTATTCTTAAAGAAAATAGACACAAAGACATTTACACGATAAACTTTGATAATATGACAGTCTTGAATGTCTAGTCATATCTGACTAAGAAGCAACACTTTGGCATAAACGACTAGGTCATGTTCACATAGGCAACATTAGTAAACTTGTGAAACATGAACTTGTCAAGGGTCTGCCAAAGATCAACTTCAAGAAAAGCAAAGTTTGCGATTCTTGTCAAGTTGGTAAGAAAACCAAAAACCTGTTTAAACCAAAAAGGATGGTTAGCACTTCTCAACCCCTGGAGCTACTTCACTTAGACTTATTCAAACCAACCAAATCCAAGAGCCTAAGCGGGTGTAGATACTGTTTAGTCATAATTGACAACTTCTCTAGATTTACTTGGATATCTTTCTTAAAAAGTAAGGACTTAGCCATAGATGCCTTTAGTAAACTAGTTAGAAGATTACTGCATGAGAAAGGATTTGAGGTAATTAGGATCAAAAGTGATCATGGTGGAGAATTTGAAAATGAGTCTTTTTCAAATTGTTGTTATCATTGTGGAATCAAACATGAGTTTGTCTTCCCTAGAGTTGCAACTCAAAATGGTGTAGTTGAGAGGAAAAATAGGACTTTGCAAGAGTGTGCCCACATAGTGCTGTGCGAGTCAAAGCTACCTCGATATTTTTGGGCTGAGGCTGTAAACATTACTTGCTATATCCAGAATAGAACCTTGATCAGACCAATCCTAAAGAAGACACCTTTTGAACTCTATCATGGAAGAACACCTAGAATTTCCTACTTCAAGATTTTTGGATGTCAATGCTTTACACTTAACACTAAAGATAATCTTGATAAGTTCGATGCTAAAAGCTTGGAAGGGATTTTCTTATGTTATTCAACCAGAAGTAAAGCCTATAAGGTCTTTAATAAGAAGAACTCTATTGTTGAGGAAACCATGCATGTATCATTTGATGAAACATTAGTTCAACCTAAATCTTCTACGATTGATGATGATGAACTAGTACATGATCCATCTAACATTCCAGAAGAGAACATTTCTAATGAACTACCCAAAGATATCTCTTTTGTGAAAGATCATCCTAAAGAACTGGTAATAGGAGAATTGTCAAAAGGAGTTCAAACAAGATCTTCCCTTAACACACTAGCCTTTACAACCTTTATTTCCCAATTAGAACCTAAAAATGTAAGGAAGCCTTCTTAGACAACTATTGGATTATTGCTATGGAAGATGAGCTAAATCAATTTATGAAAAACAAGTATGGGAACTTTGTTTCAAAGCTTGAATCACAAACCATTATAGGAACCAAGTGGGTTTTTAGGAACAAGCTTGATAAATCAGGAAATGTAGTTAGAAATAAGGTTAGACTTGTGGCTCAAGGATATAATCAAGAAGAAGGAATAGATTTTGATGAAACATATGCACCTGTTTCTCAACTAGAATCTATTAGAATGTTGCTAGCTTTTACAGCCCATATGGAATTCAAACTCTTCCAAATGGATGTCAAAAGTGCCTTTCTAAATGGATTCATCAAGGAGGAAGTCTTTGTTAAACAACCTCTAGGTTTTGAAGATCTAAATCATCCAGAACACTTATACGAATTAAACAAAGCATTATATTATCTAAAACAAGCTCCACAAGTTTGGTATGATAGATTAAAAGCATATCTAATTGACAATGAATTTAAAATTGGTCAAATAATTCCAACCTTATTTACCAAAAGAAAAGAAAATGATCTCTTAATAATTCAAATATATGTAGATGATATCATTTTTGGTGCTACTAATGATCTACTTTGCCAAGACTTTGCAAAGGTAATGCAGGATCAATTTGAGATGAGCATGATGGGAGAACTCAAGTTCTTCCTAGGTCTTCAAATTGATCAGCTATCCTCTAGAATCTTCATATCTCAAACAAAATACATAGTAGAGATACTGAAGAAATTCTCGATGGATAAAGTCTAAGGTAAAGAAACACCAATGGCGGCGTCTACTCAATTGAAAATTGATGACACAGGTAAATCAGTAGATCAAAAACTATACAGAAGCATGATAGGATCTCTATTATATTTAACTACAAGTATACCTGACATTCTATTTTGTACTTGTTTGTGTGCTCGCTTTCAAGTTAACCCTAAACAAACATGTCTACATGTTATTAAAAGAATACTTAGATATCTAAACAACACACAAGACTTAGGACCTTTTTATCCAAAGTCAGACACATTGGAATTATATTCCTTTTGTGATGCTGACTATGTGGGTAGCTTCACAGACGGAAAGAGTACTAGTGGAACATGTCAATTTCTCGAAAATTCCCTAGTCTATTAGTTCTCTAGAAAACAAAATGCTGTATCACTATCGACAACTAAAGCAGAATATGTAGCAGCATCTTTAGCTTGTTCACAACTATTGTGGATAAAACAGACATTACAAGACTTTGGCTTATCTTATAAGAATAATAAAATTTTGTGTGGCAACACAAGTGCTATTAACCTATCCAAGAATCCAGTACAACACTCTAGGACCAAACATATAGATGTTAGACACCACTTTCTTAGAGATTATGTCTTAAAAGGGATATCAATTTAGAATTTGTTAACACAGAAAATCAACTACCTAATATATTCACAAAACCATTACCAAAAGAAAGGTTTAATCAAATTTGTCATTCACTAGGTTTATCTAGATTAGAAAAGCTTAATTAATGGGCCTAATAAATGCATCTTTTAACGTTTTGATCGATCAATTTCCCAAATTGATCGACCAACCTTTGATTGATCAAATATTCCTATTTGATCGACCAAAACTTGAATTTTGCTTGGCGGGAAATTTCCCTCCACAACTTTGACTTTTGATCGATGCATTTGGGTAGGACTTTTCCCTCCAAACATTCAAACTTGATCGACCAATTAACTCTTTTGATTGATCACTTCTCATTTTGATCAACCAAAAATGAGTTTTGATCGACCAAAATTGGTGGATTCTCTTTTCAAAGATTGCAATCTTTTTTCCTCATTTCACGTTCGCAATAAACTTTTACTGATTCTAACCTATGTGATTAGTTGCCTTAAGTGCATTTACCTATTTTACTAATCATGTTCTTTATAAACACTTCATATTTTACCCTAAACACCTATTTTTTACTCTACAAACTCATTTGGTCCCTACACCAAAAGACACCTGACCCCACTCCTCTCCTTCGGCCGTGTGATTGACCAATGACTGCCACCTCCGACCACCTTGCACATAAGCCTCCTCCATGCGTGGGTCACCCGTGCTCCGATTCTAACAAGTGCATGCTCGCTCGTTGCCTCCTCGCACCTCCGTGCTCACGCGACTTCAACATCCTCGCACGCTCGCCATCTGGCCTCCTTTTGATCGACCAACTTTGGTTCAATCTTGGTACACTCTAAGCCTTGAATACATCCATTTCTTTGAATTTTTCTTGCGTTTACAATGTACTTTGACTTACTCTTACATGATTGATCTTGTTTGTGTATTTTTCTTGCAAAATCATGTAGCATAAGCGAGTTTATCATCCAGTCAAACGTTCCTTTTTTCCGATCTTAGGTCTTTTGGTCGACCAAACTCCTTGGTTGATCAACCAAAAGTCTGGTTCATTTTTGGTCAACCAGTCACCTTTGTTGATCGACCAACTATGATTTTTTCTCTTTACGATATGCACCCAAACGTGCATGCGACTCTTGTAGTCATTCTGATGACACTTTTGATCATTTTTTTATTGCTGAGGCCACTCGTGACTATTTTTCATTATTTGCAAAATTCTCTCTGCAAGTCAGTAGACCTATTGACTTCACTTATTTCGAGTCCGTTTTCCCTCGGATCCACGAAAAATTTGCAAACCATCAGATTTTGCGACTGTTTGAGTGAAACTTTTATGTGGGTTCCAAGCATAGCTGCATTCTCGGTGTTGATCCCATGGTCTACCACCTATTTTATGCCAATCTCAAAGATATAGGTGAAGGTGCTAACATCAAGTTGACCTCAAACATCTACGGGATAGAAGTTTTGGTCAATGCAGATGTTTTGATAGAGATTCTTAGCTGTCCTTCTGTTGGACCTACTTTTCTTGAGTTGCATCAGCAGACTCTATCAAACACCATCAGGGAGACCTTGCTCACTCCCTCTCATTTTGACTTGGGTCATCTTGCCAAGTCACCCTACTTTCAATGTTTGCCTCATTTTCTAAATCGTGTCTTTTTGGGGAATTTTATGTCCAAGTCCACATCTTTTGAGAACTGCCCTAGCATTATGCTGATCACCCTGTATGCTTTTATGAAGAACAAATGATTCAATTGGAACCATTGGATTCTTTACCTCATGAGTAAGCCACCCAGCAACTCCTTCCAGTTTAGGATACTTCCCTCTTATATCTTTCTCCACGTTAGTGTGCCCATGGACATTAATCATATATAGTTTATCAGTTGTGTCTCTATCTTCGATAAACTCATTTATGCGAAGATGAAGCAAGCATAAGGAGCTCGTGGGGAGGAAGTAGCACAGGAGCAGTAGCAGCAGTTGGAGCAAACATCAGTACCTCCTTCATTCCCGCCTTATGAGCACTTCACTGTGACATGTCCACCTCTAATGCGACCATCTCCATCTTTCTACAACCAAGACTGGAGTCTTTTGGATAGACAACTCTCAGCCAGGGACTTTTTCACTATTTAGGATGTGACCAATGGTATATCTTTGATGATGCATTAGCAGCGAAGACTGACATGGTTATGATGAGGCATGGGCATCAGGTATCAGACTACCTGAATGCTTAGAGTCAGTTCTTGGACAGACTTGGAGAGTCCATTCATGGCATTCAGCACCAGCTTCACTGACCTCCTCGACCTCGTCGTTCAACTACCATTCCTTCAGCACCTTCTCTTCCTCCTCCTACATCATCAGCACCACCAGTAAAACCATCAGCATCAGTAAGACCAGGTGACCAGCAGATTACTTCACCTCGCAGGATGTCCAGGCAGTCGACACCACATTCATCAGCTCAGTGACACCTTTGTCTTGGTCAGCCTGCATCTTCTGAGAGATCAAATTCACTAGACCTCGAGTTGGACACTAATCTTCAAAGCACTATGAATGCCTTCATGGCATCATTAGATGATTAGATGTTATATTTGTTTCTATTTCTATCTTGGCATGTATAACCTAATTTTTCTCAAAACATTTATATTCTATGCACTGCTTATCTAGACTCTTTATTTATGCATGAAGATTATCTCTCTAAGTTTTGTGTTTCTCTTTAGCTCTCTTATATTGAATGATATTTATGATGCTTGAATTACATGTTTAAGGGGGAGTTAAATGTAAAATCACAAGTAGCATGTATTACCTTTTGCTGAAACAAAAAGGGGGAGATATTATGCAAAACTACTTTCAAATTTCATAATTATAATTTTGTTATCACCAAAAGGGGGGAGAATGTAAGCACCTCTATTTTGATACACCAAAATTATGTTTATTGCTAGATTAACATTTCAGGACTATCCCGGATAAAGCATCAAAGCGTCTTTCAAGTCAAGAGAAGATAGTTGCTAATGTGTGTCCTTTTATCTTTATTTGAGTCTGGGACATTATTATAAGGAACCTCAAATAAAACTTAAATATGGATTTTTCGCGTATCTTTTCAAAATCAATTTTTTTAGGGATATTGATCGACCAAACTAGTTAATTGATCGACCAAATCATCTTGATCGACCAACCAAGTTAATTGACCAATCAAATCATCCCATTTTAGGAAGCTAGGAAAAATCCTTTTGATTGACCAACCAAGTTAATGGACCAATCAATTAGTGATTGACCAACCACCTTAATTGATCGACCAAATTTCCTTTTGAACAACCAAGTAACCTTAATTGATAAACTAATTTAATTTCCTATTCAGGAAAAACTTTTAGTATAAATAGGGGTCGTACGCAGCCCATTCTTTCATAACTTTAAAATAGAAATATCATTCAAAGGTAGAGCTTCTTGTGTTTATTTTCAAAGGCTTTCACGCCTCGTTCTTCATGTTATTCAAAAACACGATGCCTCGAACTTCTGCGAAAAAATTAGTTTGATCCTTTATTGAGGTTCCATCTAAGTTATTCTTGTTATTCTATTTTATTATTTTGACTCCCCCTTAAACATATAAGTGTTTGGGATCATATTGAGGTTCTAAGTTTTATTATTGGAATATTTTATTATTCCAAGTTTGTTTGGAAGATCCGTTAAGTGATTGTAAGAGGTTGTGCCATCCTCGTTCAAGTGGTACGATTTAGTGGATTGGCTAGCATTGCCTACTTAGAAAAATCCTAAGCTGGGAGGCTTAGGTAGTGGTTTTCACCCGAATTGGGTTTCCACTATAAATCTTGTGTACTCTGTGCATGAATCTTTAGTGCTTTATTTTTTAGTCTGTGCATATATTTTAAAGCAATACTATTCACCCCTCCCCTTTAGTATTTAGTTGCGATCCATAGGATATTCTACCACTCACATTTTCACCCCATCAAGATTCAATCCCACCTTACATTTCTAGTAACATCATTTTAGGTGAGAAATTCCTAATTTATCTTGATTGATTATGATCAAATTTGATTGATATGATTAGAGACACCCAATCCTGATACTTGCACCTACTGGGGACATAAAGCACCTTGGGCTATTCACCTTCTTGTTTAAGTCCAATGTGCCATCTTTGGAATCAATTGGACTTGGGAATAGAGCCAATTAGGGTTTCTACATTATGGTTTCAACTGTTAGTACACATGTACCATTCAAAAATGGAAATAAATCTTCTCATAATTGTGTGCAACCCAAGCCCTTGGTTGAATTGATCTTATTAGCAAACCCTAAAATCAAGGCACTATATTCACTTGAATTGTAAAAGTTGGAACCTACTAACCTATTGAGAACAAGACAAGGTGATTTGGGTTACTTGACCTTAATCTCATCCTCAACTTTAGGACAGGTCAGGTGAAGTCGGTTCACTTGGTGAATAAACCAACCTTAAATTAGGTCACAATTTGAATCAACATTTAAAATCAAGTGAAAATACAAGGCACAATTCACACATTCCGATCTACTTGGAATCGCAGTGACAAGGAATGTCGGGCAACGGAAACCTTGTAACTTGTGGGGACAATCTACCATGCAGGGGTCATTTCGAGGCTCTCCCTTCCTGGCTACCCAAGAAATTCTTGGGTGTCCTAATTTCTGATCCAGAGGTCCATCAGCCTCGAACTACCATACTCATCCAATTCTTTTGGGTGCCTTGATTGGGTCCAATTCAAATCCAATCCCCATCTATTCTCTTGTGCACATACATAGGAAGAGGTCCCTAGGTCTAACCCAGAGGATTTTATTAGGGTCTAATCCAAATTGGGGTCAAGTCCCAATATTCTTTGGTGAAATCTAATCTGATCTGATAAGTTCAATCTGAACTTGAATTTGGTTCTTCATCCTGATCCACCACTTGATTTCAGGATTCAACCAGACAAAGTAGGAAAGATGTCCACTAGCCCGGAACACCGTAAGAGAATGAAAGATCAAATGATTGAGGATGTTGTTAGATACAGTAAAGAATTTTATAGAACCATGGTTGGGACCCGGTTAGGTGTGTTAATATGGTGATTTTATCATTGAAATATGTATAGTGGTTAACCTAAATCGAGCCTAACCATCTCTTTACAAAATTTTTTTACTCGGCCTACTTGATTTTATCTCGGTCACTTTTAGGCCCAGGGTCGAACTCAGGGAAGTGGGGTTAGAAGTCAAGTTTCTACGCCTTTCCTACAATGAATCTCTTTCATTCGTTTATTGTGTTTTTGGTGTTTTTCTATTTAGATTTTTTTTCTGATAATTCTTGTCCTTGAGGCACACCCTCAAAATTAGGTTCTTGGCTTTGAGCCAACTCAGGGTTCCAAAATGGGTCTTGCTATTCGCAAGACGAAGTACCTGTAAGTCAAGGATTATCTTTTCCCTTTTATATATATATTTTTTATCTTTTTACTAGCAGGAAAGCGAAACAAAAATAAAGTAAATATAGTATATATATAGGTATATATTATATATGTATAAAGGGGTGGGGGTGGAGGTGGAGATGGAATGTAGCACGGTGTCGAGTCGGTCGTCGTCTAGAAAGACGCAACCAATAGGATGAAGTGTTGTGTGGAATGTAAGGTGGATTGATGGAAGATGTGTGCGAACACGCTTTTTGTACACGTGTATCGGGGAATATCAGCAACTGGTGTAGATATTCCCGTGATACAACGTATGGTAAGTAATGTGAAAATATATATATATGTATTTATGTAAATATATCTATATGTATATATGGTTATAAATATATTGGTATATATGTACTTATATATATATATGTATATATATGTATAGATATGTAAATATATGTATAGATAGATATATGTATAGATATATATATAGGCACAGGTAAATCAAGCTTAGCTCTGTCAACCTTGATACCCCTATCGGAGATGATGTGTCCGAGAACAATGCCCTCATGCACCATAAAATGACTTTTTTCCCAAGAAAGCATGAGGTTTACATCAATACATCTCCTAAGGATACGAGTCAAGTTGGTAAGACAATCATCGAAAGATGGTCCAAAGACCAAAAAGTCATCCATGAAAACCTCGAGAAAGTCACCCACCATGTCATGGAATATCGCTAGCATACATCTCTGGAAAGTTGCTGGCGCGTTACAAAGTCCAAACGGTATCCTTCTAAATGCAAAGGTGCCGAAGGGGCAGGTAAAAGTGGTTTTCTCTTGGTCTCGACAGTCAATTGCCACCTGGTTATATCTTGAGAATCCATCTAGGAAACAGAAAAATTTATTTCCTGCTAACCGCTCCAGGATTTGGTCAATGAGAGGTAGCAAAAAGTGATCTTTTCTTAGTTGCAGCATTGAGTTTCCTATAATCTACACACACTCTCCAAGATGTAGGAGTGCGTGTAGGGATGGATTCGCCCTTGTCATTGACACGGATGATGAGTCCTGGCTTCTTGGGCACAACATGAATCGGACTCACCCAGGGGCTATCGCTGAACGGGTAGATTATACCTGCATCCAGCCACCTAATGATTTCCTTCTTAAAGACCTCCCGCATGTTAGGGTTGAGACGTCGCTGCATCTCGCGGGAAGGTCGAGCCTCCTCCTCCGTATATATATGGTGAGTGCAGTAGGAGGGGCTAATGCCAAATAAGTCTAATAAAGACCATCAAATGGCTGCCTTGTGTTCTATGAGGACCTTCGTTAGTTTGCACTCTTGCTCCCTGGTCAATTTTGAACTGATGATTACGAGGAGCATTTCATTTGGTTCTAAGAAAACATATTTAAGTGTACTAGGAAGCTCTTTTAGCTCGGGAGTGGATGGTGAAAGATCTGGCATTTCTTCGGACGAGAGTGTCCGAGGTGGGTTGGAGAACAGGTCAGGAGGAAGAAATTGACCCTCAGATTGGCCAAGAAGAGGGGCTTCTTGGATAGATGGATCCAAAAAGGAATAGCCCCAGTGAAAAGTATGTGGGCTCAAGGTCCCAGTGTGGATTTGCAAATCCGCCTGATTTAGCGGGAAAGAAAGGGTAATTCGGTCTTCAAGAGTACGGACTGACGGTGAGTAGCCTGGATATGACTCAGACCACGAGGAATGGGAAGCGGAGAAAAGCTCGTCAGAAGTCTAGCCAGGAGAAGGTACAGGACAAGGGAGGGATGGGGGAATGTCACAATATGTGTTGGTCAGGCAGTCATCAGTGTTTATAGGTAATCCGCAGCAGTCCGAATAGGTCCCAATTAGTCTAATACATGCGCTGACGGCCATGTCCTCGTCAAACGTGTCATCCTTGATGCAATCGCAATCAAAGTTCTTGGCTGCCTTGAAGATGTTAAGCTTGACCTTTTCAGATCCAACGGCAATCTCAATACAGCCTGACTTGCAGTTGATATGGGCACAGGCTATGGCCAAGAAAGGTCGACCAAGGATGATCGGACAATTAGAAAGTGAGCTAGGAACTTCCATATTTAAAACAAGAAAGTCAACAGGAAAACAGAGACTGTTGACCCTAACCACCACGTCTTCCACCACACCCTTGGGGATTTTGACAGAACGATCTGCCAACTGTAACGTGACAGAGGTGGGTTTCAGATTTCCCAAGGAAAATTTTTCGAGCATGATGGTTGGTATAAGATTTATGGAAGATCCTAGATCAAGCAGGGCACGGTTAAAATTATAGCCTTGGATGCTACAGGAAATCAATGGTGTGCCCGAATCTTTCTGCTTCGGTGGTAGGTTTGACAGTATAGCACAACTCGCATGAGGCGAGAGAACCACCAGATTCTTGGTTTTCTTTGACTGTCGTCTGGGTGTTATGTAGTCTTTGAAAAATCGGGCGACAGTAGGTATGTGGTCGATAACCTCGAGCAGGGGTACCTTGATTTCTACATCCCTAAATAAATTATGCAGGTTATCAAAGGCTTGCGTATCTTTCTTCTTGCCTTTTAGCTCCCTCAGTAGAGGCTTAGGGAATGGAACTGATTCTGCCACCAATTTGGGTGTATCGTCCTCTCGCGAATGCGGTGTGCATCCCGAATGAGAGGGCGATGAAGAAGACGGGCTAGGATCAGGTTGAGGCGGATTGACGGTCTGCTTACCGCTCCTCGTAGTGATAGCATTGGACGATGTGGGTCCAGTGGGATCATACGGCGGAGGAAGGTTCGCAATAGGGACATAAGAGTGCGGTGCTGCAGCGGGATTAGCCTGAAATCCCTGTGGAATGCTCGGAGCTTGCAGAATCTGATTAACCTACCCCTGAGAAGGTCGTACCTATGGTTGAAGACCACGAGGTATGAAATTTCGCAGGTTTGGAACAGGTTGGGTGGGAAGAGTGCCCTGAGATCAAGTCGCCATGCATAGTTGATTGATCTCAACATTCTGCTGCGCCAATTGGTGCTGAAGAGAGGTCATGTTCTCTTCATGGTGCTTTGACATTTCCGTCATCATTCGCATCAATTTATCAAGAGGACTTGATGCGTGTTCGGTTTGCGGCACGCAAGGGCCTGATGGCGGATTCGCCATAGGATTAGACTGGGCCCTTGGGATGACGTGTACGGATGGTCGCATTGGTCCACCCGTGGGGTTTTGGCACTGCGGGTTGTTGGACCATGCGATGTTTGGATGATTTCGCCACCCTAGGTTATAAGTGGCAAAGAACGGGTTGTTCCCTAGAGCACAAGTGTCTTCTATGCCAGAAGACGCGTCCGCATGTAAGTATGCATCCGAGCACACAGAGCCTTTGTCCTCCATGTCGAAATACTGGCTCGCAGAAGCCAGATCCACATGACTTACCGAGTCGCTCGGCATGACACTCGGTAAGGAAGGTCTTATGGGGTTTCTCGGGATAGGCCTGGTGTTGGAAGAATTGGGATTGTGACGAAGTGGTGAGGTGGGGGCGTTTGCCATAGAACTGGTGGGGTTGGCCAGAAGCTCGTCCAGCTTCTTGTGCACGACGGAGACTTCATCCAATTTTTGTGCGATAAGGTTGAGATCAGTGGATGAATGGGAGGGTCCCGTGTCAACTTCATGGACATTTTAGGGCAGGCTGGTGCGATTAAAGGTGATAATGGAGGTATTGTTCATTGAGTTTTCACTCATATTTTCAAATAATTCGAATGCTCCATTTTCATCTTTATTCATAAAATTCCCTCCGCAGGAAGCATCTGCAATTTGCTTCAAAGTCTCATTTACCCCATAGTAGAAAATCTGGGCTATATGCCACTTAAGCAGACTGTGGTGTGGACACTTCCTGAGGAGGTCATTATACCTCTCCCATGCCTCATGAAATTGTTCACCGTTTTGTTGCGTAAATGAAGTATAGCTCGGCGAAGTGCATTGGTTCGCCCGATTAGGAAGAACTTCTTGAGAAACATTGTTCGCATCTCTTCCCAAGAGTGGATGGTTCTCCCAAGGGTGCGTAACCACTGCGATGCTTTATCCCACAATGAAAACGGGAACATTTTCATGAGGACTATAGGTAACCCGATATTTCTTGGTTTAACAGTTTCAGCTAATCAGGTTAGGTCTTCCAAGTGGAGAAAAGGATCTTCACTTGCAAGACCATGGAAGTGAAAATTTATTAGGCCAATTATGTTAAGTTTCAGTTCAAAGTCATCCCCACCCATGGGGACCTGAATTTTTCCTATGGTCTCTGTAGCAGCGGGACTCTAATAGGAGCTAAGAGACCTAGGATCCTCCCATTCGGGAGGGTTCTGCATTTACTCCAATGTTTCCGAATGGCTTCAATTTGCTTGTTATACATTTCCATTTGGGCTTGGAGGTCGGTTATGGGATCTAAGGCTCCACCACTTGGTGGGTTCTGAGGGCGGTTTCCTCCCTCGGGATTTGGGGGTGGGCGTGTAGCCATGTTTGTGGACGAGGAGGATGATTCGGCTTCTTTTCTAAATTTATCAGACAATTCACACAATTCAGGGTTTTGTGACCTCCTCCCAAACATGCACTACCGCAGGAAGAATTGGGGAGATAAGAAGGGAAAAGAGATGAGAGAAATGACGCCGCAAAGGTACACTTGATGACAAATCAATACAATCAAATTCCTAACCTCTACAGTGTGCCCTTAGACCAAAATATCTAAGTTACCTACTATCACGAACTACGAAACTGAATGCTAGCACCGCGGAACCACCGGGCCAGATTGAAAGGCCGTTTGCCCCAGTCTTAGACACCCGATAGCATGAGGGAACCCTCACCAGCATGTTGATGCTACACGCAGGTAGTTAGACCTCCAATCCTTAATAAGGGTCAAGTTGCTACTAATTTTAGTTAGAGGCTTCGGATCAAGTGCTTCTAGAATGTGAAGGGCATTGTTTATGGGTAATGCCCAAGTGATTGATTTTTTAAGTGGGTAAAACAAGCATGCAACGGGGAAATCTCCTCGAATTGAAGTTTTAATTGGTGAATGGTTTTTAGAGTTTAGCCTTAAGTAGTATGGATTTTAGGATTTCGCTGAAATACCAATTCAACCAATCTCCGGGTTTTGAGAGAATACAAGTTTTCTTCTAAGCCCAACAAACCCTTCTTCAATGTCAATTGGATAATGCATGCTAAAATTCAATGGGCTCCCCTAAATGGAGATTTCAATGTGTGGATGCACGAATCAGTTTTACATTACTGTGAAAGGGAGTCAAAGCACTTCAATTCAAGTGCTCCCAATCACCAAAAATGATTTCCACACAAGGCTCAACCAAAAGATAAAGAAAATCAATTTGTTGGGGTTGAAGTATTCGGGATCGAATCTTAGGCAAGTTGAAAAGTCATGGTGGGGTTGGAATCAACTCAATTCCAAGTCTCCCCACCAAAAATGTGATCCCAAATTTGCAGATAAGTGAGGCAAAGAGGGGTGCAATCAATCCTTTTATGTTTGCCTCACATAATACTTCACATGGTGAAAAATTCAAGAATCAAGATTCTTGGATTTTTGCTATGCGAAGTAAGGCAGGAAATCCTGGGGCGATGGGAGTAAGGGCAAACAATCAAACAAGTGAATTTTGATCCACATGCCCTAAGAGATCCCAAGAAGTTTTTCTAGTTTTTAGTTTTTTTTTAAAGGTTACAAGTTAACCTAGGTTGCTAAGAAAGAAAGACCTACTTGTGCAGCAACGTGTGCGGAGCTCCAGTGAGGTGTCAGCATCTTCACGCTCTCATTCCCGCCTTGGATCTGCCCACGTCCTTGACTTCGTCTGCCTGTCTTCTCCTTGCAACAGGTTTACCTGCACACTAAAAACAGCGACACCCATGAAGAGAAGGGTGTGAGAAGAGAAAAATTACAAGAATGGAGTAAAAACTTACTTGAAGGCGCACTTCCCTGGCAACGGCGCCAGAAAGATTATGGTTGGGACCCGGTTAGGTGTGTTAATATGATGATTTTATCGTTGAAATGTGTGTAGTGGTTAACCTAAATCGAGCCTAACCATCTCTTTACAAAATTTTTTTACCTGGCCTACTTGATTTTATCTTGGTCACTTTTTGGCCCAGGGTCAAACTCAGGGAAATGGGGTTAGAAGTCAAGTTTCTACACCTTTCCAACAATGAATCTCTTCCGTTCTTTATTGCGTTTTTGGTGTTTTTCTCTTTAGATTTTTTTTCTGATAATTCTTGTCCTTGAGGCACACCATCAAAATTAGGTTCTTGGCTTTGAGCCAAATCAGGGTTCCAAAACGGGCCTTGCTATTCGCAAGACAGAGTACCTGCAAGTCGAGGATTATCTTTTTCCTTTTATATATTTTTTTTTTATCTTTTTACTAGCAAGAAAGCGAAACAGAAATAAAGTAAATATAGTATATATATAGGTATATATTATATATGTATAAAGGGGTGGGGGTGGAGGTGGAGATGGAGTGTAGCACGGTGTCGAGTCAGTCGTCATCTCGAAAGACACAACCAACACGACGAAGTGCCGCATGGAATGTAAGGTGGATTGGTGGAAGATGTGTGCGAACTTGCTTTTTGTATGCATGTATCAGGGAATATCAGCAACTGGTGCAGATATTCCCATGATACAACATATGGTAAGTAATGTGAAAATATATATATATATATATATGTATATGTGTAAATATATCTATATGTATATATGGTTATAAATATATAGGTATATATGTACTTATATATATATAGATATGTAAATATATGTATAGATAGATATATGTATAGATATATATATATATATAAGTATATGTATGTAGATATAGTATATAGATGTACATATATATATGTATATATAGATATATGTAGATAGAAATATATATATATATATATATGTATGTATAGTTATATAGATATATATGTATATATGTATGTATATTTGTATATATATATATATGTATATATAAGTAGGTGTGCATATATGTATATATATATATATATGTATCTATACTTATACTTAGTTAAATGGGTAATAATATATATAGATATATGTATATGTATATATAAGTATATAGATATATGTATGTATGTATGTATGTATGCTAATACTTTAAGTATATAGATACTACTATATTTATAGATATAAGTATATATATATATTTATATATATGTATATATATATATAAGTATATAATAGTGTATAGGTGAGAGTGTGTGTGTGCGAGAGTGTTAGTGTGTGTGTATGTGTTTCTGCAGAGAGAGAGAGTGCTGTGAGAGAGAGAGAGAGAGAGAGCTGGAGTTGGCGTGGTTAAGGCGTCTGAAGCTTCAGGCCCGACGTTTGGAGTCCATGTGTGCATGCACCGGCACGTCTGCGCGCAGAGAGGCACGCACTAGAGGGAGTGGGTGCGGAGAGAGGGTCGTAGTGCACAGTGCTGCGCAGAAGGGTTGGAGCGGGCAGACGCAGACGCACACGGGCGAAGATGCGGGCGGGAGCAGGCACTGGTAGAGGATCGCACGTAGACGCATGGGCAGGTGGTGTCAGACCTGAATAGGTTGTTAATATGGTGATTTTATCGTTGAAGTGTGTATAGTGGTTAACCTAAATCAGACCTAATCATCTCTTTACAATTTTTTTTTTTACCTGGCCTACTTGATTTTATCTTGGTCACTTTTAGGCCCAAGGTCGAACTCAGGGAAGTGGGGTTACAAGTAAAGTTTCTACGCCTTTCCTACAATGAGTCTCTTCCATTTGTTTATTGTGTTTTTAGTGCTTTTCTATTTAGATTTTTTCTGGTAATCTTTGTCCTTGAGGCACACCCTCAAAATTAGGTTCTTGGCTTTGAGCCAAAATAGGGTTCCAAAATGGGTCTTGCTACTCGCAAGATGGAGTACCTGCAAGTCAAGGATTATCTTTTCTCTTTTATATTTTTTTTACCTTTTTATTAGCATGAAAGAGAAGCAGAAATAAAGTAAATATAGTATATATATAGGTATATATTATATATGTACAAAGGGGTTGGGGTGGAGGCGGAGATGGAGTGTAGCATGGTGTCAAGTCAGTCGTCGTCTAGAGACATGCAACCAACAGGACGAAGTGCCGTGTGTAATGTGTAGGATGGGTGGTGGAAGATGAATGCGAACACGCTTTTTGTACGCATGTATCGGGGAATATCAGCAACTGGTGCAGATATTCCCGTGTTGCCACGTATGATAAGTAATGTGAAAATATATATATATGTATATATGTAAATATATCAATATATTTATATGGTTATATATATATATAGGTATATATATGTAGTTATATATGTATATATGTATGTGTATATATATATATATGTGTATGTATATAGGTATGTATATATGTAAATATATATATATATATATATATAAGTATATGTATATATATATATATATGTATATAATACTATATAGATGTAAATATATATGTATGTATATGTATATAGTAATATATGTATATATAGATATATGTAGCTAGATATGTATATATAGTTATATAGATATATATATATGTATGTATATTTATATATATATATGTATAAATATATGTATATATATGTTTGTATAAGTATATATGTCTATATACGTATATATATATATGTATATAGATGTATATATATATATATGTGTGTGTGTGTATGTATATAGACTAATACATATTTATATAAGTACTAATATATGTAAAGAAATATGTATATATATATATGTATATGTATATAAGTATATGTATATATTTAAATATACATATATGTATATATATAACTATATAGATAGATATATATGTATGTATGTAGACTAATACATAAGTATATAGGTACTACTATATGTATAAATATAAGTATATATATATATGTTTATATATATATATGCATATAAATATATGTATATATATCAATATATATATGTATACGTATATAGATATATATATGTATATAATAGTGTATAGGTGTGTGTGTGTGTGTGCGGAAGTGTGAGTGTATGTGTGTGTGAGCGTCTGTAAAGAGAGAGTGAAAGAGTATTGTGAGAGAGAGTGAGAGAGAGAAAGAGAGCGGGAGAGTGAGGGCAGCCACGCACTTCCTACTGGAGGTTAAGGTGTCTGAAGGACCAAGCGTCGTCTGGAGGCTCAAGCTCTCACAGGCGCGCATGCACGCAGAGAAGCGTGCGCTGGAGGGCGATGGGTACGGAGAGATGACATGCAACGCACCGTGCTGGGCGAGGGCTGGAGCTGGCGCTGGCAGGCGCGCGTGGGCGAAGAGAGCGGGCGACGCAGGTGCTGGGAGAGGTGGGCGCACGTATGCGGGCGGGTGCGGGTGACGCGGGTCTAAACACGTGCGTGGGCACTGGCCGGTTGCGGCGCGCCGGGTGACTGGTTAAGTGAGAAGCTCACCGGTCACCCCATTGTAGCCACAGTGTCACGCAGACTGGCATGAACAATGGCTACAGTGTAAGGCCGCGCCGCGCAACCGGAAGCTGCAGGTGTTGTGAGTGTGGTCGGCTCGCAGCACGGGCGAAAGAGTGGCTCTAGCTGGTGGCTTGCGGGCGTGACCTCGTGACAGAGCATGCAGAGGAAGGTTGGGTCGCGAGTGAAGGGGCGCGACAGGGCACGCGGTGCCCTGGCTGTGTTGGCTAGGGTGCGTAGGGGCGCTTGGCCGGCCGCTGCAGTGGCACGCAGTGGACGGTTGCAGAAGAGAGAGGGAGATAGGGCGCGCTGAGAAGCTGGAGGCGATGGTGCCTACTGGCGCACGCGGAGGGCGAGGGCGGCCTGCAGGCTTGCATGGAAAGGAGTGGGGCGGCTGCTGCTGTGTGCTGCTGCTGCCCTTGCTGCTACGTGCGGAGCTTTGAGCTTCAAAGCTTGAAGCTACCTCTCCAATGGCTGGAAGTGCTGGAAACATAAAAACGAGGAAAGAGCTGGGTGGTTGTGGTCTCACTGTGGTGGGTGTGCACCACAGTGAGGGCTCCTGTCCGTCGGGTGTCTCTGAGGAGGGCCAGCGTGTGGATGGAGAGGGAGGAGAGGACGGTGGCATGGAAGGAAGTGGAGCTGCAGGTTCTTCTCATTGGACCAGGCTACCCATGAAGAAGAAGCCGCCCACTTTATATAGAAGAAGAAAGCCATGCACAACCATGCCCTGGCTGTGCATGGCTTGCGCATGGCTTGGCAGGGAGTGGGCTGCTGCGGCTGGTAGGGAGAGCTGTGAGCAGGGAAGCATGGTGCGAGGAGGAAGAAGTCAATCCATGCACAACAGCTGCGGGAAGAAATATTTCCAAATCAAATGGAAAAAATGGAGATGGAAATATTGAGAGGCCATTTATTTCATTCTCCTCCCTTCTTAGTTAAATGCATGCATGCATGTATTTTTACAATGCGACTATAGAGACCTAATATGCATTGGTAATGCTAGGAAATAGCACAAGACAGCACAATTGCAAGCGTAATTTTGCGATGCAATCATACCCCCATGCCTATCTTTTGCTAATCCCTAGCGAAACAGTATTTAGAAATGATCTTTAAGCTGAAGATGTTCTTCTGAGGCAATATAGGTATGTTTATTGTTGGATATTGTGAGAACCAGTTGCAGAGAAGACTACTAGTACTTTAAGTCTCACATGACAAAGATCATCTTTCAACTAACCAGGATTCTTGATATTTAAACCTTAAGTACGATTTCCAGGATCCAGGAGGTTTTTGCAGTACTCGAGAGCCCAAGAGATTATGGCTTGTGCATAGTGAAGGATCAAGACTGACCAGATGAACATTAAGACTCAAGCCAAGGGTTTCACGAATCTTTAAGTATAGGTTGGTCCCAGTTTCAGCTCGTGTCTTTGGATTGACCCTTAAGAATATGACAAAAAACTCAACTCCCACTTTTTGACATTTGTGGCTCACAGGAAAATAGGGTATTTGCGACTTACCCTGAAGAACTTTTTAGGGTAGAGACTTTACAGACATTTGTGACATATACTGACTTATTTGCATCTTTTTTTTTTTTTTTAGAAACACATGTCAATATATCTCTTACAACATTATTTGGAGGAGCACACTTTTCTTTTTGGTGGGAGAGTTTCTTTTTGGTAGAAAGAGTTTCTCCTAAATACAAGACTAAAACCTGGGATAAAATGTCTACCTGCATGCACAGGTAAGGGCTCCACCTTCCCTAATGAACACTAGGGTTGGATCTTATGTTCACCTGGTCTTTCCTGATATGTGTAGTGTGAACCAAGTTTACTTAAGCTCTCAAGTAAAAGCAAACCAACGGATTCTGTACTGGTGTCTTCGGTACAAGAATACATCCTTAGGAGAGATTCCGATCTATTTTGTCAATGCTCAAGTGAATTAAGCCGAGCCTAAGCAAATCAAGCTTCTGTAGCCTAGAAAGTCTTCAAAATAGAGGTTGAATATCCATAAACACTTATTGTATTTTTGTTTCAGCCTTTAGATCATTACTAAACACCATTTATTGTTATTATTATTATTTATATTTTTTTTTTCTTTTTCTTACATATTTATAAATAGGTGAAAACTGCATTATACCATAAAATACCCAGATCCTATGGATGCCTATCCACCCCGCATGCCAAACAATGCTATGTCCTCATATGCATGTAGGGAAAGGCAGAGAAAGTACGAAAGATCGGGTAATGAGAGTTGAGGTGCAGGGTATACAGCAGGGTGGTAGGGTGGGTGGATGGTGGGTGGTGAAGTGAAGAGTATGATAGTGGCGTGAAAAGTAATGGTGGATGGTGAAAGGTCTGGTATTTCATGGGACAAGAGTGTCCCAGGTGGATCGGAGAACAAGTCGGGAAGAAGAAGTTGGCCCTCAGATTGGCCAAGAGGGGCTTCTTGGATAGATGGATCCAAAAAGGAATAGCCCCAGTGAGTAAGATGTGGGCCCAAGGTCCCAGTGTGGAATTGCAAATCCGCCTGATTTGGCGGGAAAGAAAGGGCAATTCGGTCTTCAGGAGTGTGGACTGATGGTGAGTAGCCCAGATATGACTTAGACCACGAGGTATGGGAAGCAGAGAAAACCTCATCCAAGGTCTGGTCAGGAGAAGGTACGGGAATAGGGAGGGATGGGGGAACGTCACAATATGTGTTGGTTAGGCAATTGTTAATGTTTTCAAGTAATCCGCAGCAGTCAGAATAGGTCCAAATTGGTCCGATACACGCACTGACGGCCATGTCCTCATCAGACGTGTCATCCTCGATACAATCGCAATCAAAGTTCTTGGCTGCCTTGAAGATGTTAAGTCTGAGCTTCTCAGATCCAACTACAATCTCAATATAGCCCGACTCGCAGTCGATATGGGCGCGGGCTGCGGCCAAGAAAGGTCGACCAAGGATGATCGGACAATGAGAAAGTGAGCTAGGAACTTCCATATCTAAAACGAGAAAGTCAACAGGAAAACAGAGACTGTTGACCCTAACCACCATGTCTTCCACCACACCCTTTAGGATTTTGACAGAACGATCTGCCAACTGTAACGTGACAGGGGTGGGTTTTAGATTTCCCAAGGAAAATTTTTTGAGCATGATGGTCGGTAAGAGATTTATGGAAGATCCTAGATCAAGGAGGACACGATTAAAATTGCAACTTTGGATGCTACAGGAAATAAGCGGTGTGCCTGGATTTTTCTGCTTCGGTGGTAGGTTTGACAGTATAGCACAACTCGCATGAGGCGAGAGAACCACCGGATTCTTAGTTTTCTTTGGCTGTCGCCTTGGTGTTGTGTAGTCTTTGAAAAATCGGGCAATAGTAGGTATATGGTTGATAGCCTCGAGTAGGGGTACCTTTATTTCTACATCCCTGAACAAATTACGCAGGTTATCAAAGGCCTACGTATCATTCTTTTTGCCTTTTGGCTCCCTCAGTAGAGCCTCAAGGATTGGACTGATTCTGGCACCAATTTGGGTGTATCATCCTCTCGCGAATGCGGTGTGCATCCCGAATGTGAGGGCGACGAAGAAGAAGACGGGCCAGGATCAGGTCGAGGCAGATCGATGGTCTGCTTACCACTCCTCGTAGTGATAGCATTGGACGATGCGGGTCCAGTGGGATCATACGATGGAGGATGGCTCGCAATGGGGACATAAGAGTGCGGTGCTGCAGTGGGGTTAACCTGAAATCCCGGAGGAATGCTGGGAGCTTGCAGAATATGATGAACCTTCCCCTGAGAAGGTCGTACCTATGGTTGAGGACCACAGGGTATGAAGTTTCGCAGGTTTGGAACAGGTTGGGCGGGAAGAGTGCCCTGAGATCGAGTCGCCATGAGTAGTTGACTGATCTCAGCATTCTGCAGTGCCAATTGGTGCTGAAGAGAGGTCATGTTCTCTTCATGGTGCTTTGACATATCCGTCATCATTTGCATCAATTTGTCAAGAGGACTTGATGCGTGTTCGGTTTGCGGTACATAAGGGCCTCATGGCAGATTTGCCATAGGATTAGACTGGGCCCTTGGGATGACGGGTGCGGATGGTCGCATTGGTCCACCCGCGGGGTTTTGGCGCTGCGAGTTGTTGGACCATGCGAAGTTCGGATGATTGCGCCACCCTGGGTTATACGTGGCAGAGAACGGGTTGTTCCCCAGGGCGCAAGCGTCTTCTATGCCAGAAGACATGTCCGCGTGTAGATATGCGTCTGAGTAGACAGAGGTTTGGTCCTCCGTGTCGAAATACTGGCTCGCAGAAGCCAGTTCGACATGACTTACCGAGTCGCTTGGAACGACACTCGGTAAGGAAGGTCTTACGGGGTTTCTCGGGATAAGCCTGGTGTTGGAAGAATTGGAATTGTGACGAAGTGGTGAAGTGGGGGTGTTTTCCATAGAACGGGTGGGGTTGGCTAAAAGCTTGTCCAGCTTCTTGTACACGACGAAGACTTCATCCAGTTTTTGTGCAATAAGGCTTAGATCAGTGGATGAATGGGAGGGTCCCATGTCGACTTCGTGGACATTTCGGGCCTGGCTGGTACGATTAAAGGCGATAATGGAAGCATTATTCGTTGAGTTTTCACTCATATTTTCAAACAATTCAAATGCTCCATTCTAATCTTTATTCATAAAGTTCCCTCCGCAGGAAGCGTCTGCAATCTGCTTCAAAGTCTCATTTAGCCCGTAGTAGAAAATCTGGGCTATATGCCACTTAGGCAGACCGTGGTGCGGACACTTCCTGAGGAGGTCACTATACCTCTCCCATGCCTCATGAAATTGTTCGCCGTTTTGTTGCGTAAATGAAGTGATAGCACGGCAAAGCTCATTGGTTCGCCCGATTGGGAAGAACTTCTTGAGAAACGCTATTCGCATCTCTTCCCAAGAGTGGATGGTTCTCCCACCACTGCCACGCTTTATCCCACAATGAAAACAGGAACATTTTCATAAGGACTATAGGTAACCTGATATTTCTAGGTTTAACATTTTCGGCCAATCGGGTTAAGTCTTCGAAGTGGAGAAAAGGATCTTCACTTGCAAGACCATGAAAGTGAAAATTTATTCGGCCAATTATGTTCGGTTTCAATTCAAAGTCGTCCCCGCCCATGGGGACCCGAATTTGTCCAATGGTCTCTGTAGTAGTGAGATTCTGATAGGAGCTAAGAGACCTAGGCTCCTGCCTTTCGGGAGGGTTCTGCATTTCCTCCAATGTTTCCCGAATGGCTTCAATTTGTTCATTATACATTTCCATTTGGGCTTGGAGGCGGGTTATGGGATCTAAGGCTCCACCACCTGGTGGGTTTTGAGGGCGGTTTCCTCCCTCGGGATTTGGGGGTGGGCGTGTAGCCATGTTTGTGGAGGAGGACGATTCGGCTCCTTTTTTAGATTTATCAGGCAATTCAAACAGTTCAGGGTTTTGTGACCTCCTCCCAAACATGCACTACTGCAGGAAGAATTGGGGAGATGAGAAGGGAAAAGAGATGAGAGAAATGATGCTGCAAAGGTGCACTTGATGAAAAATCAATACAATCAATTTCCTAAACTCTACAGTGTGCCCTTAGACCTAAAGATCTAAGTTACCTACTATCACGAACTACGGAATCAAATGCGAGCATCGTGGAACCACCGGGCCAGATTGAAAGGCTGTTTGCCCCAGTCTTAGACACCCGATAGCACGTAGGAACCCTCACCATCACGTAGATGCTACACACAGGTAGTTAGACCTCCAATCCATAAGAAGGTTCAAGTTACTACCAGTTTTAGTTAGAGGCTTAGGATCAAGTGCTTTTGGAATGTGAAGGGCGTTGTTTACGGGTAATGCCCAAGTGATTGATTTTTCAAGTGTGTAAAACAAGCATGCAATGGGGAAATCTCCCTGAATTGAAGTTTCAATTGGTGAATGGATTTTAGAGTTTCAGCTTTAAGTAGTATGAATTTTAGGATTTCTCTAAAACACCAATTCAACTAATCTCCAGGTTTTGTGAGAATATAGGTTTTCTTCAAAGCCCAACAAACCCTTCTTCAATGTTAATTAGTTAATGCATGCTACAATGCAATGGGCTACCCTAAATGGAGATTTCTATGTGTGGATGCACGAATCAGTTTTAGATTAGTGTGAAAGGGAGCCAAAGAATTTCAATTCAAGTGCTCCCAATCACCAAGAAAAATGTCCACACACAAGGCTCAACCAAAAGATAAAGAAAATCAAATTGTTGGGGTTGAAATGTTCGGGATCGAATCTTAGGCAAGTTGAAAAGTCATGGTGGGGTTGGAATTAACTCAATTCCAAGTCTCCCCACCAAAAATGTGATCCCGAATTTGGAGGTAAAAGAGGCAAAGAGGGGTGCAATCAATCTTTTTATGTTTGCCTCAAAGAATACTTCTCATGGCAAGAAATTCAAGAATCAAGATTCTTAGATTTTCGCTATGCGAAGTAAGGCGGGAAATCTCGGGGCAGTGGGAGTAAAGACAATCAATCAAACAAGTGAATTTTAATCCACTTGCCCCAAGTGATCCCAAGAAGTTTTTCTAGTTTTTAGTTTTTAGTTTTTTTTTTATTAAGGTGATAAGTTAACCCTAGTTGCTAAGAAAAGAAGACCTACTTGTTTGACAACGTGTGCGAAGCTTTAATGCGGTGTCAGCGTCTTCACGCTCTCGTTCCCGCCTTGGATCTGCTCACGTCTTCGACTTCGTCTACCTGCCTTCCCCTTGCACAAGGTTCACCTACACACCAAAAATAGAGATACCCGTGAAGAGAGAAGACAAGAGAAAAAATTACAGGAATGCAGAAAAAACTTACTTGAAGGCGTACTTCCCCGGCAACGGCGCCAGAAAAGGTGTTGTGTCAGACCTGAATAGGTTGTTAATATGGTGATTTTATCGTTGAAGTGTGTATAGTGGTTAACCTAAATCAGACCTAACCATCTCATTACAAATTTTTTTTTTTACCTGGCCTACTTGATTTTATCTTGGTCAATTTTAGGCCCAAGGTCGAACTCAGGGAAGTGGGGTTACAAGTCAAGTTTCTATGCCTTTCCTACAACGAGTCGCTTCCGTTTGTTGATTGTGTTTTTGGTGCTTTTCTATTTAGATTTTTTCTGGTAATCTTTGTCCTTGACGCACACCCTCAAAATTGGGTTCTTGGCTTTGAGCCAAAATAGGGTTCCAAAATGGCTCTTGCTACTCACAAGATGGAGTACCTCAAGTCAAGGATTATCTTTTCTCTTTTATATTTTTTTTATCTTTTTATTGGCATGAAAGAGAAGCAGAAATAAAGTAGATATAGTATATATATATAGGTATATATTATATATGTATAAAGGGGTGGGGGTGGAGGCGGAGATGGAGTGTAGCACAGTGTCGAGTCGGTCGTCGTCTAGAGAGACGCAACCAAAGGACGAAGTGCCACGTGTAAGGTGTAGAATGGATGGTGGAAGATGAATGCGAACACGCTTTTGTACCCGTGTATCGGGGAATATCAGCAACTGGTGCAGATATTCCCACGATGCCACGTATGATAAGTAACGTGAAAAAATATATATATATATGTATATATGTAAATATATCAATATATTTATATGGTTATATATATATATATATAAATATATATAGGTATATATATGGAGTTATATATGTATATATGTATATGTATATATATATATATATATGTATATGTATATGTATATAGGTATGTGTATATGTAAATATATATATATATAAGTATATGTATAGATAGATATATATATATATATATATATATATGTATATGTATGTATATAGTACTATATAGATGTAAATATATATATATGTATATGTATATAGTAATATATGTATATATAGATATATGTAGCTAGATATGTATATATATGTATATATAGTTATATAGATATATATGTATAAATATATGTATATTTATATATATATATATGTATAAATATATGTATATATATGTTTGTATAAGTATATGTGTCTATATATGTATATATATGTATATATATAAGTATATAGATATATATATATGTATGTATGTATACTAATACATAAGTATATAAGTACTACTATATGTATAAATATAAGTATATATATATATATATGTATATAAATATATGTATATATATCAATATATATATGTATACGTGTATATATATATGTATATAATAGTGTATAGGTGTGTGTGTGTGTGTGAGCGACAATAAAGAGAGAGTGAAAGAGTGTTGTGTGAGAGAGAGTAAGAGAGAGAGAGAGAGAGCGGGAGAGAGAGGGCAGCCGCGCGCTTCCTGCTGGAGGTTAAGGCGTCTGAAGGACCAAGCGTCATCTGGAGGCTCCAGCTCGCGCGCAGGCACGCATGCGTGCTGAGAAGCGTGCGTTGGAGGGCGATGGGCGTGGAGAGATGACACGCAGCGCACCGTGCTGCGCGAGGGCTGGAGCAGGCGCTGGCAGGCATGCGTAGGCGAAGAGAGCGGGCAACGCAGGCACTGGGAGAGGCGGGCGCACTTATGCGAGTGGGTGCAGGTGACGCGGGGCTGAACGCGTGCACGGGCGCTGGTCGGTTGCAATGTGCCGGGTGACCGGATAAGTGAGAAGCTCACCAGTCACCCTACTGTAGCCACAGTGTCGCGCAGACTAGCATGAACAGTTGCTACAGTGTAAGGCCGCACCGCGCAACCGGGAGCTGCAATTGCTGTGAGTGCGGCCTGCTTGCGGAGCGCGTGGAAGAGTTGCTCCGACTGGTGGCTTGCGGGCATGACCTTGCGATAGAGTGTGCAGAGGGGGGTTGGTCACGAGCGAAGGGGCGCGGCAGGGCACGCGGTGGCCTGGCCATGTTGGCTGGGGTGCGCGGGGGTGCTTGGCCGGCTACTGCAGTGGTGCGTGGTGGCTGGTTGCGGAAGAGATAGCACGATAGGGCACGTGGAGAAGTTGGAGGGGATGGTGCCTGCAAGCGCGCACGGAGGGCGAGGGTGGCCTGCAGGCTTGTGTGGAAAGGAGTGGGGCAGCTGCTGCTGCGTGCTACTGCTGCCCTTGCTGCTACGTGTGGAGCTTTGAGCTTCAAAGCTTGAAGCTACCGCTCCAATGGCTGGAAGTGCTGGAAACGTAAAAACGAGGAAAGAGCCACCACGCCCACCGGCTCTTTGAAGAGCTGGGCGGTGGTGGTCTCACTGTGGTGGGTATGCACCACAGTGAGGGCTCCTGTCCGCTGGGTGTCTCTGAGGAGGGCCGGCGTGTGGAGGGAGAGGGAGGAGAGGACGGTGGCCTGGAAGGAAGTGGAGCTGCAGGTTCTTCTTGTTGGACCAGGCTGCCCATGAAGAAGAAGCCGCCCACTTTATATAGAAGAAGAAAGCCATGCACAGCCATGCCCTGGCTGTGCATGGCTTGCGCATGGCTTAGTAGGGAGTGGGCTGCTGCAGCTGGCAAGAAGAGCTGTGAGCAGGGAAGCATGGCACGAGGAGGAAGAAGTCAATCCATGCACAACAGCTGTGGGAAGAAAGATTTCCAAATCAAACGGAAAAAATGGAGATGGAAATATTGCGAAGCAGCACTTAAAGAAAATGTGAATTGCGCGGCCATTTATTTCATTCTCCTCTCTTCTCAATTAAATGCATGCATGCGTGTATTTTTATTTTGTGACTATGGTGACCTAATATGCATTGGTAATGCTAGGAAATAGCACAAGACAGCACAATTGTAAGCGTATTTTTGCGATGCAATCAGCAGGTGCTAGAGAGGGACGCGGGGTGGAACGTACGCGCAGGCGAAAGTCGGTTGCGGAACGTCGGGTGACCGGATAAGTGAGAAACTTATCGGTCACCCTACTGTAGCCACGGTGTTCCGCTGAAATGCGTGAACAGTGGCTACAGTGGCCAGGCGAGCCGCGCAACCGCTTGCGCCCGATGCTGTGAGTGTGGGTGGAGTGGATAGCTCGGCACCCGCGCGGAAGAGTGGCGTCGGTTGCTGGCTTGCAGAGAGGCGGTTCGAGACAAGGTACGTGGAGAGGGCTGGGTTGCGGGAGAATGGCACGACAAGGCACGCGGTGGCCCGCGGGTGTTGGCTGGCATGTGCGGTGAAGCTTGGTAGGCCGCTGCAGGGGAGCACGGTGGCCGGTTGCGGGTGAAAAGACGAGTACAGCGCAAAGAAGCGGGAGGCGAGGGCGCCTGCAGGCGTGCACTGGAGGCGAGGGCGGCCTGCAGGCATGCGCTAGAGGGCCTTGCGGCTGTTGCTGCCTTGCTGCTGCTACTGCGTGCAGAGCTTTGAGCTTCAAAGCTTGAAGCTCCTTCTCCAATGGCTAAAGTGGCTTGGACGTTGAAACAGGGAAGAGAAGACCACCACACCCACCGGCTCTTTGATGAGCTAGGCGGTGGTAGTCTCACGGTGGTGGGTGTGCACCACAGTGATGGACTCCTGCTCGCAGAGTGGCTCCTCAGAGGAGGAGGTCCTGCGTATGGAGGGAGAGGGGAGGAGGCAGCCTGGAGAAGAAGAAAAGCTGCTGTGTGTTTTTTTTGTGGAGGACCAGGCTCTCTTGCAAAGGAGGAGCAGTGTTCTTTTTAAAGAAGAAGAAAGCATGCACAGCTATGCCCTGGTTGTGCATGGCTCATGCATGGCTTGGCAGGGAGAGGTGTTGCAAAGCATGGCACGAGGAAGAGGCCATTCCATGCAGCCGCAGGAAGAGTTTCAAAGTCAAATAAAAAAAAAGATGGTGAATTTTGCAAAGTAGCACTTGAAGAAAATGTGAATTGCAAGGCCATTTTATTCACTCTCCTCCCCTCTCAATTAAATGCATGCATGCATGTATTTTGACAAATGCGAGTATGGAACCCTAATATGCACTGGTAATGCTAGGAAATAGCACAAGACGGTACAATTGCAGGTGTATTTTTGCGGTGCAATCAAACCTCAACCCCCTTTAATAGAGTACAGGTTAGTGAACCAAATATGACAAACCTCATTATGGACCACATCGGAATGATTGCAACATAGATAGCATATCGTTCGACCCGGGAAACCCTCTCAGAATAGATCATTGCAGTGTGAAGATTACATAGAAATGAGGCTTTACAATCTTGTCAAATCCATCACTTTGGGAAAAATACCATGATATCATTACACAAGGTGTGGATCTGTTAGATCATCTAGAAGAATTAATTATCGAAAGATACCTAGACTCCCACCCAGAAGTTAATTATGGATCTTGGAATAATTTCGAGGATGAATATGATTTCCCAAAGCCCAGGTTTGAATATGGAGGTTTTTATGCTAAATCACCAACCAAAGGGAGCCAGATAATGATTTTGTCCAAAATGAAATACCTAATCAATTCAGGGGTTGGTCAGATTCCATTACAGGTGTTCTCAACTATGAGAAAGCTATCAAAAATTTTGAAGCTGGTCCATCTCAAATAGAATTTCAAAATACCTGTAATGACTATAATTCAAAACTCCTCGAGGATGTAAGCCCCGCACCTTATCTTGTTAAGGTAGTCCTCGAGAATAGTTTTGACATCCCAACTAAGCCAAATTCAGATTCTAGAGACCCAATTCCTGCACCTAACCTAGAATCTGTAGCTGAACCTATTTGGGATGATTATGAGGCTCAATATCACGAGGATGGAATCTCATATTTGAAATATGATTTTGAGCCTATGTTCAATGATGAAACCTCTCTAGACTCTTCAGAAGAGCAGATTGATTTGTTTGAAGCAAAACTGATTTATGATACAGAATCAGAGGAATCTGGAGAGTCAAGACTGAATTGGATCTACCCTAGATACCCTGAAATCGAGCCTATACCCAATCAGGATATCCATGTTAGCTTGAAATCTGAAGCAAGGTTAGACCAAAGTTAGGTTGATAACTTTGAGACTATTGATTCTTCTTGTGGTGGAAATCTCGATCTCAAGTCAGGTTTAGAAGACCAAGTTCTCAGATTCTCACTTGCTGAGTTTGAACCATATTCTGATTCAAGAGAATCTTTATTTCTAGATTATACAAGCCAATTGATGACCTCAATATCCACAACCCATTCTTCAATTCTAATTTTGAGGTCAACGATATAGAGCTCGAAACGGCCACATCACCTAATTCAGAGCTTATGCCTCTCAACAATCAACCCTCGCCACGTTACTCCACCAGAATCCATTTCTACTCTGAATCACCTCATTCTGATCCAGTCAAAGCTGATTTACCACCTTATGACTATACAAATAATAGTGTTAATTACATCAATTAGAGTCAATCTCAAGGCAAGAAGTGCAAAAAATAGGATAATATCATGGGCCTAGGAGCATGCATGCATATCATATAATATCTACATTTAGATTGCTTATAATTAATATTTAATGACCATGTGTACAAGTGCATATTTAAACATGTCTTAGATGAGCAATCAGACAGTACAGATGGATCCAGATTGACGATCGTAGCCAATAGTGCAAAAATCGCCTTAATCTAACCTCCGTAGCTCCTACAACAAGCTTGGGAAGCTCTGACCGTTGATCTAATGATCAATGACCCAAAATGTGCCATGTGGCACCATCAAAGCCATCCAGGCCACCCAAAGGCCACTGCAGCCTCTCTCCATCTGCACCATCTGATCTGGACCATTGGATTTTCATCCAATGGCCATAGGCATGTCATGGGTTATAAATAAGTTGGGAGGTTTCCTGATGTAAAGATCTTCATGGCTCATTATCTTCAAGCTCTATGTCAAATGGAAGATTGTAGGTTCAAGCCCTCATGATCCCCTCCCTCTCGACAATTTTGCTTTTTCTTTGCCCGATTCAAGGTCCTCTTTAGCCTAGAAAAGGACCCCATGACCCCCTTTCCTACTCATCTGGAACACTAAGCTTCCCACCACCTTCTAGAGCCTAGAGTAGTCCCTGGAACTGCCGAACCGCCAACGGAGTCATCCTCCACCACCATGACTACCTCGTCTCTCCAATTATCGCATTCATTTTCTTATTTTTCTTTAACTTAGTGCTACATTTCTTCAAACATTCATCTAGCACTTTTGTGTGTAGCTATAAAGTGATTTTTGTTTATTCATTATAGTAGTTGTCTTGTTCTACCATTTCATGTTTGTGTTCACAACTTTATTTTATTCAATTTCCATGAGTAGTTAGTGATTATCATCTCATGCAAGCAAACCAAACAAAATATCATGTGACAAGCGACTAAATGATTCAATTTCATGCCTCCTTGTGTTTGACACACGTACTCATCTTCATATTCTTCTTTAAAATTGATGTCATAAGCGTACTATTACAACGACCGAATGATCTTTAAGCATTTCTCGACATCAGTTTTTGCTGTCATTGTAGAGGAGGCAATAGATTTTTTAGTCGCTTTCATTTTTTGCATTAGTGGTACTCACATTTTCTTACTCGCATTTCTCTTTTCCTACTTATTGGTTGCAGAAATCCAATGCATCGGCGATGGGTGGAGCGCGGTCCAAGTAGTAGATTGGAGCAAGGTGCAGTGAAGACCTTATTGCTACAGAAGGAGTAAAGGAATTCAAGAAGACCATCATCAACCTAAAGATTTGATATCTTGGTTTCCAACAATCTAAGGGTAACTTCTCATCTATGGACTAAGGAAATGATTGTGGCGGATTCGAATGCTGAAAGGGTTTGAGTTTGGAAAACCTGTCGTCATAGTTTGATTCGCAAGAAAATCCATCGATCAAAAAAAATTTATAACCGAAACTCGAAAAGTGAGTCCCAGGTCGAACACGGGGAGGTGAACATTTGGTTTCGAAAATTCACATTTCAATTTTTATTTGTTTTTGTTGTTTTTTTCTTTTCTAATTTTTTTGGTATTTTTAACAAGCAAGATATTAGGTCAATGAATTCTAGCTAATCTATTTGCAAAATAAATAGAGAGAGACAAAGATAGAGAGAGAAACAATCATGTATTTTTATAATCAAATGTTATTACAACTAGGAAAGCAGGAAATCTATACTACAAAAGCAATAAAGATAGAGATAGGTGAGAGAAATCCCCCTCGATGGTCTCTTGCAGGATGCCTTGCTTTGACGCCGCCTAGAGGAAGGTGGTGAGGAGTGGGACGAACAAGGATGGAGCTAGAGGATGGAGGGCAAGGCAGGACGGCGTCGTGGTGAGGATCTACTTCCCAAAGTAGGTAAGAAGACGGCCATGGGATGCCCCACGAAGGGCGATGAGAGTTGGGGAAAAATTAGATTACTCTAGAGGAGCATCCTGGGATTGGGACAAGCTCTCTCTAAAGCCTTGGAGGTGTTGAGAGGAGGAAAGGAAGTGAAGAAGAAGAATGGGAAGGGTAGGGGTCATTTTATAGTGGAGGAAAGAATCAATTTCGTATACAGGACATTTAGTGATGGTCATAAACGTCGCTAAAGATCTACCACAAATGTCGCTGAAGATAGTCTTGTGCCTACACTACGACTATGCTAGCGTACGCTCTGCGACCCCATGTTGCGTGCCTCCAAGTGCTATGTACCTGCGTGTGCTGCCGCTGTCTCCACGCGCGTCCATGCGCACTTGCTGCACTGCTGCCCGTGCGTACCTCCATGTGTGCGCGTGCAAACGTGGTATTGTGTGTGTGCAGTGGTGCGTGCGCGTGCATGGGCGGCCTGGGTGGTGCCACGTGGCGCGATCTAGGCTGTCCATCTTCTTTCCGTTGTAGGGCTGCTACAAAGGTCGGATTGAGTCAATTTTCGTGCCGTTAGGCTACAATCGTTGACTCGAATCCATCCTCGCAGTTGGATTTGTCGTTTGGAGCTCTGAATTACATCACCTAGTCCCTTGGCCGTTGATCTTCCTCGAACTGCATATGTGCTACGGGACTCCGATCTATGCAATTTTGGAGGCGTTGGACTCCGATCATCGTCCTGATCTGATCCGTATGGCCGGAGTGTCAATCCGAGGCTCTGAAATAAATCTCTTTCTCTCCACACCACAAAAAGGATGCAATTAACCTAAAATATACAAAACTACTCTAAATTCAGAATGATGCATGCTATACAATATTTATAATATGGAATGTAAATCTAAGCCTAGGAACATGCATAAATAGGCATTTCAACCTAAATGGATGTGTCAACATCATACCCCCATGCCTATCTTTTGTTAGTTCTTAGCAAAATTAAACTACATACTATGTATAAAAATAGAATTTGGACCTGATCGCTTAGGCCTAAGTCATTTATTAACAATAGAAACTTTCAACTAAGGTCCTAAACTATGAAAACTCAACAATACCCGGGTGTCTGCCAGAATGCAGACTGCCCAAGTTCTCGCCTTATTTGAAAAGGGAAGATACATTTTTTTGTTTTTCTTCTTTTCTAATTTTTTTGGACTTTTGGAGTTTGAGAGTTTTGGGATAACTTTTTACGGCTACCCGACTCGCCCAAGACTCGAAAATAACTCTAACTGCTAAGCATCTCATGAAAGGGTGATAGACTCACTAGGCGGCCATTAAAATAGACTTCAGGTTTCTACGACCCTAGGTGACCATAAAGATTTCTGCCTAGAGGTTTATCTTTCCGATCGGTAGCTTTCTCCCTACCTTTTTTTATTTTTTATCGGGTCAACACAAGGGTAAACCCATCGTATATCTCCTCGATTTATTCTACTTCCCCGCTTCTTCCCTAAGTGTTTTAGGAATTATTTATGTAATTTTGTGAGCTAGGCTCTGGACACCCGGCCAATGGGCTATTACCCACGGCAACTTGCCAGCCATACTCGTGCGGTGAAGTGTGGTTTTATTTTTTTATTTTTTTATTTTCTCCTTTTTCTATTTTTTTTTCTTTTTCCTTAGTAGGTGGCTTTCCTAATCTAAGATTTATCTAAACGCAATATGAAGAGAATGGTCATGTGGCTAAGCTCTAGACAACTGACCGATGAGCTGTTACCACCGACAACTTGCCAGTCATACCACCCTAGACAGTTCATTAGGTACCCAATTTCCCTAAAAATTGCTAGAAAGTCAGTCAGTGAAAATAGTGTGTAGATGCTTAGACTTAAAATCCCCTCAAATCAGAGGGCGGGTTGATAAGTCATGTACTTATCATCCCAATTTATTTTCCAAATTAAAGTGAAATTACTTGGTGAGGACTCAAGACTAAGTCCACATTCGAGTGGACACCCGAGCTAATTAAGCCCGAAGGCCTGAAGAGTCTAAGTGTTCAGGTCTTATCGTATCGTTTCCTAAAGTTAATAACTTCCAAATGCCTAAGTTCTCTTCTCCTAATTTCTTTTTATTTCTCTTTGAATTTTCACTTTTTTTAAGAAACTAAAAGAAATTCTACGGAGTTAACAAAATGATTTCAGGAATTAATTACCCACCCCCCATGCCTAAATGATGCAATGTCCTCATTGTAAACATAAAGACATGAAAAGAGCAGAGTAAATAGAATATCACCTAAATTTCATGACAATTCGGTCAGCTCCGCTGAGAACGTGAAATATACACACATGCTAAATTTATTGCTTTCAGCTAGGTATAAAATACAAATAAAGAAGAAATTAGGAATTCACAAGTGCAGGTTAGAATCAACATAAAAATATTGATCACTGGACCTACTAGTAGGTGTCCACAAATGTGGACCAGATTATAGTGCAGACCCATGCCCCAAGGTCGAGTGGTTCTTAGGTTCTGGGTGAAAATCACCCAAAATCGAAGATTGTTGAGCTTGTAGGGTCGGGCCTGCAGTTTTGTAGTATGCAACCCAAGACCAAAGTGTCGGACAATGGGTAGAGATGGTTCAATAGGTTCGGATGTCCTTTTAGATTTCAACTCAAAAAGGTAGTCAATGATTCTGAGCTTGGGTTGCATCTCAAAGATATCATAAGGGTCCTGGTAAAAAGTTGGTGGTTTTAGGTCAATAGGAACCCTTAGATCCAAAATTGTGTTTCCCTCTGAGTTAGCCTTCCAAATTTTCATTGACAAATTCCTATCCTCTAAAATCAATATTTCCAAGACCTCCAAAACATTGTACACCCCATCTAAAGTACCCAAGTCCAACATTTGTGGCTGAATCAAGATTGACTTAGGTACAATGATTTCCAAATCAAAATCAATCTCCTTGGGGTGTGGTTGAGGAATGGAGCTACTGATTGAATCTTCTAGTAAATGAGGATTCGAATCCTCCAAGCTAGCCCAACCGAATCCAAATATTTGATAATTGGGCTATCAAATGGTTCGTCATACTCCACGAGCCTGTTTGCCTCACTAAAATTATTTTCCTTAACTTCAAGTGAGACGTCACTCAGAGATTCCTCACCCTCAGAATTAAAGAATTCTTTACCCTCATTTATATATGTCTCAAAATCATATGTCATTTCATGATCCTCGGAGACATATTTTTGGTTGTTCCCTAGCTCGGGGTTCTCGGGTGAAGCAATCGGTTCATCCTTAATTGATTTCTCTAGACCAACTAGGTCATCTCCAGTCTCAGAAAATGTAACCCCCCCGACAGGTGCCTAAGTAGGTTCAGACATTGGCTCTCCTGAAGGGGGTTCATCTTGAGAATCATTCCAAGATTGGACTATGGCAACCAGAAATTTCATCCTCAACCTTGATAATTTCTTAAGTGGAAACTCACCCAGGCCCCTATCCCTAAAATGTTGGAGCAAATCCAATAAAGCGCTATTCAACTCATCAATCATTTTATCATAGGCTCCAATCCTTCAATGCATGGTGGTGGCTGGGCTTCTAAAGATTGTATGGTGTTCCTCAAGTTAGCCAACACCCTGTCTTAGATCTGGTTCACCTGATTGTGGGTGTTAATGTGTGTCTCTTTCAGAAAATCCCAAAAGAGAAGAGTATTTTTTTATTATTTTTTTAATATATGCAGGTGGGTCAGGTGAGGCAAAGTGACAATCAAACAATCAGATCTATCCTACGGTTTATAAAAGCGCCTAGGTTGATTTGAGTTTGAGTTATTAGTGTGGCGAAATGGAAACTAGGGTGGGGGTGGTGGGGGAAACTTACAAATGTCTCTACCCACACTTTACTCCAATCTATCGCCTTCGGCTCCTCGACCAGGTTCCTACAAGATAATAAATTGAAGAAGATAGGTTATAAAAATATGTAAGTAATGCGGGAAAATGTGAAAAAAACCAAAAAGCGTTGCCTCCTTGGAAACTTGCCAAAATGATTCATCCTCGTAGTTCGATTCACGAGAAAATCCATCAATCAGATAAAATTTATAATCGTAACTCGAAAAGTGAGTCCTGGGTAAAACATGGGGAGGCAAACGTTTGGTTTTGAAAATCCACGTTTCACTTTTTATGTGTTTTCATCATTTTTTCCTTTTTTAATTTTTTTGGCATTTTTTGCAAGCAAGAGATCTGGTCGATGAAGTCTAACTAATCTACTTGAAAAATAAATAGAGAGAGATAGAGATAGAGAGAGAAACAATCATGTATTTTTATAATCAAATGTTTATTACAAGGAAAGTGGGAAATCTATACTACGAAGCAATAAAGGTAAAGATAGGTGAGAGAAATCCCCCTCGAAGGTCACTTGGAAGATGACTCACTCTGATGTTGACTGGAGGAAAGTGGTAAGGGGCAAGATGAATGAGGACGGAGTCCGAGGACAGAGGGTGGGGCAGGACAGTGTTGCGGTGAGGATCTACTTCCCGAAGTAGGTGAGAAGATAGCCACGGGATGCTCCACGTAGGGAGATGAGAGATGGGGAAAAATATTTGATTTCTACACTAGAGGAGCATCCTGGGTTTGGGACAAGCTCTCTCTAGAGCCTTGGAGGTGGTGAGAGGAAGAAAGGAAGAGATGAAGAAGAATTGGAGGGGTAGGGGACCTTTTATAGTGGAGGAAAGGAACAATATGGTATACAGGACATTTAGTGACAGTCATAAACATCACTGAAGATTCGCTACAAACATCGCTAAAGACGACCTTTGTTTAGTCGAGGTGAGATCAATGTCAAAATTAATGCATCGTAGTATAGTTGAAATCGCTAAAAAACAAATGAATTTTATTACTCGAAATTTCAAGTCTAAGATCGAACACAAGGAGCAAATTGGGATCTAAAAATAAAGAGCACAACTTTCAAATTGGATATAATATGCAATGAAAAATCAAAGTTAGAATGCAAGAAATGTAAATAGAGCCACAAAATATCAATGTATATAAAGAGCAAAAAAATGGACGTTTGATTTTGTGAATCAAACATCTTAAATGTATAGATACTACAGTGCTTCAATTCTTCTTCTTTGCCTTCAGTCTGATCTCTATCTCTGATCTCCTTCTTCTTTCTTTTCTTTCTTCTATTCTCTATCTCTGTCGACCGTCTTTCTTCTTGGCTTCTTCTTCTTCATCCTTCTGTAGCTGCTTTGGCCCTTGTCTTCTTCTTTCTTCTCTGATTTCTTCTTTCCTTCTCTTCTGCCTTCAGCTCTTCTTCAGCTTCCTCCTCTTCAGCTTTTCCTTCTCCTTCCTTAGCTTCTCTGGCTATCACCCTTTCCTTCCTTGTCTTCCTTCTTCTCTTGAGAGCAAAACCCACCCCTACCATCCCCTGCGATCTCTCTTCTTCCTTCTTTCATAGGCTCTCTCTCCTAAAGCCTTCTCAGGTTATCGGGTCGAGTATGAGCTCCTGAGACTAGGCCCATCGGTGTGCGTGGTGGGCGAGGAGTGTAGCTAGTTGGATATACAGGTCAGGGCCAAGTCCATGGGCAGTAGGGTCATGGACGAGGCAGTGAGGGCGAGTGGGACCTCACCCTGTGGTAAGGAGGTGATAAGTCCCTGTCACTTTTGCAATTTATTTGGCTGCTTCCACTCCTCCACTTCCGAGGTGGGACTATGTTGTCCCACCTTCTTCGCCAGCGCCCGTAGCAGATGTTCTCCTCCAATTGCAGCAGCTACATGGGCGTCGATGCCAATTGCTGGGATGAGGATGTGCGCGAAAGGAATCCGCACAACCTGGGACTTATTACTCGGTGCGAGAAGTCCTGGGTGAAGCTCCCAAGCAAGCATCTTGCTTCATCAATGGTGGTGAAGACCTCAAACCCTGTCAGCAAGAAAATGATCTTGCGGCCTCATCAAAAAATGTAGGGAGCTTCGCCTGAACATGGCGAAGGTAGTACGGTGGTCGGTGTGGCATGGGGTGGTCAGAGCGTGCATACCTAGGTCACCCTATGCACGCGAAGGTAGGTTTGCTCGGGGAAAGTTCTATGGGCTTGGCACGGTGAGTGGAGTGAGGATTTAGGGTCAGTGAGGTGTGGTGGTGCTCGTGAGGTAGTTGGCGAGGCGGATGGAGGCGTGGAGCTGCGAGAACACCTCACCGGATGTTTGGCCGGAGGTGGCGAAGGTGGTAGTGGCTTGCGAGCATCAAGGCTTGTTTGCAGGAATAAATGATAGAAAAATGATGAGAAGAGAGTGGACTTAACTGAGTGTGGATAGACGAAGGGGGATGCGGTTGGGCTCAGATAGGTTGTGTTAATATGATGATTTAATCGTTGAAATGCGTATAGTGGTTAACCTAAATCGGACCTAACCATACTTTCACAAATTTTTTTTTTTTTACCTGGATTACTTGATTTTATCTTGGTCACTTTTACGCCCAAGGTCGAACTCAAGGAAGTAGGATTAGAGGTGAATAAGTTTTTGGTGTTTTTCCTACAACGAATCTCTTCCGTTCGTTTATTATGTTTTTGGTGTTTTTCTATTTAAGAATTTTTTTTGATAATTTTTGTACATATATATGTATGTATACTAATACTTAGTTATATAAGTACTAATATATGTATAGATATATGTATATATTTATATGTATATAAATATATATATAAGTATATATATGTATATATATATAAGTATATAGTAGTGTATAAGTGAGTGGGTGTGTGTACCAGAGTGTGTGTGTGTGTGTATGTGTCTACAGGAGGGAGTGAGAGAGTGCTGCGAGGGAGAGAGAGAGAGAGTGTCTGCTGGAGTGAAGAGGCACGGGGAGTTTAAGTCGTCCAGAGCCTCCAGCCGTCGTCTGATGGCCACGCGTAAGCACAGGCACGTAGGCACACGAAGAGGCGGGTGCACGCAGGAGGGAGTGAGCGTGAGGGAGGGACCGCAGCGCACCGCACTACACGCTGAGGCGGGTGCAGGCGAAGAAGCAGGCGTTGAAGTAGGCGGGTGCAGACGCGAGAGTAGGCACTGGAGCGGGCACGGGGAGAGATGCGGGCGCAGGCTGGTGTTGGTTGCAGCAAGGAGAGAGAGTGCCTGGTGACCGAATAAGTGAGAAACTTTCCGGTCACCACACTGTAGCAGTGTGAGATCGCGGCAACAGTGCAAGGGTAAAAAGTTGACCGGCTGGCGCGCGCAAAATCGGCTGGGCTGCAGGCGGAGTTTCGCGATAGGGTGCGTGGAGAGGGGCCAGGGCGACCTGCTGGCACGTGTAGAGCATGCGGAACAGGCGCCTGAGGTGCGTGGTGGCCTGCGCTGCTGCTGGCCGCTACTTCTTCTGCTTGAGCTTCTGAGCTTGAAGCTCCTGTCAATGGTGGCGATGGGCTGGAACAATGAAACAAAGAGGTGAACCACCATGCCCACCAGCTCTTTGATGAGTTGGGCGATGGTGGGACTCACAGTGGTGGGTCTGTACCACTGTGAGCTACTCATGCCTGCAGCGTAGCTCTTCAAGAGGAAGAGAGGCTGCGTATGGAGGGGAGAGGGGAGGGGACAGCCTGGAAAGGGAAAGCTGCTGTCTGTTGTGTGGACTAGCCTCTCGCAAGGAAGAAGGCTGTGCTCTTTTTAAAGAGGAAAGAGGCATGTACAGCCATGCCCTGGGCTACATGCATGGCTGTGCATGCGACTGGTAGGGAGAGCTATTGCAGAGGATGGCGCGAAGAAGATCAAGCCATGTCCTGTAGTCGCGGAGAAATTCAAAGCCAAAATAAAAGTAAAAATAAAGATGGTGAATTTGCGAGGCAGCACTTAAGGAATATGTTAATTTCAAGGCCATTTTATTCACTCTCCTCCCCTCTCAAATAAATGCATGCATGCATTTATTTTTACAAATGCGACTATGGCTACCTAATATACACTGCCAATGCTTGGAAATAGCACAAGATGGCATAATTGTTGGTGTATTTTTGCTGTGCAATCAGGATGCTGAGGAGCTGGCCGACTTGTACTACCGTCGCCGTAGATAAAGTACCTAGTGGGAGGAGGACGGCGACGACGAGGGGGTTGTAGGGACGTCGGCTAGTGTGGCGTGACGTGGATGAAGAGGATAAAGGGATCCCTACCACTGGTATTGTGGCAGAGCAACGAGAGAGAGAGAGAAGGATCACCGGAGCTTACTGGGTTGTTGACCGGAGGGGGAAGAGAAGAATTAGGGGGCATCTCAGGCCAATTTCAGGCTTAAAGGCTGCGGGTTGATCTTGGCAGGCTGTTATAGGCCCTGGCAGAAGGTCTTGTGCTTTGAAGCCAAACTTCCAAGCATGGCAACTTCACTGGAGTTGGAAGGTCAAAGATGACCCAAATCTCTCATGCATTCGCATGAGAGATTGGGTGCCAAATCCGGCCTCTGACTGTATTCAAACCGGAGGAGATTTCTCAGAGAATCTCCCTTTCAAATTTGGACCTAAGGAATCCAATGGTGAAGTTGGATTTTAGGTTTGACTACATTTGATTGGGAAATTTACACAAAAACCCAATTTAGGATAAACATTAGATTAGGACCCTAATTTAGGTCAAAGTAGGTTCTAAGGGATAAATTGAAGGTTCTAAACCCTAGAGGATATTTTTCCATGAATGTTAGAGGGTTTAGGTGAATTTCATTTGACCAGAACCTTGTTAAATTAAGTGGGTCTATTTTAGGGTTACAAGAAGTCATTTAATTCGTAGGATTCACATGAACCCTTTTCTATTTGATCCAACCCACTTTTTATCTTGTTAAGACCATTTGACCTGTGTTTAGCCCATGAGAAATCCCGTTGTTGCACTGCAATGGTAAAATTGTAGTTTTACCCCTTGTTTCTTACTTTTCTTTCAAAAGGGTTATTCCTTGAGTTAGAACCTCCAGTTGTTTATGTAGGAGCTTTTGTTCTCTTTTCTGGGTCAAAATGAGCTAGTTATGGCTCATGATGGTGTTCCCATCATACCCCCATGCCTAGCTTTTGCTAGTCCTTTAGCAAAATTTTAAAGTTTTAAATTCTGTTCTAAACCATGAATTCCTTGATGTTCAGAGATTACGATGAGTGCTTTTTCTTTTATTTTTGATTACGTTAGAATGCCGACAGTAGGCCTAGAGGTACTCAAGTATCAACCAAGATCCGGACCTGACCAGCTCTAGCCTCGGTCCTCCACGAATGTTTTTAAGGCCCATAGGAACTATCCTAAGGTTCGTTGGACTCCGCGGTTAAAGCACCCATGCTTGCAACATATTTTAGCCTTGGTTCAGTTTGTAGTGCATTTTTTTTTTAAGAGAGAGACAAAGGATTTGTTTGTTTGGAGAGTTTTCTATCTCTTTTCTTTTTATTTCTAGCTTCGGATTGGCATCTCAACATGGACTGTATCGGATTTCTCGTCCCCATCATCAATCCTGGAAGGGTCCCTAGTAATCGATGCTTCATGATAGCACTGCCCATGGCAACCCCCAAAACCCTGGCTTTCGAGATTTTGAGATAATCTCGCCCATGGCGTTCTATAGCTAAATCCAGACCCTGGAAATTGACATTTCGTGATAATGTCACCCACGGCATCTAAACCAACACAAGGTGCTTACGTGCCCCCAGTAGGATATGTAAATACCCTAGGAGACAAGCACCGAGGAGACGATATGTTATTATGCATATTTGAGGGGAATTTCCCACCTCTCCGCTCTAAGAACTCATCTAAATCAACTTATGTTGATTGGCTGCTCCTAATCTAGGCAACTTTTTTAGAACATTTAAATGCTTTTGCGTGATTTTGATAGTTATGTGCACTAAAAGAAACTGTGTGTGGATTGGGGTGCTTAAGTTACCGAGTCCTGCAAACCAAAGGTCAGTTAAAGATGCCGAATACTCCCTGAGCCTTAAACCTAATACTTAAGCTTCGCATTTTCCCAACCTCTTGAGGACTATCGAGATATTAGTGGATACTTGAATTTTTAAGCCTAAGAGTCTAGTCCAAGAGGCCTAAGATCAGCGTTCCTACTAATTTCTTTTGTGTCTCATTTAGCACATTTTCCTTCATTTTTCTTTTTCTTGATATGGTCTAGAACTTTGGTTAATCCCTTAATTTATTACTAATGACTATCTCTCTTTTTTCTTTTCATTTTATGCTCCGTTTTGACATTTTTGTTCTCATTTTCTCCTCATGATTTGTATGGCCTCGAAATTTTCTCTCCCTCAGTATTTTTTTGTTCTTTTTCAAGATTTTTTCATTTTTTTAGTTTTTTTGTGATATGTGATTGTTTTGTTGAAACCATTTCTTGTGAGATGAGTTTTCATGGTGTTTTGCATTTTCATACCCCCCCATGCCTATGATTTGCAATGTCCCCATTGTAAATTAGGTGGGTTTGAATTCAGGTTAGATCATTCATTGGAACAGGTTTTGGGTGGGCGAACGGGTCGAGGTGACTGTTGTGAACGATTTCTAGACTTAGGTATAGGTACCTGAGGTGGGGTCGGCTGTTCTAATGGATGAACCCTAAAGTGCAATATGAATTCAACATAGGAATGCCAAGAAAGGTTTCGAGTTTTTCAAGAATGACGGGTTGCCTCCCGTTAAGCGCTGAGTTTTACGCCATCGACTGGGCGCAATGTGCTCAGGGAGAATGGAGGGTAAATGATATCTCAGCCAAATTTGTATCGGTCAAGTCAATGAATGGGTTGAGTCTCTGACCGTTCATGATGAAAGGTTCAGAATCATGGCTGAGTGTACTGATCTCAATGGCTCCATTTCCAAAGATTCGTCGAACGAGGTAGGATCCGATCCATTTTGATCATAGTTTTCCTAGGAACAGTTTAAGCTTGGCATCGAAGCGTAGGACCTTTTGACCATGATGGAAGATCTTTCTAGATATGTGCTTATCGTGAAAGGCCTTAACTCGCTCTTTGTAAATCCGTGAGTTCTCATATGCGTAGTGGCATAATTCATCGATCTCACTCATTTGAAGCTTTCTATGGGTTATTTCCTTAGAAAAATCTAGGTTGCAGTTCCGTACTACCCAATAGGCTTTGTGCTCCAACTCGACGGGGAGGTGACATGCCTTCCTGTACACCAATCTAAAGGGAGACATACCTAATTGGGTCTTGTGGGCGGTCCTATAAGCCCACAAAGCCTCCGGAAGTCAGGATGACCAGTCCTTCCTGTCAGGTCGAATAGTAACCTGGAGGATTTTCTTGATCTCCCAATTTGATAGCTCAGCTAGAACATTAGTTTAGGGGTGGTAAGGAGTAGAGATTCGGTGTGACACCCCGTATTTGGTCATCAGTGACCTGAACTGAGCATTAGTGAAATGGGTCCTGACGTGCGGCTGTGCGTGTGTGGTAAGAAGTGTCGTTATAGTTGCACGAAAGGTGCAATTTTGAAAAGCGAGAGAGAGATAGAGAGAGAGAGATTAGGGTTAGAGCGTTCCTTGTTTGATCATGCAACTTAAATAGAAATTAAAGTAATAAGTGAACAGAAAATAGCTTCATTAATCATGCACTTTTAGTTCATAGCTTACAATAATAAATACATGCTCAAACAAAAGTAATGGAAAGCTTAAAAGAGAGAGAGAGAGGATGGAGAGCGACGAGGCAGCCACGGTGGTGGAGGAGGCTCCATCAGTGGCTCATCATCTCCGATGATTACAAGAGGGCCTAAAGCTAGCTAAGAGAGGGGTGAAGTAGCTACAAGGGAAGTGAATGCCTTGAATGAGTGGTTGGAGGGGGTTTAAATAGCATTAAGGGCTTTCTAAAAGAAGGAGCTTTAGCAACGTTTGGGACGTCGCTAAAACCACTCCAAAAGCGTCGGTGAAGCCCTCCAGCCCTCCGGTCAACCACCCGCGCTGTTTCTTCTTCACGCTCGATCCGCGGCTGCTACGTGAGAGCCGTCCGATCTTCTCTCCTTGGCTGTGCTTGGATCGCTCCTCGGGCTCGCGTGCATGCGCGTGTCGTCGCCCGGCATGTGCGTGCACGTGGGCGCTTGCGATCTGTGGGCTCGCCGCATGGCGAAATCTCTGCTGCCTGCTGTTGATCGAGCGACCCAATTTCGCCGTGCGCATCCTTCGTCTTCAATTTCATGCTCTGCACGGCTCGAACCCGCATCGCATGCGTGCGGGTGTGTGCGTTAACCGTTGCACCAGGCTCGCGCTTTGTCGCGGCGACTGTGGGCGGGCATGCGAGTCTCGGCTGTTCGATCGAAGATCGACGACCGAGATCTGATCTCGGCTAGATGAAGAGGTGGCGTGCGGTGGAGCGGGAGTGATGTGGTGCAATGAGGGTCGTTCATCTCTAGATCAACGGTTAGAACTTCTTGAGCCCATTGTAGGAGCTCCGGATGTCGGATTTGGCCGATCTTGTGTCCGTTGGACTTCGTTCGCCGTTCTGAATCCATCCGTGTGGTCCGATTGCTCATCTGAGGCCTGCTTTGACAAGTGCTTACACAAATGGCCATTAATACAATTTTATAAGCAATCTTGGTACATGATGCACGCAATGCTCCATTCTACTTATGTTGTGCCTTTTATTCTTAAGATGGGCCATATTCAACATAATTATCACCCCCTTGTGCAATGTTATCATACCCTAATGCTTACTCCTTGCTAGTCCCTAGCAAGGTTTATTCTAGCCTTTATTTCCTTTCAGAATTTAAGAAGTAATTGCTTAGACACTTCGTCACTTATTAATAGGAGGAAATATACCAAGATCTTAATCTACAAAGACTAAGTTGCGCCCGAGTGTCTGCCAAAATACGAATCACCCAAATCCTTGCTTTAATGTATATAACTATACATATGTATATGTATATATATATATTTTTTTTTTTTTAGAATTTTTTTTGGAATTCAGTGTGGGTTGGTAGCTTTTTACGGCTACCCAACCCACCCAAAACTCGATCAAAACCCTAAGTGCTAAGCATCTTGGTGTGAAGATTGTGATAGACTCACTCTACGGTAATTTAGACAGACTTCAGGTTTCTACGCCCCTAGGTGACCGGAAAAGAAAATATATTTGCCTGAAGGTGTATCTGTTCGATTGGTAGCTTTCTCCCTACGTATGTTTTAATTAGGGTCAACACAAGGATTTTTCCAATGTATATCTCCCCGGTTTGTACTACTTCCTCGCTTCTTCCTTAAGTGTTTTGGTTATTTTTATGTAGTTATTGAGTTGGGCTCTGGACAACCGATCAATGGGCTATTACCCACGATCACTTGCCAGCCATACTTGTGTGGTGAAGTGTGGTTTATTTTCTTTTCTTCTCCTTAGGCTTTTTTTTTTCGTAGGTGGCTTTCCTGATCTCAAATGTACCTAGAGGCAATGAACAGGAAATGGTCTGTGGCTGGGCTCTGGACAACCTACCAATGGGCTGTTACCCACGACAACTTGCCAACTATACCACCCTAGAGAGTTCATTAGCTACCCAATTTCTGTCAAAATCTCCGAGGAGTGAGTCTGTGCAAAAATGTGTGCAGATACTTAGACTCAAAGTTTTTCTGAGTTAGAGGATGAGTTGATAAGTCGTATACTTATCACCTTATTTAGTAGGTGGATTAGAATCGCTTAAGGTTGCAAGGATTCGAAGCTAAATCCATATTTTAACGGACACCAGGGCTGATTAAGCCTGAAGGCCTGAAAATTCTAAGTGTTTAAGTTATTTTTGTATTATTTCCCACTATTGACAAGTTTCTAATGCCTAAGTTTTCTTCCTAAATTCAAATTTTTGTTTTATTTGATTCAGACTGATTAAATGAGCTTAGGATTATGTAATTTATCACCCCCCCATGCTTAAGTTGGACAATGTCCTCATTGGCAAGTACATGGATGCATAAGGGTTCAAAAAGATAGTACCTGAGTGACGTAAAATACCGGATTAGTCTGAATCCTCTGGGTTGCCTCCCAGGAAGCTCTGAGTTTAACGCTTCCAGCTGGGCAGTGCTCCGTGTCAGCCCTCAACGAGGGTGACACTCTCCTTTAGGGGAACCTGGGCTAGGAAATGCCTCAATCGTTGACCATTAACTGTAAAAGTGTGCCAAGTGTTAGGATCAGCGATTTCAGTTGCCCCATTAGAGTAGGGCTTAACCACCTGAAATGGTCCTCTCCATTTGGACCTGAGTTTCCTTGGGAAGAGTTTTAGGCGGGCATCAAACAGCCAGACTTGCTGGTTAGGCTCAAAGGTTTTTCTATGAATGAGTCAGTCGTGGACGGCTTTCATTTTCTCCTTCTACAGTCGACTATTGTCAAAGGCGTCCCGACGAATTTCTTTGAGCTCAGATAATTGGAGAGTCCTCTACACACTGGCTAACTAGGGATCCATGTTACATTGTTTGACAGCCTAGTAAGCCCGGTGTTCCAATTCGACAGGAAGATGGCAGGCTTTGCCAAAGACCAGGCGATAAGACAACATGCCTATCGAGGTCTTGAAAGCGGTCCTGTATGCCCACAGGGCATCATCAAGTCGTGTGGACCAGTCTTTCCTGTTAGGTCTCACAGTCTTCTATAAAATGTTCTTGATTTGTCTATTTGAGACCTCGGTTTGCCCATTTGTTTGCAGATGATACGGGGTAGCAATGCGGTGGTTCACCCCGTATTTTCTAAGTAGGGCACAGAATTGGGAATGAATAAAATGGCTTCCACCATCACTGATCATGGACTTGGGTATTCCAAATCGGGAAAAGATGTTCTTCTTAACAAAGTCCATGACAGTCCTGTGATCGCATCAGCGGGTGGCGACAGCTTCAATCCATTTGGAAACATAGTCTACCGAGACCAGGATGTACTCGAAGCCGTTGGATGGTGGAAAGGGGCCCATAAAATCGATACACCAAACGTGGAAGATTTCGACAATCAAAATGGGCTGAAGGGGCATCATATCTTTCTTGGTCATGGTCCCCATCGTTTGGCAGCGTGAGCAAGTCTTGGCAAAGATGTGTGCATCCTTAAATAGGGACGGCCAGTAAAATCCAGACTGCAAAACTTTTGTAGCTATTTTCTTTCCAGAGAAGTGGCCACCACAAGCCTGGTCATGACAGAAGGAAGGCACACTATGAACTTCATCTTCGGGGATACACCTCCTGATGATCTGGTTAGCACAGAGGCAAAACAACATGGGATCATCTGAGAAATAGTGCATGGCCTCAGCCAAGAACCTGTCCCGTTGCTGTCTGGACCAACTGTGCAGGGTTTGTCCTACAACCAGGTAGTTGACGTAGTCAGCATACCATGCCATTTTCTTGTCTTGCACAGCCAGGATGTGTTCATCAGGGAAGGCGTCAGATAGAGGTAGGGAGGGTCCAATGTGGTCTGGATGAAGTCTAGACAAGTGGTCAGCCACCACATTCTTCAATCCGGCCTTGTCTCAGATTTCTAGGACAAATTCCTGCAAAAGCAGGATCCATCTGATGAGCCTGGGCTTTGCGTCCTTCTTGGCTAACAGGTGCCGGATGGCTGAATGGTCAGTGTAAATAATCACGTGGGATTCCAGCAAGTACGATCGGAACTTTTCAAGTCCAAAGACTACAGCGAGCAACTCTTTCTCTATGACCGTATAATTACGTTGGGCCTCGTCCAATGTTTTGCTCGCATAGTAGATCACCACGGGCTTCTTGTCTTGCCTTTGTCCCAAGATAGCGCCTATGGCAAAATCTAATGCATCACACATAATCTCAAAGTCCTGGGACCAATCTAGGGGTTGAAGTATAGGTGCGGTGGAGACTAAGTCTCGGAGGGTGTGATAAGCCTGGATGCAATTAGAAGACATGTGGAATATGGCGTCGTTGGCTAGAAGGTCGGTCAAGGGTTTGGAAAGCTTGGAAAAGTCTTTAATAAACCTTCGGTAGAAGCCAACATGTCCTAGGAAGGAGCGAATTTGTCGGACTAAGCTAGGTGGAGGAAGTTTGGAAATCAAATCAACCTTAGCCCAATCTACCTCGATGCCCCTATGCGATACGATGTGACCGAGGATAATTCCTTCTTGAACCATAAAATGGCTCTTTTCCCAACTTACCACCAGGTTAACCTCGATACATCGTTTCAGGATTTTCTCCAAGTTGCTCAGACAATGGTCGAATGAATTCCTAAATACAGAGAAATCATCCATAAAGACCTCTAAGTATTCACCCACCATTTCTGAAATAATGGCTAGCATGCGACGCTGGAAGGTCGCAGGTGCGTTGCATAACCCGAACGGCATTCGACGGAATGAAAATGTGCCATACGGGCAAGTGAATGTGGTCTTTTCCTGATCTTCTGGAGCAATTGCGACTTGGTTATATCCTGAATATCCATGCAGGAAGCAAAAATACTTTTGCCCTACCAATCTTTCAAGGATTTGGTCAATGAATGGCAAGGAGAAATGATCCTTCTTAGTGGCTTCATTGAGCTTCCTATAATCAATACACACCCGTCATGCGGTGGTGGTGTGGGTGGGGATGGATTCGCCATGATCATTGGTGACAAAGGTGAGCCCAGCTTTCTTTGGAACCACTTGAGTGGGGCTCACCCAGGGGCTATCGGAGATAGGGTAGATGATGTTGGCATCAAGCCACTTGATAATTTCTTTTTTAACGACCTCCCGCTTGTTTGGGTTTAAATATCTCTGCATCTGATGGGAAAGTCGGGCCCCATCTTCCAGGTAAATCTTATGGGTACAATAGGTGGGGCTAATTCCTCTTAAGTCCGAAATGATCCAACCAATGGCGGCCCGATGTTCTGAAAGGGTTGTAGTCAACCTGAGTTCCTGATCCTTGGTTAGATGAGAATTAATAATCACTGGGAAGGTTTGGTCAGGTCCCAGGAAGACATACTTGAGATTCTCGGGCAATGGTTTAAGTTCAGGTGCGGGTGGAACCACAGTCGATGGGAAGGGAAAGTGCGAGAGTTGATCAACATCAATCTCTTCAAATGGTGTCGTGTGATGGTACTCAGCCTTACAGAGGTCGACGGGTAATGATGGTGACGGGTCAGAACAGTCACTACGGGTTTGGTGGTCTGATACAAAACTGAGGGTGAGCCATTCCTCGATAAGAGTTTCCACGGGATCATGTTCCTCAACGCAATCGCAATCAAAAGACTTTATCGCCCGGAAGATATCCAATGGCATTTTCCTATCCCCGAAGGCGATTTCCATACATCCCGTGTCGCAATCAATGTTTGCCTTAGCCATAGCTAAGAAAGGTCTGCCTAAGATTATGGGTGCATTTTGTAATTTTTCATGGACTTCCATATCGAGCACAAAAAAAGTCGACCGGGAAATAGAAGTCCTTGACCCGTACAATCACGTCCTCGACAACCCCCTTCGAGGTTTTAACTGATCTATCAGCCAGCTGGATGGTGACAGGGGTTGGTGTCAGCTCTCCAAAACCAAATTGGTGGTACAGGGTTGTTGGAATCAGGTTGATAGAAGCACCTAGGTCCAAGAGAGCTCTATCAAACGTCATGTCCCCGATATTGCAAGAAATCTGGGGTGCTCCTAGGTCAGTTCGCTTGAGTGGAAGGTTGCTTGATATTACAGAACTTGCTTATTCAGAGAGCACAACCTTCCTTGGTGCTTGAGGTCTCGACTTATGCTTGGGTGTAAAGGCATCCTTTAAAAACTTGGCGTAAGCAGGGATGTGCTTGACGGCTTCAAGGTGCGGAATATTAATTTGTACTTGCTTAAAGATTTCCAACAGCTCCTCAGTTTCCACAACATTCTTCTTTTTCTTGATTGTTTCTAAGGCCTCAGGGTAGGGTGTCTGAATGTGGATTGGTTCCATGTCTGGGTCCTTTGTTGGTGCTTCTTCTGAGTCGGGTATTTCAGCGGGTGAAGTCTCGGGGAGAGTCGACCATTTGGGATCCTGGGTTTTGGTGCTGCTTCTCAAGGTCACCACATTCACAGAGGCATTGGAGCCATGGGTTGATCCTTGAGAAGACGAGGACGAAGAAGCACCAAACCCAGGAGGTGTTTGCAGGGCTGGCTGGACCATGTGAGCCTACCTAGGGTTGCTTTGGAACCCTTGCGAATTGGGGCCTTTGTTCATTATGTTTCGCAGGTTCGATTGTGGTTGGGAAGGTAGGGATCCTTGTTGTTTACAGTCCAAGAGTTGGCTTAACTGTCCCCTTACCAAGGCCATTTCCTCCTGATGTTTCTGGTTCATGTCAGCCATCATTATTAGGGTGTCCATTTGGTTTTGTGGGGGAGGAGCCGCCCTATTCTGATTATATTGGGGTCTAACTGGTGGTCCTTGCTGATAGGGGGCAAGTGTGGCTGCTGGTTTGGCCTGGCTAGTTCTGGAATTGCGGTGGTTTTTGGTTTGTCCAACCAGATTGGGGTGGTTACGCCAGCCAGTGTTGTAAGTGTTGGAGAAAGGGTCTGTTTTCGCATAACCTTGGACAGCTTGCACATCTTCAAGGATAGCCGATGTTGATGTAGAGGGAAGGGAGTAATCAAGGGTTGAGGGAGCAAAGGTCCCTCCCAGGAACGTGGTTAGGGGTTGTTCCAGGTTCAGTTGGGTAAAGGGTTGGACTAGGTCAACATTATGCGCTCCCTTTGCTAGGGAGAAAGTCTGTAAGGGGTTCCTGGTCTGGTTTAGTAGCTCATCAATCTTTTTGTCCACCAGTTCCACTCGATCCAATTTGTTGGTGATGATGTCCATGTCAACCATTCCAGAATTTGCTTGTACCTCATAAATCCCACCACGGGGTTGACTGGACTTGTTGAACTGGGTCATAAAGGCATTGCTGAGTGAATTCTCACTCATAGACTCAAAGAGCTCAAACGTGCTCTCCTCGTCTTTGTTCAGGAAGTTCCCCCCGCATGAGGCATCGACGAAGTTTCGTAGATTGTTGTCCCGTGGTAGAAAATCTGGGCTAATTGCCACCTTGGTACTTCATGCTGTGGGCATTTCCTCAAGAGTTCATTAAATCTTTCCCACGCCTCATGAAATTGTTCCCCACCCTGGAGTGTAAAGGTAGTAATAGCTCTTCTGAGGGCATTGGTTTTTCCTATGGGGAAGAATTTCTTTAAAAATGCATGCCTCATTGCTTCCCAGGTGGTGATGGGTCTACCTAGGGTGCTAAGCCAATGAGAAGCCTTATCTCTTAATGAGAAGGGAAACATCTTGATTAAAACAATGTCAAGGCTAATGTTCCTAGGTTTCACAGTTCGCGCTATGCGGTCGAGATCCTCTAAGTGCTGAAAGGGGTCCTCATTTGAGCTTCCATGAAAGTGGCTCTGGATCAGACTTAAGACATTCGATTTCAGCTCAAAATCATCTCCCCCCTCGGGGATCCTAAGGTGTGGCTCAACTCTAATAGCAGAGGGATCATAGAAATTGCGGAGGGGCCTCGGCTGATCCTGAAATGGTGGTATACCAAGTGGTGGTTGTCCTGGTATGTCTTGGAAAGGTGGTAGTGGTTGTTCTTGTGGGTTCTGTAACCGTTGTATGGCTTGCATGATGGTATGGATTTGTTGTTGCTGAAGTCGGTGGTTAGCATTGATTTGGGCTTGGATGATGGCCATAGTGTCTGGTGGGGGTTGATCCTCAGCCTCATCTACCCTAAGTTCAGCCATGTTTCCAACAGAATTACGTCACCTAGATTCCTGCCCTAAAACACACAACTCAGGATGCAGTGATCGTCTCGCGTGCATACACTAGAGAAGAACAGGAGGGGATGAGGAGGATGACAGATGTGAGAAATGTGTTTCAATCAAGCACACAAGCCTAGTCCTTATGGTGTATTCCTTAGGAGACCTAGAAATCTCACAAAGGGTGATTAAGTCCATAAGCACTGGACTCCCCTCCCTAAGGTTCTTCCTTTGGCTTGCGCCTCCGGTTCCGTAGACCCCACAACCGCGGTCGTTTGACACTGCCCCGTAGCCTAGTCACCAGATTCTACCAAGGGAATGAAAGCCAAGTGCCCAGCGAACAAAGCCTCGCCTTTTGAGACTTAACTCAGTCTTGCCTAGGGAATGTCTACTTAGTTTTAAAGGGCAAGGATAGTGCTTGTGCTAGGGTTATGTGATGAGGCGTTGATTAGGGTGGTGCCTCTTAATTTTTCACTTTCGAAGTGTGTGCTTCTATCAAAACATGGTTTTCAAGCAAGGATTTTTAAGATGTGATATCTTTTAGTGTTTCATCCTTACTTTAGTATTTTTTTTAGGGTTGATGTGTCTTAATGTTTTCAAACAAGTTTCAGTGGGCACATCAAGTTCTGCACACAATTCGGTGAAAGTAGATTTCCTTTTATTCTGTAGAGGCTCTAAAACCCTAATGTACTTATCCTAATGATAATGCAGCTTCTATTAGATGAGTCAGTTTTAGGGTTAAGTGGTGCGGCCCAGGTCAACTCACGGTGGCTTCGCAAACACCACTCAAGAAAAAGAAAAGAACACTCCAAGAATTTATTCAGAATGTTAGAGTGTACATTTTTTTGTGGGGTGATGTGTTAAGGATGTGGGTCAAGCAATCATACACCACACCAATTTTTTTCAATTTTTACAATTTTTTTAGTTTTTTTCACGCAAGCAAACAATCACGAGAGAAGAATTACTCACTATCGATCCTCGTAGCACCTACTCCCTTGCTACCGTCGTGGGATGCGTCGCTTCACCGTCCACGCGGTGAATTCCTGCAACCATCAAGTAAAAAGGAAAATAGGGCATTAGACGATGTGAGAATGAATGCGGAGTGGAGGTGACAAAACAAATCCGTTGCCTCCCCGGCAACGGTGCCAAAACTGACGTGCGGTTGTGCATGTGTGTTAAGAAGTGTCGTTGTAGTCGCACTTGCAACGTCGGTTTTAAAATAAGTAAACGAAGGTGAGTTGAGTGTCGATCTCAGGGAGGCGTGAAAATCGAATTTTGCTTATCACTTGTTGTCACGGAAAGTGCGGAGTTTTGCTTGCGAAAGGTGGGGTTTTGAAAAGCGAGAGAGAGATAGAGAGAGATTAGGGTTAGAGCGTTCCTTGTTTGATCAAGCAACTTAAACAGAAATTAAAGTAACAACTGAACAGAAAATAGCTTCATTAATCATGCACTTTTAGTTCATAGCTTACAACAATAAATACATGCTCAAACAAAAGTAATGGAAAGCATAAAAGAGAGAGAGAGAGGATGGAGAGCGACGAGGCAGCCACGGCGGTGGAGGAGGCTCCGTCAGCGGCTCGTCGTCTCCGACAATTACAAGAGGGCCTAAAGCTAGCTAAGAGAGGGGTGGAGTAGTTTCAAGGGAAGTGAATGCCTTGAATGAGTGGTTGGAGGTGGTTTAAATAGGGTTAAGGGCTTTCTAAAAGAAGAAGGGGCTTTAGCGACGTTCGAAACGTCGCTAAAACCACTCCAAAAGCGTCGGTGAAGCCCTCCAGCCTGTCGGTCAACCACCCGCACTATTTCTTCTTCACGCTTGATCCGTAGCTGCTGCGTGAGAGCCGTCTGATCGAAGATCGGACCGCTGAGATCTCTCCTTGGCTGCGCTTGGATCGCTCCTCGGGCACGCGTGTGTGCGCGCGTTGTCGCCCGACGAGCGCACGCGCGTGGGCTCTCGCGATCTGTGGGTGCGCCACGTGGCGAAATCTCAGCCTCCTGCTGCTGATTGGGCGGCCCAATTTCGCCACGCGCATCCTTCGTCTTCGATTTCACGCTTCGCGCGGCTCGAACCCGCATCGCGTACGTGCGGGCATGTGCACTAACCGTTGCGCCACACCCACGCTTTATCGCGGCGACTGCCGGCGAGTGCACGAGTCTTGACCGTTCGATCGAAGATCGACGGCAGAGACCTAATCTCTGCTGGATGAAGAGGTGGCGTGCGGTGGAGCGGGGGTGATGTGGCGTAATGACGGCCGTTGATCTCCAGATCAACGGTCAGAACTTCTTGGGCCAATTGTAGGAGCTCCGAATGTCGGATTTGGCCAATCTTGAGTCTTTGGACTTCGTTCGTCATTCTGAATCCATCCGTGCGGTCCGATTGCTCATCTGACGCCTGCTTTGACAAGTGCTTACACAAATGGCCATTAATACAGTTTTTTAAGCAATCTTGGTACATGATGCATGCAATGCTCCCATTCTACTTATGTTGTGCCTTTTATTCTTAAGATGGGCCATTTTCAACATAATTATCACCCCCTTGTGTAGTGTTATCAGGTCCCTCCGTCAGAAATTATAGGACGTGTAATCCCGAACCGTGAAAAGATATAATGAATGAATTTGATAACTACTTTATGATCATTGCTTTGAGTCAGATTGGCTTGGATCCATTTGGACACGTAGTCAACAATGAGTAAAATGTACTCGAAGCCATCTGAAACAAGGAAGGGTCCCATGAAATCAATCCCCCATATGTCAAAGATTTCGCATACCAGAATCGGCTGTAAAGGCATCATATCACGATGGCTCATGTTGCCCAAGGTCTGGCAACGAGTACATGCCTTATAGTGATTATACGCATCTTTGAAAATTGTGGACCAATAGAAGCCACACTGGAGGACTTTCGCTGCGATTTTATGACCTGAAAAATGTCCACCGCATGCCTGGTCATGGCAGAAGGACAATATGTCTTGAATTTTCGCTTCCGCGACACATCGTCGAATGATCTGATCAGCACCAATGCGGAAAAGATACAGGTCTTCCTAGAAGTAATACTTGGCATCGGAAAGCAATTTGTCCTTGGAAGCCCTGTATTAATAGTCAAAAGGTGCTCATAAGGAAAATGTTCCGTGATGGGTCTGGAAGGGTCGATGATTTCAGAAGGAAGGCGGGACAAGTGATCAGCTACCATGTTCTGTTTTCCCGCTTTGTCACGAATCTTGAGGTCAAATTCTTGCAACAGCAAGATCTAGTAGACTAATCAAGGTTCTGCATCCTTCTTCGCAAGGAGATGCCTCACAGCTGTGTAATCCAAGTAAATGATAACATGGGAACCCAGGAGATAAGATATGAATTTTTCCAAGGTAAATACTACGGCTAGCAGCTCTTTCTCAGTAACTGTGTAGTTACGCTGAGCCTCGTCAAGTGTCTTGCTAGCGTAGTAGATGACCACTGGTTTCCCATCAATTTTCTACCCAAGTACCGCTCCTACAGCGAAATCAAATGCATCGCACATGATCTCAAAGGGTTGAGACCAATCAAGGGACTGTAGGATTGGGGCTTGGGTAACTCGATCACGGAGGATTTCAAATGCTTGAGTGCAATCCTTGGAGATTTCGAAAGGTACATCCTTAGAGAGTAGAGAGGTCTGGGGTGCATGATTTTTGAGAAATCAGGAATAAATCAACGGTAAAAATCGATGTGCCCCAGAAAAAATCAGATGTCCTTGATCGAGCTAAGCATCAAGAGTTTGGAAATCAAGTTCACCTTGGCTCGATCGACTTGGATGCCTTTCTTTGAAATAAGATGTCCTAGGACAATTCCTTCAGGCACCATGAAATGGCTCTTTTCCTAGGAAAGAACCAGATTCACGTCCATGCATCGCCTGAGGATTTGGACCAAGTGCAGGAGACAATCATCAAATGATTCTCCGAATACTGAAAAGTCATCCATGAAGACTTCCAGATAGTCACCTACCATATCTAAGAATATGGCAAGCATGCACCGCTGAAAAGTAGCAAGTGCATTGTAGAGATCGAATGGCATCCTTCGGAACGCGTAAGCCCCGAAGGGGCAAGTGAAAGTGGTCTTCTCTTGGTCCTCAGGATGGATTGCCACCTGGTTATAATTGGAGTACCCGTCCAAAAAGCAGAAGAACCTATTTCCCACTAGTTTCTCGATGATCTGATCAATAAACGGGAGTGGGAAATGATCCTTCTTCATGGAAGAATTGAGTCTTCTGTAATCAATGCAGACTCTCCACGAGTTCGCCACATGGGTCGGTATGACTTCTCCAGTCTCAGTCGTGATAATGGTAAGTCCTGCCTTCTCAGGCACAACCTGGATTGGACTCACCCATCGACTGTCAGAGATCGGGTAGATGATCCGTGCATCTAACCACTTAATGATCTCTTTTTTCACGACCTCCTGCAGATTAGGATTTAAACATATCTGCATTTCACAGGAAGGTCGTGTGCCCTCTTTGGTGTAGGTATGGTGTGTGTAGTAAGTGGGGATGATACCAGTCAAATCATTGAGAGTCCATCCAATGGCTCTACAATGTTGCTGGAGAATAGTAATCAAATGGGATTCCTGGTCAGGTGTGAGTCTGGAGTTGATAATCATAGGAAACATCTTATTGGAACCCAAAAAGACGTACTTTAGATGGTCAGGAAGAGGCTTGAGTTCCAGAATAGGGTTATCAGCAGTAGCGGGTAGTTCAGGGTGTGTGTCAGGTGTAATGGAAGGAGTTATGGGTGTATCTAGATCAAGGTCAAACTCCTCTAATTGTGGGTTTTGATCTTCTTGTGGTTGATCGGGAGTAATCAGGTTGTCCTCGATATACGGCTCATCAACCACAGCCTTGATATCACATATTTGTTGTATAACACTGTAATTAATCCCTCTTGGGCCTTAAAGATGTCAATTTTCAGTGTTTGGTTCCTGAATTTTAGTTCAATTTAGCCCTCTTCACAGTTTATATTGGTCCTAGCAGTGGCCAGAAAGGGTCTCCCTAGTATAATTGGTGTATCCCTTGGGCTTTTAGGTGCATGCATGTCCAATACTATAAATTCCACTGGGAAATAGAAATCCCATACCCTAACGATGACATCCTCGAGTACTCCTTTAGGTGACTTAATAGATCAGTCAGCTAACTGCAATGTCACCTCTGTCGGTTTAAGCTCAGATTCTTCAAGGTGGTCAAGGAGGGATGTAGGTATTAGGTTTATGGAGGCACCTAAATGTAATAAGGCTCTGTCGAAGTGGGTATCACCAATGGTACATGAAATCAGGGGAGTACCTGGGTCTTTAGACTTAGGTGGGAGTTTGCTCAAAATTACAGAGCTGGCTTGCTCTGACAGCACAATCGGAGTCCTACTTTTGGTTCACGGCTTACGCTTGGGTGTACATACGTCCTTCAAAAATCGTGTGTAAGCCTGTACATGGTGGATTGCACCCATCAAGGGGATGTTTATATGGACCTGTTCAAAGAGCTTCACTAGATCCTCCTCAGGAGCCACGGGTTTGGTTATCCTCTTTGCCTTGGTCAAGGCCTCGGGAAATGGAACCTTGGTTGGTTCCTCTAGAATAGGTCCAGGCTCTTGATCTGGGATAGGGGTGTCCTGGATAACTATCCTAGGGCTTGGGTTACTAACAGGCTTAGAGTGGCTTGGATAAGGTGGGTCTTGAGTTGCTTTACCACTACGGGTTGTTACGGAATTCAGTCCTACCTGGTTTTTGTTTGGGGTTCCTAAAATAGGTGGCTGCTGTTGAAATCCTGCATAAGATGTTGAAGCTTCTATCCCGTTGAGTGATGGAACAGAAGGGGCCTGATAAATCATGTGGGCTTGGCCTGGATTTGGGTTCATAACATGCCTCTAGTTTGGCACGTTATTTGGATTCGGCAAAGGTTGCGAAGGGAGTGTGCTAGGTTGGCAGGAATTTGCCATCTAGATGAGTTGATTGCGAACCTCTGTGATCTCATCCTTGTGTTGTTTTTGCATAGCCACATTCGTCTTTTGAATGTCAGCCAGAGTCTGAAGGATAAGAGCCATTTGATCTGCTTGGGTTGGCCTAGATTGATAGGTGGTGTTGGGCCGAGGCTAAGGCAACTGATATGGATGAGGAGCTTGTGGATGGGGTTGATATGGTGGTCTTTGATTCTGAGTATTTCCAGCCCATAGGAAGTTGGGATGATTTCTCCATCCAAGGTTATAGGTATTAAAGAATGGGTCATTTTGGATGGCGTTGAGATCCTCGTAGGTCTGAGGAACCTCAGGAAAATCAGAGTACGAGGGTTCAGAGTTCCCCCAACTAGAGTAGGTCGGATCGGATTTTCCTTTAGTCATGGAGTCAGACGGGGGTGTATACGGGTCCATCCCTTGAGAAGATCGGTGATAAATGTTATGCACAGTTTCCCTCCCAAAAGGTGGTTGTACAAACGGGTTTTGCGCAAAGGTGGCTCATTGCAGATGTCGAGTCAGCTCATCCACCTTCTTCTCTATAATAGAGACCTTGTCCAACCGACTGGACATAAGTTCCAAGTCGACGGATGAGGACAGGCCCTACATCTCATGTGCTCCCCTTGGATTCGTCGATGCGTGGGCATTCGTCCGGACGAATAAGCCCATGGAGTCATTATTGAGGGAGTTCTCACACATATTCTCGAGAATCTCCCACATAGTGTCTTCATGTTGACCCATGATATTTCCTCCACAGGTTGCATTGACGAATAAGTGAATGTCTTCATGGAGTCCCTAGTAAAAAGTGTAAATCCCTACTTTGAGGGGGTGAGATCAGCGTGACGTAATATAATGCGGAATTATAAATGGTACAATCTCACAAATAGACAATACACAATGTACACAATAATTTTTAGGTGGAAACCCAACCCGGGTGAAAACCACCACCTAACCCTCTCGAGTTAGGATTTTTCGATCAACCAAGTTGATCCAATCCACTAACGTAGTACTTAAACAAGGGTAGTACAACCTCAATTACAACCACGCTACTTTATACGAGGGTAGCGTACCTTAAGCCCCTTCTCTTCACGAGAACGATTTTGTCTCACGAAGGAGACGGGAATTCGCAAAGCGAATACCCATCACAACCAAAGTAAAATACAAGAATAGTCCTATAGAGCCAACAAAGATATTCTTAACCTAAGCTTCTATAGGAGCTAGGATGCTTCCCTTTGTAAGAAGTGCATCGATGATGTGGATGCATGAACCACGCGGTAGCGCTTCGACGCTATCGTAATCATGGAGGGAGAGTAGGTGCGCAACAGGAATCAAGCTCTCTAGGTGTAGAACTTAAGCTTGGAGAGCTAGAGCTTGAGCTACTTCTCTTGGACACAAAAGAGGTGGAATGTATGTTGCTAAGTGTGTCTTGGTGTATATGTGAGTGGCAAAGGTTCTCCTCTATTTATAGAGGCCCTAGGAAGTATTTGGAAGGCCTTGGAAGGCTTCCATAGCCGTTGGGTGCAAGCTCCAAGAAAATCAGGCCGAAATCAGGGTTAATCATTACACTGACAGGGTTATCAGACGTCTGGTCCTAGCATCAGACGTCTGGAAAACCAGTTTAAGACATCTGGGAACAAAGTCGGACATCTGATTTTAGGCGGGTTTCCTTCCTGACTTGAATCAGATCTAAATAGGGTTCTAGTGAATTGTCATCAGACGACATATAGGACGTTTGGAATGATGTCTGGACGTCTGGAAACCTACTTTTCTGCAAAAATGGATTCCCAAGGGAGTGCAACGGCTATAAAATCTCTGAGAAGAGATTTTGGGTCAGCCGAGGCAAAACAGTCATGTATCAGATGTCTGGGGTCCTCTACGGACATCTGATACAGGGCTAATGGTCATATCCTTCATTGTTTGCTAAGCCAACCAACAGTCCACTAATTGGACTTCTGGCAAAATCATTAGACGTCTTCTAAGACATCTGGACTAAGGTCTGGACTTCTGATTTCATTAGACAGAACTAACTAAGTCCAACCTAAATATAATCGGACATCTGAGTCAATAGTCAGACGTCTTAAAAGTCAATATCAGACGTCTGATTTTTAGATTAGATGTTTGGAAAGGCTGTTTGAACCCTAGTTTGGTTTTCTAAGTTCTCTACAGAAAACCTAAGTATCCTAGGGTTGTGCAGGTGTTCTTAGGACTATTGTTAGGGTATTTTGAGGCTCTTTAACATTAATCTAAGTAACAAAATAAAGAGCAACAAAAGAAACAAAAATACATAGAGTATAAGGAAAGGAAATCTATCCTATTCTTCATCTCCTTCCTTCTTCAAGCTATCGCTCCTCACGAAGCTCTTTTGTTCTCCGTCAAGCTCCTCCAATTCGCCGTGGATGCGAGCTCGAACTCCGTCAAACCACGTCTCCATTTGCAATTACCCTGAAATATAAGCCTTCAAGTGCAAATGTTAAATGACATGTGTTTTGTTATCATCAAAATAAACAATCGCGGTGCTCTAGCACCAACAATCTCCCTCTTTTTTGATGATGAAAAAACCATAAATAATAATGCAAAAAATCCTCCCCCTTTTTGACATTATCAAAAAGTTTAATTAATTTTAAATTTCCTATAACTCCCCCTTAAAACATGCTCTTCTTTGAGTGAGTTGAATTTCTTTTAACGAAAGTAATGTCCTCCCCCTTTTTGTAACAACAAGATAGCTATTATTTTTCTCCCCCTTACTAAAGGAAATATAGCTAACTTACATCTCCCCCTTAATAATTGACAATTAGCTCATAATTTTAACTCCCCCTATCTATATGCTAATTATAAAAGGATAGGGGGAAGGATTTTACCTCACCTACCATGGCCAATAAAATGGCCCAAATGGAGGTGGTGGATGCCACATCGGATGGGGCTCCCATCCGTAGCTTGGAGTCCTGGGCATGGGCACCGGTCTCCAGTCTAGCGATTGACGTGCGGCGAGTTGTTCGGTTGTTCGTCATCTCGCCGATCTTCTCGTTCTCCTCCTTAGTCTACTCCTTGGTTCTCCCAACTAGAGTTGACCAGCCTTGAGCTTGTAGGTCCAGTCCTTTGTGTTATAGTCACCTTTGAAACCTACAAAACAAGATTCCAAATCTTTCTTCGATATCCAAGTGAGCTTGGATCTAGATTTGTTAGCAGGTCTCCTTAACGGAGATCCTTTCTCAACCTTAGGGCTATGCAAATTTTCTACTTTGTCGATTAATTTGTTAGAATTTTTCCTAAGACATGCAATTTCTTTTTCTATAATTTTCATCTTAGTCTTTAAATCAGAAATTTCTAACTTTAGACTAGCATTTTCCTCAACTAACTTATTATTTTCATCGAATAAGTCATCATTTTTAGGACTAGCTTCTAGATCCTTAAGTTATTTTTCTAACCTTCCATTTTCATTTTTAAGAAAACTAAGGTCCTTTTTAATATTTTTATTCTCTACCTTAAGTGATTTACTAACTTCAAAAAGCTCATTAAAAGCATTTTGTAAATCAGAATTTACCTCGTTGTCAAAGTCGCTTCCGCTTTCGCTATTGCTTTCTCCTAAAGCCATGAAACCAAAGCAAGCGGTTTCAACCTTCTCAGGCTTTTCTTCTTCCTCTTCCTCCGAGCTTGAGTCATCCCATGTTGCTTGGAATGCCTTCTTCTTAGGCTTCTTCTCCTTTTCCTTTTTCTTCTCTTTCTTGAGAAGTGGGCATTCTAGCCGTAGATGCCCTTTCTCATTGCAGTGGTAGCAACGTCTCGAGCTTTCCTTCTTCTTCTCTTTCTTTGAATCCCTACAAAACTTGGAAAACTTTTTTAAGTAAAAACTTAAAGTCTTCATCATCGGAACTTACCTCTCTATCAGACGCGGCTCTGAATGCGAGAGTCTTCTTCGATTTTGGTTCCGATGTATCCTTCTTCTTCTGCTTTAGTTTTGTCTCGTATGCCATTATGTTGCCTAGGAGATCCTCCATGCTGAGCTCCTCTACTTCATTTGCCTCCTCGATGGCAGTGACCTTCTGTTCCCACTCCGATCCGAGGGAATGAAGAAGCTTCCCTTGAAGCTCCCCCTTGATGAAGGTTTTTCCTAAAGCTTTTAAATTATTTACTATGAGAGTGAACCTAGTGTTCATCTCACTTAAAGATTTGTTAGACTTCATAGAAAAAGATTCAAATTCTTGAGAAAGTAAATTTATTTTTGAAGTCTTTACCTTAGAGGTACCTTCGTGAGTTACCTCGAGTGTGTGCCAGATCTCGTATGCGGTGGCGCATTGCGAGATTCTATTAAACTCTCCAGGCTCAAAGCACAGTACAACATGTTCATAGCTTTTGCGTTGAGTGAGTTCCTGGATCTGCTGCTGCGAGTATCCTGCAATGGGTCGCTCTGGGATCTCATATGGGGTTTCGCAACGTCGCCATAGAGCGAAGTCGGTGGCTTGAAGCCATATCCTCGTCCTCAGCTTCTAGTAGCTGTAGTTGTTTTCGTCGAAGTAGGGTGGTCGGACGGTGGCCTGGCCCTCGGATATTCTAATTGCAGATGTGCTTCCCTCCATCTGATCTCTTGCAGATGTGTAACACTGATTTGCAAGACCTACTCTGATACCAATTGTAAATCCCTACTTAGAGAGGGTGAGATCAGCATGACGAAATATAATGCGGAATTATAAATGGTACAATCTCACAAATAGACAATCACACAATGTACACAATAACTTTTAGGTGGAAACCCAACCCGGGTGAAAACCAACACCTAACCCTCTCGAGTTAGGATTTTCCGATCAACCAAGTTGATCAAATCCACTAACGTACTACTTAAACAAGGGTAGTACAACCTCAATTACAACCACGCTACTTTATACGAGGGTAGCGTACCTCAAGCCCCTTCTCTTCACAAGAGGGATTTTGTCTCACGAAGGAGACGGGAATTCGCAAAGCGAATACCCAACGCAACCAAAGTAAAATACAAGAATAGTCCTATAGAGCCAACAAAGATATTCTTAACCTAAGCTTCTATAGGAGCTAGGATGCTTCCCTTTGCAAGAAGTGCATCGATGATGTGGATGCGTGAACCATGCGGTAGCGCTTCAACGCTCTCGTAATCACGGAGGGAGAGCGAGTGCACAATAGGAATCAAGCTCTCTAGGTGTAGAACTTAAGGTTGGAGAGCTAGAGCTTGAGCTACTTCTCTTGGGCACAAAAGATGTGGAAAGTATGTTGCTAAGTGTGTCTTGGTGTATATGTGAGTGGCAAAGGTTCTCCTCTATTTATATAGGCCCTAGGAAGGCCTTAGGAAGGCTTTGGAAGGCCATAGCCGTTGGGTGCAAGCTCCAAGAAAATCAAGCTGAAATCAGGGTTAATCATTACACTGATAGGGTTATCAGACGTCTGGTCCTAGCATCAGACATCTGGAAAACCAGTTTAGGACTTTTGGGAACAAAGTCGGACGTTAGATTTTAGTCGGGTTTCCTTCCTGACTTGAATCAGATCTAAACAGAATTCTAGTGAATTGTCATCCGAGGACATATAGGATGTCTGGAATGATGTCTGGATGTCTGGAAATGGATTCCTAAGGGAGTGCAACTGCTACAAAATCTTTGAGAAGAGATTTTGGGTCAGCTGAGGCAAAACGATCATGTATCAAACGTCTGGGGTCCTCTATGAACATCTAATACGAGGCTAACGGTCATATCCTTCATCATTTGCTAGGCCAACCAATGGTCCACTAATTGGACGTTCGGCAAAATCATCAGACATCTCCTAAGACATCTAGACGAAGGTCTGGACGTCTAATTTCTTCAGACAGAACTAACTAAGTCCAGCCTAAATATAATCGGATGTCTGAGTCAACAGTTAGACGTCTTAAAAGTCATTATCAGATGCCTAATTTTTAGATTAGACGTCTAAAAAGGTTGTTTGATCCCTAGTTTGGTTTTCTAAGTTCTCTACAAAAAACCTAAGTATCCTAGGGTTGTGCAGGTGTTCCTAGGACTACTGTTAGGGTATTTTGAGGCTCTTTAACATGAATCTAAGTAACAAAACAAAGAGCAACAAAAGAAACAAAAATACATAGAGTATAAGGAAAGGAATCTATCTTATTCTTCATCTCCATCCTTCTTCAAGCTATCGCTCCTCGCGAAGCTCTTCTATTCTCCATCAAGCTCCTCCAATCCGCCGTGGATGCGAGCTTGAACTCTGTCAAACCACGTCTCCATTTGTAATTAACCTTAAATCTAAGACTTCAAGTGCAAATGTTAAATGACATGTGTTTTGTTATCATCAAAATAAACAATTGCAGTGCTCAGCACCAACAAAAAGGCTAGACTTGTTCCCATTTAGGAACTCCATGATGGGGGCACTTTCGCATGAGATCTAAGAAATGGTCCCATGCCTCATGAAGAGGTTCTCCAGATTGTTGAGTGAAGTGTGTGATCTGGTGGCGCAAGGCATTCGTCCGATCAAATGGGAAGAACTTTTTCAAAAATTTGGATTGCAGTTCAACCCACGTGTTGATTAGACGTGTCTGAGTCTAATACCAATGAGCTGCCTTGTCCATGAGAGAGAAGGAAAACATCTTCATAAGAAGAATATCCTGGTTTTGTACATCTAACCCGAAGGTCTGGGCCAGATGTTTGAGTTTCTTGATGTGTTGGAAAGGATCCTCAGAGTTAAGCCCATGAAACTTTGGAATAGCATGAATCTTTTTGGGCTTGAGTTTAGAATCAGGACCTCTAGCCCGGATTTAGACTCGATATTCAATTGCCACCACCACGAGATTATAGTGATCTCATATCATAGGATGCTGCGGCAGATTTACAAAGTTCTAAAATAGATCATTCAGGCACTGGAGTTGGTGTTCAAGATTGTTCTCTTCTTCAACTGGTTGTGCCATGATGATGGAAGAAGGAGAATTGGGTTTTGATGAATTAGAGGAGATGTCTATGTGGTGGGGTTGCTGCACAAACATGGACGTCGAGGCTTGGCCTTGGTGGGAGTGGATTGCTAAAGGAGGTCTTAAGGATGGTCTCAAGGACCTCCTACCAAACATGCACTGATGATTTAGGCAAGATTAGAATGTGCTGGACCCAATCAAAACACCCAAAAAATTTGGATGACTATAGAGGTTTAAGGCGGATGATACCCCTTAGTCAAAAAAGCCGTCCACCTGAGAAATACCTACGCAACCAGAGAAGGAGAGTCCCGCAAAGGCCCCTACACGGTAGAGCATTGATGAGAGCCTCATCATGAGCCATAACTATCTCATTTTGACATAATAAAGAGAATAAAAGCTCCTACATAACCTAGAAGAGGGCTTAATTGGAGAAATAAGTGTTCTGAGAAGAAAACATGAAATAAAGGTTAAAACTGTAATTTTACCATTGCAGTGCATAAATGGGATTTCTCAGAGGCAAAACATAGGTCAAATGGTCTAAATGAGATAAAAAGTGTGTTGAATCAATCAGAATGGGTTCATGTGCAATCTAGGAATTAAATGACATTTGGTAACCCTAAAACAGACCCGTTTAAAGCAACAAGGTTTCAGTCAGGATAAAAATCAATTAAACCCTCTAAAAGTCATTGAAAAATATCCTCTAGGGTTTAGAACATTCAAATTGGCCTTTGGAACCTATTTTGACCTAGATTAGGCTCCTAGATCATTAATTGACCTAATTTGGGTTTTTACGCAAAATGTCTAGTTAAACAGGGTCAAACCTAAAATTCAACTTCACCATTGGATTTCTTAGGTCCAAATTAGGTTTTTACCAAAATTTGGACCTAAGGGGAGGTCATCTTGACCTACTTTGCAATTTAGTGCACCCAAATCACATTTTGGTCCCTAAATTTTGAAAATCATAACAGAGAGCCCCCTAACTTCCTCGCCAACCTTGCAATCAGGTCCTTCCACCATTATTGGGGCAGAATCCTACTCCAGCAAGGATTAGAGAGGGAATACTCTCTGATTCCTCAGAGATCCCCTCCCAGAAATGGAAGGGAGATTCTCTGAGGAATTCCCTTCCATCTGAGGCCAGTCATGATCCCTGATTTGATCCTAATCTCTCATGCGAACGCACGAGGGATTTGGGTATCTACCCACTTTCCTTCTCCAGCGAGCCATCGGAGAGAAAGGCGTGCCCTCCAAGCTCTGAACACACGGCCCAATGCCTATAAAAGAACCCCCAAAACCGGCTGCTCATTTTCAGCTCGACCTGGCCGGGGTTTCACCTCAGATTCGTCTCTTCCTTCCCGGCCAGGGTACCCAGCGAGCTCCGGCGAGCTTTCTTTCCTTTCCTCTTTGCTCTGCCACAAAACCAGTGGCAGAGACTTCTTCCTGATTCTCCTCTGCGACGCGCAATACCCGGGCACGCTGCCTCAGACCCGTCGTCGCCGCCGTCCTCCCCCACTGGGCATCTTCTTCTCCGGCGACAGCAGGTACAGCTGTCCGCCTCTCCATCCCCTTCATCCCTACAATTAGGTTAGAACTACTCCCCGTATTCCCCTCTCTCTTTTCCCCCTTGCATTTCATTTAATTACCCCTCGACCACGCCTGACCACCGCCATCTTCCATCCCTCCGGCCAACCTCCGGCGAATCGCTCCCATCGCTCCACACTTCCGCACGACTCGCCGACCAACTCAGAGGCTCCGCCTCACCACAAGGAACATCCTCCGCCCACCCACTGCCGCTCTACACCCACACAACGCTCCCCCAAACACACCCACATCTCCGGTCACAGGATGACCTAGGCACTCATGCCTAGGTCATCCCACAACCTACTGCACCTTGCACCACCTTCGCCGTGCCACGGCGAAGGTCCTCCAGTGATCTGATTAAGCCGGGAGGCTTGTTTTGTGTCTGACGGTTTTCAAGCCCCTGAAGCCATTGACGGTGACGCGAAGTAGCTCCAGGCTTCAGGACGGCCAGGCTTCAGGTGCAGCTGACTCGGGCAAGCACTGCGAAGCTATCTGACCCAATGAACAACGCAACGAAGTCTGCAACTTTGGCAATCGACGAAGAGTGTTCTGCGGGTGCACGCGAGAGTAGGGCGGGACTGATAGTCCCACATCGGCAATCTACGATGCACAGGTACAGTTTAAATTGATTTTGTGTTATTCACTCGTCGCCGCCGAAAGCACAGGGGTGAGGTCCCTCACCTTACCCACGCTCGCCTCGTCCACGGTTTCACCTCGCGGATCTTGCTTGATCCGACCCGACCTTATCTGATCACAGCTCGCACATCACCCTCACGTCGGTGCGCCTGGTCCCGGGTGCGCTACCCGACTCGATTACGCGCGGCTCTGGGAGAGCGTCCTGTGAGTGATTCTCAGAGAGAGAGAGACGTGCGGGTAGAGGGACAGGGTAGGTTTTGCTCCTTGTGCAGGTAGGCTGAGAGTTGAAGAGAAGAGACTTAGCCGCAGGAAGGAGAAGAGAAGGAGCAGAAGAAGAAGAAACTCTGAAGAAGAGGCTGAGCAAAGCAGAGAAGAAGAAAGGCTGTAGAGAAGAAACAAAAGACCAAGGAAGAAGCAGAAGAGAGAAGAGAAGAAAGAGAGAGACTGCAGAGAAAGAAGAAGAAAGGCCAAGACAGAAGAGAAAGAAAGCAAGATCAGAAGAAGAAGAATAATCAAAGAAGGGAAAACACTTTTAAGACGTCTGATCTTGTGATCAGACGTCCAATTTTACTCTTGCCTGGATTACTTTTTAAATGCATTTGAATTAAACTTTTGAGTAAATTAGAGTGTTCAGTTACATTTGAGATTAGTAGTAAATTCCAATTGCTCCCTGTGTTCGACCTCGGATGCTCCAGTTTTCAAGTAATAAAAACTTTTATTTGTTGACGACGCTTGATCACCTATACTACGACGTAATAACTGTTAAAACACGATCGAGTCAGTCGCTTGAACATTTTAGCACCGTTGCCGGGGAGCAACGCGCAATTTATCACTAGTCTCTACATTCTTTTTATCATATTGAACACTAACTTGCCCTACTTTGCTTTGTTTTGATCTTGCAGGTATATCACGAGAAAATCCCTCCCGCAAGTCAATGACTCCAGGGCAGGTAATTTCTTTTCTTCCTTAAACTATCCCCTAAGCTTTGAAAGACAAAAGGAAGAAAATCAATTTTGGAATCAATTGCCTTCTTTATATAGTAATCACCATCTTTAAGGCAAACATTTCCTAATTTTGCGAAAATTTTTTAATTCTTCTTGAAGTTGGAGCTATTTTTTAGATTCTATCCCACAAATTCATGTGCCTAATAGAAATAACGCTTAATCTCTACGGACAACACATTTCTTGCCTTTAAAGTCCAAAGAGAATTTTTGTGAAAAAGAAAAAAGGATTGGAAATAGAACCAAATTAGGGTTTCTACAGTAGGATCTTGGAGTGTTAGTCACACATGCCTACATAAAAGGAAATAAACCTTCCCGCATCAGTGTGTTACCCAACACCTTGATTGAAGAGATCTAAACAAGACAAACCCTAAGAAAAATTGAGTTCTAAAATCACTTGAATCTTAAAATTTTTGGACCTGATAACCTGGGAGTCAAATCAGGGTGATCTCTAGGCTCCAAACCTAGAATCATTCTGCCATCTATAGGACAGGTCAGGTGAAGTTGACCCCTTGGGTTAACAAACCTCTAAATTAGGTCACAACATCAAACTATCTAAAGTTCAAGTGAGAACCCTAAAGCACCTTTGAAATAAAAGTGGTAGACTTAAGAGGTCAAGGTCCCCATTCTGGTCTACCTGGAATCTCAGTGACAAGAGAGGTCGGGTGGGGGAAACCCTGTAACCCGTGGGGATGCTCTACCGTGTAGGGTTCTTTGCGGGACTCTCCCTCTCTGGCTGCCTAGGTAATTCTCAGGTGGACAATCTTCTGATCCAGGGGTCCATTTGCCCCGAACCTCCATAGTCATCCAAACGTCTTTGGGTGTCTTGATTGGGTCAAAAACATCTCCAGTCCCTCATCTTTTCTCTTTAGAGCACACATACACATTTTCAGTGGGACTCGTTATTCAGATCTGATCGCTTCATAACTTGATCTTGATTCCAATTCTGATTCTAGATCTTGACTCCACCACCTGATCCAAATATGCAGCCAAACCACTTAGGAGTACCATTCAAGAAACCTGAATATCAGAGATCCATGAGAGATAAAATGATTGAGGATGCCATGAAATTCTATGAAAATGAAGAAACCTCAACACCAGTAGAAAACATTCAGGTTGATGTCCCAACAACCACAACCTTTATCATAACTTATTCCCAAGTACTATTAGCAGAAGCCACAAAAGGATCAACCCGTGACTTAATCATTACTGCATACATTGAGATAGAAAAACTGCACAATATTGAATACCTTCAATGTATGACAAATCCTCGACTTTGGAAGCAACACCAAGATAGTCTTGAAAAATGGGAAGAGATAATGAGATTAGTAAAATAAGTTATTGACCATAAGTACCCGTATATACCACAAGCAGAGGATGAACCATCTTGGGACAACATCGAGGATAAATCTGATCTCGGGTTTGAGGCACAAAATGATTGTGGATTCCCAACCCAGATAGAATACAATGTGCCGAATATTGAAGAAGGTTGGGAAGCTCCAAATGCAGGAAAATACCATGATGAGCCCATTCTAGAATCCCAAAACTCCTACAAGTGTGACAGTAGAATTGAACCTCTCGAGGGTATAAATTATGTCCCTTATTCTGATAAGGTGACCCTCGAAGGTTATTCAGACCTAGATTCTAGTAATTCAACCCACATCCGAAACCTAGAATCTAGATCTGAAATGTATTTTGAAGATTTCAAGGCCCCATATGAAGAAGATCAATCTTTCAATGAAGTATATGACTTTAGGCCTCGATTTGATGAATATCCCTCGCCAACATCCTCAGAGGAACTAATTGATTTTTAGAAAGTCATGCCAATCTACGACACAGAAATCGAGGAGTTGGACAAGTGGGGTTTCAATTGGGTCTGCCCTACTAGCTTAGAACCTGAGCCTCTACCAGATAAGGATACCTTTTTAAGCTCAAAATTAACATTTAGGCTAGACTCCAGTCAGGCTGCTGAGTATACAACATATGATTTACTCTATGGTGGTGGAACACATGATCTTGAATCACATTCAAATTTTGATTTTCGCAAACTCTCCGACGATTTCGAATCTGACCATAACATCGGAGAAAATTTGCTTCCTGATTATAACAAGCCAATTTTCTTTGAAGCCACCTGCTCCACATATACAGAACCAATCAAAACCCGTTCCCTACCCCGACCCGCAACCGGACTCAATTTCTATTCCGATTCACCTCTCACTGAGCTGTTTGCAGATGATTCAACTCCATATCTATACCGGGTATCAGGCATTAATCAGATCAAAAAACAGGAGCCGTCATTCTGTGATCACCCCTATAGGGATTCCACACCTTACATTGATTATTTTTCGGAACCCTACTTTGACCAGGCTGATTCGACTCAGCCTAAACCCAAGTTTTCACTTCCATATCCATTAGAACTTCACTACATATGGTGGGTTCTGCATCTGTTGATCTACATCTATCAACCCACCAGACTTATTGGGTTTGGGCTGCATCATCAGCTGACTGATCTTAACAAGCACCAGGTTGGACCAACCGGGCTCTTAATCAAGGTGCTTATTTTACAAAATTCTGCTGATTTGACCACTCCCTCTCCACCCCATTTTTCGCTCGGCTGAAGGCATTAAATTTAGCACTTAACGGGAGGCAACCCGTTATCCCAAAAATAGAGACCCGTCTGATTATCCGTCTGTACTCCACATCCATTGCACCTTGAGTTCAGCCTTAGACAGTTGATCCCACCTCTGGTACATGTATCAGAGCTTAAAATCATCCGCATCAGTCATTTTCGATCCATTCACCCACCCGATGTATCCTGTTCTAAGTCCCTGACCTCAACACTATTTCACACCCTCCGTTTAGAATGAGGACATTGCAAAACTTAGGCATGGGGGGGTGATAAAGTGCATACATATAGAACCAAGAAAAAATCAGAAGGATTCTCAAACACAAAAAATTCACATATGTCAAAAACATAAAAAAATTGAAAAATTATGAAAAAGAATAAAAAAATGGGGGAGGGAGGAAATTTTGTGAGCCACATTTTCATAAGGAGAAAAAGAGCAAAATGACAAAAAGGAGCACAAAATGAAAAAGAAAAAGAAATAGTCATTGGTGAAAGATTAAGGAATTAACTAAAGTTCTAGACCAGATCAAGAAAAGAAATAGAAGAAAAGTGCTAAGGAGACATAACAAGAGATTAGCGGGAACGCTGGTCTTAGGCCTCTTGGGCTAGATTCGTTAGCTTAAAAATTCACGTATCCGCTAAAATCTGGATAATCCTCAAGAGGTTGGGGACAATGCGAAGCTTAAGTATTAGGTCTAAGGCTTAGGAAGTATTCGACGTCGTTAACTGACCTCCGATTTGCGGGATTCGGTAACCTAAGTACCCCAAATTCACACACAGTCTAGTTCAGTGCGCATAAATATCAAAATCACACAAAAGCATTTCATGTTCTGAAAAAGTCACCTAGATTTGGAGCAGCCAATCAACACAAGTTGATTTGGATGAGTTCCCAGCGCAGAGAGGCAGGAAATTCCCCTCGAAGATGCGTAACAACATATCATCTCCTCGGTGCTTGTCTCTTAGGATATTTAAATATCCTACCGGGGGCATGTAAGCACTCTGCTGGTTCAGATACCATGGGCGCCATTATCATGAAATGTCGATCGCCAGGGTCTAAATTCGACCACAGAACGCCATGGGTGGGATTATCTCGAAATCTCGAAAGCCAGGGTTCTGGGGGTTGCCATGGGTGGGATTATCTCGAAATCTCGAAAGCGAGGGACCCTTGAGGATTGATGATGGGGACGAGGAATCCGATACAGACTGTGTTGAGAAGCTAATCCGAAGCTAGAAATAAAAAGAAAAGAGAGAAAAAAGCTCTTCAACCAAATAAATCTTCTATCTCTCTCTTACAAAAACGCACTGCAAACTGAACTTAGGCTAAGAATGTCTCAAGCACGGGTGCTTTAACCGCGGAGTCCAACAAACCCTAGGTTAGTTTCTGTGGGCCTTAGAAACCTTTGCGGAGGACTGAGGCTAAAGTGGAACAGGTCCGAATTTTGGTTGGTACTTGAATACCTCTAGGCCTATTGTCGGCATTCTAACCTAATCACAAAAGAAAAAGAAAAGCACTTACACTCAGGGTCTAGAACAGAAATTAAAACCTTGAAATTTTGCTAAGGGACTAGCAAAGCTAGGCATGGGGGTATGATGAGAGCCTCATCATGAGCCATAACTAGCTCATTTTGACATAATAAAGAGAATAAAAGCTCCTGCATAACCTAGAAGAGGGCTTAATTGGAGAAATAAGTGTTCTGAGAAGAAAACATGAAATAAAGGTTAAAACTATAATTTTACCATTGAAGTACATAAATGGGATTTCTCAAAGGCAAAAAATAGGTCAAATGGTCTAAATGAGATAAAAAGTGGGTTGAATCAATCAGAAATGGGTTCATGTGCAATCTAGGAATTAAATGACATTTGGTAACCCTAAAACAGACCCGCTTAAAGCAACAAGGTTCTGGTCAGGATAAAAATCAATTAAACCCTCTAACAATCATTGAAAAATATCCTATAGGGTTTAGAACATTAAAATTGGCCTTTGGAACCTATTTTGACCTAGATTAGGGTCCTAGCTTATTAATTGACCTAATTTGGGTTTTTACGTAAAATTTCCAGTTAAACGGGGTAACACCTAAAATCCAACTGCACCATTGGATTCCTTAGGTCCAAATTAGGTTTGTACCAAAATTTGGACCTAAGGGGAGGTCATCTTGACCTGCTTTGCAATTTAGAACACCCAAATCACATTTTGGTCCCTAACTTTTGAAAATCATCACAGAGCCCCCTAACTTCCTTGCCAACCTTGCAATCAGGTCCTTCAACCATTATTGGGGCAGAATCCTACTCCAGCGAGGATTAGAGAGGGAATACTCTTTGATTCCTCAAAGATCACCTCGCAGAAATGGCAGGGAGATTCTCTAAGGAATTCCCTTCCATCTGAGGCCAGTCATGATCCCTGATTTGATCCCAATCTCTTGTGTGAACACATGAGGGATTTGGGTATCCACTCACTTTCCTTCTCCGTTGAGCCGTCGGAGACAAAGGCGTGCCCTCCAAGCTCTGAACACATGGCCCAATGCCTACAGAAGAACCCCCAAACCCGGCTGCTCATTTTCAGCTCCACCTGGCCGGGGTTTCACCTCAGATTCGTCTCTTCCTTCCCGGCCAGGGTACCCAGCGAGCTCCGGTGAGCTTTCTTTCCTTTCCTCTTCGCTCTGCCACGAAACCAGTGGCAGAGACTTCTTCCTGATTCTCCTCCGCGTCGCGCAATACTCGCGCACGCTGCCTCAGACCCGTCGTCGCCACCATCCTCCCCCACTGGGCATCTTCTTCTTCGGCGACAGCAAGTACAGCCATCCGCCTCTCCATCCCCTTCGTCCCTACAATTAGCTTAGAACTACTCCCCGTATTCCCCTCTCTCTTTTCCCCCTTGCATTTCATTTAATTACCCCTTGACCACGCCTGACCACCGCCATCTTCCATCCCTCCGGCCAACCTCCGGCGAATCTCTCCCGTCACTCCACACTTCCACACGACTAGCCGACCAACTCAGAGGCTCCGCCACACCACAAGGAACATCCTCCGCCCACCCACTACCACTCTACACCCACACAACGCTCCCCAAAACACACCCACATCTCCGATCACAGGATGACCTAGGCACGCACGCCTAGGCCATCCCACAACCTACTGCACCTTGTACCACCTTCGCCGTGCCACGGCGAAGGTCCTTCGGTGATCTGATTAAGCCGAGAGGCTTGTTTTGTGTCTGACAGTTTTCAATCCCCTACCGTCATTGATGGTGATGCGAAGCAGCTCCAGGCTTCAAGATGGCCAGGCTTCAGGTGCAGCTGACTCGGGCAAGCACTGCGAAGCTATCTGACCCAGTGAATAATGCAACGAAGTCTGCAGCTTTGGCAATCGACGAAGAGCATTCTGCGGGTGCGTGCGAGAGCAGGGCGGGATTGATAGTCCCACATCGGCAATCTATGAGGCGCAGGTACGGTTTAAATTGATTTTGTGTTATTCACTCGTCGCCTCCGAAAGCACAGGGGTGAGGTCCCTCACCTTACCCATGCTCGCCTCGTCTGCTGTTTCACCTCGCGGATCTGGCGGGATCCGACCCGACCTTATCTGAGCACACCTCGCACATCACCCTCACGCCGGTGTGCTTGGTCCCAGGTGTGCTACCCGACTCGATTACGCGCGGCTCTGGGAGAGCGTCCTGTGAGTGATTCTCAGAGAGAGAGAGACATGCGGGTAGAGGGACAGGGTAGGTTTTGCTCCTTGTGCAGGTAGGCTGAGAGTTGAAGAGAAGAGACTTAGCCGCAGGAAGGAGAAGAGAAGGAGCAGAAGAAGAAGAAACTCTGAAGAAGAGGCTGAGCAAGGCAGAGAAGAAGAAAGGCTGTAGAGAAGAAACAAAAGACCAAGGAAGAAGAAGCCTTCACAGAAGAGAGAAGAGAAGAAAGAGAGAGACTGCAGAGAAAGAAGAAGAAAGGCCAAGACAGAAGAGAAAGAAAGCAAGATCAGAAGAAGAAGAATAATCAAAGAAGGGAAAATACTTTTAAGACGTCTGATCTTGTGATCAGACATCCAATTTTAGTCTTGCCTGGATTACTTTTTAAATGCATTTGAATTAAACTTTTGAGTAAATTAGAGTGTTCAGTTACATTTGAGATTACTAGTAAATTCTGATTACTCCCTTTGTTCGACCTCGGATACTCCAGTTTTTGAGTAATAGAAACTTTTATTTGTTGACGATGCCTGATCACCTATATTATGATGCAATAACTGTTAAAACACGATCGAGTCAGTCGCTTTAACAAGCGTCCCCACGAGTTACAAGGTTTCCTCCACCTGACCTCTCTTGTCACTGAGATTCTAGGTAGACCAGAATGGGGACATTAACCTCTTAAGTCTACCACTTTTATTTAAGATCAAAGGTGCTTAGGGTTCCACTTGGACTTTAGATGTTTTGAGTGCAAAAGTGACCTAATTTCAAGGTTGGTTGACCCAACAAGAGGTCAACTTCACCTATCTATCCTTTGAGAGCTTTAAGTCCTTTCTTTTAGGGTTCAAGTGAACTTAAGAGCTTGAATTTTAGGGTTTCTTTTGAATAAGTCTTTTCAATCAAGGTTTAGGCACACCTCTTTTTGGAAAAGTTGATTCTTCCTTAGAAAGATGTGTCTCTAAAACCCTAAATTGGAATCCTTAATTTGGCTTTAATTGTGGTCCAATTTAGTTGCCAGAGATATGGTATCTAGGGCTCAATCAAGAAGGTGGTAGCCCTAGTTACCTTAAATGGATGCACAATTCAATATTTGTTGAAATCAAAATCAGGCAACTTGGGTGAATCAGCTAAGTATGGAAAGCAAGTAGCCCTAAATTGATTTTTACCTTATTTTTCCTTTTCAAAATGACAGGATTAAGAGAAAGGGCTAATAAGAGATTACCTACCCCAGGTGTGGTTGTTGTGTAGTTGTCTTCTTTTGAATCTTCTCCCCTAAAACAATCACAACACAAGAGATGTATCGAGTTAGTATTGAATCAGAAGTTGTGATCGAGATTTCTAAATCACCTGTTGCTCCCTGGCAACGGCACCAAAATATTTAGCCGAGGCAAGATCAATGTTAAAATCAATTCGTCGTAGTATAGTTGAAATCGCTCGAAAACAAATGAATTTTATTACTCGAAATTTTAAGTCCAAGGTCGAACACAGGGAGGAAATTGGGGTTTAAAAATCAAGAGCACAACTTCCAAATTGGATATAATATGCAATGAAAAATCAGAGTTATAATGCAAGAAATGTAAATAGAGCCACAAAATATCAATGTATATAAAGAGCAAAAAAATGGACATCTGATTTTGTGAATCAGACGTCTTAAATGTATAGATGCTATAGTGCTTCAATTGCTCTTCCTTGTCTTCTATGTGATCCCTGTCTCTGATCTCTTTCTTCTTCCTTCTTTTCTTTCTTCTATTCTCTGTCTCTGATGGCCTTCTTTCTTCTTAGCTTCTTCTTCTTCTTCCTTCTTTAGCTGCTCTGGCCATTGTCTTCTTCTTCTTTCTTCTCTGATTTCTTCTTTACTTCTCTTTTGCCTTCAGCTCTTATTCAGCTTCCTCCTCTTCAGCTTTGCCTTCTCCTTCCGTAGCTTCTCTGGCTGCCACCCTTTCCTTCCTTGGCTTCCTTCTTCTCCTGAGAGCAAAACCTACCCCTACCCTCCCCGGTGATCTCTCTTCTTCCTTCTCTCTTAGGCTCGATCTCCCAGAGCCTTCTCAGGTTATCGAGTCAGGTATGCGTGCCCGAGACCAGGCCCACCAGTGTGCGTGGTGGGAAAGGAGTGCAAGCTAGTCGAGTATACTGGTCAAGGCCAGGTCTGTGGGCAATGGGGTCACGGACGAGGTAGTGAGGGCGAGTGGGACCTCACCCCATGGTTAGGAGGCGATAAGCCCCTGTCACTTTTGCAATTTATTTGGCTGCTTCCTCTCCTCCACTTCCGAGGTGGGACTATGTTCCACCTTCTTTGTGAGTGCCCACAGAAGATGTTCTCCTCTAATTGCAACAGCTGCGTGGGCGTTGATGCCAATTGCTAGGCTGAGGATGTGCACGAAAGGAATTTGCACAACCTGGGACCTATTGCCTGGAGCGAGGAGTTCTAGGTGAAGCTCCCAAGCAAGCTTCTTGCTTCGTCAATGGCAGCAAAGACCTCAAACCCTGTCAGTAAGAAAACGGCCTTGCGGCCTCGTCAGAAAATGTAGGGAGCTTCTCCTGAACATGGCGAAGGTAGTACGGTGGTTGGCGTGGCATGGGGTGGCCGGAGCGTGCGTGCCTAGGTCACCCTATGCGTGCGAAAGTTGGTGTGTTCGAGGAAAGTTTTGGGGGCTTGGCACGGTGAGTGGAGTGAGGGTTTAGGGTCAGTGAGGTGTGGTGGTGCTCGTGAGGTAGTTGGCGAGGTGGATGGAGGCATGGAGTGGTGGGAACACCTTGCCGGAGGTTTGGCCGGAGGTGGAGAAGGTGGTGGTGGCTTGCGAGCATCGAGGCGTGTTTGCAGGAATAAATGATAGAAAAATGATGAGAAGAGAGAGAGGACTTAACTGAGTGTGGATAGACAAAGGGGGATGCAGAGGAGGTGGCTGGCTCATACTGCCATCACCAGAGACGAAGTACCCAATGGGAGGAGGACGGCGACGACGAGGGGGTTGTAGGGACGTCAACTGGTGCGGCGCGACGCGGACGAAGAGGATAAAGGGATCCTGCCACTAATATTATGGCAGAGCGATTAGAGAGAGAAAGAAGGGGCACCAGAGCTTGCTGGGTTGTTGATCAAAGGGGGAAGAGAAGAATTAGGGGGTTTCTCAGACCAATTTCAATCTTAGAGGCTACGGGTTGATCTTGGCAAGCTTTTATAAGCCCTGACAGAAGGTCTTGTGCTTTGAGGCCAAGCTTCCAAGCATGGCAACCTCGCCGGAGCTGGAAGGTCGAAGATGACCCAAATCTCTCATGCATTCGCATGAGAGATTGGGTGCCAAGTCAGGCCTCTGACTGTATTCAAACCGAAGGAGATTTCTAAGAGAATCTCCCTCTCAAATTTGAAGGGGATTCTTTGAGGAATCAAGGAGTTCTTTCCCTCAATACCTTGCTGGAGTAGGATTCCCTCCGCTGTAATGGTGGAGGGACCTAATTGCAAACAATGACAAGGAAGTTAGGAGGGTTTATGGAGAAGTTTTCAAAAGTTAGGGGTAGAAATGTAACTAGGCTGGACCTATTTGCAAAGTAGGTCAAGGTGAATTTCCCTTAGGTCCAAACTTTTGTACAAACCTAATTTGAACCTACTAAATCCAATGGTGAAGTTGGATTTTAGGATTGACCACATTTGATTGGGTAATTTACATAAAAATCCAATTTAGGGCAAACATTTGATTGGGACCCCAATTTTGGTCAAAATAGGTTCTAAAGGTCAAATTGAAGGTTTTAAACCCTAGAGGATATTTTTTCATAAATTTTAGAGGGTTTAGGTGAATTTTATCCTAACCATAACCTTGTTAAATTAAGTACGTCTATTTTAGGGTTACAAGAAGTCATTTAATTCCTAGAATTCACATGAACCCTTTTCTATTTGATCCAACCCACTTTTTATCTTGTTAAGACCACTTGACTTGTGTTTAGCCCATGAAAAATCCCGTTGTCGCACTGCAATGGTAAAATTGTAGTTTTATCCCTTGTTTCTTATTTTTCTTTTAGAAGGGTTATTCCTTGAGTTAGAACCTCTAGTTGGTTATGTAGGAGCTTTTGTTCTCTTTTCTGGGTCAAAATGAGCCAGTTAGGGCTCATGATGGTGTTCCCATCAGCCTTGCACTCACGTTGGCGCACGCGTATGTCGCATGCCTCCCCACGCTACACGCCCGTGTGTGCTACCACACCCGCTGTGCTGCTGCATGTGCATGCCTCCGAGCACTCGCACGCCTGTGCTCCTGTGCATGTGCGGTGGTGCATGCGTGCACATGGGTGGCCTGGGTTGTGCCACATGGCGCGATCTGGGCCATCCATCCTCTTTCCATTGTAGGGGCTGCTACAGAGGTTGGATTGAGTCCATTTTCACGCCATAAGGCTGCGATCGTCGACCCGAATCCATTCGCACGATCAAATTTATTGTTTGAAGCTCCGAATTACATCACCTAGTCCCTTGGCAGTTGATCTCTTTCGGACTGCATATGGTGCTACGGGATTCCGATCGAGGCGATTTCGGAGGTGTTGGACTCCAATCATCGTCCTGATCAGGTCCGTACAATCGGATCGTCAATCCAAGGCTCCGAAATAAATATCCTTCTCTCCTGACCATAAAAAGGATGTAACTAACCTAAAATATATACAACTACTCTAAATGCAAAATGATGCATGCTATGTAATATTTATAATATGGAATGCAAATCTAAGCCTAAAAACATACATAAATAGGCATTTCAACCTAAGTGGATGTGTCTACATCTGGAAAAGACTTAAAAAAGATTCAAAATAAATTTTTTTTAAAAAAATCCTTGTGACTGATCTTGCTTAAAAATTACCTTTCTTGTGCTTGTTGAAGCAAACACCGCCACTAGGTTCTCAACCTGTCAATTTCGCAACTCTATGTTCTAGATCAGGTTTAGCATGCGATTACATGACCCTTAAGACCTCTAAAAATTCTGAAAAAAAGTCAGATGTGCTCCTTCAAGTGGGAAAGCTCCACATAAATTTCATAGCCAAACTCTGTGGTTTGGACATGAGAAATTCATTACTAGAAGTGCACAAGGTTGTCCTAATTTCTAGAGACCCGTAGGTTGTTGCCTTGCTATGAACTCCATGCAGATTGGATTTGTGTGATATTTATATTTATGGAAAGCCCTTGAAGTGCTCTATAATTCTTTTGAAGATAACCTTTACGTTTGAAAAGGATAAGTGCCTATTCTGATTCAATTTTTAAACTCACATACTATTCTAAAGGTTTTGGATAGACTAAGACCAACATGTATTTGGGTGGTTTATCATCCTCGAAAAATTCTAAAGTTCACTTTGTTGAAAAGCTCGCTTGATTTTGGTCAGGGTAGGGTCATTTCTTGCTTTGTTTGGACCCTTCTTGATAAAGTTTGAATTAAAAAGATTCATTGATTAGAAGTTGCATGCCCTAGGATTCTCCACACTAAGGTTGCTTTTAACTTCATAGTTGCACAAACAGCCCTAAAGCAAAATCAATCTTCACCAATAGTGTGACTACATCTTTATGCCTTGATTGAATTTGTAAACAAGTGGAATCGTAAAATCCAATAAAGTAAGGTTCACACTTTAAAATTCATTCATCACAATCTTTCTTGATAAAAAAAACACTTATTTTGGCATTGGGTCCTTACACGCAATTATGCACACACTTTAATTTGAATTTCTAAGGGCATCAACCTCCCTAACGCCCTTCACATAATCTTTGAGCACAAGCACTGACCTAGCCCAAATTAAAATTGAGTAAATGTGCCCTAGGTAGGACTAATCTAAGTCCTCGAAGTGTGATTAGGTTTGTTAAGTGCTTGGCTTTAATTCCCATTATGCAATCCAGTGTCTAGACTATGGGAAAACATCAAATGACCATGGTTGGGGGTTATCAAGGAACCAGCAGCACGAGCCAAAGGTAGAACCTTCCCCTCACTCCATAATCAACCTGACTAGATTAACTTTGGAAGGAGGGGTTTAAGTACTTACAGATTTGATCATTCTTTCCAAGGCTTTTAAGTTACCTAGGTCTACAATGTAGGGTCTAGTTTGTTTGCTTGGTTGTGCATACTCAATTCTCTCTTCTATTCTTCCCTTACCCCTCCACTTCTTCCAAACCATGGATTTCAATGCCTATCCCTCTTATCCGGACTATCCCCAACATAATCTAAATGATTGTGGTGACTTTTCTAGTTGGGGATATAACCCAGGATGTGAGTCCCCAAAATATCCCTCTTATCTCAACTGTCCCAATTTTACCCAACATGCACCAACCTCATATTAGGATATACCCACTCAGGGGTACGATCCAAACCTTGAGGATCCTAATCTTGATAATGATTCTCCTTATGATGATTCCTCTTTTAGGTCCCACCCACCTCCTAACCAATTTGATAAGACCTACACTCTAGGAGAATGCCAAGATCCCTACCCTTCCTAGGACAATAACCAAGATAGATCATATGAGTTCAAGGATCTCTCCTACTTGACCTATGGATTGGAAGGGATTTTAGAAAAATGGAAATCAAATGATGGGCAAACCAAGTATGATCAATCCCAACTTTGGACCCTGAGGGGCATGATTTTGTACACGAAAAGATTTGAGTTGCAAACCTATTGTCATAGTGCCTAGAAGTTTGCTACCAAATAAAATTTATAACTAAAACTCCAAGGGAGTCTCGGGTCGAACATAGAGAGGCAAACGCTTGGTTTTGAGAAATCCGCATTTCATTTTTTTTTGTTGTTTTTTTATCTTTTTTTTTTTTGGAACTTTTATATGACAAGAGATCTGATCGATAACATAATTATCTAGCTAATCTACTTGCCAAGTAAGTGAGAGAGAGATAGAAAATAAATATTTAGCTAAACAATGTTTGCTGCAAATATGAAAGTGGAAAGCTACACTAGAAAGCAGTAAAAGATAGAATGGGTTGAGAAGAGTCCCTCTCGATGGTTGCTTGGAGGATGACTCACTCTAACGTCGCTTGGAAGAAGGTGTTGAGGAGTGGGACGAACATGGATGTAGTAGGAGGACAGAGAGCGAGGCAGGATGGCATCGCAGGGAGGATCTTCTTTCGGAAGGTGGTGAGAGGACGGCCACGAGTGCTCCACAAATGGAGGTGAGAGGCAGGAAAATATTTTGGTTTTCTACTCTAGAGGAGCATCTCGGGCTTGGGACAAGCTCTCTCTAGAGTCTTTGAGGTGGTGAGGGAAAGAAAGGAAGAGATGAAGAAGAATGGGAAGGGTAGGGGTACTTTTATATTAGAGGAAAGGATCCTTTTCGCATATAGGACATTTCGTGATAGCCACAAACGTCACTGAAGATCCATATCAAGTGTCGCTCAAACTCCAGCTCACGCACCCCACGCACTGTGCCCGTGCATGCACTCCGCACGCCCGTATCCTACACACCCACTGGCGCTTGCTTCCTCCAAGCGCTATGCTTCCCCCACACACCCGCTACTGTGCACTACACTGCTTCCGCGCACCAACTACTTCATGCTGCGCTACTGTGCGTGCCCATGCACTGCGCACGTGTAGTGGTGCGTGCGCGCCCATGGGTGGCTTGGATAGTGCCACGTGGAGCAATATAGGTCATCTATCTTCTTTCTTTTGTAGGGGTTACTATAGAAGTTAGATTGAGTCGATTTTCACATCGTTGGGCTGCGATCGTCAACCCAAATCCATCCATATGGTTGGATTTGTTGTTTAAAGCTTCGAATTGTGTCACCTAGTCCCTTGGTTGTTGAACTTCCTAGGACTACATAAGGTGCTACGAGACTCCAATCAAGACGATTTCGGAGGCGTTGGACTCCGATTGTCATCCTGATCAAATTCGTATGGTCAGATCATGAATCCGAGGCTCCAATTTAAATCTCCTTTCTCCTAGACATAGAAGGACATAATTAACCTAAAATTTATATAGACTACTCTAAATGCAGAATGATGCATGCTATACAATATTTATAACATGGAATGCATATCTAAGCTTAGGAACATGCATAAATAGGCAATTTATCCTAATTAAATGTGTCTTCATCATACCCCCGTGCCTATCTTTTGCTAGTCCCTAGCAAAATTTAATTAAGCTAAATGGTATGTATAAAAATAGAATTAGGATCTTGTTACTTGAACAGGATTTGTTGATTACATTAGAAAATTTCAAGGACCTAATTACAAAAACTCAACAATCCCTGGGTGTCTACCAAAATGCAGATTGCCCAAGTCCTCGCCTTATTTTGAAAAGCGAAGATACTTTTTTTTTTGCTTTTTCTTCTTTTCTAATTTTTTTTGGAATTGAGTTTAAGGTTTCGGGGCAGTTTTCTTCGGCTACCCAACCCACCCAAGACTCGAAAAGAACTTTAAGTTATAAGCATCTTGTGAAAGGTGATAGACTCACTAGGCAGCCGTTAAAACAAACTTCAGGTTCCTATGAGCCTAGGTGACCTTAAGAGTTTCTACATAAAGGTTTATCTTTCCAATCGGTAGCTTTCTCCCTACTTTTTTTTTATTTTTTACAGGGTCAACACAAGGGCGAACCTAGTGTATATCTCCCGATTTATTCTACTTCCCCACTTCTTCCCTAAGTGTTTTAGGAATTATTTATGCATTTTTGTGAACTGGGTTCTGGGGAATCGACCAATGAGCTGTTACCGCTGACCACTTGCCAGCCATACTCGTGCGGTGAAGTGTGGCCTATTTTATTTTAATTTTTTCTCCCTTTTCTATATATTTTTTCTTCTTCTTTTTTCATTTTTTCTTTCCTTTTATTTTCTAAGTAGGTGGCTTCCCTGATCTAAGATTTACCTAGAGGCAATAGGAAGAGAATGGTTGTGTGGCTGGGCTCTAGACAACCAGCCAATGAGCTGTTGCCACAGACAACTTGCCAGCCATATCACCCTAGAGGTTTATTAGCTACCTAATTTTCATAAAAATCCCTAAAAGGCAAGTCAGTGCAAAACGTGTGCAGATGCTTAGACTATAAGTTCTCCCAAATTAGAGGGTGGGTTGATAAGTCATGTACTTATCACCCTAATTTATTGACCAAGTTAGAATAAAATTAGTTGGCACGGACTTGAGACCAAGTCCACAGTTTAGTGGACACCCAGGCTAATTAAGCCCGAAGACCTAAAGAGTCTAAGTGTTCAGGTCCTAAAGTATCGTTTCTTAAAGTTAACAACACCTAATGCCTAAGTTTTTTTCTCCTAATTCTATTTTTTTCTTTTTGATTACTTTTTTAAGAAAATAAAAGAAATTCTATGAAGCTAACAAAATAATCTCAGGATTAAGTATCTACCCCCCCATGCCTACATGATGCAATGTCCTCATTGTAAAAATAAAGACATGACAAGGGTAGAGTAAATAGAATATCTCTTAAATTTCATGAAAATTCGATCAGCTCTGCAGAGAGAAAGAGAGTATACACACGTGTTAAGTTTGTTTCCTTTAGCTAGCCATAATATACAAACAAAGAAGAAATTAAGAATTCACAAGTGCGGGTTAGGATCAGAATTTAAAGATTGGTCCTAAAACCCACCAGCAGAAGATATCCACAGATGTGGACCAAGTTGTGATGCAGACCCATGCCCCAGGGTCGTGTGGTTCTAAGGTTCTGAATGAAAATCACCCAAAATCGGAGACTGTTGTGTTTGCGGGGCCAGGCCTGTGGTTTGGTGGTGTGCAACCCAAGTTTGAAATGTTGGACAATGGATAGAATTGATTTACTAGGTTCATATGTCCACTTAGAGTTTATCTTAGAAAGATAGTCAATTGGTATGTACTTGGGTTGCACATCCTCAATGTCAAAATTATCATAAGGCTCCTGGTAGAAGGTAGGTGGTTTCAAGTCAACAAGAACCCTTAAATCCAAAATTGTATTTCCCTCAAAATTAGTCTCCTAGATTTTAACTTCCAAATTCCTATCCTCCAAGTTCAAGTGTTCAGTTTTCAGGACCACAAGATCGTTGTACACCCCATCTAAAATATCCAAGTCTAACAATTGTGGTTGAATTAGGATTGACTTGGGTATAATGATTTCCAAATCAAAATCATAATCAATCCCTTCGGGGTGTGGTTGAGGGATGGGGCTATTTATTCAACCTTCTAGTAAATCAGGATTCATGCCCTCCAAGTTAGCCCCAACAAGATCACATTCTTCAATGATCGGGCTATCAAATAGTTCATCAAATTTCTCAAGCCCATTTGTCTCACTTAAACCATTTTCTTCGAGTTCAGGTGAGACCTCACCTACAAATTCTTCACCCTCACAATCAAAGAATTCTTGATCCTCATTTATATATGTCTCAAAATCATATGTTGTTCCTTGGTCTATAGAGACATATTTTTCCTCGTCCCTGGCTCAAGGATCTCAAGTGAGGAAATCGATTTATCCTCAATGGGTTGCTTTAGACCAACCTGGTCATCCCTCGTTTCATAAAAAATGTCCCCCCCAACAGGTGCCTAAGCAGGTTCTGACATTGGCTCTCCTTAAGGGTGTTCATCTTAGGAATCATCACAAGATTGGACTAAGGCAACCAAAAATCTCATCCTCAATCTTGACAACTTCCCAAATAAAAACTCACTTGGGCCCCTATCCTTAACATCTTGGAGTCAATCGAATAAAGAACTATTAAGTTCATTAATCATTTTGATTATAGGCTCCAATGCTTCAGTGCATGGTATTGGCTGAGCTTCTAAAGATTGCATGGTGTTCCTCAAGTTAGCCAACACCCTGTCTTGGACTTGGTTCACCTGAACCGAATGATTCGGTTCAGGGTTGGGTGGGTTTGGGTTAAAACTAGGGTAGTCCAGAAATTGAGGTTCTTGGGTTCCTCCTTGGTAGTAGGTTGTTTCGGGTTGTTCAAAGAGAGGTGGTGACCTATATTCAATATAATCCTGGGGAGGGTAGGTGGTATAATCATCATATCCTTCTTGATTGTAGATCTGGTTGATTTGATCATCAAAGGCTAGAGATCTACACTCAGTGTAGCTCTGTGAAGGATAATAATCATAATCATGATATCTATGGTTAGGTCCTGGACATTGAGGCCTGGAATCATATCCCCAATCAAAGTTATCTCGACTAGGAGATGGGTAATCATAAGTCGAGTTAGGATAGTAATCATTTTGGGGATAGTGGTGGTAGGAGGGTAGGATTGAAACTGTGTGTATGATGTGGAAGAATACATAATGAAGTAGGTGGGAAAACAAAACAGAGAAAGGTGCCTTGTAGTACAATCAACCAAACTTGTCCTTAAGTGGGTTAGCCTAAAGACCTACAAATTCTCAGGACCCATCTTCAGATGACAAAAATGATTTGATCTACTTCTCTCTGGTCAATCAACTAGTTAGAGGGAGGGGTTAGGGAGTGATAAACGCTAGTTTATCATCATTCTTATGCATTAAAACAAACATAGCTCTTAGGATTTTGCTCTACAAATGGATTTTTGAGTTGCATTTAGGCATAAATTAGGTTACACATGCATTGCATTTTTTATTGTGTTTTTAATGTGTTTCTTGGAGTGTTAGGGATAAACAGATTGACAGATCCCTAAACCACTAGACTCTTGAAGGAAATTGATGAACAGGAAGCTCAATCAGGCTAGGACTCAACTAATTCCAGCTCATCATGGCTGGATACCAACTCCCTTGGACTAGGGTTAGCTCCATTCAGCTCACCTTAGTTGAATGGTAGCTCAAGGCAGCTCATCTCAGCTCAACCCAGCTCAAGTCAGCTTAGATCCAGCTCAACTTAGTTGAGTGTAGTTCATCTCAGCTCCTATCAGTTCACTAAGAGCTCTAGCTAGCTCAACTAAGTTGACAAGAGTCCATCTCAGCCAAGCCCCAGCTCATGGCAGCTAGACTCCATGCTAGCTGAGCTACTACTTGTCAAATAGTAGTTTAGTTATCTCTAGAGTTCCCATCTGAGGTAGTTCCAGCTCAACCTAACTCTAGCTAAGTTGAGGCCAACTCAACTAAGCTCAACTACCCAAGCCTAGCTAGTAGCATAAGAACTAGGTAGCTTAGCTAAGTAGGTGAGCTCCCCATGAAGTTGTCTCATCAAATCCAACTCCAGATGCAGCAACCACCAGCTCCAGATTTATTTTCTTCAGTGACAGAAGCCATTTTCGTGCATTTTAAAGTCGTCTGAAACCGTAGTATAGTCGCGCTAAATGCTTGTCAAAAAATGATTTTGCAAAGATAACGAGTCTTGAGTCTTGGTTGTTCGCCTCTAGGAGGCATTTATGAAAACTGAAATCGATCTTTTTCTCTCTACTTGCTAAAAATCGCATGGCCGTTTATGGTTATTATGTATTTAAGCACGACATGCTCAGTTGCAAGAATATCAGGAATTACAAGCAGGCAACTTTAATCGCACAAAATATATTGCAATCAATAAGCTCATGGTGAGTCTCAACACCGAGATATATATATATATATAAATATTTCTTTCATTTATTCAGGAGGGTGTTTGCAACATGGAATTAGAGGAAAGCTTATAGAGGAAGGCTTGAAAACATAAATCTAGCTAACAGAAAATGATCGCATACATGAATTTATGGGGGGATTTTGCATGCATCATTGGGGGAGAAAAAAGAGCTACACTACTAAGCAGTAATGAAAGCATGTAAACTATGAATAACTAGCTACTAATCTAGCAGAAATAAGGGCATTCGAAGGTGGGCTCTGATGGCCTTTGAATGGTTGAGGTGAGGAGGGGCGACCAATGGTGCTTAGGCTAGCCCTTGGAGAGAGGTTGGAGAGGTGATCCAGCATCCTGGTGTGGAGATGGTGGTGGCCATGGTGAGCAACTCGTGGAGGTGGAGTGGAGGTGGAATGTAGCTAGCCTAAATGGAAGTGAATAAAGCCAAGAGATGGATGGGTGCAAATGGCCACCCCTTAGGATTTTTTTTAGAACTAAGGGAGACTCTCTAGAGAAGTGTGGAACTCTCTAGAGAGGGCTCCAAGAGTGGTCGGCCATGGTGGTTTTTAGATCCACAAAAAGTGGATCTCAATTTGAATGGCTCTTGGTTGCTAATTTTAGCAACCAAGAGAGGCGCCACTGATGAGAACCTCATCAAAAACCCTAACTAGCTCATTTTGACCTAAGAAAGAGAATAAAATCTCTTACATAACCTAAAGAAGGGCCTAATTCAAGGAAGAAATGCTCTGAGAAGAAAATATGAAATAAAGGGTAAAACTGTAATTTTACCATTCTAGTACATCAACAGGATTTCTCAGAGGCTAAACATAGGTCAAATGGTCTAAATAAGATAAAAAGTCGGTTGGTTCAGTTAGAAATGGGTTCATGTGTAGTCTAGGAATTAAATGACATCTTGTAACCCTAAAATAGATCTGCTTAATTCAACAAGGTTCTGGTTAAGATAAAAATCTACTAAATACCCTAAAATTCATGGAAAAATATCCCCTACGATTTAGAACCTTCAAATGGCCTTTGGAACCTATTTTGACCTAGATTGGGGTCATAACTCATTATTTGACCAAATTTGGGTTTTTGTGTAAAATATCCAATCAAACGTGGTCAAACCTAAAATTCAACTTTACCATTGGATTCCTTATGTCCAAGTTAGGTTTGTACCAAAATTTAGACCTAAGGGGAGGTCATCTTGACCTACTTTGCAAAATAGTCCACTTAATTACATTCTACCCCTAGCTTTTGAAAATCCTTGCATAGACCCCCCTAACATCCTTTCCACTTTTACAATTAGGTCCCTCCACCATTAAAGTGGAGGAATCCTACTCCGACAAGGAATGGATGGGGATTACTCCCTGATTCCTCAGAGATCTCCTCCCAAATTTGGAAGGGAGATTCTCTGAGGAATTCCCTTCCTTTTGAGCATGATTTCAGGATCTGATTTGCATCAAATCTTTCATGCAAACGCATGAGAGATGTGGGTGTCTCCCTGAATCCTACTTCAACGAGGAATTTTGCACTTGGAAGCTTGCCTTCCAAGAACAAGAGCCCCTGCCAGTGCCTATAAAAGGTCCACCACCTCTAGCTGCACCTTTTCAGCTTGACTTGGCCGGAGAACCACCTCCAATTAGTCCCTTCACCTCCGGCCAAGTGTTCAGCAAGCTCCAACGAATCCTCCTCCTTCTCATCACTTTGCCACAATACCAGTGGAAAAGCTATCTTCACCACCTTCCACCACGTCACGCAATACACGCATGCGTGTCTCAAGCCCCTTCATCATTGCCGTCACCCCTCTACTGGTATCTTCTTCGGTGGTGGCAGGTATGGCCAGCCGCCTTCTTTCTCCCTTCGTCCATGTAGTTAGGTTAGAACGCTTCCCCTCTCTCTCCTCTTTATTTCCCCTACTTTTATTTCTACTTTCACGCACCAACCACCACAGACCACCACCACCTTCTCCACCTCCAGCAGACCACCGGCGAAGGCGCTTCCACCTCTCTGCACCTCCATACACCTTGCCAAACCCCTCATCACCTCTGTCATCACCCACTAAGCATCATCCACCCTTCCACTAACCACCAACACCTCCATACTTGCCCACCGACCTAACCCACCTTCACGGCCACAAAGTAACCTAGGCACACATGCCTAGGTCACCCCACGGTCAGCCACCCACCTAGGCACCTTTGCCGTGCCACTATGAAGCTCCCCATCTGCTTTAATAAGGCCGGAAGGCCGTGTTGAGTGATTTCAGGTTAGGCCCCCGTTTCGCCATTGGAGTAAGAACAAGGAGCTCGTAAGCTCGCGTCAGGCCGCATCAACCCAGGTGCTGTGCTCCAAGAGGTGCAAGTTGGACTCGCGCATACACCCAGCCTGGAAATTGGCTTTGAGAGAGATCACAGCAGTGGCAATTGAAGAAAAGTCTCCTGTGGGCACACAAGCAGAAGCGGGTGGGACTTTAGTCCCACCTCGGAATCGATTAGTGCAGGTGCATAGGATAAATTGAATTTGTGTTTTTAGCTTATTGCCTCAAGTCATGAATGAGGTCCCCTCTCCCACGCAGTCATGCCTCGTCCGTGACCTATGCCCCCGCGGACCTAGCATGATTGACCTGATTAGCCTCGCACTCCTTACGCACCACACCCACACCGGTGTGCCTAGACCCGGCATGCGAAACCCGACCCGATTACCCAGCCTGGCTCTGGGAGAGCAAACCCAAGAGAGAAATAGAGAAAGAGTGATGCAGGGGAGGGTAGGGGTGGGTTTTGCTCCGCTGTGTGTGACAAGTCGATTTTCCGCTTTCGATTAAGTTTCGCAAATGAAATAACACATTGTTGTAGTTTTTAAGTGGTGGAAAAATCGAGTAATCAATAATAAAAATAACCACTCACAGAAGAGCAGGTCGTGTCTACAAGGAGGTAATAATGCAATAAACTCTCGATTATTTCGTATTCTTTCGATCAAGTACGAAATCCCTAATCAAATCCGACATGAAATGCGATGGAAAGAAGATGCACAATAACTCAAAAATATAAGGGTATATGTGCAATTTCTCCTCACTGAAATATTCAATAAATATGTGATGATTTTATGTAATTTTCAATTGACATATATTAGAGAAAATTTGTGCACATGGTAATCCCTAAACCAATGTTGAAACATGTGAATATCAATAACGAGCAATTATCAGAAAGCATGAGTGTGCAGTCACAATATCACCACAATAAAATAATCATAAATTAAAATTGATTTTAGGTGGCAATGGCATTGAATGTAATTTTCAATGGGGAAGAAAACAAGGGATTTCACCTCTCTCCTCCTTGCGCATGGGAGAGAGGTTCAATCGAGGAGAGACTCCCACGGGAGGTTGGCTGGAGCGAGGCCATCGCGATGATGGCAGTGGTGCATCATGAGTTGGCAGGAGCCAGCCTACCGGAGGAGAGGAGTGGCGGCGGTGGAGAAGCCGCAGTCGGCCGCGCATGCTATAGGTGCTGGCGCGCGGTTGCAGGAGGTGGTGTGGGCACGCGAAGGCACTAGAGGGAGGCTGCAGGGGCATGCAGTCATTCTGCAGCGCCTGCAAAGGGTGCGCCAGGCGCTGGAGGGTGAAGGCGATGCAGCACTTGCAGGCACTTGAAGGCGTGCTTGTAGGCTTGAAGAATGGCAAGCACCTGCAAGCAGTTGGTGTGAAGCGCCTACGGGGAAGGTGTTGGAGGGGCACGGGCCTGGTGCTAGAGGCGGGCGGTGGAGGGGCGCAAGCCTAGCAGGTGCAGGATGCGGGTTTGGCATTGGAGCTTGGTTCACGGTGTATGCTCTGACCACAGTGTTGGTGGTGGCTAGGGAGAAGGTGGATCCCCGCAAGAGGGAGGAAGAAGATGCCCCTTGATCCAACTTTTCCCAACCTTTTTATCTCCTCTCCCTGCGTGCGTGAGTTAAGGGATTTTCAAATCCTTTTTCTAATTTTGGCCGGCAGCAGTTTGCATTTGTTGAGGGGTGAGTTGAGGGTGGCCGGAGGATGGGGAAAAAATGCCGCCGGTTGTTTGAAAGGGGAATTTACCCTCCCCTCCTTGTTCTTTTCCCAATATTCTTCCTGCACATAAAACATAAAATCATTACATATTAAGTTATAAAATACTATAAAATGGATGTAAACTTAAATCATGATGCATGCAAACATCCTATAACTTAATGTAGTTATTAACAAACCTAAAAGGTACGATTAAAGTTACTTAAGCATAATATTAGTCCATTAAAATGGACTCATCAGTGTGCATGGAAAAGGAGAGAAAGAAGGAAAGAAGAAGAGGATGGAAGGTGCAATAGCAAGCAAAGAAGAGATAGGAAGGAAGAGGCTAAGGTAGAAGCCAAGGCCAAGGAAGGAAGAAAGAATAAGGAAGGAAGCCAAAGGCAAAGAGGCTAAGGAAGGAAAAAGGACTTGCGGCCAAGTAGAGAAGGAAGAAGAGGCAGAAGCAAGGAAGGTAGAAGCCAAGGGAAAGAGAAGGCACTGTAGCAAAAAGGAGGCACGGATGAAGAAAAGAACTGAAGGTAGAAGCTTAAGGAAAGAAGAAGGAAGGAGGAGGAAGAAAGAAGAAAGAAAGAAATAAAAGTCAGAGAAAGAAAGAAGGAAGAAGAAGGCCAAGGAACATAAGAAGAAGAAGAAAGGCAGAGAATTACCAAGGCAAGAGAAGAGAAAGAAAAGCTAAGGCAAAGAAGAGGAAAAAGAGAAAGAGAAGATCCAAAGGAGATGAATCAAATATTTTTACCTCTGATTCAATTTCTCTATTCTATTTTGCTACATTTTAATTCATAAACTCTTGCATTATGTTTTGAATTAGATTTTGACTAGATTTAAGTGTTCAAATTACATTATTGAGATTAGTGTATAGATTCCATTTGCTCCCTGTGTTTGACCTCGGATACTTAGGTTTTTGAGTAATAAAAACTTCTTATTTGTTATCAACACTTGATCACCTATACAACAATGCGACTGACTTATAATCATTTAAAAACCATGACCGAGCACTGTTAACATTTTGGTGCCATTGCCGGGGACAAATTCAGCCAAGCATTATAACCTTTTGGCACCATTGCCAGGGGCAAATTAGATCAAGCGGCTGTATAACAGCCACCTTTGGAAGAACCTAGAATACTCTAGGTTGTGTGGGAGTGCGTGAGTGGGAGTGTGTGTGTGTGTGGTCATGCCCTAGGTGTCTAAGTGATATAGGTTAGGTCCTAAGGGGTTTAGGTTGGTGTAGGCCTTAAATTAGGGTTGCAAACCCTAATTGCTAAAAGGGAATTGCAATTAAACTTAACACAAGTTTAATTGAATGGATGTGAGCCTAATTGATAGTGAAATAACTTAATTAGGTTGGGCTTAGGTCAATTGGACTCTCACTGAGTCAATTGGACTTGTATGGGTTGAGATCTGAGCTCAATTAGACCCTATGAGTCCAATTGACTAGGCAATGGTAGTTGACTATGATCTAAGTCAATTAGGTTTAGTGAGGACCTAATTAGGTCCTTGAGGAGGTCTAAAGGTCATGTACTAGGGTTAGGGTACTTTAATTTAGGTTCCTATGGGGTTGGAATTGGGTTTAGGGAGCTAGAGATCCAAGATCAAGGCTGGAATCTCAAAACAGGAACTGGAGAACAGTTCCAGACGTCCAATAATAGCATCGGATGACTTGTACTAAAAAATTAGAAGTCCAGACTTCAATCCTAGACGTCTAATCAGAGTCAGGAAGGATTCTAGGTTCTTTCTTTGGTATTCTACAGAAATTGGATGTCTGACCAAGTGTCTGGACGTCCATCAGCACTGGAGAAGTGGGTTTAAGGTGTGCGGGAGTTGGATAAGGGTTCTGGATATCCTATAACTCATTTGGACATCTATATAGAGGTTGAAATTAGGGTTTTAAGGTTTCCTAGGGTGTGGTGACCTAATATAAGGGTGGCTAAGGCTTGGGGAGTTTTCTAGGCTGTCCTAGGGCTAGGTTGGACCTAAGTTCTTGACATTTTACTGCTTTATTCCTACTTAGTAGAATATCATACCTTAACTCTCTTACATTATTGTCTACTACATCTTATTCTAGGTCTTCCGCTCCAACTCTGCTGCAACACCAATTATTCCTTTATTCTTCTGATCCAGCTTCAGATCTACCTTCTAATCAGCTTATTACATGTAATTGATATAATGCACCTAATCGGTGCATTATAGCATTATTTTATGCATAGCTAAAGGAAAGTAGTAAAGATGCAGATAATACTTATGCATGCATGAATTACCCAAATTTATGCTAAGTCCTAGCCTAATTTAGGTCAATTAAGACCTATGATTGCTATACAATCTTACCCCCATGCCTAAATCTTGCTAGTCCCTAGCAAATGTAAGACTAAATTATTCACAGAAGGGTCCCTAAGCGATTGATTATTTTAACAAGTGTATGCTTAGAGATTTTTCTCCTTTTTGTTTTCATCCTATGCTCTAGAAATCCAGACAATCGTGAAAGTGTAGCCATGTAGCTTTTGCAACGGATTTGAGTGAAAAGCTAATTCACCTCTAAAGCCTGTACTTGACCCCTAGTAAAAATTTTAACAGGATAGGTGGACTTCCCTCGGGGTATTCAAGATATTCTATGAATTTCACCCCGGCTTTAGGCTTAGGTAGAGAATCTCTGAGGGGTACGGATGTTTATTTGGTGGCTCACTCTCACTTGGTGCTACATAGAGATTAGTATTTCAAAATCTAGATTCCCGGATTATCAAGTAACTCAACTCAGAGAAAGATGAGAAAAACTATGCTCTCTTCTGGTTCCTTTGTATTCATTCTCTCTCTTTTTCTTTTTCTTTTCTTTTCTTTCTTTTTCCTAGAGCTCACAATCTCACCAAATTCACACATATGACCTGTATTTGGTGGTCTCACTTGGCATTAACACTGTAATTGAGTTCCCATAACTCTAACACTAAGTAAGAATTTCTCAGCCAGTATTCAGGTGGTCAGAAACACAAGAAAGGTGGGTTAAGACCATATTTGGTGGATCCCAAATTTATTTGGTGGTATTGCCTCAATGCAACTAAATATTCACTCTTTTTTTTTCTTTATTTTTTCTTCCTTTTCTAATTTTTTTCATTTTTTCATTTTTTTCATTTTTTCTTCTTCTTCTTCTTCTTCTTCTTCTTTTTCATAACATAGTAGCACACAACCATGAACTTTATTGAGGAGGCATTATTAGGGATTGGTGGTACTCAAGAGACATTGGGTGGCTTATTTGGTGGAAGTGCCTACTCATAGCACTGGGAGAGGCAGATAGGATGGTGTATTTCTAACCTTGACATCAATACCCTCCTTCAGCCAAGGATTCCGTAAAGAATGGTCGTAACCATCCACCCTAGCCCTATGAAGATTCGCTCTCCGCATATTTGCCTTATTTAGTGGCTCTCAAAATTCACACAAAATGTATATGCAGAAACTGAGAGCGAAAACTATATCTAATCTCTAAGTATCATCACCTAATTATCTAGGATTCCAGATTCCTTGCATTAATCTTAGAGCACCAGTACACTCTACTCTCATCTCACACTATTTGGTGGATTTTTGGAAGAAAATCTGCCTGACTCCCAAAACACTATCCAGGGGTTCAGAAGAAGCACTACTTCGTTTTGACGGACTAAAGACATTTATCAACCTTCACCGTGAATTCATTGCAAATTCACGTGTGTGTGAAAAATTGTATTGGATTCCAGATTACAGGAATCAACTAGAGGATAAAATCCCTAATGCATTCTCTTAATAAAATAATCTTATTCATGAATGCAATATGTATTTATGCTATAAACACGTAACCTCGTATAATTTATACTTTGTGAAATTTTCCCTTTCGGGTTACATTCAACTTGATCCTAAATTGAGAATAAGAGGTGAGCGGGTGGGTCGAAAATGGCTGTTGCGGACGATTTTTAGCTCCAATGCGAGCATTGCAGGTGGAGTCGGTTGTTCTTTTATTTAGGATCCTAAAGTACGTGTAACATGCAGCTCCGAGGTTTTCCTAAGGGTTGGCAAAAAAATTTTTCAGTTTTGTTGTATCTAGCCCCCCGTGCCTAAGTTCTTGCATATCCTCATGTATGAATGTAAAAGAAAATAAATACAGCAGGGAGTAGATGGGTAGAAATCACCTGTAATTGCTCTTGAAATTATACATTCAGCACCAGCCAACCTGACAGTATGCAATATGCAAGAGAAATGTGCTTAAAGGAAAAAATATGCTATGTATAAAAATGGTTATGTATAGATGATGGTGGAATGTGGGATATGCTATCTATACGTGTTGAGTTTAATGCCTCTAGCTGGGCGAGAATTCAATCACACATCCTCAATAAGATGAATGATCTCGTCAGTTGGAGGAGGTTCCTGGGCTAGAAATGGCTTGAGGTGCTGACCCTTTATCATAGATATATGCCCAGATTTTGGGTCCCTGATCTGGACCACCCCATTAAGATATGGGTGAATCACAACATATGGGCTAGTCCACTTGGACTTGAGCTTCCCTGCGAAAAGTTTTAATCACGAATCAAACAACCAGACTTACTGGTCGGGCGTGAATGCTTTCCTCTGGATGTGGTGGTCATGAAAGGCCTTGGTCTTGTCCTTGTATATCAATGCATTCTCATAGGCCTCCCACTGGATCTCTTCTAATTCGTTGAGCTGGAGTTTCCATTCTTGACCTCATGCATCGAGGTCAAGGTTACATTTTCGCACCTCCCAAAAGGTGCGGTGTTCTATCTCTACAAGAAGGTGACAGGCCTTGCCATATACCATACAATATGGTGACATTCTGAGTAGGGCCTTGTACGTGGTCCGATATGCCTAGAGTGCATCAACTAATTTATCAGACCAATCCTTCCTATCTGGTCTAACCGTCTTCTGGAGAATCAGCTTGATCTGACGGTTAAACACTTTAGCCTGCCCATTGGTCTGCGGGTGATACAGGGCGGCTATATGGTGATGTACCCCGTATTTCTTTAATAATGTCCTGAAGTGGCTTCCCCCGTCACTAATCAGAGCGCGGGGTATTTCGAATCTCGTGAAGATGTATTGCCATACAAAAGAAATGACAGTCTTATGATTAGCCTATCTCGCTGGGATGGCCTCAACCCACTTCGAGACATAGTCAACGGCTAATAATATGTACTCGAAGCCATGCGAGTTCGGAAAAGGGCCCATAAAATCGATGCCACAGACGTCGAACACTTCTACAACCATGATGGGCTGGAGTGGCATCATTTCTCTCCTGGTCATAGAACCGACCGACTGGCACTGTTTGCAGTGTTGGCCGTATTCGTGTGTATCTCTAAAAATGGTTGGCCAGAAAAATCCTAACTACAAAATTTTTGTAGCGATTTTTCGCCCCGAGAAATGACCATCACAAGCATCATTGTGGCAAAAAGATAACACACTAGGAATCTCAAAATCTGGGATGCATCTTCGAATAATCTGATTTGCTCCAATGCGGAAGAGTAGTGGGTCATCCTAGAGGTAGAATTTGGCATCCGCAGTGAATTTGAGTTTCTGGTCCTTGGATAGGTTTGCGGGAATCTTGCCTATGGCAAGATAGTTTACGATATCCGCATACCAGGGGAATTCAACAGAGTGAACTGCCAAAAGGGATTCATCTGAAAATTGGTCGTGGATAGGCAGGGAATAAGGAATGTAGGCTGCGTGCAATCTGGATAGGTGATCCGCCACAACATTCTGCTTTCCAGCTTTGTCACGGATTTCAATATCAAATTCTTGCAATAGAAGGATCCATATGATGGCTGGGGTTTGGCATCCCTCTTTGCCAACAAATGCTGGAGGGCGGAGTGGTCAATGAAGATGATGACTTTGGACCCTAATAAATAAGATCTGAATTTCTCCAACTTGAATACTATTGCTAGCAGTTCTTTTTCTGTGACAGTATAATTGTACTGAGCCTCATTCAGCATCTTGCTAGCATAGTATATGATAAAAGATTATTTTTCCCAACGTTGGCCTAAAATAGCACCTATGGCAAAATCAAAAGTGTCGCGCATCATCTCGAAATCAAGCGACCAGTCAAGTGTTTGGAGAATCGGAGACAGCACTTCGTAAAGTCTTGAAGGCGCTACGACACGAGGTGTCAAATTCAAATGGGTCATCGGTAACAAGGAGATTCATCAAAGGTCATGCAATTTTTAAGAAATCACGTATAAATCTCTGATAGAAGCCGACGTGACCAAAGAATGATCTGATCTGCTTGACCGAGCTAGGTGGCGATTAAGTGGGAAATAATCTCAGATTTAGCTCGATCGACCTCAAGTCCATTTTTAGAGATCCTGTGCCCTAGTACTATGCCATCCCTCACCATGAAATGGCTTTTCTCTCAGGATAGTACTAGGTTTACCTCAATACACCGTTTCAGGATCTTGGTGAGGTTATCAAGATAAGATGCGAAATCATCTCCAAAAATGGAGAAGTCATCCATGAACACCTCCACATAGTCCCCAATCATGTCAGAGAATATGGCCATCATACAATGCTGAAATATTGATGGTGCATTGTAGAGGCCAAAGGGCATCCGCCTGAAAGAGAATGTTCTAAAGGGGCATGTGAATGTGGTCTTGTCTTGATCTTCCAGGCTAATCACTACTTGATTATACTCAAAGTATCCATCCAGAAAGCAAAGGAAACTACGTCCAGCTAATCATCCCAAGATCTGATCAATGAAAGGCAAAGGAAAGTGATCCTTCTAGGTAGCCATGTTCAGTTTCCTATAGTCGTGCAGACCCACCAAGATGTCGCAGTGCAGGTCGAGATGGATTTGCCTTTATCATTTTTCACTACGGTGAGTCCTGCTTTCTTGGGCACTATCTGGATCGGACTCACCCATTGGCTGTCAGAGATTGGGTATACAATACTTGCATCTAGCCATTTGATGATCTCCTTCTTAATAACCTCTAGCATGTTTGGGTTTAGTCGTCTTTGAGGTTATCTCGAAGGTTTCACCCCGTCATCCGTGTAAATGTGATGAGTGCAATATGAGGGGCGAATACCGTGGAGATCAGCAATTCTCCACCCTATAGTAGCCCTATGGTCTTGTAGTGTAGAAATCAATTGATGCTCCTGTTCTTGGGTTAAGTGGGTACTAATAATGACTGGGTATGTCTCACTTTCACCCAAGAACACATACTTAAGTGAGTCAGGTAAGGGCCTCAATTCAATCATGGGTGGGCCAAAGTCAGAAATGGGAATAGGAGTAAACTCGAAGGTGGGAATCTAATGATTCGTATGCATGTGAATTCCTGTTGATTCGCTACCTGTGAGAATCGGTTGTGACTGCGTTAATGGGAAACCCGTTAGCTGTGGTCACGTCTTCTTGTAACAACAGGGGCGATTCACTAGTGTGCAGATTAGGATAGCTAGAGTCAGGGGTGTTGTGGTCAGAAACACACCCTAAACAATCGGATCATCGAGGAGATATGTGCAATGCAGTGGTCTCAGTCCTGTGTGGATCGAGGTCCAAGAACCCTAATAGTGCAGACGAATGAGACATTGGGTCGTCACAAAGGAGCCCAATGTTACCACAGTATGCCGAATCTTCGTCTTCACCATCCTCCTCTATGTGATCACAGTCAAAATTCCTTGATGCCCTGAATATGTCAAGTTGAAGTCACTCATTACCTAGGGCTATCTCCATACACTCAGATGCACTATCAGTTTTTTCTTGGGCTGGCACTAGAAATGGGTGACCCAAAATGATTGGTGCATCTCAGAGATTAGGAGGAACCTCCATATCGAGAACGAAAAAGTCTGCTGGAAAGCAGAATCTGTGGACTTTTATGATCATGTTCTCAACCACCCCCCTCGGTGTTTTCACTGATCTATCAGCCAACTGAATCATAACCGAGGAAGGTTTTAACTGCCCAAATCGAAATCGATCAAATACGGCAGTGGGAGTTAGGTTGATGGACAAACCCAGATCTAGAAGGGCCCGATCAAATGGAGAATCCTGCAAGAAGCAGGATATGAGTGGGGTACCAGGGTCTTTCTTTTTCGGCGACAAGTTAGCTAGAATCACAACACTAGTTTCTTTGGACAGTACCACCTGTCATCCAATTCTAGGTTGTTACTTTGGGGTACAATAGTCCTTGAAGAACCTAGCGACATCGGGGATGTTCTCAATTGCCTCGAGGAGGGGGACCTGAATATGTACTTCCTTGAACATTGACTTCAGGTACTCAAAATTTTGCATGTCCTTCTTCCGTACTACATTTCACGTCAAAGCCTCAGGAAAAGGGACGGGAATCTTAGGGTCAAGTGGCCTCTTACCCTTATCTACAATAGGTGGCTCCTGAGATGAAGGAGTCAAACCTGCCTGTGGCGAAGGGTGAGAAAAATCAGGACCCACCTGCCTATGTGGTGGGTTGAATGTCTTCCTTCCACTACTCAATGAGACAGCATTTTCATCGGCTTGCTGCCCATGAGGTGGTGAGGGAGCGAGAGGGGCAAAGTATGCGGGGTTCTGCATCAAAGGTGGCTGGCCTTGAGCATAACCAGGTGGTGCAGGAGGCGCCTGTAATATGGCATGTGCTTGTCCCTGTGGTCCCTGAAACCTAGGTGGGGCGCTTTGGTTCCTCACATATTGAGGGTTTGGGACAAGTTGGGAGGGTAAGGCTCCCTGAGTCCTATGCTCCAACAACTGATTTTGCATGTTCTGTATAGCCTATATCTGGTCAGCCATCGCCTTCATTATCTACAAGCTATCCTATGTAGATTTCCTCATTGATTCTTGCAGCTCCTTTTTCAGTGCCTCCAAAGGGTCAGCCTACTTTGGAGGGTGACTGGTAGCTTGGTGCAGCGGCTGGTATAAAGAATGGGGTTGCTGCTACTGAGATAGGAATGACTCCTGCCTAGGGTGTGTTTTGCGCATTCTCGTATTGCCTGGTCTAGTAGTATGGATCTTGATGTGGTCTCTGTGAGTTACCAGACTAGGAGAAGTTCGGATGCTGGCGCCAACCAGGGTTATACGTCTCTGAATATGGGTTATTACGCCTGTATCCTTAAATAGCACTGACGTCTTCGTAGGCTGAAGATGTCTGAGATGTATATCCATCAAGGGGATACGTATTATAGTCTGCGGGTGGTGCGTAACCCTGGTCATATAGTGCTAGATTGGGATTGTTTACGGGATCCTAATATGCAGGATCTCGTAAATAAGGAGAAGATGCATCTCGAGTGAGTAGATTAACTCGAGCAGGGGGGTTTGAGGTGCATAGGAGGGTCTTGGAGCAGCAGAGTTCAAGTCAGATTGACCCTGACTAATTTGGTCAATCTTTTTCTCGATCAGGTTTATTCTATCCAGCTGCTTGACGATGATATCCATGTCAGCTTGAGTAGACTTGGTGTGAGACTCAAGGACACCAACCCGCTGCTGACTAGGCCACTGGAACTAGTTCATGGACGCAGCATTCATCGAGTTCTCCGCCAGAGATTCTAACAACTCAAATGAGTTGTTCTCATCTTTCGTGAGGAAATTCCCGCCACTAGATGCATCGGCCAGATACCGATGTGTGTCATCTAGCCCATGGTAAAAGATCTGAGCTAGGTGCCATCTGGGTATACCATGGTGCGGGCATTTCCGGAGAAGGTCGTGAAATTGGTCCTAGGCTTCATGCAACTTCTCCCTAGCTCCTTGGAAGAAGGTCGTGATTGTGCGCCTCATCGCATTCGTTCGACCAATTGGGAAGAACTTTTGCAGGAATTCACATCGTAATTCCAGCCAGGTTCCAATTGGCTTCCCAATGGTCTTGAACTAGTATGAAGCTCTGTCCCTCAGAGAAAATGGGAAAAGCTTCATCAGAACAATCCCAAGATCAATATTCCTGGGTCAAATCATTTTTGTGAGTTGACTCAGGTCCTCTAAGTGCTAGAAAGGATCTTCGCTTGAGTTTCCATAAAAGTGAGTGCTGATCAAACCGATCACATTGGGCTTGAGCTCAAACGTGTCTCTGCCTACGGGAATCTTGACTAAGGGTCCGATGATCGGTGCGGCAGGATCATAGAAATCCTGAATTATTCTCCTCGCGGTGGATGCTGCATTCTGTCAAGCGTCGTCAAGATACAGTTCATGCTCTGTTGATTCCACTCCTCAGATTCAACAGCCCGGGCCTCCAGATGAGCCATCGGGTCCAGATTACCAACGTCCTGACCCGATCTAGGTCCAGGTCCAGGATTAGCCATTGCGGCTAAGGGAGTAGAAGAAGTAGGGGGAGAAGATGGTCCTGGCGAGGTGACTCACCTCCTTAGGAGTGGCTCCCAAGGTCCGACCAGTTGAGGTCTAAGTGACCACCTTCCTTGCATACACCACCCAACCCCTGGGTTGGTGTAGCCAAGCTAGACAAGGCTAAGGCCCTGTCAATTAGATGGTCCTTATGATTAGGTGACCAGATTTTTCATTCTAAGTTCTAATTCCTAAAGAAAAATTCATCGTACAATGATTGAAAGTGATTCCCACCTCTCAAGCTAACCCAACCAAGAGGTTGAAAGCACCTAGTAGTATGACAACGAATTCAGGTTGATTTCATGTTTTAGAATTGATTTTAGCGCATTTTTCTTCAGTTGGGGTTTGTGGTGAGTGGGTCATAGGGTGACCAAGCTCACCGGCTAAGCACTAGACTTGATTAAGTCTAGTGTAGCCCAAATGTGGTCTCTAGATTGTAACCCTAAAGATGTAACCTAGGGTTCATGCAATTCTAGGGCTTTTTTTTTTGTTCTTTTGTTTTGTTCTTCTTCAGCAGACCACAAGAATAAAATGAGTTCTTTAAACAAAATTGGAATCCACTTGAATTGAAGGCGAGTAGATTGCTTTTTCAATTATCGTTTTAGAGAATTTTTCATAATTTTTACTATTTCAACCAAATTTAGAGAGATTTTTAAATGTCAAGGGGCCAGATCTGTAATTTTGACCCCTAGTCGATTTTTCAAATTGAAATAATATCAAATATTTTCAAAAATTTAGGAAAAATATGGAAATTAAAGCCAATGAGATCAGCTTTCAAACCCCACTAGTTTTAGTCAAAATAGTTTCACAGATTACTCGAAATTGCTTTTTGAATTTTGAAAATTCTCAAATCTAGGTCAGTCTGACCCCCTTGCACTTCGTGAATTTTTCAAAATTTTGTACGTAGAATGCTTTCAAAAAAATAGTGTCGTTTGAAAGATGGTTTGAAAATGAAGGTCTAGCCCGAATTTCAGAATTTTTTGTTTACTAACTTTTCGACAATTGAATTTTTAAAATGGACTTTGAAATCTGGCTGAAAATCAGAGAATGGTGAAAAAGCTTTTAAAAGGTGCTTGAGTTTAAAATTCAAACTTTCCACCATAAGAATTTTTTCTTGTTTTTCAAAGAAAATTTTTTTTTCAAGAAGGAGTTTTTTCCTTTTCAAAGGGTTTTTGAAAGTTTTTTTTTGCTTTTTTTCAAAACTAACCTAGGATTCAAAAAGAAACCTAATCTAACTACCTAGATTTTTTTTTCTTTGAATTTTTTTTCTTTGATTTTTTTCCTTTTTTTCACAAAAGTAAATATGCCATTTTTTTATTTTTTTTCAAATGAAATTGCTAGAAGGAAGTCTAACCTAGGGTTCAAAAAAAACCTAGGCTAAGGAAGGTGTGATGTGCACCTGGAATTTTTTTTTCCACGCTCATTGTGTGTGTAGATCCCATTTTTTTTCTATTTTTCTTGCACATCCAAAGACAAGCAGAGGAAGATTTGTCAATGATAGCTCAAAAGATCGAAATCAAAAAATGACGTTGCCTCCCCGGCAACGGCAACATTTGACAGAAGTTATTTTCATGCATTTTAAAGTCATATGAAATCGTAGTATAGTCACGCTAAACGCTCATCAAAAAATGATTTCGTAAAGATAACGAGACTTGAGTCCCGGTCGTTCATATTTGGGAGGCGTTTATCCAAATCTGAAATCGATCTTTTTCGCTCTACTTGCAAAAAATCACTTGGCGGTTTATGATTATTACGTATTTAAGCACGACATGCTTAGTTGCAAGAATATCATGAATTAAAAGTAGGAAACTTTAATCACAGAAAATATATTGCAATCAATAAGCTTATGGTGATTGTCAACACAGAGATATATATATATATAAATATTTCTTTCATTCATTCAAGAGGGTGTTTGCAACATGGAATTAGAGGAAAGCTTATAGAGGAAAGCTTGAAAACATAAATCTAGCTAACAGAAATGATCGCATATATGAATCTATGGGGGATTTTGCATGCATCATTGGGGGAGAATAAAGAGCTACAGTACTAAGCAGTAATAAAAGCATGTAAACTATGAAGAACTAGCTACTAATCTAGCAAAAATAAGGGCATTCGGAGGTGGGCGTCGATGGCCTTTGAATGGTTGAGAGGAGGAGGGGTGGCCTATGGTGCTTAGGCCGATCCTTTGAGAGAGGTTGGAGAGGTGATCCAGCATCCTGGCGTGGAGATGGTGGTGGCCATGGTGAGCAACTTGTGGAGGTGGAGTGGAGGTGGAATGTAGCTAGCCTAAATGGAAGTGAATAAAGCCAAGCGATGGATGGGTGCAAATGTCCACCCCATAGGTCTTTTTATGGACAAAAGGTAGACTCTCTAGAGAAGTGTGGAACTCTCTAGAGAGGGCTCCAAGAGTGGCCAGCCATGGTGGTTTTTAGATCCACAAAAAGTGGATCTCAATTTGAATGGCTCTTGGTTCCTAATTTTGGCAATCAAGAGTGGAACCACCTTTGGAAGAACCTAGAATACTCTGGGTTGTGTGGGAGTGTGTGAGTGTGGTCGTGCCCTAGGTGTCTAAGTGATATAGGTTAGGTCCTACGGGGTTTTGATTGGTGTAGGCCTTAAATTAGGGTTGCAAACCCTAATTGCTAAGGGGGAATTGCAATTGAACTTAACACAAGTTTAATTGAATGGGTGTGAGCCTAATTGAAAGTAAAATAACTCAATTAGGTCGGGCTAAGGCGAATTGAACTCTCACTGATTCCAATTGGACTTGTATGGGTTGAGATCTGAGCTCAATTGGACCCTATGAGTCCAATTGACTAGGAAATGGTAATTGACTATGATCTAAGTCAATTAGGTTTAGTGAGGACCTAATTAGGTCCTTAAGGATGTCTAGAGGTGATGTACTAGCATTAGGGTACCTTAATTTAGGTTCCTATAGGGTTGGAATTGGGTTTAGGGAGTTAAAGATCCAAGATCAAGGCTTGAATCTCAAAATAGGAACTAGAGAACAGTTCCAGACGTCCAATAATAGCATCGGATGACTTGTACTAAAAAATTAGAAGTCCAAACTTCAATCTTGGACGTCTAATTAGAGTCAAGAAGGATTCTAGGTTCTGTCTTGGGTATTCTGTAGAAATTGAATGTCTCACCAAGTGTCTGGACGTCTAATAACACTACAGAAGTGGGTTTAAGGTGTGCGGGAGTTGGCTAAGGGTTCTGGACATCCTATAACTCATCTGGATGTCCAGATAGAGGTTGGAATTATGGTTTTAGGGTTTCCTAAGGTGTAGTGACCTAATCTATGAGTGGCTAAGGCATGGGGAGGCTTCTAGGTTGTCCTAGGGCTAGGTTGGACCTAAGTTCTTCACATTTAACTGCTTTATTCCTACTTAATAGAATAACATACCTTAACTCCCTTACATTATTGTCTACAAGATCTTATTCTTGGTCTTCCACTCTAGCTTTGCTGCAACACCAATTATTCCTTTATTCTTCTAATCTAGCTTTAGATCCAGCTTCAAATCTACCTTCTGATCAGCTTATTACCTGTAATTGACACAATACACCTAATTAGTACATTATAGCATTATTTTATGTATAGCTAAAAGAAAGCAGTTAAGATGCAGATAATTCTTATGCATGCATGAATTACCCTAATTTATGCTAAGTCCTAGCCTAATTTAGGTCAATTAAAACCTATGATTGCTGCACAATCATCCAGCTCCCTTCATAAAACCCTAGCTCCACCACATCACTCTACTAGCTTAGCTAAGCTCCCAACAATCTCCACCTATATGGCCATCCACTCCTTAGCCCTTAACCCTAACCAAACCAAAACCTAACCTACCTAAAATGGCGCCAACCCACAACAACCACCAACCACTCACACCCCTCCATGTTGGTGCCAAAAGACCCCTTCATACACCCCTTCATTTTGGTGCCAACATATCCTTAAATCCTAGCCCTACACATCACCACCTAAGGTCATCCCTACCACCCACCTAACCCCTTCTAGAACACCTACCCTTGGAGCCAACTTGAAGCATCCTTCCACCACCATAACCACCTCCTAACCAACCCTAGTTGGCGCCAAAATATCCTACCCACACCCCTACAAATTGGTGCCAAAATCTACCCTAATCTCCACCTTACACCTACCCTCATAAGATCATCACCACCATCCAATAGTGGTGCCAACCCCTTAACCCATAAAACCCATCCTAATTCTCCTTAAGTTGGTGTCAAAAATCCACCTAATCAACATGTAAGTTGGCGCCAACTTGCAACCACACATCCACCCTCCATCCACTTCATAACTTCATCCTAGCCTTCCATTCTCCAACCCAACCACCAACACCTTAACCCCCCTATGGTTGGCACCATTAATGGTGCCAACCATAGGGGGGTTAATGGTGCCTCTCCATCAACATAACTACTACCTACACAACCTCTCCCTTGGTGCCAAATAACCCTAGCCCTAGGACCATCTAACTACCCTCATAAGCCCATCCTAACCCTATACCTCACCTACACCTACACCCTCATCACCACTCCTATATAAAACCCCTACTACCACCATTAAGGATCAGCTTTGGTTGCATTATTTTCCACCTATATTCTACCCTATAGCCCATGGCAAAGAAAGAAGGAGAAGAAGAAGATTAAGGGGACACTTTGTCCCCTTGGTGCCTTCCCCTCTTCTCTTCTCTCTTGTGTCTATGCTAGCCAAAGGAAGAAGGTAGGCAAGGAGGACCTTTGGATGAGGTCTTGAGGGTGGTACATCCCACCCTTGGAGGAGCTTTTGAGGTGGAAACCATCCTCCTATGGAGGAGCTAAGGCACGCCCCATCTAGGGCTTGCCAGGAGGAGTGCATACCTTGAAGGAGCAATTCAAGGAGAAGGAGAAGGAGGAATCCTTTTCAATAATGGGAGCAGCCACAATTGGAGCAAGGACCCTTCCATCTTCTTCATCATCACCAGGAGGATATTGAGTTTTTATTTTGTTTTTTTTTTTTATTTAGTAGAAGCATTCCTCTACTTGTAAAACAATATCTTCCTTTAGTAAATTTTTTCCTTCTTTAATTTTTGATGCATTTCTAGTTGCATCTTGTTACTTTTTCCTAGTGCGCACCAACTCTCTAATTACTCTAGGTCTTCACGTACCTAGAGTGATCTTAGAAAGAGAACTTGCTTGTCACTTAGGTTTTAGTTTTAACAACTTAGCTGTAGTCGCCTTCTGGCTTCAATTTAGCAATCACCCCCATTATTTCAAAAAGTCAAAAAAATCTCATATTCCAAAAGAAAAAAGAAAGGTGATTTCCAATTTCAAGTAAGAGATTTATAATTGCAAAATTGACTCCTTGGATGACCTTAGATACCCCACTATCAAGGGTTAAAAATTTAAAAGCATTTGTGATTTTGCATGTTACAATCATTTGAAACCCTAATTACAAATCACACATATTTTCGCATCAGGGAGAAGGTTCTTCCTTTGGCTTGGGCCTCCGGTTCCTTTGATACCCCCCAACCGCGGTCGTTTGATGCTACTCCCCTAGATAGCATAAGATGGGCTAGTAGAACCAAATTAATCGAAACAAAATCTCAATTGGAGCCCCAAAGAGCGAGTTAATCCTTAAGGCCAACGTCTACTAAGTTTTAATTAGGGTTGGGATGATTGCGCTCTTGGAATGTGATGGGCCCTTTAGATGTGTTGTGCACAACCAGGGTTTTCAAACAAGGTTATTTGATGATGTGTCTTTTAGGGTTTAACCTTGTTTAGTAGCTTTTAGGGTTTTATCTTTAGGTTCGTTCAATCAAGTTCAATAGAACACTCCAAGTTTTGAAAGCACTGGTGATGATATATTCCTTTGAAACTCAAAAAGAATCTAGAGTGCCTGGTTAGTTCCTAAAAATTGAACCCTAAGTGGCAATCTACTTGATGAATCAGTTTTATCTTAAGTGGTGCAGCCCAAACAACTCAATCAATTAGCTCTAATGCACTACTTAGTTAAGGCACACAATAATGTTTAACCTATTCAGATTTTCTACTCACTTATTTGTGTGTTGAGTTAAGGTGTACTGGATCCACAGATCAGGTTCCAGTTAAGTTGTAGAATCAATGTAGAGTGGTGTGCCTTAGGTCAAGAGTTGTCGGTGTTTAATGTGTGTAACTTTTAGTAAATCCCAAAATCAGAGAGTTTTTTTTTTAATTTATGTGGGTGGGTGAGGTGAGTGGAGTGACAATAAAAACAACCAAGATCTAACCTAGGGTTTATGCAAGCACTGAAGTTGATTTGGGTTTGAGTTATTAGTGTGGTGAAATGAAATCTAGGGTGGGGGGGGTGGGGATACACTTACATAACCATCTAACTACACTTTACTCTAATCTATTCCTCTTTGGCTCCCCTTGGAAGGGTAACTGTAATCACAGAAAGCAAGGAGCAAAGTGAGCTAAAAAGTTAAGTAATGCAGAAAAAAAATACGGAAAAACCAAAGAGCATTGCCTTCCCGACAATGATGCCAAAATGATGGGTGTGATTTTGTACGTGGAAAGATTTGAGCTCGAAACCCATCTTCGTAGTGCGTAGAAATCTACTACCAGATAAAATTTATAACCAAAACTCCAAGGGAGTCCTAGGTCAAACATAGGGAGGAGAATGATTGGTTTTGTGAAATCCGCGTTTTGCTTTTATTTGTTTTTGTCATTTTTTTTATCTTTTGTTATTTTTTTGGAATTTTTATAAGACAAGAGATTAGGTCAACAACATAATTATCTAGCTGATCTACTTGCAAAGTAAGATAGAGAGAGAGAAAGAAAATATCAATATTTAACTAAACAATGTTTGCTACAGATATGAAAGCAGAAAGCTACATTAAAAAGCAGTAAAAGATAGAATGGGTTGAGAAGAGTCCCCCTCGATGGTCGCTTGGAGGACGACTCGCTCTATCATTGCCTGGAGGAAGGTGGTGAGGAGCAGGATGAACAAGGATGGAGTCGAAGGACGAAGGGTGGGGTAGGACGGCATCGCGGTGAGGATCTTCTTCCAGAAGGTGGTGAGAGGACGGCCACACGATGCTCCATGGATGTGGGTGAGAGGTGGGAAAATATTTTGGTTTTCTACTATAGAGGAGCATCCTAGCTTGGGACAAGCTCTTTGTAGAGCCTTGGAGGTGGTGAGGGAAACAAAGGAAGAGATGAAGAAGAATGGGAGGGGTAGGGGTCCTTTTATAGTGGAGGAAAGGATCCTTTTCATACATAGGACATTTAGTGATAGCCATAAACGTCGCTGAAGATCCACGGCAAGTGTCGCTAAAGCTCCAGCTCATGCGCCCCATGTGCAGCATTCGCATGTGCGCTTTGCGCGCCAGAGTCGCGTGCCCCCGCTGACACTCTCTGCCTCCAGGCACCTACTGTTGCATGATGCACCACTTCCACGCACCCACTGCTGCGTGCTGCATTGTGTGCATGCGGTGGTGCATGCATGCCCATGGGCAACATGAATAGTGCCACGTGGTGTGTTTTAGGCCATCTATCATCTTTCCTTTGTAGAGGCTGCTACAGAAGTCGGATTGAATCAATTTTTGCGTCGTTGTGCTATGATCATTGATTCGAATCCATTCGTGTGGTTAGATTTTTCGTTTGAAGCTTCAAATTGCATCACCTAGTCCCTTGGCCATTAATCTTCCTTAGACTACATAAGGTGCTATGGGACTCCGATCAAGACAATTTCGAAGGTGTTGGACTCCGATCGTTGTCCTGATTATATCCGTATCGTCAAATCGTTAATCCGAGGCTCCAAATTAAATCTCCTTTTCTCTTGGCCATAAAAGGATGCAATTATCCTATAATTTATACAGACTACTCTAAATGCAGAATGATACATGCTCTGCAATATTTATAACATGGAATGCATATCTAAGCTTAGGTACATGCATAAATAGGTAGTTTATGCTAATTAAATGTGTCTTCATCAGACCCCTGACAAAGAATCCAACTAAGAGGAGGGCTTAGAACCTCAATTATTCTGGAGTAGGACTAAACAGAAAATGGTGCCTCTTGAGGAATTGCACCATAGAGGACCCACCCAAGAACCCAAACCCCAGTACGGACCCTGACACACATCCTCACCCATACCCCCCTAACCCCAAGTTGAATATACGTACAATAGGGAGGAAATCCAAGGGAAACCTAATGACACTCAATTAATTCTTGATAGCCTTCAGTTGGAGTTATATAGACTGAACAAAGAATTGATTGAGAGGAAACAAGCCATGATTGATATGTTCCAACAAATGGATGAAGAGAGCCAAAGAACACTGATGAAAGCAACACCTTTTATAGAATTCATGAAGCAAGGCCTGTAGCGATCGATTGGACCACACCCAACTGCCCAAAATTGGTGCAATCCACTATCAATACTCCCCCAATGTTGGAAAGCATTGAGGATCCTTTAGAACACAAATAGGTGAAAAATGAGGATGAAACACTCCAAAGACATGAGGATGAATCTGAAAATTTAGAAGATAAGATTGGGGTCGATGTCCCTGAATTTAATGATAACAATTTAGTAATAGGGACATCAAGATTTGAGGACGGGGAATCTGACTTTGACCACTTGGATTGTGAAATACTTGAGGACCCATCATGAATTTGAAGGAAAGGCAATGGGAAGAGCTAGAACATGAAATGAATGATGAAATTAGCTCCATCACAAGTTCCTCCCTGATGGTTGACTATGATTTGGAAGAAATGAACAATAAGATTTCAAGATCTAATGGTTCTAAAGAATTAGATAGAGAAATCATGATTAAGGATTAGGAGGATTTTCACTCGAACCCACCCAAATCAATCATGTCGATCTAAAGCATTCCTTCGTAGCTAACTCAAGTCTCAAAGATGTGGATGCAATGAATGTGGAGTTGTTTAAACCTTTGTATTCCAAACTTCTAAATGAAGAAGAGAACATTTTGTTGAAATCAAAATTTTGGATGGATACAGAAATGACCCCCATTGAGGATAATAAAATCAAAGAAGGAAATGTTGACTATAGGGGTCCTGAATTGATAAAGCCACCGACCTTTTATCAGGACCCCTATGACCTTTATGACTTAGATCCAGGGAGGAATAAAAACCCTATGCTTCATCATCACCTTAAACGTAATTTTTTAAGGATAAGAACTACTTATTCTGACATTCTAAATGTCTAACATTATAGATTAGGGTTACATCCATCCAAGCAAACTTCTTCTCTACAAGCCAAAAGGAAAAGAGATGAATGTACTAAGGCATGCATGACCAAAGACTTTCTGAGTTCCCATCCCTTAGGGATGGGAGTACACCATAACCTAGTTCACAACTACAGACTTCAGACTCTGGGTCTAGTTGATTGTCTCACCCTTCTTGACCCAGACCAATCAATTAATTAATCCTTTGTTGTCTGTGTACTATTGATGCGAGAAAAGCACAATTTGAAATTAAGGTTTTATCATTGTAACATGCAAATTCGATCTCTTTTAAAATTTATAAGATTAAGTACCTGGGAAAGTATTCGAGTCATCCCAAGGGAGGGAGGAATGCACTTTAAATACTCTCCCTTGATATTAGGAAATCAACTTTCTTTTTGTGATTTTTAATATCGGATTTTTTTGATTTTGAAATATCGGGCAATTACAAAATTATGAGTGGGAAAAAAAGACTACACCTAAATTGCTAAGGCTAACACCTAAGTGACAAAAGCAACCTCTCTCTTTGCTCACCCTAAGTACGTGGAGACATAGGGTAATTAGAGAGTGGGAGTGAAAAAGTGCTAGAAAAGATAATTACTTAAGATGCAACAAAATTTTAGAAAGGCAACTTGACATTTAGAGAAAATTTATTTTACAGGAATGCTTATGGTGGAATGCTTCTACTACAAAATGAAAGAAAAAAATTGGTAAAATGGAGATCCTCCTGGTGATGGTGGTGAAGAGGAGAGAGTCCTTGCTCCAAGCTCAGCTGCTCCTGGGCTTGAAAAGGGTCTCTCCAACTCCTTCTTGAAGTGCTCCTCCAGAGATGCTGCTTTCTCCTTGGCAAGCCCTAGATGGTCATGCCATTGCTCCTCCAAGGATGGAAGAATTCCACCCAGAAGAACTCCTCCTAGGGTGGGCATGCACCACCCTCAAGACCTCCTCCTGGACGTCCTCCTGCCTAGCTTGTCCTCTGGCTAGCATGGACACAAGAGAGAAGGGAAGAGGGGAAGGGACCAAGGGGACAGAGTGTCCCCTTAATCTTCTTCTCCTTCTTCTCTTGGCCATGGGGATAGGTGGAAGATGACGGTGGAAATGTGGTAGATTAATGGTAGCAAAAGGTTAGGATATGGTGGTGGTTAATGGGGATATATATAGGAAGGGATGAAGGTATGGTTGGCGTGGGCAAGGGCTAGGATGGGTTCAAATGGTGGTTATGGGTGGTTATGGGGATCTAATGGAGAGGGTAGGTTTGCACCACCTAAGGTAAGGGGCTGCTATGGGGGTGGTTATGGTTGGCTAAGGGGCACCTAAAGCTGGTGCCAACCATGGAAGAGTGCCATGGTTTGGCACCATCTTAAGGGGGTTCTAGAAGGGGGGTAGGTGTAAGGATGAGATGGGTTTAGGGGGTAGGTGTAAGGCTAGGATATGGGGTTGTTTTGGTGCCAAAGGTAGGGTGTTCTAGAAGGGGTAGTTGGCACCAACATTTGTGGCTTTTGGAGGTGGTAGTGTGAAAGGTCATAGAGGTTGGTGGCTTTTGGAGGTAGTGGTGTGAAAGGTCATGGAGGTTGGTGGCACCAACTATGGTGGAGTAGGTAGCTTGCTAAGGTGGTGGACTTGGAGTAGAGTTAGGGTGGAGTTAGGTTAGGGTTTAGGTAGGTGGTGGATGTCCATTTAGTGGATATTTTAGCTAAGTTGGCTTAGTTAGTAGGTGAGTAGAGGAGGTAGGAGGAAGCTAGGGTTTTGGAAAGAGGAGCTGAGGAAGAACTGTCTGGAGCTATATTGGAGCTGGTGGCTACTGAAGAGAACATCAAGGAGCTACCTTTGCTGGCTTAGCTTACTAGTTCTTTGCTGGCTGCTAAGCCAAGCTAAAGTAAGTTGGCTTCTGTTGAATTGACCTGAGGTGAGCTGGGTCTGACCTTCCCGAAGACAACCTAGCTAGATGGAGTAGCAAGCTTAGGTTAAATAGCTTAGCTTAAGTAGGTTGAGCCGAGTGGAGTCTCCGGGAGCTAGACTTGAGCTAGCCTGAGCTAGTTATGGTCATCTTTAGCTAACTTAAGTTGAGTGGAGCTGGAAGTAGCTAAACCTGAGCTGAGGTGGACTCTTATCAACTTAGTTGAGCTAGCTAGAGATCCCAGTGAACTAATTGGAGCTAAAAGGAGCTAGACTCAACTAAGTTGAGCTAGATCTGAGCTGGCTTGTGCTAGGTTGACCTATGTTGAGTGTTCGAGGCATAGATCACATAGAAGATTAGCGCGTTGTAGTATAGCGTAAAGTACGTCCCGAGCAAATAAATTAACGGAACTGGTGAGTCTCGGTCGATCATAGGGAGGTGGTCTCACGTGTTTTGCAAGTTTGAAATCAGGGTTACAAGTAACCCATCGTCGTAGTTGCAAAATGCGTGGTCAAATAAAATTTATATCCATAACTTGAAAAGTAAGTCCCGGGTCGAACACGGGGAGGTGAACATTTGGTCTTATGAAATCCGTGGTTCACTTTATTTCATTTTGGTCGTTTTTATCTTTTCTAATTTTTTTGGTATTTTTAACAAGCAAGAGATTAGGCAATGAAAACTTTATCTACTTGCAAAAATATAAGAGAGGGAGAGAGAGAGAAACAATCATCTATTCATGAACAAATGTTTGTTACAACTATGAAAGCAGGAAAAGTACACTAAGAAAGCATAAAAAGATAGAAAGAGGTGAGAGAAATCCCCCTCAATGGTTGCTTGGAGGATGACTCGCTCTGACGTCGCCAGGAGGAAGATGGTGAGGAGCGGGATGAAGGAAAATAGAGGATGGGGCAGGACGATGTCGCGGCGAAGATCTTCTTTCCGAAGGGTGGTGAAAGGACGGCTACAGGATGCTCCACGAATGGGGATGAGGGGAGGGAAAACTATTTGGTTTTCTACTCTAGAGGAGCATCCTAGGCTTAGGACAAGCTCTCCTTAGAGCATTGGAGGTGGTCAGAGGAAGAAAGGAAGAGATGGTTTGGAATGGTGGTGGGTAGGTCCTTTTATAGTGGAGGAGGAAGAACAGATTCACATCTAGGTCATTACTGACGTCCATAAACGTCACTGCAACTGTCGCTGAAGATCCACCCTTCAAATCCTCTTTCTGGCGCATGTAGACCATTAGTGACAGCAGCAAGCGTCACTAAAGGCGTGCGTTGCTGAAGATCTGCTCTACTGGCACGGGCATCACGTGCTGCGCGCTTTACGCACCCATGCTTCCCACACCTTGCGTGCTCGCTGCACTATGCGCGGTACACTACTGTGGCTGTGGCTGTGCACGTGCGCTGCGTACGACTGTGGCCGACGTTGGGATGCCTAGATGGCACCACGTGGCACCATCTGGGTCGTCCATTCTTCTTTCTTTTGTAAAGGGTGCCACAGTGCTCAGATCAAGATGATTCCTACGCTGCTAGACTGAGATCATTGCTCTGGATCCATCCGTACGGTCGGATTTTCCATCCGAAACCCGTATGGATGTCACATTGCCCCCTAGATGTTGATCTTCCTCGAACTTCGTATGATGCTACGGTTCTCCGATCTAGATGATTTCATAGGCGTTAGACTTCGATCGTCATCTTAATCAGATCCGTACGGTCTGATCATCCATCTGAGGACGTGAAATGAGTCTTCTTCTCTCCTGACCATAAAAAGGACCTAATTAACCTAAAATATATACAACTACTCTAAATGCACAATGATGCATGTTTTGCAATATTTATAACATGAAATGCAAATCTAAGCCTAGGAACATGCATGAATAGGCATTTTAGCCTAAATAGATGTGTCTATATCATACCCCCTTGCCTACATTTTGCTAGTCCCTAGCAAAATTAAACTACATGCTATGTATAAAATCAAAATTAGGATTAGATTGCTTAGGCCTAAGTCATTTATTAACAATAGAAAATTTCAACTAAGGTCCTAAACTACGAAGACTCAACAGTACCCATGTGCCTGCCAGAATGCAGACCGGCCAAGTCCTCGCCTTATTTGAAAAGGGAAGATACATTTTTTTATTTTTCTTCTTTTCTTTTTTTTTGTACTTTTGGAGTTTGAGAGTTCCATGATAATTTTTTATGGCTACCCGACCCTCCCAAGACTCAAAAAGGACTCTAAGTGCTAAGCATCTTGTGAAAATAGTGAAAGACTCACTAGGCAGCCATTAAAATGGACTTTGGGTTTCTACGACCCTAGGTGACCTTGCCTAGAGGTTTATCTTTTCAAACAGTAGCTTTCTCCCTACTTTTTTTATTTATAGGGTTAACACGAGGGCAAACCCAGTGTATATCTCTCCAGTTTATTCTACTTCCCCGCTTCTTCCCTAAGTTTTTTTGAAATTATTGTGCATTTTTTTTGTGAACTGGGTTCTAGACAACCAGCCAATGGCTTGTTACCCACGGCAACTTGCCAGCCATACTTGTGCGGTGAAGGGTGGTTTTATTTTTTTTTTTTTCTCCTTTTTCTATTATTTTTCTTTTTCTTTTTGTTTATTTTTTTTTTAAGTAGGTGGCTTCCCTGATCTAAGATCTACCTAAAGACAGTACAATGAAAATGGTATTGTAACTGGGCTTTGGACAATCGGCTGATGAGCTGTTACCACCAACAACTTGCTAGCCATACCACCCTAGATAGTTCATTAGCTACCCAATTTCTGAAGAAACCGTCGAAAAGTGAGTCAGTTTAAAAAAAAGTGTGTAGATGCTTAGGCTTAATGTCCCCTCAAATCAGAGGGCAGGTTGATAAGTCGTATACTTATCACCCCAATTTATTTATTAAATTTAAATAAGATTGACTTGGCGAGGACTCAAGACTATGTTCACATTCGAGTGGACACCTAGGCTAATTAAGCCCGAAGAACTGAAGAGTCTAAGTATTTAGGTCCTATCGTATCATTTCCTAAAGTTAATAACTTTCAAATGCCTAGGTTCTCTTCTCCTAATTCTTCTTTTTTTTATCTTTTTGAATTTTCATTTTTTTTAAAAGAAACTAAAAGAAATTCTACAGAGTTAACAAAATGATTCCAGGATTAAGTATCCACCCCCCATGCCTAAATGATGCAATGTCCTCATTGTAAAAATAAAGACATGAAATGGGCAAAGTAAATAGAATGTCACCTGAGTGTTGTGAAAATCCGGTCAGCTCCACAGAGAACATTAAATATAAACACATGCTAAATTTAATGCCTTCATCTAGGCATAAAATACATATAAGGAAGAAATTGAGAATTCACAAGTGCAGGTCAGAATCAAAATAAAAATATTGATCCTGAAACCCGCAAGTAAAAGATGTCCATAGATGTGGACCAGATTATGATACAGACCCATGCCCCAGGGTCGAGTGGTTCTCAGGTTCTGGATGAAAATTACCCATAACTGAAGGTTGTTGTGTTTGTGGGGCTAGGCTTACGGTTTATTGGTGTGCAACCGAAGACCAAAGTGTTAGACAATGGGTTGATTTGATTCATTAAAATTGAGTGTCCACTTATAGTACAAAGAAAAATAATCAGTTATTTCGAGCTTGGGTTGGACGTGAAAGATACCATAAGGGTCCTAGTAGAGAGTAGGTGGTTTTGGGTCAATAGGTACCCTTAGATCAAAAATCAAACTTCCCTCAGAATTTGCCTCCCAAATTTTTATTTCAATAATTCTATCCTCCAACATCAAGAACTCAGGCTCCAGGACCTCTAGTATATCATTCACCCCATATGATTCTTCCAAGTCCAATAATCGTGGCTGAATCAAAGATTAACTTGGGCACAATGATCTCAGAAGTCAGCTCCTTGGGGTGCGAATAAGGAATGGGGCTATTGATTGAATCTTCTAGTAAATGAGGATTCGAATCCTCCAAGTTAGCCCCAATAGAATCCAAATCTTCAATAATTAGGCTATCAACTAGTTCGTCAGATTCCTCAAGCCCATTTGTCTCACTAAAATCCTCATCCTTAAGTTCAAGTGAGACTTCACCAAAAGATTCTTCACCCTCAGAGTCAAAGAATCCATGATCCTCATTTATATATGTCTCAAAATCATATGTCATTTAATGGTCCATGGAGACATATTTTTCGTCATTCCCTGGTTCTAGGATCTCAGGTGAGAAACTCGATTCATCCTCAAAGGGATGCTCTAGCACAACCTGATCATCTGCAATCTCAGAATATGTATCCCCCCTGACAGACGCTTGAGTAGGTTCAGACATTAGCTCTCCTGAAGGGGGTTCATCTTGAGAATCATCCCAAGATTTGACTAGGGCAACCACAAATTTCATCCTCAACCTCGATAATTTCCCAAGAAGAAACTCACCCAGGTCCTTATCCCTAACACATTGGAGCAAATCCAATAAAGAACTATTAAGTTCATCAATCATTTTGATCATAGGCCCTAGTGCTTCAGTGCATGGTGTTGGCTGAGCTTCTAAAGATTGTATAATGTTCCTCAAATTAGCCAACACCCTATCCTGGATATGGTTCACCTGAATCGACTTGTTCAATTCAGGTTTGGGTGGGTTTGGGTTAAATCTAGGGGAGTCAAGATGTCGAGGTTCTCAGGCCCCTCCTTGATAGTAGGCTGTTTCAGGTTATTTAAAGGTTGGTGGAGACCTATATTCAGCATAATTCCAGGGAGGGTAAGTGCTATAATCAGGATATCCTTCATGGTTGTAGATCTGGTTAGGTTGATCATCAAAGGATGGAGATCTATAATCATTGTAGCTCTGGGAAGGATAGTAATCACAGTCTTGTTGTCCAGGGCTAGGCCTTGGACATTGAGGTTCGGATTCATATCCCCAATCAAAGTCATCCTAGATAGTGGATGGGTAATTACAAGTCAAGTTGGAATAGTAATAATCTTGGGGATAAGTGGTGGTATGAGGATAGGATAGGAAATGCGTGTAAGAAGTGGAAGGATACATGGTGAAGTACGGAGGGAAATCAGAAGAGAGAAAGGTGCCCTGCAGTACAATCAATCAACCCTATCCTTATGTGTAAAGACATACAGACTCCTAAGACTTGTCTTGAGATTATAAACTATTTAGTCTACTTTTATCCAATCAATCCAACCAGTTAGAATGAGGGACTGGGGAGAAGATTCTTCCTTTGGCTTGCACCTCCGGTCCTATTGTACCCCCTAGCCGCGGTCGTTTGACGCTACCACCCTAGCTAGACATTAGATGGACCAACAAAAGCAGATTAATCGAAAAAAATCTTAGTCTAAGCCCTGAAGAGAAAATCAATCATTAAGGCCAACGTCTACTCAATTTTAATTAGGCTTAGGATGATTGTACTCTTGGAATGTGATGGGCCTTTTAGATGAGTTGTGCCCTTAAGGATCAGTTAAAATGTGTGTGTGTGTGCACAACCAGGGTTCTCAAACAAGGTTATTTGATGATGTGTCTTTTAGGATTTAACCTTGTTTAGTAGCTTTTAGGGTTTAATTCTTAGGTTGGTTCAATCAAGGTTTAGTAGAACACTCCAAGTTTTGAAAGCATAGGTGATGATATGTTCCTTTAAAAATAAAAAATAATGTGGAGTGCCTGGTTCAGCCCTAAGAATCAACGCTAAGTGACAAGCTACTTGATGAATCACTTTTTTCTTAAGTGGTGTGACCCAAACAGTTCGATCAATTGGCCTATTGCACCACTTAATTAAGGCACACAGAAATGTTTTACCTATTCAGATTTCCACTCACTTATTTCTGTGTTGAGTTATTTGTACCGGGTCCACAGGTTAGATCCCAGTTAAGAAGTAGAATCAATGTGATTGTGCACCTTAGGGTGAGAAGTTGTGGGTGTTAACTTTGCAACTTTCAGAAAATCCCACAAGAGAAGAATATATATATCTTTTTGTGTTTTATATATGCGCGGGTGAGATGAGTGGAGGTGGCAAACAAATAAGCAAATCTATCCTAGGGTCTATAAAAAGCACCTAAGTTGATTTGGGTTTGAGTTATTAGAGTGGTGAAATGAACTAGTGGGTGGGAGTGGTGGGGATAAACTTACAAAACCTTCATTTGCACTTTTCCCTGATCTAACCGCTTTGGCCCACCTCAGAAGAGTACCTGCAATCACAGTAAGATCAGAAAAAAGTGAGATAAATGTTAGGTAAAGTGGAAAAAACACGAAAAAAAAAACCAAAGAGCGTTGCCTCCCCAGTAATGGCACCAAAATGGTCGCACGTGTTTCGCGAGTTTAAAATCAAGGTTACAAGTAACCCGTCATCATAGTTGCAAAATGCGTGGTCAAATAAAATTTATAACCAAAACTCGAAAAGTGAGTCATGGGTCAAATACGGGGAGGCGAATGTTTGGTTTTATGAAATCCGCGCTTCACTTTTATTTCCTTTTGGTCGTTTTTATCTTTTCTAATTTTTTTGGTACTTTTAACAAGCAAGAGATTAAATCGATAAAAACTTTATCTACTTGTAAAAATATAAGAGAGAGAGAGGGAGAGAGAGAAACAATCATCTATTCATGAACAACTGTTTCTTACAACTATGAAAGCAGGAAAACTACACTACAAAAGCATAAAAAGAGAGAAAGAGGTGAGAGAAATCCCCCTCGACGGTTGCTCGGAGGATGACTCGCTCTGACGTCGCCTGGAGGAAGGTGGTGAGGAGTGGGACGAAGGAGGATGGAGTTGGAGGATGGGGTAGGACGACGTCGCGGCAAGGATCTTCTCCTAAAGGGCAGTGAGAGGATGGCCACAGGATGCTCCACGAATGGGGATGAGGGGAGGGAAAACTATTTGGTTTTCTACTCTAGAAGAGCATCCTGGGCTTGGGACAAGCTCTCTCTAGAGCCTTAGAGGTGGTGAGAGGAAGAAAGGAAGAGATGGTTTGGAATGGTGGTGGGTAGGTCCTTTTATAGTGGAAGAGGAAGAACAAATTCGCATGTGGGTCATTACTGACGTACATAAACGTCGCTATAGTTGTCGTTGAAGATCCATCCTTCAAATCCTCTTGTTGGAACGTGCAGACCATTAGTGACAGCTGCATGCGTTACTAAAGGCGTAGGTCGCTGAAGGTCCGCTCCACTAGCGTGTGATCTGCTGGTAGACGCATCATGCGCTGCGTGCTTCACGCGCCCATGCTCCCCGCGCCCATGCACTGTGTTGCGCACGGCTACACTGTGCTCGGTGCACTGCTGTGGCTGTGGCTATGAACAGTGCATTGTGCACGGCTATGGCTGTGCACGTGCACTGCCTGCGGTTGCGGCCGATGTTGGGCAGCCTAGATGGCACCACGTGGTGCCATCTCAGCCGCCCATTCTTCTTTCTTTTGTAGAGGGTGCCACAGTGCTCAAATCGAGATGATTCCTGCGCTGCTGGACTGCAATCGTCACTCCGGATCCATCTGTATGATCGGACTTTCCATCCGAAACTCATATGGATGTCACATTGCCCCATGGCCGTTGATCTTCCTCGAACTTCGTACGATGCTACGGTTCTCCAATCTAGACTATTTCAGAGGCGTTAGACTCCCATCGTCATCTTAATCTGATCTGCACAGTCTGATCATCCATCCGAGGCCATGAAGTGAGTCTTCTTCTCTCCTGACCATAAAAAGGACCTAATTAACCTAAAATATATATAACTACTGTAAATGCACAATGATGCATGTTATGCAATATTTATAACATGAAATGCAAATCTAAGCCTAGGAACATGCATGAATAGGCATTTTAACCTAAATAGATGTGTCTATATCAGGAGGCAAGAAGCACTTTTGATTTCATGCATTTGTTTCCAATATAATTTCTAAATAGTATAGACACAATATCGTAGTATATATATCAATCAAAGAGTTTGAACATGAATTGCATAGATCTAACCAAACAAATTCTAACATAAACGTAAACTACTTATGTAACAGAACAAGGGCACCATGGGTGGTTCGTGGTGGCCTTCTGGTTGGGAAGAGCAGCAACGATTCGTCGGGGTGGCCCAACGAATGCTTCAGATGGAGATGTAGAGACAGAGGCAGAAAAGATGGGATGAAGAAGAAGAGAGAGTTGTAGGAGGAAGAAGAAGAAAACTAATGAATGCCTTTAAAGAGGACCCTTAGGCCTCTTTTATAGCTTTTGTGAAAGGCAATTAGGGTATTTGAGCCCTTAATTCAGTGCAAAGGCTTCAAATTAATTAGATCCGTTGATCGGGAGATCAACAATCCTAATTAAGCCTTCCAAATCCTTCTTCCATCCAAGGTTTGATCTGGTGCTGACACGTGGTGTGCTGTGTGCCCCTGGATCTACATCCGATGACCTTTGCTCACCCACATGACTGCACGCCTGCCGCACAATGCTTAAATGTGCGTCAATTCCTACACCATCTCAACCGTTCGATCTTTCGATCGAACGGCTTAAAAGTCGTGCGCTATGCCTGACCGACTCCAAAGGCACGTGTCATCATGCACGACTTCATCCGATGCTCCCACGCCCGCAATGCATTCGCCGCTCCACCGCTCGATGAAGATCCGATGGTCAATTATGCCTACGCTCGCCTTTTCTCCTAATTTCACACTGAGCGCTCCTTGAACCCGCGTTGGTTGCTTAGGCGCGAAGGCACTAACCAACATGCTGCGGATGACTTTGTGTCAAGTTTCCAAATCTTATGCAGCAGCCCTCGACCATTGGATGGAAATCCAACGGCCAAGATCTCTCCCTTGCGTGATGAGGCAGTTGGAGGCGGGCGACGTGGACACATCGTGGCAATTAGATGATGATCCAACGGCCTACGACTCTCCTTCCCAGATTGGGGAACGGTGAGGGGCGGCTGCGATAGCGCCATGTGGCACCATCATGGCCATCCATCTTCTTCTCCTTGTATCTGATGATGTAGGCCTCCGATTGAGTTGATTTCTACACCGTTGGACTACGAACATCTATCCGGATCCATCCGTGCAATTGAATTTGTCATCTGAGGTTTGGATATTCTTCAATTTGCCCCTTGGCTCCTATTTTTTCTGTGGATTCCCTAGGGTGCTACGGAAGTCTGATTGATGTGCTCTTAGAAGCGTTGGACTCCTGTCGTCATTCCAAATAGATCCATAAGGTTGGATCGGTCATCTGCAGCCCTAGGTTACCTACAAATATTAATACCTCTCAAATAGCACATTATTATGTATAAAACATATAAATCATCTAAGATGCAAAGAACGATGTGTATGCCTGCAGAATGCCCATGTTAAGCTAGGTTCTACCTTAATTCAGGCGAATTAGGGCCTATGATTGCTATGCAATCCTACCCCCATGCCTAAATCTTGCTAGTCCCTAGCAAGTGTTTAACGCGGCGAAATCGAGTTTAAAATAAAGCATTGTAATATAGTCAAAATCGCTTTGAAAACAAATAGATTTTTATTACTCAAAAAGATTATGAGGTCGAACTTAGGGAGCAAATGGAATTCACATACTAATCTCAACAATTAATGTAATTTGAACACAAAATATTACTCAATAAACTAATTTTCAATGTAGAGCATATGAGTATATGAATAGTAAAAAGAATTTTTGACAAAATAATGGTGATTTGAATCACCAATTATAAGTTTAATACAGAGAATAATTACTCAAATTTACTAAAGGAGAGAGTATGAAATCAGATGTCTGATTTTGCAATCAGACATCTTAAATGATGTTTGCTACAGTACCCCTTTTGCTTTTCTTTGTTTGCATGCCACTTCCTTCTTCTTTTCTGTGGCTAATCCTTCTCTTTTCTTCTTCTTTCTTTCTCTGATTCTTCCTTTCTTCTGTAGCTTCTTCTCTTTCTCAGCTACGACTTTCTTCCTTCTTCTCTGGCCCTTCAACTAAGGCCTTCACTTCTTCTTCTTCTTCTGCCTTTACCCCTATGATCCTCCTCTTCTTCTTCTCTTCTTTCTTCTCTGGCTTTCCTCTTCTAAATCCGGCTAAGTGTCAACTGAATGTCCCTGTAGCAAAACCCTCTCCCTACCTACACAACTCTCCTCTCTCTTTCTCTCTTAGGATCCGCTCTCCTAGAGCCATGGGTATTCGGGCCATCGAATCAAGCACGTACCCGAGTCCAGGCTCACTGGCATGCGGTACTGAGCGAGGAGTGTAGGTCAGGTTATCGGGTCGACCAGGTCCATAGGTAAGTGTCATGGATGAGGCTGGGTGAGCGGGTGAGAGGGACCTCACCTCGTGAACTGAGGCGAACAGCTGCTATCACTTATTCAATTTATGCACCTCAGCATGCTTCGCAGCCAACGATGTGGGACTATCTATGCCCTACTCCTTCACGTGTCTGCAGCAGGGGGTCTCCCTCCAATTGCCTCAACTCGCAAGGCTTGCATCTTCAATTGAGGACCTGGACTTGTGTGCGAGACACTTCTGCGTGTTTTGGGGCTTTAACCTAGGACCGAAGCGCCTGGAGTGAGCTTCCAGCAAGCTCGAAGCTTGCTTGTCAATGGAAGCAAGGTTGAGTACTTGAAAATAGTGAAATGACCTCTCGACCATGTCAGAACGTTTAGGGAGGGTCGCCGAAGCATGGCGAATGTGACGGTGGCAGTGGCATGTTGCGCGAGTGGCTGTGGTGGCTGGACAGATGCAGTTATGGCCAGTGAGAGCATGTTTGTTTGGGAAGGCATTAAGGTGGATCGAACGATGAATAGGGAGATGGGAAATGAGCAGGGAGGTGTAGTGGAGGTTGTGAGCCTGTCGGCAAGGTGGATGGAGGTGCGTAGCGGTGGGAACACCTCACCAGAGGAGTCGCTGGAGATGGAGTAGATGAAGGTGTTTAGTATTGTCGGTGGTAGGATTTGGGAAATAAAGAGAGGAGAAGAAAGTAGGAGAGATAGGGAATCTAAGAATCTACTCTAAGTACGAAAAGGTGAAGAGATCCGCACGCTAGTGTGGTTGCCAGATGTCGAGAAGACGAACCTCCGTAGGAGAGAGGGTGGCGAAGACGGGGAAAGGACATCGACGACTGGTATTGCATGATGTGGTGGATGGTGAGGAAGATGCATTCGCCACTAGTTTTGTGGTCGGACGATGAGAGGAGTCAGAGAGAGACCGCTGGAGCTTGTGGAGATTTGCGGCTGAAGAGGAGAGAGGAAGAGGGTGAGTTCCGGTCGAATTTCAAGCTGAGGAGAACGGTTGAACCCTGGGGGTCTTTATAAATGGTTCTAGGGGACGATTAGAGCTTGGGAAGAAAGCTTCCCAAGATTGGAAGGTCGCTGGATTTGGGTAATTCTTGAGACCCAAATCTCTCATGCATTCGCATGAGAGATTGGGAAGGATTTGGTGTACACGGATGGGATAATATTAGAGAAGATTTCTCAAAGAATCTCCCTTCCAATTTTGGAAGAGATTCGCCAAACAATCGAGGAGAAATGTCCTGTCAAAGGTCGCTGGAGTAGGTTTCCTCCATGATAATGGTGGAGGGACCTAATTGTGAAGACGATGAAGAAGTTAGGAGGCTGACTGCAGGGATTTTTGAAAGTTGGGGGCATAACTGTAATCAGACAGAACCAATTTGCAAACTAGGTCAAGATAAGCTCATCTTGGGTCCAAATTTTGGTACAAACCTAATTTGGACCTAAGAAATCCAATGGTGAAGTTGGATTTTAGTTTCGACCACGTTTGACTAGGTAATTCATGCAAAAATCCAAAGTAGGGCAAATATCTGTCTGAGACTCTATTTTGGGTCAAGATGGGTTCTGATGCTCAAATTGAATGTACTAAACCCTAGAGAATATTTCTCTATGAATTTTAGACGGTTTAGGTGAATTTTATCTTGACCAAAACCTTAGTTATTTAAGTGGGTCTATTTTTAGGGTTTCAAAAGTCATTTAATTCTTAAAACATACGCAAACCCTTTTCTATCTGATCTAACCCACTTATTATCCTATTAAGACCATTTAACCTTTATTCAACCCTTGAAAAAATTTGTGGTTGCACTGCATTCATGATAAGCTAGTAAAATTTGTGGTTATACAGTGAGTTTTGATTCTCTAACGGTTATGTAGGAGCATTTATTGACTCAATTGGGTCAAAATGAGCTAGTTATGGCTCATGATGGTGTTCCCATCATACCCCCATGACTAGCTTTTGCTAGCCCCTTAGAAAAATTTCAAGGTATTAACTTTAATTCTAAGCCATAAAATCTTTTGACACTTAAAAACTTTGTTGTGTGCTTCCTTTTGTAGATTAGGTTAAAATGCCGATAGTAGGCCTAGAGGTACTCAAGTACTAACCAAGATCTAGACCTGACCAGCTCTAGCCTCAGTCTGCCGTGAAGGTTTCTAAGGCCCATAGGAACTAACCTAAGGTTCGTTGAACTCTGCGGTTAAAGCAGCCATGCTTGTAACATGTTTTAGCCTCGATTCAGTTTGCAGTGTGTTTTTGTTAGAGAGAGATAGAGGAATTTTTCTTTATTTTTGGAGAGTTTTCTCTCTCTTTTCTTTTTATTTCTAGCTTTGGATTGGCTTTACAACATAGTCTTTATCAGATTCCTAGTCCCCATCATCAATCCTCGCAGGGTCCCTGACAATCGATCTTTGGGATAGCACCGCCCATGGCAACCCCAGGTCCCTAGCTTTCAAGATTTCGAGATAATCCCACTCATGGCATTTTGTAGCTAAATCCAAACCCTGGCAATCGACATTTCGGGATAATGCCACCCATGGCATCTGAACCAGCACAGGGTGCTTACATGCCCCTGGTAGGATATGTAGATATCCTAGGAGACAAGCACCAAGGAGACAATATGTTATTACGCATCTTCAAGGGGAATTTCCCGCCTCTCCACATCGGGAACTCATCTAAATCAATTTGTGTTGATTAACCACTCCTGATCTAGGTGACTTTTTCAGAAAAATTTAAACGCATTTGCATGATTTTGATACTTAGGCACACTGAACCAGACTGTGTGTGGATTGGGGTACTTAGGTTACCGAGTCCTGCAAATCAGAGGTCAATTAATGAGGCCGAATAATCCCTTAGCCTTAGACTTAATACTTAAGCTTCGCATTTTCCCCATCCTCTTGAGGACTATCCAGATCTTAGCAGATACTTGAATTTTTAAGCCTAGGATTATAGCCCAAAAGGCCTAAAATCAGCGTTCCTACTAATCTCTTCTTTGTTTCATTAGCACTTTTTGCCTTTCTTTCTTTTGCTATGGTCTAGAACTAAGTCAATTCCTTAATTTCTTACTAATGACTATCTCTTTTTTTTCTTTTCAACTTGTGCTCCTTTTTGACATTTTTAACTCCTCCCTTTTTCTCCCCAAAATCTGATATGCCATCAAAATTTCCTCTCCTCTCATATTTTTATTCTTTTTCAAGAATTTTTTTTATTTTTTTGGTATTTTTGGAATATGTGATTTTTTTGTGAGAACCCTTTTGGACTTTGGTTTTGAATGCTTGCACTTTACCACCCACCCATGCCTAAATTTTGCAATATCCTCATTGTAAACGGAGGGTGTGAAATAGTTTTGGGTTCAGGAATTAGAATAGGATTATCGAGGGGGCAAGCGGGTCAGGAATGATTGCTACGGATGATTTCAAGCTCTAGCACGTGTACCAGAGGTGGGATCAACTGTTCTAAAATCAAACTTAGGGTGCAATAAACATGAAGTACAGAAGAATAATCAGAAGGATCCCAATTTTTTTGGAATGATGGGTTACCTCCCGTTAAGCACTAAATTCAACGCCTTCAGTCGAGAAGAAAATGGTATGGAGGAGTGGTCAAGTCAAATGAGTTTTGTAGAACAAGCACCTTGATCAAAAGCCTGGTTGGTCCAACTAGGTGCTTGTTCAGATCAACAGGCTTATGATGTAGCCCAAACCCAATCAATCTGGTGGGTTGATAAATGTAGATCAAGAGATATGGAACCCACCAAATACTTTGGAACTTGAAAGGGTATGGAAGTGTATTGCTAGGGTTTGGCTGAGTCGAATAAGCTTGATTGGAGTAGGGATCCTTAAATGAAAAAGAATTAGTGGAGGATGTAGGAACCCCACATGAGTGATCAGAGAAGGATGGGGTGTGATTTGTAGTCTGATCGATGTCCGAAACCCAATAAAAATGTGGAGGAGAATCATCTGCAACTGGTTCATTAAGAGGGGGATCAGAATAGAAATTAAGCCCAATTGCAAGTTAGGGTTGAGATCGGGTTTGAATAGATTCTGTATATGTAGAGGAGGTAGCATCAATATGAATTGTGTGTAAGGGCTCATCTAAAAAAGAATTAAAGGTGGGTTCATTTAGAGAGTCCTCATAGTAGCCATCAAACTCAAAGGTAAATGCCTGAAGAGTGTTTATAGGATGAAAGAAATTGGAGTCAAAAAAAGATTCAAACTCTGGGTTGTAGACACTCTTGGCAATTTCCATTTCTGATTCTTGAGTCTCAAAAAGAAACGATTCCATCTCACTAGAACCTAAATTTAAATCAATGATCTCGAGATTAGGGACCTCAGAGTCAGAGTCGAAGAATGGATCATGTGTACTAAGGTCGTAGATTGGCTCGTAGTTGTCAGGAAATAATGGTTCTCCGTAATCATAGTAAGATTCAAAATCATTGGAGAACTGGCGAGAATCAAGTTCTGGATTTGATTCAGGATCAGAGTTTCTACCATAAAATAAATCAAAAGATGTAGACTCAGCAACCTAACTTGGATTTAACCTAGTTTCGAATTTCAAGTCTAAAAAGTGTCCCTATTAGGATTGGGCTTGATTTCTTGGTTTTTAGGGAAGACACAATCAAAACTCCACTATTCCAACTCCTCGATTTCTGTATCGTAGATTGGTGTGACTTTCCAAAAATCAATCTGTATTTCTAAGGATGTTGAAGAGGTACATTCATCAAATAAAGGCCCAGAATCATAATCCAAATTCAAACTTTAATTTTCTTCATACGGGGCCTTGTAATTATCCCAAGAAGATTCAGATCTAGATTCTAGGCTAAGGATGTGGGTTGAATTACTAGAATCTAGGTCAGAATTGCCTTCGGGGGTCACCTTATCAGAGCAAGGGACAGGATTTACACCCTCGAGAGGTTCTGATTCAATCTCATTATTATAGGAGTCTAGGAATTCTATGCTTGGCAAACCAAGGTTTTAGTTTTCTAGGGCTGGCTCAAAATCATGTTCCCCTGTAATTGAGACCTCCCAACCTATTTCTAGATCAAGCATATCATATTCCATCTGGGTTGGGAATCCACAACAACCTTATGTCTCAAACCCGGGATTTGGGAAATCAGATAGATCTTTAGTATTATTCCAAGATGTTTCGCTGAATGTTTGGGGATTGTATGTGTATTTTTGATCGATTGTCTGCTTTAATAATTTTATCATCTCCCAATTTTCAAGATCATCTTGGTGTCTTTCCTAAAGTATAGGATTTGTCATGCATCTGAGGTATTCAAAGTTATGTAATGTTTCTAACTCAATGTATCCTGTCATGAGAACATCTCGGGTAGATCCAATTGTTACTTGTGTTATCATTACTTGGGCACAGTTTATTATGAAGGTTGTTATTGTCAATACATTAACCTGAATGTATTCAATTGGTTTTGAGGTTTTGTAATCAATCTCATAAAATCTAAGGGCATCCTCAACCATTCTATCCTTCATGGATCTTTGAAATTCAGGTTTCTTCAATGGTTTTCCTAAGTAGCCAGGCCACATTTTGGAATCAGATGGTGGAATCAAGATGTAGAATCAAAATTCAAGCTTAGATTGAAATTGATTAGATCTGAAAAAGATTCTCAAAAAAATCTGTGTGCTCTAAATAGAAGGGATGAGGAACTGGATGTGATATTGACCCAATCAAGGCACCCAAAGATTTTTGGATGACTATAGAGGTTCGGGGCGGATGATACCCCTGGATCAGAAATTCATCCACCTGAGAATTACCTAGGTAGCCAGGAAGGTAGGGTCCTGGAAAGACCCCTACACGGTAGAGTGCCCCCACGGGTTACAGGGTTCCCCCCATCCGACCTTCCTTGTCACTAAGGGTCCAGGTAGACCAAAATGGATAACTTTACCTCTTAAGACTACTAGTTTTAAGTCCTAATTTGTGCCTTTGTTTTTACTTGAATTAGCAGTTGATTTGACTTGTGACCTAATTTGAAGGTTGGTTGGCCTACAATGTAGACCAACATTACTTGACCTGCCCTAAAGATGGAAGAATGAACTCTAGGTCAAGATCTAGAAATCACCCTGATTTGACTCCCAGGTTATTGGTCCAAGGATTTTAGGGTTCAAGTGAGTTTAGAGCCTGATTTTAAGGTTTTTCTTGATTAGATCTTTTCAATCAAGGGATTGGGTAGTATACAAATCCGAGTGGGTTTGTTATCTTTTATGCCGGCAAATGTGAACTAGCACTCCAAAACCCTAAAAATTGAAACCCTAATTGGTTATATTTCCAAGTCCAATTAAAACAAATGTTTACTTTAGGCCTTTAAGCAAGAAATGTGTTTGCCCAATAGTGATTTAGAAATTAAGCATAGATTCTAAATAGGCACAGGAATTTTTTTGAGGTAGGGAATTCTTAAAATCGCTTCAAACTTCTCTTAGATTTGAAAAGAATTTTTGCAAATTAGGAAACTTGCTCTTTTAAATGATGATTACTATAACAAATAAGGCAGGTGATTCCTAATTTATTGTTTCCTTTTTTTCTTTTGTCTTCCCAAGATTAGGAGGTTGATTAGGGAAGAATAGAGAAGTTACCTGCCCTAGTGTGGTTGTTTTACGTGGAAGATCTCCTCGTGAAGTACCTCGCAAAATCACAAGAAAGAAAACAGGACAAGTTAGTGCAAAAATTTAATCAAATAAGGCATAGAATAGCGGTGAATTGCGCATTGCTCCCCAACAACGGTGCCAAAATGTTAATGCAACGAAATCGAGTTTAAAATAAACCATTGTAACATAGTCGAAATCGCTTTGAAAATAAATAGATTTTTATTACTCGAAAAGATTTTGAGATCGAACACAAGGAGCAAATGGAATTCACATACTAATCTCAACAATTAATGTAATTTGAACACAAAATATTACTTAATAAACTAATGTGAAATGTAGAGCATATGAGTATAAGAGGAGAAAAAAGAATTTTAGACAAAATAATGGTGATTTGAATCACCAATTATAAGTCCAATACATAGAATAATAACTCAAATTTACTAAAGGAGAGAGTATGAAATCAGATGTTTGATTTTGCAATCAGACGTCTTAAATGACGTTTGCTATAGTGCTCCTTTTGCTTTTCTTTGTCTATGTGCCTCTTCCTTCTTCTTTTCTGCGGCTGATCCTTCTCTTTTCTTCTTCTTTCTTTCTCTAATTCTTCCTTTCTTTTGTAGCTTCTTCTCTTTCTCAGCCACAACTTTCTTCCTTCTTCTTCTCTGGCCCTCCAGCTCTGGCCTTCACTTCTTCTTCTTCCTCTGCCATTAGCCCTGCGATCCTCCTCTTCTTCTTCTCTTCTTCCTTCTCTGGCTTTCCTCTTCTTAATCCGGCTAAGTGTCAGCTGAATGTCCCTGTAGCAAAACCCTCCCCCTACCTGTGCAACTCTCCTCTCTCTTTCTCTCCTAGGATCTGCTCTCCTTGAGCCACGGGTATTCAAGTTATCGGATCAGGCGTGTACACAGGTCCAAGCTTACCGGTGTGCGGTAGTGAGAGAGGAGTGCAGGTCGGGTTATTGGGTCGACCAGGTCTGCGGGTAAGTGTCGTGGACGAGGTCGGGTGACCAGGGGAGAGGGACCTCACCTCGTGAACTGAGGTGAACAACTGCTATCACTTATTCAATTTATGCTCCTCAGCATGCTTCACAGCCGATGATGTGGGTTATCTATGCCCCACTCATTCACGTGTTTGCAGTAGGGGGTATCCCTTCAATTGCCTCAACTCGCGAGGCTTTCGTCTTCAATTGAGGACCTGGACTTGTGCGCGAGACACTTCCGCGTGACCTGGGGCTTTATCCTTGGACTGAAGCACCTTGAGCGAGCTTCAAGCAAGCTCAAAGCTTGCTCGTTAATGGCGGCAAGGTCGAGTACCTAAAAATAGTGAAACGGCCTCTTGGCTACGTCAGAATGCTCAGGGAGGGTTATTGGAGCACGGCGAATGTGACGGTGGCAGTGGCAGTTTGCACGAGTGGCTGTGGTGGCTGGACGGATGCAATTATGGCCGGTGAGAGCAGGTTTATTCGGGAAGGTGTTAGGGTGGATGGAACGGTGAATAGGGAGATGGAAAATGAGTGGGGAGGTGTAGTGGAGGTTGTGAGCTTGTCGGCGAGGTGGATGGAGGTGCGTAGCAATGGGAACACCTCACTGGAGGAGTTGCCAGAGATGGAGGAGATGAAGGTGTTTAGTATCGTCGGTGGTCGGATTTGGGAAATAAAGTGAGAAGAAGAAAGTAGGAGAGATTGGGAATCTAAGAATCTACTCTAAGGATGAAAAGGTGAAGGGATCCCCACACCGGTGTGGTAGTCGGACATAGGGAAGACAAACCTCCATAGGAGAGATGGCGGTGAAGATGGGGAAAGGACGACGACAGCTGGTATTGCATGACAGGGAGGATGGTGAGGAAGATGAATCTACCACTGGTTTTGTGGTCGGACAACGATAGGAGATGGAGAGAGACCACCAGAGCTTGCGAAGATTTGCAACTGAAGAGGAGAGAGGAAGAGGGGGAGTTTTGATAGAATTTCAAGTTGAGGAGAATGGTCGAACCCTGGGGGTCCTTATAAAGGGGTTTAGGGGGTGGTTAGAGCTTGGGAAGCAAGCTTCCCAAGCTTGGAAGGTCATCGGATTTGGATAATTCTTGAGACCCAAATCTCTCATGCATTCGCATGAGAGATTGGGAAGGATTCGATGTACAAGGACGAGTTCATATTGGAGAGGATTTCTCAAAGAATCTCCATTCCAATTTTGGAAGAGATTCGCCAAACAATCAAGGAGAAATCTCCTGTCAAAGGTCTTCAGAGTAGGTTTCCTCTGCGATAATGGCGGAGAGACCTAATTGTGATGACGATGAAGTTAGGGGGCTGACTGCAAGGATTTTTGAAAGTTGGGGCATAACTGTAATTAGACAAGACCAATTTGAAAATTAGGTCAAGATAAGCTCATCTTGGGTCCAAATTTTTGTACAAACCAAATTTGGAACTAAGAAATCCAATGTTGAAGTTGGATTTTGGTTTTGACCATTTTTGACTAGGTAATTTATGCAAAAACCCAAATTAGGGCAAATATCTGTCTGAGACTCTATTTTGGGTCAAGATGAGTTCTGATGGTCAAATTGAATGTACTAAACCCTAGAGAATATTTTTCTATAAATTTGAGAGGGATTAGGTGAATTTTATTCTAACCAGAACCTTGGTTAATTAAGTGGGTCTATTTTTAGGGTTTCAAAAGTCATTTAATTCTAAAAACATATGCAAACCCTTTTTTGTCTGATCTAACCCACTTTTGACCTTTATTCAACCCTTGAGAAAACCCATGGTTGTACTACATTCATGATAAGCTAGTAAAATTGCCGTTTCAATCCTAGTTTCTTATTTTTCTCTCAGAATGGTTATATAGTGAGTTATGATTCTCCGGCAGTTTTGTAGGAGCATTTATTGACTCAATTGGGTCAAAATGAGCTAGTTATGGCTCATGATGGTATTCCCATCAACAAGTGCAAGACTAAATGCATTTATCAAGAGTTTAACTAATGGTTTATTTCTTTTTTTATTTCATCCAAAATTCAGAATCCAGATAACCATGAATATGCAATGTTGTAGCTTCTGCAAGGGATCCAAGTGAAGAGTCGATATACATTTAAATATTGTACTTGACCCTTAGTAAAATTCTATTGGGATAGGTAAACCCCTTCTTTCGAGGATACAAACTATTCTCTGATTTTAGTTGCGGCTTTTGGCTTAAGTCGAAGACGTCTAAGTTAACTGGATTTGTATTTGGTGGCTTACTCTCTTCTAGTGCTACATAGAGACTAGTATTTCAAAATCTAGATTTCTAGATTATTGAATAAATTAACTTAAAGAAAGACTGGAAAACTATGCTCTCTTTAATTTTTTGTACTTTTTCTTTTCTCTCTTTCTCTCTTTTTTTCCTTTTCTTTTTCTTTTTCTTTTTCTTCCTGATCTCACATCTCACTAGATTTGCAATTGTATTTGGTGGTCTTGCATGGCATTAAACTTTAATTAGGTTCTAATAACCCTACAACTAAGTTAGATTTCTCAACCCATATTCAGGTGGTCGGAAATACAGAAAAATAGGTTTAGGCTGTATTTGGTGGTTCATGGGGAAGGTTGGTGTTTTTGCCTCGAAATACTTTGACTTACATAACTCAAACTTCTTAACATAACACTTTTTTTTTTCAAGCAAATATCCCTTTTGTATGCTTTTTTTTATATATATCCACTGGCACAATGCCGTTACCAACATGACATAACGCAACAATGCAACATGACATACATACTTTTATTTATGAGGCATTATTTAGGATTTTTGGGGATGACCAAGAGGATCTTGTGTGGCTTATTTGGTGGAAGTGCCTATTCTCGGCACTGGGTAGGGAATGGATAGGATGATGTATTTCTGACCTTGACATCAGTACCCTCCTTCAGCCAAGGATTCCGTAGAGGACCGTCGTGAGCATCCACCTCAGTTCTAGTTTTATTAGAACCTGCTCTCTGTGTTTTTGCCTTATTTGGTGGCTCTTGTACGAAATTTCTCACAAAATTAGTATGCAAGAACTGAGAGAGAAAACTATGCCCATCTTCAAGTGTCATTATTTAATTATTCAAAATTATCGATTCCTTACACTAGCCTTAAAGCACCAATAGACTCTCTACTCTCATCTTACATATGTTTTGGTGGATCTACTAGAAGATGGTTCACCTGAATCCTTGATTGCTATCCAAGGGTTCAAGAGAAGAAGCAACACTTCTTCTCGATATACTAGTGATGTTTATCGATTTTCACAGTGGATCCATTACAAATTCTACATGCAGATGTGAGGTTATACAGGATTCTAAGCTTAGGATTCTGCTAAAGAATAAATCTTTAATAAAACCTCTTGATAAAATGATCTAATCCCCCACTTGTTGGCAGAAAATTCTCAGTTTTTATGGACTGCCCCCCCATGCCTAAGTGTTCGCATGTCCTTATGCATGAATAAAAGAAATTGGAATAAGGCAGGGTGTATGTGGATAGAGATCACCTAGAACTGCTTCTAAGTTGTCATTCATCTCATGCCATCATTGCAATGCTATACACAATATGCAAAATAATATGCGAAACAATATGTGAAAATGAAATATGCTATGTATATATGATATGTATATTTGTATACGTGCTTAGTTTAATGCCTCCAGCTGGGCAACTCATCAGTCACACGTCCTCAAGAAGATATATCATTTCATCAGTAGGAGGTGGTTCCTAGGTAAAGAATGGCTTGAGGTGCTGGCCATTAACCATAAAAACATACCCAGATTTTGGGTCTCTAATTTGGACTGCCCCATTAGGATACAGGTGGACCACTAGAAATAACCCAATCCACTTAGACTTGAGCTTTCCTGCAAAGAATTTGAGTCTGGAATCAAACAACCAAACCTGCTGATTAAGTGTGAACTCCTTCCTCCGGATGTGTCGATCATAGAAAGCCTTTGTCTTGTCTTTGTATATTTTTGCATTCTTGTATGCTTCCCATCTAATCTCCTCTAACTTACTGAGCTGGAGCTTCCTTTCATAACCTCTGGCCTCGAGGTTAAAATTACACTTCTGCACTACCCAAAAGGCATGATGCTTCAGCTCCACAGGAAGGTGACAAGCCTTTCCATACACCATGCGGTATGGTGACATTCAGAGCGAGGCCTTGTACGCTATCCAATATGCCCATAGTGCACCAATCAACTGATCGGACCAATCCTTCCTATCAGGTCTAACCATCTTTTGAACCATAAGCTTGATTTGACAGTTTGATACTTCAGCCTGCCCATTGGTCTGTGGGTGATACGGGGTAGCAATGCGGTGCTGCACCTCGTAATTTTGCAATAATGACCTGAAACGGGCATGGATGAAGTGACTCCCTCATCGCTTATCAGGGCACGGGGAACTCCGAATCTCGCAAAAATGAATTTTCGGACAAAGGATATAACAGTCTTATGATTGGCTCATCTTGCCAAGATAGCTTCTACCCACTTTGAGACATAATCTACTGCAAGGAGTATGTACTCAAAGCCATGCGAGTTTGAGAAGGGGCCCATAAAGTCGATGCCCCAGACGTCGAACACTTCTACGATGAGAATAGATTGGAGAGGCATCATGTCTCTCCGAGTCATAGAACTGACCTCTTGGCATCGCTTACAACACTTGCCAAACTCATGTGTATCTCTGAAAATGGTTGGCCAGAAAAATCCCAACTGCAAAATCTTTGTAGCAGTCTTTCAGCCTGAAAAATGACCCCCATAAGCATCGTTGTGGCAGAAGGATAGCACACTAGAGATTTCCAAATCAGGGATGCATCTCTGGATGATTTGATTAGCCCCAATGCGAAAGAGCAATGGGCCATCCCAAAAATAGAATTTAGCTTCTGATATAAATTTTAGCTTTTGATCCTTACATAATCCCACTGGTAGCCTACCGGAAAAGAGATAGTTTGCTATATCAGCATACCAAGGAAACTCAACAGAGTTAATAGATAGTAGAGACTCATCCAGAAAGTAGTATGAAATTGGCAGGGAGTACAGAATATAGTCTGGGTCTAGCCGAGACAAGTGATCCGCCACAACATTATGGGCTCCGGCTTTGTCGCGAATTTTGATATTAAACTCTTGTAAAAGAAGGATCCATCTAATAAGGTGGGGTTTGGCATCATTCTTTGCCAACAAATGCCAGAGGGAAGAATGGTCAATGTAGATGATAACTTTGGACCCGAGCAAATACGACCTGAATTTCTCCAACCCGAATACCACAACTAGCAATTCTTTCTCAGTGACTGTATAGTTATGTTGAGCCTTGTTTAACATTTTGCTAGCATAGTATATTACAAATGGTTGGCGCTCCCGACGTTGGCCAAGAACAACTTCAACGACGAAGTCAGAGGCATCACACATCATCTCGAAGTCGAGTGACCAGTTAGGAGGTTGGAGAATAGGTGCACTTGAAACAGTGCTTCGCAAGGTCTCAAAAGTGTTGAGACACAACAAGTCAAAATCAAAGGGAGTGTCGATTACCAGAAGATTCGTTATTGGACAAACAATTTTTGAGTAATCTTAAATGAATCTTTGATAAAATCCAACATGCCCTAAGAATGATCTGATTTGCCTGATCAAGCTAGGCGGAGGTAATCGTGAAATGATTTCAGACTTAGCTTGGTCGACCTCGAGTCCATTAAAGGAGATCTTATGACCTTTTTTTCCCATGAGAGTACTAGGTTAACCTCTATGCATCTCCTCAAGTTCTTTGTGAGGTTATCAAGACAAGATGAAAAATCATCTCCAAACATGGAGAAGTCATCCATGAACACTTCTACGTAGTCCCTGATCATGATTGAAAAGATGGCCATCATGCATCACTAGAAAGTAGCTGGTGCGTTGCAAAGGCCGAAGGGCATCCACTTAAAAGCGAATGTTCTGAAGGGAGATGTAAAAGTCATCTTGTCTTGATCTTCTGGGTTGATCGCTACTTGATTGTACCCAAAATATCCATCCAAAAACCAGAAGAAACTACGCCCAACCAGCCGTTCTAGAATTTGATCAATAAAGGGTAAAGGAAAATGATCCTTTTTGGTAGCTGAGTTTAGCTTCTTGTAAGCATTGCAGACCTGCCAAGAAGTCGTGTGCAGATCAGGATGGATTCGCCCAATTCATTTTTTATCATGATGAGTCCCGCCTTTTTGGGCACAATCTGATTGGGACTCACCCACTAGCTGTCGGAAATAAGATAGATAATGCTCGCGTCTAGTCATTTAATGATCTCCTTCTTGACAACCTCCAACATATTTGGATTTAGGCATCTCTGAGTTTGTCTCGATGGTCTCACCCCTTCATCAATTTAGATATGGTGAGTGCAATATGAGGGGCGAATCCCATGGAGATCAGTAATGCCCCACCCGATAGTAGCCCTATATGCTTGTAGAACGGAGATCAATTGGTGTTCCTAGTCTTAAGTCAAGTGAGCATTAATAATCATGGGATACATCTTCCTTTCTCCCAAAAACACGTACTTGAGTGAATCAAGTAAGGGTTGTAACTCTAGTAGAGTAGGGTGGGGAGAGGGTTTATGCATGGGAGGAGAGGAAGCAACAGCAGAAATCTGTTGATCCAGACCAATGGAGAATCCATCCGCAGTGGTCACGTAATCCTACCTTAAGATATCAGTGATAGATAGCACAGGATACTCAGGATCAGGGGTGTTGGAAGCAGCTGAACACCCATGACAACCAGATCAATGGGATGAAATGTGTCTGCCATTAGTCTCAGTCCTATGCGGATCACTATCTAAGACCCTTGATAGTGAAGATGAATGTGCCATTGGGTCACTACAGAGGAGACCAATGTTCCCACAGAAAGCTGAATCTTCATCTTGACTATCCTCCTTAATTAAATCACAATCGAAGTTCTTTTATGCCCTGAAAATATCCAGTCTAAGCTTTTCATTCCCTAGGGCAAGCTCCATGCATCCTGATGCACAGTTGATGTTTGCATCGGCGATTGCCAAAAATGGGTGACCTAGAATAATCGATGCATCACGGAGATTAGGAGGAACCTCCATATCAAGAACAAAAAAGTCCACTTGAAAGTAGAATCCTTGGACTTTTACGATCACATTTTCAACCACCCCCCTTGGCATTTTCACCGATCGGTCAGCCAACTGTTTGGTAACCGAGGTGGGCTTTAACTCCCCAAATCGAAATCGAGCAAATACTGCAGTGGGAGTTAAGTTGATGGATGACCCCAAGTCAAGAAGGGCCCTATCAGAAGGGGAATCCTGAAAAAAGCACGAAATCAATGGTGTGCCTGGGTCCTCTTTGGGTGGTAAGTCGGCTAAGATAATAGTGCTGGCTTCCTCAGATAATACCTCCTATCGTCTGATTCTCTACTGTCACTTCAGAGTACAGTAGTCCTTGATGAACCCAGCAACAGTAGGGATGTGATCTATTTCTTCGAGGAGAGGGACCTGAATGTGAACTTCCTTGAACATAGATTTCAAGTCCTCGAAATTTCACGTGTCCTTTTTGCATGCTGAATCTCACGTTAGAGCTACTGGAAAAGGGACGAGAATTTCAGGGTCTAGGGGCTTCTTTCCTTTATCTAATGAAGATGGCTTGTGAGAGGAAGAGGGTTGTGAGCTATCTTGCGGCAGAGAACAGGAAAAATCATTACCCGCTTGCCTAGGTAGCGAGTCCTGTGTAGTCTTTCCACTCCTTAAGGTGACACCTTTTGCATCGACGTGCTGTCCATGAAGGGGCAGAGGAGCGAGTTGGTCTAGATACACAGGGTTTGGCAATAGAGGTGGCCAACCGTGCCCATAACCAGGTGGTGCGGGAGGTGCTTGCAGAATAGCATGTGCTACCCCTGTGGTGCTTGGAATCTAGGCGGGGCACTCTAATTTTGCACATATCTCGAATTTGGGACAGGTTGGGAAGGAAAAGCTCCCTGTGACCTATGCTCCTACATCATCTAGTTTTGCGTATTTTGTATGCTCTATATTTGGTCATCCATTGCCTTCATTATTTCTAGGTGGTCATGAGTAGATTTCCGAATTGATGCCTGCAATTCCCCCTTTAGAGACTCCAAAGGGTCGACCCGCTTTGGAGGATAGTTGGCAGCTTGGTGCAACAGCTGATAAATAGAACGAGTTTGTTGCTGCTGGGACGAGAATGGCTACTGCATAGGATACGTGTTCTGCACATTCCCGTATTGTCTGGTCTGGTAGTGTGGAGCTTGATTCAATCTCTGTGGGTTACCTAACAAGGAGAAATTGGGATGCTGGGTCCAACCAGGGTTATACATTTCAGAATATGGGTTGTCATGCCTGTAACCCTGAAGAGCATTGACATCTTCATAGGACGAAGTTGTCTCATATGCAAATTCATCAAAAGAATACGCACTTGCATCATCATGTGGTGTGTAACCCTAATTGTACGGTGCCAGATCCATATTGTTCATGGGTTCCTGGTACGCAGGAACCCGCAGAGATGGAGAGAAAACATCCCGAGTGAATAGATATGTACGAGCAGAGGGGGCTCGAGATGCTTGAGAGGAGTAAGATGGACCAGTGTTGCCAGAAGATCCAGATCTCACTCGCATTAATTCATCGAGCTTCTTATCGAGTAGATCCACTTTGTCCAGCTTTTGGTGATAATGTCCATGTCAAATTGGGCAGACTTAGCTTGAGCTTCATGGACACTGACTTGTTGCTATCCAAGTCACTGGAACTGGTTCATTGAGGCGACATTCATCAAGTTCTATGCTAAGGACTCGAATAGTGCAAATGCGTTGTTCTTGTCCTTCGTGAGGAAATTCCCACTGCTAGATGCATTGGCTAGGTAACGATGTGTGTCATCTAGCCCATGGTAAAATGCTTGAGCAAGGTGCCATTTGGGTACACCATGGTTGTAATTCCCTGGTTGGAGGGGGTGAGATATGCGTGACGTAATAAAAAGAAATTACGGAATTAAAATAGACAATCTCACAAAATGAACAATCACACAATGGGCACAAGTATTTTTAGGTGGAAACCTAAATTGGGTGAAAACCACCACCTAACCCTATTGAGTTAGGATTTCCCGATTGACCTAGTCGATCAAATCTACTAAACTAGTCACTTAAATGAGGGTGACTGAACCTCAATTACAACCACACTACTTAGACCAACAGTACTGTACCTCAACACCCCTTCTCTTCACAAGAAGGAATTTGTCTCACGAAGGAGACGGGAATTCGCAAAGTGAATACCCAACCAAAGATAATATAAAGTACAACAATCCTATACAGCCTCAAATATTTAGTCCTAGCTTCTACAGGAGTTAGGAAACTTCCCTTTGGTGGAACTGCGTCGAAGTGATGATGCGAGTGCTTGAACCACGCGGCAGTGCTTTGTCACTCTCGTAATCACAGAGGGAGAGCGGGTGCACAAAGGGATGAAGCTCTCTAGATATGAAATAGATGCTTGGAGAGTTAGAGCTTCAACTACTTCTCTTGGACACAAAAGATGTAGAAAGTGATTTGCTTAGTGTGTCTTGGTGTATATTACAAGCCAAGGGGTCCTCCTCTATTTATAGAGGCCCTAGGAAGGTTTTGGAAGGCCTTGGAAGGCTTCCATAGTCGTTGGGTGCAAAGCCAAAGAGAATCAGGCCGTAGTCAGAATTAATCATGATTCTAACAAGGTCATCAGACGTCTGGTCCTGGCATCAGACGTATGGAAAACCCGTTTAAGACCTCTGGGAACAAAGTGAGACGTCTGATTTTAGGTGGGTTTCCTTCCTGACATGAATTAGACCGAAATAGGGTGCTAATGTAAGTTCATCAGACAACACACAGCATGTCTGGCACAAGGTCTAGACGTCTGGAAACCTATTTGATCTCTAGAAATGGATTCCCAATGAGTCTAACGGCTATAAAATCTCTGAAGGAAGATTTTGGGTCAGTCGAGGCAAAACGGTCATGTATCAGACATCGGGGTCCTCTACGGACGTCTGACACGAGGCTAACGGTCATTTCCTCAACATTTGCTAAGGAAGCCAATGGTCCACTAATTGGACATCTGGCAAAGGCATCAGGCGTCTCCTAAGACTCTGGACTAAGGTCTGGACGTCTAATTTCATCAGACAAAACTAACTAAGTCCAGCCTAAATAATCAAATGTCTGAGTCAACAGTCAGACGTCTTAAAAGTTTTTATCAGGCGTCTGAAATTCAAATTAGACATCTGAAAAGGCTGTCTGATCCCTATTTTGGTTTTCTAAGTTCTCTATAGAAAACCTAAGTATCCTAGGGTAGTGTAGGTGTTCCTAGGACTACTTTAAGGATCCTTTGAGGCAATTTAACAGATATTCTAAGAAATAAAAAAGAGTAAGAATATAATGATGAAAGTACATAGAAAAGGATAAACAGAATTCTATCCTATTCTTCTTGTCCTTCCATCTTCAAGCTTTCGCTCCTCGCGAAGCTCCTCTAATTTGCCATGGATGCAAGATAGAACTCCGTCTAAACACCTGTCTCCATTTGCAATTTGACCTGAAAACTAGGACTCAAAAGCAAATGTTAAAAGACACGTGTTTTGTTATCATCAAAATAAATGATCGTGGTGCTCTAGCACCAACCATGGTGTGGGCACTTCCTGAGAAGAACGTGAAATCTATCCCAGGCGTCATGCAGCTTCTCTCCAGGGCCCTAGGCAAAGGTTGCGATCGTGTGCCTCTTAGCATTTGTTCAACCAATCAGGAAGAACTTTTGAAGGAATTCATGACGTAATTCCTCCCAGGCTCCAATTGGCCTCCCGATAGTCTTGAACCAATAAGCAGCTTTATCCTTGAGAGAAAAAGGAAAAGCTTCATGACAACAATTCCAATATCTACATTCCTGGGTCAAACTAACTCTACAATCCGACTGAGATCTTCGATGTGCTGGAAGGGATCCTTATTCAAGTTTCCATGGAAATGAGTCTCAATCAGATTTATGATATTCGGCTTCAACTCGAATGCTTCTCCACCTGCAGGAATCTAGACTTGAGATGCTATAATGGTTGCCACCGGATCGTAGAAGTCCCGCAGTTGTTCTCCGCGTGGTGGATGCTACATCCTATCAAGTGTTGTGAGAATCCTGTCAATGCTCTGCTCATATTTCTATTCTGTTTCCTCGACTCTGGCTTCCAGACAAGCCATTGGGTCCTGACGAACTCGAGGTTCAGAATTAGCCATCTCAGCTAATCATGTGGAAGAAGGTTGAGAAGAGAGGTTAGGCGAGAATCGCCTTTGCTGCCTTGGGTTTGGCTCCCAAGGTTCGACAAATTTAGGTCCTAACAGCCTTCTTCCTTGCATACACCAACTCATAGGTTAAGGCCTTGTTAATCATAGTGGTCCTTTAGATTAGATGACTGGATTTTTCGTTTAAGTTTGTCTTATTAAAAAAATTCAGTGAGAGACCGACTGCAAGGAGTTCCCGCCTCTTAGGCTAACCTGGTCAGTCTAGTTACGAAGGGACTACGAGGAAGGTTCCTCCTTTGGCTTTTGCCTCCAGTTCCATTACCCTGCAGCTGTGGTCGTTTGACGCTACCCCACAGGCTTAGACACTAGGTTTTGTAGGAGTGGTTGGAACTACTCAGTAGTTTCAAGCCAAATGCAGATTATTTGATATATTTTCAAGAATTTTTAACCTGTTTTTTCAATTTAGTAGATGGTGGCCGGTCCACAAGGTGACACACCTCACCGACTAACTCTTGGGCTCGTCGGAGTCCAAGTTAGTCTAAGTGGTCCTATTGGCTCATGCACTTCTAAGTTTTTTTTCAAATTGAAGACCACAATTCAAATGTATACTCTCAAGTAAGATTGAATCCAAATGATTTGAAACTCGACAAGAAGATTCCTTTTTCAATAAGATTTTCAGAGAGTATTTTTCCAAAATTTTTACTATTTCTAAGAATTAGTTATAAATTTTTAACAAACTAGAGGTGAAATTCAGGATTTTGACCCTGTGTTGGTTTTTCTATTGGAAAAAATAACAAATATGCTCCAATAATTTTGTAAAAATATGATATTGAAAGCTAATTTGTTTATCTTTCAAACCCCACAAATCATGAGTAAATCTGATTTGTATGTTGGTCAAAATTGATTTCTAAAGTTCATAAAAGTTCTATTTTCAAGCAATCTAGCCAGTATGTACTCCACAAATTTTTAAAAATTCCACAGAAAGAATTTATTTGTGGAAAAGATGGCATTGGAAGGATAATTTTATGATCTAGTTCCAATCCAAATTTCATGATATTTGGAGCATTAGAAATATGGCTATTGAATTTTAAAGATGACACTTAACTTCTGGTCGAGTTTCTAATAAGAATGTGTGCACCTGATTTTCGCAACACCCGCTTTGCCTCGTTCGCTGGTTCGTGTCATTGTACCTGCACAAGAAAATACTATATTAGAGATGAAATCAAAATTCGCCGTGCCTCCCTGGCAACAACAACAATTTTTTCAGGGCGTAGATTGCGTAGAAGATTAACGCGTTCTAGTATAGTGCGAAGTACGTCTCAATCAAATAAATTAACGAAACTGATGAGTCTCAGTCGATCACAAGGAGGCAGGAAGAACTTTTGATTTCATGCACTTGTTCCCAATATAATTACTAAATAGTATAGACACAATATCGTAGTATATATATCAATCAAAGAATTTGAACATGAATTGCATACATCTAACTAAACAAATTCTAACATACACGTAAACTACTTATGTAGCAGAACAAGGGCACCACAGGTGGTTCATGGTGACCTTCTGGAGAGGTTGGGAAGAGCAGCAACGATCCGTCAAGGTGGCCCAACAAACGCTTTAGATGGAGATGCAGAAATGGAGGTAGAAAAGATGGGAAGAAGAAGAGAGAGGAGTTGTAGAAGGAGGAAGAAGAAGAAAACTAATGAATGCCTTCAAAGGGGACCCTTAGGCCTCTTTTTATAGCTTTTGTGAAAGGCATTTAAGGTATTTGAGTCCTTAATTCCGTGCAAAGGCTTCAGATTAATCAAATCCGTTGATCGGGAGATCAACGGTCCTGATTAAGCCTTCTAAATCCTTCTTCCATCCACGGTTTGATCTGGTGCTGACACGTGGCATGCTGTGTGCCCTTGGATCCACATCCAATGGCCTTCACTCGCTTGCCACTCACCCGCACACCCATACTCTCATCTCATAGCACTTAAATGCACCTCAAATCCTACCATCTCAGCCGTACAATCGAAAAGTCGTCCACTGCGCCCGGCCGACTCCTAAGGTACATGTCATCACACGTGTCTTCATCCAATGCTCCCGCCTGCCACGCATTCGCCGCTCCACCGCCCGATGAAAATCCGATGATCAATTGCGCCCGCGCTCGCCTTTTCTCTTAATTTCATGCTAGGCGATCCTTGAACCCACGTTGGTTACTAAAGTGCAAAGGTGCTAACCAACGCGTTGCAGGTGACTTTGCATCATGTTTCGAAATCTTGTGTAGCTGCCCTCAGCCGTTGGATGGAAATCCAATGGTCAAGATCTTTCCCTTACGTGATGAGGCGGCTGGAGGCAGCGACGTGGATGCATCCCACAGGTCTCCTTCCTAGATTGGGGAGTAGTGAGGGGCAGTTGCGATGGCACCACGTGGCACCTTCATGGTCTTCCATCTTCTTCTCCTTGTATCTGATGATGTAGGCCTCCGATTGAGTTGATTTTTGCATCGTTGGACTGTGAACATTGATTCGGATCCATCCATGCGGTTGGATTTGTCATCTGAGGTCCAAATATTCTTCAATTTGCCCCTTGGCTCCTGCTTATTCTGTGGACTCCCTAGGGTGCTACGGAAGTCTGATTGATGTGCCCTTGGAAGCGTTGGGCTCCCGTTGTCATTCCAAATAGATCCATAAGGTTGGATCGATCATCTGCAACCTTGGATTACCTACAATTATTAATACCTCTCAAATAGCACATTATTATGTATAAAACATATAAATCATCTAAGATGCAAAGTACGATGTGTATGCATGCAGAATTCCCATGTTAAGCTAGGTTCTACCTTAATTCAGGCAAACTAGGGCCTATGATTACTGCGCAATCATTGAGCTACCCTGAGCTGCCATCCAACTAAGATGAGCTAAATGGAGCTTAAGAGAGCTAGCCCTAACCCAAGTGAGCTGGTATCCAACTTTGATGAGCTGGATTTAGCTGAGGTTCAATTGAATTTAGCTTCATCTTCACCTATTACCTTCTTCAATGCTAAGGTTTTAGGGATCTGATTATCTGTTCATTCCTAACACTCAAATAAACATGTCAAAAATACACAAAATCATGTAGTGCATGCCTAACCTATTTGATGCCTAAATGCAGCCCAGAAACTCATTTGCGGAGCTCAAATCCTAAGAGTTAGGTTTTTTTTAGGGTGTAAGAATGATGATAAACTAGATTTTATCACACCCTTATGCTTATCTTTTGCTAGTCTCTTAGCAAAACTAATTTTTACAAAATCAATTTTTAGGGAAAACTAATTTTTTTACTTTTGAGGAGGAGATTACGGGACCTTGGTTCGTTAAAACACAAGAGGCATGGGATTTGTTAAAGATAAACATCAGGATTCATTTTTCGGATCCAAAAATTAGATGAATCAGGATCAATGTATCCCCCAAAAATTTACAAATTAACTCATTGTTAATTCAAATGACTCAAAACCATTTTGTAGTTAGGATTTCTTCGACTCTTGAGTCCTATTTGTAACTTGGAACATTCTTGAAAACTTTGTGTTTGTGCTTGTGAATGCCAACATTTAAAAGGTCATGTTTTTGTTTAAAACTTTTTTTTTGTCTCCCCCATGCTTATTCTTAGCTTAATCCTAAAACAGATGTGTCAAGATCATCACTCCTGTTGCCAATCCTTGAGGGGGCTCTAATGCCAGCACTTCGAGATAGTACTGTCCAAGACACCACCTAGGAACTCACAACCCCAAAACACAATGCAGTGTAAAGGGGCATTCCAAGCAAACTCAAGCTCTTGCTCCAACGCTATAGATAGAGCACCGTCGAAGACATTTGAGCTACAAAATGTGCCTTAATGCTCCATCTAAAGATATGAAATATAGATATAGAGTAATGCCGAGGTAGTAACATGCTGACATCACATCCTCAAAGGAGGCATTTTCTTCCTTTTCGACTATGGGAACTCAAACCAATGATCTGCTTCAGATTTCACTAAGGCCAAATAAGGGGTTTTTCTAATTTCTAGTTGTTTTTTAGGTGTTGGCTTGTGTGTGAAATTTGACACAAGAATTTTGCAAGAGATGCAGGTTTTTAGATTGGAAACTAAGCCAGGTAATTTCCAAGTCACAAAAGGAGATCAAGTACCCTAAACCATCATGAGTTAAAGTAGAATTTAGAGGAGGATACTTGATCTAGTCTAAAACTAGACCTAGAGATTCTAACAATCAAATTTGTATCCTTATCCCTAGTTTGTTGAAGATTAAATCCCATTGTGCCTTAAAATGAATCTTTCAACCTTGGTCTTGATTTCAAAATTTCCTCAAGAAGTTTTCAACATTTTTATTTTTTTGGGTATGCATGTAGAAAATGAAACAATAAAATTGAATGTTTCTGGGTTTTGAAAATCCTGATTTGATCGTCAAAATTTAAAACACCCTCGCATGCTTAAGATATGGCATGTCCTCATGCAATAGGAAGGGAAAAGAGATTATCATAGTGAGGATAGTTTGAATCAGGATAGGCAAAACCTATGAAAGAAAGAAAAAATGTAAAGTAGGAAAATGATGGGTTACCTCCCATCCAGTGCTATCTTTTACGCCATTCAGCCAAGCGTGAATTGCATCAATGATCATTAGAGGGGAAGTTGGTTAAATCAAGAATGTCGAATGGGAGATTCGGGGTATTATCTAGTTAGGGCTTTAAACGTTGGCCGTTGACTTGAAAAGTAGTATTTGTTTTAGGATTGAAAAGATCAATAGCACCATATGGTTAAGTTTTAAGGACAATAATGGATCGGTCCATTTGGATTTTAATTTTTTGGGAAAAATTCGTAATCTGGAGTTGAAGAGCCAAACGTGATGATTTACATCAAAATTTTTCGAACAATGTATCTATCATGAAACTTCTTTGTTCTGTCTTTATAAATCCACGCATTTTCATAAGAGAAATTACGCAATTCTTCCAATTCGGTTAATTGCAATTTCCTATGTGTATCGGCTTCAGAAAAATCCATGTTTAATTGTTTGATTGCCCAAAAAGCCCTAGGTTCAAGTTCTACCAGGAGATGGCATACCTTTCCAAAAATCATATAGAAAGGCGACATGCCCAGTGGAGTTTGAAAAGCCATATGGTAGGCCCATAAAGCATCGTCTAATTTATTGGACCAGTCTTTACGATCAGGACTAATCATCTTTTGTAAAATATTTTTTATCTCTCGGTTAGAAACTTCTGCTTGGCCATTCGTTTGGGGGTGGTAGGGAGTAGAAATTTTATGATTAACCCCATATTTGGATAAAAGGTAACGTAATTGAGAGTGAATGAAATGTGATCCTCCATCACTGATGATGGCCTTTGGAATGTCGAATCTCAAGAAAATGTTTTTCTTGATAAACTCGACTACATCCTTGTGATCATTGGTGTGGGTGGGTATGTGTTCAACCATTTTCATACATAGTTGACTGCGACTAGTATATATAAATACCCACAAGAGTTGATGAACAGTCCCATGAAGTCAATGCCCCATACATCAAAAATTTCAACTTCTAATATCGGATTTAGGGTCATGATATCTCATAGCGAAATACGCGTGATTTGTAAAAGTAGGTTTCTAATGTCATTGCAACATGCGAATCTGCTTTCGCTTTTAAATTTATATCCTAGATAGGGGAAGTATCTAAGGTCATCCAAGAAGGCCAAATGTTTGCAAAATTAATCCTCTTGCTTACAAATGGATCTCAACTTTCTTTTTGGTATTTTAAATATGTAATTTTTTTTTGTTTTGAAAAGACGAGGGCAAAATGCGAATTGTAACGGAAAGTACTAACACCTACAATTGCTTAACTAAAACTTAAAAGATAGAAATATCTTCTTCCTAAGCTCACTCTAGGCAAGTGGAGGCCTAGAGTAATTAGGAAGAAGAGGTGAAACAATTGCTAGAACCAAAAGCAACAATTGCAATAAAAAGCTAAAAGAAGGCAATTTAATTAACTAGAATTAGTGTTCTTTTCAAGGACAAGTAGATGAATGCTTCTACTAGAACTAAACAAATTTAAAAGCAATAAAAGAAACACTAATCCTCTTGCAAAATTTGGTGAAGAAGGGAGTCTTCTTGCTCCAAGCCTAACTGCTCCTTAGCTTGAAAAGAGGGCCTCCTTCTTCTCCTTCCTTGAGAGCTCCTCCAAGGTGGAAGCTACCACCTTCAATGCTCTCTCCAAGGGGTGGGCATGTACCACCCTCAAAAGCTCCTCCAAGGTGGCGTGGACCACCTTCAAAATCTCCTCCAAAGATCTTCCTTGCCTGGCTTCTCCTTTGGCTGGCGTGACTCAAGAGAGAAGGAAAGAGGGGAAGGCACCAAGGGAACAGAATATCCCCTTAATCTTCTTCTTCTTCTTATCTCTTGGCCGTGGGATTCTAGGTGGAATATGAGAGTGAATTTTCTAGCCAAGGATGCCTTGAATGGTGGTGGGTAGTGGTCTTTTTATAGGGTAGGATGGGGGGTTAAGGTGCCCCTTGAAATGGAGGGCTAGGATGGAAGGATGGAGGTGGTTGGTGATCCTATGGCCAAGGGTATTTGGCACCAACCCAAGGGGTGTTAAAGGGGGTGGTTATGGTGGTGTTGGTGGCTTTTGGTGGTGGAGAGACACCACCATTTTGGCACCAACCTAGGGTCTTCTAGAAGGGGGGTTAGGTGGATGGTGGAGATGGATTTAAGGAGAGGTGTATGGTGGAGATGAAGGGGGTTTTTGGAGGGAAAAGTGGTGCCATCAAGGGGGTGGTTAGGGTGGTTTTGTCACCACTTTTAGGTGTCTTTTGGAGGTGGTGGATAGGCTCGGTTGGCGCCAAGTAGGTGGAGCTTAGGTGGAGCTAGTAGGTGGAGTTGTTAGGTAGGGTTTTTGGGTGGTACAAACCAAGGAAGTTGGAGCATAGCTAAGCTAAGCTAGCTTAGCTGAAGGAGGAGTAGAGAAAGAGGTGTTGGAGCTAGAGTTTGGAGGGAGGAGCTGAGGATGGGAAGTCTGGAGCTGAAACAGGAGCTGGTTGCTGCTGAAGAGGCTGGCATGGGGCTACTCTAGCTGGCTTAGCTTGCTAGTTCTTTGCTAGTTGCTAAGCCAAGCTAAAGTGAGCTAGATTCTACCATAATGAGCTGAGGTGAGCTAGGTCTGGTGCTCCCAGGGAGGATCAAGCTGGTTGAGGCAGTTAAGGTAGGTTAGCTCAACTGAGTTGAGCTAAGCTGAATCCCCGGTAGCTGGACTTGAGCTTCCTGAGCTGAGATGAGTTCTTCTTCATCTGGCTGGAGTTGAGTGGAGCTGGATGTAGCTAGGTCTGAGCTGGGGTGAACTCCTGTCAACTCAACTGAGCTAGCTAGAGCTCCCTGTGGATTAGTGGGAGCTGAGATGAGCTAGACTCAGCTAAGTTGAGCTGGATCCGAGCTGACTTAAGCTAGAGTGAGCTAAGATGAACTCTCTTGAGCTACCATTCAGCTGAGAATAGCTGAATGGAGCTGGGATGAGCTAACCCTAGTTCAAGTGAGCTAGGTTCTAGCTGTGGTGAGCTGGATCAAGCTGGGTTCTAGCTAGTCTAAGCTTCTCCTTCACCATTTTCCTTCTTGAGTGCTAGGGTTTTAGGGATTTGCATATCTGTTCATCCCTAACACTCACAAAAACATATAAAAAAGACAATAAAAAATGCAATGCATGCCTAACCTAATTTATGCCTAAATGCATCCCAAAAAACCCGTTTGCGGAGTAAAATCCTAAGAGCTAGGTTTGTTTTAATGCATAAGAATGATGATAAACTGGCGTTTATCAATATCCTTCCGAGTCTTGTTGCCGATGCTCTAGCAGTGCACACAGTACCAAGCAAAACACTGAGCTTCTTTGTGCAAGTTGGGCCAAAGGAATCTAGAGGTGAGGACCTTAGCTGCAATTTTCTTGCCCAAGAAATGGCCGCCACAAGCCATTGAGTGACAATGTGTTATAATATCATGAATTTCTGAGTCGAGGACACACCGTCGAATGACCTGATCAGCACAGATGCAGAAATGGTCGGGCTCCTCCCAAAAATAATATTTGATGTCAGCAAATAACTTATCCCTTTTGGTTTTTGGCAGATCAGAGGGGATTCATTCTATTGCTATATAGTTTGCAATAGGTGCTAACCAAGGGAGGGTATTGGTAGCTAAGATGGTCTCATCATGGAACACATCAGGAGTGGTCAACATATCATTCATCATGAGATGAGAGAGATGATCGGCCACTACATTTTGCGACCCCGCCTTATCCTTGATTTCTAGGTAAAATTCCTGGAGCTGCAAGATCCAATGGATAAGGCAGGGTTTTGCTACTTTTGTTTAGCAGATACTTAAGTGCTGAGTGGTCGATATATACAGTGACATGTGACCCTAATAAATATGAGCAAAATTTTTCTAGGACAAAGACAATGGCAAGAAGTTCTTTTTCAATAACTGTGTAATTCCGTTGTGCATCATCAAGGGTTTTACTAGCATAGTAGATCACAATGGGCTTGTCAATTCTTTGCCCTATAACGGCCCCCACAACAAAATCAGAGGCATCTGTCATTAACTCAAAGGGACAATTCTAGTTAGGTCCCTGTAAAATTGGTGCCCCTGTGACATCCTTCTTCAACTTATTGAAACTCTCCAAGCATTGGTCATTAAAGTCTAAAGGTTGGTCTTTAGTAAGTAATTGACTTAAGGGCTTGGAGATTTGGGAAAAATTTTTAATGAAACGGTGGTAGAAACCCATGTGCCATAAAAAAGACTGGATCTATTTTATAGTAGTGGGCGGTGGGAGCTTAGACAGAGCATCAATTTTAGCTTTATCTACTGCAATTCCCATTTTGGAGATGACATGGCCTAGGATGATGCCTTCTTAGACCATCAAATGACTTTTTTCCCAAATGAGGACCAAGTTAACTTTTATGCATTTTTGGGGAGTCCTTTCAAGATTTCTGAGACAAAGATAGAAGGAGTCTCCAAATACATAGAAGTAAACCATAAAGACTTCAAGACATGTCACCTACAAGGTTTGAAAAAATTGCAAGCATACACCTTTGAAAGGTCACTGGTGTGTTGCAAAGATCGAAGGGCATCCTTCGAAAAGCAAAGATTCCGAAGGGGCAAGTGAATGTAGATTTTTCTTGATCCTTAGGATGGACCGCAACTTGATTATAGCTGAAATAACCATCTAGAAAACAATAGTAATCACATCCAGCTAATCACTCCAAAATTTGATGAATAAATGGGAGCATAAAATGGTCCTTCTTGGTAGCAGTGTTTATTTTGCAGTAATCAATGCACACACACCAAGAAGAAGTGATCCTAGTGGCTATATTTTCCCCATGTTCATTAGTGACAACTGTTAGTCCATGTAACGACCCGGTTCCCGAGTCCCTACGAGACACGAGAACCGGACCGACTCGACTAATCCCAAGACCCAGTCGTCCAACGAGGAAGTAACCAAAAGACAGTAAAATAAACCACATTCAGCATGAATATAACTAACAGTAAGAAAGTACAGCAGTAAGGAAAGAAACTACTACAGTAGGCACCACCACAACAGTAAAACAACATTTATCATATAACAAAAACTGCAGGTAAAGAAGGTACAGCGGAAACAAAACTACTCACTAGAACAGAAACAAAAAGAAGGTACAAAGCTGTGGTAACTCTACTGGACCCTACTCGGCCCAGCGTCCTCTGCAGCCGCCGACCCTGGCTGCTCAACACCTGGTCCTGAAAAAGGTAACGAGTGTAACACGTCAGCAAAATGCTGAGTAGAGTGGCAAACTAACTAAAGGCAACAGTAGAGTGTACAGTAGCTGTTATGTTCTATTACTTCCTTTATTTACATCTTTCAATTTTTCTCACTATTTCATTTACTTCTCAGATCCTTTACTTGATCTCGGATGTCCTCGTGGGACGATCTTGATTGCAGTCTTTTCCAAAAGTAGAAGTAGCACGTGGTGCTCTCCTGGCCGGGAGAGTCCCCCGTGGTGATCCTACCCTCAGTCAACCACCCCAAGGTCACTGACAGACGTAACGGTGACTACGGCACGCGCGATAAACGCACAGGTAGCTAGCCCGTACTGGCACGCGGTCAGTCGTTTCCGTTAACGGGTGCGCCCAAAGCACAGCACGGAACCAGGGCAGAGCCCTCTCAGTAACAGGGGTCCAACCCCTCCACAGTAACCAAACCGGGGCCTTGCCCCTCCACAGTCCGCGCACCCTCGCCTGACTACCCTGGTTTGCCCTAGTGGGCCTAACAAGTCGGTGAAGGAGGCTAGCAGAACCCCGGGGCCCGTGGGGTAGCTAGTACTCTCCTAACACTACTAGCTCTCCTCGGTACTACGTACACGAGGGCCAACAAGTCGGTACAGAGCGGCCAAGCCTAACCCCGGGTCCCTGGGGCGGCTGGCCCCACTCTGCACTAAAACAGGTACAGGTACTTCCCTTGGTACTGCGTACCCAAGAGACAGTACAACTACATCTCAGTTCCATTCCTTTTTCTTTCCAGGAGTCCCACTCCTAATTTCCCGTAGGGTTCCAGCTCTTTATTTCAGAACATCATATGTTTCACTTTCCAGATTCACGTTCTCAATTTCCATGATCTCAAACATGTTTCTTTGTTCATAACAGGCAACTGTTAATTAAATTCACAGGCAGCTTATATATATTCCTTTCCATTTTTCCAAGACTGCAGTAATATACATTCCACTAGTTTTTCCATCCTAGGATTCATGCCATATCCTAGGATCTATCATACAATCTAGTTTTCCGGCCCTAGGATTCATGCAACACCTAGGAGCTATCATTCCATATATTTCTCATTCCTAGGATTCATACAATGCCCTAGGTTCTAGTTATGGTTCCATACTTTAACAGATTTTATTAATACTTAAAACCACTCTACCAGGTACAACGGGAGTAATGGGGGCGTGGTCGGGAATCCCGCGCGCCTCCGCGACTCTCAAGACTGCAACCGAACGAGGTCCTATCACAAGGATCAACATAAGGAGTGTCTCAAAACAGTGTATAGCTACTGTAGGCGGGTAGAGGAATAAATTCTGAAACGAACGCAACTCGAATCGCGGAAAACGGAGCCCAAACGGGCCCTAAACGGGTCGAGAAAGACGATACTGTGCAAAATCAGACGTCTGGAACTCCTTCCAGACGTCTTAAACGGTGGATCAGAGAATTACCTGTTCGGCTTGGTTCTCCGGACATCCAGAAGTCTGTGGGGACATCTCTCCTAGATCCCAGACGTCCGATGGTCACTCCGGACGTCTGGAGGTCACTCCCGCCGTCTGGTACAACTTCCAGACGTCTGATTCGCAAAGGATGACGAATCAGAACACCTGCGCACAGCCAACCCCCCTCCCTCAGTACGGTCAGTCGACAAAAGAAGAAGAAAGCGGAAACTCACCTTTCAGACGTCTGTATGATCTCACAGACGTCTGATTCTGGAAATTTTTCCAGAATCAGAACCTTGCTCGGCCTTCGCTCGCGACGCCGCCCGCGTCGCACCTCGCGCGTCCGCTGCTCCGCCCGCAGCAGGTCCCTCTCCGCGATGCTCTGCGCCCCTTGCGCCCTCCGCCGGCTGGCCAAGCCGCTCCCGGCGAGCTCGCCCTCACGGCAGAGCCCCGCCCTCGCACGCCGCAGCTCCTCCGCGCCTACTGCGGCTGCCGCTGCCGCTGCGCCCTCGCGTCCGCTCGCTCTCACGCACAGGCAGGAGAGAAGGAGGAGGATGGTGGAGACGGGAGGGGAGGCGCGCCCCCCCCTTTTAACGCCGCGCGGAGAGGAGAGAGAGACGGTCGCGGTCGCCTGCCGCCGCAGAGAAAGAGGCAGGATCGCAGGTCTGCGCGCACAGGCGCGCAGACGAATATCCCGTGCGAGCATAACTGTTCGCCAGACGTCTGTAAACTATCCCGGACGTCTGGTCAGACGTCTGGATGTGATCCCAGACGTCTTTACAGACGTCTGGGCCACCTCCCAGACGTCTTAAAAGATGTCTGGGGCACGCGCTCGTTACAATATAACAAACTCAAAGGAAGTTTCGTCCCCGAAACTTGCACCAACTAGGGTGCGGGAAGAAGGTGTCAAAATAACCATAACAAACTCAAAGAGGACCGAAGCCGGTCCGAAAAGACGTACCCACGAAAAGCTCCGGGTACCGCTCCCGCATTGCCGCCTCAGGCTCCCAGGTAGCCTCCTCGTACCGCTGGCTCCTCCACAAAACCTTTACCAGGGGTACTTGCTTTCGTCTCAACCTGCGGACGGCTCGGTCTAGGATCTGCACTGGCCGCTCGGGGTAGGTCAGGTCGTCGCTCACCTCGACGCTCTCGTGACTCAGTACGTGGCTGGGATCGGCTACGTACTTCCTGAGGTGGACACGTGGAACACGTCGTGCACACCAGAAAGCTGCGGGGGAAGGGCAAGTCTGTAAGCAACGGGTCCAACCCGCTCCAGGACCTCGAAGGGCCCCACGAACCTCGGCGTGAGCTTCCCTCTCACCCCAAACTGCTGTAAGCCCTTCATGGGCGAAACACGAAGAAAGACGTGGTCCCCGACCTCGAACTGCACCTCTCTGCGTCAGCGATCCGCGTAGCTCTTCTGTCTGCTCCTGACAGTGCGGAGTCGTCTGTGGATCTGCTCAACTACCTCCTGACTCTGCTGGATCAACCTGGGGCCAACCTCCCACTTGGTCCCCACCTCAACCCAACTCAAGGGTGCCGTGCATTTCCGTCCGTACAGAGCCTCGTAGGGAGCCATGCCGATGCTCGAGTGATAACTGTTGTTGTATGCAAACTCTGCCAGGGGTAGGTGCTCCTCCCAAGAGCCCCTCCAGTCTAGTACACAGGCACGCAAAAGATCCTCAAGTGTCTGTATCGTGCGTTCCGACTGTCCGTCCGTCTGGGGGTGGTAAGCAGTGCTAAACCTCAACCTCGTCCCCAAAGCCCGCTGAAACTCAGCCCAAAACTGGGACGTAAAGCGGGTATCCCGGTCGGATACGATCTCCCGCGGAACTCCGTGTAGTCGCACCACATCACGGATATACCTCTCTGCCAACTGTGCTGGTCCCAAAGTGACTCGGATCGGCAAGAATCGTGCCGTCTTCGTCAATCTATCCACTATTACCCAGACCGCGTCGTGTCCTCGCTGGGTAACAGGTAAGCCCACCACCAAGTCCATGGTGATGCTCGGCTTTCACCTGCTGGCACACTAAGCACTGCTGCACGAACTCACCCACATCCCGCTTCATCCCTCTCCACCAGAACTCGCGTCTCAAGTCATGGTACATTTTCGTGTTTCCGGGATGTATGGTGAATCTGGAACCGTGTGCCTCAGTCAGGAGCTCTCTCAACAGCTCCTCGTCTCTGGGGACGCACAGTCGTCCCCTCAAGCGTAACACCTGGTCTGTGAAAGAGAAGTCCCCTGGGTCCCCTGACAGTACTCTGTCGCGCAAAGACTGCAAGTACGGATCGGCCATCTGTCCCGTGATGATGCGGTCTATCAACTTTGGTCTGGTCTGCCGTGTCACCGTCACTGCCCCACAGTACCCTCGTAACTCTAGAGGTCGCCAACTGCCCACCTCCTCCAAAAGGCTCCAACTCTGTAACTGTAGACTGGCCAAGCGTGCGGGTGCCTTACGGCTCAAGGCGTCAGCCACCACATTGGCCTTTCCCGGGTGGTAGGAGATGCTGCAGTCGTAGTCCTTCAGGAGCTCCAACCAACGTCTCTGTCTCATGTTGAGCTCCTTCTGGTCAAAAAGATATCTGAGGCTCTTGTGATATGTAAAAATCTCGAAGGTCTCACCGTACAAGTAGTGCCTCCATGTCTTCAGCGCGAAGACAACAGCTACCAACTCTAGATCGTGGGTAGGGTAGGTATGCTCATGGGGCTTCAGTTGCCGCGAAGCGTAAGCGACCACGTGACCCCTCTGCATGAGCACACCTCCTAACCCCTGCAAGGAAGCGTCCGTGTACACGACGAACCCGCCACTACTGTCAGGAATGGTGAGCACGGGAGCCGAGGTCAACCTCTCCTTCAGCTCCAGAAAACACGCCTCACAGGCGTCTGTCCAAGTGAAAGGCACATCCTTCCGAGTCAACTGTGTCATAGGACGTGCAATCTGCGAAAACCCTCTGATGAACCGTCTGTAGTAACCTGCCAGTCCCAGGAAACTGCGAATCTCAGTGACTGAACGCGGTCTCTCCCACCTGAGCACTGCCTCGACCTTGCCGGGATCCACCGCCAGGCCGTCTCCAGAGATCACATGACCCAAAAAGGTCACCTCCCTCAACCAGAACTCGCACTTGCTGTATTTGGCGTACAGCCTGCGTCGTCTCAGAGTGTCCAGAACCATTCGCAAGTGCTGTCCGTGCTGCGTCCGATCTCTAGAATAGATGAGTACATCATCTATGAAAACCACCACAAACTGGTCCAAGTACGGTCTGAACACCCGGTTCATCAGGTCCATGAAAGCAGCGGGGGCATTGGTCAGCCCAAACGGCATGACCAAAAACTCGTAGTGTCCATACCGGGTGCGGAAAGCTGTCTTGGAGACGTCGGTCTCCCTGATCCTCAACTGGTGGTATCCAGACCTCAAGTCGATCTTGGAAAACACCGTGGCACCCCGCAACTGGTCAAACAAATCGTCAATCCTCGGCAGCGGATATCTGTTCTTGATGGTGACCCTATTCAGCTGTCGGTAGTCCACACAAAGGCGTAGGGTCCCATCCTTCTTCTTCACAAACAGTACCGGGGCTCCCCAGGGAGACGCACTGGGCCTCACGAAACCCTTCTCCAAAAGGTCCTGCAACTGAGATTTGAGCTCTCGCAGCTCAAGCGGTGCCATCCTGTATGGCGCGGTGGAGATGGGGCTGGTCCCTGGTACTAGTGAGATCTCAAACTCGATCTCACGCTCGGGCGGTAGTCCTGGTAACTCGTCTGGAAACACGTCGGGGTACTCTCTGACCACCGGGATGCTCTGGAAGTCTGCCACGGGGCTGTGCTCTGCCACCACACAAGCTAAGAAGCCCTCACACCCCTGGCTCAAAAGTCTCGCCGCCCGAAGTGCCGAAATGCACCTGAAACCTCTGTCCACTGGCTGCCCGTGAAACTCGAAGGAAGGCAACTCCGGAATGGAGAAGACAATCTTCCTCTCAAAGCAGTCTACCAAGGCGTGGTAAGCGAACAGCCAATCCATCCCCAGGATCACCCCAAAGTCCTCCATCTGTATCATAATCAGGTCAGCTGGCAGGCTGTGTCCCCCGATGCTGACCCCGCAACCCGTGTACACCTCCTCAGCTACAAACAGCTGACCACTCGGACCTCTGATTACGAACGGGTTCTCTAACAATGTATAATCCTGGTCCAAACTAACTGCGAAACTGTCTGTGACAAACGAGTGCGTAGCGCCGGAATCGAAAAGCGTGTAAACGAGTCTGCCAGAAACTGAAACCATACCTGCTACCACGGATCCCGAAGCTCTGGCGTCCCTGTGTGTTAGGGCGTTGATACGCCCCTCAGCTCTAGGTGCGGACGAAGCAGCCACACTCTGCGTCGGACGGGTAGGTGCTGGCCGGTACCCTCCTCGCGACTGCGGTCCTCCTCCTCGCGCCTGGAAACCGCGGCCTCCTGCGCGCCCTCCAGTGCTCTGCGCGGGAAGTATCTGCTGACCTCCTGCCCTAGATGGGCAGTCCCTCCTGACGTGGCCCGGCTGGCCACACTGGTAGCAGAGGGGAACCCGACTCCCGCCCTCAGTGAGTCCCTGCTGTCGGCTAGGCGGGGGTCCGGTGCTGGCAACTGGCCCCTGTCGAGGGCCCCCAAAGGCCACTGATGGCCCTGCACAACGTGACGGCTCTCCTGCGGACGCCACGTGTCTCCGCTCTCGCCGGCCCTGTGAGAAGTCTGGCTGAAAGGGCCTCTTCCGCCCGCCGTCGGTCTCTCGCGCGGACGGGTTGGTCTCCTCGTAAGTCATGGCTGCCTCTACCACCCTCGAAAACGTCGGCAGCTTCAGGGGTTTGACATACCCCCGGATCGCAGGCCGGAGCCCCTCGGTGAACCTCCAAAGGCACTCCTCCTCAGTGGCTACCGCTGTCGCTGCAAAGCGGGACAGCTCCAAGAAACGCGTGCGGTACGCGCTCACGGTCATCGTCCCTTGGCGGAGAGTGTGGAACTCCCGCCTCCTCTGGTCCTGCCACGTCTGGGGAAAGTACTGCTCGCAGAAGAGGGTGACGAATTGGTCCCACGTCGGCTCGTCCCTCTCCTGTCCCCGGACCGCCTTCCACCACCGGTGTGCCGCACTCTCCAGCTGGTACGTGGCAAAGGCCACGCGGCACTCCACCGGGGGGCGAAGGGTGTCGAAGATCTTCTCCAGCTGCTCAAGCCAGTCCTCTGCCTCGGTCGGGTCCACATCCCCCTTGAAGGAGGGGGGCTTCAGCTTCCGGAACTGTCCGAAAAGCTCGAAGTGGTGCTGTAGGGGAGGTGCTGGTGCACCTCCAGGCGAAGGTGCCTCGTGTACAGAAGTGTCGGAGGAAGGTGGGGGCGGCAGGGGCCCATCCCCTCCCTCGTGTCCAGCGCCGCGTCCGTCGCGTGGTCCCACAGAGGACTCCCCCTCTGCAAACCCCAGGAGGAGGTGCTCGGGGCGGTGGGTGGAGCTCCTCTCGTACAATATCCCGTATCAGTCTGGCGAGGTCCTGGGCCTGGATGCCAGGGAGTGGTGGCTGGTCCACCGAGACGTCAACGACAGCACGTCCACCTCGCCGACCTCGCCCTCGGCCGCGCCCGCGGCCAGTCTCGCCAGTCCCACGATGAGGCATCTCCTACAAGGAGACGCGAAACAAAACGGAAACGTCAAAACAGACGGTACCTAACAACACTTCTAAGAGCTCAAGTCAAGAGATATGTTGTGGTGGCTACTCTAGCTATAAACATGTGAATTGGTTATTTTCCAGTCAGTTGATTCACTTCTCGGGACGACCTTGCTCTGATACCATCTTGTAACGACCCGGTTCCCGAGTCCCTACGAGACACGAGAACCGGACCGACTCGACTAATCCCAAGACCCAGTCGTCCAACGAGGAAGTAACCAAAAGACAGTAAAATAAACCACATTCAGCATGAATATAACTAACAGTAAGAAAGTACAGCAGTAAGGAAAGAAACTACTACAGTAGGCACCACCACAACAGTAAAACAACATTTATCATATAACAAAAACTGCAGGTAAAGAAGGTACAGCGGAAACAAAACTACTCACTAGAACAGAAACAAAAAGAAGGTACAAAGCTGTGGTAACTCTACTGGACCCTACTCGGCCCAGCGTCCTCTGCAGCCGCCGACCCTGGCTGCTCAACACCTGGTCCTGAAAAAGGTAACGAGTGTAACATGTCAGCAAAACGCTGAGTAGAGTGGCAAACTAACTAAAGGCAACAGTAGAGTGTACAGTAGCTGTTATGTTCTATTACTTCCTTTATTTACATCTTTCAATTTTTCTCACTATTTCATTTACTTCTCAGATCCTTTACTTGATCTCGGATGTCCTCGTGGGACGATCTTGATTGCAGTCTTTTCCAAAAGTAGAAGTAGCACGTGGTGCTCTCCTGGCCGGGAGAGTCCCCCGTGGTGATCCTACCCTCAGTCAACCACCCCAAGGTCACTGACAGACGTAACGGTGACTACGGCACGCGCGATAAACGCACAGGTAGCTAGCCCGTACTGGCACGCGGTCAGTCGTTTCCGTTAACGGGTGCGCCCAAAGCACAGCACGGAACCAGGGCAGAGCCCTCTCAGTAACAGGGGTCCAACCCCTCCACAGTAACCAAACCGGGGCCTTGCCCCTCCACAGTCCGCGCACCCTCGCCTGACTACCCTGGTTTGCCCTAGTGGGCCTAACAAGTCGGTGAAGGAGGCTAGCAGAACCCCGGGGCCCGTGGGGTAGCTAGTACTCTCCTAACACTACTAGCTCTCCTCGGTACTACGTACACGAGGGCCAACAAGTCAGTACAGAGCGGCCAAGCCTAACCCCGGGTCCCTGGGGCGGCTGGCCCCACTCTGCACTAAAACAGGTACAGGTACTTCCCTTGGTACTGCGTACCCAAGAGACAGTACAACTACATCTCAGTTCCATTCCTTTTTCTTTCCAGGAGTCCCACTCCTAATTTCCCGTAGGGTTCCAGCTCTTTATTTCAGAACATCATATGTTTCACTTTCCAGATTCACGTTCTCAATTTCCATGATCTCAAACATGTTTCTTTGTTCATAACAGGCAGTTGTTAATTAAATTCACAGGCAGCTTATATATATTCCTTTCCATTTTTCCAAGACTGCAGTAATATACATTCCACTAGTTTTTCCATCCTAGGATTCATGCCATATCCTAGGATCTATCATACAATCTAGTTTTCCGGCCCTAGGATTCATGCAACACCTAGGAGCTATCATTCCATATATTTCTCATTCCTAGGATTCATGCAATGCCCTAGGTTCTAGTTATGGTTCCATACTTTAACAGATTTTATTAATACTTAAAACCACTCTACCAGGTACAACGGGAGTAATGGGGGCGTGGTCGGGAATCCCGCGCGCCTCCGCGACTCTCAAGACTGCAACCGAACGAGGTCCTATCACAAGGATCAACACAAGGAGTGTCTCAAAACAGTGTATAGCTACTGTAGGCGGGTAGAGGAATAAATTCTGAAACGAACGCAACTCGAATCGCGGAAAACGGAGCCCAAACGGGCCCTAAACGGGTCGAGAAAGACGATACTGTGCAAAATCAGACGTCTGGAACTCCTTCCAGACGTCTTAAACGGTGGATCAGAGAATTACCTGTTCGGCTTGGTTCTCCGGACGTCCAGAAGTCTGTGGGGACGTCTCTCCTAGATCGCAGACGTCCGATGGTCACTCCGGACGTCTGGAGGTCACTCCCGCCGTCTGGTACAACTTCCAGACGTCTGATTCGCAAAGGATGACGAATCAGAACACCTGCGCACAGCCAACCCCCCTCCCTCAGTACGGTCAGTCGACAAAAGAAGAAGAAAGCGGAAACTCACCTTTCAGACGCCTATATGATCTCACAGACGTCGACCTTGCCGTCTGGATATCAATCCAGACGTCTGATTCTGGAAATTTTTCCAGAATCAGAACCTTGCTCGGCCTCCGCTCGCGACGCCGCCCGCGTCGCACCTCGCGCGTCCGCTGCTCCGCCCGCAGCAGGTCCCTCTCCGCGATGCTCTGCGCCCCTTGCGCCCTCCGCCGGCCGGCCAAGCCGCTCCCGGCGAGCTCACCCTCACGGCAGAGCCCCGCCCTCGCACGCCGCAGCTCCTCTGCGCCTACTGCGGCTGCCGCTGCCACTGCGCCCTCGCGTCCGCTCGCTCTCGCGCACAGGCAGGAGAGAAGGAGGAGGATGGTGGAGACGGGAGGGGAGGCGCGCCCCCCCCCCTTTTAACGCCGCGCGGAGAGGAGAGAGAGACGGTCGCGGTCGCCTGCCGCCGCAGAGAAAGAGGTAGGATCGCAGGTCTGCGCACACAGGCGCGCAGACGAATATCCCGTGCGAGCATAACTGTTCGCCAGACGTCTGTAAACTATCCCGGACGTCTGGTCAGACGTCTGGATGTGATCCCAGACGTCTTTACAGACGTCTGGGCCACCTCCCAGACGTCTTAAAAGACGTCTGGGGCACGCGCTCGTTACAGTCCAGCTTTTTTAGGAACAACTTGCATGGGACTAACCTAGGAGTTATTAGAAATGGGGTAGATGGTATCAGCATCAAGCCACTTTATAATTTCCTTTTTTACCACCTCCTGCATATTAGGGTTCAGGCACCTTTGTGGTTGGTGGGAGGGCCGAGAATCGTCCTCAACATATATTTGATGAGTGCAATAGGACAAATTGACACCCTTAAGGTTGGAAAGGGTCCCGCCAATAACTTTTCTGTTTTGACTCAAAACCTAGAGAAGTTTTTCCTCTTGTGCCCCAATAAGTCTAGAATTGATAATCAAGGGCATGGTCAGGTTTGGTCCAAGGAAAGCATATTTAAGGGAGTCGAGAAAAGGTTTTAACTCAAGTTGGGGGCCGAGCTCTGAGATGATTTCTGCTTTGTGATCCAGGGGTGAAGTGAGGGGGAAGGAGTTAGATGAAGACTCAAATGGAGAAGGTGTGGTTAGGAAGGGAGCGTGGGTTAAATCAAATTATTGAAGAACGTGTTAACTACAAAGCAGGAACCCATGTGTGAAATTTGCATTATTTCCTCCACTAAATTTTCAATCTCAGAATTCGAGTCATCAAAGAAATCTGGTTCTTGGAAAATCCTAGAAGCTTGAAAAATATCTTGGGTAATAGACTCACCGCGGCACATGATATTCATCTTTCCATAATCGCAATCAATATTGGCTTTGGCGGTGGCTAAGAATGGCCTTCCAAGAATTATGGGGGCATTCTTTAAAGCTTCTAGTACCTCTATATCCAAGACCAAAAAGTCTACAACAAATAGATAGTATTTGACCCAAACAATGACATCCTCAACAATCCCCTTTGGTTTGATTGTAGATCGGTCTACTAATTGAAGTGTTACGTCGACAGGCTTTAATTCACCGATCTTAAATTCCTCAAAAATTACAGTGGGGATGAGATTAATTGTGGCAACGAGATCCAGTAAGGCGCAATCAAAAGAAGTGTCATTAATGACCACTTGAATCAGTGGTCACCTGGATCGTTTCTTTTCAGTGGTAGTTTGCTTTGCACAACTGAGTTTACTATCTCTAGGAGAATCACCTTTCCTAGGTTTCTTGGCTACCTTTTGGGGGTACTAATGGGAATACCATCATGAGCCATAACTAGCTCATTTTGACCCAATGAAGAGAATAAATGCTCCTACATAACAAACTGAAGGTCATAACTTATTGCATAATCTTTCTGAGAGAAACACAAGAAACAAGGGGTAAAATTGTAATTTTACCAATGCAGTACAACCATAGGTTTTATCAAGGGCTAAACAAAGGTCAAATGGTCTTAATAAGATAACAAGTGGGTTGGATTTGACAGAAAAGGGTTTGTGTATGTTATGGGAATTAAATGACTTTTGAAGCCCTAAAAATAGACCCACTTAATTAACCAAAGTTCTGGTCAGGATAAAATTCACTTAAACCCTCTAAAAATCATAGAAAAATATTCTCTAAGGTTTAGTACCTTCAATTTGGCCATTAGAACCCATCTTGACCTGGAATGGGGTCTCAGACATATATTTGCCCTAATTTAGGTTTTTTCATAAATTACCCAAACAAGCATGGTCAAACCCAAAATCCAACTTCACCATTGGATTCCTTAGGTCCAAATTAGGTTTGTACCAAAATTTGGACCTAAGGGGAATTCATCTTGACCTAGTTTGCAAAAAGGTCTTGTTTGATTACATTTCTACCCCTAACTTTCAACAACCCTTTACGAACTGCCCCCTAACTTATTCTTCATCTTCACAAATAGGTCCTTCCACCATTATCGCAGAGGAATCCTACTCCGGTGACTTTTGAAAGGAGATTTCTACTTTCTTGCTTGGCGAATCTCCTCCAAAATTTGAAGGGAGATTCTCTGAGAAATTCCCTCTAATATGAACCCAGCTAGATGCCCTGAATCCTTCCCAGTCTCTCATGCAAATGCATGAGAGATTTGGGTCTCTTGAAGTTTCCATCTCTTGTGAAGCATTCCTTGCTTGGAAGCTTGGCTTCCAAGCACAAAAACCTCTCTGAAGACCTATTTAAGAAGCCCTAGATCCAACCGGCAAGAAATAGGGCCGATTTCCCCTCTATTCTTCTCTCCCCTCCGACCGCAACCCTCCACAAGCTCTAGCAGCCTTTTCCTAGTTCTCTTGTCACCCAACCACAATACCAATGGCAAGGTTATCTTCACCACCGTCCTCCGCGTCACTCAATTCCTGTCGATGGGGTCCCTGCCTCGTCTCTACTGCCGCCTCACCTATGGAGGATTCATCTTCCCCACGTCCGGCAACCACACCGACGTAGGACCTCTTTCCCTTTCATCCCTTAGAAGTAGGTTCTTAAGTTCCCTCTCTCTCATACTTTCTTTCCCTCTCTATTTCACAAAATCGACCACCGACGCCATTGATCATCGTCACCTCCTTCATCTCTGCCGACTCCTTCGGCGAGGTGCTCCCACCGCTATGCACCTCCATCCACCTCGCCAACCACCCTACAACCTCCGCCACACCTCACTGATCCTTTAACCTCACTCCATTCACTCCATCGACCACCCAAACACCTCACCGAACACACCCACTAACACGCACATAGTACATCCTAGGCACGCACTCACAGGCACCCACGAGCCACGCCAACACCCGCAGCACATCTGCCGTGCTCCGGCGATGCTCCCTAAACGATTTGACGTGGCCGTAAGGCCGTTATTTTGATTTTAGGTATCAAGCCTTGACCTGCCATTGTTGCTAAGCTTCAAGCTTGCTTGCTATGGTCCCAAGTGCTGCTGTCCTAGGTGCCTACCTCCAGGCTACGCAGATTAGAAGCTCGCATGCATTCAAGTCTTTATGCGAAGGCTTCAACAGCTGCAGCCTTGCCAATTCGGCTACACACCCTACTGCGGTGCGTGAAAGGATGGTGGGACATTTAGTCCACCTCGGAAATGGAAGAGTGCTTCCTTGTGCATAAATTGAAAAAGTGCAGAAGGCTATTCGCCTCCAACACTGAGGGTGAGGTCCTCCTCCCCCTTCACCGAACTCGTCCATGGCACTGCCCACACGGACCTAGCTGACCTAACTACCTACCTGACTTCACTCCTCTCTCACCACACATGCCGGTGAGCCTGGACTCGGGTATGCGATAGGTTCGATTACCCGACCAGCTGAGGCTCTAGGAGAGCGAGACTGAAATAGAAAGAGAGGAGAGAGGAGAGTTGCGCAGGGTTAGGGGGTTTTTACCCTGAAGAGTTTGGCTCCAACACTTGTCAGATTCAGAAGGTAGGAAGGCCAGAGAAGAAGAAAGCCTAAGGAAGAAGAGAGAAGAAGAAGAGGAGAATTGAAGGCAAAAGAAAGAAGAGAAAGAAGAAGAGAGGGCTCGCAAAGGAAAAGGAAGAAGAAGGAAAAAGAAGAAGAAGAAGCTAAAGGCAGAAGCTGAAGAAGAAGAGAGGAAGAGAAGTACAAAGAGATAGAGAAGAGAAGAAGATAAGAGAAATCACTGAGAAGAAGAAGGAAGGAGAAGACAGAGAAAGCTAAGGAAAGAAGAAGTAGAAGAGAAGAGGCCAAAGGAAGAAGAGAAATTAGAAGGAAAGAAGGAAGAATACTGTAGCACAAGACATTTAAGATGTTTGATTGCAAAATCAGACATCTGAATTCCTATTTCTTTAGTCAATTTGAGTAACTATTATTTTATCTACAATTCTTTTTACTCTTCATATACTCATATGCACTACATTCTGAATTAGTTTTTGAGTAATATTCTATGTTCAATTTGCATGTATTGTTGAGACTAGTGTGTGAATTCCATTTGCTCCCTGTGTTCGACCTCGAAAATCTTTTCGAGTAATAAAATTATGTCTGTTTTGAACTCTATTTCGGTTGTACTACAATGCAACACCTTTTAAACCCTGACTTAGCACGATAAACATTTTGGCACCGTTGCTGGGGAGCAATGCTCAATTCACCACTATTCTCTGCATTATTTGATTATATTGGAGCACTAACTTGCCCTATTTGCTTTATTATGATTTTGTGAGGTACTTCACGAGGAGATATTCTGTGCAAATCAACCACTCCAAGGCAAGTAACTTATCTATTCTTCCCTAATCAACCTCCTAATCTTGGGAAGACAAAAAGGAAACAATCAATTAGGAATCACCTGCCTTATTTTTTCATAGTAATTATCATTTAAAAGGCAAGTTTCTTGATTTGCAATTTTTTTTTCAAATCTCATTGAATTTGAAGCGATTCTAGTTACAGATCCTATCCCAAATTTCCTGTGCCTATTAGGGACTACGCCTAATTTTTAATATTCTTGGACTACGCACTTCTTGTTTGAAGTCCTAGGAGAACATTTTTGAAGATCAAAGTGGACTTCGAAATAAATCCAATTAGGGTTTCTACATTATGGTTTTGGAGTGTTAGTCACACTTGCCTACATAAAAGGAAACAAGCCCACCCGCATTTGTGTGCTACCCAAGCCCTTGATTGAAAAGATCTAATCAAGAAAAAGCCTAAAAACAGGCTCTAAACTCACTTGAATCATAAAATCCTTGGACCTAATAACCTGGGAGTCAAATCAGGGTGATTTCTAGGTCTTGACCTAGAGTCATTCTGCCATCTTTAGGACAAGTCAGGTAATGTTGGTCTACATTGTAGGCCAACCAACCTCCAAATTTGGTCACAAGTCCAATCAATTGCTAATTCAAGTGAAAACAAAAGCACAAATTAGGACATAAAATTGGTAGACTTAACAGGTCAAGTTATCCATTCTGGTCTACCTAGACCCTCAGTGATAAGGAAAGTAGGGTGGGGGAAACCCTGTAACCCGTGGGGGTGCTCTACCATGTAGGGGTCTTTGCCGGACTCTCCCTTCCTGGCTACCCAGGTAATTCTCAGGTGGACAACTTCCTAATCCAAGGGTATCATCCGCCCCAAACCTCTATAGTCATCCAAAAATCTTTGGGTGCCTTGATTGGGTCAATATCACATCCAGTCCCTCATCCCTTCCATTTAGATCACACACATATTTTCTTAAGGAGCTCTATTCAGATCAAATCACTTCATTCTGAATCTAAATTTTGATTTTACATCTTGATTCCACCATCTGATTAAAAAATGTAGCCAGTTACTTAGGAATACCATTAAAGAAACCTAAATCATAAAGATCCATGAGAGATAGAATGGTTGAGGATGACCTTAGATTTTATGAGATTGATTACAAAACCTCAAAACCAGTTGAAGACATTTAGGTTAATGTATCAACAACAACAACCTTCATCATAAACTGTGCCCAATTATTATTAACAGAAGTAACAAAGGGATCAACCTAGGATATTCTCATAACAGGATACATCGAGAGAGAAAAATTGCATAACTTTGAATATCTCCAATGCATGACAAATTCTGTACTTTGGGAAAAACACCAAGACGATCTTGAAAAACAAGAAGAAATGATGAAATAGTTGAAACAAGTTATCGATAAAAAATACCCGTACATACCCCAAACAATTAATGAAACATCTTGGAATAATATTGAGGATCAACATGATTTCCCAAATCCCAGGTTTGAGACACAAGGTTGTTGTGGATTCCTAACCCAGATGGAATATAATATGCCTAATCTTTAAATAGGTTGGGAAGTCCCAATTGTAGGAGAACATGATTTTGAACCAGCCCTAGAAAACCAACACCCTTGTTCACCAAGCATAGAATTCCTAGACTCTTGTAATGATAGGATTGAATCAGAACCTCTCGAGGGTGTAAATTCCACCCCTTATTCCGATAAGGTGACCCTCGAAGGCAATTTTGACCTAGATTCTAGTAATTCAACCCACATCCTTAGCCTAGAATCTGAATCTGAATCTTCTTAGAGAATTACATGATGAAAATCAAAGCTTAAATTTGGATTAGGATTCTAGGCCTTTATTTGAAGAATGTACCTCTCCAACATCCTCAGAGATACAGATTGATTTTTTGAAAGTCACGCCAATCTACGATACAAAAATCGAGGACTTGGAAGAGTGGGGTTTCGATTGGGTCTTCCCTCCAAGCTAAGAACTCAAGCCCATATCCAATAGGGACACCTTTTTAAGCTTGGAATCTATGAATAGGCTAGACCCAAGTCAGGTTGTTGAGTCTACATCTTGTGATTTACTCTGTGGTGGAACCTCTGATCTCGAATCAAATTCAAAACTTGATTCTTGCAATTTCTCCGATGATTTGGAATCTTACTATGATTACAGAGAACCTTTGTTTCGTAACAACTATGAGCCGATCTACGACCTCAGCACACATGATCCATTCTTCGACTCTGACTTTGAGGTCCTTAATCCCGGGATCATTGATTTAAATTCAGGTTCCATTGAGATGGAATCATTTCTTTTCGATCCTTAGGAATTAAAACCAAAAAGTGCCGAGAATGACTACAACCCAGAATTTGAATTTTTTCCTGACTCCGATTTTCTTCATCCTATAATCACTCTTCAGGCATTTACCTTCGAGTTTGATGGCTACTATGAGGACTCTCTAAATGAACCCACCTTTGAACCCTTACTAGAAGAGCCCTCATACACAATTCTTATTGATGCCACCTCCTCCACATATACAGAACCTATTCCAACCCATTTTCAACCCTAACCTGCAGTCGGACTCAATTTCTATTTTGATTCCCCTCTTACTGAGCTAATTGCAGATGATTCTCCTCCACATTTTTATCGGGTTTTGAACATTGATCAGACTACAAATCACTCCCCATCCTTCTCTGATCACTCCTGTAGGGTTCCTACATCCTCCACTAATTCTTTTTCATTTAAGGATCCCTACTCTGATCAGGCTGATTCAACTCAGCCAAACCCTAGCTATACACTTCCATACACTCTCGAGTTCCAAAGTATATGGTGGGTTCCACATCTCTTGATCTACATTTATCAACCCACTAGATTGATTGGGTTTGGGCTACAACATCTGCCTGTTGACCTGAACAAGCACCTGGTTTGACCAACCAGGCTCTTGATCAAGGTGCTTGTTCTACAAAACTCATCTGATTTGACCACTCCTTTTCCAGACCATTTCCTGCTCGACTGAAGGCGTTGAATTTAGCACTTAACGGGAGGCAACCTATCATTCCAAAAATCAGGATCCTTCTGATTATCCTTCTGTACTTCACATCCATTGCATCCTGAGTTTGATTTTAGAACAGTCGATCCCACTTCTAGCACACATGCCAGAGCTTGAAATCATCCGCAGTAGTCATCCCTACCCATTCGCCCACTTGATAATCCTGTTCTAAATCTCTGAACCCAAAACTATTTCACACCCTCCGTTTACAATAAGGACATTGCAAAACTTAGGCATGGGGGGGTGGTAAAGTGCAAGCATACAAAAATCAAAGCTCAGAAGGGTTCTCACAAAAAAATCTCATATTCCAAAAATACCAAAAAAATGGATAAAAAATTCTTGAAAAAGAACCAAAAAATGAGAGAAGAAATTTTGATGGCACATCAGTTTTGAGGAGAAAAAGGGGAGAAGTTAAAAATGCCAAAAAGAAGCACAAGTTTGAAAGAAAAGAAAAAGTGATAGTCATTAGTAAGAAATTAAGGAATTGACTTAGTTCTAGACCATATCAAAAAAAAATGAAAGGCAAAAAGTGCTAATGAAATAAAGAAGTGATTAGTAGGAATGCTAATTTTAGGCCTTTTGGGCTATGACCATAGGCTTAAAAATTCAAGTACCCGCTAAGATCTGGATAGTCCTCAAGAGGTTGAGGAAAATGTGAACCTTAAGTATTAGGTCTAAGGCTCAGGGAGTATTCGACCTCGTTAACTGACCTCTGGTTTGCAGGACTCAGTAACCTAAGCACCCCAATCCACACATAGTCTGGTTCAATGTGCATAACTATCAAAATCACGCAAATGCGTTTAAATTGTTCTGAAGAAGTCGCCTAGACGAGGAGCGACTGATCAACACAAGTTGATTTGGACGAGTTCTCAATGCGGAGAGGCGAGAAATTCCCCTCGAAGATGCGCAATAACATATTGTCTCCTCGGTGCTTGTCTCCTAGGATATCTACATATCCTACTGAGGGTATGTAAGCACCCTATGCTGGTTCAGATGCCATGGGTGGCATTATCCCAAAATGTCTATTGCTAGGGTCTGGATTTAGCTACAGAACACCATAGGCGAAATTATCTCGAAATCTCAAAAGCCAAGGTTCTAGGGCTTACCATGGCCAGTGCTATCTCGAAGCATCGATTGCCAGGGGCCCTTCGAGGATTGATGATGAGGACTAGGAATCCAATACAGACCATGTTGTGAAGCTAATCCAAAGCTAGAAATAAGAAGAAAAGAGAGAGAAAACTCCCCAAAAGAAAATTCCTCTATCTCTCTCTAAAAAAATGCACTGCAAACTAAATTGAGGATAAAAAATGCTACAAGCATGGTTGCTTTGACCGCAGAGTTCAACGAACCTTAGGATAGTTCCTGTGGGGCTTAAAAACCTTCATGGAAGACTGAGGCTAGAGCTGGTCAGGTCTGGATCTTGGTTGATACTTGAGTACCTCTAAGCCTACTATCAGTATTCTGACCTAATCTACAGAAGAAAGCACACATCACAGTTTTTTAGCATCAAAAGATTGCATGGTCTAGAATCAAAGTTAAAACCTCTAAATTTTGCTAAGGGACTTGCAAAAGCTAGGCATGGGGGTGTGATGGGAACACCATCGTGAGCCATAACTAGCTCATTTTGACCCAATGAAGAGAATAAATGCTCCTACATAACCAACTGAAGGTCATAACTCGTTGCATAATCTTTCTGAGAGGAACATAAGAAACTAGGGGTAAAACTGTAATTTTACCAATGCAGTACAGCCACGAGTTTTCTCAAGGGCTAAACAAAGGTCAAATGGTCTTAATAAGATAACAAGAGGGTTGGATTTGACAGAAAAGGGTTTGTGTATGTTCTGGGAAATAAATGACTTTTGAAACCCTAAAAATAGACCCACTTAATTAACCAAGGTTTTGGTTAGGAAAAAATTTCCTTAAACCCTCTAAAAATCATAGAAAAATATTCTCTAGGGTTTAGTACCTTCAATTTGGCCATTATAATCCACGTTGACTTGGAATGGGATCTGAGACAGATATTTACCTTAATTTGGGTTTTTTCATAAATTACTCAGTCAAACGTGATCAATCCCAAAATCCAACTTCACCATTGGGTTCCATAAGTTCAAATTAGGTTTGTACCAAAATTTGGACCTAAGGGGAATTCATCTTGACCTAGTTTGCAAAAAGGTCCTATCTAATTACATTTCTACCCCTAACTTTCAAAAACCCTTTTCGAACAGCCCCCTAACTTCTTCATCACCTTCACAAATAGGTCCCTCCACCACTATCATGGAAAAATCCTATTCTGGCAACTTTTGACAAGAGATTTCTCCTTGATTGCTTGGAGAATCTCCTCCAAAATTGGAAAGGAGACTCTCTTAGAAATTTCCTCCAATATGAACCCAGCTAGATGCCCTGAATCCTTCCCAATCTTTCATGTGAATGCATGAGAGATTTGGGTCTCTTGAAGTTTCCATCTCTAGTGAAGCATTCCTTGCCTGGAAGCTTGGCTTCCAAACACAAAACCCTCTCTGAAGACCTATTTAAGAAGCCCTAGATCCTATCAAATCTCAACTTGAAATTGGGTCGGTTTCCCCTCTATTCTTCTCTCCCCTCCGGCCGCAACACTCTGCAAGCCCTGGCGACCTTTCTTTATCTCTCTCGCCGCCCAACCACAATACCAGTGTGATTGCGCAGCAATCATAGGTCTTAATTGACCTAAATTAGGCTAGGACTTAGCATAAGTTAGGGTTATTAATGCATGCATACGCATTATCTGCATCTTTACCGCTTTCCTTTAGCTATGCATAAAATAATGCTATAATGTGCTGATTAAGTGTATTATGTCGATTGCAGGCAATAAGCAGATCTGGAGCTGGATCTGGAGCAGGATCTAAAGCTGGATCTGAAATAACGGGAGTTGTGGCAGAGCTGGAGCAGAAGGCCTAGTTTAGATGTAGGAATAATAATGTAAGGGGGTTAAAGATTTTCTATTCTATTAAGTAGAAATAAAGCAGTAAAATGTGAAGAGCTTAGGTCCATCCTAGCCCTAGGATAGCCTAGAGACTTCCCCAAGCCTTAGCCACCCTTAGATTAGGTTACAACACCCTAGGAAGCCCTAAAACCCTAGTTCCAACCCTTCTCTGGACGTCCAGATAAGTTTTAAGACGTCCAGGACCCTTAGCCAACTCCTGCAAACTTCAAACCCACTTCTGCAGTGTTATTGGACGTCCAGACACTTTGTCAGACGTCCAATTTCTGAAGAATACCCAAAATAGAACCCGAAATCCTTCCTGACTCTGATTGGACGTCCAGACAACAAGTCTGGACTTCTGATTTTTGAGTATAAGACGTCTGATTCTATAATCAGACGTCTGATACTGCTCTCCAATTCCTGTTTTGAGATTTAAGTCTTGATCTTGGATCTCTACGTCCCTAAACCCAATTCCAACCCCATAGGAACCTAAATTAAGGTGCCCTAACCCTAGTACATCACCTCTAAACCTCCCTAAGGACCTAATTAGGTCCTCACTAAACCTAATTGACTTGGATCTTAGTCAATTCCATCAGCCTATTCAATTGGACTCATTGAGTCCAATTGAGCCCTGATCTCAGCACACATTGTCCAATTGGACTCAGTGAGAGTCCAATTGACCTAGACTTGACTTAATTGAGTTGTTTTACTCTCAATTAAGTTTCCACACACCCAATTAAACTTGTATTAAGTTTAATTTCACTTTACCTTAGTGAATTAGGGTTTATAACCCTAATTTGAGACCTACCTTGACCTAAACCCACTAGAACCCAACCTAATCAACCTAGCCACCTAAGTTTCGACCCACACACACCCACACACACCATCCACACGAAAATATCTAGCCTAGAGTTCTCTAGAACTCTCTACCATATGTGGTTGCCTTGGTTTCCAAAAATAGCAACCAAGAGCCATTAAATTTTTAGATCCACATTTAGTGGATCTAAAAACCACCATCCACCCTCTCTCTCTCACTCTCCCATGAGCTCCCACCATAGCCCTCTCTAGAGAATTCCATAATTCTCTAGAGAGCTTCACTTAGGTCTATAAAAAGACCCCTTGGGTGGCCATTTGCAACCATTCACTCCCTTGGCAATTGCTCTCCATTGGTGCCATTCACGCCACCTCCACTTAGCCACTCACTCCACCTCCACGAGCTCACTACCACCACCATGGAGGACACCATGCCGGGATGCTGGATCAACCCTACTTCTCTCCAAGGGTCGGCCTAAGCTACATTGGCCGCCCCTCATTCTCCTCTCGACCACTCCAAGGCCATCGGGGACCACCCCTGAATGCCCTCTATTCTTCTAGCTTTAAATCAAGCTCTTCATAATCTTTATTGCTTTCATTTACTGCTTAGTAGTGTAGTCTTACTTCTCCCCCAATGATGCATGCGAAATCCCCCGGTTGATTCTTGTATGCAATCGTTTTATGGTAGTTAGATTTAATTTTAAGCATTCATGTATAAGCTTTCCTCTAGATTTCCTTGTGCAACAACTCTCCCATGATGAATGAAATTTCATTATATATATATATATCTCTTATGTGTTTGAAATCACCTTGAGCTGAATGATTATCATATTTGCATGATTTAAGTGCCTGTTCTTTAACCGCCTATATATTACGCATTAGCATGTCGTTTAAATAAAGTAGAGCAGCTTTAAGATCGATTTCAAAAGCAAAAACAACGCCTCCCAGAGACGAACGACCGGGACTCAAAGTCTCATTATTTTTTTTTACAAAACAATATCTTTGTTGGATCGTATTTCGCAACTATACTACGATGCTTTTATCAAAAATGCAACCTACGATTTCTTCCAACACAGTGGTAGGGTTATCTTCATCACCGTCCTCCGCATCGCGCAATACCCACCGACGTCATCCCTGCCCTGTCTTCGCCACCGCCTCACCTACATAGGATTCGTCTTCCCCATGTCTGGCAACCACACCGGCGTGGGACCTCTTTCCCTTTCATCCCTTAGAAGTAGGTTCTTAAGTTCCCTCTCTCTCACACTTTCTTTCCCTCTCTATTTCACAAAATCGACCACCGACGCCATTGATCATTGTCACCTCCTTCATCTCCATCGACTCCTTCGGTGAGGTGCTCCCACCGCTACGCACCTCCATCCACCTCGCCAACCACCCTACAACCTCCGCCACACTTCACTGATCATTTTCCCTCACTCCATTCACTCCATTGACCACCCAAACACCTCACCGAACACACCCACTCACACGCACACAGTACGCCCTAGGCATGCACTCACAGGCACCCATGAGCTACGCCAACACCCCCAGCACATCCGTCGTGCTCCGACGATGCTCCCTAAATGATTTGACATGGCCGTAAGGCCATTCTCTTTATTGCAGGTATCAAGCCTTGACCCATGATCATGTGGCTTCCACTCAACTCAGTAATTAAGTTAATTTCACTTAATTAAGAGTGAAAAAATGTCACTTAGGTTAACTCAAAATTGTGTCGGTTGTGTAGTATAGGGTCGAATTAAACTAACATTTTAGAAATTTTTACTGGTTGAGTCCAGGTCGTTCGCTGGGATGTATAATTTTTTCTAAATTCATCAATTATCTTTTATTTCTTTATAAGTTTAGGAGGTACAACTAAGTTGATTTTAAGAACATGAATTTTGCCAAAATATTTAAACTATTAAGAATATACAAAATTCCATATAAAACACATTTACTTAAATGATGTACTTTATTAACAAGTAAACATGTTAATTTTCCATTTTATTTCAAAGAAATTAAGGCAATAAGAATTGTTCTATTAAAACATGCCTTATTACAATTAAAACAAATTCAAAAAGAAATTAAAGAAATAAAACACATTTCTTCAGCCTCTCTCTTCCTCTTCCTTTCTCTTCTATTTATTTACCCTTTATCATTTACTCTCTCTAACTCTTTTCTTTTTCTTCTCCTATTCTGTTCCTGCCTCTTCTTCTCTTCCCTTAGTCTTCTCCTTCCTTAGTCTTCCTTAGTGCCTATGCTCCTTTGTTTAGCTGCTGCCTTCTCAACACTTAACTTTAGCTTTCTGTACTTAGCCATCAACTTCTCTACTTCTCTTTTCTTTTCCTTTAATCCATCAGTTGAACTGGGTTTTTTTCTTTTTAACCAAAAATTATTTTGTTTGCGGCGAAGTCCTTTCGAGGATACATAGCACCCTGAGACCAGGGTGGGACCAAATCCTACTCGATCCTCGCCTAATATCAATTAGGTTCAATTTCAATTTATTTCATTTGGTTCACACTTTCGAGCCCATCCAGCTCAACCAACCTCCCAGGGCACAACACTCTCTCACGCCCACTCGGGCGCACACCCGCAGGCACACAAGCCCACACACACACACACACATGCTCAAATAGGTTTAGAATGCTCAGATCGATAACCGGTGCGTCGAGCGCTGACGATTGAAGGGCCAAGGTAACAAATCAGTTTTATTCCCAGGCGTGCGCTCAGAAACTGACAATGTGGGACTATCTTAACCCCTTCCAGACCCAACTTCAATCAATCATATCTCCCAGCTCAGAGCTCTGTTTCAAGTGATTTACAGTTTGTTGGAAAGCTCTAAGGTTACTCTATAGGATTGCAGGGTCAATTTAAGGTTTAGAGGATGTTTCCTCTTCAATTTGAAAGGTAAAATAAGGGGTTCCTATGGGTTATTTATTGCCTAGAAGTGATAATTAATTTCATAGAGTCCTCAGATGGACTTTTCTCTCTTAACTAAAGGTCTGAACAGGTTTTACAAATTATTCCGCAGCTGCTAGAGTAAGATTTAAGCTCACAAGACCTTAAGGAGCTGCATGAAAGCTCTACACTTCTCTGGAAGCTTCAGAGTTCGAATTTTCAGACTTGAAATGGATAGATAGACACAAAAGAACATTACTGATTGATTTAAACTAGTTTTAAGGCTTGTAATTGACTTATCTGGGTAGGATTCAAATTCAAAACTCAACAAAATGATACAGCTGTTAGTTTGGGTTTGAAAATAACCCAAATTAACAGGATTTGAATTCTCACTAAATTATTCACCTAAGCTCAGTTTAATCACCCTAAAACCATCCAACAAGATCCCAGAAACAACTTAATCGCATCAATTCCTCAGATTGAGCTTAGAACTCCATAATCAGACTTAGTTTGACTGTGAAGGCACAAAAAATTGACTTTCTATTCAAAGCCTTCTCTTAAGAAATCAAAGCCTCGAATAGGATCTTCTCAACCCAGGAACTTATTCAGATCTTGAGATAGGTGTTCTAATTAATATTTCTAGGGTTACAAGCTTGCTGCCTGAGCTCCAAAACGTGTTTGTTCATCAGAGCCATTCAGAGGTTGTGACAGTGATTGGATCACAGAAATGAACCTAGGGATCAACAATGATGCTTCCAGACTTCTTAAATAGGACTAAAACCTATCTGTCACTCATCTCCAACTCTGCCGGAGTTGGAGAAGATGAAGATCTATCTACAACTCCAGTGGCTAAATCCTCAATTAAACATCTGCAAATTAATCAGTGATCGTTAAATCATTGATCTGGAGCTTCTTAATAAATTCTAGAGGCTGAAGCTCAAGAATGCCTTGTCGGAGCTCGTCGAAGCTTCGATGAGTTCAGAAAAAGGCAAAATTGTGTACAGATTGTTAAAACTTGCCATATTTAATCTAAAAAGGATCTTGAGGTTGCAAGGAACCTCAAGAACTCAATTAATTCTCTATTTTCTCATTAGAATAAAGATTTGACAGTAAAATCATTTCTTTAGAAATATGATTTGAATTAAGCTCAGGACTTGTTTTACCACTCAATTGAGTGGTTAAACAAGTCCAAGTGGTTAAAACAAGTCAACAAGTATTTATACTCATAAATATATAATTAATTTAGGATTTGAATTGCTCCTGAGCCGCCATTGACAGTGAGCTCAGGAGCTTAATTAAAATTGGGCCTTTAATTTATATGTGGTAATTATACATATTATAGTGTCGATTAGGGTTCTTAAGTGATGAATAGATGATGGAGAACCCAATGGAGGTGAATCTAAGCCCAACTATTGTCTCCATGGACAGTGACATAGTCGGTGGAGGTGAAAGATGAATTAGGCGATTAGGTGATCAGTTAAGTGTTTAAGTGTGATAGAAATGATCGTGGGAGATAAAGGAAGGTGGACAGTGAGTTAAAAAGACAAGATTAAGGCTCTGGCGAGCTCAAGGAGTTTGTCGGAGTCGAAGAAGATGAACACTGAAATTCTAAAATTACTCTAATCTAACTACCTAAACTAACTAACTGACTAACCTACTCCTACTCCTACTCCTAATCTACTGTTACCTGGATGAAGGGGTCAATAGGGTTCCACCGAAGGTTCATAGCGGACGACAAAATTAGAGGGTGAAAGAAAGATCTTCGGAGGGTGAATTTGAGGTGAAGCAGAGGATTCCTTTGGTTGGCGCCTGTGTCAGAGACGTGGCAGACCATGGCAGATCTCCTCGGCTAATCAAAATGGATGGAGGAAGTCGGAAAGTCACCGGAGTTTTGGACGAATAGCCTATCGAAGTCGGCTACAGTGTTAGAAGAGGGAAGGGAGACAACTTGAGTGAAATCAAAGGGGTGAGGGGGTATTTATAATAGTTGGCGGTCGAAGAGAGTGGCGGGGTCTGGTTAAAGGAGGAGCTTGAGGAGCTTAACCTCCAGCGTCGTCTCTGACGACGACAAGGTTATCTCCCACTGGAAATTAGGATTTCTGGTTAATCCAGACCAGTGGATGAAGAGGAGGTGGTGAACGCAAGCTGCAAGAGCTTGGACAAAGAAGAGTGATGTTGGTAGGGCGGTAATCGTGTGGTGGCGTGACTCTCCGTCGCCAGCCGTTCATTCGGCTGAAGAAGAAGAAGAAGAAGGAAATGGACTTAAATGTAATAAAACTTAAGGACCTGTGTGAGAAATAAGGACCTGATTGCAATGAATATTAAGGACCTAAATGTAAACTCAGATTTTGAAGGTTTATTTTAACTTAGATCTTTTTGAACTTTTTATATATGTTAGTAAATAAGGTAAATATTATGTTTTCACCTTGAATTTACATTTTTGACCTTTTTAGGTTAATTTATTAGATTAAGTAAAAGCACTTAAGTTATTATATACTTAGGTATACATTATATTTAAGTTACTTAACTTATTAGTTAAGGGAATGATTAATAGGATTTCGAGTCCAATTATTATATAAATTATTAATAATGTTAATTGAATGATAAAATGCCATTTTTATCTTATTTTAAGGTCCTTTACTAAATATCCCTTATTCTATAATTAACCCTTATATTTTCATAACCTTAGCTAATTAACTAGGAAGACTAGTTAATTAGGGGTAATTAGAGATCATGATGAGTGTCTCATCAACCCACCATTTCTGTAAAGCTTTAAGCTTGCTTGCTACAGTCCTAGGTGTTGCTGTCCTAGGTGGCTACCTCCAGGTTGCGTGGATTAGAAGCCCGCATGCATTCAAGTCTTTATGTGAAGGCTTCAGCAGCTGCAGCCTTGCCAATTCGGCCACACACCCTGCTACGGTGCATGAAAGGAAGGTGGGACATTTAGTCCCACCTCAAAAATGGAAGAGCACTTTCATGCGCATAATTTGAAAAAGTGCAGAAGGCTATTTGCCTCCAACATTGAGGGTGAGGTCCTCCTCCCCCTTCACCGGACTCGTCCGCGACACTGTCCACGCGAAACTGGCTGACCCGTCTACCCACCTAACTTTACTCCTCGCTCACCACACATGCCGATCAGCCTAGACCTGGATATGCGATAGGTCTGATTACCCGACTGGCTGAGGCTCTAGGAAAGCAAGATTGAAATAGAAAGATAGAAGAAGAGAGGAGAGTTGCGTGGGGTTAGGGGGTTTTTGCCTTGGAGAGTTTGGCTCCGACACTTAGTCGAATTCAGAAGGCAGGAAGACCAAAGAAGAAGAAAGCCTAAGGAAGAAGAGAGAAAAAGAAGAGGATAATTGAAGGTAGAAGAAAGAAGAGACAGAAGAAGAGAGGGCTCACAAAGGCAAAGGAAGAAGAAGGAAAAAGAAGAATAAGAAGCCAAAGACAGAAGCTGAAGAAGAAGAGAGGAAGAGAAGTACAAAGAGATAAAGAAGAGAAGACAAGAGAAATCGCATAGAAGAAGAAGGAAGGAGAAGACAGAGAAAGCTAAGGAAAGAAGAAGCAAAAGAGGTCAAAGGAAGAAGAGAAATCAGAAGGAAAGAAGGAAGAATACTATAGCACAAGACATTTAAGACATTTGATTGCAAAATCAGACATCTGAATTCCTATTTCTTTCTCTAGTCAATTTGAGTAACTATTATTTTGTCTACAATTCTTTTTACTCTGCATATACTCATATGCTCTACATTCCTAATTAGTTTTTGAGTAAATTCTGTGTCCAATTTGCATTTATTGTTGAGACTAATGTGTGAATTCCATTTTCTCCCTATGTTCGACCTTGGAAATCTTTTTGAGTAAGAAAATTATATCTATTTTGAACGCTATTTCAACTGTACTACAATGCAACACTTTTTAAACCCTAACTTAGCATGATAAACATGTACACAATTCTTTTAAGAATTTGGCATTGGTAGGGATATATTTAACGGCATGTAAGAGAAGGATATTTATTTCTACTTGCCCAAAAGATCCATCAATTCCTAATCAGTGGGCTTGGATTTCTTTCTCTTAGTGTGTGAAGAGTGAAGGGCTCATGGAAATGGTATGGGATTTTCCTGTTTTGCACTTTCAGGTTCTTGAACAGGGTTAGAGGAGATGATAATTGCCAGTTTATCATCATTCTTATACATTAAAACAAGCCTAGCTCTTAGGTTTTTGCTCCGCAAATGGGTTTCTGGGTTGCATTTAGGTATAAAATAGGTTAGCCATGCATTTTACATTTTATTGTCTTTTTGATATGTTTTTGTGAGTGTTAGGGATAAACAGATTGTCAGATCCCTAGAACCCTAGCACTTGTGAAGGCAATTGGTGAAGGAGAAGCTCAAACCAGCTGTAACTCAGCTTGATCCAGCTCACCATAGCTAGAATCCAGCTCACTTGAACTAGGGTTAGCTCATCCTAACTCCATTCAACTCATCTCAGCTGAATGATAGCTCAAGAGAGCTCATCTTAGCTCACCTTAGCTTAAGTTAGCTCAACTTAGCTGAGTTTAGCTCATCCCAGCTACCATCAGTTCACTGGGAGCTCTAGCTAGCTCAACTGAGTTGACTGGAGTTCACCTCATCTCAGGACCAGCTACATCCAGCTCCACTCAACTCCAACCAACTGAAAATGACTTCATCTTAGCTCAGGAAGCTCAAGTCCAGCTTTCGAGGGCATAGCTTAGCTCAACTTAGTTGAGCTAATCTACCTTAGCTACCTCAACTAGCTAGGTTCTCCTCGGGAGCATTAGACCCAACTCACCTCAGCTCATTTCAGCAGAAGCCATCTTTCTTTAGCTTGGCATAGAAGCTAGCAATGCTAAGCTAGCTAAAGTAGCTCCATGCCACCCTCTTTAGCAGCTGCCAGGTCCAGTTTAGCTCCAGACTTCTTCTGTCCAGCTCCTTTCCTCAAACCCTAGCTCTAATAGACTCCTCTACTCTACTACTAGCTAAGCTAGCTAAGCTCCATCTCCCTCGGCCATCCACCACCCTAAAACCCTACCCAACTAGCTCCACCAACTAAGACAACCTAAGACCACCTAATCTAGCTCCACCTCCACTCCAAGTTGGTACCAACACCATCACCACCTTTCACCCCTCAACCACCACCAAAAGGCACCATGAAGTTGGCACCAAAACCACCCTAACTACCCCCCTTTTTGGCGCCAGCTTCACCTCCCATATCTACCCTACACATACCCCTTCCAAGCCACATCCGCCATCCACCTCACCCCCCTTCTAGAAGCCCTCAAGTTGGTGCCAACCCATGGCACCCTTCCATGGTTGGTGCCACATTTATGACCTTTGGTCACCCATAACCTCCTCCCTAGCACCCCTTAGGTAGCGCCAAATCCCCTTAGCCCTAGGATCACCTAACTACCCTCATCATCCCATCCTATCCATCCATTTCAAGAGCCATCTATACCCCCCATCCTACCTTATAAAAAGAGTAACACCAACCACCATAAAGGCAACTTTGGATAAATATTTTCTACCTATATTCTACTCTATAGCCTACGGCCAAGAGAAGAAGAAGAAGAACATTAAGGGGACACTCTGTCCCCTTGGTGCCTTCCCCTCTTCCCTTCTCTCATGTGCCCACGCCATCCAGAGGAGAAGCCAGGCAAGGAATACCTTGGGAGGAGGTCTTGAGGGTCGTACACAACCACCCTTGGAGGAGAATTTAGAGGTGGTCCATACCACCTTTGGAGGAGGTTTTTAAGGTGGATTTTCATCCAACTTGGAGGAGCCATTAAAGGAAGGAGAAGTAGGAGGTCTTCTTTTCAAGCCAAGGAGCAACTTGGCTTGGAGCAAGAAGACTCTCTTCTTCACCAGATTTTGCAAGAGGATTTGTGTTTTTAGCATTTCTGTGTTTTTAATTTTAAGTATAAGCATTCCTTTATTATTTTTGTAGAACACAAATTCTATTCAATCAAATTGCCTTCTTTTCAGCTAATTCTTGTCGCATTCCTTTTTATCTTATTCAAGCAGTTTTTTACTCCCTCTCCCTAATTACTCTAGGCATCCACGTGCCTAGAGTGAGCTTAGGGAGCGGTCATTCTTGTCACTCTAGGTTACTTCTTAGGTGTTAGTTCTTCATCAATTTTTATGTGCGATTTCCTTGTTATTCAAAACCTAAAAAAAAATTATATATTGAAAAATCAAAAAGAAAGTTGATTTTCGATTTCAAGTGAGAGACATATTTTTGCAAACAAAATTGCCTCCTTGAACGACCCTAAATACCCTACTATCTAGGTTTAGAAATTTAAAAGAGAAAGTAGATTTATGCGTTACAACGACACTAAATTGCTTAATTAACAAACCACGTATTTCCTCTATCAAGAGGAGGGGGAAGAGTTGATCTACCTTTCTTTGAAGTGGGTTTCTTGAGCAGTCAAAGGATCATGAGTAGTTTTCCCATTCCTCAGTCACTGCATTTGCAGTATGATTGTTTCTAGGAGGACGGGAGGCCTGATTTTGATTAAAACTTGATGGATGCTAGAGTGCTAGGCAGATAGGCTGACTAGGATATCCACCTTGATAATGATTCCATTGATTATTAGGGTTGGGCATGGGTTGGGATGGCAAGTTGCCAACAGGTCTGTGATCAGGAGAAACCTTTACTTGATGTTGTAAATTGGTGATCATGTGGGTCACTTCAGTCATTTGAGTCTGCATTCCCTGTAGAGTCTTCATGACCTACGTGTTGATATCTTCCTGGGATGGTCCAGGTTGATATGTGTTTTGCCCATAATTCCCAAATTGATTTTGTTTAGGAAACGTAATTTGATTTGGAGCTTTCTAGGAGGGATTTGGGTTGGTCCTTCAATTTTGATTGTAAGAATTGGAGGGATTTCTAAATTTCTCCTAAAGAGCAGAAATGTTCTCAATGGTAGGGTCAAAAAGATTTTGATTCAGAAAATCAAAGGTCCCAGTCAAATCTTGTGAGGGTTCAACTGAAAATTGCTACCCAGCAAGGGTAGCATTAATATTGTGCAGATTTTCTCTTCTGAGAAAGTAAGGGGAGTTAAGGTAAGGAGCTTGTTTTTGGGTGAGCTTTTCTTCCATTTTCTTCTGGTTTATTTGCATCTGATCTAGTCATTGAGCTATCATGTGTAGATCATCCTATGTGATTAGAACAAATGTGGATTTGGAGTAGTCAATTCCATTGACTCCGAGTCTTGGGTTGTTGGTTCTACCAAAAGTGTCCATTGACGCCATATTAAATGAGTTTTCACTCATTTCTTCAAAAAGGAGGTAGGCACTTTTAGCATCTTTATTAAGGAAATTACCCCCACATGAAGCATCCACGAATCTTTTTAATTGATCTTCTAATCCATGATAGAATACATGCACTAACTACCATCGTGGAATTTCATGGTGGGGGCAACTTCTAAGTAATTCTTGAAATCTCTCCCAAGACTCATGGAGAGGTTCACCAGATTTTTGTTAAAAGGTCACTATTGATCAACGTAAAGCATTTGTACGACCTATCGGAAAGAATTTTTTAAGAAAAGCTCTTTTTAATTAGGGCCAGGTGGTAATAGGACACCCGACCATTCTAAACCGATGTGATGCTTTATCTTTTAGTGAGAGAGGAGAAAGTCTCATGAGCCACACCTCTTCCTGCACATTGTAAGAATGGGTGATTTGAGCGAGGACAGCTAGCTCCTCGAGGTGGCAAAAGGGATCCTCTCTTGGAAGGCCATGAAAATGTTTGATTAGGTTTAGAATGGCGGGTTTAATTTCAAAATCCTCTTGGAGTATAACTAGACCGATTCTCTCTTCATAATTAGAAGGATTGTAGAAATCCTTAAGAGGTACAAGAGGTTCCCCAAGTGGCTGACTTGGTCTTTGGTTGACTAGGTTCATGACTGTCCTAGCCAATTGTTGTTGGTTTTGTTGAAGTCGAATGAATTGGTCGACCATAAGAGAAAGGGGGTTTGTAATTTTGCTTTGAGACCCACTTGGCCTCTCTTGATTTTGTGGTAGCTCCAAATATGGGAGGTTAGGGATGGGAAAGTCAGCTTGTGGGTTAGCTGATGGGTTTTGGAAGTTAGGTTCGGGTTGGGAAGTGGAAGCAGAAGTTTTTGAACGATTTTCCATGCTTTCCATGTCAAACTCAGAGGAATGATGAGAAGAAGAAGAAAATAAGGATCTTTTGGTGCAAGGGGCAAAATTGAACGGTCCCTGGAGATGTGGGTTCTGGGACCTTCACTTGTTCATGCACTTGGAAGATGGGGAGGGAGGACAAGAGAGAGAGATGAGAGAAAGGGTGCAAATCAAACAACCAAGCCTAGTCTATCTTAAAGTTGACTCCTTAATGAAACCTAAGACTTGGGAACCTGATAAAGAAAAAATTAATAAGTGACCCACTTCCTTAAGATTACCCAGCTAGACTAAAAGAGATGGAATGGGACCAAGCGTGTCCTGGAAAAATCACCAGGGGCATGTGTAAACCCACACCCATCATTTGACTTCCCTCTAAGTCTGTCACCACACTTTCAAAAGGAATTAGGAGCGCTTAATGATTCTTAGATATCGGATATCAAGCCTAGTTTTGGTGAAGTCCTTAAGTGGTCAAATGACTGCTTATTTTAATTTAGGCTTGGGTGTCTAATTGTGCACGGGAATGTGGAGGGAGTTAATTGGGGTAATGCCCTGTTATTTCAATTTTTTTAGTGTGTGCAAATTGGAAGGAGTGATTCCAATGCCAGTTCAAGTTGTCACAAAAAATTTTGTTGCATTTCTTCTTTTAGGATTTGATTTAGATTAATGTCTTTTAGGGTTTTCTTTTTATGTATTCAAACAAGTTTTAGTTCCTCAATCAAAAAGAAATCAAATTGTATTGGTGAAGGTAGATTTCCTTTATAATGTGGGACTAGAATAAACAAAGAGAAACCCTAATTGAATTGAATCCTAAGTAGAAATTTCAACTATTAGTGAATTATTTCAGGTTTTTCTATTTAAGTAGTGGTCCAAAATGATCAAAAAACACCACTACTGGAAAGCAAATCAAACAAAGATTCCAGAAGATATTTTTTTATGATTTTAGGAATTCATTTGATATTTTTTTAATATTTTTCCTTGTACTGGTCTCAAAGTCCAGAAATAATATTTGAGGATATTTTAGACTTTTTAGTACCCACCACCAGCCACCAGAAATTTTTGTAATTTTATATGTTGTGTATAATTTCACAAGGATTCTAAAAAGCTAAATTTCACAAAAATTGAACAAGTAGAAAAATTCCTAAAGCTTGTAGACAATAACAAAATAATGAAATCAGAGGAGATGACCCCCTATGGTCAATTAATTTTTAAAAATTTTATGTAACTCCAAATGCTATGAAATTTGGAACAGATGTTCCAGACGTGATTTGGAATCTTTGAGTGAATTTGAATAATTTAGGAGTGTTGTGGTGTCAGGAATTGATTTTAGAAGTCCAGACAAAAGTCTGGACCCGAAAATCAGAACACCAACACTTAGGGCAAAGTGGTGTTAAATGATTCAAGCAAGCAACCAATGGTTTTTATGAATCACCACTTTACCAAATTTATTTGTTCTTGATCCTGAAAACCTGATTTAGTATTTTTTTGATAGCTTTTAGGTTTAATGTGACAAGTAAGAATACACTAACCTCGAATCCGTTGGAAGAAAAGGGACTTTAAGCTTTCACTTCCAAATTCCCACCTTCTTCTTGTAGTGCCTGCACATACGAAAGAAAGAAAGAAAAGGGGATGAGATCTGCATATCAAGTAAGAGAAATATGAAAATGCAAAACTGTGCCTCCCCTACAACGGCAACAAAAAGTGATGCAAGAAAAGCGCGATTTGAAATTAGGGTTTTTATCGTTGTAACGCACAAATCTGATCGCTTTTAAAATTTATAAGACTGAGTACTTAGCAAAGTATTTGGGTCGTCCCAAGGGAGGTAGGAATGCACTTTAAATACTCTCACTTGATATTAGGAAATCAACTTTCTTTTTGTGATTTTTAACATAAGATTTTTTTGGATTTTGAAATAACGGGCAACTACGAAATTATGAGCGGGAAAAAAAGACTACACCTAAGTTTCTAAGGCTAACACCTAAGTAACAAAAGCAACCTCTCTCTATCCTCACCCTAGGTACGTGGAGATCTAGGGTAATTAGAGAGAGGGAGTGAAAAAGTTCTAGAAAAGACAATTACATAAGATGCAACAAAATTTTAGAAAGGCAACTTGATATATAGAGAAAATTTGTTTTACAGGAATGCTTATAGAGGAATGCTTCTACTACAAAATGAAAGATAAAAATTGATAAAACAAAGATTCTCTTGGTGATGATGGTGAAGAGGAGAGAGTCCTTGCTCCAAGCTCAGCTGCTCCTAGGCTTGAAAAGGGTCTCTCCAACTCCTTCTTGAAGTGCTCCTCCAAAGATGCTGCTTTCTCCTTGGCAAGCCCTAGATGGGCATGCCCTTGCTCCTCCAAGGGTGGAAGAATTCCACCCAAAATAACTCCTTCCAGGGTGTGCGTGCACCACCCTCAAGACCTCCTCCTGGACATCCTCCTGCCTGGCTTGTCCTCTAGCTAGCATGGGCATAAGAGAGAAGGGAAGAGGGGAAGGCACCAAGGGGATAGAGTGTCCCCTTAATCTTCTTCTTCTCCTTCTTCTCTTGGCCATGGAGATAAGTGGAAGATGAAGGTGGAAATGTGGTAGATTAATGGTAGCAAAAGGTTAGGTTATGGTGGTGGTTAATGGGGATATATATAAGAAGGGATGAGGATATGGTTGGCATGGACACATGTAGGGCTAGGATGGGTTCAAATGGTGGTTATGGGTGGTTATGGGAATCCAATGGAGAGGGTAGGTTGGTGCCACCTAAGGGGGTGCCATGGGGGTGGTTATGGTTGGCTAAGGGGCACCTAAAGTTGGTGCCAACCATGGAAGGGTGCCATGGTTTGGAGCCATCTTAAGGGATCTCTAGAAGGGGGATAGGTGTAAAACTAGGATATGGGGGTGTTTTGGTGCCAAAGGCAAGGGGTTTTAGAAGGAGTAGTTGGCTCCAACATTGGTGGCCTTTGGAGGTGGTGGTGTGAAAGGTCATGGAGGTTGGTGGTGCCAACTTTGGTTGAGTAGGTAGCTTGCTTAGGTGGTGGACTTGGAGTAGAGTTAAGGTGGAGTTAGGTTAGGGTTTAGGTAGGTGGTGGATGCCGATGTAGTGGATATTTTAGCTATCTTAGCTAGTAGGTGAGTAGAGAAGGAGGTAGGAGGAAGCTAGGGCTTTGGGAAGAGGAGTTGGGAAAGAACTATCTGGACCCAGTGACTAATGAAGAGAACAATAAGGAGCTACCTTAGCTAACTTAGCTTGCTAGTTCTTTGCTAGCTGCTAAGCCAAGCTAAAGTAAGTTGGCTTTTGCTGAGTTGAGTTGAGGCGAGTTGGGTCAGATCTTCCTAGAGATAACCTACCTAGCTGGAGTAGCTAGCTTAAGTTAAATAGCTTAGCTTAACTAGGTTGACCTAAGTAGAGTCTTCGGGAGCTGGACTTTTGTCAGCCTGAGCTAGTTGAGGTCATCTTCAACTGACATAAGTTGAGTGGAGCTGGAAGTAGCTAGACCTGAGTTGAGGTGGTCTACTGTCAACCTAGTTAAGCTTGCTAGATCTTCCAGTGAACTGATTGGAGCTAGGAGTTAGACTCAACTAAGTCGAACTGAATCTAAGCTGACTTGAGCTAGGTTGAGCTAAGTTGAGATACCCTGAGCTGCTATCCAGCTAAGATGAGCTGAATGGAGCTTAAGAGAGATAACCCTAACCCAAGTGAGCTGGATTTAGCTGAGGTTCAGCTGAATTTAGGTTCCTCTTCACCTGGTGCCTTCTTAAATGCTAGGGTTTTAGGGATCTGAATATCTGTTCATCGCTAACACTCAAATAAATGTGTCAAAAATACACAAAATCGTGCAATGCATGCCTAACCTATTTGATGCCTAAATGCAGCCCAGAAACCCATTTGCGGAGTTAAAATCCTAAAAGCTAGGTTTATTTTAGGGCATAAGAATAATGATAAACTGGTGTTTATCAACTATTCCCAGCTGAGCGCACTAAACTCAGAGCTTCTTGGGAGTCAACCTAGAGGAATCAAGCTGACCAGATACACAACTGAAACTCAAGTGATTTCTTTCCTTACTCCCTTGCATTGATTTATTTTCCAATGAGGACATTGTCCAACGTAGGCTTGGGGGGTGGTGATTCTTATTTTCTAAGTACAAAATTGTCAGCTTAAACTAGTGTTTATTTTTTTTATTCAAGAAAAAAAAGAATGAAAATAAAAATGAGTGAGAATTAGGAAAGGAAAACTTAAGCATTAGGAGCTTGTCAACTTTAGGAAATAATACATTAAGGACCTGAACATTTAGACTCTTCAAGTCTTCGAGCTTAATCTGCCTGAGTGTCCACTAAAATGTGGACTTGTTTCTTAAGTCCTCGCCACCCTTGGCTATGTTAATATGGCTAACACCCTTTAATTTGGGGGCACTTATAAGCTAAGCATCTATACACTTTTCGCACTGACTCACTCCTTGGTGATTTTAAAGAAAATTGGATAACTAATGAAGCGTCTAGGGTCGTATGGCTGCCAAGTTGTCATGGATTAGATGCCCCATTGGCAGGTTGTCCAGAGCCCAGCCACGCGACCCATTCTTTTTGATTGATGCCTTTAGGTAAATCTTAGACCAGGGAAGCCACCTACTTTAAAACAAAAGAGAAAAAAAAGAAGAAAAAAAGGAGGAAAAAAAGCCATACTTCACCTCACGAGTATGGCTAGTAAGTTTTCGTGGGTTAGACACCCCATTGGTCGTTTGTCCAAAGCCCAACTCATAAAACATACAAAAATTCCTAAACACTTGAGGAAGTAGGGAAGTAGAATAAGCTGGGGAGATATACATTGGGTTCATCCTTGTGTTGACCTCATAAAAATAAAAGTATGGAGAAAGCTACCAGTCAGATAGATACACCTTTAGGTAGCATTTCTTTTCTTTCTGGGTTACCTAGGGGCATAGAAACTTGAAGTCCATTCTAATTGCCATTGATTGAGTCTTTCACAATTTCCACAATAAGATGCTTAGCACTTAGAGTCCTTTTCAAGTCTTGGGTGGGTTGAATAGCCGTAAAAAGTTACCTCAAAACTCTCAACCCCAAAATCCAAAAAAAAAAATAGAAAAGCGGAAAAATAAAAAAAGAGAAATTTTCTTTTATGTAGAATAAGGTGAGGACCTGGGCAGTCTGCATTTTAGTAGGCACCCAGGCGTTGTTGAATCTCTGTGGGTTTCATGGTAGAAATTTTCTCATGTGACAAGTAACTTATGCCTTAGTTATCAATTCGTAATTCTAATTGTAAATATCATTTAGGATAACCTTGCTAGGGACTAGCAAGGGGTGGGCATGAGGGTATGATGACTATAGAAATGATAGCATTAGTTACATCAATTCGAGTTAATCTCAAGGAAACAAGTGCATAAAATATGATAGTATCATGGGCCTGGGAGCATTCATGCATATCGTATAATATCTACATTTAGATTGCTTATAATTAATGTTGAATGACCATATGTACAAGTGCATTTTGAAATAGGTCTTAGATGAGCAATCGGACAATATGGATGGATCCAGATCGACGATCGTAGCCCAACAATGCAAAAATCACCTCAATTCGACCTCCGTAGCTCCTACAACAAGCCCAGGAAATTCTGACCATTAATATAATAATCAACCACCAAAAATGTGTCATGTGGCACCACCAAAGCCATCCAAGACAGCCAAGGACCACTGCAGCCTCTCTTCATCTATGCCATCAGATCTGGACCATTGGATTTTCATCCAATGGCCATAGGCAAGTCAAAAGTTACAAATAAGTTGGGAGGTTTCTTGATGTAAAGATCTTCATAGCTCATTGGTCTCAAGCTCTATGCTAAATGGAAGATCGCAGGTTTAAGCCCCCACAACCCCCACCTGATAAACGCCAGTTTATCATCATTCTTATGCATTAAAACAAACCTAGCTCTTAGGATTTTACTCCGCAAACGGGTTTTTGGGCTGCATTTAGGCATAAATTAGGTTAAGCATGCATTGCATTTTTTTATTGTCTTTTTGATATGTTTTTGTAAGTGTTAGGGATGAACAGATATACAGATCCCTAAAACCCTAGCACTCAAGAAGACAAATGGTGAAGGAGAAGCTCAGACTAGCTGGAACTCAACCTGATCCAGCACACCACAGTTGGAACCTAGCTAACTTGAACTAGGGTTAGCTCATCCTAGCTCCATTCAGCTAATCTCAACTGAATGGCAGCTCAAGAGAGTACATCTTAGCTCACCCTAGCTCAAGTCAACTCAGATCATGCTCAACTTAGCTAAGTCTAGCTCTTCTCAGCTCCCACTAGTCCATAGGGAGCTCTAGCTAGCTCAGCTGAGTGGACGGGAGTTCACCCCAACTTAGACCCAGCTACATCCAGCTCCACTAAACTCCAGCCAGCAAAAGAAGAACTCATCTCAGCTCAGGAAGCTCAAGTCCAGCTCCTGAGGATTTAGCTTAGCTCAACTCAGTTGAGCTAAGCTACCTTATCTGCCTCAACCAGCTTGATCCTCCCCTGGAGCACCAGACCCAACTCACCTCAGCTCATTATGGTAGAAGCCAACTCACTTTAACTTGGCTTAGCAGCTAGCAAAGAACTAGCAAGCTAAGCTAGCTAGAGTAGCTCCATGCCAGCCTCTTCAGCAGCTGCCAGCTCCAGTTCCAGCTACAGATTCTCCTCTTCAGCGCCTCTCTTCAAACCCTAGCTCCAATACCCCCTCCTCTACTCCATAGCTAGCTAAGCTAGCTTAGCTTAGCTTAGCTTAGCTAGCAACCAGCTCCTTGGCCATCCACCACCTTCAATTCAACCCTAGCTAGCTCCACCAACTTAAGCCCTACCTAAGCTACCTATCCTACTCAAGTTGGCACCACGTCCTAGTCACCTCTTCACCCCACAATCACCACCAAAAGGCACCAATTTTGGCACCAAAACCTAACCCTAACTACCCCTCTTTTTGGCACCAACATCCACCCCACATCCACCATACACCTAACCTTACAACCCATCCTAGCCACCCACCTACCCCTCCTTCTAGAACCCTTCTTGGCGCCACCTAAGACCCTCTTCTAGAAGCCATTTTGGCACCAAAATCAAGGGGTGCCACCACCCATAACCACCCCCTAGGTGTCCCTTGGGTTGGCGCCAATTGTCCTTAGCCATAGGATCCCCAACCACCTCCATCTCTCCATCTTAGCCCTCCATTCCAAGAGTCACCTTAGCCCCCTTCCTACTCTATAAAAACCCACCACCTACCATCATTTGAGAACATCCTCCATTAGTGTATTTTGCTACCTATACCACCTACACCTACGGCCAAGAAGAAGGAGTAGAGAAGATGATTAAAGGGGCACATCACCAGCCCTTTTGGTGCCTTCTTCTCCCCACTCTCTTCAACTTGGGCCACGCCAAGGAGTAGGACTTTTCTACTTCAAGGAGGATGGCCAGGAAAAGGAGAAGGACCTAGGGTGGACGTCCACCCTTGGAGAGAAGCTTAGGGCACGCCCATTTAGGGTTTTCCTTGGAGGACATCACCTTGGTAGAGCATAGCAAGGAAGGAGTTGGAGGACTCTTTTCAAGCTTGGGAGCTACCAAGCTTGGAGCATGAAGCCCTCTTCTTCACCATCTATCTATATGATTTGTGTTTGCTTTTATTTATTGCAATTTTTCTAGTAGTAGAAGCATTCCTCTACTAGGCTTTTTTGTAAAGCACTTTTTCATTAATCTAGTTGCCTTCTTTGCAATTTCTTTATTTGCATTTCTAATTTCTTTGTTTTTAGCATTCTTCACTCCCTCTCCCTAATTATTCTAGGCCTCCACTTGCCTAGAGTGAGCTTAGGGAGAGGCTCTACTTGCCACTTTAGAAGTAGTATATGGAGTTGAAGTGTAAGTCACTTTCCCGCCACAATTTCGCATGTTGCCTTAATTTCAAAAACATAACAATGATATATTGAAAAAGACCAAAAAGAAAGTTGAGATCTATTTTGTAAGCAAGAGAATTAATTTTGCAAACATATTGCCTCATTGGATGACCCTAGATACCCCACTATCTAGGATATAAATTTAAAAGTGAAAGCGGATTTGCACGTTACAACGACGCATTTTACAAACCGCGTAAAATCTGTATCATTTTTTGGCGTCGTTGCCGGGGAGGCACGGCTTTACATTAGTTAATTTTCTCTTGCTTGAAGTTGATCTCATCCCCTTCTCTTTCTTTCTTTTGTGTGTACAGGAATTACAGCAGGAAGGCGGGAATTTGGAAGCGAAAGCCTAAAGTTCCTTTTCTTCCCGTGGATTTCAGGTTGGTTCCCCATCACTTGTCACACTTAAACTAAAAAACTACCTAAATACACTAAACATGGCTTTCAGGACCATAAACAAGTTAACTAACTGGTGTGGTGCTTTTTAAAATCCATTGTTTGCTTGAATGCTTCTTTAACACCACTCCATTGCAAGTATTGGTGTTCTATTTTTCGGGTCCAGATTTCTATCCAGACTTGAAAAATCAATTCCTAACACCACAGGCCTCCTAAAATCATAAAAGTTCATACAATGATTCCCAATTAAGTTATGAACATCTATTCCAAATTTCAGATCAATTGGATTTGTATTTAACTTTTAAAAATTCATGGACTGTAGAGGGGTCACACCCTCCAATCTTCCTATTTTGCTACTGTCTGTGAATTTTTATAATTTTTATACTCATTCAATTTTTGTGAAATTTATCTTGCTGAAATCCTTGTGAAATTTTACACATCATATAAAATCACAAAAAATTTCTGAGATCAGTGGTAATATTGAAAAGTCCAAAATACCCACAGGTATCATTTCTGGACTTTGACACCAGTACAATTAAAATTTCAAAATAATTATCAAATAAATTCCTAAAATCTTACAAAAATCTTTTCTGGAATCCTTGTTTGATTTTACTCAAGGTAGTGGTGTTGGTTGCATTGTTTGGACCACTATCTATTCAGAAAGCCTAAAAATAACTCATTGGTAGTTGAATTTCTGTATTAGGGACAATTGACTTAGGGTTTTCTTCTTTCTTTTTAGAGACTCAATTTAAAGGAAATATACAATCACCCATACAACTTGTTTTTCCTTTGATTGTGGAATTTCAAACTTTTTTGAACATTTAACAAAAGAAACCCTAAAACACATTCAATTAAATTGAATCCTAAATGACATAAATATAAAAAATTGTGTGACAACTTGATTTTCATTAGAGCCACTCTCCAATTCCTACACACACACAAAAAAATCGAAATAACAGGGCAACAACCCAATAAACGGCCTCCACATTCCGTGTGCACTAAAGCATCCTAGACCTAATTAAAACTTGTAGCAACTTGACCCCTAAGGCTTCATCAACTTAGGCTTGCTATCTAGGTCTTAAGTTTTCTTTAGTTAGTACCAATTCTGTCATCTATATTTGGTGTTCAGGCTGAGGGGCCGTGTCAAACAACCAGGTGCGGGTTTGTACAAGCACCTGGGGTTTTCCGTGGGAAACGTTTGGGCCCAAACCTCCCCTTAAGCAACTTGGCTAGATTTGTTGACAGAATGGGTATTCACTATTGATTACTTATTTCCTACGTAGACCAAGTCTTAGGTTTATTTTTAGGGAGTCACACTTAAGTTAGGTCTAGCTTTATTTGTTTGATTTGCACACTTTCTCTCATCTCTTTCTCTTCTCCTCCCCTCCCATTCTTCCATTTTATGCACATGAAACGGTCTCAAAATCCGCACTTGGAAGGACCATTTGATTTCGCCCCCCGCGCAAAAAGACCACTTTTTTTGTCTTCTCCTTCTAAAAAAATGGAAATTCAACAATATAGGTCCACTGACCCTTCCACTTCCACCTCTAACCTTACCTCTAACCCCACCACCAACCCTAATTCTAACCCTTCCACCCAAAACCCACCCACCTTTAACTTCCCACACTTGGAGCTCCCTAATCTTGAGTTGCCCCAAACACAACATCAAGACCCCCTGCCTGATCTTTTAAAATTGATGGCTGAGCAGATTGATAAATTAAATTCCAATCAACAAACATTGACTAGGAACATCCAAAACCTAACCAATCAAAGGCCAAACCCACCACCCCGTCAACAGCCTGTTATTCCTCTTAAAGATTTCTATGATCAGTCTTATTATGAGGAACGACCAGGGGTGGTCATACCAGAGGGGGACTTTGAGATCAGGCCTGCAGTCCTAAACCTAATTAAACACTTTCATGGCATTCCTAGGGAAGACCCTTTTAGCCACCTTGAAGAGCTGACTCTTCTTGCACAGACAATCCATTCCCGAAATGTGTAAGAAGACATATGGCTGATGCAGCTTTTTCCATTATCTCAAAGATAAGGCTGCTTATTGGTTTAGGACCATTGGCTGACTCATCACAACTTGGCCTCAGCTTAAGAGTGCCTTCCTCAAGAAATTCTTTCCCATAGGTCGTACTAATTCCTTGCGAAGATCTATTACGACTTTTCACCAAAAATCTGGTGAGACTTTCCATGATTCTTGGGAAAGATTTCAAGATCTCTTAAGAAGTTGCCCGCACCATGAGATTCCTTTATGGCAGCTCGTGCAAATCTTCTATCATGGATTAGAAGATCAAATCCGACATTTTGTCGATGCCTCATGTGGCGGCAACTTCTTAAATAAAGATGCTGAAAGTGCCTATGACCTGTTTGAAGAAATGAGTGAAAACTCATTTAATCAATCTTCCATGAACACATTTTGCAGAACCCAAAACCCGCAGTTCAATGTTCATGAAATAGGCACTCAATCTATCCTTGTCACCCAAGACGATCTTCAAATGATCGCTCAAAAACTTGACCAAATGCATATTAATCAAAAGAAAATTGAGGAAAGACTGGCCACATCAACCCAAGCTCCACACCCACATCTAACCCAACCTAACTTTCCACGAAGAGAAAATTTGCACAATCTCAACACTACTCCTGCTGATTATTCTGAGGTTGCCCATGATTCACTAGGGAACTACAACTATCCAGATCTTAACCCCACTCAAAATATTTCTACCATCCAGGAGCCCTTTAAAAATTCTTCCAATTGGAAAAATTACCCAAACTACTCCTGGAATAATCCGGTTTCTTCCCAACCATATCATTTTAATGGGTATGGGTCGAATCCAATCTTCCATCCTGGGCCATCTCAACAAGACATCAATGCCCAGATGATGCGAACCCTGCAGGAAATGCAAACAAAAATGACGGAAGTAACACGCACCATCACAAGTCTGAACAATCAGATTGGGGTTACTCCCACGCAAAGACCTACAGGACATCTTCCGTCCCAACCCATGCCCAACCTTAATCACCACGGGAACCATTATACGGGCAGAACTCCACACTATCTGAATCAGCCTCCTCTTAATCCACCACCTCAGCAGCCTCCCAGGTTTCCGCAATCACAGGCCCCCCCACCTCCTCCAAATAATAATCTGACTGCACATGCAGTTACTTTGAGGAGTGGGAAAACCACCACTGATCCCAGGCCTTCACACAAATTTGGTGAAATACCTGTGCAAATTGACTCCCCACCTCCCCATCAGGAAGAAAAAGAAATACAAAAATCTCAAGACAAGATTCCTATCCCTTTCCCACAAGCTCTACACCCCACCACCAACAAAAAAAAGAAATCCGAGCCCACTACAGAAGAACTCGTGGATTTATTTGGGCAAGTTCATATCAATATTCCTCTCCTAGATGCCATCAAATATATACCTACCTATGCCAAATTTTTGAAGGAGATTTGTACTCCTAAAAGGCAGGCCAAAAATCTAGGACAGGTGCATCTTTCAGAGACAGTAACCTCTGTCATACAGAGTAAGCTGCCTCCTAAGATGAAAGATCCAGGGGCACCTTTAATTTCTGTAATTATTGATGACACTACCTTTAATCGTGCCCTCCTTGATCTTGGTGCCTCAGTTAATATTATTCCCACGAGTTTATTTGAAGAATTTTAGATCGGTGAATTAAAACCCGTCGAGGTTACCCTGCAATTAGCTGACCGATCTACAATCAAACCTCGTGGGATTGTCGAGGATGTTTTGGTCAAGGTCCAGAATTGTGTCTTCCCGGCAGACTTTCTGGTTCTTGACATTGAGGTACCTGAATCATTACTGGACTCCCCAATAATCCTTGGACGCCCTTTTTTGGCCACTGCAAAGGCAAATATCAATTGCCACAAAGGCAAAATGGATATCACTTGTGCAGGCCAAACTATCACTTTAGATATTTTCAAATCCTCCAGGAGATTCTATGATGATAACTTTTTTGAGGACTCAGATATTGAAATTTCCAATATGGTGGTGGAGACAGTGTTAATAGATACCCTTACCGACCACAAGTTTTTTGAGGACTCTGATTCAAAATCAGTGGTTGGCGAAATCTATGATCTGGAGACTTGTCTTGACCCCAAATTTATTCCTGATGCACCCCCTAAGAACCCTAACCCACCCACTATTCACGCATCTAATTTTTCCACACTAACTTCACCCAATCCTCACCATCCCTTCCCCAACTCCTTTCTTACGGACCTGCCACCAACCCTGCCCGAGTTTGGCATCCAACCTAATTTAAAACCATGGCCAGACTCGAGCTACACTTATCATTTTCCATCCAACTTTGATCCCAATATTGCTTCTAATCAATTTTCTAGGGATCTAGAAGAAGACACCTTTTTTGCGGGCATCAAGTGTCCAACTATTTACATGATTTTCCATCTTCCGTGCATACCTTCACGTCCGGATGAATGGCGTAAAAGATAGCACTGGATGGGAGGTAACCCATCATTTTTTCCTGCTTTCCTTTTTTCTTCTTTTTCCAGGTTTTGATCATCCTAAGCCCGACCGTTCTTCACTAAGGTGATCGTTTTTCCCTCCTAATGCATGAGGACATGGCATATCTTAAGCATGGGGGGGGGGTGTTTTCAAATTTTGACAATTGATTTAGGATGTTCAAAACCTAAAAACATGCATTTTTCTTTAATTTATTTCCTGGTTGCATACCAAAAAAAATAAGATGAAAAACTTTTTGAGGAAAAAAAATTTTGAAATCTGGACTAAGTTTGAAAAACTCGCTTTTCGTACAATGGGATTTAATCTTTAACAAACTAGGGATGAGGATATAGATCTAATCATTAGAATTTCAGGGTCTATTTCTAGACTAGATCAGATATCCTTCTCTAAAATTCCATCTGAACTCATGATAGTTCAGGCGACTTGATCCTATTTTGTAATACGGAAAGTATTTGACTTAGTTTCTAATTCAAAAACTTGCATGTCTTGAGAAACTCTTGAGTCAATTTTCACACACAAGCCAACACTTAAAACCAACCAAAAATTTGAAAAACTCCCTTGTTTGGACTTAGTAAAAGTCTAAAGCAGATCATTGGTTTTAGTTCCCACTGCCAAGAAGGAGGAAAATGCCTCCTTTGAGGATGCGATGTCAACATGTTACTACCTCAGTGCTGCTCCATATCTATATTTCATATCTTTAGACAGAGCATTAAAGCGCATTTTAGTAGCTCAAGTGTCTTAGACGGTGCTCTACCTATAGTGTTGGAGCAAGAGCTTGAGTTTGCTTGGAGCGCCCCTTTACACCGCATCATGTTTTGGGGTTGTGAGCTCCTAGGTGGTGTAATGGACAGTGCTATCCCGAAGTATTGGCGCCAGAGCCCCCTCGAGGAATGGTAATGGGAATGATGATCCCGACACATCTATTGTAAGACTAAGCTAAAAATAAGCATGGGGGAGAAAAAAAAAAGTAATAATAAATAAATTAACACACCTTATAAATGTTGGCTTTTCACAAGCACAGACACAAGATTTTAAAGGATTTTGCAAGTTGCGAATCAGATTCATGAGCCAGAAAAATCCTAAAAACAAAAATTTCAAGTCATCTGAATTAACAAGGGGTTAATTTATGAATTTCTGGAGGATATATTGATCTCGTTTTGTCTAATGGTTGGATCCAAAAACAAATCCTGATGATTATCTTTAACAAATCCTGTACCTCCTGTGTTTAGATCAACCAAGGTCCCTTAATCTCTTTTTCTCCCCAAAAAGTCGAAAAAATTAGATTTCCCAAAAATTTCGTTTTCCAAAAAAATTGAAGTTTTACTAAGAGACTAGCAAAAGATAAGCATGGAGGTGTGATAAATGCCAGTTTATCATCATTCTTATGCATTAAAGAAAACCTAGCTCTTAGGATTTTACTCCGTAAATGGGTTTTTAGGCTGCATTTAGGCATAAATTAGGTTAGGCATGCATTGCATTATTTTATTGTCTTTTTGATATGTTTTTGTGAGTGTTAGGGACGAATAGATATACAGATCCCTAAAACCCTAGCACTCAAGAAGGCAAATGGTGAAGGAGAAGCTCAGACTAGCTGGAACTCAGCCTGATCCAGCTCACCACAACTGGAACCTAGCTCACTTGAACTAGGGTTAGCTCATCCCAGCTCCATTCAGCTAATCTCAGCTGAATGGTAGCTCAAGAGAGTTCATCTTAGCTCACCCTAGCTCAAGTCAGCTCAGATCCAGCACAACTTAGCTGAGTCTAGCTCATCTCAGCTCCCACTAGTCCACAGGGAGCTCTAGCTAGCTCAGCTGAGTTGACGGGAGTTCACCCCAGCTTAGACCCAGGTACATCTAGCACCACTCAACTCCAGCCAGCTGAAGAAGAACTCATCTTAGCTCAAGAAGCTCAAGTCCAGCTCCCGGGGATTCAGCTTAGCTCAACTTAGTTGAGCTAAGCTACCTTAACTGCCTCAACCAGTTTGATCCTCCCCGGGAACACCAGACCCAGCTCACCTAAGCTCATTATGGTAGAAGCTAGCTCACTTTAGCTTGGCTTAGTAGCTAGCAAAGAACTAGCAAGCTAAGCCAGCTAGAGTAGCTCCATGCCAGCCTCTTCAGCAGCTGCCAGCTCCAGTTCCAACTCCAGACTTCTCCTCTTCAGCTCCTCTCTTCAAACCCTAGCTCCAATACCTCCTCCTCTACTCCATGGCTAGCTAAGCTAGCTTAGCTTAGCTTAGCTAGAAACCAGCTCCTTGGCCATCCACCACCTTCAATTCAACCCTAGCTAGCTCCACCAACTTAAGCCCTACCTAAGCTAGCTATCCTACTCAAGTTGGTGCCACCTCCTAGTCACCTCTTCACCCCATCATCACCACCAAAAGGCACCAATTTTGGTGCCAAAACCTAACCCTAACTACCCCTCTTTTTGGCGCCAACATCCACCCCCACATCCACCATACACCTAACCTTACAACCCATCCTCGCCACCCACCTACCCCTGCTTCTAGAACCCTTCTTGGCGCCACCTAAGACCCTCTTCTAGAAGCCATTTTGGCACCAACATCAAGGGGTGCCACCACCCATAACCACCCCCTAGGTGTCCCTTGGGTTGGCGCCAATTGTCCTTAGCCATAGGATCCCCAACCACCTCCATCTCTCCATCTTAGCCCTCCATTCCAAGAGTCACCTTAGCCCCCTTCCTACTCTATAAAAACCCACCACCTACCATCATTTGAGAACATCCTCCATTAGTGTATTTTGCTTCCTATACCACCTACACTTACGGCCAAGAAGAAGGAGTAGAGAAGAAGATTAAAGGGGCACATCACCAGCCCTTTTGGTGCCTTCTTCTCCCCACTCTCTTCAACTTGGTTCACGCCAAGGAGGAGGACTTTTCTACTTCAAGGAGGATGGCCAGGAAAAGGAGAAGGACCTAGGGTGGACGTCCACCCTTGGATAGAAGCTTAGGGCACGCCCCTTTAGGGCTTGCCTTGGAGGACATCACCTTGGCGGAGCATAGCAAGGAAGGAGTTGGAGGACTTTTTTCATGCTTGGGAGCTACCAAGCTTGGAGCAAGAAGCCCTCTTCTTCACAATCTATCTAAAGGATTTGTGTTTTCTTTTATTTATTGCAATTTTTCTAGTAGTAGAAGCATTCCTCTACTAGGCTTTTTGTTAAAACACTTTTTCATTAATCTAGTTGCCTTCTTTGCAATTTCTTTATTTGCATTTCTAATTGCTTTGTTTTTAGCATTCTTCACTCCCTCTCCCTAATTATTCTGGGCCTCCACTTGCCTAGATTGAGCTTAGGGAGAGGCTCTACTTGCCACTTTAGAAGTAGTATATTGAGTTGAAGTGTAAGTCACTTTCTCGCCACAATTTCGCATGTTGCCTTAATTTCAAAAACATAAAAATGATATATTGAAAAAGACCAAAGAGAAAGTTGAGATCTATTTTGTAAGCAAGAGAATTAATTTTGTAGACATATTGCCTCCTTGGATGACCATAGTTACCCCACTATCTAGGATATAAATTTAAAAGCAAAAGCGGATTTACACGTTGCAACAATGCATTTTACAAACTGCATAAAATCCGTATCACCACCCTCTCAATAATTTTTCTTTAGCACAGTAACACGATCCACACGTGGGATTGGCTAGCTCGATAGCAGTGCGTGCCAACGTATTCCTGCATAGGGCCAGCATGCAAAATTACTTTTTTTTTCCTGATTCAAGGTCCTCTTTGGCCTAGAAAAGGGCCCCATGACCCCCTTTGCTACTCATCTAGAACACTAAGCTTCCCACCACCTTCTAGAGCTTAGAGTAGTCCCCGAAGCTGTCAAGCCACCAACAAAGTCGTCCTTTACCACCATGACTGCCTCGTCTCTGTAATTTTCACATTCATTTTCCTATTTTCCTTTAACTTAGTGCTACATTTCTTCAAACATTCATCTTGCATTTTTGTGTGTAGCTACAAAATGATTTTTGCTTATTTAGTATAGTAGTTGTCATGTTCTACCATTTCATGTTTGTGTTCACAACTTTATTTTATTCCCTTACCATGAATAGTTAGTGATTATCATCACCAAATCTCTCTCTCTCTCTCTCTCATGCAAGCAAACCAAACAAAATATCATGTGACAAGAAGTGACTAAATGATTCTATTTCACGCCTCCTTATGTTCGACACTCGTACTCTTCTTCATATTCTTCTTTAAAATTGATGTCGTAAGCATACTATTACAATGAACGAATTATCTTTAAGCGTTTCTCAATGTCACCACCATAGTTTGACAATGAATTGGACATTGATCAAACTGATAGCCATCTACCATTTCCCCCTGATCCCATAAGTAGGTTTCCTACACTCTTCACCCCTCCATTATCTTTTGAGGATTCCTACTCTGATCTAACTAAACTAATGCATCCAAGCCCTCAATTTGTATTTCCACATCTATTTGAGTTAGAATTCATCTGGTGGGCACTGCACCTATTGATTCACATTTCTTAGCCCACCAAATTGATTGGGTTTGATCTGCATCATCAACCAGTTAATCTGAATAAGCACCTGGTTGGACCAGCTAGGCTAATCATCAAGGTGCTTGATGAGAACCTCATCATGAGCCATAACTAGCTCATTTTGACCTAATACAAAGGATAAAAGCTCCTACATAACTCAAGGAAAGGCTTAACTCAGAGAATTCTGAGTTTAAGGAGAAAACAAGTCATAAGGGGTGAAAATGCAATTTTACCAGTATAATCTGCATACAGGGTAATTCAGGGTCCAAACATAGGTCAAACAAACCAAATAAGAAGGAAAGTGGGATGATCTGACAAGGGCTACAGCAATTCCAAGGAACTAAATGATAATCTGTAACCTTAAAACAAACCCACTTCAATTCACGAGGTTTGAGGCAAAGTAAAAATAGAATAAACCCTCTAAAATTCATAGAAAAATAATCTCTAGGGTTTAGAACCTTCAATTTGGCCTTCAGAACCCATTTTGACCTACATTGAGAACCATGCCCAATTAATAACTTAATTTGGGTTTTTGCATAAATTAACTGATCAAACAAGGTTTAATCTGGAAATAAAATTCACCATCATAATCCTTAGGTCCCAATTAGTCATGTATAAAAACTTGAGCCTAACAGGAAACCTTCTTGACCAACTTTACACTTTGGTCCTCATTCATTTACTTTTTGGCCCTCAACTTTTGAACCCTCACATTTCTGCCCCTAACTCTCCTTCATTCTTTGCATCCAGGTCCCTCCTGCCAAAACCTGACCAGCACCATGCTCCGGCGACCTTGCGCGGAGCATGGCGCCGCGCAGGGTAAGGGGGAGGGTCTGGCGAGACAACCGGGGGTGCCCTACGTCGTCAGCCGTCGCAGGAACACCCCCCTGGTCGCTGCAACCCACCATACCGGCTGTGCGAACGCACGGACGGTATGGGTCTCCATCTCCGGCATCCTCCGGCGAGGGAGACACGTCGTCTCCCTCCGCCTTCTCTCTGATTCGGCCCCTATAAATACCCCCGTCGCTCCACCGTTCTTCCCAGCTCGGTCCTGACGGAGAAAGACCCCCACTTCCTCTCTTCCCACTCCGACAGGAAGCCCTCCAGCTCCGGCGGCCTCCCCTCTTCCTCCTCGTCGCTCTGCCGCACTACCAGCTGCAGGGTTGCTCTCCCTCGCTCTTCCCGCGCCACGCCGCACCCAGCTGGCGCCTCTCCGGCCCTCTCCTCGCCGCCGCCCCTTCCCCTGGGCAGCTTCTTCTCCGGCGACAGTCGATACGACTGTCGCCTGCTCCGGCCCCTCCTCATCCTGCTAAGTAGGTAGAACTCCTCCTCTTCCTCCCCTCTTCCTTTTCCTCACTTTACATCTTTACTGTTACCCCGATCCGACCAATCGCCCTCACCTTCTCCACCTTCGGCCCCTGCTCCGGCGACCTGCTCCCATCACTCCAGCAACCCACACGGCTCGCCGACCACCGCAGAACCTCCGCCTCCTCACCCTGATCAACCTCCGCCCTCCCACTTCCCCCAAATCACCCTCTGCAACTCCATCGAACAAACCCACCTCCTAACCTGCAATTTGACCTAGGGTGGCCCTTAGGCTCCGCCCCGCCGCCTGCACACCCCCTGACCACCTTCGCCATGCCATGACGAAGGTCCTCCGCGTTTCTGATTGGGCCGAGAGGCCGTTTCTCTGTGGGCAGGTACCTGCGCTCGCCGCCGCCATTGTTGAAGCGAAGCAGCTTCTTCACCTGCTGGCCCAGGTGTGCCACGCCCAGGTCACGCTCCCAGGATGCGCGAGGTGTCTTCGCAAAGCGTCAGGCTGCAGTTGAGGCGAAGCCCTCTCGCGAAGCCCTCGTGCGAAGCCTCGATCGCCGCTGCCTCCTCCGCACAGGCGTCAAATTGGGGTGGGACATTTAGTCCCACCTCGGAAGGCTCTGAAGGAGCGCAGCGGTATAAAGTGAAAAAGTGCTGGAGGCTTATCGCCTCAGCACACGGGGTGAGGTCCCCTTCACCCGCCCGACTACCCGGCCTCGTCCGCATGCACGCCTTGCGGACCTGGCCCGACCCGACTTAGCCTGACCTGCACTCCTCGCCCACCACGCACGCCGGTGGGCCTGGACCCGGGCGCGACCCGTACCCGACTACCCGGCAGCTCTGGGAGAGCTTTCCTAAGAGTGGATTCTGTGAGAGAGAAACGCGGGGGGGTAGAGTAGGTTTTTGCCCGCTGACAAGAGCTTTGAAGTGTGCAGGCACAGGCCAAGAAGAAGAAGACGAGCGAGGTAGAGAAGAAGGATGACGAAAGCTGAAGGAAGGAGGAGCACTATAGCAGTGGCGGTTTAAGTCGTCGGATTGGAAAATCAGACGACGCTCTGAAGGCAGAAAAGAGGAAGAAGAACAGGACCGCAAGGGAAAAGAAAAAGAAAGAGATAAGCAGAAACAAGAGCTGAAAGAAGAAGAAGAACATCAACCCACTGCTGCAGATAAAGAAGATAGAAAGAAAAAGAAGAAAGAAGGAGAGATGACGCCCTGCAGTAAAAGGACTGCAGAGAAAGAAGGAGAATGAAGAAGCCGTGACGCTGAGCAAGGGACCGCAAGAAGAAAAGCTTTACAGCTGAGGCAGAAAGAAGAAAGAAGAAAGAAGAAATAAGAAGAACAGAAGGCAGAAGAAGAAGACCACCAGGAGATAAACAAAGAAGAAAAACCAAAAGCCAAAGAGAAGTGAAAACAAAGAGGAAGAAAGAAGAAATCAAATTTTTATCTCTCCCTCTCTCTCTCTTTATTTTTGTAATATTTTTTGAATTTGTATCTCTAGAATACAACTTGCTCCCTGAGTTCGACCTCGGGAACTCTTTTATTTTCGAGTAACAAATTGTATTAAACTGGTAACCACTTCTCTATACTATACTACAACGAAATAATAGAACTATAGAGGAAGGTCGTCACCAGTGCTTGTTCTACAAAACTCCACCAATCTAATCACCCCTTCTTCTTGGCTATCTTCTGTTCGACTGAAGGCATTGAATTTAGTGCTAAACAGGAGGGAAACCGTCATTCCAAAAACCTAAGACCCTTCTGATTCTTTTTGAGCTGCACTTCTATTGCACTTTAGGATTCAAACTTTAAAACAGCCCACTCCACCTTTAATATTCATATCGTCGGAGCTTGAAATCATTCACAACAGTCACCCTTAAATTGCATGCTCCTAAGGGTATGCAACTTCCAAGTAGGCAGCTGAATAGTTTATATATATATATATATATATATATATATCAAGCAAGCAAATGACTATACTAGATAATTCTAAGTCTACCATACAATAATCTACACTATAGACAAATAATCCTAATAGCTAAAGAAAGTGGGGACAAACACCCGAAAACTAGCCCCAATGCTACAAGGGCAAGAAAACTGATGCACAAAACTTGTAAACTAAGCTCTCAGATCTCCTAATCCAATCACCATCATAGGAAAATCCCTTTGCTGTGGGATTCGAGTCTCCTTCCTTCTCCTCGCGTCTTCTCATAGGCACAGCTTAAGATCCATGTTGTGGCTCTACTACGCTCGTCGTCTCAACCTGTTGATTCCTTACACAGAAAGATATAAGTGAGTCAAGATAACTGCACCTGAAAATATATCAGAAATATAACCAAGTAAACCTATTGCGTCTATTGCCTCCCCGGCAATGACACCATTTGATAAGGGAAATTTTTCACTTTTGCAAAATAATAATAATAATAATGGTGATAATAATAACAAGAATAATGATCATGCTAATGATGTGTGATCATAGTGTAAGTCGTGATAGAAAAATCCCAAATCAATAAATATAATCAAGTATGCACGAATATGATTTAAGCAACATGAGGGAAAAAATGAGGGAGAGAGGGAGAGAAGGTGTGTGGCGTCAGGCGACAGGAGGAGACGATGAGGAAGAAGCTAGGGTTGGGGATGGGGGTGAGTGGAAGACTTAGAGATTGACAAATTGGAGAAGGAGGGAGAGGGGATGGCAGTCGCATGAAGGTAGGGAACCCAGATTCATTCCAAGAGGGGGCTGGAGGAGATCCAATGGAGAGGTTTTGTGTTATAGATGCATACGAAGAGGTCACATGGCTACGGTGTGTAGAAATCCCCTCGTTTGTCTAGCATGTGGGGGTGAAGGTCACAAGCACAACTTGTGCCCAAGGATGAAGCCACAGCGCACAAAGAAGATCCCTCCACGCCCAGAACAGGAGGTGATGAAGGAGCCCCGACTACCCCCACCGCCGGCGGTTGGTAGTCACACAATTGATGTGGAGATTCCATTCTTTGAGGATATTGTCTCTGCAGAGATCATTCTGAGGGGAGAGCTAATTGGCGAGGTCATGACTGGCATTCCCTCTATCGAGAGGTTTCAACAACTGGTGAGTTCCCTTACCCTTGTGTCATCAGGCTGGAAAGTGGCAGTGCTATCCTAGACTCGCTTTCTTGTGTTTGGTCTGGGGATGATAGATGTGGAAAGGCTACGCTTTTGATTCAGTTCTTTCGAGAACATCAATGTGCTGTGGAGGATGGTCTCCCCCTTTGATGGGGCACTTCCTGAATGCCCCCCTAGAGAATGGGAACTAGGAGGGTGATTCTTGATATCAAAGTGTTACCTCTGCACTTGAGATCTAGAGGGGTGGTTGCCAAGATGGTTGCAGGCTTTGCATCCGTCTGTGAAGACTCTGAAATCATAATTGGGGAAGGTGATGCCTGTTCACTTTAATTTGAGGCTGAAGTCATTAAAAGTGGGTCACTGCCAGACAAAATCATTCTCAAGTGTGGGGGCTCCTCGTGGCTCATTTGTTTATCTGTGGTTGGGCAGGATTCTGTGTTACCAGAATAGGGTCATGTTAAGACATCTGTTGTTGGATATGAGGAGGCATAACAGGTTGAACTGGTGGGTCATGAGTCCTTAGATTAGACCCCTGAATCAAAGAAGAGGAAGGATTATCACAAGGAAACCTCAGAGAGGGACTTGATGACTATGGATGATGATACTGCCTTGTGGTGTGGCAACCAAACCCTTGTGGCCAAAGGCAAGGGCTCTACGACTGATGCTAATGTCTTAGAGAGGGACTCAGGCTTTTCTACTAGAAATGAGGAGGTAAATCCTGGTATGGAAATTGTAGTCAATAGTGGTTGAAGTGCCCTTAAGGAGGTGAATCAAGTGCAATTCTCTGTTCCTGATGAACAGAAGTTTGGGAAAGGTACAAATTAGAAAAGGGGGCTTGGGTGCTCCCCTTACATGCTCAAAAGGCGAAGGAAGGAGAACTTGATTTCTATAGTGGAGGAAACTATTGCAAAGTCGATCATGGTTGAGTATGTGGATAATTTAGCTCAAGGGGATCAGCCATGCAAGGGATGAGAGTTCTAACGTGGAATGTGTGTGGGTTGCGCAACAAGGTGAGAAGGGCATCTCTAATCAGATATCTTGTTGAGTGGGAAATTGATTGTGCTCTCATTCAAGAGACACACTTGGAGGAGGAAAGTGGCCCTGTCTAGGACTCTCTAAGACTATCTGGGAGAGCAGACTGTGTGGGGAAGGCTGCAACTGGCAGGTCTGGTGGGATGGCCATATGGTGGAAAAAATCTTGCCTTAAAGTAATTGAAGTCCTTCGTGACAGACATGTACTTACTTGTAGATGTTAAAACCTTCAGCGTGATCTGGAATGGTTTATTTCATGCATCTATGGACCTTGTGAAGCTGCTGATTGGGTAGAACTTTGGGAAGACCTATCAACAGTGCATCAAAGAGTCCAGGAGGTACCGTGGCTTGTTGGTGGTGATTTCAACTGTCCTCTTTCAAGTGGTGACAGACCTGGGGGCAGATCTGTTAGTGTAATGGTTGGATTCCAATTGGCTGTGCAAAGATTGCGTATCACCGAATACCCTATTAGTGGGGTGGAGTTCACTTGGAGAAATGGCAGTGGACAGACATCAAGGCTAGACAGATTCTTTTGCAACCCAAGCTTTTTGGAGAGATTCCAACTATCATCTGCTATGAGCCTTGACAGGCCATATTCTGACCACACACCAATTGTATGGGACAGTGGGGTGAATGTTGATGTTGGATCATACTTCAAACTTAAGAAGTCTTGGTTTAGGGAGGAGGGTTTTACTGATATGTTGTCCAGCTGGTGGCAGAATAAGGCGGTGAATGGCTCGGCCACACAGCAGCTTGCATCTAAGTTAGCAAATATGCGCTCTATGCTGAAGGAATATGGGCAGACAGTGGCAACCATCAGAGAGCAGAAGAGGGTTGAGGCATTGGAAATGATCCAAAGACTGGATCTGAAGGAGTGCAGGCAGGCTCTAAGTATTCAGGAGCATGAACAAAGACTATATGCAGCAGGTCGTTGGGGAGGAGGACTTGAAGAAAGAAATGGACTGGCGTGAGAGATCTAGACAACTGTGGCTCAAGGAAGGTGATGCCAATACAAAATTCTTTCATTTTGCTGCTAGTGATAGGAGGAGGTTTAATCTCATTTCATCTTTTAAAATTGGTGAGAGAACCATTACATCTACCAATGAAATCAGATGTGAAGCTGGCCGATATTTTAAAGAGTTAGCCAAGGCTGCACCAAGAGGCTTATGGAGGATGGCTTCGGCTGACTTCCCAGGTGTCAACAATGATCAGATGGCCATGTTAGTTTGTCCTATTTATGAACAAGAAAGAGTGAAAGCAATCAAAGACATGAATAATGAGGGAGCTCCTGGACCGGGTGGGGTTCAAGTCTTCTTTTACAGAGAAATGTGGAACGTTCTTAAGAAGGATGTGATGGATGTTATACATGAGTTTGAAATGGGCAACTTTGGTTTTGAAAGACTGAATAAGTCCTATTTGTTTTTGCTACCAAAGAAGTCGGCTACGGAGAATTTTTCAGATTATGGACCCATTGCTTTGTCGAACTCCATCTATCTTATTATCAGCAAGAATTTAGCCAACAGAATTCGTGATGTACTACAAGATCTGATTATGCCTGTCCAATCTGCCTTTCTACCTAGGAGGTCTCTGCAGGAATCTTTCATCATGGTGCAAAAGATGGTGATGGGGTGGCATAGGCGAAAATCCAAGGCTTTCCTATGGAAAGTTGATTTCACTAAAGCCTATGATTCAATCTCCTGGCCATACCTTTGGGAAATTCTTAAAAGGAGAAAATTTCCCCCCCGTAAGATACAATGGGTGAAGAGATGCATCACGACTGCTTCCTAGTCCCCCCTGATAAATGGGAAACCATGTCGAGCCTGGATTCATCCTCATTGTGGGCTAAGGCAAGGATGCCCACTAGCCCCTCTGATCTTCAATCTCATAGTGGATACATTGGCAAGATATGCGTGCAAACTAGTAGCTGATGGGTTGATAAGGGGATACTCTATGACTAACAACAGGGCATTGGCCCCCATTCTTCAATATGCGGATGACACTGTGTTTTTTGTGGAAGGTGGGAAGAGGGAAGCGCAAGTGCTACACTATATGGTTAAAATTTTTGGTGAGATTTCTGGTTTAAAACTTAATGGAAGCAAGTCCTCCTTGGTTTGCTTTGGAATGAATGGTATAGACCAAAATTACATCTCCACCATCCTGGGCATGCCTGCGATATCACTACCTATCAAGTACCTGGGTTTACCTTTGAAGTGCACAAAACTGAAGAAAATAGATTGGTCCTTTCTATATGAAAAGGTGGCTACGAAATTAGAGGGCTGGAGTAGTTGCTACTTATAAAAAGGAGGGAGGTATATTTTACTGAATTTAGTCATCACATCCATTCCAATTTTTTTCTTCTCTATCCTTATAGCCCCAAAATCAGTTTGGAAAAAACTTGATGTGATGCGCAAGAGGTTCTTCTGGAAAGGGGTTTCTCATCAAGGTGCCTTCCTCAAACCTGTAAAGTGGGACTCAATTTGTTCTCCAAAGAAGTATGGTGGCATGGGAATCAGGTCTCTCAAAGAATTTATTGATGCCTTGTTACTGAGATGGGCTATTCGGCTGCTTCAAGGAGAAAAAAAAAAGTGGACAGAATCATATAGGATAGCTATGAGGTGGCTAATGATGAGAACTGCCTAAATCCTCATAAGCCATCTCCTTTCTGGTCATCTATGGTGCGTGCCTTGGCAGATAATTGGAGTCTATTCAAGTCTGTCTTAGGAGATGGGAAAAGCTTCAAATTTTGGTTGGAAAAATGGCTGCCTGGTGGGGTGATAAAAGATAGGTACCCTCTTGCATTTTCAACTGCTACTGATAAAAATGCTTTGGTATATGACTACTGGGACATGGCCTCTGAGAATTGGTCTTTGAACAATGAGGTGGGGAATGGTCATGAAACAAGAACACGAGCAGAAAATGATCGTCTTATGCAGGAGCTTGCAGCATTCAAACCCACACCTGAGGAGTGCGCACATACAAATGGGAGGGAACATTCTCCTCAGCGGCTGCCTATGATAAGCTTATCAATTCGTCCAGAATGGCTGAAGTTGATGAGATTGGGAAAAAGCTATGGAAATTGAAGGTACCATTGAAGGTACAAATTTTTTTGTGGTTATGTAGAAGAGATGGCCTGATAATGGGAGATTTGAGGCATAGGAGAATGGGCAACCCCGCTCACTTCTGCCATTTGTGTGGGATGCATAATGACTCTAGTATTCATATTTTTCTACTTGCATGATTATAGATTGTGTTTGGAGGAAGGTATGTAGGGAAACTATTCCCACGTGGGAGAGTCTTTGGAGTTCCTTCTTGAGGGTGAATAAGCCATATTTGCCTATGGTGGCAGTATTATGGTTGGTATGGAGAGCTTGAAATGAGAGTTTATTTCAGGAGAGTCCAATGAATGTGGATTATATTGTCAATAATTGCTGGAATCTCATACACCAATGGGGTTCACTCATGTAATTTTTTTTCTATCTTTTAATCAATAAAAGCTCTCCTAGATTGCTATCGGTGATTCGATAGCATTCCTTTTCAGTTCAAAAAAAAATGATTTAACCAACATTAACATACATTATACTAAATAAACCACGTAGGAAAAATATCATCTCCATAGGGAGGCAAATATGCGCAATGCAGAATTATGGTGATGCGATGTGGTGATGAAGATGTCAAGGAGGACGTGGTTGTAGACGCAATGCAATGATAGGGATGAGTATGCTGTCACCACTCTCGCCTAAGTATGGACAGTGCGATCGTGGTGGAGATGTGAGGTCAGAACGTGGTTAGTGTCGAGGAGAGCATGGTGATGGCAGTGGAGAGCATAATGGTAAGCGTTCTCAATTGCACCAGATGGTGGCTTGCTTGTCGAAGAGGAGAGCGGCCGTCCCTACTACTTTCGAGGTAGAGGAAGAGGGTTGTTATGGTCACAGATGGTGCTACAATCGAGAGGAGTGTGGTAGATGTCGTGGGTCGAGAAGGACAGTGGTAGGTGTTGAGGCACGATGCGAAGATGAGCAAAGAGACGTTGAGGACGCGATGTGGGCTTGCCCTGTCGAGGCTGCTGTTGGGGATTTGCTTGGACTAAGAGTGCATGGTGGTAGCGTGGTCTGTGTTCAGCGATGAGGAGATTAGCACGTGGTTGAGAGGGTGGCGATGGTTGAGAATGGTGGGTGCTGTGGTGATGTCAGGTGTGAACCCCAGAGGGAGAGATGACGTTGTTTGATGGATGGAGCATGTCGTGCATGCAAGGGATGTGCAGGGGGTGGTCATGCTATGCATGGGAAGGGGGTGGTGGGCATGCATGTAGAATGATAGGATAGTGTTGGTGCTAGAGCACCACAATCATTTATTTTGATGATAACAAAACACATGTTATTTAACATTTGCACTTGAAGTCTTAAATTTCAGGTTAATTGCAAATGGAGACATATTTAGACGGAGTTTGAGCTCGCATCCTTGACGAATTGGAGGAGCTTGATGGAGAACAGAGGAGCTTCGCAAGGAGCGATAGCGTGAAGAAGTGTGAAGACAAGAATAAGATAGATTTCCTTTTATCTTGTTCTATGTAATTTTGTTTCTTACTTAAAAAAATTTCCAAGTTTTGTAGGGAATCAAACAAAGAAAAGAAGGAGAAGAAGGAAAAAGATAGCCCAAGATGTTACTACAACTGCAACGAAAATGGTCATCTTCAACCTGAGTGCCCTCTTCTTAAGAAGGAGAAGAAGAAGGAGAAATATAAGAAGGCATTCCAAGCGACTTGGGATGACTCAAGCTTGGAGGAAGAAGAAGATGAAAATCCTTAAATGAATGAAACCGCTTGCATGGGTTTCATGGTGACAATGGGCGATAGCGATAGCGACTCCGACAATGAGGTAAATTCTGATTTACAAGATGCATTTGATGAATTATTTGAACTTAGTAAATCACTTAAGGTAGAAAATAAAAATATCAAAAAGAATCTTAGTTTTCTTAAATCTAAAAATGATAGGCTAGAAATAAAACTTAAGGACCTAGAAAGTAGTTCCAGTCCTAAAGACGATGATCTAGCATTAGAAAGTCACAATCTAATCATTGAAAATAGCAAATTGATTGAGAAGAAAACTAATTTAAAATTAGAAGTTTCTAGTTTAAAAACCAAGATGCATATTATAGAAAAACAAATTACATGTCTTAGGGAAAAATCAAATAATTTGATCAATAAAGTAGAAACTTTATCTAGCCTTAAGGTTGAGAAAGAATCTCCGTCAAGGAGACCCACTAACAGATCCGAATCTAAATTGATTTGGATACCGATGAAAGATTTATAATCCTATTTTGTAGGTCATAAAGATTACAACACAAAGGATTGGACCTACAATCTCAAAGATGGTAAACTCAAATTGGGAGGACCAAGGAGTAGACCAAGGAGGAAGGAAAAGAGTAGATCGGCGAGATGACGAATAACCGCCCGACCCATCGCACATCAACCACTAGATTGGAGACTGGCACCGATGCCTAGACCTCTAAGTTACAAATGGGAACCCCATCCGATTTGGCAACCACCGCCATTTGGGCCATTCTATTGGCCATGGTAGGTGAGGTAATCTCTAAACCCTATCTTTTTTTATCATTAGCATATAGATAGGGGGAGTTAAAATTAATGAGCTACTTGTCAATCTTTAAGGGGGAGTTTCAAAAATAAGTTAGCTATATTTTCCTTAGAAAGGGGGAGAAAAAGATATAGCTATCTTGTTATTACATAGGGGGAGAACATTATTCTTGTTAAAAGTAATTTAACCCAAAAACTAGAAGAGCATGTTTTAAGGGGGAGTATAGGAAAATTAAAATTTATAATACCTTTTTGATAATGTCAAAAAGGGGGAGAATTTTATGGATTATTATTTATGGTTTTGTCATTATCAAAAAGGGGGAGATTGTTAGTGCTAGAGCACCATGATCGTTTATTTGGATGATAACAAAACACATGTTATTTAACATTTACACTTGAAGACTTAGATTTCAGGTTAATTGCAAATGGAGACGTATTTAGACGGAGTCGAGCTCGCATCCATGACAGATTGGAGGAGCATGACGGAGAATAGAGGAGAGCCTGAAGAAGCGTGAAGACAAGAATAGGATAGATTTCCTTTTATCTTATTCTATGTAATTTTGTTTCTTTGTTTTACTCTCTATTTCTTTCTTAGATCTTATGTTAAAGAGCCTCAAAGAACCCTTAAAGTAGTTTTAGGAACACTTGCACAACCTTAGGATACTTAGGTTTTCTATAGAGAGCTTAGAAAACCAAAATAGGGTTCTGACAGCCTAATCTGACATCTAATCTGAAAATCAGACGTCTGATAGTGACTTTTAAGATGTCTGACTGTTGACTTAGACGTCCAATAACTTAGGCTGGACTTTATTACTTCTGCCTGATGAAATCAGGCGTCCTAACCTTAGTCCAGACGTCTTAGAAGACATCTGATGTTTGTACCAGATGTCCAATTAGTGGAACGTTGGCTACCAAGCATACGTTGAGGAAAATGACCGTTAGCCTTATATTAGACATCCGTAGAGGACCCCTGACGTCTGATATGTGATCGTTTCACCTCGACTGACCCAAAATCTCCTTTGTAAGATTTTCTAGCTGTTAATCTATCTTGGAAATCCATTTCCATAGTACAATATGTTTTCAGACGTCCAGACCTAGGGCCAGACATCCTGTATGTCGTCCGATGGCCATGCACTAAAATCGTGTTTAGGTCTGAACCAAGTCAGGAAAGAAACCCTCTGAGAATCAGACGTCTGACTTAGTTCCCAGATGTCTTAAACAGGTTTTCCAGACGTTTGATACCCAGACCAAACGTCTGATGACCCTGTCAGAATCATGATTGATTCTGATTACGGCCTGTTTTGCCTTAGGTTCAACCCCAATGGCTATGGAAGCTTTCTAAGGGCTTTCAAAGCCTTCCTAGGCCCTCTATAAATAGAGGAAGACCCTTTCCTTGTAGGTATACCTTGCAAGACTACTTTCCACTCTTATTGTGTCACATTGATACTAAGAAGTTCTAAGCTCTCCAAAGCCCGTGTCCACACCTAAAAGCTTCATCTTCGTTTGTGTACCCACTCTCCATCCGAGATTACAAGAGTGACCAAGCACCGCCACGTGGTTCACGCACCCGCATCAAGCCGACGCACTTCCAAGCAAAAGGAAGTATCTTTACCTATAGTAGCTAGGTTAATCTTTGTTGGCTCTATAGGTTGTTTTGTAATCTTTGTTATTGGTTAGGTATTCGCGTTGTGAATTCCCATCTCCTTCGTGAGACAAAATCCTCCTTATGAAGAGGAGGGTTGAGGAATGCTACCCTCGTACTTGTAGCATGGTTGTAATTGAGGTTGAACTACCCTCGTTTAAGTAGTTCGTATAGTGGATTTGATCGACTAGATCGATCGAGAAATCCTAAATCGAGAGGGTTAGGTGGTGGTTTTCACCCGATTTGGGTTTCCACCTAAAAATACTTGTGTACATTGTGAGACTGCTCATTTTGTGAGATTGTTATCTTTTTATTCCGCATTTTGTACATCACACATATCTCACCACCTCCCATAGGGAATTACAAATAGGAGAGAGCTCGAGAGGTGGTGTTGGTGTTAGCATTAATCAACACAGAGAGGAGGAATGAAGAGGAGGGCTCCAGTGCAGTTGGCACATGCACATAGAAAAAGCGAGAGGCAGATTAAGGGCAAGGAGGCTTTTTTGGGTCTCTCTGCATGGGTTGTATTTTTTTGAGGGATCCAGAGAAATTAACGAGTTTGGTTTGCATGTGTTGCCAGAAATAATGACCACCCCTCAGCGAAATTGAAGGGAAAGATCTCACTCGTTATGTGAAGAAATCAGAGTGGAAGTTGCTGCACGATCATCAAATTATAGAAGGGAGCCCAATCTGCATTTCTTGAGAAAGTTTCTTTGGGTTCTGAGTGTTGTTTAGAGAAAAATCAATTAATTCCTTCTTCCAAAAATTCTTTCCTAAGTTTTGGTGTTAATTTAAAATGCTAAGATGACATTCCCACTTTGGCCCTTAATTAGTTCCTACAAGAAAATAAACATACACAATTAATAAATCGATAGATGTATGTGTAATAAGTGAAGAACAAATGCAAATGGAGTACATCAATTGAATCAAATTGTAGGAATGGAAATTCTCAAGCCTAACTAATATTTCACTGCAATGTGTGCTCAAAATCTATTTTCAACTCTCAATTAAATACTCTTGGGCATAATTAAAGTCCACTAAAGTGGACCTATTAGGAGGCTTCCCCACGGTGTAGGACAGATAGGGGGCTTCTCCCCAACGGCGTGGCGATGTTGCTGGGTGGCGCTACCCACCGACGATGGTAGATGAGGAGCAGTTCCCACGCACGGGTGCTGTTGGGCCTATACTAGGTCTCAACACACCCTTCTATAGTGCGTAAGGGCCTCTATGTGGACTTAGACATGAGTTTTGGGTCATTGTTCTCCCAGATCTTCATGCCTAAGGTCTAATCCAATGTGTTTGATTTTTTCCATGGTCTGAAAAATAGATTTTGATCCAAGTTTTAGCGTATTTTCCCATCTAAAGGGCATGTGATGGAAACTTCTAGTTCCTCTAAGGTGACATCGAGTGTCGTTCCTGAGTCTGAGACCTACAAAAGTCCATTTTTTTGACCCATCAGCAAGTTAGATGAGACCAATTACCACAGGTGGTCTCAGATGTTCCTAATGACAATGAAAGCTCATGGCAAGGAACATATCTTGTTGGAGTTAGAGCCCACAAGGAAAATGAGAAAGTACACCACATGGAAGAAAGACAACACAATGGTTAAGGCATGGTCGATGAATTGTGTGATTCCACATATTGAAGACAATATCATGTATTACCTGACAGCCGAGGTGATGTGCAACAATCTCCATTACATGTACTCACATAAGAAGAACTCATTTAGGACTTTTCAGATTAGTCACAAACTATCTCGGTTGAAGCAAGAAGTGTTGGTGCAAGGGCACCACGATCGTCAATGTTGATGATAACAAAACACTTGTGTTTTAACATTTGCATTTGAGCTTTATATTTCAGGAAAATGCAAATGAATACAAGTGTGAAGGACCTCAAAGCTTGTGTCCATGATGGATTAGAGGAGCTCATTGAAGGAGAAGGAGCTTCACGACGAGCGAAAGCTTGAAGAAGGAAGGAGATGAAGAATAGGATAGATTTCATTTTATCTTGTTCTATGTACCTTTCTTTTGTTGCTCTTTATCCTTTCTTTCTTAGATTCATGTTAAAGAGCCTCAAAGTACCCTCATAGTTGTCCTAGGAACACTTGCACAACCCTAGGATACTTAGGTTTTCCATAGAGAACTTAGAAAACCTAAATAGGCTTCAGACAACCTTTTCAGATGTCTAATCTTATAATCAGATGTCTGATAGTGAACTTTAAGACGTCTGAATGTTGAATCAGACATCTAAACTTTCAGGAATGGTCTTACAACCTTCTGTTTATTGATCTCAGACGACCGATCCTTAGTCCAAACATTTGATGACTTAGCCAGGTGTCCAATTAGTGGAATGTTGTCTTAGAAAATGATCATTGAGGTTTTGACCTTTGATCTTCTATGAGATGTCCTTAGAGGATTCCAGACGTCTGATATGTAGTCGTCTTGCCTCGATTGACCCTTAATCGCTTTCCTAGACGAATATAGCCATTTGGACCTCAGGAAATCAATTCCTACAGTTATCTAGGTTTCCAAACATCCATACCTAGTGCTAGACATCTGATATGTCGTCTAACAGAATTACACTAGAACACTATTTAGGTCTGAACCAAGTCAGGAAGGAAACCTGCCTGGAATCAGACATCTGATTTAGTTTCAAGATGTCTTAAGAATGACTTCCAGACATCTCATATTTTTCCCAGACGTCTAATGACCCCATTAGAATCGTTAATGATTCTGATTGCGACTTGATTTGCCTTGGAATGATCCCCAACGGCTACCTAAGGCTTCCAAAGCCTTCCTAGGCCCTCCTAAGCCATCTATAAGTAGGGGAGGCCCCTTGCCTTGTACACACTCACCTAGAGAAACTACTTTCCACTATATAGTGTCAATTTGATCTCGAGAAGAAGCCCTAACTCTCTAAGCTTTAGTTCCACATCAAGAGAGCTTCATTGTTGTTGTGCACCCGCTCTCCCTCCGTGATTATGAGAGCGACAAAGTGCCACCGCATGGTTCATGTATCTACGTCAAGTCGATGCACTTCTAGCAAAGGGAAGTAATCTTTACCTATAGCAGCTAAGTTTAGGATTTATACTTTGTGGCTCTATAAGTTTTGTGTTGTAATTTATCTTTGCAAATTGGTTGGGTATTCACATTGCGAATTCCCATCTCCTTCGTGAGACAAAAATTTTCTCATGAAGAGAAGGGGCTTGAGGTACACTATCCTTGTATAAAGTGGTGTGGTTGTAAGAGGTTGTACTACCCTAGTTTAAGTAGTACGTTAGTGGATTTGATCGACTTGGTCGATCAGAAAATCCTAACTCGAGAGGGTTAGGTGGTGGTTTTCACCCAGTTTAGGTTTCCACCTAAAAATTCCTGTGCAATTTGTGTGATTGACTATTTGTGAGATTGTTTTATTTTGCTTCTGCACTTTATCCTTTTATCATGCAAATCTCACCCCCTCCCATAGGAACCTTCAAGAAGGACGATCTCTTTTTCTGTACTACTCTGCCCTTAAGGGGCTTCATAAGAAGTACAATGCATGCAAGCCTGTTTGCACATGCACTGCACAAAGAGAGTACCATAGAGAGGCAGTAGTTCACCAACTTCTATCAAGACTTGGCCTAAAGTACAAGCAACCCATTCACATATCCTTACTCTTTCTGAGCTTCCTACCCTAGATGAAGTCTATAGTCGCCTAAGTCAGATTGAGGTGACAATACCTTAAATGGGAGATGCTAGTCAGACGTCTGCCTTGGCTACTGTTGTAGGACATTGTGGTAGGGGAGCACCTTCCACCCATGGACTGATAAACGCTAGTTCATCATCATTCTTGTTCCCTAAAACTAATCTAGCTATTACGGTTTTAACTATGCAAATGAGTTTTTGGGCTGCAGTTAGGCATTTACTTAGGTTAGGCATGCATTGCATCTTATTATATTTTTGATGCATTTACATGAGTGTTAGAGATAAGCAGATAGTTAGATCCCACAAACCTTGGCACTCTAGAAGGCAGAAGATGAAGGAGAAACATCAGCTAGATCTCACATGGATCTAGCTCATCCTAGCTGGATCCCAACTCCTTCTAGCTGGGTCAACTTATCCTTAGCTCCATTCATCTCATCTCAGCTGAATGGTAGCTCAAGCTAGTTCACCTCAGCTCCATTCAGCTTACTTGAGCTTCATGGTAGCTCAAACTAGCTCAAGATAGTTGATCCCAACTCCATTCCAGCTCCTCCAGCTCAAAACAGTTCACTAGAAGCTCTACTTGACTAGGACTAGCTACTGCCATCAACTAGCTAAGCCTACTCAGCTGAAGAAGACCTCAACCAGCTTAGGACAGCTCAAGTCTAGCTCCCGAAGACTCAACTCAACTCAACTTGGTTGAGCTTAGCTACTTGAGCTAAGTTAGCTACTCCAACTAGTTAGGTAATCTCTAGGAAGACCATACTCAGCTCACCTCAACTCACATCAACAGAACCAGCTCATCTTATCTTGGCTTAGTAGCTAGCAAAGAACTAGCTAGGTAAGGAGCTCCTATGCAACTCTCATCAACAACCATCAGCTCCAGTACAGCTCAGATGCTACTCCTCCTCAGCTCTTCCTCCAAAACCCTAGCTCCCTCTACCTCCTACTCCATTCATCCACTAGATAAGCTAGCTTAGATAGCTTAGCTTAGCTAGTCCACCTCCATGCCATCCCAACCTAACCCTAAAACCCACTTAACTAACTCCACCAAATAAGCCTACCTAAGCTCCACCTAAGCTACCTCTACTCCCATTCCATGTTGGCGCCACCACCACACATCCCTTCACCCCTCAACCACCACCAAAACCACCACTAAAAGTGGCACCAACCCACCATAACTACCCCTTATTTTGGCGCCAAAAAAAGGGGACAACCCTAGCCCTACATATCACCTTCCAAGCCAACACCACCATTCCTTTTCCTTCAAAAACCAACCCTTCTAGAACCTACCGCCCTTTGGTGCCAAATGCATGCACCCTTACACCCATGGACGTCCACCAAAGGGTGGATTCCACCCATAACCACCACCTCCCACAACCCTTAAGGTGGTGCCAACTATCCTATAGCATATGATCCTACAACCACCCACGAAATCCCATCTCAGCCCTCCATTCAATCCACACCAACCACCACCTCTCCATTCCTATATCTACCCCTTCTAACAACTACCATAGAACCATCTTCTCCATTAGCCAACACCACCCATAGCCACCTACATTCCACACCAAGGAAGAAGAAGAAGAGAAGAAGAACAAGGGGGCAACCTACCCACCCCCTTAGTGCCTTCTTTCTCTATCTTCCTCTCCCTTGTGCCATGCTAAGGAGGAGGTCTTCATCTTGAGGGGACGACTAGGCAAGAGGAGGAACAAGGTGGTTGATGCCCACCTTGGAGGAAAGCTTGGAGGAAGACTACTTGAAGAAGGAAGCCAAGGAGAACCCTTTTTAAGTGCGGGGCAACTACACTTAGAGAAAGGGCCATCCAGAACTTCTACCAAAAGATCCCTCATCTTCATCTTTTATTCTTTGTATTACCTAGTAGTTTAGCATTTTATTGTAACAAGCATTCAACTACCATTCCTATATAGTGCTAGTAATACAAAGCATTTATTTTGCCTTTAAACTTTCTATTTCTATTTTGTGTGCTTCTAGTTCTAGTAGCTTAGTGCACCAGACCTTCTTCTTCTAATTACCTTAGGCACACTTGCCTAAGGTGAGCTTAGAAGAAAAGGTTTTCTTCTTGTCACTTAAGAGCAAGTCGATAGGCGTAGCTTTAGCCCGATTGTTTTGAAAACCCTAAAAATAATAAAATTGAAAATACAAAAAGACAAGTGTGGATTTGAGAGGTGTGAGAGAGAACCATTTCATGTGATTAATAATTTGGCATCCTTGGATGACCCTAGATACTCATCCTATCTAGGCTTTATAAATTTAAGAGTTGATCAATTTTACGCATACAATGACACTATTTCTCATATTTAACAAAATGTGTAAAATTCATATCATGGATGTGGAAGAGGATGAGGTGCATCCGGTAGGTCACGTACCTCATGCATCTATTGTGGTAAGGTTGGCCATGTGGAGGCTTCATGTTAGTCCAAACATAGGCGTCCTCCAATGGCTAACCAAGCTTCAGTTACTACAAAAGAGTCTACAGATGTTGTACTTGTTCCTAGGGTAGACTATGATGCCTTTAGCATCTCCCAGTTGACTCAGGAGCCACCCACATTCATCTACTGAGACTGTTGCCTTTTCCTCTTCATCAAGTATAGACATATGTGCCCAAGCTTCTGCAAGTATGTCTTGGTTAGTAGATTCTAGTGCTTCACATCGTCTATCAAGAGATCAACGCTGTTTTGGCATACTATAGTCAGTATCTTGAGGCAAGACAGTGTAGGTTGCAGAATCATTTTTATGGCTTATATCAGTATCTTTGAGACATAGCTTAATGACTGAGAACTGGTCCAACTAAAGATGTAAAACTTAGCGCTTGTTGGGAGGTAGCTCAACACAATTTTGTCAGTACACATTAGGGTTCATATTAGCTTGTATATATATATAGGTTGTTTGCTTTCAGGTCTAGCCAATCGAGCTTCATTGCTACAACTCAAAGTTTTGCAAGTGATATCCTCCCTTTCTTACCTTTTCTTGTACTTATCATACAATGAGGATATTGCATGAAATAGGCATAGGAGGGTGGGTAATATTTTCCTGAGTTTATTTTATTTAGTTGTAGAAATTTATATATATATTAGCATTAAAAAAATAATAATAATAATTGAAAATTGAGTTAGGATTGTGGATAAATTTCAAGTATTTAGAAGTTACAACTTTAAGAGTATGTATCAAGAGTTTTTCTCATAGACACTTCGGTTGTAGTCAACTTAATTAGCTAGGGTACCTCCTTAAATGCGAATTTATTTGAGTCCTTGATGAGACCTGTTGATTTCGGTCAGAAGCTAATAAAGATGGCAGTACATGCCCTTTTAGTCTATCCTCTGGTTTGAAAGTTTTTGAAGTTTAAGTATCTCATATTTATACTTACACCCTGATTTTTCTTGTGGTAATTACACATTATGAACTTAATTTCATAGGCATGGTTGTTATATTCTACTAGGTATGCTCTCCAAATGTAGAGTATTCAGATTCCAACCTAGCACTTACGCTTTCACGAGTATACTTGTTATGTTGCACTAGGGTTGCCCCCAAATGCAGGATATTCAAAGCCCAACCTACCATCTACATTCCCACATAACTCTAGTGAAGTGAGGTTCTAAAGCAAACTTTTGGATGAGTCCTACGTATATAGTATATATTATGTATATTAGAAAAAAAAGCAAACAAAAAAGAAGTAAAAAGAAATAAAACAATATATATATATATTAGTTTATATTCAAATATGCAATGTAGAATAAGGAGGGTACCTCATATAGTGTAATCCCGAGGTGTCAGACTGTAGGGCCCTCCTTATAGGTATATATAGTAATAAATAAAATGGGGCGATGATTCCATTTTTGTAGTAAGGCTACTCTGAATCGTAGTGAGCGAGATGATAGGTGAAATCAATACATAATGAATGAAACTTCTAAATATAGTTGCCACTTGTCGAGTCAGTTACATGAGCACGAAAACTCAAATTTTTAGCTTCTCGTAAACCTTAGGTGGACCTTAGAGCTGTAGAATCTATTCTAGAAGCTGATGACTGGGAGATACACGAATTTGATGGGATTTGGAAGTTTGTATCTAAGATGGTTGTCTAGAGCTATTAAGCCTGTGCATATGAATTGTCCCACATGTTTCAGTAGTTGGTGATGGCTAGTACCTTCGTTGTAAAAATCCTAACTCAAGTTTTGACTTTCTTTGTAGTTTTGCTCGAGACTTGCAAAACCTAGGCATGGGGATGTGATAAGTGAGCATAATTATACGTTAACATACTTAGTTTTGTTTGTTTTTGGTGTTAATTGCATTAGATTTAGGTCATATTATACATAATTACATATTTGCATGCTAAGTGTAAAACTAACATTTGATCATATTTTGTGCTAATTTAAGGTCTTGATATATATAGGAATCCTTTACTCAGGCTCATGAGGAAAGAAGAAAGAATCCAACAAATCACTAGAGCTAAAGTTGAGAGGAGAAGACCTTTTTCAAGCCTTAAAAACCCTAACCCTTACATTAGCTAGAACCTACTTATTTTAGCCCTCACCCAATACCCCAATTCTAATACCTAATCGTAACTGTAAACTAGCTCCATTGAGCTCCCTAAACCCTTTCCTTAACCCTAGCCTTCATCCTAAACCTACTCTTAAAAACCTAACTCACACTCTAGTGACACTAGCTTACTCCTAATCCTAAGCCTATCCTATGGAGTCCTACACCTTATCTACATGTATCACATAATTTTTCTACACTAAATTGCTAAAAATATTCTTTAAAATTAATTTATAAAATGTGACAATCAATTTAATTAGGCTTCAATTACATCCCTTGATTTTAGCTAATCAAGATCCCAATCCCAATCTTAATCTTGAAATTTGTGATAGCCTGATGCATCTTTAATAGTTTGGCTATAACTTTCACATTTTAAATTTAAATTGAGTAATTCAAGTTGCATTTAAAAGATGATTTTAAGGTCTAAAATATTTCTTTTATGTGCAAATTAAAATTCAGAATATACAAAGGACAAAAATTAAAGACAATTAAGATACCTACAATCCTATTTAGATATATCCTAAACCTAAACCTAATTTCTAAATCCAAAACCCAATGCCTTGGCCACCAAGACACCTTGTACGTCCACCCGCTCCCCTTGTGCCTATAAAAATGCTACATGGCCTCCATTAGTTGCACATAATTCTCCTCCTTGCTCCTTCTTCCTCCTCCTTTCTTCTTTTTCTTCTTCTTCTTCCTACCTCCACCTTCTTCTTCTTCCTTCCCCTCCCTCTCCCACCTCCTTCCTACACCTTCTAATTAGCTTTTAGATTACCTTAGTTTCTTAGGAATTCCCTTCTCTAGTTAGGTTCTCCCTTACCTCCACCTTCCACCTCAAGTTCTTCTTCGGCAACTTCTTCGACTTCTTCTTCTACAGCTCTCCCACCTTCTTCTAAAGCATTCCTCGACTTCTTGGGGTCTTGAAGTGATGCTCTTCTTCAATCATCTTAGGCTGCCCCGCTTTCAACTCATATCAACTACTTCTATCCCTTCTTCTTCCCTCTACTCTTCCTCTTCTTCTTAGTTGTAGTTATAGACACTTTGATTAGTGGAAATATATTCATGTTTATGTTTTCATCTCTCTCTACTCTATTTTATTGATAATTAGTTATTTACTTGCTTTCTTATCATAAAAACCCAAAAACATTGTGTGTTGTGTTTTTCGCATTTCGCATTTCCCACATTTCGTAGATTCGCAATCATGATTTCTAAAATTCATTCTGACTATTCCGCTCTTCCAAAACACACCCAATTTTGTCAGTACATTAGGATAGTATTAAGAAGTATTTATACAAAATTTTGATGTAAAAATCATTTTCTATTATTTTATAAAATTCATGGATCAACAGGGGGTCAGAGCTAAAGCAAATATGATTTTCTGGACTTGTTCGAATTTTAGGAATTTTTATACACCTTATCTTGTCATGATTCTTTTTAAAAATAAGTAGAAACTTAGGGCATCATTTCTTTTATTTTAGGAGCACAACTTCTACCAAGGTTGATTAACGCATTTTCGTGATAGAAAATCAAGGTTTTGAGAAACCTGTCTTTGCAGTTGCAAAACTCGCTATCAAATAAAATTTATCGAAACTCGAAAGGGTATCCCAGGTCGAACATAGGGAGGTGATGTTTTGCTTCTGAAATTGGAGTTTTAATTTGTTTCTTTTTGGTATTTTTAGGGTTTTGTTATTTTTTTGTATTTTATGAGTGAGAGTAGAATATCAGCACAAGGATTAAGCTAAGCTAGTCTAAAACTAAAGGTAAAGAAATGAAACTGATAAATTGAGAACAAAGCTTATTACAATTACACTAAGCAGAAATATAGTAAGAAAGATAAAGGAAATTCTGGTGAGAGGAAATCTCCCAAAGCGGATGTTTAGTGAGACGACGGTGTTTGGCGGTGGCTTAGACATAGGAGATGAGGTACTGGACATCAGGAATGAGGTGCAACAGGAATACGAGTAGAGGGCTGCTTGACTGAGCTATGGGAATGGTGATGAGGAGGTGGAGGTGATCATCTACTTGAATGGAGGTGAGGGGATGACTCTGTGGTCTCCTATGAAGAGGGTAAGGGTAAGATTGAATATTTGGTTGAGTAGGGGAGAATTACACAAATAGGAAGCTGTGGAGCTTGGGAATGAGCTCTTGGGAGCTTGGGAGGCTTCCTCGAGCTCTTGGATAGGTGGGGAATAGCTAAGTAGAGATGATGGCAAATGGGGAGATGTAGGGGGTTTATATAGTGGTGGAGGAAAAGCTTCCCGCGCATGGGAAATTTATGACGTCCACAAACATTGCTAAAAGCCTATCGCGTTTCAAGAATTAAATGGTGGGAGTGTGCTTCAGGTAGGCTTCCCGCATGTGCACTGGTGATGTGAACACCATCATGAGCCATAACTAGCTCAATTTGATCTGGTTAAGTCATTAAATGCTCCTACATAACTGCCAGAGAGCCCTAATTCATTGCATAATCATTCTGAGAGAAAGATAAGAAAATAGGGGGAAAACTGCAGTTTTAACAGAATATCTCAATTTCCGTACAATCACAAGATTTCACAAGAGTTAATCAAAGGTCAAATGGTCTTAAAAGTCTAACAAGTGGGTTAGTACAGATAGAAAAGGATTTTCGCACATTTCAGGAATTAAATGACATTTGAAATCCTAAAAATAGACCCACTCAATTAAATGAGGTTCTGGTCAGGATAAAATTCACTTAAATCCTCTCAAAATCATAGAAAAATATTGTTTAGGGTTTGGTACCTTCAATTTGACCATCAGAACCTGTCTTAACCTAAAATAGAGCCACAGGTAGACTTTTGCACTAATTTAAGATTTTGCATAAATTACTCAGTCAAACAAGGTCAAAACTAAAATCTAACTTTACCATTGGATTCCTTGGGGCCAAATTAGGTTTGTAACAAAATTTGGACCCAATCTGAGATCATCTTAACCTAGTTTGCAATTTAGTCCAGTCTGATTCTTTTCTCTCACAAACATGCCCTTAACTTTCAAAATCCATGCAAATAGTCCCCCAAATTTGTTATATTCTTCACAAATAGGTCCCTACCACCATGAAATCCTATTCCTACAACTCCGACGACCTTAATATGGCAAGATCTTCATGATTCCTTAACAAATCCCTCTCAGATTTGAACGAGAAGTTCGTCAACGAATTCCCTTCATTTTGAGTCAGATCCTAAGCCCTAGAACCTTCCCAATCACTCATGCAAACACATGAGAGTTTCGGGTATCTCTAGGCTTCTAGCTCCGGTGAGCTTTCCTAGCTTGGGAAGCTTGCTTCCCAAGTTCAAGACACCATCCAGAGTCCTATAAAAGACTCCCCAGATCAGGCCGAAGATCCCATACTCAATTTTGACTGGAAAATCCCTAATTTCCTCTTTCCTCATCTGGCCGAATAGCTTTTCGAGCTCTGGCAACTCCCTCCAACTCCTCTCGTCATCTGACCACAATACCAGTGGTAGATTCTTCTTCTTTACCTTCCTCTGTGTCGTGCAATACCAGCTGTCGTCACCTGTTCTACGTCATCGTCGCCATCCCCCTCTATTGGAGTTTCATCTTCCCTAGCATCAGCCTACCAATGCCGGTGCCGTTCTCCCCCTTTGTCTTATTAGATTAGGTTAGATTAGTTAGTTTAGACTCTTAGGTTATTTTTATACCCAAAAATTCCAAAAATAACCCTCGATGCCGTCGCTCATCTTCCGTCTTCTTCGTCTCTGACCAGACCTCCAATGAGGTGTACATGCTGCTACACCCCTCCATCTGCCTCCCCGACCACCTCATAACTTTCTCCTCATCCTCCCGCACAAAAGCCCTAACCTATCGCACTCACATCGCACCTTCGACCACAACACCGGTGATGAGAACCTCATCATGAGCCATAACTAGCTCATTTTGACCTAATACAAAGGATAAAAGCTCCTACATATCTCAAGGAAAGGCTTAACTCAGAGAATTCTGAGTTTGAGAAGAAAACAAGTCATAAGGGGTAAAAATGTAATTTCACCAGTATAATCTGCATACAGGGTAATTCAGGGCCCAAACATAGGTCAAAGCAGCTTAATAAGAATAAAAGTGGGATGAAATGATCTAGCAAGGGCTACAGCAATTCCAAGAAACTAAATGATAAATCTGTAACCCTAAAACAACCCATTTCAATTCACAAGGTTCGAGGCAAAGTAAAAATAGAATAAACCCTCTAAAATTCATAGAAAAATAATCTCTAGGGTTTAGAACCTTCAATTTGGCCTTTAGAACCCATTTTGACCTACATTGAGAACCATGCCCAATTAATAACTTAATTTGGGTTTTTGCGCAAATTGACCGGTCAAACAAGGTTTAATATGAAAATGAAATTCACCATCAGATTCCTTAGGTCCTAATTAGTCATGTATAAAAACTTGAGCCTAAGAAGAAACCTCCTTGACCGACTTTACACTTTGGTCCTCATATATTTACTCTTTGGCCCTCAACTTTTGAACCCTCGCATTTTGGCCCCTAACTCTCCTTCGTTCTTTGCAATCAGGTCCCTCCTGCAAAACCTGCCAGCACCATGCTCCGGCGACCTTGCGCGGAGCATGGCGCCGCGCAGGGTGAGGTGGGGGACCTGGCAAGTAAACCGGGGGTGCCCTGCGTCGTCAGCCGTCGCAGGGACACCCCCCTGGTCGTTGTAGCCCACCATACCGGCCGTGCGAACGCACGGACGGTATGGGTTCTTGTTTCCGACCATCCTCCGGCGAGGGAGACACGTCGTCTCCCTCCGCCTTTCTCCCTGTTTGATCCCTATAAATACCCCCCGTTGCTCCACCGACCAGGGCAGCCTGGATCTGACGGAGAAAATCCCCAACTTTCTTCTCTTCTTCCTCCGGCAGACGCTCACCAGCTCCGGCGGTTTCCTCCCCCTCCACCTCTTCGCTCTGCCGCAATACCAGCAGCAGAGACTTCCTCCCCCGCTCTTCCCGCGCCACGCCGTACCCAGCTGGCGCCTCTCCGGCTCTCTGCTAGCCGCCGCCCCTTTCCCTGAGCATCGTCTTCTCCGGCGACAGTCGATACGACTGTCGCCCTGTTCCTCCCCCTTCGTCCCTGCAAGTAAGCTAGAGCTACTCCCCTTCTCCTCCTCTTTCTTTCCCCGCTTTCAATTTATTCAATTAAGCCCTCTACCGACCCTGACCACCTTCACCCCCTTCGCCTCCGACCACCCTCCGGCGAGCCGCTCCCATCACCTCAGCAACCCACACGGCTCGCCGACCCTCACCGAACCTCCGCCTCATCACACTGAGCACCCCCCACCCCTCCACTGCCACTCCACACCTCCGTAACACTCCCCCGAACAAACCCATTCCTCCGGTTGCAGTCCGACCCAGGGCTGCCGCCAGACACCTCCTTGCGGCCTGCCGCGCAGCTCCTCACCTTCGCCGTGCCACGGCGAAGGTTCCCCAGTGGTTTGATCAGGCCGCGAGGCCATATTCGTGTCCGACAGGTTTTGAGGTTCGACCGCCATTGACGCACATTGAAGCAGCTTCTCCCGCGCTCCAGGCTTGAGGACTCCAGGTCTCCAGCTGCTGCGGAGTACGGGGAGTCTTGCGAAGGCAGCCAGCCAGCAACCTATGCAAACAGAAGCCGCAGCTGCAGAAGCCAGGCCGCGGTCTCCCAGCAGGCGCACGCGAGGAACGGTCTGCGTTTAGTCCCACATCGGTAAGCCTCACACCCGTTCCACTGTTTAAATTGATTTCGTGCACTAGCCTTATTGCCTCAGTACACGGGGTGAGGTCCCCTTACACCCGCCCGGTTACCCGGTCTCGTCCGCGCTCACGCCCCGCGGACCTGACCCGACCCGACTTAGACTGACCTGCACTCCTCGCCCACCATGCACGCCGGTGGGCCTGGACCCGGGCGTGACCCGAACCCGATTACCCGGCAGCTCTGGGAGAGCTTTCCCAAGAGTTGTTTCAGAGAGAAAGAGAGACGCGGGGGGGGAGGGTAGAGTAGGTTTTGCCTCTGACGAAAAACTCTGAAGTGTGCAGGCACAGGCGAAGAAGGAGCTGCACTGTAGCAAATGCATAGTTAAGTCGTCTAAGCACCGGGTCAGACGACGGAGGGTCAGCAGCCAGAGCAGGAAAGAAGGCAGGCTGAAGAAGAAGGAAGAGCAACGGCCAAAGCAGAAGAAGAAGAAAGGAAGACTTAGTAGCTGAAGGCAGAAGCTCTGCAGCCATAAAGAAGAGAAGGGAAAAGAGAAAGGGTCACCACAATTGCAGAAAAAGAAGAAGAGAGGTCAAGGCAGAAACCAAGGAAGAAGAAGAAAGAGATCTGAAGAGGAGCATCACCTCTGCAGAACGAAGAAGAAGAAGAAGGAGCTCTGAAGAAAGAAGAACATCACCAAAGCAGGAACAGCAGGAAGAAGAAGAAGAGCATCACCATTGCAGAAGAAGAACATCACCTCTGCAGAACAGAGAGAAAGAAGGAGATCCAATGAAAGAGAGAAAGAAAAGCATCCCCTCTGCAGAACAAAGAGAAAACAACAAATTCTTTCCCTCTCTCTTTCTTTTTGTAAAAGAAACATGTATATCTCTAGAATACAACTTGCTCCCTGAGTTCGACCTCGGGAACTCTTTTATTTTCCGAGTAAAAAAATTATTTATTTGAAATGTTGGTAGTAACCGGCTATACTACAATGTTATAACTAAAACCCGGTCATCAAACCCAGCAATTTCATTTTGGCGCCGCTGCCGGGGAGCAACGGCTATTCTAGAGGTAAACATTCCTGAGTTCATGTTTCTTTTAATTTCTGACAATCTCCTCTCTTTTGTGCAGCTACAGGAACTCAAGAAGACAAGCAACCACACGACAACCACTCCGAAGACAGGTAAATCTTTCCTCTCACTATTAACCCCTAAACTCTAAAGAGGAAGAAAAGAAAAGAACAAGCAATATAGGGCTAACCTGTCTTCCATACTTAGTAACCATAAAGAGTTGCATGTTTTCAACTCATTACTCCTGCACACTATTAAGGGTATTTAAGGGCTAACACATTCTTGCTTGAGCCCTAATTACCCAACAAAGAATTAACTGGACCAAGTAGAGCCAACCTAGGATCCAACACTAGGGATTTAGAGACACACTCCTTAATCAAGAATTGAGGAAAGCCAAAAGAGGTGTGCCCAAGCCATTGATTGAAAATAATTAACAAGAAAAATCCTAAACAATTGGCTCTCTCTTTAAATACTTGAACCCTAAAAGACAAGACCTGAAAGCTCTCAAAGAAAACAAGAGGTAAAGTTGACCCCTTTGGGTCAACCAACCTTAAATTAGGTCACTCTTTGCACTTAAAAAGACTAAAGTTCAAGTGAAACCTTAAGCACCCTGATCTTAAAATTGGTAGACTTAAGAGGTCAAGATCCCCATTCTGGTCTACCTGGAACCGCAGTGACAAGAGAGGTCGGGTGGGGGAAACCCTGTAACCCGTGGGGACGCTCTACCGTGTAGGGGTCTTCGCGGGACTCTCCCTCTCTGGCTGCCCAGGTAATTCTCAGGTGGACGATCTTTCTGATCAAGGGGTCCATCTGCCCCGCACCTCTATAGTCACCCAACACATTTTTTGGGTGTCTTGATTGGGTCCAGCACCTTTTAATCTCATCACATCCTTCAGTATATGCTTGGAAGGAGGTCCTTGAATCCTCCTTTAGGAATTCACTTGCCCTGAGGTTAGGCCTCAATTCCCTTGTTTATGCAGCACCACCACATTAATCTTTCCTCTGATACTCCCTTCTCCCATCTTGGCACAACATGAGTCGACATCGAAGCCTTTAATTCCACATCTTGATTCCACCACCTAATCCAAATATGCAGCCAAACCACCTAAGACTACCATTCAAGAAACCTGAATATCGGAGATCTATGAAAGATAAAATGATCGAGGATGCCATAAAATTCTATGAAAAAGAAGAAAAAACCTCAACACCAATAGGAAACATTCAGGTTGATGTTCCAACAACCACAGCTTTCATCATAAACTGTGCCCAAATTCTATTGACTGAAATTTCAAAAGGATCAACCCGAGATATGCTCATGACAGGATACATTGAGATGGAAAAATTACACCAATCTGAATACCTTCAATGCTTGACAAATCCTGTACTTTGGGAACAACACCAAGATGCCCTTATAAAACGGGTAGAAATGATGAAATCTGTAAGACAAATTATCAACCAGAAATACCCGTATATACCAGAAACAGAGGATGAACCATCTTGGAACAGTATTAAGGAACAATTCAGTTTCCCAGATCTCGGGATTGAGGCACAAAGTGGTTGTAAAATCCCAACCCAGATAGAAGACAATGTTGAATTAGGTTGGGATATTGCAGGAGAACACAATGCTGAGCCAACCCTAGGCCATGAATCACCAAGCTTAGAACTCCAAGACTCCTGCAATAACAAGATTAGAATTGAACCTCTGGAGGGTATAAATTCCACCCCTTGTTTTGATAAGGTGACCCTCGAAGGTTATTCGGAATTAGGTTCTAATAATTCTACCCACATCCTAAGCCTAGAACATAGATCTGAAACTTATTGGGAAGATTATGAGGCCCTTTATGAGAAAGATCAAATTTTTACAGAATATGATTCCGGGCCTCTATTTAATGAATATCCCTCTCCAACATCCTCAGGAAATCTGATCGATTTTTCGGAAAACATGCCAATTTATGATACAGAAACTGAGGAGTTGGATGAGCAAGGTTTTAATGGGGTCTATCCTACCAGCTTAGAGCTTGAACAGAACATCTTTTTGAGCCCAGAAGTGACATATAGGCTAGAACCCAGTCAGGCTGCTGATTCCGCATCTGATGATTTTTGCTGTGGTGGAATTCATGATCATTTTCGCCAACTCTCCGACAATTTCAGATCTGACTATAATTGCGGAGAGATTCCCCTTCCTGAACACGCCAGGCCTATCCACGACCTCAGTTCACATGACTCTGACTCTGAGGTCCTGATTCCCGAGATCACTGATAACACAGAATCATTCCTTTTCGATCCTCAGGAACCAAAAACAGAAAATGCCAAGAGTGATTGTAACCCAGAATCCAAATTTTTTCTCGAATCCGATTTCTTTCATCCTACAGACACTCTTCCGGCATTTGATAGTTACCCAGAGGACTCTCTACAGGAAACCACCTATCATCCATCTCTAGAAGAGCCCTCGTACACAATGGCCACCTCATCCGCACACACAGAACGGATCAAAACCTCTTCCCAACCTCAACCTGCAACCGGACTCAATTTCTATTCAGATTCACCTCTCACCGAGCCGATTGCATTTCCACATCGGGTTCCGAACATTGATCAGACTACATACCATGCTCTATCATTCTCTGATCACCCCTGTAGGGTTCCTGCATCAACCACTGATTATCCTACGGGTCCCTACTCTGACCAGGCTGATTCGGCTCAGCCAAACCCTGCGTTTACACTTCCACATCCATCTGAGCCTCATAGTTTATGGTGGGTTCCACACTTTTTTATCCACATCTATCAACCCACCAGATTGATTGGGTTTGGGCTGCATCATCAGCCTGTTGATCTGAACAAGCACCTGGTTGGACCAACCAGGCTCTTAATCAAGGTGCTTGTCTTACAAAACTCTGCTGATTTGACCATCCCCTCTCCATCGCATTTCCCGCTTGGCTGAAGGCATCAAATTTAGCGCTCAACGGGAGGCAGCCCGTCATTCTCTTTGAAAACCTGAAACTTGTTCTGACAGCTTTTTGCACTTGAAGTTCACACTTTACGACAGCCGACTCCACCTCAGGTGCTTGCATCTGAGATTAGAAATCGTCCGCAACAGTCACCCCGACCCATTCACTCATCAAAACAGCTATCCTAATGTATGAACTTAGTTGAATAAAAACCCCTAGGTTACAATGAGGACATTGCAAATCTTAGGCATGGGGGGGTATGAAAGTGCAAAACCTTGTAAGAAAAGGTTTCAAACAAAAAATTCACATATGCCAAAAATATCATAAAAATTAAAAAATTTTCGAAAAAGAATAGGAGGAAAAGAGGAGAAGGAAAATTTTGTGAAGAAGAAAAGAAACAAAATGAAAAAGGAGCACAAAATTATGAGAAAAAGTGATAGTCATTAGTAAGGAACTAAGGAATTAACCTAAGTTCTAGACCTCATTCAAGAAAAGGCACAATAAGATTAGTAAAGAATGCAAACCTTAGGCATTCTTGAATAGACTCTTAGTACCCATTAAGATCTGGACACTCCTCAAGAGGTTGAGGAAAATGAAAAGCTGAAGTATTAGGTCTAAGGCTTAGGGAGTTTTCGGCCTCGTTAACTAATTTTTGGTTTACGGGACTCAATAACCTAAGCACCCTAACCTCACACACAGCCTGGTTCAGTAAGCGTAAAAATCAGAATCACGCAGAAGCGTCGCAAAAATCTGAAAAGAACACCTAGAATAGGAGCGGCCGATCAACACAAGTTGATTTGGACGAGTTCCCAGCGCAGAGAGGCGGGAAATCCCCTCGAAGATGCGTAACAAAATATCATCTCCTCGGTGCTTGTCTCTTAGGATATTTACATATCCTACTGGGGGCATGTAAGCACTCTGCTGGTTCAGATTCCATCGATGGCATTATCTCGAAGTGTCAATTGCCAGGGTCTGGATTCGGCCACGGAATACCATGGATGGGATTATCTCGAAATCTCAATAGCCAGGGTTCCGGGGGTTGCCATGGGCGGTGCTATCTCGAAGCATCGATTGCCAGGAACCCTTGAGGATTGATGATGGGAGCAAGGAATCTGATACAGACCGTGTTGAAAAGCCAATCCTAGGCTAGAACTAAAAAGAAAAAGAGAGAGAAAACTCTCCAAACAGAAAAACTTTCTATCTCTCTCTTACAAAACGCACTGCGAACTGAGGCAGGGCTAAAATCATTTCAAGCACGGGTGCTTTAACCACGAAGTCCAATAAACCTTAGGTTAGTTCTTGTGGGCCTTAAAAACCTTTGCTAAAAGACTGAGGCTAAGGCTAGACAGATTTGGATCTTGATTGGTACTAGAGTACCTTTTAGGCCTATGGTCAGCATTCTAACCTAATCTATGCTCAAATAAAAAAGGCACTTATCTAAAACTATTAAAAACTTCATGGTCTAGAACAAGGGTTGAAACCTTAAGTTTTTGCTAAGGGACTAGCAAAAGCTAGGCATGGGGGTATGATGAGAACCTCATCATGAGCCATAACTAGCTCATTTTGACCTAATACAAAGGATAAAAGCTCCTACATATCTCAAGGAAAGGCTTAACTCAGAGAATTCTGAGTTTGAGAAGAAAACAAGTCATAAGGGGTAAAAATGCAATTTCACCAGTATAATCTGCATACAGGGTAATTCAGGGCCCAAACATAGGTCAAAGCAGCTTAATAAGAATAAAAGTGGGATGAAATGATCTAGCAAGGGCTACAGCAATTCCAAGAAACTAAATGATAAATCTGTAACCCTAAAAAACCCATTTCAATTCACAAGGTTCGAGGAAAAGTAAAAATAGAATAAACCCTCTAAAATTCATAGAAAAATAATCTCTAGGGTTTAGAACCTTCAATTTGGCCTTTAGAACCCATTTTGACCTACATTGAGAACCATGCCCAATTAATAACTTAATTTGGGTTTTTGCACAAATTGACCGGTCAAACAAGGTTTAATATGAAAATGAAATTCACCATCAGATTCCTTAGGTCCTAATTAGTCATGTATAAAAACTTGAGCCTAAGAAGAAACCTCCTTGACCGACTTTACACTTTGGTCCTCATATATTTACTCTTTGGCCCTCAAATTTTGAACCCTCGCATTTTGGCCCCTAACTCTCCTTCGTTCTTTGCAATCAGGTCCCTCCTGCAAAACCTGCCAGCACCATGCTCCGGCGACCTTGCGCGGAGCATGGCGCCGCGCAGGGTGAGGTGGGGGACCTGGCAAGTAAACCGGGGGTGCCTTGCGTCGTCAGCCGTCGCAGGGACACCCCCCTGGTCGTTGTAGCCCACCATACCGGCCGTGCGAACGCACGGACGGTATGGGTTCTTGTTTCCGACCATCCTCCGGCGAGGGAGACACGTCGTCTCCCTCCGCCTTCCTCCCTGTTTGATCCCTATAAATACCCCCCGTTGCTCCACCGACCAGGGCAGCCTGGATCTGACGGAGAAAATCCCCAACTTTCTTCTCTTCTTCCTCCGGCAGACGCTCACCAGCTCCGGCGGTTTCCTCCCCCTCCACCTCTTCGCTCTGCCGCAATACCAGCAGCAGAGACTTCCTCCCCCGCTCTTCCCGCGCCACGCCGTACCCAGCTGGCGCCTCTCCGGCTCTCTGCTCGCCGCCGCCCCTTTCCCTGAGCATCGTCTTCTCCGGCGACAGTCGATACGACTGTCGCCCTGTTCCTCCCCCTTCGTCCCTGCAAGTAAGCTAGAGCTACTCCCCTTCTCCTCCTCTTTCTTTCCCCGCTTTCAATTTATTCAATTAAGCCCTCTACCGACCCTGACCACCTTCACCCCCTTCGCCTCCGACCACCCTCCGGCGAGCCGCTCCCATCACCTCAGCAACCCACACGGCTCGCCGACCCTCACCGAACCTCCGCCTCATCACACTGAGCACCCCCCACCCCTCCACTGCCACTCCACACCTCCGTAACACTCCCCCGAACAAACCCATTCCTCCGGTTGCAGTCCGACCCAGGGCTGCCGCCAGACACCTCCTTCCGGCCTGCCGCGCAGCTCCTCACCTTCGCCGTGCCACGGTGAAGGTTCCCCAGTGGTTTGATCAGGCCGCGAGGCCATATTCGTGTCCGACAGGTTTTGAGGTTCGACCGCCATTGACGCACATTGAAGCAGCTTCTCCCGCGCTCCAGGCTTGAGGACTCCAGGTCTCCAGCTGCTGCGGAGTACGGGGAGTCTTGCGAAGGCAGCCAGCCAGCAACCTATGCAAACAGAAGCCGCAGCTGCAGAAGCCAGGCCGCGGTCTCCCAGCAGGCGCACGCGAGGAACGGTCTGCGTTTAGTCCCACATCGGTAAGCCTCACACCCGTTCCACTATTTAAATTGATTTCGTGCACTAGCCTTATTGCCTCAGTACACGGGGTGAGGTCCCCTTACACCCGCCCGGTTACCCGGTCTCGTCCGCGCTCACGCCCCGCGGACCTGACCCGACCCGACTTAGACTGACCTGCACTCCTCGCCCACCATGCACGCCGGTGGGCCTAGACCCGGGCGTGACCCGAACCCGATTACCCGGCAGCTCTGGGAGAGCTTTCCCAAGAGTGGTTTCAGAGAGAAAGAGAGACGCGGGGGGGGAGGGTAGAGTAGGTTTTGCCTCTGACGAAAAACTCTGAAGTGTGCAGGCACAGGCGAAGAAGAAGGAGCTGCACTGTAGCAAATGCATAGTTAAGTCGTCTAAGCACCGGGTCAGACGACGGAGGGTCAGCAGCCAGAGCAGGAAAGAAAGCAGGCTGAAGAAGAAGGAAGAGCAACGGCCAAAGCAGAAGAAGAAGAAAGGAAGACTTAGTAGCTGAAGGCAGAAGCTCTGCAGCCATAAAGAAGAGAAGGGAAAAGAGAAAGGGTCACCACAATTGCAGAAAAAGAAGAAGAGAGGTCAAGGCAGAAACCAAGGAAGAAGAAGAAAGAGATCTGAAGAGGAGCATCACCTCTGCAGAACGAAGAAGAAGAAGAAGGAGCTCTGAAGAAAGAAGAACATCACCAAAGCAGGAACAGCAGGAAGAAGAAGAAGAGCATCACCATTGCAGAAGAAGAACATCACCTCTGCAGAACAGAGAGAAAGAAGGAGATCCAAAGAAAGAGAGAAAGAAAAGCATCCCCTCTGCAGAACAAAGAGAAAACAACAAATTCTTTCCCTCTCTCTTTCTTTTTGTAAAAGAAACATGTATATCTCTAGAATACAACTTGCTCCCTGAGTTCGACCTCGGGAACTCTTTTATTTTCCGAGTAAAAAAATTATTTATTTGAAATGTTGGTAGTAACCGGCTATACTACAATGTTATAACTAAAACCCGGTCATCAAACCCAGCGATTTCAACCGGCCTTTTGCACCTTCACCTTCTCCCACTCCAGCCACATCTCCGGTGAAGCGTCTCCACTGCTCCACAACTCCATCCACTTCGCCACCAACTCCAAAAGATCCACCACGACTCACCCTCCAAAAGCTCTAAAGAAATTTAAGGTTTAACACCCTCTACCTCCCCTTCAAACACACCCACCTTTTGCCCTCATTCGCATCACTGTCATCCCTCCACACACGATACACACCAAACCATAGCCACCGTTGCACTTACCGTGGTTCGGCGATCCTACTGAGCGTGTTTAACGTAGCCGAATGGCCTTGTTCATGCTTTCAGGTATCGCTCGTGCCACTGCCATTAGCGAAGCTCCATGCACACCTTGACGAAGGTGTTCTTGCGTCAGACGTCCAAGGCATCACCTCCAGGTGGTGCGAGACTGCGTGCTCCAGACACCCAGGCCTTCAATTGACATCAACGCACGTTGCTGCTGCTTTAATTTGGCGAGGGAAGTTCACTGGCAGCTTGATGAGAACCTCATCATGAGCCATAACTAGCTCATTTTGACCCAATACAAAGGATAAAAGCTCCTACATATCTCAAGGAAAAGCTTAACTCAGAGAATTCTGAGTTTGAGAAGAAAACCAGTCATAAGGGGTAAAAGTGCAATTTTATCAGTATAATCTGCATACGGGGTAATTCAGGGCCCAAACACAGGTCAAAACAGCTTAATAAGAATAAAAGTGGGATGAGATGATCTAGCAAGGGCTACAGCACTTCCAAGGAACCAAATGATAATCTGTAACCCTAAAACAACCCACTTCAATTCACAAGGTTCGAGGCAAAGTAAAAATAGAATAAACCCTCTAAAATTCATAGAAAAATAATCTTTAGGGTTTAGAACCTTCAATTTGGCCTTTAGAACCCATTTTGACCTACATTGAGAACCATGCCCAATTAATAACTTAATTTGGGTCTTTACGCAAATTGACCGGTCAAACAAGGTTTAATATGAAAATGAAATTTACCATCAGATTCCTTAGGTTCTAATTAGTCATGTATAAAAACTTGAGCCTAAGAAGAAACCTCCTTGACCGACTTTACACTTTGGTCCTCATATATTTACTCTTTGGCCCTCAACTTTTGAACCCTCGCATTTAGGCCCCTAACTCTCCTTCGTTCTTTGCAAACAGGTCCCTCCTGCAAAACCCTGCCAGCACCATGCTCCGGCGACCTTGCGCGGAGCATGGCGCCGCGCAGGGTGAGGTGGAGGACCTGGCAAGTATACCGGGGGTGCCCTGCGTCGTCAGCCGTCGCAGGAGCACCCCCATGGTCATTGAAGCCCCCCATACCGGCCGTGCGAACGCACGGACGGTATGGGTTCGTATTCCGACCATTCTCCGGCGAGGGAGACACGTCGTCTCCCTCCGCCTTCCTCCCTGCTTCAACCCTATAAATACCCCCCGCCGCTCCACCGACGAAGGCAGCCTGGATCTGACGGAGAAAACCCCCAGCTTTCTTCTCTTCTTTCTCCGGCAGACGCTCACCAGCTCCGGCGACTTCCTCCCCCTCCACCTCTTCGCTCTGCCGCACTACCAGCAGCAGAGACTTCCTCCCCTGCTCTTCCCGCGCCACGCCGCACCCAGCTGGCGCCTCTCCAGCCCTCTGCTCGCCGCCGCCCCTCTCTCTGAGCATCATCTTCTCCGGCGACAGTCGATACGACTGTCGCCCTATTCCTCCCCCTTCGTCCCTGCAGTTAAGTTAGACTTACTCCCCTTCTCCTCCTCTTTCTTTCCCCGCTTTCGATTTAGTCAATTAAGCCCCCTACCGACCCTGTTCACCCTCATCCTCTCCGCCTCCGACCACCCTCCGGCGAGCCGCTCCCATCACCTCAGCGACCCACACGGCTCGCCGACCACCGCAAAACCTCCGCCTCCTCACCCTGATCCTCTTCCGCCCCTCCACTTCCCACCAAACACCCTCTGCAGATCCACCGAACACACCCACTCCCTCGCTCACAGTTTGACCTAGGACGACCTGACAGCTCCATCTCACCCCCTGCAGACCCCCTGACCACCTTCGCCGTGCCACGGCGAAGGTCCCCCGCCTGTCTGATTTGGCCGAGAGGCCGTGCTATTGATTTCAGGTTCCAGGCCTTGACCGCCATTGGCGAGGAAGCTCGAAGCTTGCTCGAGGTTGCTCCAAGCCTAGATATCCCAGGTTGAAGAGCCACGGCCAGCGCGGAAGAGTCTTGCGCACACACCCTGGCCCTCAATTGGAGTTGCGCGCCTCAACAGCTGTTGCAATTGGAAGCCCCATCCCTGCTGCAGGCGTGAGAGAAAACGGGTGCGCGGATAGTCCCACCTCGGAACCTTCTGAAGCCACACACCCACATAAATTGAAAAAGTGCCACCATCTGTTTGCCTCAGTTACCACGGGGTGAGGTCCCTCTCACCCGACCCGACCCGACTCGGCCTCGTCCGTGACCACGCCCCGCGGACCTGGCCCGACCCGATTAGACTGACCTGCACTCCTCGCCCACCACGCACGCCGGTGGGCCTGGACCCGGGCCTGACCCGAACCCGATTACCCGGTAGCGCTCTGGGAGAGCTTCCGAAGAGTGATTTCAGAGAGAGAGATACGCGGGGGAGGGGGGTAGAGTAGGTTTTTGCCTCTTGACGAATAAACTCTGAAGTGTGCAGGCCAAAGAAGAAGAAGCAGACCCGCTGAAGAAGAAGGAGCTGCTGCACTGTAGCGAAGGCATTGTTAAGTCGTCTCAGCACCGGGGCAGACGACGAAAGGTCAGCAGCCAAAGAAGAAAAAGAGAAGTCAAGGCAGGTGAAGACAAAGAAGAAGAAGGAATGAAGAGAAGCAAGAAGCAAGAAAAGAAGAAGACGATCTGACGAAAAAGAAAGAAAGGAAGCAAGGAAGAACAGAAGAAGAAGAGCACGAGGGGAAAATCTGAAGAAAGCAGAAGAAAAAGAAGAAGAAGAAGAAGAAGAAGAACAGGAAGAACCAAAGACAAAGAGGAAGAAAGAAGAAAAGAAGAAGAAGCCAATTTTTCATCTCTCTCTCTCTCTCTTTATTTTTGTAATAAAACTTGTATATCTCTAGAATACAACTTGCTCCCTGAGTTCGACCTCGGGAACTCTTTTATTTTTCCGAGTAAAAAATTTTTTATATGAAACGTTGGTAACAACCGGCTTTACTACAACGATATAACAACCCGGTCAAACCCACGCTATCATTTTGGCGCCGCTGAAGGGGAAGCAACGGCTATTCTAGAGGTAAACATTCCTGTATCTTTTAATTTCTGATAATCTCCTCTCTTTTGTGCAGCTACAGGAACTCAAGAAGACAAGCAACCACACGACAACCACTCCGAAGACAGGTAAATCTTTTCTCTCACTATTAACCCCTACACTCTAAAGAGAAAGAAAAGAAAAGAACAAAGCAATATAGGGCTAACCTGTCTTCCATACTTAGTAACCATAAAAAGTTGCATGTTTTCAACTCATCACTCCTGCACACTATTAAGGGTATTTAAGGGCTAACACATTCTTGCTTGAGCCCTAATTGCCCAACAAAGAGTTAAATGGACCAAGTAGAGCCAACATAAGGTCAAACATTAGGATTTCAGTAGAGACACACCCCTTAATCAAGAATTGAGGAAATCCTAAAGAGGTGTGCCCAAGCCATTGATTGAAAATAATTAACAAGAAAAATCCTAAACAATTGACTCTCTCTAAACACTTGAACCCTAAAAGACAGGACCTAAAAGCTCTTAAAGAAAACAATAGGTAAAGTTGACCCCTTGGGTTAACCAACCTTAAATTAGGTCACTCTTTGCACTTAAAAAGACTAAAGTTCAAGTGAAACCTTAAGCACCCTGATCTTAAAATTGGTAGACTTAAGAGGTCAAGATCCCCATTCTGGTCTACCTGGAACCGCAGTGACAAGAGAGGTCGGGTGGGGGAAACCCTGTAACCCGTGGGGACGCTCTACCGTGTAGGGGTCTTCGCGGGACTCTCCCTCTCTGGCTGCCCAGGTAATTCTCAGGTGGACGATCTTTCTGATCAAGGGGTCCATCTGCCCCGCACCTCTATAGTCACCCAACACATTTTTGGGTGTCTTGATTGGGTCCATCACCTTCTAAACTTACCTCTCCCAACTGTGCATGTACGGAAGGAGGTCTCTAAGACCACCCTTAAGACCTCCTTTAGAAATTCACTCTCGTCAAGGCCAAGCCTCGACGCCCGTGTTTGTGCAGCAACACCCTCACATTATTCTCTCTTCTGATTCAGAACCAAGTTCTTCTTCTTCCCCCATCATGGCTCAGCCAGTTGAGGAAGAAAATAATCTGGAACACCAGCTCCAGCGACTCAATGACCTCTTCCAAAACTTCGTGCACCCACCACAGCGTCCTATGATGCGGGACCACTACAATCCTGCTGCGGTGGCAATTGAGCCTCGAGTTAGAATCCCGATTGGAGGACCTGATTCCGAACTAAAGCCCAACATGATTCACGCTATACCTAAATTCCATGGGCTTAATTCTGAAGATCCCTTCCAGCACATCAAACAGCTTAAGCATCTGGCCCACACTTTTGGATCAGATGCGCAAAATCGGGATATTCTTCTCATGAAGATGTTCTCCTTTTCTCTTATGGACAAGGCCGCCCATTGGTATCAAACTCAGACCCGGCCGATCAACACTTGGGAAGAACTTCAATCCGAGTTTTTGAAAAAGTTCTTTCCCGTTGGTCGGACCAACGCCTTGCGCCATCAGATTACACACTTCACTCAACAATCAGGAGAACCTCTCCATGAGGCATGGGATCGTTTTCAGGATCTCATGAGGAAGTGCCCCCATCACGGAGTTCCTAAATGGGAACAAGTCCAATCTTTTTACCAGGGACTCCGTGAGGACATCCGCCTTTTCGTCAATGCAACCTGCGGAGGAAACATCATGGGTCAACATGAAGACACCGTATGGGAGATTCTCGAAAACATGTGCGAGAACTCCATCAACAATGACTCCATGGGATTATTCGACAGGACGAATACCCGCGCAGCGACGAATCTTAAGGGAGCACATGAGACGCAGGGCCTGTCCGCATCAGTCGACCTGGAATTAATGGCCAGTCGATTGGACAAGGTCTCAATTATTGAAAAGAAGGTAGATGAGCTGACTCAGCACTTGCAGCGAGCCACCTCTGCGCGTAACTCCTTTGCACAACCTCCTTCCACACAGGAGACTGTGCAAAACATCCTACACCAATCCTCCCCTTGGATGGATCCATATCCATCCCCATCTGATTCTTGGACTGGAAGATCATCCGATCCTTTCTTCACCAGCCGGGGGAACTCCATTCCCCCTTTCCCTGATTCTCAGGAGATTCCTCAGACCTGCGAGGACCTCAACGCCATCCAGAACGACCCATTCTCCAACACTTACAACCCTGGATGGCGAAACCATCCAAATTTTCAGTGGGCGGGAAATTCTCAAACCCAAAGACCACCTTTTCAGTCCCGCCCACAGCCCTCTCATCACTACCAGCCGCCTCAGCCTCGGCCCAACCCTACTTATCCATCAGGGCCAAATCAAGATCAAATGTCCTTAATCCTTCAGACTCTGGCTGACATTCAAAAATCGAATGCGGCCATTCAAAAACAGCACAAGGACGAGCTTACTGAAGTTAAAACTCAGCTGGCCCAGTTGGCAAATTCTCGCCAGCCAGGCACACTCCCTTCCCAACCCCTTCCTAACCCAAATAACGTGCCAACCCAGAAGCGCGTTATGAATCCAAATTTAGGCCAAGCTCAATGGATTTATCAGGCCCCCACTGCTCCATCTCCAAACGAGATGGAAGCCTCTACTTCTCGTACGGGATTTCAGCAGCAGCCACCCCTCCTACCAAATCCAAACCAAAATCAGGCCGGATTAAATTCTGTAACAACACGTAGTGGTAAGACAACTCAGGACCCGCGTTATCCAAACCACTCCCAGCCTGATAATCATGACCCTAGGATAGTTATCCAAGGTACCGCTGTTCCAGACCCACAACCAGGACCTATCCTAGAGGAACCAACCAAGATCCCGTTTCCCGAAGCCCTGACCAAGGGAAAGAAGACCACCAAACCCGTGGCCCCTGAGGAGGACCTGGTCAAGCTCTTTGAGCAGGTCCACATAAACATCCCCTTGATGGATGCAATCCGCCACGTACCAGCTTACGCACGATTTCTAAAGAATATATGTACACCCCAGCGTAAGCCGCGAACCAAGGGAGGGAGCCCAATTGTTCTGTCAGAGCAAGCCAGCTCTGTAATCCTTAGTAGACTCCCACCCAAGGCAAAAGATCCTGGAACTCCCCTGATCTCCTGTAAGATAGGTGGTACCCAATTTGACAGAGCATTGTTAGACTTAGGTGCATCTATAAATCTGATACCCACATCCTTACTTGACCATCTGGAAGAATCTGAGCTGAAACCAACTGAGGTGACATTACAATTAGCAGATCGATCTATAAAGTCACCAAAAGGGATTCTCGAGGATGTTATCGTAAGAGTGCGGGATTTCTATTTTCCAGTGGACTTTATAGTCTTAGACATGGATGCACCTGAGAACCCTAGGGATACACCAATCATTCTAGGGAGACCTTTCTTGGCTACTGCTAGAGCCAACATCAGCTGTGAGGAGGGCCAAATAGAGCTTAAGTTTGGAGATCAAACACTGAAAATTGATATATTTAAGGCCCAACAAGGAATTAATTGCGGCGTCATCGAGCAAATTTGTGACATCAAGACTTTGGTTGATGAATCACACCTCCAGAATGACTTGAGTATTCCTCATCAACCACAGAAGGATCTTGACCCGCAAATAGAGGAGTCAAATCCAGATGTGAACAACCCAATAACTCCCACCCTTGAACCTCACATCTATACTGAACCACCCGCTGCTGCTGAAAACCCCATCCTCGAACTGAAACCCCTTCCTGCTCATTTGAAATACATCTTTTTGGGTTCTAATCAGACCCTTCCTGTGATCATCAATTCCAACCTTAGTCCTGAACAGGAATCCCGTCTGATTGTTGTCCTCCAGCAACATCGCAGAGCCATCGGATGGACCCTCGATGATTTGACTGGAATAAGTCCCTCTTATTGTACTCATCATATCTATTCAGAAGAGGGCACACGACCTTCTCGTGAAATGCAGAGACGCTTAAATCCCAATCTGCAGGAGGTCGTGAAAAAGGAGATCATCAAGTGGTTAGATGCCGGGATCATCTACCCGATCTCCGATAGTCGTTGGGTGAGCCCGATTCAGGTCGTGCCTAAGAAGGCAGGACTCACCACTATAACGACTGAGACCGGAGAAGTCATTCCTACCCGATTAGCCAACTCGTGGAGAGTCTGTATAGATTACCGTCGACTCAATTCCTCCACGAAGAAGGATCATTTCCCACTACCCTTCATTGATCAAATTCTCGAAAAACTAGCGGGAAATAGGTTCTTCTGCTTTCTTGACGGGTACTCCGGTTATAACCAGGTGGCAATCCATCCTGAGGACCAAGAAAAGACCACATTCACCTGCCCCTTCGGAACATACGCTTTCCGAAGGATGCCTTTCGGTCTTTGCAATGCACCCGCTACTTTTCAGCGATGCATGCTTGCCATATTCTCAGATATGGTAGGTGATTATCTGGAAGTCTTCATGGATGACTTTTCAGTTTTCGGAGCATCATTCGACGATTGCCTCCAGCACTTGGTCCAGATACTTAGGCGGTGCATCGACGTGAATTTGGTTCTTTCCTGGGAAAAGAGCCATTTCATGGTGCCTGAGGGAATTGTCCTGGGACACTCAATTTCGGAGAAAGGTATCCAAGTGGATCGAGCTAAGGTTAATCTGATTTCTCGCCTTCCTATGCCTAGCTCGATCAGGGACATCCGATCCTTTTTAGGGCATGTCGGTTTTTATCGACGATTTATCCCTGATTTTTCAAAAATCGCACGCCCCCTGACCACTCTTCTCTCCAAGGATGTTCCCTTCGAAATCTCCAAGGAATGCACTCAAGCATTTGAAATCCTGCGTGACCGAGTCACCCAAGCCCCGATCCTACAGTCCCCTGATTGGTCTCAACCCTTTGAGATCATGTGTGATGCATCCGACTTCGCTGTAGGAGCGGTTTTGGGGCAGAAAAATGACAAGAAACCTGTGGTCATTTACTACGCCAGCAAAACACTCGATGAGGCTCAGCGTAACTATACAGTTACTGAGAAAGAGCTGCTAGCTGTAGTATTTGCCCTAGAGAAATTCAGATCATACCTTCTGGGTTCCCATGTCATCATATACTCGGATCACACGGCTGTGAGGCATCTCCTTGCAAAGAAGGACGCGAAACCTCGATTGATCCGATGGATCTTGCTGTTGCAAGAATTTGACCTCGAGATTCGCGATAAAGCGGGAAAACAAAACGTGGTAGCTGATCACTTGTCCCGTCTTCCTTCTGAAATGATAGACCCTTCCGGACCCATCACTGAGCATTTTCCCGATGAGCACCTGCTGACTATTGGTACTAGCCTTCCATGGTTTGCTAATATTGTAAATTACTTGGCATCTCATCAGACCCCGTCCGATTGGCCGAAGGCCAAGAAAGACAAATTACGCTCCGATGCCAAGTATTACATTTGGGAAGACCCGTACCTCTTCCGCATAGGTGCCGATCAGATCATCCGGAGATGTATCCCGGAAGGGGAAGTCAACAATATCCTCTCTTTCTGCCATGACCAGGCATGCGGTGGCCATTTTGCCGGGCATAAAACCGCATCAAAAGTCCTCCAGTGCGGCTTTTACTGGCCCACGCTGTTCAAAGACGCATACAGTCATTGCAAGGCATGCAGTCGTTGCCAGACTTTGGGCAACATGAGCCATCGCGACATGATGCCTATGCAACCAATTCTAGTATGCGAAATCTTTGATGTTTGGGGGATTGATTTTATGGGCCCCTTTCCTGTTTCGGATGGTTTCGAATACATTCTGTTGGCTGTGGACTACGTGTCCAAATGGATCGAAGCCATACCGACCCGAACCTGTGATCACAAAATCGTTCTCAAATTCATTCATCAACACATTTTCTCAAGGTTCGGGATTCCTCGTGCAATAATCTCTGATGGGGGGACCCATTTCACAAATGCTCAGTTTAGGTCACTGATGACCAAATACGGGGTGTCTCACCGAATCTCTACTCCTTACCACCCCCAAACTAATGGTCTAGCTGAGCTGTCGAATCGGGAGATCAAGAAAATCCTACAGGTCACTGTTCGACCTGACAGGAAGGACTGGTCGTCCCGACTTCCGGAAGCATTGTGGGCCTATAGGACCGCCCACAAGACCCAATTGGGCATGTCTCCCTTTAGATTGGTGTACGGAAAGGCATGCCACCTTCCCGTCGAACTGGAGCATAAAGCCTATTGGGCAATACGGAACTGTAATCTAGATCTTTCCAAGGCTGGGACCCACAGAAAACTCCAAATCAGCGAGATCGATGAATTACGCACAGACGCGTACGAGAACTCGCAAATCTACAAGGAGCGGGTTAAAGCCTTCCAAGACAAACACATCTCAAGAAAGATCTTCCATCCTGGTCAAAAGGTCCTACTCTTTGATGCCCGACTCAAACTCTTCCCAGGAAAACTGAGATCTAAGTGGGTCGGACCATATTTGGTCCGACAGGTTTTTGGAAATGGAGCAATCGAAATCAGTCCACTCAGCCACGATTCTGAACCTTTCATCGTGAATGGTCAAAGACTCAAGCCGTTCATTGATGTAACTGCTACTGATTTGGCTGAGGCATCTTATATCCTCCGTTCCCCTTGAGCTTATTGCGCCCAGCCGATGGCGTAAAACTCAGCGCTTAACGGGAGGCAGCCCGTCATTCTCTTTGAAAACCTGAAACTTGTTCTGACACCTTTCAGCACTCGAAGTTCACCCTGAACTAAGACCCCCTAGGTTACAATGAGGACATTGCAAATCTTAGGCATGGGGGGGTAGGAAAGTGCAAAAACTTGTAAGAAAAGGTTTCAAACAAAAAATTCACATATGCCAAAAATACCATAAAAATTAAAAAAATTTTTCGAAAAAGAATAAGAGGAAAAGAGGAGAAGGAAAATTTTGTGAAGGAGAGAAGAAACAAAATGAAAAAGGAGCACAAAATTATAAGAAAAGTTGATAGTCATTAGTAAGGAACTAAGGAATTAACCTAAGTTCTAGACCTCATTCAAGAAAATAACTGAAAAGTGCACAATGAGATTAGTAAGAATGCAAACCTTAGGCATTCTTGAATAGACTCTTAGTACCCATTAAGATCTGGACACTCCTCAAGAGGTTGAGGAAAATGAAAAGCTGAAGTATTAGGTCTAAGGCTTAGGGAGTATTCGGCCTCGTTAACTAATTTTTGGTTTACGGGACTCAGTAACCTAAGCACCCTAATCTCACACACAGCCTGGTTCAGTAAGCATAAAAATCAGAATCACGCAGAAGCGTCGCAAAAATCTGAAAAGAACACCTAGAATAGGAATGGCCGATCAACACAAGTTGATTTGGACGAGTTCCCAGCGCGGAGAGGCGGGAAATCCCCTCGAAGATGCGTAACAAAATATCATCTCCTCGGTGCCTGTCTCTTAGGATATTTACATATCCTACGGGGGGCATGTAAGCACTCTGCTGGTTCAGATTCCATGGATGGCATTATCTCGAAGTGTCAATTGCCAGGGTCTGGATTCGGCCACGGAATACCATGGATGGGATTATCTCGAAATCTCAATAGCCAGGGTTCCGGGGGTTGCCATGGGCGGTGCTATCTCGAAGCATCGATCGCCAGGAACCCTTGAGGATTGATGATGGGAGCAAGGAATCTGATACAGACCGTGTTGAAAAGCCAATCCTAGGCTAGAACTAAAAAGAAAAAGAGAGAGAAAACTCTCCAAACAGAAAAAAAAACTTTCTATCTCTCTCTTACAAAACGCACTGCGAACTGGGCCAGGGCTAAAATCATTTCAAGCACGGGTGCTTTAACCACGAAGTCCAATAAACCTTAGGTTAGTTCTTGCGGGCCTTAAAAACCTTTGCTAAAAGACTGAGGCTAAGGCTAGACAGATTTGGATCTTGATTGGTACTAGAGTATCTTTTAGGCCTATGGTCAGCATTCTAACCTAATCTATGCTCAAATAAAAAGGCACTTATCTAAAACCATTGAAAACTTCATGGTCTAGAACAAGGGTTGAAACCTTAAGTTTTTTTTGCTAAGGGACTAGCAAAAGCTAGGCATGGGGGTATGATGAGAACCTCATCATGAGCCATAACTAGCTCATTTTGACCCAATACAAAGGATAAAAGCTCCTACATATCTCAAGGAAAAGCTTAACTCAGAGAATTCTGAGTTTGAGAAGAAAACCAGTCATAAGGGGTAAAAGTGCAATTTTATCAGTATAATCTGCATACGGGGTAATTCAGGGCCCAAACACAGGTCAAAACAGCTTAATAAGAATAAAAGTGGGATGAGATGATCTAGCAAGGGCTACAGCACTTCCAAGGAACCAAATGATAATCTGTAACCCTAAAACAACCCACTTCAATTCACAAGGTTCGAGGCAAAGTAAAAATAGAATAAACCCTCTAAAATTCATAGAAAAATAATCTTTAGGGTTTAGAACCTTCAATTTGGCCTTTAGAACCCATTTTGACCTACATTGAGAACCATGCCCAATTAATAACTTAATTTGGGTCTTTACGCAAATTGATCGGTCAAACAAGGTTTAATATGAAAATGAAATTTACCATCAGATTCCTTAGGTTCTAATTAGTCATGTATAAAAACTTGAGCCTAAGAAGAAACCTCCTTGACCGACTTTACACTTTGGTCCTCATATATTTACTCTTTGGCCCTCAACTTTTGAACCCTCGCATTTAGGCCCCTAACTCTCCTTCGTTCTTTGCAAACAGGTCCCTCCTGCAAAACCCTGCCAGCACCATGCTCCGGCGACCTTGCGCGGAGCATGGCGCCGCGCAGGGTGAGGTGGAGGACCTGGCAAGTATACCGGGGGTGCCCTGCGTCGTCAGCCGTCGCAGGAGCACCCCCATGGTCATTGAAGCCCCCCATACCGGCCGTGCGAACGCACGGACGGTATGGGTTCGTATTCCGACCATTCTCCGGCGAGGGAGACACGTCGTCTCCCTCCGCCTTCCTCCCTGCTTCAACCCTATAAATACCCCCCGCCGCTCCACCGACGAAGGCAGCCTGGATCTGACGGAGAAAACCCCCAGCTTTCTTCTCTTCTTTCTCCGGCAGACGCTCACCAGCTCCGGCGACTTCCTCCCCCTCCACCTCTTCGCTCTGCCGCACTACCAGCAGCAGAGACTTCCTCCCCTGCTCTTCCCGCGCCACGCCGCACCCAGCTGGCGCCTCTCCAGCCCTCTGCTCGCCGCCGCCCCTCTCTCTGAGCATCATCTTCTCCGGCGACAGTCGATACGACTGTCGCCCTATTCCTCCCCCTTCGTCCCTGCAGTTAAGTTAGACTTACTCCCCTTCTCCTCCTCTTTCTTTCCCCGCTTTCGATTTAGTCAATTAAGCCCCCTACCGACCCTGTTCACCCTCATCCTCTCCGCCTCCGACCACCCTCCGGCGAGCCGCTCCCATCACCTCAGCGACCCACACGGCTCGCCGACCACCGCAAAACCTCCGCCTCCTCACCCTGATCCTCTTCCGCCCCTCCACTTCCCACCAAACACCCTCTGCAGATCCACCGAACACACCCACTCCCTCGCTCACAGTTTGACCTAGGACGACCTGACAGCTCCATCTCACCCCCTGCAGACCCCCTGACCACCTTCGCCGTGCCACGGCGAAGGTCCCCCGCCTGTCTGATTTGGCCGAGAGGCCGTGCTATTGATTTCAGGTTCCAGGCCTTGACCGCCATTGGCGAGGAAGCTCGAAGCTTGCTCGAGGTTGCTCCAAGCCTAGATATCCCAGGTTGAAGAGCCACGGCCAGCGCGGAAGAGTCTTGCGCACACACCCTGGCCCTCAATTGGAGTTGCGCGCCTCAACAGCTGTTGCAATTGGAAGCCCCATCCCTGCTGCAGGCGTGAGAGAAAACGGGTGCGCGGATAGTCCCACCTTGGAACCTTCTGAAGCCACACACCCACATAAATTGAAAAAGTGCCACCATCTGTTTGCCTCAGTTACCACGGGGTGAGGTCCCTCTCACCCGACCCGACCTGACTCGGCCTCGTCCGTGACCACGCCCCGCGGACCTGGCCCGACCCGATTAGACTGACCTGCACTCCTCGCCCACCACGCACGCCGGTGGGCCTGGACCCGGGCCTGACCCGAACCCGATTACCCGGTAGCGCTCTGGGAGAGCTTCCGAAGAGTGATTTCAGAGAGAGAGATACGCGGGGGAGGGGGGTAGAGTAGGTTTTTGCCTCTTGACGAATAAACTCTGAAGTGTGCAGGCCAAAGAAGAAGAAGCAGACCCGCTGAAGAAGAAGGAGCTGCTGCACTGTAGCGAAGGCATTGTTAAGTCGTCTCAGCACCGGGGCAGACGACGAAAGGTCAGCAGCCAAAGAAGAAAAAGAGAAGTCAAGGCAGGTGAAGACAAAGAAGAAGAAGGAATGAAGAGAAGCAAGAAGCAAGAAAAGAAGAAGACGATCTGACGAAAAAGAAAGAAAGGAAGCAAGGAAGAACAGAAGAAGAAGAGCACGAGGGGAAAATCTGAAGAAAGCAGAAGAAAAAGAAGAAGAAGAAGAAGAAGAAGAACAGGAAGAACCAAAGACAAAGAGGAAGAAAGAAGAAAAGAAGAAGAAGCCAATTTTTCATCTCTCTCTCTCTCTCTTTATTTTTGTAATAAAACTTGTATATCTCTAGAATACAACTTGCTCCCTGAGTTCGACCTCGGGAACTCTTTTATTTTTCCGAGTAAAAAATTTTTTATATGAAACGTTGGTAACAACCGGCTTTACTACAACGATATAACAACCCGGTCAAACCCACGCTATCACAGCTGCATGAAGAACAGGGGGACAACTTAGTCCCACATTGGAAATAGACGAAGCCCTACAGGCGCATAAAGGGAAAAGATGCAGGTGGCTTACCGCCTCAGCCCGCACAGAAGGTGATGTCCCCACACACACGCCCCTCACACGCCCTCACGCGCACTCACACCTCGTGGGTCTGGGCCTCGGTCCATTTACCCGGTTACCCAGGTCTGTTCTGGTTTGCCTGGCTCTAAGAATGAAAGAAGAGAAGAGAAAGAAGAATAGTGCTTCTCTAGCACTGTAACACCTGTTGGTTAAGCCGTATGGTGATCGGACCCGACATCTGATTTGAGGATTGATACTTTGAACGATTGATTTAGAATTACTGTTGAGATATTTAAATTGTTTGATTGCTTGATATATATATGCTTCAAGAGTAATTGGTGATTTAAATCTCCATTTTTTTATCTTCTCTATATTTTATTGTCTCAAGATACATGAGAATTCATTGAATATCTAATGTGACAGATTAGTATTTATTGAATATCATTATGTGACTTAAGTTCTTGTGCTCAGTTAGATATTATTTGAGATTAGTGTGTAAATTCCTATTTGCTCTCTCTGTTTAACCTTGGACTTCCATTTGAGTATAAATTTTATTTGTTATCAAGCGATTTCGACCTATACTACGACGCAGCTTTTACATCCTTGTTTCGCCAATTAACATTTTGGCACCGTTGCTAGGGAGCAACGTACAATTCATCGCTATTCTCTATATTATTTGATTGTATTTGAGCACTAACTTGCCCTGTTTGCTTTCTTGTGATTTTGCAAGGTACTTCATGAGGAGATCTTCCATGTAAAATAGTCACGCCAAGGTAGGTAACTTCTCTATTTTTCCCTAATCAACCTCCTAATCTTGAGAAGACAAAAAAAAAGGAAACAATCAATTATGAATCACCTGCCTTATTTTTATAGTAATCATCATTTAAAAGGCAAGTTCCTGATTTGCAAATTTTTTTTCAAATCTCAGTGAAGTTGAAGCGATTTCTTTTAGAGATCCCTACCCCAAATTTCCTGTGCCTATTAGGGAATACACTTAAATTATAAATCACTTTGGGCTAACACATTTATTACTTGAAGCCCAAGGTGAACATGTCAAGATCAATTTGACTTGGAAATAGAGCCAATTAAGGTTTAAATTTTTAGGATTTTGGAGTGCTAGTTCACACTTACCTGCATAAAAGGAAATAAAATCACCTGCATTTGTGTGCTACCCAAGCCCTTGATTGAAGAGATCTAATCAGAAAAACCCTAAAATTAGGCTCTAAATTCACTTGAACCCTAAAATCCTTGGACCTAATAACCTAGGAGTCAAATCAGGGTGATTTCTAGGTCTTGACCTATATCTCACTCTGCCATCTTTAGGGCAGGTCAGGAGAAGTTGGTCTACATTGTAGGCCAACTAACCTCCAAATTAGCTCACAAGTTGAATTAACTTCTAATCAAGTGAAACTCAAGGCACAAATTAGGACATAAAATAGGTAGACTTAAGGTCTTAAGTTCGTACATTCTGGTCTACCTGGACCCTCAATGTCAAGGAAGGTCAGGTGGGGGAAACCCTGTAACCCGTGGGGACGCTCTACCGTGTAGGGGTCTTTGTGAGGCTCTCCCTTCTTGGCTGCCCAAGTACTTCTCGGGTGTGCAAATTTCTGATTTAGAGGTATCATCCGCCTCAAAATTGCCTTAGTCGTCCAAAAATCTTTGGGTGCCTTGATTAGGTCAAATCTCACATCCAGTCCCTCATCCTTTCAATTAGAGCACATACACAGGAAGGCTATTAGGTTTTTAACCTAAGAAGCCTCACTAGATCTTCTTGGGAATCTCTTTCAAATCTGATCAGCTTCAAATCTAATCTTGAGTTTGATTCTACATCTTGATTCCGCCATTTAATTTAAAAAAAATGTAGCTAGACTATATAGGAAGACTATCTAGAAAATTTGAGTCCCACATGAGCTTGAAAGAAAAGATATTTGAGAATGCCTATAGAAACCATGAAGAATATTATAAAAGGGACATTCAGGAAAAATTTGCAAAAATGATGAACCACATTTTGGACCATATAACGATGATATGGACAAAAATGAAACACGGTTCAACCTGGGATCACCTATTAGCAGAACACAGTGAATTGGTAAAATTACACAACAATGATTGTTTGCAATGTTGGTCAAACCCTTCACTTCCAAAAAAATTCGAGGAATTTTTAGAAGAATGAGGAGAATTGCTGAATAAGTTATATAGAACAATTGATCAAAAATACCTGTTAGAAACTAACAAAACATCTTGGAATGAAACTAGTGATCAACATAGTTTCCCAAATCCCGGATTTGACGATCATAGTGGTTATGGACCCCCAACCCAAATGAATTCAGATTCAAATTATATACAGATTGATACACCTGATCTTTAGATGGGTTAGGAGGATCCAATTACAGGTGATCACGATTACAAGCCAGCCCTACCATGCCCTAATATTCCAGACACTTATGATACCAAGATTGAATCAGAACCTCTCGAGAGTGTAAATTCTGTCCCTTATGCTAATAACGTGACTCTCGAAAGTAATTCTGACCTCCCTGTAGAGCCCAACCTAGATTCTAGTGATCCAACCCACACCTGTTGAACGTGTACGAACCTACGCTAACGTGTTCGGTTTTGGAAAACCTGTCGTTGTAGTTCGAAAGCGAAGAATTCGTGTTCAACAAATAAAATTTATACCGAAATTAAAATTCCAGGTCGAACACAGGGAGGTAGACGTTTGATTTAAAAACTACGCGTTTCTTTTTATTTGTTACAGAATAATTCAATTTAGAACCATCTAATTATTTACAATAAATAGAAGAGAGAGAGAGAGTAAGAGAGAAAGAGAATATTACACAGAGAAATCAAAATGAGATGTAGAATAAATAAGGAATTTTTGTATTGAAGAGATTGTTCATTACAACTAGAAAGCATAAAATAATTACTCTAGAAAGCGATAAATTTACTCTAGAAAGCATTAAAATAATGGAGAGAGAAATGTCCTCCTCGACGATTGCTTGGAGGACGAGTAGATTAATCTAGAAAGCAGTAAATCTATACTAGAAAGCGGTAAAAAGAATAAGGAGAGAGAAATCCTCCTCGACGGTTGCTTGGAGGACGAGCCGGACGGGACGACGCCTGGACGAAGGAGAATGAAGCGGGACGAAGGAGGACGAAGCAGAAGAACGACAACGAAGCAGCACGCCGTCGTCGTCGCAGGATCCACTTCCGAAGGGGAACGAAAATTGGACTTTATCTCGCAAGAAGCATCCCAGGTGTGGGACAAGCTTCTCTTGAGCTTTGGAGGGGTAGAGAGGAGAAAGAAGGGATGAAAATTTCGTATGGAGGGGGTCTCCTTTTATAGTTGCAAGGAGTGGGGGCAAAATGGACATTACAACTTCAAAACAATAAATGAGGGGTCTTTAGTGACGGATAAAACCGTCGCTAAAGCCCCCAATGTGGGCGTAGCCTCCGCGCCCATGCACGCCCGCTCGGCTGCCTGCGTGCGTAATGCCTACGCACGTCCGCGAAGTCTCAGCCGTCCGATCGCGAGATCGGACAGCTTAAGACGCATCTTCGCTCGCTGCGCTGCGCGCCCGCCCGCGTGCGATCGTGCGTTACGCACGGGCGTCCAATCGCGCGTTGTCCTAATTAAGTGCGCGCGGCCATTGGATCGCGATCATGCGGTCGATCGGAGGTGCGCCACCGCTCCAAATTTTGCGTGGCGAGGCTCGAACGCGCATCCCTGCTTCGCGTTAGAGCGCTCGACCAATGTGCTAGGGTCGCGTTTGTGTCGAGCGCCTGACTTCAGCGCGGGCGCGTCGCAACCGTTGAATCTTAATCCAGCGGCGGGGAAAGGCAGATGCGGAGACTGCTGAGGTTGCGTGCGGCCGTTTGGGCGGCCGAGATGGCGCCACATGGTGGCATCTTGGCCGTCCATCTTCTGGAAGTTGTAGATGGTGCCACAAATGTCGGTTTGACTCAATTTTTGTGTCGTTGGGCTGTGATCGTCGATCCGAATTCGTCCGTGCGGTCGGATTTGTCATCTAAAGTGCAGATTTACACCATCCTGGCCCTTGATTTTCTAGGGTTCCCCGGTCTCTATCTGATGCTATGGATGCCTGATTAGGGCGATCTTGGAGTCGTTGAACTCCAATCGTTGCCCTGATCATATCCATACGGTTGGATCTTTGATCCGAGGCCCTGATAAAATGTTTACCCTGTCCAAGCACATAAAAGGAGACAATTAACCTCCATTTTATTCAAACTACTCTAAATGCGAGATGATGCATGTTATGCAATATTTATATCATGAAATGCAATCCTATGCTTAAGAACATGCATAAATAGACATTTTAAGTAGTGTAAATGTGTTTACATCAACACCCTTAACCTAGAATCAGGATCTAAGCTGTCTTGGGATGATTATAAGGCCCCGTGTGATGAAAATCAGATTTTGAATCTGGATTATGATTCTGGGCCTTTATTTAATGAATGCACCTCTCCAAACTCCTCAGAAACATAGATTGATTTTTCAAAAGTCATGCCAATCTACGATACAGAAATCGAGGAGTTGGAAGAGTTGGGTTCTGATTGGGTCTTCCCTACAAGCCAAAAACCTGAGCCCAAACCTAATAGGGACACCTTTTTGAGCTCGGAATCTGAAACTAGGTTAGATCCAAGACAAGTTGCTGATTCTACATCTCTTGATTTATTCTATGGTGGAACCTCTGATCCGAATCTAATTCAAAATATGATACTTGCAAGTTCTCTGATGATTTCGAATCTTACTATGATTTCGGAGAACTGTTGTTTCCTGAAAACTACGAGACAATCTATGACCCCAGCATACATAATCCATTCTTCGACTCTAACTCTGAGGTCCCTCATCCTGAGATCATTGATTCAAAATCAAGTTCCATTGAGATGGAATCGTATCTTTTTGATCCTTAGGAATCAAAAACAAAAAATGCCAAGACTGTCTACAACCCAGAGTTCGAATATTTTCTTGACTCAGATTTCCTTGATCTTATAAACACTCTTCAGGCATTTACCTTTGATTTTGATGGCTATTATGAGGACTCTCTAGATGAACCAACCTTTGAATCCTTTCTAAAGGAGCCCTCACACACAATTATTCTTGAAGCCACCCCTTCTACACATGCATAACCTTCCCAAACCCATTTTCAACCCCGACCTACAGCCGTACTCAATTTTTACTTTGAGTCTTCTCCCAATGAGCAGGTTGCACATGATTCTCCTCCACATTTTAATCGGGTTTCGGACATCAATCAGACTACAAATCACGCCCCATCCTTCTCTGATCATTTTCGTAGGGTTCCTACATCCTCCACTGATTCTTTTTCATTTAAGGATCCCTACTCTGATCAGGCTAATTTGACTCAGCTAAACCCTAGCTATACACTTTCACATCCTTTTGAGCTCCATACTATCTGGTGGGCACCACATCTCTTGATTCACATCTATCAACCCACCAGATTGATTGGGTTCGGGCTACATCATCATCCTGTTGATCTGAACAAGCATCTGGTTGGACCAACCAGGCTTTCAATCAAGGTGTTTGTTCTACAAAGCTCATCTGATTTGACCACTCCTCCACGACCATTTCTGCTCGGCTGAAGGCATTGAATTTAGCACTTAACGGGAGGCAACCTGTCATTCCAAAAACCTAAGATCATTCTAATTATCCTTTTGTACTTCATGTCTGTTGCACTCTGAGTTCAGTTTTAGAATAGTTGATCCCACCTCTGGTACTCGTACCAGGGCTTGAAATCGCCCGCAACAGTCATCTCGACCCATTCACCCATTCGATAATCCTATTCTAATTCCTGAACCCAAAACTATTTCATACCCTCCGTTTACAATTACATTGCAAAACTTAGGCATGTGGGGGTGTTAAAGTGCAAACATACAGAAATTCACAGTTCGGAAGGGTTCTCACAAAAAATACATAGTCCAAGAAACAAAAAAAAATAAGAAATTGAAAAAGAACAAAAAAAAATGGAGAAGGGAGAAAATATTGAAAGAATTAATTGCATATCATTCTTGAGGAGGAAAAAGGAGCAACAGTTTGAAACAAAAAGATATAATCATTAGTAAAAGTTAAGGAATCTACTTAGTTGTAGACCAAATCAAAAGAAAGAAATAAAAGACAAAAGTGCTAAGGGACAAAGAGATTAGTATGAATTCTGATCTTAGGCCTCTTGGGTTATGTTTAGGCTTAAAAATTCAAGTATCCGTTAAGATCTGGATAGTCCTCAAGAGGTTGAGGAAAATGTGAAGCTTAAGTATTAGGTCTAAGGCTTAGGGATTATTCGGCCTTGTTAACTAACCTTTAGTTTGCAGGACTCGGCAACGTAAGCACCCTAATCCACACACAGTTTGGTTCAATGTGCTTAATTATCAAAATCACACAAAAGCATTAATTCTCTTTTGAAAAACCTACTTAGATTAGGTGCGGCTGATCAGCACAAGTTGATTTAGAAGAGTTCCTGATGTAGAAGGTGGGAAATTCCCTTCGAAGATGTCCAATAACATACCATCTCCTTGGTGTTTGTCTCCTAGGATATCTAAATATCCTACTAGGGGCACAAAAGCACCTTGTGCTAGTTCAGGTGCCATAGGCGGGATTGTTCCAAAATGTCTATTGCCAGGGCCTGAATTTAGCTATAGAAGCCATGGGCGGCACTATCTCAAAGTGTCGAAAGCCAGGGTTCTGGGGGTTGCCATAGGCGGTGTTATCTCGAAGAGTTGAAAGCCAAGGACCCTGCGAGGATTGATGCTGGGAGCTAGGAATCTAATATAGATCGTGTTGTAAAGCCAATCCGAAGCTAAAAATAAAGAGAAGAAAAGAGATAGAAAACTCTCCAAAAATGAAAAAAAATCCTCTGTCTCTCTCTTACAAAAACCCACTTCAAACTAAACCTGGACTAACCATGTTTTAAGCACAGGTGATTTAACAGTGGAGTTTAACAAACCTTAAGTTAGTTCCTCTAGGCCTTAGAAACCTTCACGGCGAACTGAGGCTAGAGCTGTTCAGGTCAGGATCTTGGTTGGTACCTAAGTACCTCTAGGCCTACTATTAGCATTCTAACCTAATCTACAAAAGAAAGCACACATCAGAAATCTGAGCATAAAAAGCCATGGTCGAGAATTTGAATTAATTCCATGAGATTTTGCTAAGGAACTAGCAAAAGCTTGGCATGGGGGTATGATGGGAACACCATCATGAGCCATAACTAGCTCAATTTGATTTGATTAAGTCATTAAATGCTCCTACATAACCACCAGAGAGCCCTAATTCATTGCATAATCATTCTAAGAGAAAGATAAGAAAATAGGGGTAAAACTGCAGTTTTAACAAAATATCTTAATTGTTGTACAATCACAGGATTTCACAAAAGCTAATCAAAGGTCAAATGGTCTTAAAAGTCTAACAAGTGAGTAGAGACAGAAAAGGATTTTCGCGTGTTTCAGGAATTAAATGACATCTGAAACCCTAAAAATAGACCCACTCAATTAAATGAAGTTCTGGTCAGGATAAAATTCACTTAAACAATCTAAAAACCATATTAAAAATATTCTCTATGGTTTGTTACCTTCAATTTGACCATCAAATCCCGTCTTGACCTAAAATAGAGCCATAGGCAGACTTTTGCACTAATTTAGGATTTTGCATAAATTACCCAGTCAAACTAGGTCAAAACCAAAATCTAACTTCACAATTGAATTTTTTGGGTCCAAATTAGGTTTGTAACAAAATTTGGACCCGATCTGAGATCATCTTGACCTAGTTTGCAATTTGGTTCTGTCTTATTCTTTTCTCTCACAAACATGCCCTTAACTTTCAAAATCCATGCAAACAGCCCCCAAATTTGTCATCTTCTTCACAAATAGGTCCCTACCACCATGAAATCCTATTTCTACAACTCTGGAGACCTTAATATGGCAAGATCTTCATGATTCCTTAATGAATCCCTCTCAGATTTGAAAGGGGAGTTCATCAAGGAATTCCCTTCCTTTTGAGCCAGATCATAAGCCCTAAAACCTTCCCAATCTCTCATGCGAACACATGAGAGATTCACGTATCTCTAGGTTTCTAGCTCCGACGAGCTTTCTGAGCTTGGGAAGCAACGAGCTTTCTGAGTTTGGGAAGCTTTCTTCCCAAGCTCAAGACACTCTCCAGAGGCCTATAAAAGACTCCCCATATCAGGCCGAAGATCCCAGACTCGATTTCGGCTGGAAAATCTCCAATTTCCTCTTTCCTCATCCAGCTGAATAGCTCCTCAAGCTCTGGCGACTCCCTCCATCTCCTCTCATCATTTGACCACAATACCAGTGGCAGATTCTTCTTCTTTACCTTCCTTCGCGTCATGCAATACTAGCCACCGTCGCCCGTTCTCCGTCATCATCGCCATCCCCCTCTACCGATGTTTCATCTTCCCTGGTGCCGGCATACCAATGTTGGTGTCGTTCTCCCCCTTTTGTCTTCTTAGATTAGGTTAGATTAGTTAGTTTATACTCTTAGGTTAGTTTTATACCCAAAAATCCCAAAAATAACCCTTGATGCCACCGCTTATCTTCCGTCTTCTCCGTCTCTGAGCAGACCTCTGACGAGGCATATACGCCGCTACACCCCTCCATCTGCCTCCCCGACCACCTCATAACCTTCTCCTCATCCTCCTGCACAAAAGCCCTAACCTATCGCACTCACATCGCACCTTTGACCACCACACCGCCCTCCTACACCTTCACCTTCTTCCACTCCAGCTACATCTCCAACGAAGCATCTCCACCACTCCACAACTCCATCTGCTTCACCACCAACTCCAAAAGATCCACCATGACTCACCCTCCAAAATCCCTAAAGAAATTTAGGGTTTAACACCCTCTACCTCCCCGTCGAACACACCCACATTCCACCCTCATTCGTATCACTGGCAGCCCTCCACACATGCATACACACCAAACCACGACCATCATTGCACTCACCGTGGTTCGGCAATCCTACTGAGCGTGCTTTCCACGATCGAAAGGCCTTGTTCATGTTTTCAAGTATCGCTTGAGCCACTGCCATTAGTGAAGCTCCACGCACACCTTGACGAAGGTGTTCTTGCGTCAGACGTCCCAAGCATCACCTCCAGGTGGTGCGAGACTACGTGATCCAGACGCCTAGGCTTTCAATTGACATCAACGCACACTGCTACTACTTTAATTTGGCGAGGGAAGTCCACTGGCAGCTGCGTGAAGAACAGGGGGACAACTTAGTCTCACATCGGAAACAAACGAAGCCCTACAGGCGCATGAAGGGAGAAGGTGTTGGTGGCTTATTGACTTAGCACGCATAGGGGGTGAGGTCCCCACATGCACGCCCCTTGCACGCCCTCACCCGCACTCTCGCCTCTCAGGTCTAGGCCTCAATCTGTTTACCTAGTTACCCAGGGCTATTCTGGTTTGCTTGGCTCTAAGAAAGAAAGAAGAGAAGAGGAAGAAGAAGAACAATGCTTCTCTAGCACTGTAACACCTGTTAGTTAAGCCATATGGTCATCAGACCCGACATCTGATTTGAGGATTGATACTTTGAACGATTGATTTAGAATTACTGTTGAGATATTTAAATTGGTTGAATGCTTGATATATACATTCTTCAAGAGTAATTGGTGATTTAAATCTCCATTGTTTTAGCTTCTCTATTTTTTATTGTCTCAAGATACATGAGAATTTATTGAATATCTAATGTGATAGATTAGTATTTATTGAATATCATTATGTGACCTAAGTTCTTGTGCTCAGTTACATATTATTTGAGATTAGTGTGTGAATTCCTATTTGCTCCCTATGTTTGACCTCAGACTTCCATTCGAGTATAAATTTTATTTGTTTTCAAGCGATTTCGACCTATACTACAATGTAGATTTTACAACCTCGATTTCACCAGTTAACAACTGGCCATTCACTGCCACTATGCTGGTTCGTGCCCTTTGTACTACACGCACTGCTATACTGTGCACTGCACTGGTGTGTGCTTCGCGCATCCTTGTCGCATGCATGCGTTGGCAAGATGCACTACCACTGTCGCTGCCTCACGGCCAATTGAAGGATTGGGGGGGTCTGCGAGTATCGAACCCACGCCCCTCCTTTGGGAGTGGATGCCTTGACCAATGCGCCATGCCCACAAGAGTGTTGAGAAGAGGGGCTGCTAAAGCGCAGTGGAGGTAGCTTCTTGATGAAGAGATCGATTATGGTTCATATAAAAAAAAATGTCGTTGTTGTAGTATGTGTCACAAATACAAACCGTTATCGTGTCAATTTTATTTAATTACATAATTTTTACTGGTTTATTCCAGGTCGTTCACTGGGAGGCAGTTATTGATTTACATCGCTCTCTAAGTCCAAGATTATTCTTTAATTCCAAAAATGATTAATTTTATATGCAATCAATAATGAATGAATGAATCCATAAAGAATGAATTAAGGGTTCCATTATGTACAAAAAGTGTTGATGAAAATGCTTGCAAAAGTCTTCTTACAAACAAGCATCAAATAATACATAGATATATTCTACACTATCTTTTTATAAGTTATATTACTAATACTTACATAAATATACACTACTAACTAATATTACGTAGCATACTAACTTAATATACTAACATATACAGTAACATATATAGAAGCTACAGCGACAGAAACAAACGTCACTGGACCCAAAAAAAACTATATACAAACTTTAAAACAAAAAACTAGGGTCTATAGCGACAGTTATCTTACCTTTAGTAATGTTTTATTCTGTCAGTAATGACATGTAGTTATTTATATACATATATATAACTATATTGCTTATATGTATACTTATTATTTACCTTATACTTTTTTATTTATATTCACATATACGCTATCCATTATATATATACATGTCTTCTTCTTCTTCTATTACTTCTTAAGTCTCTTGTGTGTTCTTCTTCTTCCTTATCTACACACTTAGCCATTTATTCTTCTGTGCTTAATGGTTCATTAGTGCCTTTTATTACTTAACAAAAAATTTTTTAATTGGCAAGCATGCCTTTTGAGGGACACACAGCACCCGAAGACCGGGTGGGACTAGACCGTTACTAAGCGCACCCTAATTAAGAAGCGTGCCCTAATTTCTTAATTAGGCCACTTAATTACATTTTTAGCTCACATTTATGCTTAACCAAGCCCTCGCACAGTAACCGGCTCCTGGCCTACACACAATGCTCAGAATATGCTCAAGTATGCTCAGAATATATGGGCATGTTCGGTTGTTTCGGGCGCCCGGTGCCCGTGACAACTGAACTACCCATATGACAAATCAGTCTTATAGCGCTCAGCGTGCTCCTCATCTTATGATGTAGCGCTATTCTAGCGCCGCATCTGCGGTGAAATTGAGCTGCAGTTGTGCCAAATTCATGATTTTGGCCCTCAATTTGAGGGCCATAACTTATTATAAAATAAAAATAAATTATGGGATAATAAATTATTTATATAGTACTACTTAATTGTACAATTAATTTGGAATTTTAATTATATTTACTATATGAATTAATTAGGTAAAGTATACAGTTTATACATAACTTATTTTAGGTTTTATTCCTTAATTACATATAAATTAGTTATTATATGATCTAATTGACCTTATACAGAGTTATTAAATATGTTAAAGTATTTAATAGATATTTTTATTATATTTTACAAGCTTTATTTCTATTTTATTTACATTTAATTAGTATAATTTTAGACTATTTTACTTGTAAATTAAGTTTAAATAGTATAAACAATATAAATATACTTAAATTAGCTTAAATTGCTTAAAATACATTAGTACACATATACAGTATATGTTAGTTGAATTATAACTTAAATTACTAATTTATTTTAACTTAATATAATAACTTAACTACTAACCTAATAAATTAATTATTTATTCTGTATATATAATTAAATTAAGGTACATGGTTTACTATGTTTATAATATAGATATAAATACATATATATAGTATTATAACTTAATATGGTTATTTATAGTGTTTACTAATTTACATAGCTTATTAGTACATATAAATCAGTTTAATTAATAATTAGTTATATAATTTAGTTATATACAGTATAATCTAACTTAAATATTTAATTTGTATACTACAATGTATATATAATTTATTTATATTATAAATATGTATAATTCACATTATAGGTTAATAAGCTTACTATATAGCTTATATATACACTTATATACATATTATACAAAGGATTTTTAATATTTTTTGGGTTTTTTCACTTTTTATGGTTTTTATATTTGTTATGGAGGTAGGAGAAGAGAGGGAAAGAAATAGATGAGAAGAATGAGATGTTTTTAGTCTTTTTATGTGTAGTTTCTTTTATTAAGTTTCATGGTATACAAAACCATCAATTGGTAAATTCTACCAAATCGGGAGTTCAGATTACCATGAAACTTGGTATGCATTTAAAGAAATGCCTAATATTCAATCAGATAGGCTTATTTTATTTTTTTAGATTTTTTATATGATTTTTATTTAATTTCAAAATTCATACATTCTAGGCCTTTTAAAGGTTTTCTAAGGTGTGTTAAGGCCTAAAATGGAACCTAAAGTATTTCAAAAGGCAGTAAACTGCCTCAGCAGTCTCAACACAATGTAAAGGAAAGTATACAAGTATTAAGCACATAAATCATTGTGGATTTTATTTAATTCTACTTGGTGGACAATTAGGCCTTAAACTAGTTGATAAAGGATTAAAAACAAGATTATAAGCATTCTAGACAAGCTTAAAAATTCATTGAGTTTACATGAATGCTTGTATACATTTAAGACACTCCTTTATACATCAGTCACCTATTTTAACAGGACACATCATATACCTACTGTCCAAAGGATCTATCCAGATAGAAATCTTCTACTGAAACAGCAGAAGCACACAGCAGCAAGGTTCATCCAATGCAGCACAGTAGCTGCTGGAAATCTAGTAGTCCAACAGCTACTGACATCAACAGCTGCTACAAACCAAACTTAATTCTAGATGGCTTAAATGCTGCTGCAGTTAATCTATCTGGAGTTAAGTTAAGTCTGCAGCAGGGACAAAGCTAAATTCAGCTTCCTATCTCCTGATTTAGCCATTTATATCCCAGATCAGATTCAAGAGAACCTAATCAGGGTTACAAAAGAGCTAATCCATGGAACACTTAGCTGGAATTGAGAAAGGGAATGTAGCTACTTCTGCAATAGTTTACTATAATTGTTGGAATTCAAAAACACAAAGACAAAAATCACTAAATCAACTTCTGACAAGGGTTTTAAATTCACATAAAAGAAAACATGCTCAGATGTTCAACATAAAATCCAGGTCCTTGTCACAAGTTTAATAACAAATCGGATCACAAAAATTGTTGATCTAGCTCTTTCTAATGTTATAGACAGCATGTAGAAAGGGTTAGGATCAACACAGTAAATCCAAAAACTAGAATCCCAGGACTTTGAAACCTTAAGGAATATTGTGAATTCCTTAGGTTAGAAAATAAGATTGCTCTTCAAAATCGACAAAATGATGCAAGGTAGAGTATCAAATCAACTAAGTGATTTTGATTGACTTTATAATGCATTAAAGACAATCAATCCTCATAGAAATCCAAATCAAAACATGGCTCATCTGAGGTGAGTTCTGACTTTAGAATCACCTAAACTTCCTAGCCAATCAATGAATCACATCAAAACACTTCAGTTTGCAAGATCAAAGTATTCAAAGCCTAAATAAATAAAAAAAATCTTTGAAATTTGAATTCATAGAAAATCCGGCAAACTGATTCACTTTTTAGCTCAGATTAGGGGCTTTTGTGAAAAACATGGGATGAATGGGAAGCCTCTAAATTGGATTTTGACACTAATTTCAGATCTGAAGTTGGAGAACATTCAGATATGAAATTAGGTCATATGATTGGGTGGATTGCGAAATACAAATCAAGGTAATTAGAAATGAGGTGAAAGCATGTAGGGGAAGAACAGAATGAACAATGATTGGGTGAATTTCTTCCCCTTTGATCTGGGATGATCAGAGGAGGTGAGGGAGAAAATTGCTATGCTAAAACTACTCCTAATAGTAAACTAATCAGAATAGCAAATCGATTACTAATTCTACATCTAATTCTACTCTTATCTACTCTAATCTATCTAATGCTACAACTAATCTAGAAAACATTAAAACTACTCTAACAGGAAGAATGGAACCTAGCTAAGGAGGAAGAATGGAGGAGGAAGAGCTCCAGCGGAGTGAAAAGTCTGCTAGTGAGACTTATGGGTCATCCTCAGGTGCTACGTGGTCCTTAGCGACGAGGAGAGTCAGAGAGAAGTCAGGGATTACATAGCCAGTGGCTGTGAAATCAGGGAATTGGTGAGAAGGAGAGAGTGATCCCTTGCGTGCGCGACCATTGAGGTGCTTAAGTAGCAACCTCATTAACTTAGATCACCACGCAGGTGAAGATAGGCGATGAGGGCATCGACGGCAAGGATTAGAGGAGAGGAACGCGCGGGCTGCCAAATTGACAACTAATCGTAGGATGGGATCTGGGGGTTGGGGTGAGCACACGCGCCGCTTCACGCGAAGCTTCGATTGAGATCGAGCTGCAGATCAGGATTAAGAGAGTGGCCGGTCGAGATGCCGCGAGTTCTACGCACACACAGTGTGCACGCAGAGGCTCCAGGTTGCCGGGTTCTTTTAGGTAATTTGCAGGGAGGTCCTTCTACGAAGGGGTAGGACATTTATAGGCAGGCCCATAAGTGGTCGGAAACAACAACTAAATGGTCTTTAAGGGCTTTCAAAGGAGTCCCTGCGGGTTACAAATAGGTCTAGGAAGGTTTTTTAAAGAAGGAAATGTGATGCATAAAGGACCTAAATGTAAATTATAAGTTTCAAGGCCTTAATGATGTCTAAATGCCTTCAAGTTTTTATATGTGCTTAATTGAACTTTTAAGAAGTTAATTATACTTTTGATTTGGACTTTTAAACTTGTTTGTGTGTTCAATTTACACTTGGATCATCATTTGACCTTCTTCTCAAAGATATCTCAATTTATGACATAATTATATAATCTTAACACATAATTAATGTTTTAGGTTTTTTTTTTTGATTCCCACACTTAACCCTTTAAATGTGTAAAGTTGGTATTGTTTAACCGAGTTTCTAGCTTAACTTTAGCTTTCTAGCTATGATGAGTAGCCACTCATCACTTATCAACCATTGTATTTTCATCCAACAGTTGAGATCAAACGTTAGAGGCCTTTCGAAGGATAGTTGGGCAATGTTGGGAGATCTAGATGGTGCCATATGTCACCATCTAGACTATCCACCTTTCTTTGCTTGTAGAGGATGCCACAGTGCTTGGATCGAGATGATTTCTGTGTTGTCGGACTGCGATCGTTGCTCCAGATTCATTCGTATGGTCGGATTTTGCATTTAAAGCTTCAAAATGTCATGCCCTACTTCCTGACCACAATAATGCATGAATTACTGTACAATTTATATAGATCACACTAAATGTAATATGATGAATGTTATGCAGTATTTATATTATGAAATGCAATGCTAAGCTTAGGAACTATCATAAGTAGGCATTTTATCATGAATACATGCATGTTTATCAAGGGGTCAAATCAGCCAATTTTCCTTAATCTTAGAGAAAATCCGAAAAAAATTACAAAATATCTCTGAAAATTCCAAAAAAATTCCTACATACTTAGGATTAGTTAGAAAGTAACCCAACCAAAATCCTCACTGAGATACTACGTAGACTCTCACTTACTACGATTTTATTTCATTACGAGTCTAGAAACACAATTTTGAGTGATCATGTAAACACAAACTACAATGATGATTTAACCTATTGTGGGTTTCTCACATCACTTTCTTTTGAAGCACGTTAGAGACCAAACCTAATACGTAACACCAAGAAGATTGTTATCCATATCCCAGTGATTGCGTAGCAATCATAGGTCTTAATTGACCTAAATTAGGCTAGGACTTAGCATAAGTTAGGGTAATTCATGCATGCATAAGCATTATCTGCATCTTTACTACTTTACTTTAGCTATGCATAAAATAATGTTAGAATGTGCTGATTAAGTGCATTATGTCGATTGCAGGCAATAAGCTGATCAGGAGCTAGATCTGGAGCTGCATCTAGAGCAGGATCTGAAGCTGGATTAGAAATAACGGGTGTTGCAACAGAGTTGGAGCAGAAGACTTAGATTAGATGTAGGAATAATGATGTAAGGGAGTTAAGGTTTGTTATTCTATTAAGTAGGAATAAAGCAGTAAAATGTGAAGAGCTTAGGTCCATCCTAGCCCTAGGATAGCCTAGAGACTTCCCTAAGCCTTAGCCACTCTTAGATTAGGTCACAGCACCTTAGGAAGGCCCAAAACCCTAGTTCCAACCTTTATCTAGACATCCAGATGAATTATAGGATGTCCAGAACCCTTAGCCAACTCCTGCACACCTTAAACCCACTTTTGCAATGTTATTGGACGTCCAGACACTTGGTCAGACATCTAATTTCTACATAATACCCAAGATAGAACCTTGAAACCTTCCTAACTCTGATTGGACGTCCAAACAATAAGTCTAGACTTCTGATTTCTGGGTATAAGACGTCTGACACTATTATTAGACATCTGATACTGCTCTCCAGTTCCTGTTTTGAGATTCAAGCCTTGATCTTGGAGCTCTAGGTCCCTAAACCCAATTCCAACCCCATAGGAACCTAAATTAAGGTGCCCTAACCCTAGTACATCACCTCTAGACCTCCCTAAGGATCTAATTAGGTCCTCACTAAACCTAATTGACTTGGATCTTAGTCAATTCCATCAACCTATTCAATTGGACTCATTGAGTCCAATTGAGCCCTGATCTCAGCACACACTGTCTAATTGGACTCAGTGAGAGTCCAATTGACCTAGACCTAAATTAATTGAGTTGTTTTACTCTCAAGTAAGTTTCCACACACCCAACTAAACTTGTATTAGGTTTAATTGCACTTTACCTTAGTGAATTAGGGTTTATAACACTAATTTGAGACCTACCTTGACCTAAACCCACTAGAACCTAACCTAATCAACCTAGCCACCTAAGTTTCGACCCACACACCCCCACACACACCATCCACACGAAAATATCTATCCTAGAGTTCTCTAGTACTCTCTACCATGTGTGGTTGCCTTGGTTGCTAAAATTATCAACCAAGAGCCAATCAATTTTTAGTTTCACATTTGGTGGATCTAAAAACCACCATCCATCCTCTCTCTCTCACTCTCCCATGAGCTCCCACCATAGGCCTCTCTAGAGAATTCCATAATTCTCTAGAGAGCTTCCCTTAGGTCTATAAAAAGACCTAAGGGGTGGCCATTTGCACCCATCCACTTTTTGGCCATACTTGCTTGGCTCCATCCACCTCCGCATAGGCTAGCCACCACCGTCTCCACTCCATCTCCACGATCTAAGCACCACCATGAAGGACACCATGCTGGGATGCTGGATCACTCCTCTCTCTCTCCAACGGCTAGCCTAAGCTCCATTGGTCGTCCCTCATTCTCCTCTCCACCACTCCAAGGCCATCAAAGCCCACCTCCGAATGCCCTCACTTCTGATAGATTAGTAGCTAGTTCTTTACATTTACTACTTTTATTTACTGCTTAGTAGTGTAGTCCTTATTCTCCCCCAATGATGCATGCAAAATCCCCCCATAGATTCTTGTATGCGATCATTTTCTAGTAGCTAGATTTACATTTTAAGCATTCATGTACAAGCTTTCCTCTACAAGTTCATGTTGCAAACACTCTCCAAATGAACGAATGAAAAATATATTTTCTATATACATATGTCTATGTGTTGAGAATCACCATGAGCTCATTGCAATATCTTTTGTGTGATTAATGTTGCCTGTTTTCCATTCCTGATATACTTGCAACTAAGCATGTCGTACTTCAATATGTAATAATCATAAACCGGCATGTGATTTTAAACAAAGTAGAGCGATAAAAGATCGAATTCAAAAGTAAAACAAATGCCTCCTAGAGACGAACGATCGGGACTCAAGTCTCGTTATCTTTTATCAAATATTTTTGTTTGATCGTATTACGTACTATACTACCACATTTTTCCTATCAAAAATGTGCTCTACGCATAACAAACACCCAACTAGCATTATACTCCCTCTCCTTAGAGTTCTTAGGATTCTCGTGCTTGTTCTCTTTGATCACATACTCTATGCAATCAATAGTGAGAACAAGCTCAAGGGTATATATCCAATCTATACATTCAAGGCCTATTAGTTGGTTCTTTTGAAGTAACCAGCTAAGCAAGCTGAGGTTCGTCATCTAAAAAGAATTAAACGTCTGATTAAAATCCAACATATGAAAATAAACTTTATTTCTAGATTTTGAAAATAAAGGTTCCCACTTAAGTCTAGTTTGAATGATATTCTCTCTTTAACACTCAAAACAAAAGGCACATCGACCGTAATGCCTCAAGTAGGACTAAACTCTCTCTATTAAGACTGTGTAGCTAGGAAGGCCTACATACACAATTCCAATGAGAGAAGTAAAAACCCCTTCCACCCTCAAGTCAAACTTGTGTGTCTCATGATTTGGTCCCTTAGTGCACCATACACCATTTGTGTCGATCATTGCTAAGAGAGTGACTACGTAAATGAGTCCTCAAGTGTACATAACTAAGGGGCTAGGAACTACACCCAAGAGACACATATACAACCCATCACTTAGGGAAACGAGTTGACCCACTCCATATGCATGCTATGCCAATGCCCTCCCAAGGGAGAGTAAACTCACTAACATTACCTCATGGTTACAGTTCCCTCACCTTGGCAGGGACTATGAATCATCATCTCCATGACTAATTCATTGCTGCATTTGAAATAAGGAAACAAATCCTACTATAAATTTGACTAGGTCCTGTTTAAGAAAAAGTTTAATTTAATCATAATAAATTAACTAGTGCTCGACCTAGTCTGAAATTAGAATTGCATTTTAATCTTATTCTATGTTTACATGTTTGAGATCACATCCCATGCATCACAATTACAATCACAATAACATATCACATTCCATAGAAAAAAATTACATCGACTGTAAAGGCTCCCAAATTATAGGGATTACATGGAAAAAATGCAACCCACTCACAGTTGCTCCATATTGTATGCCCAGATGATCGCATCATTACATTCATTCAACAATCAAAACCATCAAAATCATAGAAGAAAACTTGGCGAGGGCATACGAAGGAAACACTAATAACATCACATGTCGAGGGGTCTGATTGCCTTTTTTCCTATTATTACTAATTAATCAAGTGAGCATGGTTGGTTATTTCACTAATTGTAACCCTAATTTAAGATTGTGTGGAACGTAATGGATTCCTACTATTTTGAAATCCCTTAATCCATAAATTAATCCAATTAATTCTAAAATTAATTTTCTAAAATAATTTCCAATTTGTTTGATTTTGAAAACAATGTTGATCACATCTACAAGATTAGAACAGCATTCGAAATCACAAATAAAATCAAAAAAATATTGGAAAAGCAAACTAATATTCACTAATAATCATATTGGATTATTCCTCAATGGTTGAATCTAATCCAATTCGATTTTGGGTCATAATCACACTTAGAATTAGGGTTGTAATACTTTCTAGTCACCTAATAACTTTTATTTGATGTCCAAAACAATAGGACAAGGTTTCAAAAAACATGTTCTAGTAGTCTGACATCTGATAGTATGCCTAAACATCAAATTTCCCAAATTAGACATTTGATACTTACGTCATTTGGCCATTACTAAAATAAGGCCAAAATATGAAAGCTTCCTATTATAACATTCAATGTCTAATGAAAAATCAAACACTTTATTTTGCAACATCAAACATTTAATATTGCTATCATACATCTAATATATCTCTCAATTTTGCAACTCCAGACATCTGCCATCCAATGCCAAGCCCTCAGGGTTGCTTGTCGAATGTCTAATCTGATGATCAGGCGTCTGACCACAACCCATCAAACAACTGATTCGAAAATTAGTCTTTCATGGGGCAATTGAAACACACAACAAGTTATGATTATCAAATCTAAGTGAGATTAAAAATAGAATCCGTGACTTTCTTGTAAAACCTGGACAAACCATGCTCTTATGCAATCGAAGGAATAGATTGGATCGACCCTTAGTATCATGGAAGCATGAAAAATGTTTTAAATTATTTGAAATTGAGATCAGATCGATGTCAAAACTCTAGCATGAAACAAAAATAAAAATGCCCTAAATCGGAACTACATATTAAAACTAATTTCCAATCATTCCAAGATCTCACAAGTACAGCGAATTATACCTTCATAGGTGACGTAGTACAGCACCTCACATGTGATGACTCTTATAATAAGTTCCAGCGTACCTAGAACTCCTCCTCCTTGACATGTAGATGTGACCCCATGTTACGGCCTGACCTGCCCCCATACGAGGACCAGGTCGAATTGCCTCATCAATCCCAAGTCTAAGTCATCCAATGAGTAATAACCCAAAATATGATATAATGTCCACACAAGCATCATAGCAGAAGAGTAAACAAAAGACAAGTAGATAGATAAAACCAGGAACTAGCATTAGTACCGAGAATAAATAAGGTCCACACCATAGCCATCACACCTGTCAGTAATAAGAAAAAGAACAGGAACTAACGCATTTTAAAAAAATAAAGTGCTCACAGTAGTCAGAAATAACATGACAAAATCTAAAAATATGGCTGGGCATGGCTGGACCCAACTCCCTCTACAGCTAGTGGGATGGGCTGCTCACTGCTTGACCAGGGTACAAATAGTAGGCATCAGCAAAAAGCTGAGTAGAGTGTAGTAGAAAAACTAACTGATGCAGGCATTTAATACATGTAAGGAAAAATCATGACGTGTTTTGCATCCATTCTCAGTTATTTAATTTATTAGCATTAACTTACTTGGTTTCTTCCCACTAATAGCCCTATGACTGGATCACACTTCCCACTATCGAGATGATCTAGTTGCAGTACCCTGTGATGCAGGGCATGAACATGGCACTCACATGATTAGGAGAGCACCCCATGTACATCCTACACCCAGTTTACCACCCCGGGGTCTTGGTCGCAACGTAACAGTGACTACAATGCACATGATAAATGCACATAGGGCTACCCCGCACTGGCACGCGATCAGTCATTCCACTAACAGGTATGCACTAAACAACACAGTGCAGAACAAAACAAGGGTTGTACCCCTCAACAAGTCTACATACGCTCGCCTGACTATGCCAGTTGGACCCACATGGACCCAATAGGAGTTAGTGCAGGAAGGTCGTTCCTACCCCAGGTTCCTACCTGGGGAGGTCATCTCTCTCCTTGCATAACAAGGTAGTCAGCTCTCCTCAATATGCATGTACTCAAGGGCCAGCTCATCTCCACATTAGTACCAACATGGCCGATCGTGGCCCCACATTCGTAATTCCAACTACTCAACACTTCAGTTTTGAGTTCCCTCTCAAGCACCATTTCTAGTTCACCCTAAGGTTCAATAGATCCCTAATTAGTTGCCAATGGTTAAAATGTCATCAATCTCAAAGTTCCATGTGTTACAAGCAATGTCTCTAATTTTCCTTAGAGTTCTTGATTTCCCTAAGTGGTTACCAAAGCTTTCATGCCCACGTGGCCTAGCATGACAAAAAATAAAGGTAATAAGGAGGCAACAAATAGCTCAATTGGATCAAGGCTAGGCATTTCCCATTACCAATAGTCCATACACATATCCATATATATACAAATACATTTAAGTAATTAGTTTTATTCGTGGGGATATTTGGTCAACAATTGATTAATGTAGAGCCCTGGTCTAACATATTCTAGATCATATTCTTAGTATTTAGGGCATATGACAAAATAGTAAAGAGTGGAAGAAAAGGGAGTATACCACTCTACATAGACTCTCTAGGGTGAAAATGAGGCATTCTAGGTTTGCTTGCGACATCGATTGATGTCGAGCCATGCTCGAGGGGTATACCTAAGCCAAGAAAGGAGCCAAAGGCATTGTTAAATGCTTCAATCAACTTTTCAGTGGGAATAATGCATTCAAAACATAAAGAAAAGTCTACCAATACATAGGAAATTTAAATATCTTTCCGACGGTACTTGTCACACAAAAAATGGACTCCGTTTAGGCCCTGAACTAGCTAAAAGAACCTCTCTGGTTCACTTGAACTAACCTGAACCAGTCTAGTCTAACTTGTCCAAGTGGACCAGCTCTAACCCGACTAGCTACCACGTGGCATGTGCAGGTTAGTCCCTATGCAGAGTAGCAAATCATGGAGTGTCCCTCGCCTGCAACTAAAATGTGCTCCATGAGCACTAGCTATTGGATCACGCCGCGATCACACCCTTTCCTCTCCTTATTGCATGTGTGAGCATGCACTCCTAGGCACTTATCCTAGCCATTCGCCTCGAGTGGCATGCACTAGCATGGACTTCCACCTCCCTTCTCATTCGCACAAGGCACGTCCTCAAGTCGGGAAAAGCTCCCACCACAGTCTCCTCAACTCTCCTACATGGGGGGGAATGAAAAGAGAGGAGGGGAGGAAGTAACACCCCTCTCTCCTACCCGCAGGGGTGGCACTCGTTGCCTAACACAGCATCGATTTTGAGGTAGAGGGAGTGGGTGCAGTGTCGACCATGGGGGTGGTGGGGGTATTAATAGGCCACTAATTTAGGGGTTTAGGATTGCATGGGGCCGAAAAAAATGTGATTTAAGTCCCATAGTCTCACGATTTCTCAAGGGGTCCCTAGCTTAAGGAACATAGGGGTTGAAAATGCATAAGAAACCACCTCACTAAGTAAGAATTCGTACAAGGTCTCCACGTACAGAAGAATTGCAAAGATGACCTGCCAAGTCTAGAAATTTAAAAAATGGCCCTTGTGTGTTCATTTTGACATGAGAAAATTGAAGGGACCACCCTGGGGAATTTAGAAATTCTACAATGGTTCCCGGGGTCATTTCAACATAACAAACTTAAAGGAAGTTTTGCCCCCAAAACTTGAACTCGACTACAATGTGAAAGGAAGCAAGACAAGTGCATAACAAACTTAATGAGGATAGAAGTTGGTTAGGAACACGTACCCACAAAAAGCACCTGATACCGACTCTCATCACCTCCCGCACTCCCAAGTTACCTCCTCATACCTCTGACTCCTCCACAGAACCTTCACTAGAGGCACCTCTATTCTTCTCAGTCCCTTGATGGCTCTATCCAGAATCAGCATGGGTCTCTCTGCATAGGTCAACTTGTCCCTCATGGCTCAAAACATGGCTGGGGTCTACGATGTATCTCCTCAAGTTGGACATGTGGAGCATATCATGGACGCCGAATAATTGGGGTAGGAGTGCAAGCCAATAGCCAATGGTCCAACCCACTCCAAGACCTTGAAAGGTCCCATGAACCTCGGCACGAGCTTCCCTCACATCCAAATCTCTACAAGCTCTTCATGGGTGAAACGCTAAGGAACATAGTCTCCAACCTCAAACTGCACCCCCTACACTTCTGATCAATGTAGCTCTTCTAGCTGCTCTTAACAGTGCAGAGTCGCCTATGAATCTACTCTATCACCTCTTGACTCTGGTGGATCAACCTAGGACCAACCTCCACTTGGTCCTAACCTCAACCCAACTCAAGGGAGTCATGCACCTCCATCCATACAATGCCTCATATGGGGCCATACCAACACTAGAGTAATAGTTGTTGTTGTATGCAAACTCTGCTAAGGGCAAGTGCTCCTCCCATGAGCCTCTCCAATCTAGCAAATAGGCATGTAGAAGGTCCTCAAGTGTTTGAATGGTGCACTCAGACTGTCCATTGGTTTGGGGATGGTAAGTGATACTGAACTCCAGACGAGTCCCTAAAGCTTGCTGGAACTCTCCCCAGAACTGGGAAGTAAAGCGAGTGTCTTTGTAAAATAGGGTCTCCCAAGAAACTCCGTGAAGGAGTACCACGTCCTTGATGTACCACTTTGCCAACTGTGCTGGCCCAAAGGTGACTCGAATCGGCAAGAACCGCGCCGTCTTCGACAACCTGTCCACTACAACCCAAATGGCATCATGTCCTCACTGTGTAACGAGCAACCCAACCACCAAGTTCATGGTAACAGTCTCCCACTTCCACTTTGGCATGGGAACTGGCTGTAATGGCCCTGTAGGCCTCTAGTACCTAGCCTTCACCTACTGGAATACCAAACACTGTTGGGTGAACTCTCCAACATCCCTCTTCACCCCCCTCCACCTGAAATCTCATCGCAAGCCATGGTATATCTTAGTGTTCCCGAGCTATACAATAAACCTAGACACGTGTGCCTTTACTAGAAGATCTCTCAACAGCTCCTCATTCCTAGGGACACACTACTGTCCTCTCATGCAAAGGATCTCATCGGTAAAGGTGAAGTCCCCCAGATCTCCTATCAACACCCTATCCTGTAGTGACTATAGATACAGATCTGTCATCTACCCAACAATAATGCGGTCTAGAATCTTTGGTCGCATCTACCTCATCACTGTCACTACCCCACAATGTATAAGCTACTCGTGAGGTCACCAACTACCAACCTCCTACATCATCCGCTAACTCTATACTTGTAAACTAGCCAAGTGGGCGGGCACCTTCCCCCTCAAGGCGTCAGCCACCACATTGGCGTCCCCTAGGTGGTAAGAGATGCTGTAGTCATAGTCCTTCAGGAGATCTAACCAACATCTCTATGTTAAGATAAGCTCCCTCTAATTAAAAAGGTACTTGAGGCTCTTGTGGTCAGCAAAAATCTCAAAAGTCTCACCGTACAAGTAGTGCCTCCATGTCTTCAAAGTGAAGACGACTGCTGATTGCACAGTACTCATAGGACCTAATCTACCTAAATTAAGTTAGATCCTAATTTAATTTAGGTATAATATATGCATGAGTAGCATATTTTGCATCATAGTTGATTTGTTTGCTTTGTAAATAATAATGCTACTTTATGCTCTAATTGAGAGGCAATAATAATTGTAGGTAATTTAGGGTCACGGATGATAAATTCGACCGTACGAATTGGTTCAAGACGATGACTGGAGGCTAATGCTTTCGAGATCGTCTTGATCGGACTTACGTAGCGTCCTATGAAGTCTACAAAAGAGCAAAGCTCAAGAAGCAAGGTGGCACAAATTCGAACCTTAGATGCCAAATCTGACTGCACAGATGGATCCGGATCAAGGATCACAGCCTAATGGCGTAAAAATCAATCCAATCCAACATTTAGGGCATCATTATTTGCACGAAATCGTCATTGTTTAAGATATACGTTGTAGTATAGGACAACATCACTTAAAACATTTAAATTTATAAAACTCGGATTCAAAAAGGGGTCCGAGATCGTTCGCAAGGAGCAATTGTGCAATTCAATTCACCAATCACAAGAAGTATATATGCAATTGAAATCAATATTATTCATAATGATATTTCAATAAAAACCATAATAATAGTGCAAAAAGATCAGGTTAAAATGGTGATTTGAATCACCAAATTAACCCTTTAAATTTAAGCTCATAAATATTCAAATAATTAAATAGTAAACCACAATAAATAATCCACGTCCATTAAGTTTTTCAAATATTCCAACAATAACTAGTAGAGTGCCTCAGACGATAGACCAAAGGCTTCAGACACCTTATCAGAAGGGGCTCAAGGGCCTCTCCAGAGCTCAAGGCTCTCTCTCTCAAAAGCCTCCGAAGAACACAACAACAGAAGCTCAAGGGCTTCTCTCCTTCAATCCTCAGGAGAGGCACAACAACACCCGAACAAAGGCTCAAGGACCTCTTTAGAAATCTCTCCAAGTACAAAGAGAGGAGAGGGCTCAAATCCTAAGGCAGCAAAGCCCAGCCCCCTCTCTCTCTGATTCTCTTTCTTCCTTTCCAAGCTCAGAATGAACCAAACCCAGGTAGCGGGTAAATGGATCCACCACCCAGACCCGCGAGGCATGAATGTGGGCGAGGGAGTGGATAGGTGCGTGCTATGGGGCATGCGTGGAGGACCTCACCCCCCACGATCAATGAGGCAATGGGCTTAGAGTAGGAAATCAAAATATATGCCTTCGCAAAGCCCTACGTCCCCGATGTAAGACTATCTACAGACGTCTTCGCACAGCAGCAACTGATGGTTTCTGCATTAATCCAGTTGCTGTAGAGGATCTACTACTCAAGCAAAGGCCTAGAACGAGTCGAGCAAGGATTTCTCAACAGCTAAAGGAAGCAGCAAGGATGAAATTGGTCGGAAAGCTACAGATGGAACTGGAGAAGGCAACTGTAGCAGCGGAGGTTGGGCGAACCTGCAAAACACAAATATAGGCTTATAACCCTTATCAAACAAGTTTGGAAGGATTGCTGGAGCTTAGCGAATGTGCTGGTGGTGCTTTAATGGTGTTTGGTGGTCGATGGAGCTCTGTCAAAGTTGGCGAAGGCATATGTGGGTGCATGTGTTTGTCAGAGGTAAAGAGAAGTAAAAACCCCAAATTTCTTTGGGGGTTTTCCTTAGTGAGACTCGACGAAGGTTTTGGTGGTGGTTTCGGGGCGATTGGCACTATGTGGTGCCGGTGCGAGCTCACCAGAGTTCATGCTGGATGTTGAAAAGATGAAGGTTGTGCGTACGATGGTGTGGGTGATCTGAAGTTCTGAGGGTGTAGAAATGATCGAGGGAGAGGGAAAGTGGTCGAAGGTGTGCGGTTGTGATGGGCTGGAACCAGGGAAGGTGAAGGCAATGGCGATACGGTGGCGAGGAAGGAGAGGGAGATGGTGGCCGTGCTTTGGTTGGCGACAGTTGCGAGCACGAGGGGAGGATGTTGAGCCAGTCAATTTGACCATTGGCCGGCTCGACGAAGAGGATGGAGAGGCTCACTAGAGATGAAGGTGCGGACAGCCAGAGATGAGGAAGAGAGGCTTTTTCTGACTTAAACTTCGCTAAGGAGCTCGATTTTACGTATGGGCTCCTTTTAAAGGCCTTAGGGGGTAGTCCAAATGAGGTATGAAGCTTTACGAGCTAGAAAACTTAGGGAAGAAGATCGCTGAGATTGTGAGTGTTCGCAAGGGCTAGTCAATGCAAATCAAGGGCCAATCTGTGGTTTGGATGATAGATCTTTGAAAGAATCTCCCTTCCAATTTTGGGTGGGTTTGATTGAGAATTAAGCAAAAAAACCTCGGTTGAATCTTGGCAGAGGTGTTTTGCTCACACCAATGGTGGCAAGGATCCTTTTGCAAAAATGACAATAAAGTTAAGGGGCAAAATGTAAAGATTTCGAAAGTTAGGGTTTAATTGAAAGTAAAAGAGTTTAAATGGACTAAAATGTAAACTAGGTCAAGTTAGACTCTGATTGGGCCCAAATTTTGGTACAAACCTAATTTGGACCCAAGGAATCTGATGGTGAAGTAGGATTTCAAGTTTGACCAAGTTTGACTGGGCAATTTGAGTAAAAATCCAAATTATGGCAGAACTCTATCTGTGACTCTATTTAAGGTTAAAATAGGTTCAAATGGTCCAATCAAGGATACCAAACCTCAAGGAATATTTTTATATGAATTTTAGAAGGTTTAAATGAATTTTATCTTATCCATAACCTCTGTAACTTAAGTGGGTCTGAAATTAGGATTTTGGGTGCTGTATTGGTTCTCTAATTGAGTGAAACCCCATTTTTGTTTGCACTGATCCACTTATTAGTCTTTCATGCTCATTTGACCTTCATTTTTACCCCTGAAAACCCTATGGTTATTCTGTGTTCATGATATGCTGTTAAAACTATAGAATTAACGCTAGTTTCCTGTTCTCTTCTCAAAATAGAATGAAGTGGAGTTATAACCCTCAAATGGTTATGTAGGAGCATTTATCATTTAAACCTGACTACAAGTGGCCAGTTGGGGCCTATGATGGTGTTCCCATCAGTCGTATATAAAGCAAAGAAGATGGATGGCTAGGATGGTGCCACGTGGCACCATCCTAGCCACCCAACGCCACCGGCTTCATCCACTGAAGGAGGTTCTACGCACCTTGTGGGTCATTGGATGGCCATCGAACGGCCACAAGAGCACCACATTGATGCCTACCCAGCACTTCATCAAAAAGGGAGATCACCTCAATTGTTGGATCACCATCCAATCGCTGAGGGCGGCTTCACGCAAGATCGAAAGTGCAACCATCCTTATGCATAGCGCGGTGGTTAACGCCTTCAACCAAAAGGGCGAGATGCGCACTTGAATCATGCGGAGCATAAAATCAGAAGAGGCGGTGCACTTGGATGAAATGGGGTCGTACGATGGCAATTGAGTGGTGCAAAGGTGAATGCATGGCACACGATCGTGCGTCAGATCTGAGGCGGTGCAATAACATGCAAGGAAAGCATGGTTAGATGCACCATTGCACATGGATACCACAGGAGGTACGACGCGTGATCTCAGCTGTTGATCTTCACGATCGAACGATTGATTTTGAATGCCTGCACGCGTGCAAGTAGAGTGGTGGCGGTGGATCAGGCAGCTTAACAGCTGCCACGTGGCACATTCTAGAGTGTCCATGCAATGAAGGTGCAATGGAGGTCTGCTTGAGGTGTAATCTGATCCGTTCATCTACCGATCGACAGATCTGATCAATCCAAAGGTGTTGCATGATTTTGAGGGCCAAAATACCTACTTTGCCCCTCATTTTAACTATAAAAGGGACCCCAAAGATCCCATTTGAAGGCATCTCTCCCTCAATCTCATGCTTCGAACATCTCCAAGCTTCTCATGGTCCCTCTTCCTCTGAGACATCCATCATGACCACCTTGGTGCACCATTGCTGCTCTCCCCAACCTCTCCAAAGGCCACCAAGGACCACCCTTAGTGCACATGTTCTACTAGATTAGATAGTTATTTTAAGTAATTCTAGTTCTAGTAATGCACATTCTAGTTATTTAGTTCTAGTTGAAATTCTTGTCAAGCATTCAATTGATGAAACATTTTCCTAATTATTATCTAATTAAAGTTGAGTTGCTTTATATCTATTGTCATTAGTGCTTATTTCTAGTTAGTTCTGGATCAGTATTAAAATCAAGTCATTTTACTGCCTCCCTGAGTTTGACCAAGACTCACTATCTCGTTACATTTTATTTGCTTCGACGAATTCTCACACTATACTACGACTATAATATCTCAAAAGGTGATTTTATGGTCGACCAAATTGGCACCATTTCCAGGGAGGCACGACGATTCATGATTTAATATTTGATTTAGTGTATTTCTCTTTGGTGTGTAGGTATGAAACGAGGATCCGCACATGCATCGAGTGCGGGTCAAGAAAATCAGGTTCACACAATTATCTCAGTAGGAATGGTGCCAAGCCTTCAGGGTACTGTCAAACGACCGCATCTAAGTGGTACAAAGGAACCAGAAGCGAAAGTCGAAGGAAGAACTTTCCTCTTAGTCCCTTGTTTTTTCGTGAAAATCCTCATTTTAAAGTCTAGCATCATACTATAGGACAAAAATAGAGACAACACTTAAATTTATAAACATGAAATGAATGTGACTTTGAGGTCGTTCGCAAGGAGCAAATTAGCAATTTCAAACTAATCACAATAATAAAGAGAGATATGCAAGTATAACCAAAATGATGCTCAATGTATATATCAGAATAATATCTCAAGAGTCAAGTGTAAAAAGATGGGATTAAAATGGTGGTTTGAACCACCAAATTGGCCCTAATGTTAAGCTCTACAATTAACTCAAATAAATGAATAGTAGATGCAATCAAATACCAATGCCAGAACCTAGCTATCAGAACCAAATGAGATGTTAGGTTCAAGGCCCAGATGCCTTATCCTCAAGCCTCAGCAGAAGGCTACGGCATAGCAACAACAAAGAGACTCAAGGGTCTCACAAGAGCAAGGCATAATGTCCTTGATAGCCACAGAATGACTAAGTGTTAGCAGTGGAGAGGGGATGCAAATCCTAAGGTCTAAATAGTGCAAAAGCCCCCCTCTTCCCTCTCAGATTTCTTCTCTTTAGAACTAGAACGGACCCGAGTAACCGGGTAATCAGAACCTAGCCCAGACTCGCATGGCGTGAACTGCGGGTGAGGGCACATAAGATGGAGCGTGCGAGTGGGACATCACCCCAGTGCTCTCAAAGGCAACTAGATAAGGGCACATTTGACTTTAATGCACTGCGTCGAGTTTGTCACGGACAATGTGGGACTATCCCACAGGCTTTTCCCTTTGCACAACTACAGAATATCCTCTTGTCGAATTGGAGTAGCTGCAAACGTAAGGTGTTTTGATTGGGCACCTGAGACACTTTAGGACCTGGAGCTGTGTCAAGTTGAAGCTACAGCTGGGAGTTTGAAGGTCGAAAGCAAGTGAGCTACATCGAAGTGGATGGTGGTGACGAAGACGCTCCGATGAGGACCTGAAAAAGGAAATATGGCCTCACGGACTCATCAGAAATGCTCAAAAGCCTTGCCTGAGTGTGGCGAGTGTTGTGGTGGTGGTGGCATGTGAAGGTTTTTGCGGCCCTACCAGGAGGGGGTGACGTAATAATTGCGGAAATAAAATAAACAATCTCATAAAAAGTCAATCACACAAGTACATAAGTATTTTTAGGTGGAAACCCAAACCGGGTGAAAACCACCACCTAACCCTCTCGAGTTAGGATTTTCTGATCAACCAAGTTGATCAAAATCCACTAAACCAAATCACTTTAAATGAGGGTGATTCAACCTCAATACAAGCACGCTACTTAAACGAGGGTGGCGTACCTCAACCCCTTCTCTCCACGAGAAGGATTTTGTCTCGCGAAGGAGACGGGAATTCGCAAAGCGAATACCCACCCAAATAGCAAAGATAAAAGAAACAACAAGTCCTATAGAGCCAACAAAGTAATTTTAAGCCTAGCTTCTATAGGAAATAGGATGCTTCCCTTTGAAAGGAGTGCGTCGACGACGCGGATGCGTGTACCACGCGACGGCGCAACTTCACTCTCGTGAACAATGGCAGGAGAGCGGGTGCGCAACAACTTGATGCTCTCAAGATGTAGAACTTGAGCTTAGAGAGCAAGAGGGACACAAAAAGGTTTGAAAGTATATTGCAAGGTGTGTCTTGGTGTTTCTAGGTGTGTCTTAGTGTGTATATATGTTGCAAAGGTTCCCCTCTATTTATAGAGGCCTTAGGAAGGCTTTGGAAGGCTTAGGAAGGGTTCTATAGCCGTTGGGAACAAAGCCCAAGAGAATCAGCCCGAAATCAGGAACAATCATTGCTCTGATAGGCTTATCAGACATCTAATTCTGGCATCAGACGTATGGAACTTCACTTTAAGACGTCTGATTTCAAGGTCAGATGTCTGATTTTGGGCGGGTCTCTTCCTGACTTGAATCAGATCTAAACAGGGTTCTAGCGCAAGTCCATCAGACGGCATATAGGACGTCTAGCACTATGTCTGGACGTCTGAAAACCTACTTTTTCTGTGGGAATGGATTTCCAAACGTTGCAACGGCTAGAAAATCTCTGAGAAGAGATTTTGGGTCAGCCGAGGCAAAACGGTCAATTATCAGATGTCTGGACAGTCCTATGGACGTCTGATAAGGCTCTAACGGTCATATTCTTGAGTGTTTGCTAAGCCAGCCAACGGTCAACTAATTGGACGTCTGGCAAATCCATCAGACGTCGCCTAAGATGTCTGGTCTAAGGTCTGGATGTCTGATTTCATCAGACAGAATACAAAGTCCAGCCTAATAGTTATCGGACGTCTAAAACAACAGTCAGACGTCTTAAAGTACTTTATCAGACATCTGATTTTGGAATTAGACGTCTGGAAATGCTGTTTGAACCCTATATTGGTTTTCTAAGTTCTCTATAGAAAACCTAATTATCCTAGGGTTGTGCAAGTGTTTCTAGGACTACTATTAGGGTACTTTGAGGCTCTTTAACATGAATTATCTAAGGAAATAAAGAGCAACAAAAGAAATGAAAAAAATAACAAGTACAAGAGAAGGAAATCTATCCTATTCTTCATTTCCTTCCATCTTTAATATATCGCTCCTCGCGAATCTCTTCTGTTCTCCATCAAGCTCCTCCAATCCGTCCTGGATGCGAGCTCAAATTCCGTCTAAACACGTCTACATTTGCAATTGACCTGAAATCTAAGACTCCAAGTGCAAATGTTAAATAACACGTGTTTTGTTATCATCAAAACAAATGATCGTGGTGCTCTAGCACCAACAGCATGTTGTGAGGATGTGTGTAAGTGAGTGGTGACGTCGAAGAGGGTGAACGGAGGAGGTGGTGCTCAGTGGTGTGATGGAGTGATCAAAACACCAAATTGGGAGAGGGCTTTTGTAGGGAAGGTCAGGGTGGAGCTTATGGATGTAGCAGTGTGTGGTTTCGTGCTGTGTGGTGTGCACGCGACTTCGCCAGTGCTAGGGAAGATGGAGGTGGGACAGTGCGTCCGACAGTCGAAAGTAACATCTAAGTAGGTTAAAATGAAGAAGAAAGGGAAAGGAAGGAATTAAGGGAGGTTAGAGAAAGAGATAGAGAGGGAATGAGGCCAGCTGTGATGGGTCGATGTCAGGGAAGACGAATGCTCCGGAGATGAGAACAGCGAGGAGGAAAGGTTGGAACAGTTCCTGCTTGGTACGACGAGGAGCGGAAGACTTCGAGGAAGATGTTCCCTTTGCCTATTGTATGTGGGTGAGGGCGACAAAGGAAGAACGAGGAGATTGCCAGAGCTTGGTTGAAGCAGGCCAGGGAAGGAGAAGAAGAGGGTTTTCTAGCCTCAAATCTCGCTGAGGACTATCTGGAGTTGGGGGTTCTTTTATAGGATCAAGATTAAGCTCTAAGCTTGGAAGGAGGCTTGGAATGCTAGGGTTTTCAGCAAAAAAAATCCATGAAAATCTTGAGTTCTTCTAAGCTCTAGAGCTTGATTTGGAGATCGAGAGGCTGTTTAACATATTGTGAATCTCCTCAAGGATCTTTCCTCCATGTTTGGAGGTGATTGGCTTTGATTCGAGGGAGAAAATCTCCCTCGAATCTCATTGAAGGTGTGTTCCCACTGCCAATGGTGGCAAGGACCTAAGTGAGGAAAATGATGAGCAGTTAGGGACCCATTTGTAAATAATTCGAAAATTGAGGAGGAAAATGTAAGAAATAGAGTTTTAAAGGGCTAAATTGCAAACTTGGTCAAGATGGACTTTGATTGGGTCCAAACTTTGGTCTTAGCCTAATTTTGACCCAAGGAATCTAATACTGAATTTTGATTTGAGTTGTGGCTGTGTTTACTAGAAAATCTGCACATAAGCCCAAATTAAGGTAAAATCCCGTCTGCAACCTTGTTCTAAGTCAAAATGGGTTAAGATAGTCAAACCAAGGGTACCAAACTACTTAGAATATTTTTATATGAATTTTAAGAGGTTTAGATAAATTTTAACCTCTTCAATTTAAGCAGGTTTGAAATTAGGGTTTTGGCGTGATGTTTTGGTTCAAGCGTGAAACCCCGTTTCTATCAGTGCTGACCCACTTTTTGGACTTTTGAGCTCATTTGACCTTTATTTAAACCCTACGTGACCCCGTGGTTAATCTGTGTTCATGATGTGATGTTAAAATTATAGAACTAACCCTGATATCCCGTTATCTTAAATAAGAATAATGCGGAATTACAACCCTCATATGATTATGTAGGAGCTTTAATCAATCAAACTTGACTAAATGCGGCTAGTTATAGCCCTTGATGGTGTTCCATTTGTCCCCTTGTAAACAGACTGGCTGAGTTAGCTTAAAAGGCAAGGATCATTTTCAGTCGGTTTCTCGACAAATTTTCTTCAGTAATTTAAACCTGAACGAAATATCTGATCATCTAATTCTAAAGGACCAATTTGATTAACAAGGCTTTAGCCTTGTTTGGCTTTTCTACACCAACCCTTATTGTTGGTGTATGCAAGGAAGGAGGTCTTGAAGACCTAAATTAGTTGGATGTTGGGAACCAAACCTGAGGTGGCGAAGGCGACTTTTTATTTCGCCCAACTCTTCTTCCTGACCCTCATCTTCCTCTTGATTACCTAAGATGGCTAATCCTGGTCTTGGACCTGGTCAAGGCCCCAAAATTCTAGACCCAATGGCTTGTCTAGAAGCCAGGGTCTAAAAATCAGAACAAAGATATGAGTAGAGTATTGACAAGATTTTCACCACACTGGATAGGAAGCAACATCCATCACATGGAGAACAACTGTGGGACTTTTATGATCTGACGGCTATGATTGTAGCACCTCAAATTCGGATTCCCGCAAGCAGAGATGCATTTGAGTTGAAGCCGAACATAATAAGTCTAATTCAGACTCATTTTCATGGAAACTCAAATGAGGATCCCTTCCAGCACATTGAGGGTCGGAGTCGAATTGCAGAATCAGTTCGACCCAGAAATGTTGATTTAGGGATTCTTCTCATGAAGCTTTTCCCATTTTCTCATAAGGATAAAGCTTCTTATTGGTTCAAGACTGATGTAAACACATTTACACTACTTAAAATGTCAATTTATGCATGTTCTTAAGCATAGGATTGCATTTCATGATATAAATATTGCATTACATGCATCATCTTGCATTTAGAGTAGTTTGAATAAAATGGAGGTTAATTGCCTCCTTTTTTGTGATTGGACAGGGCAAATATTTTATCGGGGCCTCGGATCAAAGATCCAACCGTATGGATATGATCAGGGCGACGATTGGAGTTCAACGACTCCAAGATCGCCCTAATCAAGCATCCGTAGCATCAGATAGAGATCGGGGAACCCTAGATGATCAAGGGCCAGGATGGTGTAAATCCGCACTTCAGATGACAAATCCGACCACACGGATGAATTTGGATCGACGATCGCAGCCAAACGACACAAAAATCGACTCAATCCGACATCCGTGGCACCATCTACAACTTCCAGAAGATGGATGGCCAAGATGGCGCCACGTGGTGCCATCTCAGCCGCCCAAATGGCCGCTGGCATTTTGTGAAGGCCCCCGCCCGATCGCTCTCCACCTTCAGATGGAGATCCAACGGCTGTGGCCACCCGGCGCTTAAAACGTGCGCTCGACCATCCGCGCCCCGCAGCGTAGCGGTCGAGCGCGCTTACGCGAGCGCGGGGCGCGGGTTCGAGCCGCGGCGAGTGGATTGGAGACGCGGGTTCTTGAGGCGCGTGGAGCGTCAGATGGAGATCGTACGGTTGCGGGCACCCGTTAGAGCTGACGCGCGATTGGACGCCCCGCGTAACGTGCGATCGCACGTGCAGGCGGGCGGGTTGCAGCGGGCGCGGACGCGATTTAAGCCGTCCGATCTCGCGATCGGACGGCTGAGACTTTGTGGACGTGCGTAGGCATTACGCACGCGGGCAGCCGAGCGGGCGCACGTGGGCGCGGCGGTGAAGGCCACGTCGGGGCTTTAGTGACGGATTTATCCGTCACTAAAGACCCCTTATTTATTATTTTGAAGATGTAATGTCCATTTTGCCCCCACTCCTTGCAACTATAAAAGGAGACCCCCTCCATACGAAATTTTCATCCCTTCTTTCTCCTCTCTACCCCTCCAAAGCTCAAGAGAAGCTTGTCCACACCCAGGATGCTTCTTGCGAGATAAAGTCCAATTTTCGTTCCCCTTCGGAAGTGGATCCCGCGACGACGACGGCGTGCTGCTTCATTCCCGTTCTTCTGCTTCGTCCTCCTTCATCCCTCTTCGTTCTCCTTCGTCTAGGCGTCATCCCGTCCGGCTCGTCCTCCAAGCAACCGTCGAGGAGGATTTCTCTCTCCCTATTCTTTTTACCGCTTTGTAGTATAGATTTACTGCTTTCTAGATTAAGCTACTCGTCCTCCAAGCAATCGTCGAGGAGGACATTTCTCTCTCCATTCTTTTAATGCTTTCTAGAGTAAATTTATCGCTTTCTAGAGTAATTATTTTATGCTTTCTAGTTGTAATGAACAATCTCTTCAATACAAAAATTCCTTGTTTATTTTACATCTCATTTTGATTTCTCTGTGTAATATTCTCTTTCTCTCTTACTCTCTCTCTCTCTTCTATTTATTGTAAATAGTTAGATGGTTCTAAATTTAATTATTCTGTAACAAATAAAAAGAAACGCGTAGTTTTTAAATCAAACGTCTGCCTCCCTGTGTTCGACTCGGAATTTTAATTTCGGTATAAATTTTATTTGTTGAACACGAATTCTTCACTTTCGAACTACAACGATAGGTTTTCCAAAACTGAACACGTTAGCGTAGGTTCGTACTCGTTCAACATTTTGGCGCCGTTGCCGGGGAGGCAACGATCTTTGATTTCTCTTCGCGTTTTGTAACTTACAAATCATTTACCTCACTTTTCTCCTTTCTTATTGTAATTGCAGGTACTCTTTTGAGGCAGGCAAAAGCGGTCGATTGGAGTAAAGTGCTGTAGAAGGTTTTGTGAGTTACCCCCCACCTCCCACCCATTAGATTTCATTTCATCACATAATAACTCAAACATCAATCAACCTAGGTGTCTTTATAAACTCTAAGGTTAGATTGTTTGTTGTTTGACACCCATACTCACCCCAACCCCCACATTAAAGAGAAAAAAAGAAAAAAAAATCTCACAGAGGTACACAACCTCATCTGATTTTCAAACTCAACCGGTAAACCAATCTTAGGAGCCGGTACACACATCTAAACACATAATTGAGTAGAAATCAGATTAGCTAATCATTTGTGTGCCTAATTAAGTGGTGCAACAGGCCAATTATTTGAGTTGATTGGGCCGCACCACTTCAAATAAAATCAACTCATCAAGTAGCTGCCAATTAGGTTCAACTCTTAGGGATTTACCAGGCACTCCACATTCTTTTTAAACTTTAAAGGAAAACATCTTCACCTGTGCTTGCAAAAACTTGGTGTGCTAATGAAACTTGATTGAAAACACCTAAAGTTGAATCCTAAAAGCTACTAAGCAAGATTTGAATCTTAAAATTCACCACATCAAAAACAATCTTGCTTGAAAACCACTGGTTGTGCACTCACACACAAATCAATCAATCATTAAGGGCACAACCCATTTAAAGGGCCCATCACATTCCAATGCACATTCAAACCTAGCCCTAAATAAAATAGAGTAGACGTTGGCCTTAAGGATTGGACTCGCTCTTCAGAACTCAGAACGAGATTATTTTCGATTAGTCTGTTTCTACTGTTCAATCTGATGTCTAGCTAGGGGAGCAGAGTCAAACGATCGCGGCTGGGGGGTACACTAGGAACCGGAGGCACAAGCCGAAGGAAGAACCTTCTCCCCAGTCCCTCCTTCTAACTGGTTGGATTGAACAGACGGAAGTAGATCAAATCGTTCCTTTATCTCAAGACGGGTTTTGAGAGTCTGTAGGTCTTTAGGCTAACCTATTTAAGGACAGGTTTGATTGTTTGTATTGCAGGGCACCTTTCTTCCTCCCGTGTATCATGAATCCTTCCACATATTTCACGCATTCCCACTCTTTCCCTGCTGTTGTAAATTATCCTCAACATGACGATTATCCCAACTCGTATTGTAATCGACCATCAGTTAGTTGGGATAATTCGGATTGGGGATACAATTCCGGACCCCCGTGTTTAGGGTCTAACCCTGAACACTTTGATTCTCAATTCTATCCTTCTCAGAGTTACATCGATTATAGATCGTCCTCCTTTCATGAACAACCTAATGCGATCTACAATCAAGAAGGATACACTGATCCTTACCCATCCTCTGATTTCACTGCCTTTAGGTCATCACCATCTTTTGAACAATCTGAAATGACCTATTATCAGGATGGGTATAACGAATCTCAATTCGTTAATTCCTCTACATTGATGTCAAACCCGCCCAACCCTGAACCAACTCATTTGGTTCAGGTTAATCAGGTTCAAGATAAGGTTCTGGCTAACTTAAGGAATATCATTCAATCTTTAGAAGTTCAGCCAATACCTTGCATTGAGAGATTGGAGCCCTTGATTGAAATGATTGATGATTTAAACAAGTCTTTGTTGGATTGGCTCCAGGATGTTAAGGATAAGAACCCGGGTGAGTTTCTACTTGGGAAATTAGCAAAATTGAGGATGGGATTCGTGGTTGCTTTGATTCAATCTTGGAATAATTCCCAAGATGAACCCTCTTCAAGAAAGCTAATGATAGAACCCGCTCAGGCACCTGTTGGGGGGGACACGTGTTACGAGGCTGACCAGATTAAATAAAGCAACCAATTAAAGATGATCTGATTTCTTCACCTGAGATCCCTGAGCCGGGTTACAAGGAAACATGTGTCTCCTTGGAACACAAAGTGACAAATGATTTTGGGACATACATTGATACAGATCCTGATGGTGAAGATTCAAGTTGCGAAGTCTCACGCGAGTTTTCTGAACCCGATTTCTATGAGACAATTGGGCCTGAGGAATCTGATAGATCATTTAATAGCCCAATAACTGAGGAAACTGATCTTATTAGGGCACACATTACGGATCCAGAATTGTATTTTCTGGAAGAATCAATTCAATGCCCTGATTATCAGTTACACCCTGTTGAGCTTATTGATGATTCTAATTCTGAGATAATTAGACCCAAGTCAATTTTGATTCTGCCACATCATTTAGACTTGGAGATTTCAGACGGGGTGATAAATGTACAAGAGGTCCTAGAATTTGATATGCTGAATGAGGAGGATAGGAGCGGGGAAGTTCTGATTTGGGAAGTTAATTTTGGAGGAAATGGAAGATTGAGTCGAAGGGTTCCTTTTAAGCTGAAACCATCAAATCAGAACCCTTACGACATTTGTTTCGAGGATGTTCAACTCAAGCACACATTCAACGATTATCCTTTTGAGCTTCAATTCTCTGTAACCTGACATTTTGGCCTTGGGTTGCATCCTCATAAATCGCAGGCCTGACCCCGCTTGCATTCTAATTTTAGGTTTTGGGTAATTTTTATCCAGAACCTAAGATATTCTCGATTATGGGGGATGGGTCTGCACCACAATTTGGTCCACATCTGTGGACCGCTGTTGATAGGTCAGAGGATTCTTCTGTTTATATTAATTCTGACCTGCACTTGTGAATTCTTCATTTCTTTTCTTTGTATAGTGCGCCTAGCTGAAGGCACTAAACTCAGCACTTATACAGTTCTTTTTTCGATTTCATCTCAGAGCGGACATGACATTCACACAATTCAGGTGCTTTCTACGCTTTTCCACTCTGTTTTATGTCTTTTTAATACAATGAGGACATTGCATTAGATAGGCATGGGGGGGTGGATATTTATCTCTGAATTCATTCGTCAGCTCCGTAGATTTGTTTATTTTCTTTTATAAAAAAAAAAACAAAATTCGGAATTAGGAAAGAGAATTTGGGTTTAAGAAAATTTGCAATCTTAGGAAATACTACATTAGGATCTGAACACAAAGACCCGTCAGGTCTTTGGACTTAATTAGCCTGTGTATCCACTAAAATGTGGATTTGTCTTTGAGTCCTCGCCATCTTAATTCTATTATAATTGGAATAAATAAGTTTGGGTGATAAGTACATGACTTATTTACCCACCCTCTGATTTGAGGGAATTTTGAGTTTTAAGCAGCTACACACTTTCTTTGCACTGACTCGTTATTCGGTGATTCTAATGGAAATTGGGTAGCTAATGAACCTTCTAGGGTGATATGGCTGGCAAGTTATCGTGGGTAACAGCCCATAGGTAGGTTGTCCAGAGCCCAGTCACTGGACCTTTCTCTTTTTGCTGCCTTTAGGTAAATCTTAGATCAGGGAAGCCACCTACTTAGAAAAAAAAAAAATCAAAAAGGAGAAAAGAACAAAAAGAAATAAGCCACACTTCGCCGCACGAGTATGGCTGGCAAGTTGTCGGTGGTAACAGCTCATCGACCGGTTGTCCAGAACCCAGCTTAGAAAATGCATTAAAAATTCCCAAAACACTTAGGAAGAAGCGGAGAAGTAGAATAAACTGGGGAGATATACACTGGATTCACCCTTGTGTTGACCCCATTAAAAAATAAAAGTAGGGAGAAAGCTATCGGTTGTAAAGATACACCTTTAGGCAGAATTCTTTTTGAGGTCACCTAGAGGCGTAGAAATCCGAAGTCCGTTCTAATTGCCGGTCAACGAGTCTATCACAATCACAATAAGATTCTTAAAACTTAGGGTTCTCATCAAATCTTGGGTGAGTTGAATGGTCGTAGAAAGCCACTCTTGAACCCTAAAATTTGAAAATCCAAAAAAAAATTAGAAAAGAGTAAAAAGAGAAAAAGAAATTTTTCTTTGAATAAGGCGAGGGCTTGAGGCGATCTACATTTTGGCTGATACCCGGGCACTGTTGTGTCTTTGAAAGTTCAGTTCCTAAGTAGACAATTTCTTAATGATTGAAAATAACTCAGGTCCAAATAATCTAACCTAATTCTTTTATAAATAGCATATAGTTTTTGCTAGGGACTAGCAAAAGATAGGTATGGGGGTATGATGTAAACACATTTACACTACTTAAAATGTCTATTTATGCATGTTCTTAAGCATAGGATTGCATTTCATGATATAAATATTGCATTACATGCATCATCTTGCATTTAGAGTAGTTTGAATAAAATGGAGGTTAATTGTCTCCTTTTATGTGCTTGGACAGGGAAAATATTTTATCGGGGCCTCGGATCAAAGATCCAACCGCATGGATATAATCAGGGTGACGATTGGAGTTCAACGACTCCAAGATCGCCCTAATCAGGCATCCGTAGCATCAGATAGAGACCGGGGAACCCTAGAAGATCAAGGGCCAGGATGGTGTAAATCCGCACTTCAGATGACAAATCCGACCACACGGATGAATTCGGATCGACGATCGCAGCCAAACGACACAAAAATCGAGTCAATCCGACATCCGTGGCACCATCTACAACTTCCAAAAGATGGATGGCCAAGATGGCGCCATGTGGCACCATCTCAGCCGCCCAAACGGCCGCTGGCATTTTGTGAAGGCCCCCGCCCGATCGCTCTCCACCGTCAGATGGAGATCCAGCGGCTGTGGCCGCCCGGTGCTTAAAACGTGCGCTCGACCATCCGTGCCCCGCAGCGTAGCGGTCGAGCGCGCTTACGCGAGCGCGGGGCGCGGGTTCGAGCCGCAGCGAGTGGATTGGAGACGCGGGTTATTGAGGCGCGTGGAGCGTCAGATGGAGATCGTACGGTCGCGGGCGCCTGATAGCGCCGACGCGCGATTGGACGCCCCGCATAACGCGCGATCGCACGCGTAGGCGGGCGGGTTGCAGCAGGCGCGGACGCGATTTAAGCCGTCTGATCTCGCGATCGGACGGCTGAGACTTCGCGGACATGCGTAGGCATTACGCACGCGGCCAGCCGAGCGGGCGCGCGTGGGCGCGGCGGCGACGGCCACGTCCGGGCTTTAGTGACGGATTTATCCGTCACTAAAGACCCCTTATTTATTATTTTGAAGATGTAATGTCCATTTTGCCCCCACTCCTTGCAACTATAAAAGGAGACCCCCTCTATACGAAATTTTCATCCCTTCTTTCTCCTCTCTACCCCTCCAAAGCTCAAGAGAAGCTTGTCCACACCCGGGATGCTTCTCGCGAGATAAAGTCCAATTTTCGTTCCCCTTCGGAAGTGGATCCCACGACGACGACGGCGTGCTGCTTCATTCCCGTTCTTCTGCTTCGTCCTCCTTCGTCCCTCTTCGTTCTCCTTCGTCCAGGCGTCGTCCCATCCGGCTCGTCCTCCAAGCAACCGTCGAGGAGGATTTCTCTCTCCCTATTCTTTTTACCGCTTTGTAGTATAGATTTACTGCTTTCTAGATTAAGCTACTCGTCTTCCAAGCAATCGTCGAGGAGGACATTTCTCTCTCCATTCTTTTAATGCTTTCTAGAGTAAATTTATCGCTTTCTAGAGTAATTATTTTATGCTTTCTAGTTGTAATGAACAATCTCTTCAATACAAAAATTCCTTGTTTATTCTACATCTCATTTTGATTTCTCTGTGTAATATTCTCTTTCTCTCTTACTCTCTCTCTCTCTTCTATTTATTGTAAATAATTAGATGGTTCTAAATTTAATTATTCTGTAACAAATAAAAAGAAACGCGTAGTTTTTAAATCAAACGTCTACCTCCCTGTGTTCGACTCGGAATTTTAATTTCGGTATAAATTTTATTTGTTGAACACGAATTCTTCGCTTTCGAACTACAACGATAGGTTTTCCAAAATCGAACATGTTAGCGTAGGTTCGTACTCGTTCAACAATGACCATAGGGAGGTTGATTGGAACCTGGGTGGAATTACGTCGTGAATTCCTCCAAAAGTTTTTCCTGATTGGTTGAACAAATGCTATGAGGCATGCAATTACGACTTTCTCCCAAGGACCCAGTGAGAAACTACATGATGCCTGGGATAGATTTCATGATCTTCTCAAGAAATGCCTACACTATGGTGTACCCAGATGGCACCTAGCACAAGTCTTTTACCTTGGGCTAGAAGACACACATCAGTACCTAGCCGATGAATCTAGTGGTTGAAATTTCCTCGCAAAGGATGAGAACAACGCATTTGAACTATTCGAGTGATAAACGTCAGTTTATCATCATTCTTATGCATTAAAACAAACCTAGCACTTAATATTTTTGCTCCGTAAATGGGTTTTTGGGTTGCATTTTGGCATCAATTAGGTTAGGCATGCATTGCATTTTTTATTGTGTTTTTAATATGTTTGTTTGAGTGTTAGGGACAAACAAATTAACAGATCCCTAAAACCCTAGCACTCTTAAAGGCAACTGGTGAAGAGGAAGCTCAATCAAGCTAGGACTCAATAAATTCTAGCTCATCATGGTTGGATACTAGCTCCTTTGGTTAGGGTTAGCTCCATTCAGCTCATATTAGCTGAATGGCAGCTCAAGGCAGCTCATCTCAGCTCAACCCAGCTCATCTCAGCTCAACCCAGCTCAAATCCAGCTAACTTAGTTGAGTCTAGCTCATCTCAGCTCCCATCAGTTCATCGGGAGCTTTAGCTAGCCCAACTGAGTTGACAGGAGTCCATCTCAACTCAGCTCCAGCTCATTCCAGCTCCACCCAGCTCATGGCAACTGAACTCCATGATAGCTAAGCTACTACTTGTCAACTAGTAGATTAGCTAGCTCTGGAGTTCTCATCAGAGGCAGTTCCAACTCAACCTAGCTCCAGCTAGGTTGAGACCAGCTCAACTTAGCTCAACTACCCAAGCCTAGCTACTAGCATAAGAACTAGGTAGCTTATCTAAGTAGTTGAGCTCCCCATGAAGCTGCATCAGCAAATTCAGCTCCAAATAAAGCAACCACCAACTTTAAATTATTTTCTCCAGCTCCTCCTTCATGAAACCCAATCTCCACCACCTCTACTCTACTAGCTAAGCTATCTTAGCTAGCTAAGCTAAGCTCCCAACACCACCCAAGCTCCATGGCCATCCACTCCTTAACCCTTAACCCTAACTAAACCCCAACCTAACCTACCTAAAGTGGAGCCAATCCACACGAACAACCAACCACTCACACCCCTTCATGTTGGCGCTAGAAACCCCTCATACATCCCTTCATTTTGGTTCCAACATGCCCGTAAATCCTAGCCCTACACATCACTACCTAAAGCCATCCCTACCACCCACCTAACCCCTTCTAGAAACCCTCCTTTGGTGCCAACCTTAACCCCCTTAACTACCCTAAACCACACCCTAGTTGGCACCAAAATACACCACCCACACCCCCTCATTTTGGCGCCACCTATATCTACCCTTAATCCCATAACCACCACCACATGGAGCCATCCTAACCCTTCCTTAAACCCATGCCACTTAACCCATTTAAACCCTCGTATAGTTGGCGCTAAAACACCTAACTACACCCCCACATATCCCTTAAGTTGGCACCAACTAACCCTAGCCATCCATCTCCTAACTACCACCCTATGACCTAATCCTAGCCTTACAACACACTAACCTATCCCTTAACCCTACCCTACATAGAGTTGGCACCAACTCTTCCACCCACCATAACCACCACCTTATACACCTCTCTACCTCCACGCCAACCTTCATCAACCATCCATCAACCAACTTCCACATCCTAGCCTTCCATAACACCACCTCTCCTTTAGCCCTAGTTAACTATCCTTACACCCTACCACTCCTATATATACCCATGCCTACCACCATTAACAACCACCTTTGGCTACATTTTTCTATCTATACTTCCACATACATAGACAGCCAAGAGAAGAAGATGAAGAAGAAGATTAAGGAGACACTCTGTCCCCTTGGTGCCTTCCCCTCTTCTCTTCTCTCCTGAGCCCACGCCAGCAAAGGGAAGAAGCCAGGAAAAGGAAGGAGACCTAGGGTACACGCCTACCCTTGGAGGAGGATTTGAGGGTGGTACACAACCACCCTTGGAGGAGAATTTAGAGGTGGTCCATGCCACCTTTGGAGGAGTTGTTGAAGGTGGAGTTTCATCCACCTTGGAGTAGCCATTCAAGGAAGGAGAAGAAGGACGCCTTCTTTTCAAGCCAAGGAGCAGCTAGGCTTGGAGCAAGAAGACTCTCTTCTTCACCAGATTTTGCAAGAGGATTTGTGTTTCTAGCATTTCTATATTTTTAATTTTAAGTAGAAGCAGTCCTCTACCATTTTTGTAGAACACAAATTCTATCAAATCAAATTGCCTTCTTTTCAATTAATTCTTGCCGTATTTATTTTTATCTTGTTCTAGCACCTTTTCACTCCCTCTCCCTAATTACTCTAGGCCTCCACGTGCCTAGAGTGAGCTTAGGGAGTGGTCATTCTTGTCACTCTAGGTTTAGTTCTTTGGTGTTAGTTCTTCACCAATTTTTAAGTGTGATTACCTTATTCAAAACCAAAAAAATCTCATATTCAAAAATCAAAAAGAAAGTTGATTTCCCATTTTTTGAGTAAGAGAGTAGAATTTTGCAAACATTGCCTCCTTGGATGACCATAGATACCACCACTATCTAGGATTCAAAATTCAAAAGCATTTGCGAATTCATGTGTAACAATGATTTGAAAACCCTAATTACAAATCACACGTATTTTCACATCACTCTTTGGCACCGTTGCTAGGGAGGCACAGCTTTGCTTTAATTTGTTCCCTTTCTTGATAAGTGGATCTCATCCCCTTATCTCTATTCTCTCTCATGTGTCCAAGAACTACAGGAAAAAGGTAAGATTCTGGAAGGAAGAACTTGCAATTCCTTATCTTCCCGCGAAAATTCAGGTTGGTTCCTCTTTCTAGTCACACATAGCCTTAAAAACTACCAAAAAAATATTAAACTTGGCTTTGAGGATCTCAAACAATTAAGTTAAGAGGAGTGGTTTCATTTAAAAATCCATTGATTGCTTGTTTGGTTCATTAAACACCACTCCACTTCAAGTGTTGGTAGTCTGATTTTTGGATCCAGACTTCTGTCTGGATTTCAAAAATCAATTCCTGAGACCACATGCTTCTAAAAAATGTTAAAATTTCGTTCAGTGATTTTCATTCAAGTAAGAAACATCTTTTCCAACTTTTAGAGCAATTGGATCTATATAAAATTTTTAAAAATTCTTAGACTGCAAAGGGGTCATCTCCTCTAGTCTTCCTATTTTGCTACTACCCGTGAATTTTAGGAACTTTTATACTGATCCATTTTTTGTGAAATTTATTTTTCTAGAATCCTTGTCAAATTCTACATATAACATAAAATCATAAAAATTTTCTGAGGCCAGTGGTGGTACTAAAATGTCCATAATACCCTCAGGTATCATTTTTGGACTTTGACACCAGCATAAAAAAAATCTTTTAAAAATACCAAACAAATTTTTAAAATCTTAAAAAAAATATTTTTTAGAATACTTGTTTGATTTTACATACAGTAGTGGTGTTGTTTTCATTGTTTTGACCACTACTTATAAAGAAAACCAAAAAAAGAAACTCATTGGTAGTTGAATTTTTGCTTAGGAGTAAATTGCTTAGGGTTTCTTTTCATTTCTAGAGACCAACAAATTAAAGGAAACTTATCTTCACCAATACAACCTGATTTCCTTTTGTTTGTGGATTTTCAAACTTGTTTGAATACTTAAGGAGAAAAACCCTAAAACACACTAAGCTAAAGAAAATGCTAAAAGCAGAAATACATTTAATTGCATGATAACTTGATTGCTAATTGGAATCACTTTCCAATTCCTGCACACACCATAAAAATTGAAATAACAGGGCATTTCCCCAATTAACACCCTCCACATTCTCATGCACATTTAGACACCCAAGCCTAACTTAAAACAAGTAGTCACTTGACCACTTAAAGACTTCATCCATTTTAGGCTTGATATCCAATATTTAATGATCACTAAGTGCTCCTACTTCCTTTAGACAATGCGGCGTCAGACTTAGAGGGAAGTCAAATGATGGGTGCGGGTTTACACAAGCCCCTGGTTTTCCAGGAAATGCTTGGGCCCAATCCACCTCATTAGTCTAGTTAGGCTCTCTTTTGGAATTGGGTTCACTTGCTGATCTCTTACTTCTTGGGTTCCCAAGTCTTAGGTTTTAAGGAGTCAACCTTACGACAACACTAGGCTTGTTTGTTTGAATTGCACACTTTCTCTCATCTCTCTCTTCTCCTCCCCTCCATTTCTTCCAAAAAAGTGCATGCATGGGCGAAGGTCCCAGAACCCATATCTCGGGGGACAATCTGATTTTGACCCCCACACCAGAAAATCTTTGTTTTCTTCTTCTTCCTCTACTGTCAGTATGGAAAATCGGGGAAACCGACAAAAAAATTCTGCTTCCACCTCTAACCCATCAGCTGACCCACAAGCTGACTTCCCCATCCCTAACCTTCCTCATTTGGAGCAACCAAAAAATCTAGCAGGGCCACGTGGCCCTCAAATACAAACTCAAAATACAAACCCCTTTGCCTTTATGGTCAACCATCTGGTTCGACTCCAACAAAACCAAGAAAATCTAGCTAGGATTGTGATGAACCTAGCCAACCAAGGGAAAAACCCACCACCCCGTCAATAGCCTGTCGTTCCGCTTAGGGATTTTTATGATCCTTCCAATTATATGGAAAGACCTGGGGTGGTCATAACACAAGGGGATTTTGAGATCAAACCAGCTATTCTAAACCTAATCAAACTTTTTCATGGTCTTCCGAGAGATGACCCTTTCTGTCATCTCGAGGAATTAACTATCCCCGCTCAAACCACCCATTCCTGCAATGTGCAGGAAGATGTGTGGTTAATGAGACTTTTCCCTCTCTCTTTAAAAGACAAAGCTTCACATTGGTTTAGAATGGTTGGGCGCCCTATCACAACCCGGCCCTAATTAAAGAGCATTTTTCTTAAAAAGAATTTTGTGATCGATCACACTAATGCTTTAAGAAGATCCATAATGACCTTTCAACAAAAAAATGGTGAACCCCTCCATGAATCTTGGGAAAGATTCCAAGAACTTCTAAAAATTTATCCCCACCATGAAATTCCACAATGCCAGTTAGTGCAGATCTTCTATCATGGATTAGAAGATCAATTGAAGAGATTTGTGGATGCCTCATGTGGGGGTAATTTTCTTAATAAAGATGTCGAAAGTGCCTACCTCCTTTTTGAAGAAATGAGTGAAAACTCATTTAATATAACTTCAATGAACACTTTCGGTAGAACTCAAAACCCAAGACACGGAGTCAATGAAATTGACTCCAAATCTACCTCTGTTCCTGTCACTCAAGATGATCTATATATGATAGCTCAACGACTGGACCAGATGCAAATACACCAAAAAAAAAAAGGAAGAAAAGCTCACTCACAAACAAGCTCCACACCTTAACTCTCCACACTTTAATTCTCCACACTTTAACTCTCCACACACTAACACTCCACAACTTCTCAGAAGAGAAAATCTGCACAACATTGATGCCACACCTACTAGTCAGCAGTTTTCTGCTGATTTTACACAAGATATGATTGGGAATTTTGATTATCTAAATCAAAATATTCTTGATCCCACCAGGGAAAATATTTATGCTCTCCAGGAGCAATTTGGAAACCCCTCCAACACCTATAATCAAAATTAATGGACCAACCTGAATCACTCTTGGAAAGCTCCAAACCTAATTCCGTTTCCCAAACAAAATCAATTTGGGAATTATGGGCAAGCCGCATATCAACCTGGACCATCCCAGGAAGATATTAATACCCAGGTCATGAAGACTCTGCAAGGTATGCAGAATCAAATGACGAAAGTGACCCGCATGATAACTAACTTGCAACATCAAGTTAAGGTTACTCATCATCGACCTGCTAGCAATTTACCTTCACAACCCATGTCCAATCGAATAATCAACGAAATTAGTTCCAAGGTGGATATCCCAGTCAGCCCATTCACCCAGCACCTCAGCATCCCCTGGGTTTCAATCACAGTCAGGCTTCCCACCTTCTTCCTAGAAACAACCATACTGCAAATGCAGTTACTTTGAGGAACGAGAAAACCACTCAAGATCCACTGACTGCTAAAGAAACCCGCTTCAATGAAAAAGAATCAACTCTTTTCCCTCTTCCTCTAACCCTGTTCAAGAACCTATTAATGCAAAATAGGAAAACCCAATACCTTTCCCACAAGCCCTTCACTGTTCACACACCAAGAAGAAGAAATCTGAGCCCACTAATAAGGACTTAATGGATCTTTTTTGGCAAGTAGAAATTAATATCCTCTCCTAGATGCCACAAAATATATCCCTGTCTATGCCAAATTTTTGGAAGACTTATGTACTCCCAAAAGGTAGCCTCAAAACCTAGGAAAGGTGATCCTTCCAGAGATAGTTAACTCAATTGTGCAGAATAAACTGCCTCTTAAGAAGAAAGATCCAGGCATACCCCTGATTCAAGTAGTCATTAATGACACTTTTTTTGATCGCGCTTTACTGGATCTCGATGCCACGATTAATCTTATCCCCACAGTGGTTTTTGAGGAATTTAAGATCGGAGAATTAAATCCTGTTCAGGTTACTCTTCAATTAATAGACCGATCTATAATCAAACCAAGGGGAATTGTTGAGGATGTTCTTGTCCATGTCAAAAATTGTGTATTTGCAGTAGACTTTTTAGTCCTAGACATAGAGGTACTACAAGCTTTAAAGCTTTCCCCTATAATTCTTGGAAGACCATTCTTTGCCACTACCTGCGCTAATATTGTTTGTGATTCTGGTAAGATGAAGATCATGTGTGCCTATGAATCTCTTACCCTAGATATTTTCCAAGCTTCTAGGCGATTCCAAGAACCTGATTTCTTTGATGACTCGAATTCAAAAATTGAAAATATAGTGGAGGAAACTATGCAGATTTCACACTTGGGTTCCAGTTTTGCCATTAACATGGTTCCTGAACAATCCACTTCATCCACCCTCCCACCTTAACCACACATTCTTTAACTAACACTCCAGCTAACCCCTTCATTCTCACTTCGTCACTAACTACTAAAGCAGAAACTCTTTCAGATCCAGGCCCACAACTGAAGTTAAAACCCTTGCCCGACTCCCTTAAATATGTTTTCCTAGGTCCAAATCAAACCCTGCCCCTGATTATTAACTCTGGACTTACTGGGGCACAGGAAGAAAAACTTCTCCAGGTTTTAAGTAAAAACTAAAAAGCTATTGGTTGGACCCTTTCTGACCTTAAGGGTATTCATCCATCCTATTGCACCTGACTGGTCGATCTTTCGCTTTTAAGTCGTTTGTAGTTTAATGTGGTGGAAAAATCGACTAATCAATTTTTAACAAGAAATAACCACTCGCAGAGGAGCGGGTCGTATCCATAGGGAGGCAATAACGTATTAAAATTTGCGCCACTTAAAAATGTTTGTTCGTAGTCAATTTGGACAAAAACCAAGCCAAGATTGCCTTTAGATTAAGGTTTAAGCAAGAAACAATGCTGAAATGGCAATTATGAGAAACTAGAGGATATTTTCCGCAATGCAGAATCAATAAAATATGATTAAAGGCAATGGCAGAAAATGTAAATTTTAATTGACGATTTACTGTAGCAAAACAGGGGAATTTTTCCCCTTTGTCTTGCACGACGAGGAGCCGATGGCTGGGTGCGGGAAGCTCGGAGGAGGTCCCTTGGACCAAGAGCTTCGAATCGGTGGTGGCGGCGAGTCACGCGGCGGCCGGAGGTGGCCGGACGAGCTCCGGCGGAGGTGCTGCTGGTGGCGGCTGCAGGCGGTTGAGCGGGTGCGGCTACAGCTGACGAGGGCGCGCAGGCTGTTGTGTGTGGGCGGAGGGCGCTGCGGGCAGCTGGCATGTGCGCGCAAGCTGTGGGAGCTTCTGCAAGCACTGGCAGAGGATGCTGCAGGCGCGGGGAAGAGCGGTTGGCGTTCTGCAGCTGTGTGCTGATCTACAGGCGTGGGAGAATGGTTGCGCGGGTCTGCAGGCGAGTGGAGAGCGCTGCAGCTGGTAAGCGCGTGGAGATGGGCGCGGTTGAGGAGGGCGTGCGTGGTTGGACTGCAGCTGTGCGCGGGTGGCTGCTGCTGGTGGCGGGCGCGCGGGCGAAGGTGTCTGCAGTTGTGGTGAAGCGTTGGTCTGCAGGCACGTGGAAGCGTTGTGGTGGTCTGTAGGCGCGTGGAAGATGGTTGCGGTGGTCTGCAGGTGCGGGCGGAGGCGTGGCTGTTGGAGAGTTGAGCACGTTTGAGCTGAAGGTTGACGGACGTGGGTGCGCTGAAGGTTCTGCAGGTGCGGGAAGGGGTCTGCAGGCGACTTCAGGCGTGTGCGGTGAAGTGAGCGGGTAACTTTAGACGTCTGGGAAATTCCCCAGACGTCTTAAGTTACTGAGAGGGTGGCTGAATCAGTAGCTCGGTGATGGTGGTCGGCGATGACGGCTAGGGGGATGCACGCTAAGGTGCTCACGGTGATGCGGCGAGCTCCGGATGGCGGTGTGGCCTGTCACACCACACACCCACGGTGATGGAGGCTCGTCGCCACAGTAGAGGCCGGCAGTGTGGAGTGGAAGAGAGAGGTTCTCTCTACACAGTGGTGGGTCGGTGGCGGAGGCCTTCCTCGCTCAGCATCCTCTCTCCTCCTTTTGTAGCGGCCTGCACAAATTTGAATGGAGAGGCAGGAGCAGATCCACCTTCTTCGCCGATCCATGAATGCGCTTTTAGTGAGGCCGGAGGCGTTGCAGCGGCAGCCGAGCCGTTGCTGAGAAGAAGAAGAATAAATGATATTATTAAAATATTATGGTTATTTATATACAAACCCTCAAGTTTTATGTTAACTAAAACAATGTACTTAATTAGTTAACTAATTGGATGAATGGTATTCTAAGCTAATTCTAAATGCACTTAAAATATGAATGCAATGCATGGATTATGTAATTAAATTAAAAATATGAATTAATCTATTTACATCCTAATTTATGCTAAATAAATGTTAGAATTATCCTAATGTTTAGGCATTTAAATACTTAAATAGCCCACAACTATGGGCTAATCAGCACCCATCGCATCTATCTAGAGGACGATTCTCGCCCCTCTCGCCAACCACAAGGCACCTGAACCCTACTATGGAGGAGGTGGTAAAAAAGGAGATTATAAGGTGGCTCGATGCTGATATCATCTACCCCATTTCTGACAGCTCCTGGGTTAGTCCCACTCAAGTTGTTCCCAAAAAAGCTGGACTAACAATTGTCACCAATGAAAATGGGGAAAACATAGCCACTAGGACCGCTTCTTCTTGGCATGTGTGCATTGATTACAGAAAATTAAACACCGCCACCAAGAAGGACCGTTTTCCACTCCCTTTTATTGATCAAATCTTGGAGTGGTTAGCCGGACGCGAATACTATTATTTTCTTGATGGTTATTTCGACTATAATCAAGTAGCAGTCCATCCTAAGGACCAAGACAAAACTACATTCACCTACACCTTTGGAACCTTTGATTTTCGAAGAATGCCCTTCGATCTTTGCAACTCACCGGTGACTTTTCAACGATGTATTCTTACAGTATTTTCAGACCTAGTAGGTGAATGTCTAGAAGTCTTCATGGATGACTTCTCTATTTTTGGAGATACTTTTGATCTTTGTCTTCGGAATCTTGAAAGAACTCTCAAAAAATGCATAGAAGTTAATCTTGTCCTCAGTTGGGAAAATAGTCATTTCATGGCCTAGGTGTAATTTCCCTTACTCAGAGGGGGTGAGATCAGCGTGACGTAAAAAATGCGGAATTAAAAATATAAAAATCTCACAAAATAACAATCACACAATAGGCACAAGTATTTTTAGGTGAAAATCCAACCTGGGTGAAAACCACCACCTAACCCTCTCAAGTTAGGATTTCCTGATCAACCAAGTTGATCAAATCCACTAAACGAATCACTTAAACAAGGGTGATTCAATCTCTTACAACAACACTACTTTGAACGAGGGTAGTGTGCCTCAAACCCCTTCTCTTCACGAGAAGGATTTTGTCCCTCGATGGTGATGGGAATTCGCAACACGAATACCCAACCCAATAACAAAGTAAAATATACAAGAATAGTCCTATAGAGCCAACAAAGTAATTCTTAAACTAAGCATCTATAGGAGTTAGGAAACTTCCCTTTGGTGGAAGTGCGTCGAATCGGTGACGCGAGTGCATGAACCATGCAATGGCACTTTGTCGCTCTCTTAATCGCGGAGGGAGAGCGGGTGCGCAAATTGGATGAGGCTCTTGGATGTGGAACTAGCCTTTGAGAGCAAGAGCTTTCTTCTTAAGATGAAAAGACACAAAATGATGTGAAAGTACGTTTCTTGGTGTGTCAAACAAGCCAAGGGGTCCTCCTCTATTTATAGAGGCCTTAGGAAGTCTTTGGAAGACCTTGGAAAGGTTCCATAGTCGTTGGGTGCAAGGCCCAAGAGAATTAGGCCGTAATCAGAAACAATCATGATTCTGATAGGGTCATCAGACATCTGGTCCTGGAATCAGACATCTAGAAAACCCATTTAAGAAGTCTGAGAACTAAGTCAGACGTCTGATTTTAGGTGGGTTTCCTTCCTAACTTGAATCAGATTGAAACAGGGTTCTAGTGAAAGTTCAACAGACGACACACAGGACGTCTGGCATAATGTCTAGACATCTGGAAACCTATTTGTTCTACGGGAATGGATTCCCAAGAAGGGTAACGGCTATAAGATCTGCCAAGGGCAATTTTGGGTCAGTCGAGGCAAAATAGTCACATATCAGACGTCTGGGATCACTTACAAACGTCTGATATAAGCTAACGATCAGATTCCTCAACGTCTGTGTGAGTAGCCAACATTCCACTAATTGGATGTTTGGCAAAGGCATCAGACGTCTCCTAAGACATCTTGGCTAAGGTCTGGATGACTGATTCAAACGGACAGAACCTATTAAGTCCAACCTAGATGTTATCGGACGTCTGAGTCAATAGTCAGACGTCTTAAAAGTCATTATCAGACGTCTGATTTTCAGATTAGACATCTGATAAGGCTATCTGAATCCTATTTTGGTTTTCTAAGTTCTCTACAGAAAACCTAAGTATCCTAGGGTTGTGCAAGTGTTCCTAGGACTACTGTTAGGGTTCTTTGAGGCTCTTTAACATGAACCTAAGAAACAAAAATAAAGAGAAACAAAAATACATAGTACATAGGAAAGGAAATCTATCATATTCTTCATCTCCTTCCTTCTTCAAGCTATCGCTCCTCGCGAAGCTCCTTTATTCTCCATCAAGCTCCTCCAATCCGCCATGGATGCGAGCTCGAACTTTGTCTAACCATGTCTCCAATTGCAATTGGCCTGAAATTTAAGACTTCAAGTGCAAATGTTAAATGACACGTGTTTTGTTATCATCAAAATAAACGATCGCGGTGCTCCAGCACCAACACTAGGAAGGTATTGTCCTGGGCCATGTTATTTCAAAAAAAGGAATCGTGGTAGATAAAGCTAAAATTGATGACATCTCTAAGCTCCCACTACCCACTACTATGAAATAGATCCACTCTTTCTTAGGGCATGTGGGTTTCTACTGCCATTTCATCAAAAAATTTTCCCAAATCTCCAAACCCTTAAGTCAGTTTCTTACTAAAGACTAGCCATTTGATTTCAATGCCCAATCCTTGGAGAGTTTTTTGAGGTTGAAGAAGGATGTTACAGAGGCACCAATTTTACAGGGACCTAACTGGAATTGCCCCTTTAAACTCATGACCGATGCCTTTGATTTTGCTGTCGGGGCCATTCTAGGGCAAAGAGTTGACAAGAAGCCCGTTGTGATCTATTATGCTAGCAAAACCCTTGATGATGCACAACAGAATTAGATGGTTACTGAAAAAGAACTTCTTGCCATTGTCTTTGCCCTAGAAAATTTTTGATCTTATCTTTTGGGGTCACATGTCACTGTATATATCAACCACTCAACACTCAAATATTTGCTAACCAAAAAAGATGTGAAACCCCACCTTACTCGTTAGATCCTGCTACTCCAGGAATTTAGCCTGGAAATCAAGGATAAGGTGGGATCACAAAATGTAGTGGCTAACCATCTCTCTCGTCTTATGATGAATGATATGTTGACCCCCCCCTGATCAATTCCCTGATGAAAGCATCTTAGCTGCCAACACCCTCCCTTGGTTTGCACCCATTGCAAACTATCTAGAAACAAAATGAATCCCCTCTGATTGACCAAAAACCAAAAGGGATAAGTTCTTTGCTGATATTAAATACTATTTTTGGGAGGAGCCTGACCTTTTCCGCATTTGTGCCGATCAGATCATTAGACGATGTGTCCTTGATTCAGAAATCCATGATATTCTGACACATTATCACTCAATGGACTGTGGCAGACATTTTTCGAGCAAGAAAACTGCAGCTAAGATACTCAATTCTAGATTCTTCTAGCCCAGCTGCACAAAGATGGTCATTCTTTTGTTCGGTCCTGTGTTCGTTGCCAGAGCATCGGCAACATGACTCGGAAGGATATGATGCCCCTTAATCCAATTTTAGAGGATGAAATTTTTGATGTATGGGGCATCGACTTCATGGGACCATTCATCAACTCTGGTGGGTATTTGTATATACTAGTTGCAGTCCACTATGTATCTAAGTGGATTGAAGCAATACCCACCCACACTAATGATCACCATGTGGTTGTTGAATTCATTAAGAAAAATACTTTCTCAAGATTCAGCATTCCTAAGGCCATTATAAGTGACAGAGGATCACACTTCACTCACTCACAATTCTATCACCTTCTTTATAAATATGGGGTTAATCACAAAATTTCCACACCTTATCACCCCCAAAAAAATGGCCAAGCAGAAGTTTCTAACCGAGAAATAAAAATATTTTACAAAAGATGGTTAGGCCTAATCATAAGGACTGGTCTAACAAGTTGGACAATGCTTTATGGGCCTACCGTACCACTTTCAAAACCTCTCTCGGCATGTCTTCCTTCCATCTGATTTTTTAGAAGGCATGCCATCTCCCGGTAGAACTTGAGCATAGGACTTTCTGGGCAATAAAGTAATTAAATATGGATTTATCTGACGTCGGTATTCACAGAAAATTACAATTGACAGAATTAAGAGAATTACGTAATTTTTCTTACGAAAATGTGTGGATTTATAAAGATCGAACAAAGAAATTTCATGATAAATACATTGTTCGGAAACATTTTGATGTCAATCAATGCATTTGGCTTTTTTATGCAAGATTACATATTTTCCCTAGCAATTAAAATCAAAATGGACCAGCCCCTTTATTGTCCTTAAAACATATCCTTACGGCATTGTTGATTTTTTTGATCCAAAAACTAATACAAGTTTCAAGTCAACGACTAACATTTAAAGCCCTATTTGGATCATGCCTTGAATCTTCCTTCAGAATCATTCAGTTTAACCGACCCAACCACTAGTAATCACTGATGCACATTACGCCCAGCTGAATGGCATAAAAGATAGTACTAGATGGGAGGTAACCCATCATTTTTCCTGCTTTCCTTTTCTTTCTTTTTTCCAGGTTTTGACTATCCTAAACTCGACAACCTTTCACTAAGGTGATCCTTTTTTCCATCCTATTTCATGAGGACATTGCATATCATAAGCATGTGGGGGTGTTTGTAAAATTTTGAGGATCGATTTAGGATTTTCAAAACCTACAAACATGCATTTTCTTTTGTCATTTTATTTTATTTTCCTGCTTGCATACCCAAAAAAATAAAAATGTTGAAAACTTTTTGAGGAAAATTATGAAATCAGGACTAAGGTTGAAAACTCAGTTGACAAACTAGGGATAAGGATACGGATCTAATTATTAGAATTTCAAGGTCTATCTTTAAACTAGATCAGATATCCTTCTCTAAAATTCCACCTAAACTCATGATAGTTTAGGTGACTTGATTCTCTTTTGTAATATTGAAAGTATCTGGCTTAGTTTCTGACTCAAAAACTTGCATCTCGTGCAAAACTTCTTGTGTCTAATTTCACACACAAGCCAACACCTAAAAACAACTAAAAATTAGAAAAACCCCCTTGTTTGGCCTTAGTAAAAGTTTGAAGCAGAACATTGGTTTGAGTTCCCACTGCCAAGGAGGAAAATGCCTCCTTTAAGGATGCGATGTCAACATGTTATCACCTCAGCGCTGCTCTATAACTATATTTCAGATCTTTAGACGAAGCATTAAAGCACATTTTTGCAACTCAAGTATCTTAGATGGTGCTCTACCTGTAGTGTCGAAGCAAGAGCTTGAATTTGCTTGGAGCGCCTCTTTACACTGCATTGTGTTTTGGTGTTGTGAGCTCCTGGGTGGTGTCATGGACAATTCTATCTCAAACTACCGACGCCAGAGCCCCCTCAAAAATTGGTAATGGGAATGATGATCCCGACACATCTGTTGTAAGACTATGATAAAAATAAGCATGGGGGAGAGAAAAAAAAATTTATAAATGTTGGCTTTTCACAAGCATAGACACAAGGTTTTAAAGGTTATTGCAAGTTGTGAATTAGATTCAAGAGCAAGAAAAATCCTAAATACAAAAATTTTGAATCATCTGAATTAACAAGGGATTAATCTGTGAATTTTTTGGAGGATATTTTGATCCCATTTTTGTCTAATTTTCATATATGAAAACAAATCCCAATGTTTATGCTTAACAAATCTCGTACCTCCCGTGTTTAGATCAACCAAGGTCCCGTAATCTCTTTTTCCTCAAAAGTCAAAAAAATTAGATTTTTCCAAAATTTCATTTTGTAAAAATTAAAGTTTTGCTAAGAGAATAGCAAAAGATAAGCATGGGGGTGTGATAAATGCTAGTTTATAATCATTCTTATGCATTAAAACAAACCTAGCTCTTAAGATTCTTTTTCTTCATAAATGGGTTTTTGGGTTGCATTTAGGCATCAATTAAGTTAGGCATGCATTGCATTTTTTATCGTGTTTTTAATATGTTTGTTTAAGTGTTACGAACAAGCAGATTGACAGATCCCTAAAACCCTAGCACTCTTGAAGGCAACTGATGAAGAGGAAGCTCAATCAAGCTAGGACTCAGCAAATTGTAGCTAATCATGGCTGGATACCAGCTCCTTTGGATTAGGGGTAGCTCCATTCTGCTCCATTCTACTCATATTAGCTGAATGGCAACTCAAAGCAGCTCATCTTAGCTCAACCCAGCTCAAAGCAGCTCATCTCAGCTTAACCCAGCTCAAAGTAGCTCATCTCAACTCAACCCAGCTCAACCCAACTAAGATCTAGCTCAACTTAGTTCAGTCTAGCTCATCATAGCTTCCATCAGTTCACTAGGAGCTCTAGCTAGCTCAACTGAGTTGATAGGAGTCCATCTCAGCTTAGCCCCAGCTCATTCTAGCTCTACCCAGCTCATGCCAGCTGAACTCCATGATAGCTGAGCTACTACTTGTCAACTAGTAGCTTAGCAAGCTCTGGAGTTCTCAACAGAGGCAGCTCCAGCTCAACTTAGCTCCAGCTAGGTTGAGACCAGCTCAACTTAGCTCAATTGCCCAAGCCTAGCTACTAGCATAAGAACTAGGTAGCTTAGCTAAGTAGTTGACCTCCCCATGAAGTTGCCTCAGCAGATTCAACTCCAAATGTAGCAACCACCAGCTCTAGATTATTTTCTTCAGCTCCTCCTTCATGAAACCCTAGCTCACCACCTCTACTCTGCTAGCTAAGTGATGTAGACACATCTATTTAGGTTAAAATGCCTATTCATGCATGTTCCTAGGCTTTGACTTGCATTTCATATTATAAATATTGCATAGCATGCATCATTTTGCATTTAGAGTAGTTGTATATTTTTTAGGTTAATTAGGTCTTTTGTATGGTTAGGAGAGAAGGAGATTCATTTCAGGGCCTTGGATGGACAATCCAACTGTACGGATCTGATCAAAACGACGATCAGAGTCTAATGCCTCCAAAATCATCTAAATCAAAATCTCGTATCATCATACGAAGTTCGAGGAAGATCAACGCCAAGGGGACACTGCAACATCCTTACAGGCTTTGGATGAAAAATCCAACCGTACAAATGGATCCAGAGAGACGATCGCAGTCTGACAATACGGAAATCAATTCAATCCAAGCACCGTGGCACCCTCTACAATAGAAAGAAGAATGAATGGCCCAGATGGCGCCATGTGGCACCATCCAAGCTGCCCAACATCAGCTAGCAATGCCCACTCCCACCTCTCCTGAGAAGCCCTCCTCCACCGCACGCATTAAGTCATCCACTAGACACAACAGACGTCTTGGCACGTTGGTTGGGGCGTTGGACTCCAAGGGAGGGGTGCGGGTTCGAATCCCCATAGCTCCCCCAATTAGTAGTTGAGTGCGGATGAAGCATTGCAATGCGCAGCAGCAACACAGTGCATGCCAGCGATGCACACGACACGGCGTGAGGAGCACGGGCGCATGATGCGCATAGCACCAGCGGAGTGCGTAACAGCGAGGGTGTGCGTGGATCTACAGCGACAGTTGCACAGGCCTTTAGTGACACTTGCAGCTATCACTAATGGCCCATGCTTACCAGCAAAGGAATCGAAGGTGCGGATCTTCATCGACAGATGGGCAGATCTTTAGCGATGTTTACAGATGTCAGTAATGACCCAGATGTGAATTTGTTCTTCCTCCACTATAAAAGGACCTACCCACCACCATTCCAAATCATCTCTTCCTTTTTTCCTCTCACCACCCCCAAGGCTCTAGAGAGAGTTTGTCCCAAGCCTAGGATGCTACTCTAGAGTAGAAAAGAAAATAGCTTTCCCACCTCTCATCCCCATTCATGGAGCATCCCGTGGCTATCCTCTCACCACCCTTCAGGAAGAAGATCCTCGCCGCGACGCCGTCCTGCCCCATCCTCCAGCTACGTCCTCCTTCGTCCCGCTCCTCACCACCTTCCTCCAGGTGACGTCAGAGCAAGTCATCCTCCGAGCAACTGTTGAGGGGGATTCTCTCACCTCTTTCTAACTTTTTCGCTTTCGTAGTTGTAAAAAGCATTTGATTAGAAATCCATGATTGCTTCTCTCTCTCATATTTTCGTAAGTAGATTAGCTAGATAAGCAATTGCAGATCCGATCTCTTGCTTTCTAAAAAATTCCAAAAAAAATTATAAAAGATAAAAATGACAAAAACAAATAAAAGCAAAATACAGATTTTTCAAAACCAAATGTTCACCTCCCCGTGTTCGACCCGAGACTCACTTTTTGAGTTTCGATTATAAATTTTATCTGATAGACGCATTTTGCAAGCTACGACAATGGGTCCTTCAAACCCCAATTTTTACCACGCGAAACACGTCCATCATTTTACCATGCTCTTTAGTTTTTATCGTGTTTTCCTGCATTACTTACATATTTTTCTAACCTATTTTTCTTCTTCGATTTATAGTCTTGCACGAACCCGATCAGGGAGCCGAAGGCGGTAGATTGGAGTAAAGTGCAGGTAGAGAATTCTGTAAGTTTCACCCCACTTCCCCACCCACTAGTTCATTTCTCCACACTAATAACTCAAACCCAAATCAACTTAGGTGCTTTTTATAAACCCTATGATAGATTTGGTTGTTTGTTTGCCACCTCCACTCATCTCACCCCCACATATATAAAAAAAAATAAAAAAAAACTCTTCTCTTGTGGGATTTTCTGAAAGAGACACACATTAACACCCACAACTCTCGACTTAAGATGCACTACACTTTGATTCTACCACTTAACCAAAATCTAACCTGTGGACCTGGTACACTTAATTCAACACACAAATAAGTAGACAATTTGAATAGGTTAAACGTCTTGTGTGCCTTAATCAAGTGGTGCAACAGGTTGATTGATTAAGCTGTTTGGTGCGCACCACTCAAATTAAAAGAAATCCATCAATAGCTTGCCACTTAGGGTTGATCTTTGGGGTTGAACTAGACACTCCACATTATATTTTTAAAGGAATCCATCATCACCAGTGCTTTCAAAACTTGGAGTGTTCTACTAAACTTGATTGAACGAACTTAAAGATTAAACCCTAAAAGCTACTAAACAAGGTTAAACCCTAAAAGACACATCATCAAATAACCTTGTTTGCAAACCCTGGTTGTGCACACACACACATTTTAATTTTTTCATTAAGGGCACAACCCATTAAAGGCCCATCACATTCCAAGAGCACGATCATCCCAAGCCTAACTAAAACTGAGTAGACATCGGCCGTAAGGATTGATTCACTCTTCGGGGCTCAAACTGATATTTTTTTCGATTAATCTACTTCTACTAGTCCATCTGATGTCTAGCTAGGGGAGTAGCGTTAAACAACCGTGGCTAGGGGGTACACTAGGAACCGGAGGCGCAAGCCAAAGGAAAAACCTTCTCCCCAGCCCCTCCCTCTAACTAGTTGGATTGACTGGATAAAAGTAGACCAAATTGTTTATAATCTCAAGATAGGTCCTGGGAGTCTGTAGGTCTTTAGGCTAACCCATCTAAGAATAGGGTCGGTTGCTTCTATTGCAGGGCTCCTTCTCTCTCTTCTGATTTCCCTCCTTACTTCACCATGTATCCTTCCACATCTTTCACACATTTCCAATCCTATCCTCCTATCACCACTTATCCCAAAGTTGATTACTATCCCGACTTGTCTTGTAATTACCCATCCACTAGCCAAGATAACTTTGATTGAGGATATGAATCCGAACCTCAATGTCCAAGGTCTAACCCTGGACAACGAGACTATGATTACTATCCTTCCCAGAGCTACAAAGATTATAGATCTCCACCCTTTGATGATCAGCCTAATCAGATCTACAACCATGAAGGATATGCTGATTATAACACCTACCCACCCCAGTATTCCACTGAATATAGGTCACCTCCATTCTTTGAACAACCCAAGATGACCTACTATCAGGGAAGGACCCGAGAACCTCAACATCTTGACCCCCCTAGATTTAACCTAAACCCACCCAACCCTGAACTGAACCAGTCGGTTCAGGTGAACTAGATCCAGGATAGGGTGTTGGTTAATTTGAGGAATACTATACAATCTTTAGAAGCTCAACCAACACCATGCACTAAAGCATTGGAGCCTATGATCAAAATGATTAATGAACATAATAGTTCTCTATTGGATTTGCTCCAAAGTGTTAGGGATAGGGACTTGGGTGAGTTTCTACTTGGGAAGTTGTCGAGGCTGAGGATGAAATTTGTGGTTGCACTAGTCAAATCTTGGGATGATTCTCAAGATGAACCCTCTTTAGGAGGGCCAATGTTTGAACCCGCTTAGGCGCCTGTCGAGGGGGATACATATTCTGAGATTGGAGATGACCAGATTGGTCTAGAGCAACCCATTGAGGATGAACCGATTGATTCACCCAAGATCCTCAAGCCAGGAAACGAAGAAAAATATGTCTCCTTGGGTTATGAAATGATATATGATTTTGAGACATATATAAATGAGGATCATCAATTCTTTGACTGATCATCAATTCTTTGACTCTGAGGGTGAAGAATCTTTAGGTGAAGTCTCACTTGAGCATCAAGAAAATGATTTTAGTGAGACAAATGGGCTCGAGGAGCATGACGAACCATTTGATAGCCCATTCATTGAAGATTCTGATTCAGTTGGGGCTAACTTGGACGATCCAAATCCTGATGATTCAATCAGTAGCCCATTCTTCAACCCCACCCCAAAGAGCTGAATGATCATACTTTTGAGATCATTGTGCCCAAATCAATCCTGATTTAGCCATGATTTCTGGACTTGGGTAAATCTTATGGGGTGAACGGTATACTAAAGGTTCCGGAGCCTGAGCTTTTGATTTCAGAGGATAGGAAGTTGGAAATAAAAATCTGGGAATCTAATTCTGTGGGAACTTTGATTTTGGATCCGAGGGTTCCTGTTGACCTGAAACCACATACTTTTTACTAGGACCCTTATGATATAGTTCACGTGCAACCCAAGCTTGAAATAACTGATTATTTTTCTGAGTTGAATGTTAAGAGGACATCTGAACCTATTGAACCATCCTTACCCGTTGTTAGACACCTTGGTCTTGGGTTGCATACCACAAAATCGCAGGCCTGGCCCTATAAGCTTAACAACCTTTGGTTTTGGATGATTTTCATCCAGAACCTGAGAACCACTCGACCTTGGGGCATGGGTCTACACCAAAACATGGTCCACATCTGTGGACATCTTCTGCTGACAGGTCTGATGATTAATCTTTTGATTTTGATTCTGACCCACACTTATGAATTCTCAATTTCTTCCTTGTATGTATGTTATGCCTAGCTGAAGGCATTAAATTTAGCATGTGTTTATATTTCATGTTCTCTGCAGAACTGAACGGATTTCTCATGATGTTCAGGTAATATTCTATTTACTCTACCCTTTTCATGTTTTTGTTTTTACAATGAGGACATTGCATCATTTAGGCATGGGGGTGGATAATCAACTCCTGAAATCATTTTGTTAACTCGGTAGAATGTCTTTTAGTTTCTTATAAAAAAATAAATTTGAAAATTCAAACAAGACAAAAAAAGTGGAATTAGGAAAAGATAACTTAGGCATTTTGAAGTTATTAACTTTAGGAAATGATATGATAGGACCTGAACACTTAGACTCTTCAGGTCTTTAAGCTTAATTAGCCTGGGTGTCGACTCGAATGTGGACTTAGTCTCGAGTCCTCGCCAATTCAAATCCATCTTTAATCTTGTAAATAAATTGGTATGATAAGTACACAACTTATCAACTCCCCTCTGATTTGAGGGGATTTTAAGTCTAAGCATCTACACACTATTTGCACTGACTCACTTTCCGGTGGTTTTTATTGAAATTGGGTAGCTAATGAACTGACTAGGGTGAAATGGCTAGCAAGTTGTTGTGGGTAATAGCCCATTAGCCGGTTGTCTAAAGCTCAGCCACAAGATCATTTTCTTTGTACTACCTTTAGGTAAATCTTAGATCAGGGAAGCCACCTACTTAAAAAAAAGAGAAAAATAGAAAAGAAACACCCAAAAAGAAAAGAAAAAAATAGAAAAAGGAGAAAATGAAAAAAAAAGAAAATAATAAAGCCACACTTCACCGCATGAGTATGGCTGGCAAGTGAGCATGGGTAACAGCTCATTGGCTGGTTGTCAGAAGCCTAGCTCACAAAAATGCACAATAATTCCCAAAACACTTAGGGAAGAAGCAGGGAAGTAGAATAAACTGGGGAGATATACACTGGGTTAGCCCTTGTGTGACCCCATAAATAAAAGAAGTAGAGAGAAAGCTACCAATCGAAAAGATAAACCTTTAGGCAAGGTCACCTAGGGTCGTAGAAACCCGAAGTCCATCTTAATGCCCTTTTAGTGAGTCTTTCACTCTTTTCAGTAGATGCTTAGCACTTAGAGTCCTTTTCAAGTCTTGGGTGGGTCGAGTAGCCGTAAAAAGCTATCCCAACACTCTCAAACTCTAAAAGTCCAAAAAGATAAGAAAAGAAGAAAAACAAAAAATGTATGCGACGACTTGGGCGGTCTGCATTCTAGCAAACACCCGGGTGCTATTGAGTCTTCATAGTTTAGGACCTTTAGTTGAAAATTTCTATTGTTAATAAACAACTTAAGCCTAAGCGACCTAATCCTAATTTTGATTTTATACATAGCATGTAATTTAATTTTGCTAGGGACTAGCAAAAGGTAGGCATGGGGGTATGATGTAGACACATCTATTTAGGTTAAAATGTCTATTCATGTATGTTCCTAGGCTTAGACTTGCATTTCATATTATAAATATTGCATAGAATGCATCATTCTGCATTTAGAGTAGTTATTTATTTTTTAGGTTAATTAGGTCCTTTTTATGCTTAAGAGAGAAGGAGATTCATTTCAGGGCCTCAGATGGATGATCCGACTGTACGAATCTGATCATGACGACGATCGCAGTCTAACACCTCCAAAATTGTCTAAATCAGAATCCCGTAGCATCATATGAAGTTTGAGGAAGATCAACGGCTAGGGGGACAATGCGACATCCTTACGAGATTTGGATGAAAAATCCGACTATACGGACGGATCTAGAGCGACGATCGCAGACCAGCAACACGAAAATCAACTTGATCCAAGCACCGTGGCACCCTCTGCAATAGAAAGAAGAATGGACGGCTCATATGGTGCCACATGGTGTCATCTAGGCTGCCCAACATCGGCCAGCATTGCCAGCTCCCACCTGTCCATCATCCGCGACCTTCATTCCCAGCCATTGAGAAGTTCTACTCCACCGCACGCGTTAAGTCGTCCACTCGACATAGCAGACATCTTGGCGTGTTGGTTGGGGTGATGGACTCTAAGGGAGGGGAGCGGGTTCGAATCCCTGCAGCTCCCCCAATTAGCAATTGAGCATGCATGAAGCACTACAGCGCGCAGCAGCAAAGCAGCGCATGCCAGCGCATGCGCAACATGGTGGGAGGAGCACAGGCGCGTGATGCGCGTAGTGCCAACAGAGAGCGTGCCAGCGGGGGTATGCATGGATCTGCTACGACAGTTGTATGGGCCTTTAGTGACACTTGCAGCTGTCACTAATGGCCCGTGCTCGCCAGCAAAGGAATTGAAGGCGTGGATCTTCAGCGACAGACGGGCAGATCTTTAGCGATGTTTACGAACGTCAGTAATGACCTAAATGCGAATTTATTATTCCTCCTCCACTATAAAAGGACCTACCCACAACCATTCCAAAGTATCTCTTCCTTTCTTCCTCTCACCACCTCCAACACTCTAAAGAGAGCTTGTCCCAAGCCCAGGATGGTCCTCTAGAGTAGAAAAGAAAATAGTTTTCCCACCTCTCATCCCCATTCATGGAGCATCCCGTGGCTGTCCTCTCACCACCGTTCGGGAAGAAGATCCTCACCGCGATGCCGTCCTGCCCCATCCTCCATCCTCTGGCTACGTCCTCCTTCGTCCCGCTCCTGACCACCTTCCTCCAAGCGACGTCAGAGCAAGTCATCCTCTGAGTAACCGTCGAGGGGGATTCTCTCACCTCTTTCTATCTTTTTCGCTTTCATAGTGTAATCTTTCTCTCTTTTGTAGTTGTAAAAAAACATTTGATTAGAAATCCATGATTGTTCCTCTCTCTTATATTTTCGCAAGCAAATTAGCTAGATGAGAAATTATTGACCTAATCTCTTGCTTTCTAAAAAATTCCAAACAAAATTATAAAAGATAAAAATGACAAAAATAAATAAAAGAAAAATGAGGATTTTTCAAAACCAAATGTTCGCCTCCCTATGTTTGACTTGGGACTCACTTTTCGAGTTTCGATTATAAATTTTATCTAATAAATGCATTTTGTGAGCTACGACGATGGGTCTTCCAAACCCTCATTTTTACCACGCGAAATGCGTCCATCACTAAGCTAGCTTAGCTAGCTTAGCTAAGCTCCCAAGACCACCCAAGCTCATTGGCCATCCACTCCTCAACCCTTAACCCTAACAAACCTAAACCTAACCTACCTAAAGTGGCACCAACCCACACCAACCACCAACCACTCACACCCCTTCATGTTGCTGCCAAAAACCCCTCATGCATCCCTTCATTTTGGCACCAACATGCCCTTAAATCCTAGCCCTACACATCACCACATAAAGTCGTCCCTACCACCCACCTAACCCCTTCTAGAAACCCACCTTTGGTGCCAACCTTAACCCCCTTAACTACCCTAAACCACACCCTAGTTGGCACATAAATACACCACCCACACCCCCTCATTTTGGCGCCACCTATATCTACCCTTAGTCCCATAACCACCACCACATGGAGCCATCCTAACCCTTCCTAAAACCCACGCCACTTAACCCATCTAAACCATCCTATAGTTGGTGCCAAAACACCTAACTGCACCCTCACATATCGCTTAAGTTGGCGCCAACTAACCCTAGCCATCCATCTCCTAACTACCACCCTATGACCTAATCCTAGCCTTACAACACACTAACCTATCCCTTAACCGTACCCTACATAGAGTTGGCACCAACTCTTCCACCCACCATAACCACCACCTCATGCACCTCTCTACCTCCACGCCAACCTTCATCCACCATCCATCAACCAACTTCCACATCCTAGCCTTCCATAACACCACCTTTCCTTTAACCTAGTTAACTATCCTTACCCCCTACCACTCCTATATATACCCATACCTACCACCATTAACAAGCACCTTTGGCTACATATTTCTATCTATACTTCCACCCACATAGATAGCCAAGAGAAGAAGAAGAAGAAGAAGAAGAAGAAGAAGATTAAGGGGACACTCTGTCCCCTTGGTGCCTTCCCCTCTTCTCTTCTCTCTTGAGCCCACACCAGCCAAGGGAAGAAGCCAGGCAAAGGAAGGAGACCTAGGGTAAAGCCTACCCTAGGAGGAGGATTTGAGGGTGGTACACAACCACCCTTGGAGGAGAATTTAGAGGTGGTCCACGCCATTTTTGGAGTTGTTTTTGAAGGTGGAGTTTCATCCACCTTGGAGTAGCCATTCAAGGAAGGAGAAGGAGGCCTTCTTTTCAAGCGAATGAGCAGCATGGCTTGGAGCAAGAAGACTCTCTTCTTCACCAGATTTTGCATGAAGATTTGTGTTTTTAGCATTTCTATATTTTTAATTTTAAGTAGAAGCATTCCTCTACTGCTTTTGTAGAACACAAATTCTATCAAATCAAATGCCTTCTTTTCAATTAATTCTTGTTGCATTTGTTTTTATCCTGTTCTAGCACTTTTTCACTCCCTCTCCCTAATTACTTTAGGTCTCCACATGCCTAAAGTGAGCTTAGGGAGAGGTCATTCTTGTCACTCTAGGTTTAGTTCTTAGGCATTAGTTCACCAATTTTTATGTGTGATTACCTTGTTATTCAAAATCAAAAAAATCACATATTCAAAAATCTAAAAGTTGATTTCCCATTTTTCGAGTAAGATAGTAAAATTTTGCAAACATTGCCTCCTTGGATGACCCTAGATACCACCACTATCTAGGATTAAAAATTTAAAAGCGTTTGCGAATTCGCATGTTACAACGATTTAAAAACCCTAATTTCAAATCACGCGTATTTTCCCATCATCGAGTCCTTAACAGAGAACTTAATGAATGCCACATCTATGAACCAATTCCAGCAACCTGGACAGCAACAAGTTAGTGTCCATGAAGCTCATGCCGAATCTACTTGAGTTGATATGGACATTATCACTAAGAAGCTAGATAAGTTAGATCTGCTTGACGAATTGATTCTAGCTCAACCTAGATTTCCTAGCAATTTAGCTACATCCCACTCTTCTTTTGCATCCTGAGTCTCTCTTGCTCAAGTACATCTACTTACTCGGGATGTATCTTTTCCATCTTCATAGGATCCTGCATATCAGGAACCCGAGAATAATCTGGATCTAGCACCATACAATCAAGGTTACGCACCCTATGATGATTCTAGTGCGTATTCCTTTGATGAATATGCATCTCAACCATCTTCAACCTATGAAGATGTCAACGCTATCCAAGGTTACGGGCGTAATAACTCGTATTCAGAGACGTATAATCTTGGTTGGTGCCAGTATCCTAACTTTTCCTAGTCTGGTAACTCACAAAGGCGAAATCAATATGCACACTACTAGACTAGACAATACAAGAATGCACAAAACACATACCCGAGGCAGTAGCCATTCCCGTCTCAGCAGCAATCCCATTCTACTTATCAGCCACTGCATCAAGCTACCAATCACTCCCCAAGGCGAGCTGGTTCTTTCAAGGCGTTGAGAGAAGAATTGAAGGAATCTATACATTAATCGAATTATGACAATTTGAAATCCATGAAAATAATGGTGGATCAGATTTAGAACATCCAAAGTACACAGAACCAGCTATTACAGGAGCATAAACCATAGGGAGCCTTGCCTTCCCAACCTATCCCTAACCCAAGATATGTATAAAACCAGGGTGCCCCACTTTGGTTCCAAGCACCATAGGGACAGGTGCATGCAGCATTACAAGCACCTCCTATACCTCTTCGTTATGTTTTAGGTTAGCTGGCCTTATCATCGAATCCTGCCCAATTTGCCCCTTCTTCTCCTCCCCCACCTCATAGACAATATGCCAATGCAAATGCTATCACACTAAGGAGCGAAAAACCTTAATGGACCTACCATGTAGGTAGGCAGGTCATGACAATTCTTAGGCTAGCTCCTCTTCCCATTCTAACCCTTCAAAGGAGTAGCCTAAGGAAAAGAAATCAATCACAGAGATCACCGACATTCCTTTACCCTTCCCTGGAGCCTTAACTCGTGAACGTAAAGGAAAGATAAAGGGAATCAAAAGCAATGAGGACTTAAAGGAAATCTTCAAAGATGTTCACACTAAGGTTCCCCTCCTTGATGCCATTGACCACAATCCTACTGTCGCTAAATTCTTTAAAGAATATTGTACACCCAAGCAACAGTCAAGGAAGACCAATAAGGTGGTATTGTCCAAGGAAGCTAGTGTAGTCATTTTGTCTGACCTGGCACATAAGAAGAAAGACCTGGGCGCCCCACTCATTTCCTATCAACTATAGGATTCTCCTTTTGATCGGGCCTTCCTTGATTTGGGTTTGGCCATTAATTTAGCCCCCACTGCTATTTTTGACCACTTCCAATTTGGGGAGCTAAAACCCACTTCGGTCACATCCAGTTAGTTGACAGATCAGTCAAAGTGCCCCGACCTATGGTGGAGAATGTCATTGTAAAAATCCACGGGCTTTGCTTCCCAGTAGATTTTTTCATCTTGGATATTGACATTCCTCCTAGTCTCGGTGATGCACCTATCATCTTAGGCCTCACATTTTTGGCAACCACCCAGGCTAACATTCACTGCACATCTGGGTGTATGGATATCACCTTAGGGAATGAGAAACTCATATTGGATATTTTTAGGGCAAACAAGGACCCACATTGTAATTTTATCGAGGAGGACTAAGATGATGATGAACCTGCGCACTATGGAAACATAGAACTCCTTGGTGAATTGACTCCGCACACAGCTTCTGTCAGGCTCATTGAATTGAGTTATAATGATTTTGAAACCATGGCGAACGTTGAATTGCCAAATAAAATTGATAAGGCACATGATTTGGATTCTAAGAGATCTGGAATGGAATTGCCTAAAAACCTCATGACAAGCTTAGATGATAAATATATAGAGTTACATGAGATTCCATACATCCATGGGGTTGATTTCGAATTGTCAAAGAATCCAATTGAAGTTGAGGAAGAATCTGATAAAAACCCCATTTTTGATTGTGAGGAAAATCTGAAAAATCTTGAGGCATGTTTGGATTTAGGGTGGAATGAATCTATTACATCTTCTTTCACATCTTCACTCTTGAATTCCGATATCGAGGATTTCACAAAAGCCACAGAATGAAAAATGAAAGAATTTGAGGCTTTATTACATCTAGATTCTGATTTTCCGGACCTTGGGGATAATGAATTATCACCCATTATATGTAAGGATTCACACCATGAACAGAATTTGGGTGATTCATACAATATTTTTTATCAACTGAGGGATAACAATGAATTGGGAGAATCTAGAGCGGTTGGGATAGAACACTGGATCCTATTTGACACACCTACTCCGCAACCACCCACACAAAGATCTACTCCTGAAATGGTTCCTTATGCCATTTTAGATTACACCACGTGGGTCCCTCCTTTTCTTTTCCACCACTTTCAGGACCCGTATGATTTGTTTCCCACTCCCGACTCCATATCCACCTCATCTGCATTACTCATACACCACTCTTCTGGGTTGCCACTTACTACCTATCACCCTGGCAGCCGGATTGATTTCTCTTATAGCACCTGGCTACAACTAATTCCAAGCCCTGATGTTTTATTTTGCCAACTTGATGGCCTTGGTATTCATGGGTATCTTCTCTGCATTTTTGTCCCGTTAATGACAATGGAACTCTAAGTGCTTACCATCTTAACTCCTCCTGCAATCATTGATCAATTTGATGGAGTTTCGGCCAGCTAGAAGCGTTAAAGTCAACATTTAGACATAGCATTTGTTTTATACATGGCATATTTCATTTTGACATATTATTCTACATATTGTGATTACCATTGTGGTGTTGGCATATACTGAATGACAAATCATGAGCATTTCCAAGTGATTTCTATCCACTTACTCCCTGTCTTAATTCATTTTCCTTTGTGAATAAGGACATGCAAGAACTTAGGCATGGGGGTGTAGTACACATAAACTGAAAAATTTTCTTACCAACACCATAAAGAAAAAAAAATTCAAGAGGTCTTTTTAGGGATTTTATTCTTTAATTGATTCCAAAATTTAAAATCCAATACAATGTGACACTTGCACGTGGATTTTACAATGGATCCACTGTGAAGACCGATAGACATCTTTAGTTTGTCAAAAAAAAGTGCTACTTCTTTTCCTGAACCCTTAGATAGTAATTAGGGTGTCAGGAAAACCATCTTCTAGTAGATCCACCAAACAATTGCGAGATGAGAATAGAGAGTCTACTAGTACTCTAAGTCTAGTACAATGAATCTTAATTTCTGGATAATTAGATAATGATACTCGGAGGTAGGCATAGTTTTCGCTATCGGTTCCTGCATACAAATTATTTATGGGAACTTTTGAAAGCCACCAAATATGACAAATACACAGAGAGTAGTTTCTAATAAAACTAGGACTAAGGTGGATGGTTACGACTATCCTTTACGGAGTCCTCGGCTAAAGGATGATATTAATGTTAAGGTAAAAAATATGTTGTCCCATCCATTCCTTTCCCGGTGCTAAGAATAGGTACTTCCACCAAATAATCCACTCGATATCTTCTTGAACATCACCAATCCCAAATAATGCCTTTTGAAGAAAAGTGCGTATGTCATGTTACATTGCATTGTGTTGGTAGATATATATATATATGAAAAAAAATGAACAAAAAAGAAGATGAAAAAGAAAAAGAAGAAAAAAAAAATTTAAAAAAAAATAGAAAAGGTCAAAAAAAAAGGCGTTGAATTGTATTTATTTCATTTCATGTCAAGTACATTGAGGCAACAACACCTATTACCATTATGATTCACCAAATATAGCCTTGACCAACTTTTCATGTATTTTTGACCACCCAAATTCTGGCTAAGGATTTCTAACTTAGTTATAAGATTATCAAAACCTAATTAAAGTGTTAATACCATGAGAGACTACCAAATATATTTACAAATCTGGTGAGATTGTGAGCTCAAAAAAAAAAAAAGAAACAAAAAAGAAAAAGAAGATAAAAGAGAAGAAAAGAGAGAGAATGACTTAGTATAAAGGAACTAAAGAGAGCACAATTTTTCTACCTCTCTCTAAGTTGATTTATTTGATAGGCTGGAAATCTAGGTTCTGTAATACTAGTCTATATGTAGTACCGGAGGAATGTGAGCCACCAAATACAAACCCACTTAACTCACACATCTTCTACCTAAGCCAAAAAAAGGGGCAGAAATTACAGATTATTTTATACCCCTGAGGGAAGAAGTTTGTTTATCCTAATAGAGTTTTACTAAGGGTCATGTATGAGCTTTAGATGTGGATTGACTTTTCGCTTGGATCCGTTGCATAGGCTACAACACTACACCTTCACGATTATCTGGATTTCTAAATTTTGGATGAAAACAAAAGAAATAGATCTCTAGTCAAACTCTTGATGAAATGCTTTCAGTCTTGAATTTACTAGGGACTAGTAAGATTTAGGCATGGGGTATGATTGCACAGCAATCATAGGACCTTATCTACCTGAATTAGTTTAGATCCTAGCTTAACTTAGGTATAATGCATGCATGAGAAGCATATTTTGCATCATAGTTGATTTGTTAGCTTTGTAAATAACAATGCAATTTTATGCTCTAATTGAGAGGCAATAAAAATTGCAGGTAATTCAGGGTTGTTGATAATAAATCCGACCATTCGGATCAGTCTAGGATGACGACTGGAGTCTAACACTTCTGAGATCATCTTGATCAAACTTTTGTAGCATCCTATGAAGTCCACGGAAGAGCAACAACAAAGAAGGAAGGTGGTGCAAATCCAAACCTCAAATGCCAAATCTGACCACACGGATGGATCCGAATCAGCGATCGTAGCCCAACAACATAAAAATCAATCCAATCCAACATCTAGGGTGTCGTCTACAAAGCAAAGAAGATGGACGGCTACGATGGCGCCACATCGCACCATCTTAGCTGCCTAACACCACCGACCCCATCCACTGAAGGAGGTTCTATGCACCTTGTGGGCTGTTAGATCTCCATCCAACAGCCATAAGAGAACCAGGTCGATGCTTACCAAGTGCTTCATCAAAAAGGGAGATAACCTCAGCCGTTGGATCGTCATCCAATGGTTGAGGGCGGCCGCACGCAAGATCAAAAGCGTAACAATCTGCACTCATAAAGCGATGGTTAGTGCCCTCAACCAGAAGCGCATGACGCGCACTCAAATTTAGTGAAGCACAAAATTAGAAGAGGCGATGCGCTTGGATGAAATAGGGTCGTGCGATGGCGATCGAGCAACGCAGAGGCGAACGCATGGCGCACGATCGTGCGTCAGATCTGAGGTGGCGTGATAACGTGGGAGGCAACGTGTGGTTAGACATGCCATTGCGCACAGAGACCAAAGGCGATGCAACGCGCGATCTCAGTCGTTGATCTTCACAATCGAATGGCTAATTTTAAATGCACGCATGTGTGAGAGGAGAGCGATGGTGGTGATTGGGTGGTTGAGCAGCTACCACATGGCATGTTATAGAGCATCCACGCGATGAAAGGGTGATGGAGGTCCTTTTGAGGTGCGATCTGATCCGTTGATCTCCCAACCAACGGATCTGATCAATCCAAAGGTGTTGCAGGGTTTTGGGGGACAAAATACCTACTTCTCCCCTCATTTTAACTATAAAAAGGACCCCAGAGCTTCCATTTCAAGGCTTCTCTCCCTCCATCTCATGCTTTGGACATCTCTATGCTTCTCCTGCTCCCTCTTCCTTCAAGGCATCCATCAAGACCACCTTTGTGCACCGCTGCTACTCTCCCCAACCTCTCCAAAGGCCACCAAGGACCACCCTTGGTGTCCTTGTTCTAGTAGATTAGATAGTTATTTTTAGTAATTCTAGTTCTAGTAATGCATGTTCTAGTTATTTAGTTCTAGTTGAAATTCCTGTCAAGCATTCAACTAATGAAACATTTTCCTGATTATTATCTAATGAAAGTTGAGTTGCTTTATATCTGTCGTGATTAGTGCTTAGTTCTAGTTAGTTCTAGATCAGTATTAAAATCAAGTCATTTTACTACCTCCCTGAGTTTGACCGGGACTCACTATCTCGTTACATTTTATTTGCTTCGATATATTCTCGCTCTATACTACAATGATAATATCTTAAAAAGCGATTTTACAGCCAAGCAACTGCTGCCAACTCCAAGTCGTGAGTGGGGTAGTTATCCTCATGGGGCTTCAGCTATCGCAATGCATATGAGACAACATGACCCCGTAACATGAGCACACCACCCAACCCCTGCAAAGAGGACTCCATGTACACCACAAACCCACCGCTGCTGTCTAGAATGGTGAGTACAAGAGCTGAAGTTAGCTTCTCCTTCAACTCCTAAAAGCAAGTCTCGCACTCATTGGTCCAAGTGAAGGGTGTGTTCTTCATGGTCAACTATGTCATAGGGTTTACAATCTGGGAGAAACCCTTGATGAACCGCCTATTGTAGCTTGCCAGCCCTAAGAAACTACATATCTCTATCACTGTACATGATCTCTCCCACCTAAGTGTGGCTGATAAATATGCATTTATTCATGATAAAATGCCTACTTATGTTAATTTCTAAGTTTAACATTGCATTTAGCATTGTGAATAACTCATAACATTCATCATATTGCATTTAGGATAATTTGTATAAATTGCATAGTAATTTGCATATTATTGTGGCTAGGAGATAGGATGATATATTTCAGAGCTTCAAATGAAGAACCCATCCATACGGATGGATCCGAATCGACGATCGCAGCCCAACGGCACGAAAATCAATCCAATCCGATATCCATATCACTTTCAAGAAGCATTTGAAGATAGACGGCCTAGATGATTCCACGTGGCATCATCCAAGCCTCCCAAGAGCCACCGCTACATCCCCCCTCTTTATTTGACCAATAGATCTAGGTTGTTGGATGAAGATCCAATGGCTAGAGAAGCTCCACGTCACCTCAGCAACTAAATCATCCACTTGACAAATTGGATACCTTGGCGTGGTGGTCTTGACGTCAGTTCACCAAGGGGAGGTCGTGGGTTCGAAACCTGCCACCCCCCCAATTCTTCAATTGATTAAGTGGCAGTAGCAGGCACATGCATAGCATGTGCGCACAGTGCACGTGCGCGAAGGGAGGCAACGCAGCAACAGCAACAGTGCGTGCGTGTAGGCAGCATAAAGCCAGAGCATGCACGCAACACGATGCACATAACGCGTGGGTCAGCAGTGTGGAGTGTGTGCGCGATGGTAATGCATGAGCTGGTCTTCAACGACATTTGAGTAGACTTTTAGCGATGTCTTTGATGTCACTATTGACCCGAGGGTTGTTTTTGGCTCTTTTCCTCCATTATAAAAGGACCCATCATCCTCCACTTTTGGGGCATCTTCTACCCAGCAACTCCACCACTCCATAGAGCATCCAAGCTAGGTCCTGGAGATGCCAAGCCACCGACAGAAGCCCCTCCACTGCCGTGGCTGCCTCGCCTCTCCCTTTAGCTGCTAGTTTCTTTAGTTTAATATATTTGTTGTTTTAAGCTTTCATCTATCGTTATAGTTGTAAAACTATTCTGCTTATGCAATATATTATCTTCTATCATCATGTATGTGTTTATTTCATAGCTCACCACAATCTCATCATCATCACAAATTTCTAACCCTACTCTCTCTCTCTCTCTCTTTCCCTATCTCTCTCTCTTTCTCTCTGTTTTCGCAAGTTAATCAAAAGATGTATTTTTGTGACACCTTTAAGCGTTAAACGGTCTGATTTCATGCCTCCCTAAGATCAACACTCGAACTCACATTCATTTATTTCATTTAAAATTGATGTCAAAAATGCATGCTACAACGAACAAATTAAACTAACGCGTTTCGTCGACGTCAGTTTTTGGCACCATTGTCGGGGTGGCAACAGATCTTTTATTTGCTTTTATTTCCTTGGGCAGTATTCATACTTGTGTAATCTAACTTGTCTTTCTCTCTTCTTCTTGGTTACAGGAATCTCGTACATCAGCAACGGAAGGAGAGTGGATTGGATTGGATCAAAGGAAGTGCAAGAGAAGATAGCCATCAACCAGAAGGTTTGATATCTTGCCTTCCCATGATCCAAAGGTAACCCTTCATATCTGGACCAAGGAAAAATTGGTGGTGCTCTAAAAAAAACTCTCTTGTGTTTGTCAAACGAAACACCACCACTAAGTTCTCAACCCGTTAATTTTGTAACACTATTTTCTAGACTTGGGTTGAGAACACGATTAGAGGACCCTTAACACCTCCAAAAATTCTTAAAAGCATCTCATAGGTGCTCCTTTTAGTGGGCAAACTCCACTTAAAATTTCATAGCCAAACTCTTTGTGGTTTGGCTATGAAAAATTCTCTATTAGAAGTGCACATGGTTGTCCTGATTTTTGGAGAGTCATAGTTTGCTTTTGTTGGTGCGAATGCAACACAGCTTGGATTTGTGAGAGATTTATATTTTTGGAATTATATTGAAGTTCTCTACACTTCTTCTGAAGACTATTTTTACATTTGAAAAATATCAATGCTTGTTCTGATTCAATTCCTAAACTCGTGCACTGATCTAGAGGTTCTAGATAGATTGACCCCCTCTTGGAAAAATGTGAATTTGGGTGGTCTATAATCCTCTAACAATTTTGGAATTGATTTTGTTGAAAAGCTTATTCGATTTTGGTCAAGATAGGATCATTGCTTGCTTTGATTGGACCCTTCTTGATAAAGTCTAAAATAGATTCATTAGAAGTTGCATGCCCTAGGATTTTCCACACTAGGGTGCTTTTAACTTCATAGTCACACAAAAGACCCTAAAGAAAATCAATCGTAATGAACCATGTGACTACATCTTTGTGCCTTAATTGAATCTGTAAACAAGTGGAATCCTAAAATCCAATAAAGCAAGGTTCAAACTCTAAAACCGCTCATCACAATCTTGCTTGATAAAGAACACTTGTTTTTGCATTGGGTCCTTGCACCTGATTAAGCACACAGTTCAACTAGAATTTTTAAGGGCATCAACCCCCCCTAACACCCTTCACTTAATCCCTAAGCACAAGCACTGACCTAGCCCTAAATTAAAATTGAGTAGACATTGGCCCTAGGATTCATTGAGTCAATTTCAAGGTATTTTTCCTGAACGCATTGCGAATTAGTGACATCTGCTTGCTCCAAAAGGTGCTAAGTTGGGAGGCCCGATTGTCAAACGACTTAAGTAAGCATAATTAGCGACCTTCGGGACATGCTCCCCCTACTTCACCTTCCCAACTTTACCACCTTTGGGAGTAAGGACAACACCGAATTTGTCGTGTGGTAGGAATTTACTTCTGAAGCATAGGTCACCTAAATCTACACTATAGGCCTAGATTTATTTGCTTGGTTATGTACACACGATTCTCTGATCTATTCTTCTCTCATCCCTCCACTTCTTCCAAACATTGGATTTCCTTGCCTATCCTTCCTTCCTAAACTATCCCCAACGTGATTTGTATTCTAACCCAAGTAGACTGTATCCACTGTTTACTTGGGATAACCAACCACCTAGTTCGGAACTTAATCCAGGACCTGGCTACCCAGAATACCCCTCTTGTCCCAACTATCCCAATTTTAACCAACATGCATCAACCTCCTATTAGGATACTTCCAACCCACCCACTCAGGGGTATGATCCAAACCTTGGGGATCCTTATCTTGATTGTCCTCATGATGACTCCCCTTTTATGTCCCACCCACCCACTAACCAATCTGATAGGACCTACACTCTAGGAGAACACCAAGACCCTACCCTTCCCAGGACCATAACCAAGATAGGTAATCTGAATTCAAGGATCTCCCCTACTTGACCTATGGATTGGAAGGGATTTTAAAAAAATGGAAATCAACAGATGATCATAATCCTAGGCAAATCAAGAATGATCAACCCCTGCTTTGGACCCCCGACGAAGAATCCAACTGGGAGGAGGACTTAGAACCTCAATTATTCTAGAGTAGGACTAAATAGAAATGGTGCCCCTTGAGGAATTGGATCTTGAAAATGATAGAATAAAGGACCCACCTAAGAACCTAAATCACAGTATGGACTTTAATGCCCATCCTCAACCATACCCTCCTAACCCTGATTTGAAAGCTAAGGAGGAAATCCAAGGGAAACCTAATGATTCTCAGTCAATTATTGAGAGCTTTCAGTTGGAGTTATATAGACAGAATCAAGAATTGATTGAAGGGAAACAAGCCATGATTGATATGTTCCAACAATTGGATAAAGATGGTCAACAGAAAGTGATGAAAGAAACTTCTTTCTCAGAGGCAATGGAACAAGGCCCCGTGATAATTGATTGGACCACACCTAGTTGCCCAAAATTGGTGCAGTCCACTATCAGCACTTCCTTAATGTTGGAAAGCATTGAAAATCCTTTGGAACACAAACAAGTAGAAAATGAGGATGAATCTTAAAATTTGAATAATAAGATTGGGGTCGATGTCCCAGAATTGAATGATAATAATTTAGTAATAGAGACATCAAGATTTGGGGATGGGGAATTTGACTATGAACACTTTGATTGTGAAATTCTTAAAGATCTCATCATGGATTTAAAGGAAAGGCAACGAGAAGAATTGGAGCATGAAATGAATGATGAAATTAGCTCCATTACAAGTTCTTCCCTGATGATTGACTATGATTTGGAAGAAATAAACAAGATTTCAAGCTCCAATGGATTTGAGGAATTAGATAAAGAGATCAAGATTAAGGATGGGGAGGATTTTCATTTTAACCCACCCGAATCAATCATGATTGATCAAACACATTCTTTTGTAGCTAACCCAAGTATCAAAGGTGTTAATGCAACCAATGTGGAGTTGGCTAAACCATTAGATTTCAAACTTCTAGAAGAGGAAGAGAACATTTTGCTGAAATCAGGTTTTTGGATGGACACTGAAATAACCCCTCCTGAGGATAATAAAATCGAAGAAGGAAATGTTGACTGCAGGGGTCCTAAGTTGATCAAGCCACCGACCTCTTATCAGGACCCCTATGACCTTTATGACTTAGATACAGGGAGGAATAAAAACCCTATGCTTCATTCTCACCTCAAACCTAATTTTATAAGGACAAGAGCTGCTTATTCTGACAATCTAAATGTCCGACATTATATATTAGGGTTACATCCATCCAAGCAAACTTCTGGTCTGCAAAACCAAAGGAAAAGAGATGATTGGACTAAGGCATGCATGACCAAAGGCTTTCTGAGTTCTCATCCCTTAGGGATGGGACTTCACCAAAATCTAGTCCACATCTGTGGACTTCTGAGTCTAGGTATAGCTGATTATGTCTTCCCCTTCTTGACCCAAACCATTCAACTGATTAATACTTGGTTGTCTGTGTAATATGCCTAGTTGGTACATGTATTTCGACGAACAAAAAGTTGGGGTTGGGAGAAACCCGCCGCTGTAGTTGCAAAAACATATTATCAAATAAGATTTTTTACCGAAACTCCAAGGGAGTCTCGGTTTGAACACAAGGAGGCGATGTTTGCTTTCGTTGAAATCTGCACTTTGCTTTGTTTGTTTTTGGTGTTTTTAGGTTTTGTTATTTTTTTGTTTTTTTGTGGTAAAGAAATAAGCAAGATGGCAGACAAATTGGAGAGAAGCAAAGCTGATATAATGCAATGTCATTTATTACAATAAATGGAAATATGATAAAATAACAGAGATAGAGGTGAGAGGAAATCTCCCAAATCGACTGTTTGACGAGATGACGGTGCTTGGTGGAAGCTTGGACGGAGGAGGTGAGAAGCTGGACGATGGGGGTGAGATGTAGGAGGATGCCGGGTAGAGGAATGCTTCACCGAGGCATAGAATGGGGATGAGGAGGTGGAGGCGATCAACTTCCTGAACAGAGGTGAGGGGACAGCCTCTAGGTCTCCTATGAAGGTGATAAGGAATATGATGAATATTTGGTGGAGGGAAAGGGTTTCTGCACTAATAGGGGGCCTAGAGCTTGAGAGGGAGCTCTCAGGAACTTAGGGGCTCTTTGGAACTCTAGAGGGGGTGTGAGCAGCATAGGAAGTGATGGCTTGGAAGGGAGAGGATCATGGGGTTTATATAGCAGTGGAAGGGATGTGTTTTGCATGCATGGGTCTTCAACAACATTTAAAACATCGCTGAAGACCTGTTGGGGGTGTTGCTAGAGCCTTCACTCGCCTCTGCTGGAATGAGGTGGAGCCTCTGAAGCTGACATAGTGTAGGGAGAGCTTAGCCGTTGGATCACGAGCGGATGGCTGGGATTGGGAGGAGATCGCGTGCACTCGCTGAATCTCACGCTCGCTGGCAAGGATGCATTGTTGACAGCGGAAATCTACGCGTTCACAGTTGGATTCGCAAACCCATCGTCGTAGTTTGAGTCGTGAAGAAATCCGTTCAATAGATAAAATTTATACCAAAAATCCGTAAAGAAGTTCCAGGTCGAACATAAGGAGGCTACGTCGATCTCAAGATCCACAATTATATTTTTTTGTATATATATTTTTTTAAAAGGTGAAATAATCATAATGGAATCGATATAGACAATAAGAGAGAGAAAGAGAACAATCACTTCATATTTGAATAATATTTTTACAACTAAGAAAGCGAAAAATGATTACACTAGAAAGTGGGAAATTGTTACTGTAGATTCGTCCCTAGCAGGAGGGGTCACGTAATAATTGCGGAAATGGAAATAAAACAATCTCACAAAATACAATCACACAAAGTACACAATAATTTTTAGGTGGAAACCCAAACCGGGTGAAAACCACCACCTAACCCTCTCGAGTTAGGATTTTTCGATCAACCAAGTTGATCAAAATCCACTAAATGAATCACTTTAAACGAGGGTAATTCAACCTCAATTACAACCATGCTACAAGTGCAAGGGTAGCATTCCTCAACCCCTTCTCTCCACGAGAAGGATTTTGTCCCACAAAGGAGATGGGAATTCGCAAAGCGAATACCCAACCAAATAATAAAGATAAAATAACAAATAATCCTATAGAGCCAACAAAGTAATTTTAAACCTAAGCTTCTATAGGAATTAAGAAACTCCCCTTTGCAAGGAGTGCGTCGAGTCGATGACGCGGGTGCGTGAGCCACGAAACGGCGCAATGTCGCTCTTCGTGAACTACGGCGGGAGAGTAGGTGCGCAAAGGGAATTTAGCTCTCTGGATGATGGAACTTAAGCTTGGAGAGCAAGAGCTTTTCTTGGACACAAAAGAGTAGAAAGTATGTTGCTTAGGTGTATGTTGGTGTGCAAAGGCTCCCCTCTATTTATAGAGGCCTTAGGAAGGCTTAGGAAAGCTTCCATAGCCGTTGGGTGCAAAGCCCAAGTGAATCAGCTCAAAATCAGGAACAATCATTGCACTGACAGGGCTATCAGACGTCTGATCCTGGCATCAGATGTCTGGAAGATCACTTTAAGACGTCTGAAAATAAGGTCAGACGTCTGATTTTGGGCGGGTCTCTTCCTGACTTGAATCAAATCTAAACAGGGTTCTAGCGGAAGTCCATCAAACGACATACAGGACGTCTGGCACTATGTCTGGATGTTTGGAAACCTACTTTTTCGTGGGAATGGATTTGCAACAGCTAGAAAATCTCTAAGAGATTTTCGGGTCAGTAGAGGCAAAACGATCAATTATCAGACGTCTGGAAGGGCTTAAGGACGTCTGATAAGGCTCTAACAGTCAGATCTTCAGTGTTTGCTAAGCTAGCCTAACGGTCCACTAATTGGACATCTGGCAAAGCCATCAGACGTCTCCTAAGACGTCTGGTCTAAGGTTTGGACGTCTGATTTCATCAGACAGAGCTAACTATGTCCAGCCTAAACGTTATCAGATGTCTAAATCAACAGTCAGACGTCTTAAAATACATTATCAGACGTCTGATTTGGGAATTAGATGTCTGGAAATGCTGTTTGAATCCTATATTGGTTTTCTAAGTTTTCTACAGAAAACCTAGGTATCCTAGGGTTGTGCGGGCGTTCCTAGGACTACTGTTAGGGTACTTTGAGGCTCTCTAACATGAATCTAAGTAACAAAAATAAAGAGCAACAAAAGAAATGAAAAATACAACGAGTACAAGAGAAGGAAATCTATCTTATTCTTCATCTCCTTCCTTCTTCAATATATCTCTCCTTCGGAATCTCTTCTATTCTCCATCAAGCTCCTCCAATCCGTCCTGGATGCGAGCTCGAACTTCGTCTAATCACGTCTCCATTTGCAACTGTCCTAAAATCTAAGACTCCAAGTGCAAATGTTAAATGACACGTGTTTTGTTATCATCAAAACAAATGATCGTGGTGCTCTAGCACCAACAGTTACAACTAGAAAGAGGAAAATTCTACTCTAGAAAGCGATAAAAGAAGGGAAAGAGATGTTATCCTCCTCGATGAATGCTTGGAGGACAAGCCGGATGAAGGCGACACCTGGAAGATGGAGGAAGAGGCAGGAAGAAGAAGGACGAAGTCAGAAGAATAAGAATGAGGCAGCACGTCATCATCATTGCAGGATCCACTTCCGGAATAGGGGTGAAAGCTTGGATTTAGCTCTTGAGGAGCATCCCAGGTGTGGGACAAGCTTCTCTTAAGCTTTGGAGAGGAAGAGAGGAGAAGGAAGGGATGAAAAATTCATAGGGTAGGGGTCTCCTTATATAGTTGCAAGGAGTGGGGGCATTTTGGACATTTTAACTTCAAAAACAATAAAGAGGGGACCTTCAGCGATGGACTTAAACGTCGCTAAAGGTCAATCATGGACGACGTGTGTGCATGCTGCGCGTTCTTGCTCCTCTTCCTTGCCTAAAACACACACCCACATTTGGGCGATATCAACCGTCCGATCGTGAGATCGGATAGTTGAGATCTCGCCTCACAGCGCCTGTTCAAATGCCCCTATCGCACGCCCGTGCATGCGATGAGGCGTGCAGATGCATGTCCTCGCATCACGTCTCTGCTTCATCTACCGCACGATCGCCATCTAACGGACAGAATCGATGCACCCCGCTCCCTGGCTGGATTGAGGCACTCGGCAAGGCTCGAACTCGCGGCCCCTGCATCGCCCACAGGGGCGCGACCGCTGCATTGAAGCCTCGACTTTGTTGCACGGAGGGTTTAAGCATATGGATCTATTGGCCATTGGATCAAGATCCAACAGTCCAGATCGTCCACGTCCAAAGCCTTTTGAAGAGGGAAGCGGTGCTTCAGAGTTAATCCCAGCCATTGGATCAAGATCCAATGACTAGGATAGCACGATGGAAGGCCTTTGGAGATGCAGTTGCGGTTCCTTGGGGTCGATCGGGCAATTGAGATGGCGCCATGTGGTGCCATCTTGGTCATCCATCTTCTGTGTGTTGTAGACGGTGCCACGGGTGTCGGATTGGATCGATTTTCATGCCGTTAGGTTGCGATCGTCAATCCAAACCCATCCATGCAATCAGATTTGTCATCTGAGCTTTCAATTAACACCATCTTGGCCCTTGATTTTTAGGCATCCTCGTTCTATATCAGATGCTAAGGATGTCCGATCCGGGCAATCTTGGAGTCGTCGAACTCCAATCGTCGCCCTGATCAGATCCGTATGGTTGGATCTTCGATCTGAGGCCCTGATTAAAAATCACCCTGTCCCTAACCATAAAAGGAGACAATTACTATACAATTTATACAACTTGACCTAAATGCATGATTATGCATGTTATGCAATATTTACAATGTATGATGCTAATATGACATTAAGAACATGAATTAATAGACATTTTTAGCTATTTAGATGTATGCACATCACACCCCCATGCCTATCTTTTGCTAGTCCCTAGAAAAAACTATATGTTATTTATAAAAGAATTAGGGTTGGATTACTCAGGCACAAGTCATTTTCAACATTAAGAAATTTTTACTTAGGACCTAAACTTTCAAAGACACAACAGCACCTGGGTATCTACCAAAATGCAGACTGCCTCAAGCCCTCGCCTTATTCAAAGAAAGATCTCTTTTTCCCCTTTTTGTTTTCTAATTTTTTTGAATTTTTGAGTTTAAGGTTACAGAGCGGCTTTCTATAGCCACTCAACCCACCCAAGACTTGATGAGATCCCTAAGTTCTAAGCATCTTTTTGTGAAAGTGATAGACTCATTGATCGGCAATCAGAATGGACTTCGGATTCCTATGCCCTAAGGTGACCTTAAAAAGAATTCTGCCTAAAGGTGTATCTATACGACCGGTAGCTTTCTCCCTACTTTTATTTTTATGGGGTTAACATAAGGGTGAATCCAGTGTATATCTCCCTGACTTATTCTACTTCTCTGCTTCTTGCAAAGTGTTTTAGGAATTTTTATATGCATTTCTTGAGTTGAGTTCTAGACAACCGGTTGATGAGCTGTTGTTTTTCTTTCTTTTCTCCTTTTTCTTTTTCTTTTCATTTTCAACTTTCTTTTTCAACTTTCTTTTTCTTTTCAAGTAGGTGGCTTCCCTGGTCTAAGATTTACCTAAAGGCAGTAGAAAAAGAATGGTCTAGTGGCTAGGCTCTGGACAACCTACCATTGGGTTGTTACCCATAATAACTTGCCAGCCATACCACCCTAGAAGGTTCACTAGCTACCCAATTTTCGTTAAAACCACCGAATAACGAGTCAGTGACGAATAGTGTGTAGATGCTTAGACTTAAGTTCCCTCAAATCAGAGGGCAGGTGATTGCGCAGTAATCATAGGTCTTAATTGGCCTAGATTAAGCTAGGACTTAGCATAAGCTAGGGTTATTCATGCATACATACACATTATCTGCATCTTTATTGCCCTTCTTTAGTTATGCATGAAATAATGTTATAATGTGCTGATTAAGTGCATTATGTTGATTGCAGGCAATAAGCAGATTTGGAGCTGGATCTGGAGCAGGATCTAGAATAATGAGAGTTGCAGCAGAGCTAGAGTAGAAGGCCTAGATTAGATGTAGGAATAATAATGTAAGGGAGTTAAAGGTTTTATATTCTATTAAGAAGAAATAAAGCAGTAAAATGTGAAGAGCATAGGTCCATCCTAGCCCTAGGATAGCCTAGAGACTTCCCCAAGCCTTAGCCACCCTTAGATTAGGTCACAACACCCTCGGAAGCCTTAAAACCATAGTTCCAGCCCTTATCTGGACATCCAGATAAGTTATAGGACATCCAGGACACTTAGCCATCTCCCGCACAGTTCAAACCCACTTCTACAGTGTTATTGGACGTCCAGACACTTTGTTAGACATCCAATTTCTGCAGAATACCAAAAACAGAACCTGAAATCCTTCCTGACTCTGATTGGATGTCCAGACAACAAGTCTGGACTTCTGATTTTTGAGTATAAGACGTCTGACACTATTATTAGATGTCTGATACTGCTCTCCAATTCCTATTTTGAGATTTAAGCCTTGATCTTGGATCTCTAGGTCCCTAAACCCAATTCCAACCCCATATGAACCTAAGTTAAGGTGCCCTAACCCTAGTACATCACCTCTAGAACCCCTAAGGACCTAATTAGGTCGTCACTAAACCTAATTGACTTGGATCTTAGTCAATTACATCAGCCTATTCAATTGGACTCCTTGAGTCCAATTGATCCTCGATCTCAGCACACACTGTCCAATTGGACTCAGTAAGAGTCCAATTGACCTAGACCTAAATTAATTGAGTTGTTTTACTCTCAATTAAGTTTTCACACACCCAATTAAACTTGTATTAAGTTTAATTGCACTTTACCCTAGTGAATTAGGGTTTATAACCCTAACTTGAGACATACTTTGACCAAAACCCACTAGAACCTAACCTAATCAACCTAGCCACCTAAGTTTCAACCCACACACACCATCCACACGAAAATACCTAGCCTAGAGTTCTCTAGAACTCTCTACCATGTGTGGTTGCCTTGGTTGCCAAAAATAGCAACCAAGAGCCATTCAATTTTCAGATACACATTTGGTGGATCTAAAAACCACCATCCACCCTCTCTCTCTCACTCTCCCACGAGCTCCCACCATAGGCCTCTCTAGAGAATTCCATAATTCTCTAGAGAGCTTCCCTTAGGTCTATGAAAAGGCCCAATGGGTGGCCATTTGCACCCATTCACTTCCTTGGCATCCATTCCACTTAGGCTAGCCACTTCCATCTCCACTCCACCTCCACGAGTAGAGCACCACCATGGAGGCCACCATATCCATGCCAAGAAGCTGGATCAGCTCCCCAACTCTCTCCAAGGGTCGACCTAAGCTCCATTGGCCGCCCCTCCTTCTCTCAGCCACTCAAAGGCCATCGGAGACCACCTCCGAATGCCCTTCCTTCTGCTAGATTAGTAGCTTAGCTTTTTGTATATTTACTGCTTTTATTTACTGCTTAATATTGTAGTCTTACTTCTCCCCCAATGATGCATGAGAAATCCCCCTGTTGATTCTTGTATGCGATCATTTTCTAGTAGCTAGGTCTAATTTCTAAGAATTTATGTACAAGCTTTCCTCTATGTCTCATGTTGCAAACAACTCTCTCGTTGAATGAATGAAGAATGCTTTTATATATATATTTGTCTCTATATGTTTGAAATCACCATGAGCTTAACAATTGTCATTCTTTTTGTGTGATTCAAGTTGCCTGTTTCCAATTCCTAATATTCTTGCAACTAAGCATGTCATACTTAAATACGTAATAATCATGAACTGGCATGTGATTCTAAACAAAGTAGAGTGAGATCAATTTCAAAAGTAAAAGCAATGCCTCCCAAGGACGAACGACCGGGACTCAAAGTCTTGTTATTTTTTACAAAACAATATCTTTGTTGGATCGTACTTCGCGACTATACTACGACGCATTCCTTTTCTATCAAGAACGCGATCTACGATTTTTTCCCAACAAAATGGCATCGTTGCCAGGGAGGCAACATCATTTTTCTTGAGTTCGATCTTTTAATCTATCACTGACAAATCTGCCGCTACTTTGTTTTCGATGTGCAGGACAACATGGAAGGAAAATGGGATCTGCGCACATATCGAACGCGGTGAAGAAAAATTAGGTGCACATCACATTCTCTTAGATTAGGTTTATTTTCTGAACCCTAGGATTAGATCTACTTTTTGCAATCTCTTTTGTGAAAAAAAAAAGATTTTTCTCATTTTCGTGAAAAAGAAAAAAAAATCAAAAAGAAAAATTTTGAAAAAAATCTAGATTAGGATTACTTTCGAATCTAGGTTACTTTGAAAAAAAAAGGATATTTTCTATGAATCTTTTGAAAAATTCATTTTGAAAAAAAAAGTGTAAAATTTTTGAAAAAGAAAAAAAAATCTTTTTGGTGGAAGGCCTGAATTTCAAGTTCAAACCTCTTTAAAAGTTTTTCCATTATCTTCTGATTTTCGACCAGATTTCAAATCTAACTTAAAAATTCGATTGCCAAAAAATTCGTTAGCGAAAAATTTTGAAATTAGAGCCAAACCTTCATTTTCAAACCATCTTTCAAATGCCATCGTTACTTTAAAAAAATCCAAGTATAAAATTTTTAAAAATTTGTGAAGTGCACATGGGTCAAACTGACCCAGATTCAAAATTTTTCAAATTTCAAAAAGCGATTTCGAGCAATCCACGAATCTGTTTTGACTAAAAATGGTGGGGTTCGAAAGCTGATCTCATTAGCTTTATTTTCCATATTTTTCCTGAATATTTGAAGATCATTTGATACTGTTTCAAAGCGAAAAATTGACATTCAAAATTCCTTAAAAATTTGATTGAAATAGTAAAAATTTCAAAAAAATATTCTCTAAAAAACTAATTGAAAAAGGAATCTACTTGCAAATTGTCAAATTAATTTGATTCCAATTATTATCAGAAAACCAACTTTACTTTTTTGGTTAGCTGAAACAGAGAAAAACCCTAGAAATGCATGCAACTTAGGTTAAATCCTTAGGGTTACAACTAGAGACCACACATTGGGCTAACTTAGACTTGATCAAATCTAGTTAGCTGGTGAGCTTGGTCACCTTGTGGGCCACTCACCACAAACCCCACTAAAGAAAATGGGTTAAAATTAACTTTAAAATATGAAATCAACCCAAGTTCGTTGTCGTACTACTGGGTGAGTTTAATCTCTCTTGCCAAACCTGGTGACTAAGTCTATGGGGTAGTGTCAAACGACCGTAGCTCTAGGGTCAACAGAACCGGAGGCGTAGGCCAAAGGAAGAACCTTCCCCTTAGTCCCCTCGTAACCAAACTGGCTAGGTTAGCTTGAGAGGCGGGATTCACTTTCAGTCGGTTGTACGACAAACTTATCTTCAGGAATTTAATTCTATAATGAAAAATCTGGTCACCTGATCTGTAAGGACCGTTTGATTGATAGGGCCTTAGCCTTGTCATGCGTGGCTATACCAACCCAGGGGTTGGGCGGTGTATGCACGGAAGGAGGTCACTTCGACCTCACTTGGTTGGACCTTGGCAGCCACTCCAAAGGAGGCGAGTCACCTCGCCCAGACCATCTTCTCCCCCCATTTCTTCTACTCCAAGAGCCACCATGGCAAATCTTGGACTAGGACCGAGATCAGGTCAGGACATTGAGAATTTGGACCCGATGGCTCGTCTGGAAGCCCGGGTCGCCGAATTTAAGGAGCTGCATCAACAGAGCATGGATCGTATTTGGACGGCACTTGACAAGATGCAGCACTCGCCACGAGGAGAACAACTGCATGATTTCTACGACCCAGCCGCACCTATCATCGCACCGCTAGTCAGAATTCCCACAGGCGAAGATGCATTTGAGCTCAAGCCCATTGTAATTGGGTTGATCAGCACTCATTTCTATGGGAACTCAAGCGAAGATCCATTCCAACACCTTGAGGACCTGAGTCAACTTGCTGAAATGATCCGACCCAGGAATATTGATCTCGGGATTATTCTGATGAAGTTTTCCCGTTCTCTCTAAGGGACAAAGCTTCATACTGGTTCAAGACTATTGGGAAGCCAATTGGAACCTGGCCGAAATTACGACGTGAATTTCTGCAAAAGTTCTTCCCAATCGGTCGAACAAATGCAATGCGGCGCACAATCGCGACTTTCTCCCAAGGAGCTGGGGAGAAATTACATGAAGCATGGGATAGATTTCACGACCTTCTCCAGAAATGCCCACATCATGGTATACCCAAATGGCACTTAGCCCAGATTTTTTACCATGGGCTGGATGACACACATCGGCATTTGGCCGATGTATCTAGCGGCAGGAATTTTCTTGCAAAAGACAGGAACAGCGCATTTGAGCTGTTTGAATCATTAGCGGAGAACTCGATGAATGCCACATCTATGAACTAGCTCCAGCAGCCTGGTTAGCAGCGGGTTGGTGTCCACGAGTCTCATAGCGATTCTATTTGAGCTGACATGGATATCATCGTCAAGCAGCTGGATAGAATAAACCTAATTGAGAAGAAGACTGACCAGATCAGTCAAGGTCAATCCGACTCGAGCTCTGCCTCTGCAAGATCCTCCTATGCACCCCGAGCTCCACCTGCTTAAGTTAATCTATTCACTCAGGATGCATCTTCCCTGTATTTACGAGATCCCACATATCAGGATCCCGTGAATAATCCAGATCTGGCACCTTACGACCAAGGTTATGCACCACCTACAGATTATAATGCGTATCCCCTTAATGGACATACATCTCAGACATCTTCGGCCTACGAGGACGTCAGTGCTATCCAAGGATACGGGTGTAATAACCCGTAGTCGGAGACGTATAACCCTGGTTAGCGCCAGCATCCGAACTTCTCCAGGTCTGGTAATTCACAGAGACCACATCAAGATCCACACTACCAGACCAGGCAATACGGGAATGTGCAAAACACGTATCCTAGGTAGCATCCATTCCCGCCTTAGCAGTAGTAACCCCACTCATTATACCAGCCGCTGCACCAAGCTGCCAACCACCCTCCAAAGTGGGTCGACCCTTTGGAGGCACTGAAAGAGGAGCTACAAGAATCAATGAGGAATTCTACACAAGATAGATTGCAGATTATGAAGGCGATGGCTAATTAGATTCAGACCATACAGAACACGTAGAGCCAGCTGTTGCAGGAGCATAGGACTCAGGGAGCCTTGCCCTCCCAACCTATCCCGATTCCTCGATATGTGCAGAACCAGAGCACCCCGCCTAGGTTTCAGGCACCGCAGGGACAGGCACACGCCATACTATAGGCGCCTCCTGCACGACCCGGTTACGCGCAAGGCCAGCCGCCTTTGCAGAATCCCGCGTATTCTGCCCCATCCACCCCCCCACCACCTCATGGACAGCAAGCCGATGCACACGCTGTCTCATTGCAGAGCGGAAGGAAGACATTCGACCCACCACCTAGGCAGGCAGGTTCTGATTTTTCCTACCAGTCGCCGCAGGCAGATTCAACTCCTTCATCATCTCAGGAGCCACCTGCGGTAGATAAGGGTAAGAGGCCACTTAACCTTGAGATTCCCATCCCTTTTCCTGAGGCTCTGACATGAAATGTAGTATGGAAAAAGGACACACAGAATTTTGAGGACCTGAAATCGATGTTTAAGGAAGTACATATTTAGGTCCCTGTTGAACGTATATGAATGGCTACGCTAACGTGTTCAATTTTGGAAAATCAATCGTTGTAGCTTGAAAGCGAAGAATTCGTGTTCAACAAATAAAATTTATACCGAAATAAAAATTCTGGGTCAAACACAGGGAGGCAGACGTTTGATTTAAAAACTATGCGTTTCATTTTATTTGTCACGGAATAATTCAATTTAAAACTATCTAATTATTTACAATAAATAAAAGAGAGAGAGAGAGTAAGAGAGAAAGAGAATATTACATAGATAAATCAAAATGAGATGTAGAATAAACAAGGAATTATTATTAAGGAGATTGTTCATTTCACTCTTACAACTACAAAGCATAAAACAATTACTCTAGAAAGCAATAAATTTACTCTAGAAAGCATTAAAAGAATGGAGGGAGAAATGTCCTCCTCGACGATTGCTTGGAGGACGAGCAAAACTACACTAGAAAGCAGTAAATCTATACTAGAAAGCAGTAAAAAAATAGGGAGAGAGAAATCCTCCTCGACGGTTGCTTGGAGGACGAGCCGGACGGGACGACGCCTGGACGAAGGGGAACAAAGCAAGACGAAGGAGGACGAAACAGAAGAACGGGAACGAAGCAGCACGCTGTCGTCGTCGCGGGATCCACTTCCAAAGGGGGACGAAAATTTGGACTTTATCTCGCGAGAAGCATCCCGGGTGTTGTTTGCACCTCAAAACACGCCTATAATAACGCCTTCTTGTGCTATTTTCTAGCATTAACTATGTATATTATAATCCTGTAGTTGCATTTGTAAAAACGCTTGCATGCATGCATTTAATTGAGAGGAGAAGAGAATGGAATAAATGGCTTGCATATTTACATTTTTTCTCAAGTGTTTCTTTGCAAAAGTCCCTTCTCTATTTTTTTACTTTCATCTTTTTCTTCTTCCCGCGGCTGCAACTCCTCCCGCAGCTGCATGCAACGCCTCTCCCTGCTGTCCTTCCCGCACCTCTCCCTGCAGCTGCCATTCTCCCCCATTCCCCGCATGCTCCACGCCATGCTCTCCTCCTCTATAAGAAGCTGCAGCTTCTTCCTCGCGAAAGAGGGGGGGCGAGCTGCTGAAATGCCACCCTGCAGTCCACCACCTTCCTCGCCCGTCCTCCCCTCCATACGCCGGCCCTCCGTCGAGGAGGCACCCGGCGAGCAGGAGAACCCACTGTGGTGCACACCACCACAGTGGGAGTACCACCGCCCAGCTCTTCAACGAGCCGGTGGGCGTGGTGTTTTCTTTTCTCTTCGTTTTCGTCTCCACGCCATTGCTGCCGCTTCAAGCTCCGAAGCTTGAAGCAGCAGCAGCAGCAGCTAAACCGCGGCGACAGCAACAGCAGCAGCACCCCTCGCCTCCTCCGCGACCTTCCCCACAGGCGCGCAACCCTCCACGCGCGCCTGCAGGCCCGTTCCCCTCCTCCGTCTCCGTTCTGTCCACCCCGCATTGCACCCGCAGCCGGCCGCCGCGCGCACTGCAGCGACCGGTTATGGCCTCGCGCTGACCCCCGCAACCCTCCGCAGCCACCGCAGAACCTCCTCCACGCTCGCTCCTCCGCGCCATCGCCCGCTCGTCGACTTCGCGCAGGCTTGCAGAACCCTACGCGAAAGCGCGCCCGCACCCACCGTCTTCAGACGTCCGCCTCCGCCTTCAGACGACGGGGCGTCAGACGTCCGCCGCCGCGAGCAGACGTCTTAACTCGCTGCCATCGTCCGCGCGCTCGATCTCTCTCGCCCGCTCTCTCTCTGCTGATCTCTCCCGCCCGCTCCCGCTCTCTCTCTCTCTCACGTATTCGCTCTCTCTCTCTGTTCTCTCTCTCTCTCTCTTTCTCTCTCTTTTACTCACAGCAACACACACACACACATTCACCGACGCACACACACATTCACCGACACACACACACACACTTATAGTAACATATATACATATATATATATATACATACATATATCTATATATATATACTTATATACATAGTATATCTATATAGTTATGTATACATACACATATATACAATATATATACATATATATATAATATATATATATATATCTACTTATATATACATCTATATACTTATACATATACTTATATATATATAGACATATATACTTATATACATATATATATATATACATATCTATATACATATATATATACATATATATAGTAATATATATATATACTTATATACATATATATACACATATATATCTATATATATATATCTATACATATATAACTATACATTTATATATATATATAGATATATTTACTTATATACATACATATGTACATATATTTTCATGTTATTTATTATACGCTGTATCGCGGGAATATCTGCACCAGTTGCTGATATTCCCTGATACACGCGTACAAAAAAGCGTGGTCCCATACATCATCCATCCTCCATCCACACTCCACGCGGCACCTAGTCGTGTTGGTTGCGTCTCTCTAGACGTCGACTGACTCGACATAGTGCTACACTCCATCGCCACCTCCACCCCCACCCCTTTATATATATATACTACATATATATATATATACATACTATATTTACTTTCTGTCTATTTGCTTTTCTGTTAGTAAAAAGATAAAAAAAAATACATAAAAAAGAAAAGATAATCTTTGACTTGCAGGTACCTCGTCTTGCGAGTAGCAAGACTTGTTTTGGGACTCTGTTTGGCTAAAAGCCAAGGACACAATTTTGAGGGTGTGCCTCAAGAACAAGGATTACCATAAAAAACCTAAATAAGAAAAACACCAAAAACACAATAAACGAACGAAAGAGATGCATTTTAAGGAAAACGTAGAAACTCGACTTTAACCCCACTTCCCTGTGTTCGACCCTGGGCCTAAAAGTGACAAGATAAAATCAATTAGGCCAGGTTAAAAATTTTGTAAAGAGATGGTTAGGTCTGAATTAGGTTAACCACTATACACATTTCAACGATAAAAATATCATATTAACAACCTATTCGGGCTGACCCATCGTAACTTTTCTGGCGCCGTTGCCGAGGAGGTGCGCCTTTGAGTAAGTTTCTATCCAAATCCTTTCAATTTTTCTCTTCCTTCTTCATGGGTATTGTTGTTTTTGGTGTGCAGGTGAACTTGGTGGAGGGAGAAGGAAAGCAGACGAAGTCGGGAACGAGGGCAGATCTAAGTCGGGAACGAGAGCGTGAAGACGCCGACACCGCATTGGAGCTTCGCACACGTTGCCAAACCAGTAGGTTTTCTCTTTCTTAGCAAACTAGGGTTAGCTTGCCACCTAAAAAAAAAAAAAACTAGAAAAACTTCTTGGGATTTCTTGGGGCAAGTGGATTAAAATTCACTTGTTTGATTGGTTGTATTCACTCCCACTGCCCTGGGATTTCCCGCCACACTTTGCATAGCGAAAATCCGAGAATCTTGATTCTTAGATTTTTCGCCGTGGGAAGTATTCTTTGAGGCAAAGAAAAAGATTGCTTGTATCCCTCTTTTGCCTCACTTATCTTTAATTCAGGATCAAATTTTTGGTGGGGAGACATGGAATTGAGTTGATTCCAACCCCACCACGACTTTTCAAACTTGCCTGTGATTCGATCCTGAATACTTCAACCCCAACAATTTTAGTTTCTTTATCTGTTGGTTGAAGCCTTGTGTGTGGATATCTTTCTGGTGATTGGGAGTACTTGAATTTAAGTGCTTTGGCTCCCTTTCACATTGGTATAAAATTGATTCGCGCATCCACACATAGAAATCTCCATTTAGGGTAGCCCATTGCATTTTAGCATGCATTAACTAACTGATAATTGAAGAAGGGTTTCTTGGCCTTTACAAAAAAAAAAACCTGTATTATTGCAAAACCCGGAGATTGGTTGAATTGGTAATTCAGCAAAATCCTAAAATTCATACTACTTAAGGTTGAACTCTAAAAACCATTCACCAATTAAAACTTCAATTCGGGGAGATTTCCCTATTGCATGCTTGTTCTTACACACTCTTAAAATCAATCACTTGGGCATTACCCGTAAACAACGCCCTTCACATTCCAAAAGCACTTGACCCTAAGCCTCTAATTAAAATTGGTAGTAACTTGACCCTTTGTAAGGATTGGAGGTCTAACTACCTACGTGTAGCGGCTACGTGCTGGTGAGAGTTCCCGCGTGCTATCGGGTGTCTAAGACTGGGGCAAACGGCCTTTCAATCTGGCCCGGTGGTTCCGCGGTGCTCGCATTCGGTTCCGTAGTTCGTGATAGTAGGTAACTTAGATCTTTAAGTCTAAGGGAACACTGTCGAGGTTAGGAACTTGATTGTATTGATTTGTAATCAAGTGTACCTTTGCGGCATCATTTCTCTCATCTCTTTTCCCTACTCATCTCCTCAACTCTTCCTCCGGTAGTGCATGTTTGGGAGGAGGTCACAAAACCCTGAATTGCTTGTATTGACTGATAAATCTAGAAAAAGAGCCGAATCATCCTCCTCCTCCACAAACATGGCACACACCCCCGCCTCACCACTTCGTCACAATTCCAATTCTTTCAACACCAGGCTTATCCCGAGAAACCCTGCAAGACCTTCCTTATCGAGTGTCGCGCCAAGCGACTTGGTAAGTCATGTGGAACTAGCTTCTGCGAGCCAGTATTTCAACATGGAGGACCAAGCCTCCATGTACTCGGACACATATGCGGACACGTCTTCTAGCATAGAAGATGCCTGCACCCTGGGGAATAACCCGTTTTCTGCCACGTATAACCCAGGGTGGCACAATCATCCCAATTTTGCATGGTCCAACAACCCGCAGCGTCGAAACCCCGTTGGTGGACCAATAAGATCGTCCGCACCCGTCATCCCAAGGGCCCAGTCTAATCCTATGGCAAATCTGCCATCGGGCCCTTGTGTACAGAAAACCAAACACGCATCAAAACCTCTTGATAAATTGATGCGAATGATGATGGAAATGTCAAACCGCCATAAAAAAAACATGACCTCTCTTCAGCATTTGGCGCAACAGAATGCTGAGATCAGTCAACTAAGCATGGCGACTCGATCTCAGGGCACTTTTCCCGCCCAAGCTGTTCCAAACCCGCAAAACTTTGTACCCTGTGGTCCGCAACCACAGGTACAACCTTCTCAGGAACAGGTTCATCAAATTCTGCAAGCTCCGAGTATTCCTCCGGGATTTCAGGTTAATCCCGCTACAGCACCGCACTCTTATGCTGATAGTGATCACATCAAGGATGACACGTCTGACGAGGACGTGACTGTCAGTACGTGTATCAAACTAATTGGAGCCGATTCTGACTGCTGCGAATTACCTGATGACTGCCTGACCAACACAAACTGTGACGTTCCCCAATCCCTCCCTATTCCTGTACCTTCTCCTGACCAGACTTCTGACGAGGTTTTTTCCGCTTCCCATACCTTGTGGTCTGAGTCATTGCCGGGCTGCTCACCGCCGGTCCACACTATGGAAGACCGGATTGCCCTTTCTTTCCCGCTAAATCAGGCGGATTTGCAAATCCACACTGGGACCTTGAGCCCACATCTTACTCACCGGGGCTATTCCCTTTCGGATCCATCTATCCAAAAAGCCCCCCTTCTTGGCCAATCTAAGGGCCAACTTCCTCTTCCTGATCTGTTTTCTGATCCGCCTGGGACACTCTCGTCCCAGAAAATGCCAAATCTCTCACCATCCACCATTACTTTTCACGCCTCTATCGCGATTACTTCGCTTTTCTCTTCACCACCCACCATCCACCCACCCTTCCACCCTGATTTATACCCTGAACCTCAGCTCCTGTTACCCGATCTGTCGTCCGTTCTCTGCCTTTCCCTACATGCATATGAGGACATAGCATTGTTTGGCATGGGGGGTGGATAGGCATCCATAGGATCCGGGTATTTTATGGTATCAGACAATTACCACCTATTTATAAATATGCAAGAAAAAGAAAAAAGAAAAGAAAAAAAAAATAAATATATATATATTAGTAATAAAGGTGTTTAGTAATGATCTAAAAGCTGAAACAAAAAATACAATAAGTGTTTATGGATATTCAACCTCTGTTTTGAAGAATTTCCAGGCCACAGAAGCTTGATTCGCTCAGGCTCGGCTTAATTCACTTAAAGCATTGACGAAATAGATCAAAATCTCTCCTAACTAAGAACGTTTCTTGTACCTGAGACACCAGTACATGATTCGTTGGTTTGCTTTTTCTTGAGAGCTTAAGTAAACTTGGTTCACACTACACATATCAGGAAAGACCAGGTGAACATAAGATCCAACCCTAGTGTTCATTAGGAAAGGTGGAGTCCTTACCTGTGCGTGCAGGTAGACTTTTTATCCCAGGCTTTAGTCTTGTGTTTAGGAGCGACTCTTTCCACCAAAAAGAAACTCTCCCACCAAAAAAAAAAAAAAAGGTGTGCTTCAAAATGTGTTGTAAGAGATATACTGGCAAGTGTTTCAAAAAAAAAAAAAAAATCAGAAAATGGGAGTTGAGTTTTCCGTCATCATCTTAAGGGTCAATTCGAAGACATGAGCTGAAACTGGGACCAACCTGTACTTAAAAATTCGTGAAACCCTGGGATTAAGTCTTAATGTTCATCTGGTCAGTCTTGATCCTTCACTATGCACAAACCATAACCTCTTGAGCTCTCGAGTAAGGCAAAAACCTCCTGGGTCCTGGAAATCGTACTTAAGGTTTAAATATCAAGAGTCCTGGTTAGTTGAGAGATGATCTATGTCATGTGAGACTTAAAGTACTGGTAGTCTTCTTTAAAATTGGTTCTCACAATATTCGATAATAAACACACCTATATCACCTCAGAAGAAAATCTTCACCTTAAGATTATTTCTAAATACAGTTTTGCTAGGGACTAGCAAAAGATAAGCATGGCGGTATATGTTTGCACCTCAAAACACGCCTATAATAACGCCTTCTTGTGCTATTTTCTAGCATTAACTATGTATATTATAATCCTGTAGTTGCATTTGTAAAAACGCTTGCATGCATGCATTTAATTGAGAAGAGAAGAGAATGGAATAAATGGCTTGCATATTTACATTTTTTCTCAAGTGTTTCTTTGCAAAAGTCCCTTCTCTATTTTTTTACTTTCATCTTTTTCTTCTTCCCGCGGCTGCAACTCCTCTCCCTGCTGTCCTTCCCGCACCTCTCCCTGCAGCTACCATTCTCCCCCATTCCCCGCATGCTCCACGCCATGCTCTCCTCCTCTATAAGAAGCTGCAGCTTCTTCCTCGCGAAAGAGGGGGGGCGAGCTGCTGAAACGCCACCCTGCAGTCCACCACCTTCCTCGCCCGTCCTCCCCTCCATACGCCGGCCCTCCCTCGAGGAGGCACCCGGCGAGCAGGAGAACCCACTGTGGTGCACACCACCACAGTGGGAGCACCACCGCCCAGCTCTTCAACGAGCCGGTGGGCGTGGTGTTTTCTTTTCTCTTCGTTTTCGTCTCCACGCCATTGCTGCCGCTTCAAGCTCCGAAGCTTGAAGCAGCAGCAGCAGCTAAACCGCGGCGACAGCAACAGCAGCAGCACCCCCCGCCTCCTCCGTGACCTTCCCCGTAGGCGCGCAACCCTCCGCACGCGCCTGCAGGCCCGTTCCCCGCCTCCGTCTCCGTTCTGTCCACCCCACATTGCACCCGCAGCCGGCCGCCACGTGCACTGCAGCGGCCGGTTATGGCCTCGCGCCGACCCCCGCGACCCTCCGCAGCCACCGCAGAACCTCCTCCACGCTCGCTCCTCCGCGCCATCGCCCGCTCGTCGACTTCGCGCAGGCTTCCAGAACCCTACGCGAAAGCGCGCCCGCACCCGCCGTCTTCAGACGTCCGCCTCCGCCTTCAGACGACGGGGTGTCAGACGTCCGCTGCCGCGAGCAGACGTCTTAACTCGTTGCCATCGTCCGCGCGCTCGATCTCTCTCGCCCGCTCTCTCTCTCTGCTGATCTCTCCCGCCCGCTCCCGCTCTCTCTCTCTCTCACGTATTCGCTCTCTCTCTCTGTTCTCTCTCTCTCTCTCTTTCTCTCTCTTTTACTCACAGCAACACACACACACACATTCACCGACGCACACACACATTCACCGACACACACACACACACTTATAGTAACATATATACATATATATATATATACATACATATATCTATATATATATACTTATATACATAGTATATCTATATAGTTATGTATACATACACATATATATAATATATATACATATATATATAATATATATATATATCTACTTATATATACATCTATATACTTATACATATACTTATATATATATAGACATATATACTTATATACATATATATATATATACATATCTATATACATATATATAGTAATATATATAGTAATATATATATATATACTTATATACATATATATACACATATATATCTATATATATATATCTATACATATATAACTATACATTTATATATATATAGATATATTTACTTATATACATACATATGTACATATATTTTCATGTTATTTATTATACGCTGTATTGCGGGAATATCTACACCAGTTGCTGATATTCCCTGATACACGCGTACAAAAAAGCGTGGTCCCATACATCATCCATCCTCCATCCACACTTTACGCGGCACCTAGTTGTGTTGGTTGCATCTCTCTAGACGTCGACTGACTCGACATAGTGCTACACTCCATCGCCACCTCCACCCCCACCCCTTTATATATATATACTACATATATATATATATATATATACATACTATATTTACTTTCTGTCTATTTGCTTTTCTGTTAGTAAAAAGATAAAAAAAAATACATAAAAAAGAAAAGATAATCTTTGACTTGCAGGTACCTCGTCTTGCGAGTAGCAAGACTTGTTTTGGGACTCTGTTTGGCTAAAAGCCAAGGACACAATTTTGAGGGTGTGCCTCAAGAACAAGGATTACCATAAAAAACCTAAATAAGAAAAACACCAAAAACACAATAAACGAACGAAAGAGACGCGTTTTAAGGAAAACGTAGAAACTCGACTTTAACCCCACTTCCCTGTGTTCGACCCTGGGCCTAAAAGTGACAAGATAAAATCAATTAGGCCAGGTTAAAAATTTTGTAAAGAGATGGTTAGGTCTGAATTAGGTTAACCACTATACACATTTCAACGATAAAAATATCATATTAACAACCTATTCGGGCTGACCCATCAGGTGTGGGACAAGCATCTCTTGAGCTTTGGAGGGGTAGAGAAGAGAAGGAAGGGATGAGAATTTCGTATGAAGGGGGTCTCCTTTTATAGTTGCAAGGAGTGGGGGCAAAATGGACATTACAACTTCAAAATAATAAATAAGGGGTCTTTAGTGACGGATAAAATCGTCGCTAAAGCCCCCAACGTGGGCGTAGCTTTAGCGCCCACGCGCGCCCGCTCAGCTGCTCGCGCGCACAACGCCTACGCATGTTCAACGATCCTCAGCCGTCCGATCGCGAGATCGGATGGCTTAAGTCGCGCCTTCACCCGCTGCATTGCGCGCCCGCCCGCGTGCGATCGCGCGTTACGCGTGAGCATGCATGAGCGCGTCATCTTGATTGAGCGCGCACGGCCGTTGGATCGTGATTGTGCGGTCAATCGGAGGCGCGCCACAGCTCCAATTTCAGTGTGGGGAGGCTCGAACGTGCGTCCCTGCTTCGTGTTAGAGCGCTCGACCAATGCGCTAGGGTCGCGTTTATGTCGAGCGCCTGACTTCAGCGCAAGCGCGTCGCAACCATTGGATCTTGATCCAACGGCGGGGAAAGGCAGATGCGGAGACTGTCGAGATTGCATGCGGCTGTTTGGGCGGCCGAGATGGCACCATGTGGAGCCATCTTGGCAGTCCATCTTCTGAAAGTTGTAGATGGTGCCACGGATGTCGGATTGACTCGATTTTTGTGTTGTTGGGCTGCGATCGTCGATCCGAATTCATCCGTGCGGTCGGATTTGTCATCTGATGTGCGAATTTTCACCATCCTGGCCCTTGATTTTCTAGGGTTCCCAGGTCACTAACTGATGCTACGGATGCCTGATTAGGGCGGTCTTGGATTCGTTGAACTCTAATCGTTGCCCTGATCACATCCATACAGTTGAATCTTTGATCCGAGGCCCCGATAAAATGTTTGCCCTGTCCAAGCACATAAAAGGAGACAATTAACCTCCATTTTATTCAAACTGCTCTAAATGCAAGATGATGCATGTTATGTAATATTTATATCATGAAATGCAATCCTATGCTTAAGAACATGCATAAATAGACATCTTAAGTAGTGTAAATGTGTTTACATCATACCCCCATGCCTATCTTTTGCTAGTCCCTAGCAAAAATTATATGCTATTTATAAAAGAATTAGGTTGGATTATTTGGACCTGAGTTATTTTTAATCATTAAGAAATTGTCTACCTAGGAACTGAACTTTCAAAGACACAACAGTGCCCAGGTATCAGCCAAAATGCAAACCGCCTCAAGCTCTTGCCTTATTCGAAGAAAATTTTCTTTTTCTTTTTACTCTTTTCTAATTTTTTTTTGGAATTTTCAAATTTTAGGGTTTAAGAGTGGCTTTCTACGACCATTCAACTCACCTAAGATTTGATGAGAGCCGTAAGTTTTAAGCATCTTATTGTGATTGTTATAGACTCGTTGACCGGTAATTAAAACGGACTTCGGATTTCTACACCTCTAGGTGACCTCAAAAAGACTTCTGCCTAAAGGTGTATCTTTACAACCGGTAGCTTTCTCCCTACTTTTATTTTTTTACGGGGTCAACACAAGGGTGAATCCAGTGTATATCTCCCCGGTTTATTCTACTTCTCCGCTTCTTCCTAAGTGTTTTGGAAATTTTTCGTGCATTTATTGAGCTGGGTTCTAGACAACCGGTCGATGAGCTATTACCATCGACAACTTGCCAGCCATACTCATGCGGCGAAGTGTGGCTTATTTCTTTTTGTTCTTTTCTCCTTTTCTTTTTTATTTTTTTTTTCTTTTTTTTTTTTAAGTAGGTGGCTTCCCTGGTCTAAGATTTACCTAAGGGCAGGAAAAAGAGAAAGGTCAGTGACTAGGCTCTGGACAACCTACCTATGGGCTGTTACCCACGATAACTTGCCAGCCATATCACCCTAGAAGTTTCATTAGCTACCCAATTTCCGTTAAAATCGCCGAACAACGAGTCAGTGCAAAGAAAGTGTGTAGATGCTTAAGACTTAAAATTCCCTCAAATCAGAGGGCAGGTTGATAAGTCGTGTACTTATCACCTAAGCTTATTTACTCCAATTACGAAAGAATTAAGATGGTGAGGACTCGAAAGACAAATCCACATTTTGGTGGATACACAGGCTGATTAAGTCCAAAGACCTGAAGGGTCTTTGTGTTCAAATCATAATGTAGTATTTCCTAAGATTGAAAATTTTCTTAAACCCAAATTCTCTTTCCTAATTCCAAATTTTTTTTTATATAAAAGAAAATAAAACAAATCTACGGAGTTGACGAATGAATTCAGAGATAAATATCCACCCCCCCATGCCTATCTAATGCAATGTCCTCATTGTATTAAAAAGACATAAAACAGAGTGGAAAAGTGTAGAAAGCACCTGAATTGCATGAATGTCAGGTCCGCTCCGAGATGTAAATGAAAAAGAACTATATATGTGCTGAGTTTAGTGCCTTCAGCTGGGCACACTATACAAAGAAAAGAAATGAAGAATTCACAAGTACAGGTCAGAATTAAAATAAACAGAAGAATCCTCCGACCTGTCAACAGAGGTCCACAGATGTGGACCAGATTGTGGTGCAGACCCACACCCCATAATCGAGAATATCTTAAGTTCTGGATAAAAAATTACCCAAAACCTAAAATCAAAATGCAACTGGGGTCGGGCCTACGATTTATGAGGATGCAACCCAAGACCAAAAAGTCAGGTTACAAAGAATTGAAGCTCAAAAGGATAATCGTTGAATGTGTGCTTGGGTTTGACATCTTCGAAACAAATGTCGTAAGGGTTCTAATTTGATGGTTTCAGTTTAAAAGGAACCCTTCGACTCAATCTTCCATTTCCTCCAAAATTAACTTCCCAAATTATAACTTTCCACCTCCTATCCTCCTCATTCAACATATCAAATTCCAAGACCTCTTGTATATTAATCACCCTATCTGAAATCTCCAAGTCTAAATGATGTGGTAGAATCAAAATTAACTTGGGTCTAATTATCTCAGAATTAGAATCATCAATAAGCTCAATGGGGTGTAACTGATAATCAGGGCATTGAATTGATTCCTCCAGAAAATGTAATTTGGATCCGTAATGTGTGCCCTAAGATGAGTTTCCTCAGTTATTGGGCTATCAAATGATCTATCAGATTCCTCAGGCCCAATCGTCTCACAGAAATCATGTTCAGAAAACTCGCGTGAGACTTCGCAACTCGAATCTTCACCATCAAAGAAATCAGGATCCGTATCAATGTATATCCCAAAATCATTTGTCACTTTCTGTTCCAAGGAGATATACATTTCCTCGTAACCCAGCTCAGGGATCTCAGGTGAAGAAATCAGATCTTCCTTAATTGGTTGCTTTAATTCAATCTGGTCGCCTCGTAACATGTGTCCCCCCCAACAGGTGCCTGAGCGGGTTCTGTCATTGGCTTTCCTAAAGAGGGTTCATCCTAGGAATCATTCCAAGATTGAATCAAAGCAACCACGAATCTCATCCTCAATTTCACTAATTTCCCAAGTAGAAACTCACCCGGGTTCTTATCCTTAACATCCTGGAGCCAATCCAACAAAGACTTGTTTAAATCATCAATCATTTCAATCAGGGGCTCCAATCTCTTAATGCAAGGTATTGGCTGAACTTCTAAAGATTGTATGATATTCCTCAAGTTAGCCAGAACCTTATCTTGAACCTGATTAACCTGAACCAAATGAGTTGGTTCAGGATTGGGTGGGTTTGACATCAATGCAGGGGAATTAACGAATTGAGATTCGTTATACCCTTCCTGATAATAGGTCATTTCAGATTGTTGAAAAGATGGTGATGACCTAAAGGCAGTGAAATCAAAGGATGGGTAAGGATCGGTGTATCCTTCTTGATTGTAGATCGTATTAGGTTGTTCATGAAAGGAAGACGATCTATAATCGATGTAGCTCTGAGAAGGATAGAAATCAGAATCAAAGTGTTCAGGGTTAGACCTTAAACACTGAGGTCTGGAATTGTATCCCCAATCCGAATTATCCCAACTAACTGATGGTCGATTACAATAGGAGTTGGGATAATCGACATGTTGAGGATAATTCACATCAGGAGGGAAAGTGAGGGAATACGTGAAATATGTGGAAGGATTCATGAGACACGTGAGGAAGAAAGGTGCCCTGCAATACAAACAATCAAACCTATCCTTAAATGGGTTAGCCTAAAGACCTACAGACTCTCAAAACCCGTCTTGAGATAAAGGAACGATTTGATCTACTTCTGTCTGTTCAATCCAACCAGTTAGAAGGAGGGATTGGGGAGAAGGTTCTTCCTTCGACTTGCACCTCCGGTTCCTAGTGTACCCCCCAGCCGCGATCGTTTGACTCTTCTCCCCTAGCTAGACATTAGATTGAATAGTAGAAACAGACTAAATGAAAATAATCTTGTTCTGAGTTTTGAAGAGCGAGTTCAATCCTTAAGGCCAACGTCTACTCTGTTTTATTTACGGCTAGGTTTGAATGTGCTTTGGAATGTGATGGGCCCTTTAAATGGGTTGTGCCCTTAATGATTGATTGATTCATGTGTGAGTGCACAACCAGTGGTTTTCAAGAAAGATTGTTTTTGATGTGGTGAATTTTAAGGTTCAAATCTTGCTTAGTAGCTTTTAGAATTCAACTTTAGGTGTTTTCAAACAAGTTTCGTTGTCACACCAGGTTTTGAAAGCATGGGTGAAGATGTTTTCCTTTAAAGCTTAAAAAGAATGTAGAGTGCCTGGTAAATCCCTAAAAGTTGAACCTAATTGGTAGCTACTTGATGAGTTTATTTTATTTAAAGTGGTGCAGCCCAATCAACTCAAACAATTGGCCTGATGCACCACTTAATTAGGCACACAAAGATGGTTAACCTAGAATGATTTCTACTCTTTTATGTGTTGCTTTATGTGTACTGATTCCACAGATCAAAACCCAGTTGAGTAGAAACAAATCAATTCGGTTAAGTGCCTTTGAATGTGGGTGTACGTTATGTGTTTGTTGAAAATTGCCCCACAAAATTATCTTTCTGTTTTTTCATTTTTTTTTTTTTATATATAAATGAAGGTGGAATGAATGTGAGTGAGAATCCAAACAACCAAACTATTCCTAGGATTTATGCAAACACCTAGGTTAATTGGAATTTGGATTTAATGGGGCGAATAAAATCTATGGAGGAGGAAAGAATGGGGGATAACCTACAAAACCTTCCACAGCACTTTACTCCAATCTACCACTTTTGCTCGTCTCAATAAAGTACTTACAATTACAATAAGAAAGGAGAAAAGTGAGGCAAATAATTTGTAAGTTACAAAACGCGAAGAGAAATCAAAGATCGTCGCCTCCCCAGCAACGACGCCAAAATGTTGAATGTATACGAATGGCTACGCTAACGTGTTCGATTTTGGAAAACCTATCGTTGTAGCTTGAAAGCGAAGAATTCGTGTTCAACAAATAAAATTTATACCGAAATGAAAATTTCAAGTCAAACACAGGGAGGCGGACGTTTGATTTAAAAACTACACGTTTCATTTTATTTGTCACGGAATAATTCAATTTAAAACTATCTAATTATTTACAATAAATAGAAGAGAGAGAGAGTAAGAGAGAAAGAGAATATTACACAGAGAAATCAAAATGAGATGTAAAATAAACAAGGAATTTATCACTAAGGAGATTGTTCATTTCACTCTTACAACTACAAAGTATAAAACAATTACTCTAGAAAGCGATAAATTTACTCTAGAAAGCATTAAAAGAATGGAGGGAGAAATTTCCTCGACGATTGCTTGGAGGACGAGCAAAACTACACTAGAAAGCAGTAAATCTATACTAGAAAGCAGTAAAAAGAATAGGGAGAGAGAAATCCTCCTCGATGGTTGCTTGGAGGACGAGTCGGACGGGACGACACCTGGACGAAGGGAACGAAGTAGGACGAAGGAGGACGAAGCAGAAGAATGGGAATGAAGCAGCACACCGTCATCATCGCGGGATCCACTTCCGAAGGGGGACGAAAATTTGGAGTTTATCTTGCAAGAAACATCCCGGGTGTGGGACAAGCTTCTCTTGAGCTTTGGAGGGGTAGAGAAGAGAATGAAGGGATGAGAATTTCATATCGAGGCGGTCTCCTTTTATAGTTGCAAGGAGTGGGGGCAAAATGGACATTACAACTTCAAAATAATAAATGAGGAGTCTTTAGTGACGGATAAAACCGTCGCTAAAGCCCCCAACATGGGCATAGCTTCCGCGCCCACGCATGCCCGCTCAGCTGCTCGCGCGTGCAACGCCTACGCACGTTCAATGATCCTCGCGATCGAATGGCTTAAGTCGCACCTTCACCCACTGCATTACGCGCCCGCCCGCATGCGATCGCGCGTTATGCGCTGGCGTGTGTGAGCATGTCATCTTGGTTGAGCGCGTGCGGTCGTTGGATCGCGATTGTGTGGTCGATCGGAGGCACGCCACCGCTCCAATTTCAGCGTGGCGAGGCTCGAACGCGCGTCCCTACTTCTCGTTAGAGCGCTCGACCAACGCACTGGGGTCGCGTTTATGTCGAGCGCCTGACTTCAGCGCGGGCGCGTCGCAGTAGTTGGATCTTGAGCCAACGGCGGGGAAAGGCAGATGCGGAGACTGCCGAGATTGCATGCGGTCGTTTGGGCGGCCGAGATGGCGCCACGTGGTGCCATCTTGGCCGTCCATCTTCTGGAAGTTGTAGATGGTGCCACAGATGTCGGATTGACTTGATTTTTGCGTCGTGGGGCTGCGATCGTCGATCTGAATTCATCCGTGCGGTCAAATTTGTCATCTGATGTGCGGATTTTCACCATCCTGGCCCTTGATCTTCTAGGGTTCCCGGGTCACTAACTGATGCTACGGATGCCTGATTAGGGCGATCTTGGAGTCGTTGAACTCCAATCGTCACCCTGATCACATCCATACAGTTGGATCTTTGATCCGAGGCCCGATAAAATGTTTGCCTTGTCCAAGCACATAAAAGGAGACAATTAACCTCCATTTTATTCAAACTACTCTAAATGCAAGATGATGCATGTTATGCAATATTTATATCATGAAATGCAATCCTATGCTTAAGAACATGCATAAATAGACATCTTAAGTAGTGTAAATGTGTTTACATCAGTCCCCCTCCTCGAGGCTATCGATCACATTCCCACTGTTGCTAGGTTCTTCAAGGACTATTGTACCTCGAAGCGACAGCTGAGAATTGGACGACAGGTGGTACTGTCGAAAGAATCTAGTGTCGTGATTCTAGATGACCTACTGCCGAAGAAGAAAGACCCTGGCCCCCCACTCATATCTTGCTTCTTGCAGGATTCTCCATTTGATCGGGCCCTTATAGATTTGGGTTCGTCCATCAACTTAACTCCCACTGTTGTATTTGATCGATTTCGATTTGGGGAGGTGAAACCCACCTCGGTTACGATTCAGCTAGCTGACAGATCAGTCAAAACACCGAGGGGGCAGTTGAGAACATGATATTGAAAGTCCGTGGGTTCTGCTTTCCCACAGATTTTTTTGTTCTCAATATGGAAGTTCCTCCTAATCTCCGTGATGCACCAATTATTTTGGGTCACCCATTTCTGGCAACAGCCTCAGCGAACATCGATTATGCATCCGGGTGTATGGAGATTGCCCTAGGCAATGAGTGACTTCGACTAGACATATTCAGGGCAACAAAGAACTTCGACTGTGATCGAATAGAGGAGGATGGTGAAGATGAAGATTTGGCTTACTGTGGTAGCATTGGGCTCCTTTGTGACGACCTAATGTCTCATTCGTCTACACTATCAAGGTTCTCGGACCTCGATCCACACAGGATTGCAACCACTGCATTACACATATCTCCCCGAGGATCTGACTGTTTGGGGTGTGCTTCTGACCACAGCACCCCTGAATCCAACTATCTTGATCCATATATTACTGAATCGCCCCCGTTATTACAAGAAGACTTGACTACAGCTAACGGGTTTCCCGTTAATGCAGTCACAACAGATTTCACAGGGAGCGACTCAGCGGGAATTCACGTGTACAAGGATCTGCAGATTCTCACCCTCGATTCTGCTCCTCCCACTCTCAATTCTGATTCTGACCCACCCGTAATTGAATTGAAGCCCTTACCTGACTCACTCAAGTACATGTTCTTGGGCAAAAGTGAGACATATCCAGTCATTATTAATGCCTACTTAACCTAAGAACAGGAGCATCAATTAATTTCTACACTTCAAGACCATATGGCTACTATCGGGTGGAGTGTTGCTTATCTCCACGGTATTCGCCCCTCGTATTGCACTCATCACATTTACACGGATGAGGGGGTGAAACCTTCGAGACAAGCTCAAAGACGAGTAAATCCGAATATGCCAGAGGTTGTTAAGAAGGAGATCATCAAATGGTTGGATGCAGGCATTGTATATCCAATCTGAGAGAGGTAGTGGGTGAGTCCGATTCAGATAGTGCCTAAGAAAGCAGGACTCACCGTCACAAAAAATGATAAGGGTAAATCCATCCTGACCCGCACTGCAACATCTTGGCGGGTTTGCATTGACTACAGGAAACTGAACACGGCTACCCAGAAGGATCACTTTCCTTTGCCGTTCATTGACCAGATCTTGGAACGGTTAGCCTGACGCAGTTTCTTTTGCTTTCTGGATGGATACTTAGGGTATAATCAGGTAGCGATTGGCCCAGAAGATCAGGACAAGACCACATTCACATGCCCCTTTGGAACATTCGCCTTCAAGTGGATGCTTTTTGGCCTTTGCAACGCACCAGCGACATTTCAGTGTTGTATGATGGCTATCTTCTCTGACATGATTGGGGATTATGTGGAGGTATTCATGGATGACTTCTCTATTTTCGGAGATGATTTCGCGTCTTGTCTTGATAACCTCACCAAGATCCTAAAATAATGTATTGAGGTAAACCTAGTACTATCCTGGGAGAAAAGCCATTTCATGGTGAGGGATGGCATAGTACTAGGGCACAAGATCTCTAAAAACGGACTCGAGGTCGACTGGGCTAAATCAGAGATTATCTCCCACTTACCACCACCTAGCTCGGTCAAGTAGATTAGATCATTCTTGGGCCACGTCGGCTTCTATCGGAAATTTATACGCGATTTTTCAAAAATTGCACGACCTTTGACGAATCTCCTGGTTACCGATGTCCTATTTGAATTTGATACCTCGTGTCTCAGTGCCTTCAAGACTTTACGAAGCACTGTTTCCAACTCCCTGATTATCCAACCACCCGACTGGTCTCTTCATTTCGAAATGATGTGTGACACCTCTGATTTTGTTCTCGGTGCTGTTTTAGGCCAACGTCAGGAGAAACAACCCTTTGTCATATACTTTGCTAGCATGACACTGAATGAGGCTCAGCGTAATTACACTATCACCAAAAAAGAATTGCTAGCAGTAGTATTCAGTTTGGAGAAATTCAAATCATATTTATTAGGGTCCAAGGTCATCATCTTCACTGACCATTCCGTCCTCCGACACTTATTGGCAAAGAAGGATGCCAAACCACAACTCATTAGATGGATCCTTCTATTGCAGGAATTTGATATCGAGATCCGTGACAAAGCCGGAAAATAAAATGTTGTGGCGGATCACCTATCCAGATTGGACCTAGACCACATTCCTTATTCCCTGCCTATCCATGAACAATTTATAGATGAATCACTTTTGGCAATACATTCTGTTGAGCTCCCCTGGTATGCAGATTTCGCGAACTACCTTGCCGCAGGCAAAATTCCTGTGAACCTATCCAAAGACCAGAAACTCAAATTCATTGTGGAATCCAAATACTATCTCTGGGATGACCCACTGCTCTTCCGCATTGGAGCGGATCAGATTATCCGCAGATGCATCCCAGACTCTGAGATCCCTAGTGTGTGGTGGCCATTTCTCAAGATGGAAAACCGCTGCAAAAATTTTGCAGTCGGGATTTTTCTGGCCAACCATCTTCAGAGATACACATGATTACGCCCAACGTTGCAAACGATGTCAGTCGATCGGTTCTATGACCAGGAGAGACATGATGCCACTCCAACCCATCATGGTCGTAGAAGTGTTCAACGTCTGGGGCATCGATTTTATGGGCCCTTTTCCGAACTCGCATGGCTTCGAGTACATATTGCTAGCCATTGATTATGTCTCGAAGTGGGTCAAGGCCATCCCGGCGAGACGGGCTGACCACAAGATTGTCATCTCTTTCATACGACAAAATATTTTCGTGAGATTCAGAATACCCTGCGCTCTGATTAGCGATGGGGGAAGCCACTTCATCCAAGCCCAATTTAGGTCGTTATTAAAGAAATACGGGGTACATCACCGTATAGCCACTCCGTATCACCCACAGACCAATGGGCAGGCTGAGGTGTCTAACCGTCAAATCAAGCTGATTCTCCAGAAGACGATTTGACCAAACAGGAAGGACTGGTCCGACAAATTAATCGATGCACTCTAGGCATATCGGACCGCATACAAGGCCCCACTCGGGATGTCACCATATCACATGGTATATGGCAAGGCCTGTCACCTTCCTGTAGAGCTGGAACACCACGCCTTTTGGGCGATGCGAAAATGCAACCTCGATCTTGATGCAGGAGGTCGAGAACGAAAACTCCAGCTCAGCGAATTAGAAGAAATCCGGTGGGAGGCCTATGAGAATGCATTAATATACAAGGACAAGACCAAGGCCTTTCACGACTGCCACATCCGGAGGAAAGTATTCACGCCCAACCAGCGAGTCTAGTTATTTGATTCACAGCTGAAACTATTTGCGGGGAAGCTTAAGTCCAAATGGACTGGCCCATATGTTACGATGCAGCCATATCCTAATGGGGCAGTCCAAATCAAGGATCCAAAATCTGGGCATATATTCATGGTAAATGGCTAGCGCCTGAAGCCATTTTTGGCCCAGGAACCTCCTCCACCTGACAAGACTGTTCATCTTAGTGAGGATGTGTGATTGAATGCTCGCCCAGCTGGAGGCGTTAAACTCATCACATATAGATACCATTCGCCCCACATTCCACCATCATTTATATATAACCATTTTTATACATAGCATATTTTTCCTTTAGCATATTTCCTTTGCATAGTGCATACTAACAGGTTGGCTGGTGCTGAATGTATAGTTTCAGGGGCAATTCCAGGTGACTTCTACCCACTCATCCTCTGTCAGATTTATTTTCTTTTAAATTCATGCATGAGGATATGCAAGAACTTAGGCATGGGGGGTAGATACAGCAAAAATTGAAAAAATTTTCATGCCAACACTTAGGAAAACCTTAGAGCTGCATGTAAAACGTACTTTAGGACCTTAAATAAAAGAATAACTGACTCCACCTCCAATGCTCACATTGGAGCTAGAAATCATTCGCAACAGCCACTTCCGACTCACCTGCTCACCTTTTGTTCTAAATTTAGGATCAAGCTGATTGTAACCCGATATGGGAATTTCACGAAGTACAAATTATATGAGGTTACATATTGCATTCATGAATAAGATTATTTTATTAAAAGAATGCATTAGGGATTTTATCCTTTAGTTGATTCCTGTAATCTGGAATCCAATACAACTTTTCACACACATGTAGAATTTGCAATGGATTCATGGTGAAGGCTGATAAATGTCTTCAGTCTGTCGAGAAGAAGCAGTGCTTCTTTTCCTAAACCCTTGGACAACGTTTTGGGAGTCAGGCAAATTTTCCTCTAAAAATCCACAAAATAGTGTAAGATGAGAGTAGAGTGTACTGGTGCTTTAAGATTAGTGCGAGGAATCTAGAATCCTAGATAATTAGGTGATGATGCTCTGAGATGAGACATAGTTTTCGCACTTGGTTCCTGTGTATGCATTTTGTGCGAAATTGTGAGTCACTGAATAAGGCAAATACACGGAAAGTGAGCTTTCATAAAACTAGGGCTAAGGTGGATGGTTACGACCATTCTTTACGGAATCCTCGACTGAAGGAGGGTATTGATGTCAAGGTCAAAAATACACCATCCTATCTGTCTTTCCCGATGCCGTGAGTAGCCACTTCCACCAAATAAGCCACCCAATGTCTCTTGAGCACCACCAATCCCTAATAATGCCTCCTCAATAAAGTTCATGGATGTATGCTAGTTGTGTGATGTTGAAAAAAAAAAAAAAGAAAAAAAAAGAAGAAAAAAGAAAAGAAAAGAAAAGAATGAATATTTAGTGTTTATTTCATCGAGGCAATACCACTAAATAAAATTGAGCTCCACCAAATATGGCCTTAACCTATTTTTCTTGTGTTTCTGATCGCCAAAATACTAGCTGAGGAATTCCGACTTAGTGTTAGGGTTATGAGAACTCAATTAAAGTGTTAATGCCTAGTGAGACCACCAAATACAAGTCATATATGTGAATCTGGTAAAGTTGTGAGATCTAAGAAAGAAAAGAAAAAGAAAAAAAGAAAAAGAGTAAGAGAGAATGAATACAAAGGAATCAAAGAGAGCATAGTTTTTCTCGTCTTTATCTAAGTTGAGTGACTTAGTAATCTGGGAATCTAGACTCTGTAGTACTAGTCTCTATGTAGCACCAAATGATAATGAGCCACCAAATATATAATCATTTCTCTCAGAGATTCTCTACCTAAGCCCAAAGATGGGGTGAAATTCATAGAATATCTTGAATACCGCGTGGGAAGAAGTCCACCTATCCCGCTAGAATTTTTACTAGGGGTCAAATACAGGCTTTAGAGGTGTATTAGTTTTTACTTGAATCTATTGCAACAGCTACATAGCCACACTTTCACGATTGCCTAGATTTCTAGAGCATAGGATGAAAAAAAAAAGCAGAAAAATCTCTACGCATACACTTGATAAAATAATCAGTCCTGTAGGGACCTGATTACGCAGCAATCATAGTTCTTAATTGACCAAGATTAGGCTAGACTTAGCATAAGTTAGGGAAATTCATGCATGCATAAGCATTATCTGCATCTTTGCTGCTTTACTTTAGCTATGCATGAAATAATGTTATAATGTGCTGATTAAGTGCATTATGTTGATTGCAAGCAATAAGCAGATCTGGAGCTGGATCTGGAGTAGGAACTAGAATAACAAGAGTTACAGCAGAGCTGGAGCAGAAGGCCTAGTTTAGATGTAGGAATAATAATGCAAGGGGGTTAAAGGTTTTCTATTATATTAAGTAGAAATAAAGCAGTAAAATGTGAAGAGCTTAGGTCCATCCTAGCCCTAGGATAGCCTAGAGACCTCCCCAAGCACTAGCCACCCTTAGATTAGGTCACAACACCCTAGGTAGCCCTAAAACCCTAGTTCCAACCCTTATCTGGACGTCCAGATAAGTTATAGGATATCCAGGACCCTTAGCCAACTCTTACACACTTCAAACCCACTTCTACAGTGTTATTGGACGTCCAGACACTTTGTCAGACGTCCATTTTCTGCAGAAAACCCAAAACAGAACTCGAAATCCTTCCTGACTCTGATTGGACATCTAGACAACAAGTTCAAACTTCTGATTTTTGAGTAAAATACATCTGACACTATTATCAGACGTCTGATATTGCTCTCCAATTCCTATTTTGAGATTTAAGCCTTGATCTTGGATCTCTAGGTCCCTAAACCCAATTCCAACCCCATATGAACCTAAATTAAGGTGCCCTAACCCTAGTACATCACCTCTAGACCTCCCTAAGGACCTAATTAGGTCCTCACTAAACCTAATTGACTTGGATCTTAGTCAATTCCATCATCCTATTCAATTGGACTCATTGAGTTCAATTGAGCCCTGATCTCAACACACACTGTCCAATTGGACTCAGTGAGAGTCCAATTGACCTAGACCTAAATTAATTGAGTTTTTTTACTCTCAATTAAATTTCCACACACCCAATTAAACTTGTATTAAGTTTAATTGCACTTTACCTTAGTGAATTATGGTTTACAACCCTAATTTGAGACCTACCTTGACCTCAACCCACTAGAACCTAACCTAATCAACCTAGCCACCTAGGTTTCGACCCACACACACCCACACACACCATCCACATGAAAATATCTAGCCTAGAGTTCTCTAGAACTCTCTACAATGTGTGATTGCCTTGGTTGCCAAAAATAGCAACCAAGAGCCATTCAATTTTTAGATTCACATTTGGTGGATCTAAAAACCACCATCCACCCTCTCTCTCTCACTCTCCCATGAGCTCCCACCATAGGCCTCTCTAGAGAATTCCATAATTCTCTAGAGAGCTTCCCTTAGGTCTCTAAAAAGACCCAATGGGTGGCCATTTGCACCCATTCACTTCCTTGGCATCCATTCCACTTAGGCTAGCCACTTCCATCTCCACTCCACCTCCACGAGCAGAGAACCACCATGGAGGCCACCATCTCCACGCCAGGAAGCTGGATCAGCTCCCCAACCTCTCTCCAAGGGTCAGCCTAAGCTCCATTGGCCGCCCCTCCTTCTCTCAGCCACTCAAAGGCCATCGGAGACCACCTCCGAATGCCCTTCCTTCTACTAGATTAGTAGCTTAGCTTTTCGTATATTTACTGCTTTTATTTACTGCTTAGTAGTATAGTCTTACTTCTCCCCCAATGATGCATGCGAAATCCCCCCATCGATTTTTGTACGCAATCGTTTTCTGGTAGTTAGGTTTAATTTTTAAGCATTCATGTATGAGCTTTCCTCTAGATTTCCTTGTGCAACAACTCTCCAATGATGAATGAAATTGCATTATATATATATCTTATGTGTTTGAAATCACCACAAGCTGAATGACTATCATATTTGCGTGATTTCAGTTGCCTATCTTAAATGTCTATCCATTCTGCAACTAAGCATGTCATACTTAAATACGTAATAATCACGAACCGACATGCGATTCTAATTAAAGTAGAGCTGGATAAGATTAATTTCAAAAGGAAAAGCAACGCCTCCCAGAGACGAACGATCGGGACTCAAGTCTCATTATTTTTACAAAATAATATCTTTGTTGGATCGTATTTCGCAACTATACCACAATGCTTTTATGAAAAATGCGAGCTACAGGGAGGCAACGTCATTTTTCTTGAGTTCGATCTTTTAATCTATCACTAAAAAACCTGCCTCTACTTTATTTTTTGTGCAGGACAACACGGAAGGAAAATGGAATCTGTGCACACATCGAGCGCGGCGAAGAAAAATCAGGTGCACATCATCTATCTTAGATTAGGTTTATTTTTCTTTTGAACCCTAGGATTAGATCTACTTCCTGCAATTTCTTTTGTGAAAAAGAAAAAAAAAGAAAAAAAAATTACCCATTTTCATGAAAAAAATATCAAAAAGAAAAATTTTGAAAAAAAAATCTAGATTAGATTTCCTTTGGAGCTTAGGTTAGTTTGAAAAAAAAGAGAAAAAAAGGGGATATTTTCTATGAATCTTTTGAAAAATTCATTTTGAAAAAAAAAAGTGCAAAAGTTTTGAAAAATTAAAAAAAAATCTTTTTGGTGGAAGGCTTGAATTTCAAATTCAAACCTCTTTAAATCCTTTTCCACCATCTTCTGATTTTCAGCCAGGTTTCAAATCTGACTTAAAAATTCTATTGCTAAAAAATTAGTTAGTGAAAAATTCTGAAATTCAGGTTGAACATTCATTTTTAAACCATCTTTCAAATGCCACCATTACTTTATAAAAATTATAATTATATAATTTCTAAAAATTCGTGAAGTGCATAGGGGTCAAACTGACCTAGATTCAACATTTTCCAAATTTCAAAAAGAGATTATGAGCAATCTGCAAGTTTATTTTGGCTAAAAATGGTAGGGTTTGAAAGCTGATCTCATTAGCTTTATTTTCCATATTTTTCCTAAATTTTTTAAGATCATTTGATACTGTTTCAAAGTGAAAAATCGACTAGGGGTCAAAGTTCCAAATCTGACCCCCTGACATTCAAAATTCCATAAAAATTCAGTTGAAATAGTAAAACTTACAAAAAAATATTCTATGAAAAAATAATTGAAAAAGGAATCTACTAGAAAAATTTCAAATTAATTTAATTCCAATTATTATCAGGAAAATAATTTTACTTTTGTAGTCAGCTGAAACAGAGAAAAACCCTAGAAGTGCATGCAACTTAGGTTAAATCCTTAGGGTTACAACTAGAGACCACACATTGGGCTAACTTAGACTTGATCAAGTCTAGTTAGCCGGTGAGCTTGGTCACCTTGTGGGCCACTCACCACAAACCCCACTGAAGAAAATGGGTTAAAATTAACTTTAAAATATGAAATCAACCTGAGTTCGTTGTCATACTACTGGGTGAGTTTAATCTCTCTTGCTAAACCTGGTGACTAAGTCTGTGGGGTAGTGTCAAATGACCGCGGCTCGGGGGTCAACTGAACCAGAGGCGTAAGCCAAAGGAAGAACCTTCCCCTTTGTCCCCTTGTAACCAGACTGGCTGGGTTAGCTTGAGAGGCGGGATTCACTTTCAGTTGGTTGTACGACGAACTTATCTTTAGGAATTTAAATCCATAACGAAAAACCTGGTCACCTGATCTATAAGGACCATTTGATTGACAAGGCTTTAGCCTTGTCCTGCTTGGCTACACCAACCCAGGGGTTGGGCGGTGTATGCATGGAAGGAGGTCACTTCGACCTCACTTGGTTGGACCTTGGGAGCCACTCCCAAGGAGGCGAGTCACCTTGCCTGGACCATCTTCACCCCCCATTTCTTCTACTCCAAGAGCCACCATGTCAAATCCTGGACCTGGACCTAGATCGGGTTAGGACATTGAGAATCTGGACCTGATCGCTCATCTGGAAGCCTGGGTCGCCGAATCTGAGGAGCAGCATCAGCATAGCATGGATCGTATTCTGACGGCGCTTGACAGGATGCAGCACCCGCCAGGAGGAGAACAACTGCAGGATTTCTACGACCCAGCTACACTTATCGTCGCACCACTAGTCAGAATTCCCACAGGCAGAGATGCGTTTGAGCTCAAGCCCAATGTAATTGGGTTGATTAGCACCCATTTCTTTGGGAACTCAAGCAAAGATCCATTCCAGCACCTTGAGGACCTAAGTCGACACGCTGAAATGATCCGACCCAGGAATATTGATCTCGAGATCGTTCTGATGAAGCTTTTCCCATTCTCGCAAAGGGACAAAGCTTCGTACAAGTTCAAGACTATTGGGAGGCCAATTGGAACCTGGCCGGAATTACGACATGAATTCCTGCAAAAGTTCTTCCCAATCGATCGAACAAATGCAATGCGACGCGCAATCACGACTTTCTCCCAGGGAACTGGGGAGAAATTACATGAAGCATGGGATAGATTTCACGACCTTCTCCGGAAATGCCCGCATCATGGTATACCCAGATGGCACATAACCTAGATTTTTTACATATATCTATTCATATATTAGTACTTATATAAATATGTATTAGTCTATATACATACACATCTATATATATATATATATATATATATACATCTATATACTTATATATATATACATATACTTATACATATATATATATATACATATATACATATATATCTATATAACTATATATACATATATACATATATACATATCTAGCTACATATACCTATATATATATATATATATACATCTATACATATATCTATCTATACATATACCTATATATATACATATAGACATACATATATACACATATATATATATACATATATATACCTATTTATAACCACATATACATATAGATATAATTACAAATATATATATATTTTCACATTATTTACCATACGCTGTATCACGGGAATATCTGCACCAGTTGCTGATATTCCCCGATACACGCGTACAGAAAGCGTGTTCGCATTCATCTTCCACCATCCATCCTACACCTTACACTCGGCACTTCATCCTGTCGGTTGCATCTTTCTAGACGACGACCGACTCGACATCGTGCTACACTCCATCTCCGCCTCCACCCCCACCCCTTTAGATACATAATATATACCTATATATATCCTGTATTTACTTTATTGCTATTTCGCTTTCCTGTTAGTAAACAGACAAAAAAATATATATAAAAGAGAAAAGATAATCTTTGACTTGCAGGAACTCCGTCTTGCGAATAGCAAGACCCATTTTTTTTGAACCCTGTTTTGGCTGAAAGCCAAGAACCAAATTTTGAGGGTGTGCCTCAAGGACAAAGATTACCAGAAAAAAATCTAAATAGAAAAACACCAAAAACACAATAAACGAACGGAAGAGACTCGTTGTAGGAAAGGCGTAAAAACTTGACTTGTAACCCCACTTCCCTGAGTTCGACCCTGGGCCTAAAAGTAACCAAGATAAAATCAAGTAGGCCAGGTAAAAAAAAAATTTTTTTAAAGAGATGGTTAGGTCCGATTTAGGTTAACCACTATACACACTTCAACGATAAAATCACCATATTAACAACCTATTCGGGTCCGACACCGCACCTTTTCTGGCACCGTTGCCGAGGAAGTGCACCATTAAGTAAGTTTCTATTCCATTCCTTTCAATTTTTCTCTTCGCTCTTCACGGGTATCTCTGATTTTGGTGTGCAGGTGAACCTGGTGCAAGGAGAAGGCAGGCAGACGAAGTCAAAGATGGGAGTAGATCCAAGGTGGAAATGAAAGCGTGAAGACGCCGACACCGCATTGGAGCTTCGCACACGTTGTCGAACAAGTAGGTCTTCTTTTCTTAGCAACTAGGGTTAACTTGTCACCTTAATAAAAAAAAAAAAACTAAAAACTAGAAAAACTTCTTGGGATCTCTTGGGGCAAGTGGATTAAAATTCACTTGTTTGATTGATTGTCTTCACTCGCTCTGCCCCAGGATTTCCCGCCTTACTTCGCATAGCGAAAATCCAAGAATCTTGATTCTTGAATTTTTCGCCGTGTGAAGTATTCTTTGAGGCAAACACAAAGATTGATTGCACCCCTCTTTGCCTCATTCACCTGCAAATTCGGGATCACCTTTTTGGTGGGGAGACTTGAAATTGAGTTAATTCCAACCCCACCACGACTTATCAACTTGCCTAAGATTCGATCCCAAATACCTCAACCCCCAACAATTTGATTTTCTTCTGGTTGAGCCTTGTGTGTGGAAGTCATTCTGGTGATTGGGAGCACTTGAATTGAAGTGTTTTGGCTCCCTTTCACATAAACTCTAAAACTTATTCATGCATCCACACATAGAAATCTCCATTTAGGGTAGCCCATTTCATTTTAGGATGCATTAACCAACTGATATTGAAGAAGGGTTTGTTGGGCTTTGAAGAAAACATGTATACTCTCAAAAACCAAGAGATTGGTTGAATTGGTAATTCATAAAAATCCTAAAATTCATACTACTTAAGGCTGAACTCTAAAAACCATTCACCAATAAAAACTTCAATTTGAGGAGATTTCCCCGTTGCATGCTTGTTTTACACACTCTGAAAATCAATCACTTGGGCATTACCCATAAACAACGCCCTTCACATTCCAAAAGCACTTGACCCTAAGCCTCTAACTAAAACTGGTAGTAACTTGACCATGCTTAAGGATTGGAGGTCTAACTACCTGTGTGTAGCATCTACGTGCTGGTGAGAGTTCCCGCGTGCTATCGAGTGTCTAAGACTGGGGCAAACGACCTTTCAATCTGCCCCAGTGGTTCCGCAGTGCTCGCATTCAGTTCCATAGTCCGTGATAGCAGGTAAGTTAGATCTTTAGGTCTACGGGCACACTGTAGAGGTTAGAAATTTGATTGTATTGATTTGTCATCAAGTGTACCTTTGCGACATCGTTTCTCTCATCTCTTTTCCCTTCTCATCTCCCCAACTCTTTCTGCGGTAGCGCATGTTTGGGAGGAGGTCACAAAACCCTGAACTGTTTGAATTACCTGATAAATTTAGAAAAGGAGCCGAATCGTCCTCCTCCTCCACAAACATGGCTGCACGCCCACCCCCAAATCTCGAGGGAGGAAACCATCCTTGGAACCCACCAGGTGGTGGAGCCTTAGATCCCATAACCCGCCTCCAAGCCCAAATGGAAATGTATAATGAGTAAATGGAAGCCATTTAGGAAACATTGGAGGAAATGCAGAACCCTCCCGAACGGGAAGAGCCTAGGTCTTTTAGCTCTTATCAGAATCCCGCTGCTACAAAGACCATAGGACAAATTCAGGTCCCCATGGGTGGGGATGACTTCGAACTGAAACCGAACATAATTGGCCTAATAAATTTTCACTTTCATGGTCTTGCAAGTGAAGATCCGTTTCTCCACTTGGAAGACCTAACCTGACTGGCTGAAATGGTTAAACCAAGAAATGTCGTGTTACCTATAGTCCTCATGAAAATGTTCCCGTTTACATTGCGGGATAAAGCGTCGCAGTGGTTGCGCACCCTTGGGAGAACCATCCAATCTTGGGAAGAGATGCGAACAGAGTTTCTCAAGAAGTTCTTCCCAATCGGGCGAACCAATGCTCTTTGCCGTGTTATCACTTCATTTACGCAACAAAACGGCGAACAATTTCATGAGGCATGGGAGAGGTATTACGATCTCCTCAGGAAGTGTCCGCACCACGGTCTGCCTAAGTGGCATTTAGCCTAGATTTTCTATTATGGGCTAAATGAGACTTTGAAGCAGATTGCAGACGCTTCCTGCGGAGGGAACTTTATGAATAATGACGAGAATGGAGCATTTGAATTGTTTGAAAATATGAGTGAAAACTGGATGAACAATGCTTCCATTGTCACCTTTAATCGTACCAGCCAGCCCCGAAATGTCCACAAAGTTGACATGGGACCCTCCCATTCATCCACTAATCTAAGCCTTATTGCACAAAAACTGGATGAAGTCTCCGTCGTGCACAAGAAGCTGGATGAGCTTTTGGCCAACCCCGCCCGATCTCTGGCAAACACCACCTCTTCACCACTTCGTCACAATCCCAATACTTCCAACACCATGCTTATCCCGAGAAACCCCATAAGACCTTCCTTACCGAGTGTCGCACCAAGCGACTCGGTAAGTCATGTGGAACTGGCTTCTGTGAGCCAGTATTTCAACACGGAGGACAAAGTCTCCGTGTGCTCGGATGCATACTTACATGCGGACGTGCCTTCTGGCATAGAAGACGCTTACGCCCTGGGGAATAACCCATTCTCTACCACGTATAACCTAGGGTGGCGAAATCATCCAAATTTTTCATGGTCCAACAACCCACAGTGCCAAAACCCTGTGGGTGGACCAATGCGACCGTCCGCACCCATCATCCCAAGGGCCCAGTCTAATCCTATGGCGAATCTACCATCAGGCCCTTGTATACTGCAAGCAGAACACGCATCAAGTCCTCTTGATAAATTGATGCGAATAATGACGGATATGTCAAAGCACCATGAAGAGAACATGACCTCTCTTCAGCACCAATTGGCGCAGCAGAATGATAAGATCAGTCAACTACGCATGGCGACTCGATCTCAGGGCACTCTTCCTGCCCAACCTGTTCCAAACCCACGAAATTTCGTACCTCATGGTCCTCAAACACAGGTACAACCTTCTCAGGGACAGGTTCAACAGATTTTGCAGGCTCTGAGCATTCCACCGGGATTTCAGGCTAATCCCGCTACAGCATCGCACTCTTTTGTCCCCATTGCGAACCCTCCTCCGCCGCACGATCCCACTGGACCTGCATCGTCCAATGCTATTATCACTACGAGGAGAGGCAAGTAGACTGTCGATCCGCCTTGACCTGATCCTAGCCTGTCTTCTTCATCGCCCTCTCATTCGGGATGCGCACCGCATTCGCGAGAGAACGATACACCCAAATTGTTGCCAGAATCAGTCCCATTCCCTGAGGAACTACTGAGGGAGCCAAAAGGCAAAAATAAAGATACGTAGGCCTTTGATAACCTGCATAATTTATTCAGGGATGTAGAAATCAAGGTACCCCTGCTCGAGGCTATCGACCACATACCTACTGTCGCCCGATTTTTCAAAGACTACACAACACCCAGGCAATAGTCAAAGAAAACTAAGAATCCGGTGGTTCTCTCGCCTCATGAGAGTTGTTCTATACTGTCAAACCTACCACCGAAGCAGAAAGATCTGGGCACACCACTCATTTCCTGTAGCATCCAAGGCTGCAGTTTTAACCGTGCCCTGCTTGATCTAGGATCTTCCATAAATCTTATACCGACCATCATGCTCGAAAAATTTTCCTTGGGAAATCTGAAACCCACCCCTGTCACATTACAGTTGGCAGATCGTTCTGTCAAAATCCCAAAGGGTGTGGTGGAAGACGTGGTGGTTAGGGTCAACAGTCTCTGTTTTCCTGTTGACTTTCTTGTTTTAGATATGGAAGTTCCTAGTTCACTTTCTGATTGTCCGATCATCCTTGGTCGACCTTTCTTGGCCACAGCCCGTGCCCTTGAGATTGCCGTTGGATCTGAAAAGATCAAGCTTAACATCTTCAAGGCAGCCAAGAACTTTGATTGCGATTGCATCGAGCATGAAATGTCTGACGAGGACATGACCATTAGTGCATGTATTGGACTAATTGGGACCTATTCTGACTGCTGAGGATTACCTATAAACATTGACGACTGCCTGACCAACACATATTGTGACGTTTCCCCATCCCTCCCTTGTCCCGTACCTTCTCTTGGCCAGACTTCTGATGAGGTTTTCTCCGCTTCCCATGCCTTGTGGTCTGAGTCATATCCAGGTTGCTCACTGCCGGTCCACACTCTTGAAGACCGGATTGCCCTTTCTTTCCCGTTAAATCAGGCGAATTTACAATTCCACACTGGGACCTTGAGCCCACATCCTACTCACTGGGGCTATTCCTTTTTGGATCCATCTATCCAAAGAGCCCCTCTTCTTGGCCAATCTGAGGGCCAATTTCTTCCTCCTAACTGGTACTCCGATCCGCCTAGGACACTCTCATCCCATGAAATGCCAGATCTTTCACCATCCACCATCACTTTTCACGCCACTATCACGATCACTTCACTTTTCAGTTCACCACCCACCATCCACACACCCTACCACCCTGCTGTATACCCTGCACCTCAGCTTTCGTTACCCGATCTTTCGTCCTTTCTCTACCTTTCCCTGCATGCATATGAGGACATAGCATTGTTTGGCATGGGGGGGTGGATAGGCATCCATAGGATCTGGGTATTTTATTGTATCTTACAGTTCCCACCTATTTATAAATATGCAAGAAAAAGAAAAAGAAAAAAAAAATATATATATATGATAAATGGTGTTTAGTAAAGATCTGAAAGCTAAAACAAAAATACAATAAGTGTTTATGGATATTCATCCTCTGTTTTGAAGACTTTCCAGGCCACAGAAGCTTGATTCGCTCAGGCTCGGCTTAATTCACTTAAGCATTGACATAATAGATCGGAATCTCTCCTAACTAAGGACGTATTCTTATACTTGAGACACCAGTACAGGATCCGTTGGTTTGCTTCTACTTGAGAGCTTAAGTAAACATGGTTCACACTACACATATCAAGAAAGACCAGGTGAATATAAGATCCAACCCTAGTGTTCATTAGGGAAGGTGGAGTCCTAAACAGTGAGTGCAGGTAGACTTTTTATCCCAAGTTTTAGTCTTGTGTTTAGGAGAAACTCTTTCTACCAAAAAGAAACTCTCCCACCAAAAAGAAAAGTGTGCTCCTCCATATAAAGTTGTAAGAGATATATTGACACGTGTTTCAAAAAAAAAAAAAAGATGCAAATAAGTCAGTATATCTCACAAATATCTGTAAAATCTTCCTACGAAAAGTTCTGTTTTCCTATGAGCCACAAATGTCAGAAAATGGGAGTTGAGTTTTCTGTCATCTTCTTAAGGGTCAATCCGAAAACACGAGCTGAAACTGGGACCAACCTTTACTTAAAAATTCGTGAAACCCTGGGCTTGAGTCTTAATGTTCATCTGGTCAGTCTTGATCCTTCACTAAGCACAAGCCATAATCTCTTGAGCTCTCGAGTACAGCAAAAACCTCCTGGATCCTGGAAATCGTACTTAAGGTTTAAATATCAAAAAGTCCTTGTTAGTCGAGAGATGATCTATGACATGTGAGACTTAAAGTACTGGTATTCTCTACAATTGGTTCTCACAATATCCAACAATAAACACACCTATATCGCCTCAGAAGAAAATCTTCAGCTTAAGATCATTTCTAAATATTGTTTTGCTAGGGACTAGAAAAAGATAGGCATGGGGGTATGATTGCACCGCAAAAGTACGCCTGCAATTGTGCCATCTTGTGCTATTTCCTAACATTATCAGTGCATATTAGGTAGACGTAGTCGCATTTGTGAATATAGACGCATGCATGCGTTTAATAGAGAGGAGAATGAAATAATTGACCTCGCGATTACATCTTTCCTCAAGTGTTGCTTCGCAATATTTCCATCTCCATTTTTTATTTCTTTTTTATTTTGACTTCCTTCCCGCGGCTGCATACATCTCCTTCTCCTCGCACCATGCTTCCCTGCAGCAACCCTCTCCCTGCTAGTCGCAGCAGCCCACGCCCTGCCACTCCATGCGCAAGCCATGCACAGCCAGGGCATGGCTATGCATGGCTTTCATCTTCTATATAAAGACCACGGCTTCTACCTTCAAAACCAACCTGGTCCCAGCCAAGAAAAACACACCTGCAGCTTCTTCTCCAGGCCACCGTCATCTCCTCCCTCTCCCTCCATACACCGACCCTCCTCCTCCGAGGAGACAGCCGGTGGGCAGGAGCCCTCACTGTGGTGCACACCACCACAGTGAGACCACCACCACCCAGCTCTTCAAAGAGCTAGTGGGCGTGGTGGCTCTTTTCTCATTTTTTTACGTTTCCAGCACCTTCAGCCATGGCCGCAAGCTTCAAGGTCTGAAGCTCGAAGCTCGGCGGTAGCAGCTGCAGCAAGGCAGTAGCAGCCGCCCAGCCTCTTTCCGTGCAAGCCTGCAGGCCGCCTTCACCCACCGCGCACACCTGCAGGCCCCTCCGCCTCCCACTTCTTCGCTCTGTCGCACGCTCATCCGCCCGCAACCGGCCATTGCACTCCTCTACAATCGGCCGGCCAACCCTCACCACGCACCCTAGCAACGCCCACATCACCCTCGCCTTCCCCCGTGCACGCCAACTCCCTCTCCACACGCTCTATCGCGAGCTTCTCTGTGCCTGCAACCGGTCAACGCAAGACCGTCTTCCTCATGCGCCAGCTGTGAGCCGGCAGCATTCACACCACTTGCAGCTCCCGGTTGCGTGATGTGGACAACCACTGTAGCCACTGTTCATGCGAGTTTGCACGACACTGTGGCTACAGTGGGGTGACCGGAAAGCTTCTCACTTATCGGGTCACCCGGCACGTCGCAACCGGCCCTCGCCAGTGCGCGCACCCGCCTGCGCGTCTGCCAGCCCTCTCCCTGCTCCTTCCTTCGCCCGCTTCCTTCACCGCGTGCACTTGCGAGCGCCAGCGCCTGTTCTCCACGCAGCGCGGTGCGCTGCAACCTCTGCATGCGGCCACTCGCTGGGCGCTGCGACCCTCTCCGCGCCAACTCTCCTGCGTACGCTCTCCTCTCTATGCGCAAATGCACCTGCGCGAGAGTGGAGACCTCCAGACGACGCCCGCTGGTCTGCAGATGCCTTAACCCTCCAGCGGCTGCCCTCTCTCTCCCACTCTCTCTCTCTCTCTCTTTCACTCTCTCTCACAACACTCACAGCACTCCCTTTATCGACGTTCACACACATACACTCACACTTCCACACACACACACACACCTATACACTATTATATACATATATATATACATATACATATATATATTGATACATTTATATACATATATATACATAAATATATATATATACTTATATACATATACTTATATAAATATACATATATACATATATATACTTATATCTATATATATATTAGTATTTATATAACTAAGTATTAGTATACATATATATACATATACATATATCTATATACTTATATATACATATATACTTACATATATACATATACTTATATACATATATATATATATATATATTTATACATATATTTATACATATATTAGTACTTATATAAATATGTATTAGTCTATATACATACACATCTATATATATATATATATACATCTATATACTTATATATACATATACTTATACATACATATATATACATATACTTATACATACATATATATATATATACATATATATCTATATAACTATATATACATATATACATATCTAGCTACATATACCTATATATATACATATATTATTATTTATATATATATATATACATCTATATAGCATTATATACATACATACATAGATATATATATATATATACATCTTTACATATATCTATCTATACATATAGCTACATACATATATACATATACTTATATATATACATATATACATATATATACCTATTTATAACCACATATACATATAGATATATTTACAAATATATATATATATATATATATTCACATTATTTACCATACGCTGTATCACGGGAATATCTGCACCAGTTGCTGATATTCCCCGATACACGCGTACAGAAAGCATGTTCGCATTCATCTTCCACATCCATCCTACACCTTACACGCGGCACTTCGTCCTGTCGGTTGCGTCTTTCTTGACGACGACCGACTCAACACCGTGCTACACTCCATCTCCGCCTCCACCCCAACCCCTTTAGATACATAATATATACCTATCCCGAATCCTCCCTTGTCCTCCACCCCCACCCCTTGTCCGCCCAACCCATCCCGAATCCTCGATATGTACAGAACCAGGGTGCCCCGCCTAGGTTTCAGGCACCGCAGGGACAGGCACACACCATACTACATGCACCTCCTGCACCACCCGGTTACGCGCAAGGCCAGCCGCCTTTGCAGAATCCCCCATATTCTGCCCCGTCCGCTACCCCACCACCTCATGGATAGCAAGCCGATGCACACGCTGTCTCATTGCGAAGCGGAAGGAAGACATTCGACCCACCACCTAGGTAGGCGGGTTCTAATTTTTCCCACCCTTCGCCGCAGGCAGATTCGACCCCTTCATCATCATAGGAGCCACCTACGGTAGATAAGGGTAAGAGGCCAGTTAACCCTGAGATTCCCGTCCTTTTTCCTGAGGCTCTGACATGAAATGTAGTACGGAAAAAGGACACACGGAATTTCAAGGACCTGAAATTGATGTTTAAGGAAGTACATATTCAGGTCCCCCTCCTCAAGGCAATCGATCACATTCCCGATGTCGTTAGGTTCTTCAAGGACTATTGTACCCCAAAGCGACAGCCGAGAATTGGACGACGGGCGGTACTGTCGAAAGAAGCTAGCGCCGTGATTCTAGCTGACCTACCGCCGAAGAAGAAAGACCCTGGCACCCCACTCATATCTAGCTTTTTGCAGGATTCTCCACTTGATCGGGCCCGTCTAGATTTCGGTTCGTCCATCAACTTAACTCCCACCGCCGTATTTGATCGATTTCAATTTGGGGAGTTGAAACCCACCTCGGTTACAATTCAGCTGGCTGACAGATCAGTCAAAACACCGAGGGGAGTGGTTGAGAATGTGATCGTTAAAGTCTGTGGGTTCTGCCTTCCCACAGATTTTTTCGTTCTTGATATGGAAGTTCCTCCCAATCTCTGAGATGCACCAATTTTTTGGGTTGCCCATTTATGGCGACAGCCTGAGCGAACATTGATTGTGCATCCGGGTGTATGGAGATTGCCCTAGGCAATGAGCAACTTCGACTAGACATATTCAGGGCAGCAAAGAACTTTGACTGTGATCGAATAAAGGATGGTGAAGATGAAGATTTGGCTTACTGTGGTAACATTGGGCTCCTTTGTGACGACCCAATGTCTCATTCATCTACACTATCAGGGTTCTCGAACCTCAATCCACACGGGATTGTAACCACTGCATTACACATATCTCCCTGAGGATCTGACTATTTGGGGTGTGCTTCTGACCACAGCACCCCTGAATCCAGCTATCTTGATCCATATATTACTGAATTGCCCCTGTTATTACAGGAAGATGCGACTACAGCTAACGGGTTTCCCGTTAACACAGTCACAACAGATTTCACAGGGAGTGACTCAGCGGGAATTCACGTGTACATGGATCTACAGATTCCTACCCTCAATTCTGCTCCTCCCACTCTCAGTTGTGATTCTGACCCACCCATAATTGAATTGAAGCCCTTACCTGTCTTACTCAAGTACATGATCTTGGGTGAAAGTGAGACATATCCAGTCATTATTAATCCCCACCTAACCCAAGAACAGGAGCATCAATTAATTTCTACACTTCAAGACCATAGGGCTACTATCGGGTGGAGTGTTGCTTATCTCCACGGTATTCACCCCTCGTATTGCACTCATCACATTGACACGGATGAGGGGGTGAAACCTTCGAGACAACCTCAAAGACGAATAAATCCGAATATGCTAGAGGTTGTTAAGAAGGAGATCATCAAATGGTTGGATGCAGGCATTGTATATCCAATCTCAGACAGCCAGTGGGTGAGTCCGATTCAGATAGTGCCCAAGAAAGCAGGACTCACTGTCATAAAAAATGATAAGGGTGAATCCATCCCGACCCGCACTGCGACATCTTGGCGGGTTTGCATTGACTACAGGAAACTGAACACGGCTACCCAGAAGGATCACTTTCCTTTGCCGTTCATTGACCATATCTTGGAACGGTTAGCCTGACGTAGTTTCTTCTGCTTTCTGGATGGATACTCCGGGTATAATCAGGTAGCAATTAGCCTGGAAGATCAGGACAAGACCACATTCACATGCCCCTTTGGAACATTCGCCTTCAGGCGGATGCCTTTGGCCTCTGCAACGCACCAGCAACATTTCAGCGTTGTATGATGGCTATCTTCTCTTACATGATTGGGGATTATGTGGAGGTATTCATGGATGATTTCTCTATTTTCAGAGATGATTTCGCGTCTTGTCTTGATAACCTCGCCAAGAACCTAAAATGATGTATTGAGGTAAACCTAGTACTATCCTGGGAGAAAAGCCATTTCATGGTGAGGGATGGCATAGTACTAGGGCACAGGATCTCCAAAAATGGACTCGAGGTCGACCAGGCTAAATCAGAGATTATCTCCCACTTACTGCCACCTAGCTCGGTCAAACAGATCAGATCATTCTTGGGTCACGTCGGCTTCTATCGGAGATTTATACGTGATTTTTCAAAAATTGTGCGGCCTTTGACGAATCTCCTGGTTACCGATGTCCCATTTGAATTTGATACCTTGTGTCTCAGTGCCTTCGAGACTTTACGAAGCGCTGTTTCCGACTCCCCGATTCTCCAACCACCCGACTGGTCGCTTGATTTCGAAATGATGTGTGACACTTCTGATTTTGTCGTCGGTGCTATTTTAGGCCAGCGTCGGGAGAAACAACCTTTTGTCATATACTATGCTAGCAGGACTCTGAATGAGGCTCAGCGCAATTATACTGTTACTGAAAAGGAACTGCTAGCAGTAGTATTCGGGTTGGAGAAATTAACATCATATTTATTAGGATCCAAGGTCATCATTTTCACTGACCACTCTGCCCTCCGGCACTTGTTGGCAAAGAAGGATGCCAAACCATGACTCATTAGATGGATCCTTCCATTGCAGGAATTTGATATCGAGATCCGCGACAAAGAAGGATCACCTATCCAGATTGGACCCAGACCACATTCCTTATTCCCTGCGTATCCATGAACAATTCTCGAATGAATCACTTTTCGCAATACATTCTGATGAGTTCCCCTGGTATGCCGATTTCGCGAACTACCTTACCATAACCTATCCAAAGACTAGGAACTCAAATTCATTGCAGAAGCTAAATACTATCTATGGGATGACCCACTGCTCTTCCGCATTGGAGCGAATCAGATTATCCGCAGATGCATCCCAGACTCTGAGATCCCTAGTGTGTTATTTTTCTGCCACAATAGTGCGTGTGGTGGCCATTTCTCAGGATGGAAAATTGCTGCAAAAATTTTGCAGTTGGGATTTTTCTGGCCAACCATCTTCAGAGATACACACGATTACGCCCAATATTCCAAACGATGTTAGTCGATCGATTCTATGACCAGGAGAGACATGATGCCACTCCAACCCATCATGGTCGTAGAAGTGTTCAACGTCTGGGGCATCGATTTTATGGGCCCTTTTCCAAACTCGCATGGCTTCGAGTACATAGTGCTAGCCGTTGATTATGTCTCGAAGTGGGTCAAGGCCATCCCGGCGAGATGGGCTAACCACAAGACCGTCATTTCTTTCATACGGAAAAATATTTTCGTGAGATTTGGAATACCCCGCACTCTGATTAGCGACGGGGGAAGCCACTTCGTCCACGCCCATTTCAAGTCATTGTTAAAGAAATACAGGGTACATCACCGCATAGCCACCCCATATCACTTGTAGACCAATGGGCAGGCTGAAGTGTCTAATCATCAAATCAAGCTGATTCTCCAGAAGACGGTTAGACCAGACAAGAAGGACTGGTCCGACAGATTAATCGATGCACTCTGGGCATACCGGACCACATACAAGGCCCCACTCGGAATGTCACCATACCGCATGGTATATGGCAAGGCCTGTCACCTTCCTGTAGAGTTGGAACACCACGCCTCTTGGGCGATGCGAAAATTCAACCTCGACCTCGATGCAGGAGGTCGAGAACGGAAACTCCAGCTCAGCGAATTAGAAGAAATCCGGCAGGAGGCCTATGAGAATGCATTAATATACAAGGACAAGACCAAGGCCTTTAACGACCGCCACATCCGGAGGAAAGTATTCACGCCCAACCAGCGAGTCTGGTTATTTGATTCACGGCTAAAACTGTTCGCGGGGAAGCTCAAGTCCAAGTGGACTGGCCCGTTTGTTGTGATGCAGCCATACCCTAATGGGGTAGTCCAGATCAAGGACCTAAAATCTGGGCATATATTCACGGTAAACGGCCAGTGCCTCAAGCCATTTTTGGCCCAGGAACCTCCTCCACCTGACGAGGCTATTCATATTAGTGAGGACGTGTGATTGAGTGCTCGCCCAGCTGGAGGCATTAAACTCAACACGTATAGATACCATTCACCCCACATTCCACCATCATTTATATATAACCATTTTTATACATAGCATATTTTTCCTTTAGCATACTTCCTTTGCATAGTGCATGCTAACAGGTTGGCCGGAGCTGAATATAATTTCAGGAGCAATTACAGGTGATTTCTACCCATTCTCTCCCTACAGTATTTATTTACTTTTACATTCATGCATGAGGACATGCAAGAACTTAGGCATGGGGGGGTAGATACAGAAAAATTGAAAAAATTTTATGCCAACACTTAGGAAAACCTCAGAGCTGCATGTAAAATGTACTTTAGGACCTTAAATAAAAAAACAACCGACTCCATCTCCAGTACTCGCATTGGAGCTAGAAATCGTTCGCAACAGCCACTTTCGACTCACCTGCTCACCTTTTGTTCTAAATTTAGGGTCAAGCTAATTGTAACCCGATATGGGAAATTCACGAAGTACAAATTATGCGAGATTACTTGTCTATAGCATATATACATATTGCATTCATGAATAAATTATTTTATTAAGAAAATACACTAGGGATTTTATCCTTTAGTTGATTCCTGTAATCTGGAATCTAGTACAACTTTTCACACACACGTAGAATTTGTAATGGATTCACGGTGAAGGCAAATAAACGTCTTCAGTCTGTCGAGAAGAAGCAGTGCTTCTTTTCCTGAACCCCTGGATAGTGTTTTGGGAGTCAGGCAGATTTTCTTCTAAAAATCCACCAAATAGTGTGAGATGAGAGTAGAGTGTACTGGTGCTCCAAGATTAGCGCAAGGAATCTGGAATCCTAGATAATTAGGTGATGATACTCAGAGATTAGACATAATTTTCGCTCTCGGTTCCCATGTATACATTTTTGTGCGAAATTGTGAGAGCCACCGAATAAGGAAAATATGCGAAGAGCGAGTTTTCATAAAACTAGGGCCAAGGTGGATGGTTACGAGCATTCTTTACAGAATCCTCGGCTGAAGGAGGGTATTGATGTCAAGGTCAGAAATACACCGTCCTATCCTTCTCTCCCGGTGCCGTGAGTAGGCACTTCCATCGAATATGCCACCCAATGTCTCTTGAGTACCACCAATCCCTAATAATGCCTCCTCAATAAAGTTCATGGATGTATGCCAGTTGTGTTATGCTAAAAAAAAAAAGAAAAAAATGAAAAAGAATGACGAAAAGGAAGGAAAACTAAAAAAAATTAGAAAAAGAAGAAAAAGTAAAGAAAAGAATGAATATTTAGTGTTTATTTCATCGAGGCAATACCACCAAATAAAATTGAGCTACACCAAATATGGCCTTAACCTATTTTTCTTGTGTTTCTGAACTCCCAAATAACAACTGAGGAATTTCGACTTAGTGTTAGGGTTATGAGAACTCAATTAAAGTGTTAATGCCTAGTGAGACCACCAAATACAAGTCATATATGTGAATCTGGTAAAGTTGTGAGCTCTAAGAAAGAAAAGAAAAAGAAAAAAAGAAAAAGAGTAAGAGAGAATGAATACAAAGGAATCAAAGAGAGCATAGTTTTTCTCGTCTTTATCTAAGTTGAGTGACTTAGTAATCTGAGAATCTAGACTCTGTAGTACTAGCTTCTACGTAGCACCAAATGAGAATGAGCCACCAAATATATAATCATTTCTCTCAGAGATTCTCTACCTAATCCCAAAGCTGGGGTGAAATTCATAGAATATCTTGAATACTGCGTGGGAAGAAGTCCACCTATCCCGCTAGAATTTTTACTAGGGGTCAAATACAGGCTTTAGAGGTGTATTAGTTTTTACTTGAATCTGTTGCAAAAGCTACATAGCCACACTTTCACGATTGCCTGGATTTCTAGAGCATAGGATGAAAAAAAAAAGCAGAAAAATCTCTACGCATACACTTGATAAAATAATCAGTCCCTTAGGAACCCTTACTGTAAATAATTTAGTCTTGCATTTCCTAAGCACTAGCAAGATTTAGGCATTGGGGTATGATTGTGCAGCAATCATAGTTCTTAATTGACCTAGATTAGGCTAGAACTTAGGATAAGTTAGGGAAATTCATGCACGCATAAGCATTATCTACATCTTTACCGCTTTACTTTAGCTATGCATGAAATAATAGCTATGCAGGCAATAAGCATATATGGAGCTGGATCTGGAGCAGGATCTAGAATAACGATGGTTGCAGCAGAGCTGGAGTAGAAGGCCTAGTTTAGATGTAGGAATAATAATGTAAGGGGGTTAAAGGTTTTCTATTCTATTAAGTAGAAATAAAGCAGTAAAATGTGAAGAGCTTAGGTCCATCCTAGCCCTAGGATAGCCTAGAGACCTCCCCAAGCCATAGCCACCCTTAGATTAGGTCACAACACCCTAGGAAGCCCTAAAACCTAAGTTCAAACCCTTATCTGGACGTCTAGGACCCTTAGCCAACTCTCGCACACTTCAAACCCACTTCTACAGTGTTACTGGACGTCCAGACACTTTGTCAGACATCCAGTTTCTGCAAATACCCAAAACAGAACCCGAAATCCTTCCTGACTCTGATTGGACGTCTAGACAACTAGTCCGGACTTCTGATTTTTGAGTAAAAGACATCTGACACTATTATCAGACGTCTAATATTTAAGCCTTGATCTTGGATCTCTAGGTCCCTAAACCCAATTCCAACCCCATATGAACCTAAATTAAGGTGCCCTAACCCTAGTACATCACCTCTAGACCTCCCTAAGGACCTAATTAGGTCCTCACTAAACCTAATTGACTTGGATCTTAGTCAATTCCATCAGCCTATTCAATTGGACTCATTGAGTCCAATTGAGGCTTGATCTCAGCACACACTGTCCAATTGGACTCAATGAGAGTCCAATTGACCTAGACCTAAATTAATTGAGTTGTTTTACTCTCAATTAAGTTTCCACACACCCAATTAAACTTGTATTAAGTTTAATTGCACTTTACCTTAGTGAATTATGATTTACAACCCTAATTTGAGACCTACCTTGACCTCAACCCACTAGAACCTAACCTAATCAACCTATCCACCAAGGTTTCGACCCACACACACCCACACACACCATCCACATGAAAATATCTAGCCTAGAGTTCTCTAGAACTCTCTACAATGTGTGATTGCCTTGGTTGCCAAAAATAGCAACCAAGAGCCATTCAATTTTTAGATCCACATTTGGTGGATCTAAAAACCACCATCCACCCTCTCTCTCTCACTCTCCCACGAGCTCCCACCGTAGGCCTCTCTAATGAATTCCATAATTCTCTAGAGAGCTTCCCTTAGGTCCCTAAAAAGACCCAATGGGTGGCCATTTGCACCCATTCACTTCCTTGGCATCCATTCCACTTAGGCTAGCCACTTCCATCTCCACTCCACCTCCACAAGTTGAGCACCACCATGGAGGCCACCATCTCCACGCCAGGAAGCTGGATCAGCTCCCCAACCTCTCTCCAAGGGTCAGCCTAAGCTCCATTGGCCACCCCTCCTTCTCTCAGCCACTCAAAGGCCATCGGAGACCACCTCCGAATGCCCTTCCTTCTACTAGATTAGTAGCTTAGATTTTTGTATATTTACTGCTTTTATTTACTGCTTAGTAGTATAGTCTTACTTCTCCCCCAATGATGCATGCGAAATCCCCCCATCGATTTTCGTACGCAATAGTTTTCTGGTAGTTAGGTTTAATTTTTAAGCATTCATGTATGAGCTTTCCTCTAGATTTCCTTGTGCAACAACTCTCCAATGATGAGTGAAATTGCATTATATATATATATATATATATATATATATATATCTTATGTGTTTGAAATCACCACAAGCTGAATGACTATCATATTTGCGTGATTCCAGTTGCCTGTCTTAAATGTCTATCCATTCTGCAACTAAGCATGTCGTACTTAAATACGTAATAATCACGAACCGACATGTGACTCTAACTAAAGTAGAGCTGGATAAGATCAATTTCAAAAGGAAAGCAATGCCTCCCAAAGACGAACAACCGGGACTCAAGTCTCGTTATTTTTACAAAACAATATCTTTGTTGGATCGTATTTTGCAACTATACTACGACGCTTTTATCAAAAACGCGAGCTACGATTTTTCACCAACAGGACCCTTGCTGTAAATAATTTAGTCTTGCAATTGCTAGGGACTAGCAAGAATTAGGCATGAGGGTATGATTGCGCAGCAATCATAGGTCTTAATTGGCCTAAATTAAGCTAGGACTTAGCATAAGTTAGGGTTATCATGCATACATATGCATTATCTACATCTTTATTGCCCTTCTTTAGTTATGCATGAAATATGTTATAATGTGCTGATTAAGTGCATTATGTTGATTGCAAGTAATAAGCAGATTTGGAGCTAGTTCTGGAGCAGGATCTAGAATAACGAGAGTTAAAATAGAGCTGGAGCAGAAGGCCTAGATTAGATGTAGGAATAATAATGTAAGGGAGTTAAAGATTTCCTATTCTATTAAGTAGAAATAAAGCAGTAAAATGTGAAGAGCATAGGTCCATCCTAGCCCTAGGATAGCCTAGAGACTTCCCTAAGCCTTAGCCACCATTAGATTAAGTCACAACACCCTAGGAAGCCTTAAAACCCTAGTTCCAGCCCTTATCTGGACGTCCAGATAAGCTATAGGATGTCCAGGACACCTAGCCATCTCCCGCACACTTCAAACCCACTTCTGCAGTGTTATTGGACGTCCAAACACTTTGTCAGACGTCCAATTTCTGCAGAATAACCAAAACAGAACCCGAAATCCTTCCTGACTTTGATTGGACGTCCAGACAATAAGTCCGGACTTCTGATTTTTTAGTATAAGACATCTGACACTATTATCAGACGTCTGATACTGCTCTCCAATTCCTGTTTTGAGATTTAAGCCTTGATCTTGGATCTCTAGGTCCTTAAACCCAATTCCAACCCCATATGAACCTAAATTAAGGTGCCCTAACCCTAGTACATCACCTCTAGACCTCCCTAAGGACCTAATTAGGTCCTCACTAAACCTAATTGACTTGGATCTTAGTCGATTCCATCAGCCTATTCAATTGGACTCATTGAGTCCAATTGAGCCCTGATCTCAGCACACACTGTCCAATTGGACTCAGTGAGAGTCCAATTGACCTAGACCTAAATTAATTGAGTTGTTTTACTCTCAATTAAGTTTCCACAAACCCAACTAAACTTGTATTAAGTATAATTACACTTTACCTTAGTGAATTAGGGTTTATAACCCTAATTTGAAACATACCTTGACCTAACCCCACTAGAACCTAAACTAATCACCCTAGCCACCTAAGTTTCGACCCACACACACCCACACACACCATCCACATGAAAATACCTAGCCTAGAGTTCTCTAGAACTCTCTACCATGTGTGGTTGCCTTGGTTGCCAAAAATAGCAACCAAGAGCCATTCAATTTTCAGATCCACATTTGGTGGATCTAAAAACCACCATCCACCCTCTCTCTCTCACTCTCCCACGAGCTCCCACCATAGGCCTCTCTAGAGAATTCCATAATTCTCTAGAGAGCTTCCCTTAGGTCTATAAAAAGACACAATGGGTGGCCATTTGCACCCATTCACTTCCTTGGCATTCATTCCACTTAGGCTAGCCACTTCCATCTCCACTCCACCTCCACGAGTTGAGCACCACCATGGAGGCCACCATCTCCATGCCAGGAAGCTGGATCAGCTCCCCAACCTCTCTCCAAGGGCCAGCCTAAGCTCCATTGGCCACCCCTCCTTCTCTCAGCCACTCAAAGGCCATCAGAGACCACCTCCGAATGCCCTTCCTTCTACTAGATTAGTAGCTTAGCTTTTTGTATATTTACGGCTTTTATTTACTGCTTAATAGTGTAGTCTTACTTCTCCCCCAATGATGCATGCGAAATCCCCCCGTTGATTCTTGTATGCGATCATTTTCTAGTAGCTAGGTTTAATTTCCAAGCATTTATGTACAAGCTTTCCTCTACGTCTCATGTTGCAAACAACTCTCCCGTTGAATGAATGAAGAATGCTTTTATATATATATTTGTCTCTATATGTTTGAAATCACCATGAGCTTAATAATTGTCATTCTTTTTGTGTGATTCAAGTTGCCTGTTTCCAATTCCTAATATTGTTGCAACTAAGCATGTCATACCTAAATACGTAATAGTTACAAACCGACATGCGATTCTAAAAAAAGTAGAGTGAGATCGATTTCAAAAGTAAAAGCAACGCCTCTCAGAGACGAACGACCGAGACTCAAAGTCTCGTTATTTTTTACAAAATAATATCTTTGTTGGATCATACTTCGCGACTATACTACGACGCATTTCTTTTCTATCAAAAATGCGATCTATGATTTTTTTCCCAACAGCAGGTTGATAAGTCATGTACTTATCACCCAAAATTATTTAATAAAATTAAAATAGAATTCAGGATGGCAAGGACTCAATAAACAAATCCACATTTTAGTGGATACCCGGGCTGATTAAGCCCAAAGACCTGAAGGGTCTTAGTGTTCAGATCCTACTGTAATATTTCCTAAGATTGAAAGGTCCTAATGTCTAAGTATTCCTTCCTAATTCAATTTTTTTATGTATATATAAGAAAATAAGTAGAATTTACAAGAATTTCACAGAGCTGACAAATTGATTCAGAAATGAATCCACCCCCATGCCTAGCTGATGCAATGTCCACATTGAGAATAAAAGACATGAAAGGAAGGTAGAATGTAGAAGATATCACCTGAATATGATGCTCGAGTCAGCTCTGAGTCAAACTATACAACTGCTGAGTTTAATGCCATCAGCTAGGTGAGGTCCAGCCAAAGAGATCACAACATGATGAGAGCAACCGTGTCTGAGCTGGGTTCTAGAACAATATGGTCAATAAAAGTCTTCAGACGTTGACCGTTGACTTTGAATGAATTACCCATTTTTGGGTCAGAAATCTGAACAACCCCATTTGGAAATATCTAATCGATAATGAACGGGCTGTTCCATTTCGACCTAAGTTTGCCAGAAAGAGCTTAAGTCGAAAATCAAAGAGCCAGACTTTCTGGTTTGGCTCAAAGCTCTTGTGGGAAATCAATTGGTCATGAAGAGATTTGGTCCGAGCCTTAGAAATCTTGGCATTCTCATATGCGTCATTTCTAAGCTCCTCCAACTCAGATAGTTAGAGTTTCCTGGTCTTCCCGGCTAAACTCAGATCTACATTACATTGCTTGATTACCCAGAATGCCCTATGTTCAATTTCTACCAGTAAATGGTATGCCTTTCCATACACCAGCCGAAATGGAGACATGCCAATGGCCATTTTGTACGCCGTACGGTAAGCCCAAAGAGCATCCTCAAGCTTTTGAGTCCAGCCTTTACGATTAGGCCTAGCCGTTTTCTGTAGAATATTCTTGATCTCCCAATTGGAGATCTTGGCCTATCCATTCATCTAGGGATGGTAAGGTGTGGAGATTCTGTGATTAACCCCATATTTTGCCATTAAATTATGGAACTAGGCATTAGTGAAATGAGTGCCACCATCGCTGATGATGGCCCTTAGAATCCCAAATTGACTAAAAATGTTCTTCTTACTGAAATCGATGACCACCTTGTGGTCATTGGTTCAGGTAGGAATGGCCTCGATTCATTTGGACACATAATCAATAGCAACGAGAATGTATTGATGTCCAAATGAAGGGAGGAATGGTCCTATGAAATCAATCCCCCAAACGTCCAAGATTTCGACAGGAAGGATAGGGTTTAGAGGTGTGATATCTCTCTTGGTTATGCTCCCAAGTGCCTGGCATCAGGAACACGACCTCGAGAATTCCTGAGCATCCTTGAATAAAGACGGCCAATAGAATCTAGATTGCAAAATTTTTGCAACAGTCTTTTTCCCGGAGAAGTGTCCACCACACACAGATGCATGGAAGAACTCGAGTATACTCTTGAATTCTTTCTTCGGAACACATCGGCAAATAATCTAATCAAAGCCGATGCGATACAGTTCAGGGTCATCTCAGAAGTAATATTTGGCCTCAAATTTGAGTCTATCTTGTTGTTGCTTGGTCCAATCTTGAGGGATTTGACCAATGGCCAAATAATTAACGATGTCAGCAAACCACGGGGTTTGTCCACCTGAAACTGTAAGGATAGTCTCGTCCGGAAAAGTATCAGCAATCGAAATGTCCGGATGAGAAGAATCACTCATAAGTCTCGACAGATGATCCACCACCACATTCTGTGCCTCAGATTTATCCTTGATTTCAAGATCAAATTCTTGAAGCAGAAGAATCCATCGAATAAGCCAGGGTTTGGCATCCTTTTTGGCCAAGAGATGTGTCAAGGCTGAGTGGTCGATATATATGATGACGTGAGACCCTAAGAGATAAGCCCTAAATTTATCCAAAGCAAATACTACAGCTAGTAATTCCTTCTCAGTAACAGTGTAATTCCTCGGGGCCTCATCCAGAGTTTTACTAGCGTAGTAGATGATAGAGGGCTTCCTGTCAATCTTCTGACCCAAAACAGCCCCAACCGCGTAATTAGAAGCGTCGATCATGATCTCAAATGAGGCTATCCAAACTGGTGATTGGAACACCAGAGCACAAGTGGCAGCCATTTTAAGAAAATCAAATGCCTTATGGCATGATTCGTTGAACTCAAATGGCGTATCTTTGGCGAGAAGGTTGCTCAAAGGAGGAGCAACCTTAGAAAAGTCCTTGATGAACCTCCTATAGAATCCCACATGACCAAGAAATGATCGAATTTGTTTGGCAGATGTGAGAGGAGGAAGTTTAGAAATAGCATCAACCTTAGCTTTATCAACTTCAATACCCCATTCAGAGATTACATGACCCAAGACGATGCCTTCTTGTGTCATGAAATGACTCTTTTCCCAGCTAAGGATCGGTCTTGTTTTGATGCATTTTTTAAGAATCATTTCAAGATTAACCAAACATGAATCAAATGATTCTCCAAAAACAAAGAAATCATCCATGAAGACTTCCATAAACTCTCCCACCATGTCAGAGAAATCAGCCAAGGTATCCACTAAAATGTGGATCAAAATGATGAGAGCAGAAATCTATGCGTTTGCAGTTGGATTCACAAACCAGTCATCGTAGTTCGAGTCACGAAGAAATCCATTCAATAGATAAAATTTATACCGAAAATCTATAAAGAAGTTTCGAGTTGAACATAGGGAGGCTACGTCGATCTCAAGATTCATAATTATATTTTTTTGTATATATATTTTTTAAAAGGAGAAATAATCGAAATGGAATCGATATAGACAATAAGAGAGAGAGAGAGAGAGAACAATCACTTGGTATTTGAATAATGTTTCTACAACTAAGAAAGATGAAAATGATTACACTAGAAAGCGAAAAATTGTTACAACTAGAAAGCGATAAAAGAAGAGAGAGAGATGTTATCCTCCTCGATGAATGCTTGGAGGACAAGCCGGAAAGAGGCAACACCGGGAAGATGGAGGACGAGGCAGGAAGGAGGACGAAGTCAGAAGAACGGGAACAAGGCAGCACGTCGTCATCGTCGCGGGATCCACTTCTGGAATGGGGGCGAAAGCTTGGATTTAGCTCTTCAGGAGCATCCCAGGTGTGAGACAAGCTTCTCTTAGGCTTTGGAAAGGAAGAGAGGAGAAGGAAGGGATGAAAAATTCATAGGGTAGGGGTCTCCTTTTATAGTTGCAAGGAGTGAGGGAATTTTGGACATTTTAACTTCAAAAACAATAAAGAGGGGACCTTCAGCGACAGACTTAAACATCGCCAAAGGTCGGTTGTGGACGACGTGTGAACATGCTGCACGCACCCACTCCTCTTCAACACCTAAAATGCATGCCCACGTTTAGGTGATATCAGCCATCCAATCGTGAGATCGGACGGTCGAAATCTCACCTCATAGCACCCGTTCAAATGCCCCTACCATGCGCCCATGTGTGAGATGAGGTGTGCAGACGCGTGTCATTGCGTACGTACACGAACCAGCGCATGTCCTCGCACCACGTCTCCACTTCATCTGCCGTACGATCGCCATCTGACGGTCAGAATCAATGCACCCTGCTCCCCGGCTGGATTGAGGTGCTCGGTAAGGCTCGAACTCGCAACCCCTGCATCACCCATAGGGGCACGACCGCTACGCTGAAACCTCGACTTTGTCATGGGGAGGGTTTAACCACGCAGATCTGTTGGCCGTTGGATAGAGATCCAACGGCCAGATCTTTCGCGCCCAAAGCCTTTTAAAGAAGGGAGCGATGCTTCAGAGTTAATCCTGGCTGTTGGATCAAGATCCAACGGCTAGGATCACACGATGGAAGGCCTTTGGAGATGCAGCTGTGGTTCCTTGGGGTTGATCAGGCGGTTGAGATGGCGCCACGTGGTGCCATCTTGGTCATCCATCTTCTATGTGTTGTAGACGGTGCTACGGGTGTCGGATTGGATCAATTTTCATACTGTTAAGTTGCGATCGTCGATCCGAACCCATCCATGCGGTCGGATTTGTCATCTGAGCTTTGGATTAACGCCATCTTGGCCCTTGATCTTTAGGCTTCCTCGTTCTATATCAGATGCTACAGATGTCCGATCATGGCGATCTTGGAGTCGTTGAACTCCAATCGTTGCCCTGATCAGATCCGTATGGTTGGATCTTCGATTTGAGGCCCTGATTAAAAATTGCCCTATCCCTGACCATAAAAGGAGACAATTACTATGCAATTTATACAACTTGACCTAAATTCATGATTATGCATGTTATGCAATATTTACAATGTATGATGCTAATATGACACTAAGAACATGCATTAATAGACATTTTTGGCTATTTAGGTGTATGCACATCATGCATCTCCGCCGTCTAATCGTGATCATGCGGTTGAGGAGCGTGTGCGGATTGCGCCCTCGTGAAATTTGAAGATCGCACGCATCACACCTCTCCACGATCAGATGATGGAGAGCACGAGTGGAAGATTTAAATGAGTGCCCCAGATGGTGCACAGCAGATCTGGCGTGTGTTGGCACGTTGTCAAGTGGCATCTGATCTGGAGTGCATAATTCTAACTGCTCTATCTCGATCGAGCGGTCCAATTTAGCTGGTGCTGAGACAGTAGCAGCGGATTGCCGCTCGAACCCTCGCCAGCTTTTTGAGGAGCGAGCGTGCTACCGTTGTGGCATAGGTGCCGGGCGCTCGCACGAAGGTGTTGGTGTAGTTGCAACCTCAACTGTTGGATGAAGATCCAATGGTCAAGGATCTTCCTTGTAGAGCTTTAAAGGAGGCCGAGTGAGGTTGGGCACTTCTCAACCGTTGGATTGAGATCCAACGACTGGGATCTTTTCCTGCGGTGAGGCTGGGGAGGTTGTGGCCAATGTAGGGCGGCATGGATGGCACCACGTAGTGCTATCTGGGTCGTCCATCTTCTTCTTCCTGTAAAGGGTGCTATGGTGCTCTGATCAACGTGATTTTTGCGCTAATGGACTGCGATTGTCGCTCCAGATCCATCCGTACGATCAGATTCTTCATCCAAAGCCTGTAAAGATCTCATCTTGCCTCCTAGCCATATAAAATGTCGGAATTAATATACAGAATACACAAACTATCCTAAATGTAATGCAATGAACGTTATGCAATATTTATACTATAAAATGCAGTGCTAGGCCTATGAACTATCATAAATAAGCATTTTATAATGAATTCATGCATGTTTATCATACCCCCATGCTTACTGTTTGCTAGTCCATAGAAAAATTAACCTGAATGCTATGTGTAAAAGTAGAATTAGGGTTGGATTACTTTGGCGAGATTTGTTAGTTGCTTTAGAAAATTTCAACCCAAGACCTAGTTACAAAAACTCAACAATGCCCGCGTGTCTACCAAAATGCAGACCGCCAAGCCCTCGCCTTATTCGAAAAGGGAAGATACATTTTTTTATTTTTTTCTTCTTTTCTAATTTTTTTTTTTTTTGGACTTTTGGAGTTTGAGAGTTTCGGGATAACATTTTATGGTTACCTGACCCACCCAAGACTCGAAAAGGACTCTAAGTGCTAAGCATCTTGTGAAAAGAGTGAAAGATTCACTAAGCGACCGTTAAAATGGACTTCAGGTTTCTACGACTTAAAATGGACTTCAGGTTTCTACGACCCTAAGTGACCTTAAGAGTTTCTGCCTAAAGGTTTATCTTTCCGATTGGCAGTTTTATCCCTACGTTTTCTTATCTTTTTATGGGGTCAACACAAGGGCGAACTCAGTGTATACCTCCACAGTTTATTCTACTTCCCCGCTTCTTCCCTAAGTGTTTTGGGAATTATTTGTGCATTTTTGTGAGTTGGGCTCTGAACAACTGGCTAATGGGCTGTTACCCATGGCAACTTGACAACCATACTCATGCGGTGAAGTGTGGTTTATTTTTCTATTTTTTTCTCCTTTTTCTATTTTTCTATTTTTTTCATTTTTTTCTTTTTATTTTTGAGTATCATGTTTTTCTTTTTCTAAGTAGGTGGCTTCCCTAATCTAAGATTTACCTAAAAGCAGTAGAATGAGTATAGTCATGTAGCTAGGCTCTGGACAATCGGCCAATGGGTTGTTACCCACGACAACTTGCCAGCCATACTACCCTAAACGGTTCATTAGCTACCCAATTTCCATAAAAATCATCGAAAAGTGAGTCAGAACAAATAGTGTGTAGATACTTAGACTAAAATCCCCTCAAATCATAGGGCGGGTTGATAAGCCGCATACTTATAATCCCAATTTATTCACCAAATTAAAGTAAAATTACTTGGCGAGTACTCAAGACTAAGTCCACATTCGAGTGGACACCCAAGCTGATTAAGCTCGAAGACCTAAAGAGTCTAGGTATTCAAGTCCCAAAGTATCAATTCCTAAAATTCACAACTCCTAATGACTAAGTTCTCTTCTCCTTATTCCATGTTTTTTTTTTGAATAACAAGAAATTACTTGTTATAGACTGACAAAATGATCTTTCATAAAATATCCACCCCCCCATTCTTAGCTAATGCAATGTCCCCAATGTAAAAATGAAAGCATACAGGAGGGCAAAATTGGAAGAATAGCACCTGATTTCCATGAGATTCTGATCAGCTCAAAACAGTTTTTACATGTGCTGAGTTTAGTGCTTTCAACTAGGCGATGTCTGGCCAACAATTGTTAAGGAAAGGTAAGAGCAACCTTGTCCAAGACGAGTTCAGGGAGCACAGGGTCAACATAGGGTTTGAGGCATTGTCTGTTGACCTTGAAGGAATTACCCATCTTCAGATCAGAGATTTCGATGGCTCCATTAGGAAAAATCCTCTCAATAATGAATGGGTCATTCCACTTAGACCTAAGCTTACTGGGAAAGAACTTCAGTCGAGAATCAAAAAGCCAGACCCTCTGGTTTAGCTCAAATCTCTTACGTGAAATCATCTGGTCATGAAGAGCTTTGGTCCTTGCCTTATAGATTCTGGCATTCTCCTAGGAATCATTTCTAAGGTCCTCCAACTCAGATAGTTGGAGTTTCCTAGTCTTCTCGGCCAACTCTAGGTTGAAATTACATTTCCTAATGGCCCAAAATGCCAGTGTTCTAACTCTACGGGTAAGTGACAAGCCTTAAAAAACACCAAATGGAATAGATACATCCGATAGGCATTTTGTACACCATACGGTAGGCCCAAAGAGCATCATCTAGCTTTTGGGTCCTATCCTTCCTATCGGGCCATATGGTTTTTTGCAGAATGTTCTTGATCTCCCGTTTGGTGACCTTGGCCTGTCCATTCGTCTAGGGGTGGTAGGGTGTGGAAGTTCAATGATTCACCACATATTTTGCCAGTAAATTCCTAAACTGGGCATGAGTGAAATGCGTGCCACCAACACTGATACTGGCCCGAGGAATCCTGAACTTACTGAAGATATTTCTCTTCAAAAAATTGATGACCACCTTGTGGTCATTGGTTTGGGTTGGAAGTTCCTCAATCCATTTCGACACGTAATCTACAGCGACCAGAATATACTATTGTCCAAATGGAGGGAAGGGTTCCATGAAGTCGATGCCCCAAATGTCAAAAATTTCAACTAGAAGTATTAGGTTTAGGGCCATCATGTCTCTCTTGGCCATGTTCCCAAGTGTCTGGCATCAGGCGCACGACCTTGAGAATTCTTGGGCATCCTTAAATAATGACAACTAATAGAATTCGAATTGCAAAATTTTTACCGCTATCTTTTTCCTAGAAAAGTATCCACCATATGCAGATACATGGTAGAGCTCAAGTATACTATGGAACTCATTTTTCGGGATGCATCAGCGAATAATCCGATCGACGGTGATATGGTACAGCTCAGGATCGTCCCAAAAATAATATTTGGCCTCAGACGTAAGTCTGTCCCATTGTTGTTTGGTCTAATCCTGGGGGATTTGGCCAACAGCCAAATAATTGATGATATCTACAAACCAGGGTTCGGATACTTGAGACTGTAAGGATAGTCTCATCCAGAAAAGTGTTTGAGATAGGGATATCTAGATGAGGAGAATCAATTAGGATTCTCGAACGGTGATCCGCCACTACATTTTGTGCCCCGACTTTGTCCCTGATTTCAAGGTCAAATTCTTAAAGTAACAGAATCCAGCGAATAAGCTGGGGCTTGGCATCCTTTTCAGCCAAGAGATGTTTTAAGGTCAAGTGGTCGGTGTAAATGATAACATGAGAACCTAAAAGATAAGCCCTGAATTTTTCTAAGGTGAAGATTGCGGCTAGCAACTCCTTTTCAGTAACAATGTAGTTCCTTTGGGCCTCATCTAGAGTCTTGCTAGCATAGTAGCTCACAAAGGGCTTATCTACTTTCTAACCCAAGACAACCCCAATGATATAATCAAATGGGGTTGTCCAGACCGGTGGTTGCAACACCAGGGCATAGGTGATTGCTGTTTTCAATAAATCAAATGCCTTACGACACAATTCACCAAACACGAACGACATGTCTTTGGCCAAAAGGTTACTTAAGGGTCGAGCAACCTTCGAGAAGTCCTTGATAAATCTTCTATAAAAACCCACATGCCCAAGGAATGATCGAATCTGTTTCACGGATGTGGGTGGAGGAAGCCTAAAGATAGCATCCACCTTAGCCTTATCAACTTCAATACCTCGATTAAAAACCACGTGACCCAAGACAGTGCCTTCTTGGGTCATGAAGTGGCCCCTCTCCCAACTAAGGACCAGCTGTGTCTTGATGTATCTCTGGAGGATCAATTCCAAGTTAACCAGGAATGACTCGAAGGAATATCCAAAAATGGAGAAATCATCCATGAACACCTCAAGACAGTCTCCCACCATGTCCAAAAAGATGGCCAACATGTACCTTTGAAAAGTTGTGGGTGCATTGCAAAGCTCGAATGACGGTCTAGGAATGCAAAGGTTCCGTAGGGACTTGTGAAAGTTGTCTTTTCCTGGTCTTTAGAATGGATAGGGACTTGGTTATATCTCGAAAAATCATCCAGGAAGCAAAAGTACTTTTGCTCAGCTAACCATTCTAGGAATTGATCAATGAATGGCAAGGGGAAATGATCCTTTTTGGTGGCTGTGTTCAGCTTCCTATAGTCAATACAAACTCTCCAGGTAGAAGCTGAACAAGTGGCAACAGATTCCCCTTTCTCGTTAGTCATAACGATTATTCCTGCCTTTTTGGGTACAATCTGAACGGGTCTAACCCGCAGACTATTCGAGATCGGGTAAATAATGCCTGCATCGAGCCACTTTATTATCTCCTTTTTGACCACTTCTTACATATTCGGGTTTAGTCTCCTTTGCATTTCGCGAGAGGGGCAAGATCCATCTTCCATGAAAATACGACAATTACAGTAAGATGGCTCAATCACCCTAAGGTTGTGGATGGTTCAACCAATTGCCTCTTTATTGTTCCTAAGGACCTTAATCAATATCAATTCTTGCTCCTTAGTCAAATCAACACTAATAATCATAGGGAGCATATTCTTAGGTCCTAAGAATTCATATTTTAAACTTTCCGGAAATGGTTTCAATTCTAGTTCAGGTGGGTGAAAAGATGATTTTCGCTTTCATTGCTTCGCACATAAAATGACGCTTCGAAGTAGTGTCAAAGTGGTGGAAAATCGCTAATCAAAACATTTAAAAGTAACCACTCAAAAGAGCAGGTCGTATCCACAGGGAGGCAATTGTCTATTAAAACTCGTGCTAGTCATAAATTATTATCCACGAATGATTTCCTCAGGAATTTATGTTCAAATCCCCTTTAGACTAGGCTAATCAATGGCATGATATGCTGAAATAATAATAATGCAAAAGATTAGGGCCTTCTTTATAAAATGGCTACCATTATAATAACCATAACCTAAATTCATTGAATCCACAATGGCACATCAATGTAAAAACAAATAGAAGGCAAAACAGGGGATTGCCTTCAAGTGGAGTGTGCGCATAGATGGAGGAAAGCTGGACGGTGAGGCTACAGCTGGAGATAACCCTGCACAGGGGCGTCGCAGCGGTGGTGTCAGCGAGGCCCGGGATAGCCGAAGGAGGTGGCGTGGAGGAGAGAATAGTGGTGTGTGTCACTGCCTGCTACCGCTACACATGGCCAAGTAGCACGCAAGGGATGTGCATGTGGTGAGGAGGTGCAACTATGTGTGGGAGGGTGGCACGCTGGCACGCATAGCAGCTACAGGTGGAGAGGCAAGAGGTCAATGATGCACAGTGAGGTGGATGCCTGGGGAGTCCTCGCACTACTCCTGCAAGCGTGGCGAGAGGTGCACGGGCATACTGCTAGTCACGTGTGAGAGGGTGGCGCAAACACTCGAGGACATTGGGCTGGCTGTGCACAAGAGGTGCGTACACGCGAGGGCGTAGGGCTGGCTGCACACGATAGTGGGTAGGTGGTAATGGTGATGGGTTCTTTGGGTGTGATGTTGTAGAGGAGAAACAGGGGAAGAAGAAGAAGAAGAAGAAAAATGAAGAGGAATGTGATGAGGCGTGGAGATGGGAAGGCAGCAAGGGGGAAAGTGCATGGTTCTGTTGGCGTTGGAGGAGTGGATAATCTGATGGCAAGGAGGAGATAGGTGGTTGCCTGACATGATGGTGGTGATGGGTTTGGTGGTCACAAGTTGTTGAAGGTGGTGGTGACGGTGTTCTCCCCTTAGGGACTTGGGGTTGATGAAGGCACGATGAACAGGGGGCACGGTGAGGATAATTGCATGGCCAAAGGAACACGTGCACGGTGATGGTTGCGTGGCCATCAGAGACGCATGCGCATGGTGATGGCCGAGCTCCCCGAATTGGTGCAACAGTCTATCACCCCGTCAACCCACGATGTGGCGACGCTTGACCTTGGAGATGCACGGTGGTGATGATGGAGGTGAGCTCGAAGCTCTTCACGGTGGTGGAGTCAGGGTAGAGTCTCTTCTCGCATGGTTGCCTCCTCCTCTCCCTTGTATTTGCGGCTGCCCCGACCAGATCCCTATTTTGCAGTCATCAAAGCAGTAAGTAAAGGCATCGTCACTACAACCGTTGACGAGAGGAAGAAAGATGGATTAATAAAATAAGAAAAGAAATGATGATTTATTTATCTACAAACCCTCACATAAAATGTTAATTCTAATACATACATATAATGCAACCTAAAGACTAATGCATGTTATTCCAATGCATGCTAAATAATTTATATATGAATGTAATGCATACAAGCAAATATATATAAACTAAATTATTTATATCTTAATGTATGCTATGTATGCACTAATATTAATCTAATTCCTAGGCACTTAAGTAACTAATTGGCCCACAAATATGGGCTCATCAAATGTCCCCATGCCTAGTTTTTGCTAGTCCCTAGCAAATTCAAGCAATAATCCAGCTCTCGAAGTAGACTAACAACCCAATCGATCTTTCCTTAGAAATATGTTAAATTACAAATTTTAGACCTAAGGTTCCCAAGTGGTTGTTAAGTTACAGACTAGGTCGGCTAAGGACAAGTTGTAGGCGCGGGTTTCCTTGATTTCTAGCTCTACCATAGGGTTTATTGGTCCCAGAGATTAAAGCATCCATCAATGTGCATTGGCTTGAGTTACTTGATGTTGGTATGATTGCCAACCTAGAAAGAGAGTAAGAAGGATTTTTTTTTGTAATATATATATTTTTTTTTTCTTTTGATTCCTCTAAGTCTAACCTTGGATTAGCTATCAACACGATCTATGTCGGATTCATTGTCCCCATCACCGAACATCGAAAGGTGCCTGGCTTTTGATGCTTCGAGATAGCACTGCCCATAACGGCCCCAAGAACTCCTAGCAATCGACACTTCGAGATAGTATCGCCCATGGATTTCTTAAGCGAATTCAAGCCTGTGGCAATCGACACTTCGATATAGGGCCGCCCATGGTACTTGAACCACACAATGCGCTTACATGCCCCTAGTAGGATAGATATCCTAAGAGAACCACCAAGGAGGTGACATGTTATCATTGCATCATCAAGGTGAGTATATACTCCACCTCTCCTGCAGTAGGAACTCGTCCAATCAAATTGTGTTTTCAAGCTTCCCTAAGTCAGAACTAAGAGAAGCAAATTTTCTTTAAGGAATTAAGGTGATTGGTAAGTCCACTTTAGTGGATCATTATTTGGCTTAAGTACTCTTTAATTAGTTGTCCTTAATTATTAATTGAATAGGAGTTAAATGGCAATTTACCTTAGCCTGCATTTAATTATATGCTCTAATTTTACGTTCAATAACATATGTTATGATAATATAATTTATTTTATGAATGCAGGCTAGGAACAAGAGTTCACACGACATTTCTATGTTTAAAGACATCTGGAGCTAAGGATGGATGTCTGGGAATTGCCAGGACAAGTTCCTTGACTTTACATTTTTTAAAACGTCTGATGATGAAGTGAGATGTCTGATAAAGATCGGCCAATACTTATCCATCAATTTCAACCACTCGCGATGTTCGCAAGTGGTTGGAGAAGTCGACAGCTGAAGGAACAAATTGGGGGACTTTTAAAAAGAGAGAGGGCCAACAGAGAGAGGGATCTTCTCCCCTGGTGGGGACTTCTCCATCTCCACCACCGTGCAACAAGCATACACCATGGAACTCCCGTGTGCACTGTGGCCCTAAGCAAACTCCCTCACCACCATTCATCAACTCTAGGCATGCATGGTGACAGCGTGCAACCCTCATCACCACAGCAGCAACCCCATCTTCATCACCACCCAAATCCGCAACCCACCACCATCCATGATTCATCTTCATCTTCCTCTTCTCTTTCTTCACCACCTGCAGCTCCAAGCAAAGGAACCCAAACCGCAGCCGCCACAGACCACAGCTAACTCCACCTCCATCTCCATGCACGCCTGCAAACCACCTTCAACGCTGAATGCCTCCAACTACACCCTACAGGACACCTCCACTAGACCCAACCAGCACCTCCTCATCTCTTCTTCCCCTTCATTTTCTTCATCTTCTTCCTCACCACCATCCCCTATCCCACCAAAGAACCCAAATCTCCACCGCACGCAGCGACTCCTACGAGCCTCCTCCAACCGCCAAACTCGACGCCAAACGCACCGTCGACCCACCTCTGAGCTTAGAGTTCACGCATGGCCACACGCGACTCACAAGCGACTACTCCAATGATGTACATAGCCACCGCCACCGGTGACCACGTTCCTCCGATCGGCCGCGCCATCCACGTCCCCATGAAGCCCTCGTCGAGGTGAACCACCCCCTCGATCCTCACTGGCAACTGCAACTCTTCCTCAAGCTCAAGGAGAGAAAGAAAGTCCTCTATTTTCCACCTCATTAATAATTACCATATATGCCATTGCAAAGTTCACTATTCATTTATTTAACCAATTAATTTATTGATGTGAATTTACATAGATACCCTTCCACTCAGTCGAAATTACTTCTGGTTGAGTATCTCATGAATTAGATGAGTATGGCACATTAATTATCGCAAATAAGGAATGTTTTATTGGAAATTAGTATTTACATTGATTACCATTACCAAGATCATTATTTAATAGAATATTATATTATGGTAATTTTGCATATAAATACCTACATTCCTTATCAATTGATTAAAATGAGCATTTATGTGAGAAAATGAGTTGCACTAAGTAATGTGCACACCCGTTGAGATTCCCGAATAAATGAAGCACTATGTAGTAGTCCAATAGGCTAATTCCTCCTTGTGGAGATGACCTAACTTTTTTCGTGGTTAGCTTTTAAGTAATAAATATTTTTGAAAGGTGATTTTCAAGCACACAGCATACTACAACGAAGTGACATTTTATGTTAAATTTTTCAACGAAAATGAAGATCTCTCTTTCAGTGATCATTACTTACACAAGACCAAGTGTACGTGAAATGTGGATGCTTAGGTTACGAGGACCCACAAACTAAAAGGTAGAAAAAGACAGCAGGTACTACCTAGCCTTGAACTCAATTCCTAGTTTTCCTTCCTCAACCTCTTGAGGAATGGTCTATAACTTAACTCCTACTTAAGTTTTTAAATCCACAAAGGACCCTAAAGGTCTAAAGCTAGTAGCTCAACTTAGCTTCTAAAGTCAGACACCTAAAGTTAACTTAGTCTAACCTAAAGTTCTGGTCTTATGCCTAAGAATGTAGGGCCCTGCCAATTAAGCTCAATTCTACTATAGGCCTAAATGCAATTTTAAAAAAAAAAATCAATGCAAATGTATGCAATGTAGAATGTTTTAACTAAATGCATTAATGCACTATGTATAAATTCTATGTATATCCCCTAAGTACATACCCCCATGCCTAAAATCTACAAAGTTCCCATTGCATAGAAGGGTATTACCTGGGTTAGAGTTAGTCTGCCGTTATTTTGTTAGCAGCCGAGTAGCCAAAGAACCTGCAAGTCAGGCTCCGAAACCAATTAATAGGCCTTAAAAATGAACAAAGTAACGCAGGCCTAGAAAATAGATAACCTAGGATGTTGGCGAGCTGATGATGAATCCCAATAGCAAATGCTCACCTAAAAAAGATGGGAATGAAATCTTCCTAGGTCACCAGAGGAGGTTCTAAATGATAGGCTGAAATAGCGACCTCCATAGGGGTATGGAGATGATGACAAGGATCCTCCAAAAGAGATGGGGAAGGAATGGTGTAGAGATAAACCCCCAGGGTGATGGACTGACCATAGAAAGCATCAATCCATACCCGGTACCCCATTACAAGAGATATTGGTTCGCTAAGCCCCCCAGTCAGAATAGAAGTGAGTAGATCTCTAATCCAGGAATTGTCTAGGGTGTCCCAGTTTCGAGGCTGTGGGACGACCATAAGATCTAGGTTAGGTCTAATTAGCTTAGTGTCCATTCCTAACAGCCTTCCTAATTCCTCAATCGCATCCCTATCATTCCTTACACTATCACAAGTATCTACCTGCACTTCATCAGTGATCATTTCAAGGTATGGAGTCAAAATTTCACCTTCAGACATAGGCAAATCAGAGAGTGACTCTGAATAAAATGAAGGCAGGTTGGAAGCAACAGATTTAGGGATTACCCTATCAATCTCATCCCTGGGTTCTTGTTCTTTACTCAAATCCTCCCTGGAGTCTATGTGTGAATCCACATTAATATTAGAAGTTGCTTCCACATTTTCCATTATTTCATCATAAGGAGGGATATCATCAGTAGGAGCACAGAGGAAACCTAAGTTGATCAAATTTGTGACAACCTTAGGGGCTAATTCTTCAAATAAGATATAATCATCCTTAGTGTCACTCCAAATCTTGAATATAGGTTCCTCATATAATTCATCCTTCTCCTCATCATACAATTTATCATGTACCCAAGGTCTAGAATCATCTAAAGTCTCGACAGGTCCCCTAGGGCATTCTATCTGGGGTAAATGGTTCACACTGGTAACATCAAACTCCTCAGATAGGTGAATTTCTTCAGGGTTAAGTTCCCTAAGATTGGGCTTGAGTTCCATCTCGTGATCAGAAGGGAGGGTGGGATTAACAACTTGACTTTGATCCACTTCATCAAATGTCACGAAAATACTGTCATTTGGGTCAAGGTCTTCCAATGGTACCGTCATTCCCTTCTTTTGACTCCAATATAATTCAGGTGGATACTCAACTTGATCATCATCTCCCTCGGGTTGCCACCTTTCTTCATCCAATGCATAGATACTTTCATTCATATCCTCCTCCCAGTTAAGGTGTGGACCTCTCAAGGAAGTATCATCTAGCAGGGAGGTTTCAAAATCAATCCTTGCAAAGTAACTATTCTCCCTTACATAATCCCCAAAATTACCCTACAACTTAGGGTGTGCTCTCCCACAGGAGATGCATCTAACATAGAGGGGTGCATGTCATCCTCAATGGGGTAGATTGGGTGGCTAATTTCTTCTTTTTCTTGTTGGCCTGCTCTCGAAGATTCTCCTAATAATTCAATCATTGCATCTTACATTTTCTATATTTCCATCTTCAAGCAGGAGAGGTCATCATTTCTATTAGGAGAGAAGTCAGGCTTAGGCTTATAGTACCTAGGAGTTTCTGTCCAACCATTACAATCATTCAGGGAGGGTGGGTTGGGTATTTCTATGTTGTATGGGATATTGGGCAAGGCAAATCCCGCTCCTACGTTTTGCTCACTAATTTGGGGCTTAACCAGGCCAATACTCCTATAGTAGGAGTGAAAAGGATCCCAATTACTGTCATTATGTCCATCAAAGAATGGACCATCTCGACGTATTGGATCGAAGATAGCAGAGTGGGGGTAAGGGTGTAGGCAAGAGGTGAAAGGGTGGTGGTCAAATTGGTTCATTCTAACTCACGTCAAGTTAAATTCTTCTCAAGCAAAAATAATTCAAAAGAACTTTTTAGGTCTTTACATATTTAGGCACTTGAGTTTAGTTCCATTTTGTAGGTGACAAAACAAGTTATCCAAACAGTTATGTGCCTAATCATAGACCTATGATATGCCAAAGAAGACCTAGTTAGAACTTAGGTGCTCTTCCCTTAAGTTCAAATGGTTGAGTATTCCAAGGATGGAAGATCGAGGGATGCAAGTAGGCTTAAGCCTTCCTTTGAAGCTGTGCTTTTGCGGTGCTTCTTAACTACCCTCAAAAATCTGTGACAGGGTATCCCCCTCCTTGGAGTTACCAAACCTTTGATCTCGAGTTCTGAACATTTCAGAATCTAATAGTAGGAGGGTTCTTGTCCTAGTGGTTCCAAGACCTAAAAGTGTTTATATGCATGCTTCGGTGCAATAAAATAGAAAAGAGTGCATACACCAAAAAAATGCTTTTGAATTTTTGAAACACACGCGAGATTATCAATTCAAGTCCTTGGTTTTAATGTTCCTCCTTTAGTTAAGTCCTCTAAATTTAAAGGTGACCACTTGTTAAATCAATTCAAATCAAACTTGGAGGTCTTTGAAATTAAGGTCCACATGCTATGCGTGAATAAATATGGATGCAAAGTCAAGAAAGCATACCTTACCTCCTACAATCAGCAATTATATGAATGCATATGTAGGAAATGAAATCTAGAGGTTGTTCAAGCAATCTTAAATGATCATCCTAATGGCATACAGCTTCTAGATATAGGCAGTTCATTTTTTTTTATATCTACCTACTTATGCACAAACAAAGAAATAAAATAAAGTCAATCCATGAAAGAGAAGAACAACCTAAGTCTAAATATATGGGAACAGACTCCCGAAAAGTTACCCACGTAGGGGCCTAAAACAATGGTGGGGGAAAAACCCCTAAAATGTACCCTAGAACAAGGGTCTTCAAATGAATGAATGTGTAAGAAAATAAATTAAGAAAAACAAAGTTCTAAAACCTAAATTCCATCTACTGAAAATTTGATGGAGATAAAGATGATCACTCAGGATGTCCTCCTCCCAGTTGGTGGCAACAAGGTTCACCAATGTTCAAGCTCCTCATAGACGCAAAGCTCGGTCTTTCCTCCAAGCAGTGGAAACAAGGTCCACCATGGCATTGCTGAGGCTGGTGCGACAACTCGTATGTAATATGCGTACCTCACCCCAAATCGGATAGAACATATTAAATATGCCTCAATTTAAATCAGCATGAACAAATGAATGAGTGCGAGTTTATTAGGCCCGTTGCCTCCCTGGCAACGGTGCCATTTGAAAAGATGATTTTCGCTTTTATTTTTTCGCACATAAAATGACGCGTTTAAGTAGTGTCAAAGTGGTGGAAAACCACTAATGAAAACATTTAAAATTAAGCACTCAAATGGGCGGGTTGTATCCACAGGGCGGCAACTGCCTATTAAAACTCGCGTTAGTCATAAATTATTATTCACGAATGATTTCCTTAATAAATTATATTCAAATCCCCTTTATACTAAGCTAATCAATGGCATGATATGCTGAAATAATAATAATGTAAAAGATGAGGGCCTTATAAAATGGCTACCATTATAATAACAATAACATAAAGTCATTAAATCCACAATGGCACATCAATGTAAAAACCAATAGAGGGCAAAATAGGGGATTGCCTTCAAGTGGAGCATGTGCACAAATGGAGGAAAGCTGGAAGGTGAGGCTGTAGCTGGAGGTAACCCTACTCGGCGGCTTCGCGGCGATGGTGTCGATGGGGCATGGGACAATCGGAGGAGGTGGCATGGAGGAGAGAACGGTGGTGCATGTTGCTGCCTACTACCACTACACACGGCCAGGTAGCACGCATGTGGCGAGGAGGTGCAACTGTACATGGGAGGGTGGTGCGCTGGCACGCATAGCAATTGCTGGTGGAAAGGCAAGAGGTTGGTGATGCACGGTGAGGATAATTACGTGGCCAGAGGCACACGCACACGGTGATGGTTGCGTGGCAGTCAGTAACTCACATGCACGGTGATGGCCGAGCTCACTGAATTGGCGCGGTGGTCTGTCACCCCACCGACCCATGGTCTGGTGATGCTCGACCTTAGAGACGCACGATGGTGGTGATGGAGGTGAGCTCAAAGCTCTTCATGGTGGTGGAGTCAGGGCGGAGTCTCCCCTCGCATGGTTACCTCCTTCTCTCCCTTGTAGTCACGGCTGCCTAATGAGAGCCTCATCATGAGCCCTAACTAGCTTATTTTGACCCAAGAAAGAGACTAAAAGATCCTACATAACCTAGAGGAGGGCTTAATTGAAGGAATAAGTGTTCTGAGAAGAAAACATGAAATAAAGGGTAAAACTGCAATTCTACCATTACAGTATATAAATGGGATTTCTCATAGGCAAAGCATAGGTAAAATGGTCTTAATAAGATAAAAAGTGGGTTGGTTCAATCAGAAATGGGTTTATGTGCAAACCAGGAATTAAATGACATCTGGTAACCCTAAAATAGGCCCGCTTAATTCAACAAGGGTTTTGTCAGGATAAAAATTAAATAAACCCTCTAAAATTCATGTAAAAATATCCCTTAGGGTTTAGAACCTTCAGATTGGCCTTTGGAACCTATTTTAACCTAGATTAGGGTCCTAGCGCATCAATTGACCTAATTTGGGTTTTTACACAAAATATCCAGTCAAACATGGTGAAACCTAAAATCCAACTTCACCATTAGATTCCCTAGGTCCAAATTAGGTTTTTACCAAAATTTAGTCCTAAGGGGAGGTCATCTTGACCTACTTTGCAAATTAGTACACCTAATTACATTTTAGTCCCTACCTTTTGAAAGCCATTGCATAAACCCCCTAACTTCCTCACCACTCTTACAAGCAGGTCCCTCCGCCATTATTGGGGTGAAATCCTGCTTCGATGAGGAATAGAGAGGGAATACTCTCTGATTCCTCAGAGATCTCCTTCCAGATTTGGAAGGGAGATTCTCTGAGGAATCCCTTCCATCTGAACTCAATCCTGATCCCTGATTTGCACCCAATCTCTCATGCGAACACACGAGAGATTTGGGTACCTAACTGATTCCATCTCCAGCAAGGATTCCCGTGCTTGGAAGCTTGTCTTCCAAGCACAGGAGTCCCTTCCTGTGCCCATAAATTAACCCCCAACTCCGACCGCACCTCCTTAGCTCGACTTGGCCAAGATTCCACCTCGATTTCCTCTTCTTCTCCTCTAGCCAAGGGGTCCAGTGAGCTCCGGCAAGCCCCCCTCCTCTTTCTCGTCGCTCTACCACAAAACCAGTGGCAGAGCTGTCCTCCTCATCCTCCTCCGCGTCGCGCAACACCAGCGTGAGTAGCCCTAGCCCCGTCAATCGCTGCCGTCTTTCTCCACTGGATGCTTTCTTCTCCAATGACAGCAAGTATTACCAGCCACCCTCTCGCCCCCTTTGTCCACTTAGTTAGCTTAGAACTGTTCGTCTCTATCCCCTCTTTCATTTCCCTCATCCTATTTCACCAAACGCTCCTTGACCGCCGCTGTCCACCACCATCTTCCTCATCTCCAGCTACCCTCCGGCGAGACGCACCTGTCACTCCGCAACCCCACACGTCTCACCAACCATCTCATAACCTCCGCCACACTCCACTGAACATCCTCCGCTCATCCACAGACCCTCTACACCACCACAACTATCCCCCGACCAAACCCATCCATCCGACCACAGAGTGACCTAGGCACACATGCCTAAGCCACCCCGCGTCCTGCCACCTACTGCCTCACCTTCGCCGTGACACGGCGAAGGTGCTCCTGTGGTCTGATTGAGCCACAAGGCCCTTTTTGTGTCAGGAAGGGTTCGAGCTCCAGCCACCATTAGCGATGACTCGAGGAGGTTGCACACTCGTTCCAGGCTACAGTGCTCCAGGATTCCAAGTCCAACAAACTTGGGGAGGTCTTGTGCATCCAGTTGTTCCAGCAAGTGGCGCTGCGAGGCCTGCAGTGCTGCAATTGGAGAACGATCTACTGCAGGCTCATGAGAAAAAGTGGTGGAGCAATAGTCCCACCTCGGTAAGCAGTAACCTCTCTGAGTACTTTAAGTTGATTTTGTACTATCTGCTGGTTGCCTCCGAGAACACATGGGGTGAGGTCCCTCACCTATACACATGCCTCATCCGTGTGCTCATCACGCAGATCTGGTGACCAGACCAGATACCCTTCTGAGCACTCCTCGTGCACCACACCCACATCAGTGCACCTGGACCCAGGCACGTGACCCGACCCGATTACCTGGCTCTGGGAGAGCGTGCTGAAGAGTGATACACAGAGAGAGAGATGCGGGTGTGGGTAGAGGGGTAGGTTTTGCTCTCTTCGATTTGTGCAGGGAACGAACTGAAGAAGGAAGCAGGGACTTAGCTGCCGCAAGTGAAGGAGAAAAAGAAGAAGGAAGGAAGCTTCGCAGAGGAAAAAGAGAAGGAAAGGCAAGGCAGAGGGAAGGGGCGAAGCAAAGAGAAGAGGAACTGAAGAAGGAAGAAGAAATAAAGAAAGGGAAAGACAAGCAGAAGAAGAGAAAGCAGAGCCAAGGAATGAAGAAGAAGACCCGCAGAGAAAAGAAGGAGAAAGAAATTGCAGAAAAGAGGCACGGCAGAAGACAGAGGAAAATAAGAAGAAAGAAGCAAAGGCAAGAGAACTGCAGTGAAGAAACAAGGAAGAAGAAGCACAAAGAAGAAAGGAAGAAAATCAGAAGTCAGAAGAAGAACAAGAACAAGATAGGAGAAAACATCTTTTTAAGATGTCGATCCCATGATCAAACATCCAAATTTCTTATTTTTGCCACAATTAAATTTTAAACTCATGCATATATATTTTGAATTAAGTAACTCTAACTATTCAATTACATTCTTGAGATTAGTAATAAATTCCAATTGCTCCCTGTGTTTGACCTCGGATACTTAGGTTTTCGAGTAATAAATTTTTATTTGTTGACAATGCTTGATCACCTATACTACGACGTAACTAACTATTAAAACACGATCAAGCCGCGTTAACACTACCCCGACTAAATCCCTATTTCGCAATCATCAAAGCAGCGAGTAAAGGCATCATCACTACAGTTGTTGAGTAGAGGAAAAAATGGATTAATAAAATAAGAAACGAAATGATGGTTTATTTATCTACAAACCCTCACATAAAATGTTGATTCTAATACATGCATATAATGCAACCTAAAGACTAATGCATGTTATTCTAATGCATGCTAAATAATTTATATATGAATGTAATGCATACAAGCAAATATATATAAACTAAATTATTTATATCTTAATGAATGCTATGTATACTCTAATATTAATCTAATACCTAGGCACTTAAGTAACTAATTAGCCCACAAATATGGGCTCATCAATGGGTTTAGTATAGAGGGTAAGGAGGATGCTGATAAAGATTCATCAAGACGATCTAGTGGAAGAGGTTGGGAATGAACAAAATTAACAACCTCTTCCGAGTGTGGTGAGTCTGCCACAGAGGGTTGTGGGTTGGGTTCTCTAAAGCTGATGGAGTCCTCGAGTACACTGATCGTCATACAAGTCTCATTAAATTAATGATCCTCGAGCTCCTCAATGAATCCACAATCCCCAAATCCTTTTATCTCCTTGAAAATATCAAGAGTCAACTTCCTATCCCCAAAGGCAATCTCCATACTACCACTCTCACAATTTATGTTGGCCTTAGCGATAGCCAAGAACGAACACCCCTGAATGATGGGCATGTTCCTCAAGTCTTCAGGTACGTCCATGTCAAGGACTAGGAAATCTATGAGAAACTAGAAGTCCTTAACCTTGACAATAATGTCCTCAATAACACCTTTCGATGTGGTGAACAAACGGTCCGCTAACTGTAGCGTTACTGAGGTTGGCCTAAGTTCACCCAACCCAAACCTTTCATAAAGAGAGGTCAGGATTAGGTTGATGGATGCACCTAGATCCAATAGTGCCCTATCAAAAGTGTAATCTCCAATGACGCATGAAATCAAGCGGGCACCTGGATCTCTCTTCTTCTGAGGAAGGTGGTGTAGGATAACAGAACTCGCCTGTTCGGAGAGAATCACCTTCCTCAGGGTGGGTTCTTTTGGCTTACGCTTTTGGGTACATAGATCTTTTAGGAATTTAGCATAAGCCGAGATGTGTTTAATAGCATCAAGGAGTGGGATATTGATCTCTACACACTTGAATAAATTCAGGAGCTACTCGTTGCTATCTAGGGTTTTCTTCTTCCTAGATTTCAATAAGGCTTCAGGGAACGGGATGTGGGTGGTGTCCTCAATTTCATGTCCGTGGGCCTTATTGCCTTCTTCAATCTCCTCCTTTTCTCTCTCGAGCTCCCCAGGGTTTTGGTTTCTAAAAGGTAATTTAGGGTCCTAGGTCTGCTTCTCGCTCCTCAAGGTGACTGAGTTTGCAGAGGTAAATGGGTTCGAGTCTTGAGGCAGGTTAGGAAACATTGAAGGGCCTTGATTGGTCAAATATCCAAGAGTAAAAGAAGAGGAGGGACCCTGCTCAACCACCTAAGCATGTGCGTGTGGGTCCCTTTGATTTCCATACTCTTGGGCTCTATTGCCTTGATTTTCACATTGCATGGGTTGGGTACAGGTTGGGATGGTAGAGATCCGGGCTATCGAGTGTTAGCAATAAGCTCGGAATGCAAGTTGTCTAATGACGTCTTCATTTGCTGCATGAGCTGAAGCATGGACCCTTGCATTTCTACCATCTACCAATTTATATCAGCCTACCCTACAGATTGTTGGGTATTCCAAGATGACTGAGTAACTGGTTTTGGGGGCAACTAGGTGTATACTTGAGCCTAACCCATAGGTCTTTGAGGTGCATAGTTGCTGGGTCGTGTTTGGGTCTGTTGCCCCTAAGTTTTCTTGGAGAAGTTAGGTGGTTCCTCCAACCCAGGTTGTAAGTGTTAGAATATGAGTTGGACCTAACATTCTCCTGTATTGCAAATGCATCCTCATAGGGTGAGGACGGAGAAGAAGAAGGAACAGAAAAATTGGGATCAAAGGCCCCAGCTTGGAACCCATAAGGTTCTGAGAAATTCTGGCTGATAGGTTGAGTCAATTCTAGTTGGTTCATGAACTCCCGCCCTGTAGAAGCTCATGAAGAATGCAATCCTGCATTTTGGGATTAAGTGGGTGTAGAAGTGTTTCTTGAGTTTCCATCCATCCACTCTTCCATCCTTTTTGCAACCAAGTCCACTTTATCTAGTTTGCTGCAAATCAATTCCATGTCACATGAATGAGAATTCTGGATTGCATTAACATTTGACCTAGGTTGTTGGGACCAGTTGAAGGTATCCATGGAGGCATGATTTATTGGATTCTCACTCATTTTCTCAAGCAAATCGTATGCTCTATCTGCATCCCTATTGAGGAAATTACCTCCACGGGAGGCATCCACGTGATTAAAGAGTTGTTCGACCAACCTATGATAGAATATCTACACGAGTTGCTATTTCAGCATCTCGTAGTGTGGACACTTCCTTAAAAGATCCTGGAATCACTTCCAGGCACCATGAAATGGTTCCCCCGACCGCTGGTCAAAAGTGGTAATCTCCCGTCGCAACGCATTGGTCTGTCCAATTGGGAAGAATTTCTTCAGGAAAGCCTACTTAAGAGTAGCCCATGTTTCTATCGACCTTCCAATGGTCCGGTACCAATGTGCAGCCTTATCTCGAGAGTGGGGAAAGAGCCACATGATCATCTACTCTTCGTTCACATTCCTAGCTTCAGTGGTCTAAAACAAAGTGGTCAGATCCTCCAACTGCTGGAATGGGTCCTTGGCGCAACATGTTTCGCATGTTTGAAATCGAGGTTAAGAGTAACCCATCATTGTAGCCGCAAAACTTGTTTATCAAATAAAATTTTACCGAAACTCCAAGGGAGTCTCTGGTCGAACACAGGGAGGCGACATTTACTTTGTATGAAAATTACGCTTCAATTTGTCTCTTTTTGGTGTTTTGTGGTTTTGAAATAAAAAAAACAAGCAATCACAAGAGAGAGATGGAATCAAATATGATATATTGCATGAATGTCAATTACAATAAACTATGAAAGCATAAAAGAGAAAAGGGGTGAGAAGGAATCTCCCGAATCGAATGTTCAGTGAGATGACGGCACCTAGCGGAAGCTTGGACAAAGGAGGTCAGGAGCAGGACGACAAAGGTGAGGTGCAGGAGGATGTCGGGTAGAGGAAAGCTTCAGCGTGGCTCCGGAATGGAGGTGAGGAGGAGGAGATGATCTACTACCGGAATGGAGGTGAGAGGACGGCTCCAAGGTGACCTATGAATGGTGATGGGAAGATAGATGAATATTTGGTGAGGCAAAGGTTCGCTACACCAATAGGAGCCTTGGGAGCTTGAGAGTAAGCTCTAACAGAGCATTGGTAGGCTTGCTAGAGCTTAGGAGTAAGTGGGAGTAGAGTAGGTAGAGATGAAGAGGAATGAGGGGTGTAGGGGTGTTTATATAGTGATGGGAGGAGAAGCATCCTGCGCACAGACATTCAGTGACAGCTACATGCAACACTAAAGGCCGCTCAAGCTGTCGCCAAAAGATTTGCGCCTCTTCATTGCCATGGCTGGCACACGCACTACGTAGGCCATTTAGTGATAGCTGCAAGTGTCACTAAAGGCCCACTCTTCTGTCGCTGCAAATCTCTCACCTGCTGTCACAGAGGTTGAATGCGCCACAACCATTGGATTCAGATGTGAACAGCTGAGATAGTGCAGAGATCGCGCCTCTTGATCGTGTGTGAGATGGCACCTTCTCGAGGAGCGTCGATGGTCACGTGCAGCATCCACACTCATCCAACGGTGCCCCATAGTGGCGCTCCGCCACTTGATTGTGCTCGCGCTCATCCAACGGGTGTAATTTAATTGCACCCACTCTTCGCAAAATAGCCTCCCCCACCGCGACTATAACTCACGCTCACCGTTTGCGAGCGCGTGTCTTCACCAATGCACCAAGGCCCCGGTTTGTCGAGCGGAGGGAGCTGTGCAGTCACGCATCTCAACCATTGGATTGAGGTCCAACGGCTGGGATCTCATCTTGCGGCGGCCTCAGAGATGCCTTGGCTCAGGTGGGGCAGCTTGGATGGCTCCACGTGGCGCCATCTGGACCGTCTGTCTTCTTGAAAAGGGTGCTACGGAGCTCTGATCAGGGAGATTCTTGCATTGACAGACTATGATCGTCGCTCTGAATCCATCTGTACGGTCAGATTCTTGATCCGAAGCCCGTAAAGATGTCGCACTACCTCTTGGCCATGTAAAATGATGGAATTAATGTACATAATATACAACTATCCTAAATGCAATGCAATGGATGTTTGTGCAATATTTATATCATGATATGCAATGCTAGGCCTAGGAACTATTGTAAATAAGCATTTTACGATGAATTTATACATGTTTATCATACCCCCATGTTTACTTTTTGCTAGTCCCTAGCAAAATTAACATAAATGCTATGTATAAAAGTAGAGTCAGGATTCAATTATTTAGGTAAAATTCATCGATTACTTTAGAAAATCTCAACCCCAAGACCTAATTACAAAAACTCAACATTGCCCGAGTGTTTACCAGAATGCAGTCCGTCCAAGCCCTCGCCTTATTTGAAAAGGGAAGATACAATTTTTTATTTTTTTTTTCTTTTCTTATTTTTTTGGACATTTTGGAGTTTGAGAGTGTCGGGATAACTTTTTACGGCTACCCAACCCGCCCAAGACTCGAAAAGGACTCTAAGTGCTAAGCATCTTGTGAAAATAGTGAAAGACTCACTAGGCGGCCATTGAAACGGACTTCAAGTTTCTACAACCCTAGGTGACCTTGCCTAAAGGTTTATCTTTTCGCTTGGTAGCTTTCTCCCTACTTTTATTTATTGGGTTAACACAAGGGTGAACCTAGTGTATATCTCCCCGATTTATTCTACTTCCCTGCTTCTTCCCTACGTGTTTTGGGAATTATTGTGCATTTTTATGAGCTGGGCTCTAGACAACTAGCCAACGGGCTGTTACCCATGACCACTTGTTAGCCATACTCATGCGGCAAAGTGTGGCTTTATTATTTTCTTTTTCTTATTTTCTACTTTTTTATTTTTTTTCTATCTTTTTCATCTTTTTTTTTAAAGTAGGTGGCTTCCTTGATCTAAGATTTACCTAAAGGCAATACGATGAAAGTGGTCTTGTGGTTGGTCTTTGAACAATTGGCCGATGAGCTATTACCATCAACAACTTGCTAGCCATACCACCCAAGATAGTTCATTAGCTACCCAATTTCTGAGAAAACCACTGAAAAGTGAGTCAGTGCAAAAAGTGTGTAGATGCTTAAACTTAAAATCCCCTCAAATCATAGGATAGGTTGATAAGTCGCATACATATCATCCCAAATGATTTACTAGTTTAAGATAAGATTATTTGGTGAGGACTCCCACATTCAAGTGGACACCCAGGCTAATTAAGCCTGAAGACCTAAAGAGTTTAAGTATTCATGTCCCAAAGTATCAATTCCTAAAGTTTGCAACTCCTAATGCCTAAGTTCTCGTCTCCCAATTCTTTTCTCAATTTTTTTAAGATGAAAAATAGGAAATTACTATTACGGATGACAAAAAGATTCATAACAAATAGCTACTCCCCCATTCTTAGATAATGCAATGTCCTCATTATTAAAAATGAAAGCATGCAGGAGAGTAGAAGTGGAAGAATAGCACCTGGTTTTCGTGAGATGCTGGTCAGCATGGAACAGCCTTTACACATGCTAAGTTTAGTGCCTTCAGCTAGGCGATGATCGGCCCGCGATGGTTAAGGCAAGGTAAGAGCAACCTTGTCCAAGACGAGTTCAGGGAGCATGTGGTCAACAAAGGGTTTGAGATGTTGACCGTTGACCTTAAAGATATTACCCATCTTTGTGTCAGAGATTTTGATGGCCCCATTAGGGAAAATCCACTCAATAACGAACGAACCATCCCACTTAGACCTGAGTTTGCCGGGGAAAGCTTCAATAACCGTTGACCTCCATTAGGGCACCTTAGCCTCAAAACCCAAACATGGATAGCACTATCCATGTTCTTATCCACCCTATCCCTCTCCCAAACACTTACGAACCAAAACCCACATTAGAAAACCTAAAGCCCACTCTCCAGCACCTTTTAGAAAGTCTAGACATCTGGCTGGACGTCTGATTTCTCCAGAATAACAATTCAGGAAGCCAAAACTCATACTAACACAGAATTGGACATCCAATTTATTGTCCAAACATCCAATTTTGTAGTATAAGACATCTGACCACTATCCTGAACATCTGTTACTGCTGTCTGGTTCCTGATTTTGGTGCTAGAAGCCTGATCTTGCCTATTTTGACCTAGGAACCCCACCGGACACCCTAGGAAACCTAATTAGAGACCTCCTATGCCTAGTCCACTATCCATAGCCCTACTTATCCTATCCCTAACCCAATTGAACCATCCCATACATAATTGGGTACATCTACAGTTGATTGGGTGCACCTGAGCCCAATTAGATCCACCTAGGATCTAATTGACTCATACCTATTAGGGTTACCCTAGCCTAATCACATGCATGCATCCAATTAGACTTGACCTAGACCTAATTAGGTTCACTCCTATCCGATTAAACTTTCCTAAGCCTAATTAGGTCCATACCCACTTAATGTAGGTTAACCCAACCTAGATTCACCAAACCCACTACCCTACTCCACAAAAATTACACCTACACATACATACACTTTCCTAAATCCCACTTGCCCATTTTAGCCCTCATTAGTTGGTTACCAACCTAGATCCTACATTGGTGGCACTTGCTATTTTGGGAGCCACCAAAAGTGGTGACCCATTTGAAATGGAGAGGCCTTCCCATAAAAGCCAAGGAGAGAAGAGAGCCACGCAATTCATTCACTCTCCCATCCATTCTCCTCCCACTTGCGACACCCTTCCACCCTCCAAAACCCTAGGACCATCCTCCTCCTCCAAGGCTCCCTCCATGGACGGCTAAAGAAGAAGCTCCTCCAAGGAATCTTTATGTGGGCAACAAGAAGAAGGAGAGCATTAGGTGCAACAACCTCTTCTCCTCTCTTCACTTGGGCGTGTCTTTCTTCTCCATAGAGAGGACGTACTCTCTTTTTCTTCTTTTTGGACAGCCATGAAGGCTCACCCATAGCCTCTTGTGGTCGGCCATCTCTTGTTGGTAGGTGTGTAGATGAGTTTGCATACCCAAGGCTAGCCTACACCCTCACACAAGGTCGATGGCCCTAGTGGCACCTTCCCAGCGTAAGGGATTTCTTCTATTTAAATGCTTTCTAGTATAGATATTGTGTGACATTATTTTGAGTATTCTATGCATGAATAATATTGTGTGATCATCGCTTCTATGATTGTCTTCAAGTCTATTTGCCTATCGCTTTTCAAAATAAAAATCAAAAATAATAAAATAAAAAAAAATTAGGTTAGATTAGATTAAGCCAATCCAAATCTCGACTTGTTTTCACGCCTCCCAGAGACAAATGACCGGGACTCAAGTTTTCAAAGGAATAAAATCCATTGAGTTTTGATATTATAAATGTTTTTGTCAAGGGGATTTTGCAACTATACTACGATGTTTTCCAAAAAATCGCGATTTCTATGCTTGTCAAGTGTCATCCAGAAAAGTATTAGAGATCAGGACATCTGGATGAGGAGAATCAATTAGGATTCTCGAGAGATGATCCGCCACTACATTTTGTGCCCCGACTTATCCTTGATTTCATGATCAAATTCTTGAAGCAGTAGAATCCAGCGAATAAGCCAGAATTTGGCATCCTTTTTGGCCAAGAGATGTTTCAAGGCAGAGTGGTTGGTATAGATGATGACACGAGAACCTAACAGATAAGCCCTGAATTTTTCCAGAGTGAAAACTATAGCTAGCAATTCTTTTTCAGTAACGGTGTAGTTCCTCTGGGCTTCGTCCAGAGTCTTGCTAGCGTAGTAAATCATAGAAGGCTTTTTCTCAATCTTATGACCCAAAACAACCCTGATGGCATAATCAAATGCGTCAGCCATAATCTCAAATGGGGTTGTCCAGACCAATGGTTGCAACACCAGGGCACAGGTGACTGCTATTTTTTACAAATCAAATGTCTTACAACATGATTCATCAAACTCGAATAGCGTGTCTTTGGCTAGAAGGTTACTCAAGGGTCGAGCAACCTTCGAGAAATCCTTGATGAATCTTCTATTAAAACCCACATGCCCAAGGAAAGAGCAGATCTGTTTTACGGATGTGGGTGGAGGAAGTCTAGAGATAGCATCCACCTTAGCTTTATCAACCTCAATACCCGACTAGAGACCACATGGCCTAGGACAATGCCTTCCTGAGTCATAAAGTGGCTCTTTTCCCAGCTAAGGACCAGCCATATTTTGATGCATCTTTGGAGGATCAATTCCAACTTAGCTAGGCAAGACTCAAAAGAATCTCTGAAAATGGAGAAGTCATCCATGAACACCTCAAGACAATCTCCCACCATGTCAGGAAAGATGGCCAGCATGCACCTTTGAAAAGTCGCAGGCGCATTGCAAAGCTCGAATGGCATTCTATGAAATGCAAAGGTTTCGTAGGGACATGTGAAGGTTGTTTTTTCTTGGTCCTCAGGATGGTTAGGGACTTGGTTATATCCCGAATAACCGTCTAGGAGGCAAAAGTATTTTTGCCCAGCTAACCTTTCAAGGATTTGATCAATGAATGGCAAGGGAAAGTGATCGTTTTTAGTGGTTGTGTTCAGCTTCCTATAGTCAATACAAACTCTTCAAGCAGAAGCTGAATGAGTGGTGAAGGTTTCCCCTTTCTCGTTAGTCGAAATAGTTATTCCTATCTTCTTGGGTATAATCTGAATGGGGCTAACCCATGGACTATCCGAGATTGGGTATATAATTCTAGCATTGAGCCACTTAATTATCTCCTTCGCGACCACTTCTCACATATTTGGGTCTGGTCTCCTTTGCATCTCGCGAGAAGGGCAGGATCCATCTTCCATGAAAATACGATGATTACAATAAGATGGCTCAATCCCCCTAAGGTCATGGATGGTCCAACCAATTGCCTCTTGTTATTCTTAAGGACTTCAATTAACCTCGATTCTTACTCCTTAGTCAAATCAGCACTAATAATCATAGGGAGCATGTTTTTAGGTCCTAAGAACTCATATTTCAAAATTTTGGGCAATGGTTTCAATTCAAGCTGAGGTGGGTTTAGAATAGAAGGTAGGGAGGATGGTGACGAAGATTCATCACGACAATCCAGTGGAAGAGGCTGGGAATGAACAAAATCAACAGCCTCTTCAGGATGTGGCAGGTCTACCACGGAGGGTTGTGGGTTGGGTTCGCTAAAGCTGGTGGAGTCCTTGAGTGCACTAATTTTCATACAAGTCTCAAGATCCTAATCCTCGAGCACTTCAATGAATCCACAATCCTCAAATCCTCTTATCACCTTAAAAATATCCAAAGTTAGCTTCTTATCCCCAAAGGCGATCTCCATACTACCACTTTCACAGTTTATGTTGGCCTTGGCAGTAGCTAGGAATGGACGCCCCAGAATGATGGGCGTGTTCCTCAAATCGTTAGGTACATCCTTGTCAAGGACGAGGAAATCTACAAGAAAATAGAAATCCTTGACCTTGACAATTACATCCTCAATAACGCCCCTCAGTGTGGTGACCGAATGGTCAACTAATTGTAGCATTACTGAGGTTGGCTTGAGTTCACCTAACCCAAACCTCTCATAAAGAGAAGTCGGGATTAGGTTGATGGATGCACCTAGGTCCAATAGTGCCCTATCAAGAGTGTATTTCCCAATAACGCATGAGATCAAGGGGGCACTTGGATCTTTCTTCTTTTGAGGAAGGTGATGCAGGATAACAGAACTTGCCTCCTCAAAGAGAATCACCTTCCTCGGAGTAGGTTCTCTCGACTTACGCTTTTGGGTAGACAATTCTTTCAAGAATTTAGCACAAGCCAGGATGGCTTAATAGCGTCGAGGAGCAAAATATTGATCTCTACGCTCTTGAATAAATTCAGGAGCTCCTCGTTGCTATCTATGGTTTTCTTCTTCTTGGTTTTCAATAGGCCCTCAAGGAACAAGATATGGGTGGTATTTTCAATTTTCGATCCCTGGGCCTTATTGTCTTCTTCAATCACCTCCTCTCTCTCAAGCTCCCAAGGGTTTTGACTTCTAGAAGGTAATTTAGGGTTTTGGGTCAGCTTCCAACTTCTCAAGGTGATAGAGTTTGCAGAGGCATAAGGGTTCAAGTCTTGAGGTGGGGTAGTGAAGATTGGAGGGCCTTCTTTGGTCATATAACCAGAAGAAGAAGATGAGGGACCCTGCTTGATAAATGCTAGTTTATCATTATTCTTATTCACCAAAACAAACCTAGCTCTTAGGATTATGCTCCGTAAATAGGTTTTTGGGTTGCATTTAGGCATAAATTAGGTTAGGCATGCATTGCATTTTTTATTGTGTTTTTAATGCATTTTTGTGAGTGTTAGGGATAAATAGATTGCCAGATCCCTAGTACCCTAGCACTCAGGAAGGAAACTGGTGAAAGAGAAGCTCTCATCAGCTGGAACTCAGCTTGATCCAACACACCATAGCTGGAATTCAGCTCACCTGAATTAGGGTTAGCTCATCCTAGCTCCATTCAGCTCATCTCAACTGAATGGCAACTCAAGAGAGCTCCTTTTAGCTCACCCTAGCTCAGGTCAGCTCAGATCTAGCTCAACTTAGCTGAGTCCAGCTCATCTCAGCTCCCATTAGTCCACAGGGAGCTCTAGCTACTGGAGTTCACCCTAGCTCAGGTTTAGCTACATCTAGCTCCACTCAACTCCAGCCAACTGAAGATGATTTCATTCCAGCTCAGGAAGCTCAAGTCTAGCTCCTGGGGACTCAGCTTAGCTCAACTCAGTTGAGCTAAGCTACCTTAGTTGCCTCAACCAGCTTGATCCTCCCTAGGAGCACCAGACCCAGCTTACCTCAGCTCATTTTGGTAGAAGCCAGCTCACTTTAGCTTGGCTTAGCAGCTAGCAAAGAACTAGCAAGCTAAGCCAGCTAGAGTAGCTCCATGCCAACCTCTTCAGCAGCTACCAGCTCCATTTCAAGCTCCAGACTTCTCCTCCTCAGCTCCTCTCTTCAAACCCTAGCTCATATTACCTACTCCTCTACTCCATAGCTAGCTAAGCTAGCTTAGCTTAGCTTAGCTTAGCTAGCATCCAGCTCCTTGGCCATCCACCACCTTCAACTCAACCCTAGCTAGCTCCACCAACTAAGCTTACCTAAGCTAGCTATCCTACTTCAAGTTGGCACCACCACCTAGCCACCTCTTCACCCCCATCATCACCACCGAAAGACTCCACCATTTTGGCACCAAAAACCACCATAACCACCTCCATTTTGGTGCCACTTTTTCCCTCCAAAATCCCCTTCATCTCCACCACATATCTCCCCTTAAATCCATCTCCACCATCCACCTAACCCCCCTTCTAGAAGACCCTAGGTTGGCACCAAAATGGTGGTGTCTCTCCACCACCAAAAGCCACCAACACCAGCATAACCACCCCCTTAACACCCTTTAAGGTGGCGTCAACTAACCCTAGCCATAGGATCATTCTAACCACCCGTAACCACCACCAAACTCTAGCCTAGCCCTCCACCTATTCATTCCAACTACCCCCCTCTTCACCTCTATATAAACCCACGATATCACCACATAAAGATCATCCTCCATTAGTGTTTAATTCCACCTACATCCACCTACACCTATGGCCAAGAAGTAGGAGTAGAGAAGAAGATTAAGGGGGCACATCACCAGCCCCTTTGGTGCCTTCTTCTCCCCACTTTCTTCAACTTGTGCCACGCCAAAGAGGAGGAGCATTCTACTTCAAGGAGGACAGCCAGGCAAAGGAGAAGGACCTAGGGTGGACGTCCACACTTGGAGGAGGAGAATTGAAGGTGGTAGCTTCCACCTTGGAGGACACCATCTTGGAGGAGCATAGCAAGGAAGGAGAAGGAGGAGCCTTTTCAAGCCTAGGATCCACTAAGCTTTGAGCAAGGAGCCTCCCCTCTTCACCAACAATTTAGGAGGATTTGTGTTTTATTTTATTTGTTGCAATTATCTAGTAGTAGAAGCATTCCTCCACTAGGGTTTGTAAAACATTTTTTCTCCTTGAGTAAAGTTACCTTTTCTTAATTGTTTTCTTTTACTTTTACCTTAGTGTAATCACACCCTCTCTCTAATTACTCTAGGTTCCCACCTACCTAGGTGAGCTTAGATAGAGGAATTACTTGTCACTTAGGTTCTAGTTTAGTAAATTTAGGTGTTAGCCATCTTCCCACCATCAATTTTATGTTGCTTTAGTTATTTCAAAACAAAAATTAAATATTTTAAAACACCAAAAGGAAAGTTGAGATTTATTTTCCAAGCAAGAGATTTAATTTCTGCAAACTTGCCTCCTTGGACAACCCTAAATATCCCACTATCTAGGAATATAAATTTAAAAGCATATGTGATTTCGTGTGTTACGACTTTAAAAACCCTAATTACAAATCACACGATTTTTTGCACCACTGCTCAACCACTTGAGCATGTTCGTGTGGGTCCCTTTGATTCTTGTACCCTTGGGCTCTATTGCCCTGATTTTGCACATTACACAGGTTGGGTACGACTTGGGATGGTAGAGATCTGGGTTGTCGGGTGTTAGCAATTAACCCAAATTTCAAGTTATCCAATGATGTCTTCATTTGCTACATAAGCTAAAGCATGGACCCTTGCATTTCCACCATCTGCCGGTTTAAATCAGCCCGCCCTATAGATTGTTGGGCATTCCAGGATGGCTAAGTAACCGATCTTGGGGGCAACTGAGTGTATACTTGACCCTGACCCATAGGTCTTCGAGATGCATAGTTGCTGGGTCGAGTTTGGGTCCGTTGCCCCTGACCTTTCTAGGAGAAGTTAAGGTGGTTCCTCCAACCTGAGTTATAAGTGTTGGAATACGGGTTGGACCAAACATTCTCCTGCATTGCATACACATCCTCATAGGATGAGGATGGAGAGAAGGAAGGATCAGAAAAATTGGGATCAAAGGCCTCAGTTTGGAACCCATAAAGTTCCAAGAAATCCTGACTCACAAGTTGAGCCAATTCAAGTTGGTTCACGAACTCCTACCCTGTGGGAGCTCGTGAGGAATGGAATCTCGAATTCTGAGATTGAGTAGGTGTAGAAGTGTTTCTCGAATTCCCAGACATCCATTCTTCCATTCTCTTAGCAACCAAGTCCATTTTATCCAGTTTATTACAAATCAATTCCATGTCAAATGAATAGGAATCCTGGATCTAATTAGCACTTGACCTGGGTTGTTGGGACCGGTTGAATGCATCCATGGAGGTGTGATTAACTGAGTTCTCACTCATTTCCTCAAACAAGTCGTATGCACTATCTGCATTCCTGTTGAGGAAATTGCCTCCGCAAGAGGCATCCACGTGATTACGGAGTTGTTTAACCAACCTGTGATAGAAAATTTGCATGAGTTGCGATTTCGGCACCTTATGGTGTGGACACTTACTCAAAAGTTCCTAGAATCGCTCCCAGACACCATGAAACGGTTCCCTCGACCGCTGGGCGAAAGTGGTAATCGCCCGTCGCAAGGCATTGGTCCTTCCAATAGGGAAGAATTTCTTCATCAAAGCCGACATAAGAGCAGCCCAAGTTTCTATTGGCCTTCCTATGGTCCGGTACCAATGTGCGGCCTTATCCCTGAGAGAGTGGGGGGAGAGCCTCATGATCATTTGGTCCTCGTTCACATTCCTTGCTCTAGTGGTCTAAACCAAAGTGGTCAGATCCTCTAGGTGCTGGAATGGGTCCTTCGAGCTAAACCCATGGAAATGCTTAATCAAACTTAAGACTTAGGGCTTGATTTCTATGTCTCTGGCAAGAATCATGACGCCGGGACGTTCCCCATAGTTTGAAGGATCATAAAAATCCTTCAAGGGCCAAGTACCCTGACCATGCATGCATTGGAACCATTGTTGCATCTACAATTCTTCCAACTACCTCTAAATCAGCTCCTACTGGTTTGGTGGCGAGGGAGGTGGTTGTTGATCAGCCATGGGATCTACTTGGCTATAGCTCAACCTCCGCCTCCGACAAGTGTCTAAAGGTCCTTCCATTCTAAGGTTCAATGACCTTCTTCCAAGCATACAATGGAAGGAAGTCGGAAGGACAGGGAAGAGAGGCAGCCCTATAGCACAAAAATACAAGCATGTCCTTAGGTTGGGTACCCTAAAAGTCTACAGACTCTCAGAATCCATCCGAAGATTATGGATGATTTACTCTACTTATGTCCAGGCAATCCAACTAGTTAGAAGGAGGGACTGGGGAGAAGGATATTCCTTTGGCTTGCGCCTCCAATTCCTAGTGTACCCCCCAGCTACGATCGTTTGACGCTACTCCCCTAGCTAGACATCTGATTGACTAGTATAAGTGACAGGGGGTGATTCTCGCACGTGTTTTAAAAACAGAGATCTCATCATAGTATAGTGAGCGAAAACGCTCCTCAAAAATAATTTATAAAGATAACGAGACTTGAGTCCCGGTCATTCATCTTTGGGAGGCGTTTATGGAAATGCATATTTGAAATCAATCTCGATCACTCTACTTACTTAAAATCGCACGCCAGTTTCTAATCGTCGGATCAATGTTCGGCCACTTTCATTATTAACCCTAATTACTTGTGCATGTGTTAGGTAGATGACAAACGTGAAAGTGTGAGTTTCAGTACACACGATTCTAGTTATGTGATGGCTCTTTACGGAAAATACATTAATAGTTAGATCCTCGATATTTTCAGGTACCGACATGCTAGTTGCAACAAATAGTAATTAAGAGCAAGCAACTTCAATCACACAAAAATATTGCAACAAGGCTCATGGTGATTTTCTCAAATAGATATATATATATAGAAAAAGATTTTCATTGATTCATGATGATGTTTGCAACATAAAGCTCATGGAAAGCCTGTAGAGGAATGCTTGAAAACATAAATCTAGCAACCAGAAAACAATTGCATACATGAATCCAAGGGGGGATTATGCATGCATCATTGGGGGAGAATTTAGAGCTACACTATTAAGCAGTAAATAAAGCAGTAAAACTATGAAGAACTATAATCTAATCTATCAGAACTAAGGGCATTCAGAGGTGGGCTCCGATGGCCTTTGACTTGGTTGAGAGGAGAAGGAGGGGCAACCAATGGTGCTTAGGCCGGCCCTTGGAGAGAGGTTGAGGAGGTGATCCAACATCTTGGCGTGGAGATGGTGGTGGCCATGGTGAAGCTACTCGTGAAGGTGGAGTGGAGGTGGAATGAAGCTAAGCCAAAATGGAGCCAAGAGTGGACCAAATGGCCACCCCTTAGGTCTTTTTATAGACCTAAGGAAGCTCTCTAGAGAATTATGGAATTCTCTAGAGAGGCCTATGGTGGGAGCTCGTGGGAGAGTGAGAGAGAGGACGGATGGTGGTTTTTAGATCCACCAAATGTGGATCTAAAAATTGAGTGCCTCTTGGTTGCCAATTTTAGCAACCAAGGCAACAACAAATGGTAGAGAGTTCTAGAAAACTCTAAGCTAGATATTTTCATGTGGATGGTGTGTGTGGGTGTGTGTGGGTCAAAACATAGGTGGCTAGGTTGATTAGGTTAGGTTCTAGTGGGTTTAGGCCAAGGAAAGTCTCAAATTAGGGTTGTAAACCCTAATTCACTAAGGTAAAGTGCAATTAAACTTAATAAAAGTTTAATTGGGTGTGTGAAAACTTAATTGAGAGTAAAATAACTCAATTAAGTCAAGTCTAGGTCAATTGGACTCTCACTGAGTCGAATTGGACAATGTGTGTTGAGATCAGAGCTCAATTGGACTCAATGAGTCCAATTGAATAGACTGAAGAGATTGACATGATCCAAGCCAATTAGGTTTAGTAAGGACCTAATTAGGTCCTTAGGGAGGTCTAGAGGTGATGTACTAGGGTTGGGGCACCTTAATTTCGGTTCCTAGGGGATTAGAATTTGGTTTAGGGACCTAGAAATCCAAGATCAAGGCTTGAATTCCAAAGTAGGAACTGGAGGATAGTATCAGACGTCTAATAAAGTTGTCAAACGTCTTATAGTGAAAAATCTAAAGTCCAGACTTCAAGTCTGGACATCTAATTAGTGTCAAGAAGGATTTTAGGTTCTGTCTTGGGTATTCTACAGAAATTTGACGTCTGACCAAGTGTCTGGATGTCCAATAACACTACAGAAGTGGGTTTAAGGTGTGCGAGAGTTGGCTAAGAGTTTTGGATGTCCTATAACTCATCTGGACATCCAGATAGAGGCTAGAATTAGGGTTTTAAGGTTTCCTAGGGTGCAGTGACCTAATCTAAGGGTGACTAAGTCTTGGGGAGGCTTCTAGGCTGTCCTAGGGCTAGAATGGACCTAAGTTCTTCACAATTTATTACTTTATTCCTACTTAATAGAATAGCATACCTTAACTCCCTTACATTGTTATCTACTACATCTAATCTAGGTCTTCCACTCCAGCTCCGCTGCAACACCAGTTATTATTTATTCTACAGATCCAGCTTTAAATCCAGCTTCAAATCTCGCTTCTGATCAGCTTATTACCTGCAATTGACATAATGCACCTAATTAGTACATTATAGCATGTTGAGAGCGCTGGATCGGTATTTTAAGAGTATCGCATTGTAGTACAATCGAAAAAGCATTCAAAACATATACAATTTTATTACTCAAATTTGAAGTCCGAGGTCGAACACAGGGAGCAAATGGAATTCATGCACTAATCTCAACAATAAATGTTAATTGAGCACATAATACTACTCAAAATCTAATTAGAAGTGAAGAGTAAAAATAATTTTAAATAAAACAATGGAGAGCTTTTGAAAAATTGGATGTTTGATTACAAAATCAGATGACTTAAAGGTTATGTGCTACAGTGCCTTCCTTAGCTTCTTTTCTCTGAGTTCTCTTGCGAGCTCTCTTCTTCTTTCCTCTGCCTTCTTTCCTTAGCTTTCTCTATCTTCTCCTTCCTTCTTTCTCTTCTTAGCTATCTCTGGTTTCTCCTTCCTTCTGCCTTTAGCCTTCTCTTCTTCAGCTTGTTCTTCTTCTTTGTCTTCTCCTTCCTTCTTTCTGTCTTGAGCCTTCTCATCCTTAGCTTCTTCCTCCTTCCTTCTTTGCCTGATCTTCTCTTCTTTCTTCTTTCTCTTCCTTGGCTTCTTCCTTCTTTTCTGGATTTGGCTAAGTGTGGAGTGAAGCTTTCCAAGGCAAAACCCCCCTTCCCCAGCTAGCGTTCCTCTCTTTCTCTCTTCTCTATTTTAGGTTCGCTCTCCCAGAGCCACAACCGGTTCGGGTAATCAGACCTAACGGAGACCCAAGTCCAGGCTCACCGGCGTGGGTGGTGAGCGAGGAGTGAGTCGGTCGAGTAAACGGGTCATGGCCAAGTCCATGTGGGCACTACCGCCGACGAGGTCATGAGAGGGGGAAAGGGACCTCACCCCATGATTAGGAGGTGACAAAGCTATGGCACAAAATCAATTTATGTGCACACAGTCTCTCTTCCAGTTCCGAGGTGGGACAAAATGTCCCACCTCCCTTGCGCTCTGCAGCAGCAGATATCTCCTTCAAATTGCGAAGCTGCAGTGGCCTTTGACTCCAATCGAGAACCTGAGTGCATTCGTGCCTTAAGTCTGCACTGCCTAAGACTCACGCATGGAGCATAGCAAGTGAGCTTCAAACTTCTTCGTCCATGGTGGCCGGTATGCCTGAACCCAAAAACATGAGAATAGCCTTGCGGCCTCGTCAAAACACTCAGGGAGCTTCGCTGAGGCACGACGAGTGTGCTGCGGTGGTTGGTGTGGCGTGGGGATGGCTATGGTGGCAGATCTAGGGCTTACTGTGGTCATGTAAATGGGTGTGTTTAGGGGTGCTTTTGGGTGGTCGACAGAGTGAATGGAGTGGAGGAAGATGATCAGTGAGTCGTTGTGGAGGTTGTAGGGTGGTTGGTGAGGTGGATGGAGGTGCGGAGTGATGGGAGCACCTCGCTGGAGGGATCGCCGGAGATGGAGAAGGTGATGGTGATCAGTGGCATCAAGGGGTTTTTTTGGGAAATAAAGAGAGGAAACGAGAGTAGAAGAGAGAGGAAAGCTAACAAACCTAATCTAAGGATGAAGGGATAGGGAATCCCACGCCGGTATGGTTGCCGAACGTGGGAAAGATGAATACCTCCGTAGGTGAGGCTGCAATGAAGATGGGGCAGAGGCGACGATAGTAGGTGTTGCGCGACGCGGAGGACTGAGAGGAAGATAACCCAACCACTGGTATTGTGGTTGGGTGACAAGAGAGTGAGGGAGGAGCCGTCGAAGCTTGCAGAGGTGTTGCGGCCGGTGAGGAGAGAAGAATGTGGGGGATTCCAGTCCAATTCCAAGCTGAGGTGACTCAATTGAATCTGGGGAGTCTTAAAAAGGCCTCTAGAGAAGGATTTGTGCTTGGAAGCCAAGCTTCCAAGTAAGGCAAGGTTGCCGGAGTTGGAATCTTCAAAAGACCCAAATCTCTCATGCTTTCACATGAGAGATTGGATACAAATCATGGATCATTGATGGGTTCAGACTGGAGGAGATTACTTAGAGAATCTCCCTTCCAATTTTGGGAGGGATTCTCTGAGCAATCAAGGAGAAATCACCTTATAAAGCTTGCCGGAGTAGGATTCCACCGCTATAATGGTAGAGGGACCTATTTGTGAAGATGATAAGAAAGCTATGGGGCTGATTGTAAGGGTTTTCGAAAGATAGGGATAGAAATGTAATCGGGCTGGACTTATTTGCAAAGTGGGTCAAGATGAGTTCCCCTTAGGTCCAAATTTTGGTAAAAACCTAATTTAGACCTAAGGAATCTAATGGTGAAGTTGGATTTTGGGTTTGACCACGTTTGACTTTACAATTTACGTAGAAACCCAATTTAGGGTAAATATCTGTCTGAGACCCCATTCTAGGTCAAGATGGGTTCCAATGGCCAAATTAAATGTTCTAAACCCTAGAGAATATTTTTCTATGATTTTTAGAGGTTTTAGGTGAATTTTATCCTAACCAAAACCTTGGTTAATCAAGTGTGTCTATTTTAGGATTTCAAGAAGTCATTTAAATCATAGGGTACACACAAACCCTTTTCTGTCAAATCCAACCCACTTTTTATCTTGTTAAGACCATTTAACCTTTGTTTAGCCCTTTAGAAAACCCGTGGTTGCACTACAATGGTAAAATTACATTTTTAACCCTAGTTTCTTATTTTTCTCTCAGAAAAGTTATTCAGTGAATTATGACCTCCAGTTGGTCATGTAAGAGCTTTTATTCTCTTCATTGGGTCAAAAAGAGCTAGTTAGGGCTCATGATGGTGTTCCCATCATACCCCCATGCCTAACTTTTGCTAATCCCTTAGCAAAATTTTAAGGTTTTAACTTTAATTATAGACCATGAGTTCCTTTGATGTTCAAAATCTATGAAGTGTGCTTTCTTTTGTAGATTAGGTTAGAATGCCAATAGTAGACCTAGAGGTACTCAAGTACCAACCATGATCTGGACCTGACCAGCTCTGGCCTCAATCCGTCGTGAAGGTTTTTAAGGCCCACAGGAACTATCCTAAGGTTCGTTGGACTACGCGGTTAAAGCACCCACTCTTGTAACATATTTTAGCCTCGGTTCAGTTTGCAGTGCATTTTTGTAAGAGAGAGATAGAGGAATTTTCTTTGTTTGGAGAGTTTTCTCTCTCTTTTCTTTTTATTTCTAGCTTCGGATTGGCTTCTCAACACGGTTTGTATCAGATTCCTAGTTCCCATCATCAATCCTCAAAGGGTCCCTAGTAATCGATGCTTCGGGATAGAACCACCCATGGCAACCCCCAGAACCCTGGCTTTCGAGATTTTGAGATAATCCCGCCCATGGCGTTCTGTAGCTAAATCCAAATCCTAGCAATCGACATTTCGTGATAATGCGCCTATGGCATCTGAACCAACACAGGGTGTTTACATGCCCCCGGTAGGATATGTAAATATCCTAGGAGACAAGCACCGAGGAGACGATATGTTATTGTGCATCTTCGAGGGAACTTCCCACCTCTCCGTGCTGGGAACTAGTCCAAATCAACTTGTGTTGATCGGTCGCTCCTAATCTAGGAGACCTTTTTAGAACAATTTAAATGCATTTGCGTGATTTTGATACTTATGCGCACTGAACCAGACTGTGTGTGGATTGAGGTGCTTAGGTTTCCGAGTCTCGCAAACTAGAGGTCAGTTAACGAGGTCGAATACTCCCTAAACCTTAGACTTAATACTTAAGCTTCACATTTTCCCCAACCTCTTGAGGACTATCCAAATCTTAGTGGATACTTGAATTTTTAAGTCTAGGAGTCTAGCCCAAGAGGCCTAGAATCAGCGTTCCTACTAATCTCTTCTGTGTTTCATTAGCACTTTTTTTTCTTTCATTTTCTTTTTCTTGATATGGTCTAGAACTCAATTAATCCCTTAATTTCTTACTAATGACTATCCCTTTTCTTTTTCTTTTCAACTTGTGCTCCTTTTTGACATTTTTCACTTTTCCCCTTTTTCTCCTCAAGATTTGTATGGCCTCAAAATTTTCTTTTCTCCTCTATTTTTTTGCTCATTTTCACAATTTTCTATTTTTTTGGTATTTTTGGAATATGTGATTTTTTTGTGAAAGCCCTTTCGAATTTTGATTTTGTATGTTTGCACTTTACCACCCCCCATGCCTAAGTTTTGCAATGTCCTCATTGTAAACGGAGGGTGTGAAACAATTTGGGTTTCAGGGAATAGAACAAGACTTATTGGGTGGGTGAACTAGTCGGGAATGACTGTTGTGGATGATTTCAAGCTCTGGCACATGTACCAGAGGTGAGATTAACTATTCTAAGATCAAACTCAGGGTGCAATAGACGTTAAGTCCAAAAGGATAATCAGAAGGATCTCGGATTTTTGGAATGACGGGTTGCCTCTCGTTAAGTGCTAAATTCAATGCCTTCAGCCGAGCGGGAAATGGTATGGAGAGGGAGTGGTCAAATCAGCTGAGTTTTGTAGAACAAGCACCTCGATCAAAAGCCTGGTTGGTCCAACCAGGTGCTTGTTCAGATCAACAGGCTGATGATGTAGCCCAAACCCAATCAATCTGGTGGGTTGATAAATGTAGATCAAGAAGTGTGGAACCCACCATATAGTCTGAAGCTCAGAATGATACGAAGGTGTGAATCCAAGGTTTGGCTGAGTCAAATCATCCTGGTTCGAATAGAGATCCTCAAAATAATTAGTGGATGATGCGAAAACCCTACAGGAGTGATCAGAGAATGATGGAGCATGATTTGTGGTCTGATCAATGTCTGAAACCCAATAGAGATGTGGAGGCGAATCATCTACAATCGGCTCAGTAAGAGGGGAATCAGAATAGAAATTGAGTCCGGTTGTGGGTTGAGGTTGAAAACAGGTTTGGATGGGTTCTGTATGTGTAAAGGAGGTGGCATCAATAAGAATTGTGTATGAGGGCTCCTCTAAAAAGGAATTAAAGGCAGGTTCATTTAGGGAGGCCACATAGTAGCCATCAAATTTGAAGGTAACTGCCTGCAGAGTGATTATAGGATGAAGAAAATCTAGGTCAAGAAAAGATTTGAATTCTGTGCTGTAGTCACTCTCAGCACTTTCTGATTTTGATTCTTGAGGATCGAAAAGAAATGATTCCATCTCAATGGAACCTGAATTTAAATTAGTGATCTTGGGATCAAGGATTTCAGAGTCAGAGTCGAAGAATGAATCATGTGAGCTGAGGTCATAGATTGGCTCGTAGTTGTCAGGAAACAATGGTTCTCTGAAATCATGGTAAGATTCGAAATTGTCGGAGAATTTGTGATAATCAAGTTCTGAATTTGATTCGAGATCAAAGGTTCCACCATAAAAAAAATCACAAGATGTAGATTTAACACCCTAACTTTGATCTAGCCTATCTGTAGATTCTGAGCTTAAAAAGGTGTCCTTATAGGGTCTGGGCTCAGGTTTTTGGATTGTGGGGCAGACCCAATCAAAACCCCACTCTTCCAACTCCTTGATTTCTGTATCATAGATTGGCATGACTTCCGAGAAATCAAATTGTATCTCTGAGGATGTTGGAGAGGAATATTCATCAAACAGAGGCCCAAAATCATAATCCCGATTCAAACTTTGATCGTCGTCATACGGGGCCTTGTAATCATCCCAATCAGATTCAGATCCAGATTCTAGGCTAAGGATGTGGGTTGAATTACTAGAATCTAGGTCAGAATTACCTTTGAGGGTCACCTTATCAGAATAAGGGGCGGGATTTACACCCTCGAGAGGTTCTATTTTAATCTCATCATTACAGGAGTCTCAGAATTCTATGCTTGGTGAACCAGGATTTTGGTTTTCTAGGGCTGGCTCAAAATCATGTTCTCCTGCAATTGGGACTTCCCAACCTAATTCAAGATAAGGCATGTTATATTCCATCTGGGTTGGGAATCCACAACAACCTTGTGCCTCAAACCTGGGATTTGGGAAGTCATATTGATCCTCAATATCAGTCCAAGATGTTTCATTAACTGTTTGGGGCATGTACAGGTATTTTTGATCGATAACTTGTTTCAACAATCTCATCATCTCTTCCCATTTTTCAAGATCATCTTGGTGTTTTTCCCAAAGTACAGGATTTGTTATGCATTGGAGATATTCAAAGTTATGCAATTTTTCTATCTCAATGTATCCTGTTGTGAGAATATCTCAGATTGATCCCTTTGTTACTTCTGTTAATAACAATTGGGCACAGTTTATAATGAAGGTTATTGTTGTTCGTACACTAACCTAAATGTCTTCTACTGGTTTTGAGGTTTTGTACTCAATCTCATAAAATTCAAGGGCATCCTTAATCATTCTATCTCTCATGGATCTTTGTGATTCAGGTTTTTTGAATGGTTTTCCCAAGTACCAAGGCTGCATATTTGAATCAGATGGTGGAATCAAGATGTAGAATCAAAATTCAAGTCCTAGAATGAAGTGATTTGATCTGAATAGAGACTCCCAAAGAAAATATGTGTGTGTGCTCTAAAGAGAAGGGATGAGGGACTGGATGTGATGTTGACCCAATCAAGGCACCCAAAGATTTTTGGATGACTATGGAGGTTTGGGGCGGATGATACCCCTTAGTCAAAAATCCGTCCACCTGAGAATTACCTAGGCAGCTAGAGAGGGAGAGTCCCGTAAAGACCCCTACACGGTAGAGCGCCCCCACGGGTTACAGGGTTTCCCCCACCCAACCTCTCTTGTCACCAAGGGTCTAGGTAAACCAGAATGGATAACTTAACCTCTTAAGTCTACCAGTTTTATGTCCTAAATTGTGCCTTTGATTTCACTTGAATTAGCAGTTGTTTTGACTTGTGACCTAATTTGGAGGTTGGTTGACCTACAATGTAGTCCAACTTTACCTGACCAGACCTAAAGATGGCAGAATGACTCTAGGTCAAGACCTAGAAATCACCCTAATTTGACTCCCAGGTTATTATGTCCAAGTATTTTAAGGTTCAAGTGATTTTAGAGCCTGGTTTTAGGGTTTTTCTTGATTAGATCTTTCCAATCAAGGGTTTGGGTAGCACACCAATGCGGGTGGGTTTGTTTCCTTTTATGCAGGAAAGTGTAAACCCTAATGTAGAAACCCTAATTGGCTTTATTTTCCCTTTTGATTTTCAAAAAAAATATTCTCCTTGGACTTCAAACAAGAAGTGCGTAGTCCAAGAAGATTAGAAATTAAGTGTAATCCCTTAATAGGTACAGGAATTTTGGGGTCCTTCCTTCTTTCTCTTCTTAGTTGTCTCTAGTTTCTCCTTCCTTCTATCTTTAGCCTTCTCTTCTTCATCTTCTTCTTCTTCTCTATCTTCTCCTTCTTTCTCTTCCTTCCTTCTTTCTATCTTGAGCCTTCTCATCCTTAGCTTCTTCCTCCTTCCTCCTTTTCCTGACCTTCTCTTCTTTCTTCTTTCTCTTCCTTGGCTTCTTCCTTCTTCTCTGGATTTGGATAAGTGTGGAGTGAAGCTTTCCAAGGTAAAACCCCTCTTCCCCTACGTAGTGTTCCTCTCTTTCGCTCTTCTCTATTTCAGGTTCACTCTCCTAGAGCCACAACCGGTTCGAGTAATCGAACCTAACAGAGACCCAGATCCAGGCTCACCAGTGTGGGTGGTGAGCGAGGAGTGAGTCAGTCAGGTAAATGGGTCGTGGCTAGGTTCGCGTGGGCAGTGCCGCGGACAAGGCCGTGAGAGGGGGAGAGGGACCTCACCCTGTGATTAGGAGGTGACAAAGCTATGCCACAAAATCAATTTATGTGCACACAGCTGATGAGTCCATTTTAATGAACTATTATTATGCCTAAGTTAACTTTATTCTTACCTTTTAGGTTTGTTAATAACTACATTAAGTTATAGAATGTTTGCATGCATCATTATTAAGTTTACATTTATTTTATCGCATTCTATAACTTAATATGTAATTATTTTATGAATAATGTTGGAAAAGAATGGGGGGGTGAAATAAATTTCCCCCAACAATCACGCAACCTCCGGCCGGCCTCAACACCCCCAATAGTCGCCGACCAAAATTAGTAAGGGATTTGAAAATCCCTTAATTGGCGCGGGGGGAAGGGAGTTAAAAGGAGGCTGGGCAAAGTAGAGATCTATAGTTCTCCCCCCTTGAGGGGATATCCTTCTTCTCGATTGTGGAAAGGGCAGACACTGTGAACCAAGCGTGCACTGTGCACACCATCGCCCTCCTGCCCTTCCGCAGGCGCTGCACCACACGCCTGCAAGCGCCACGCCATCACCAAGCAACACTCCTAGCAGCAGCGCGCGTCAGCGCCCTTACAACCCAAGCGCCCTACAGGTGCACCCCCTCTAGCACCCTCACTAAGCGCCCTCCACCGCCTGCCCTTGCTCATCCTACAAGTGTTGCACCCGTAACCACCCGCAGGCACCACACCCACCCCCGCTCTACTGCCAAGCGCCTTTCTAGCCTACATCGCACCACGCCATCGCCCTCCACCGCTACTGCCAAGCGCACGCAGGCACTGCACCCACCTCCTTACACACCTCACGCCATCGCCAACGCCCGCAGGCGCCCTTCAAGCCAGCAAACGACCAACGCCTGTAGGCGCTGCGCCTAGCCACTCGCGCCCCTCTAGCCTGTGTCACGCCAAAGCCCTGCCCACAGGCACCCCCGTGCTGCACCAGCATCAACAGGCAATAGCCAGCCGCAAGTGACCCACACCCGCAGGCCACTCCAGCTGTACCCTAGCACGCCTTGCGCATACGTGCCCAGCGCACAGCCACGCGGGCCGCAGTAGCAGCTCCATCCTCTCACGTGCAGCCTCCTCCAACAGGGCCAATAGACCAGCAGCCATTCTACTCCGTCCGACCGCCGCGTCACCGCCATTGCGTAGCCCTCGTCGAGGCGCACCACCCCGTCGACTCTCGCCACCAACCGTGCACAGTCGTCCTCGCGAGGAGGAGAGAGGAGAAATCATCTGTTTTCTCCTCAAATAATATTTACATTTAATGACATTGCCATTTATATATTAATATTTTATTCATGCCACATTGCATTGATGCACTCATAGTTTCCTGAAATTACTTCACTTGTGTTATGTGCATGATTTAACTTTGAATTTCAAATAAGATTTGCATGCAAGTTGAATTTATATGATAAGCCACTACACATGCATCATATGCATATTTTTGGAGCTTAATTCCTGACGTCAAAATTACATAAATAACCCTAAACTTTTAAAGAAATTGTAAGCTCCATTTAAAATAGCATATTCCTCACATTAAAGTCGCGATAGTGTCTGCAAACAGTATATTCCTCGACTCATGAATTTATTGGTCAATTCCTCATTGTGGATGCGACATCCTTTTCATGGTTTAAATTCATATCTATGTTAATCTTTAATTGAGAGATTTCCACCACATTAATTACAACGACATATCATTCTATTACTATCATAAATAAGCAAAACTCCCTCCATCAAAATGGCACCGTTGCCGAGGAGGCAACAAACGCAATAGATTCACTTCGTTATTTTTTAATATTCTGAGTTACACAGTTATTTGACCATATTTTTTATTGTGTGTGGAATCTGATGGGGCAACAGGTGCAGTAGAGCGATGACATTAACCTTGAACAACGTGCTCGGCGAAGATGATCTTTTTGGTGGACCTTGACGCCACCTGGAGGCTAGGAACAGGAACACGTAGGCCTTAATCCCATGCGCTTGGCTTACGGAGAAGACTATTTTTGATTTAGTCAGTAGATCTTAGTTAGATTTAGTTTAGATAGACATTAGAATTTAATTTCTGTCTTTTGGATCCTTGTCGGGTATTTTTGGGAACGTGTTCCCAGTGCCTCTCGATTTCTTATCGCTCTTGTATGCAGGAGCATATTTTCCGGAGTGTGTTCCCATTTATTTAGATTATAGGATTATTTGAATTGTTTAAACTGCATGTCAATTAGTTAGTTAGATTAGGTCTGTTTGCTTATTATTATTGAAAAAAAAAAATCGAACTGCCTGCTAAAAGCTGCATATCTATAGGACGACCATCTAGGACTGAATGAGCAGCATCTAGTTTATTTTTACTGTATTGCATACATTATTGCACGAAGAAAGCTGGAGTACAGTACGTCTTCTCTTGAGCATCAATTACCTGTCATGCATCTGCATTGAACCTAAATCTAAGACCACTAAAGTGCTTGAATCAAATTAATTCAGTGGTCACTTTAAAAATTAGGACTGTTAAGAGGTTGGACTTTAAAATCTGTGACCTAAAATTGTGTGCAAAAGGATCTTGTTTGCGAAATTTCAAAACTCAAAACACGATCGTATGTTTGCACACCTGAGACACTGTGCACCTCACACATAAGGTCACTAGATAAATTTCTACCTCTCCTCTTTTGCACCACAAGGGAAGTTAGTCGAAAATCAGTAAGCCTATCCACCAAGTTACTTCATTTCCTCGTGTGTGGGCTCGATTCGAGACTTCCATCCCTTGCGAATAGGTTATAGGCACCAGTGAAGGTTGGCCTAGGAAGCGTAATTTGTACAAAACTTGTTTGGCCACCAACTGAACATTTAATTCTAAGACCTACAATATACTAAAAACAGATCCCACTGAATTTGCGTTTGCTTTGACAGTAGAACTCTCTAGGAAGTTTCTGCTTGTGTTTTGAATTCTTCTAAATCCTAAGAGAGTTAAAACTGTTTGGCTTAAAGAAATGGATCACCCTTATTCCTATCATTTAGATTATCAGAGTCAATACTTCCCATCTTTTAACCAGGATCCCATGCCCCGAGCGTATCCATCCTTTGATGGGTACATTGACAATTCATGGGATCATTCATATTCATATCCTGGGAGTACTGGCATGATAACTCCCACTTTTGAGCAGAGCCTAGGAGCGGGATTTTCCAACCCTGAAATCTCTACTTCTATGTAAACACCAAACCCTCCCACCCTTCATGATTTTCTGTATCAAAGTTGGACCGATACCCCTAGGCAACCAGAGACTGAAATTGACTATCCTCCCCAACCTGATAATAGTAGCTTCTCCTCTTTTATGATAGAAATGCAAAAATAGAAAAAGGAAATGATGGAATCCATGGGAGAGATGTTGAGGAATAGTCAACAGTTAAATGAAGAAATAAGACAGCTTAGCTACACACTTCCCAGTAATTCTGATCCCTACCCATACGACCATGATCATGAAAATGATTCTGAGGAACCCAATGACAATAGGGATCCAGTTTTATGTAGCTATCACTTAGACTCTCACAATGAGACACGGCCACTAGAGGAGAACGATCATAGTGATTATCCACCCGAGCTATATTGGAGTCAAAAGCAAGGGAAGATGGTACCTCTTGAGGACCTTGAACCCAATGACGGTATTCTTCTTAGCCCTACTAACCTGGGTCAAGGTTGTATTATTCCTATCACTTCCCCTATTGATTATCTGGTGGAATCCCATTCTATCCTTAGTGAGCCTACTCTTGACCCTCCACTTAGGGAATCAACACCTACCATTCAGCATCTTAAGGATTTAAATGCACCCAATGAAGGTGACCCTAAGGGAATGGAGGATGAATTAGGTCAATTTTGGTCTCAGGGATATGAAGAGTCTATTTCAGAGGATGAGGATGCCCCAATAGAGGAACCTGGACTCAAAATCTGGAGTGAATCACAAGGGAATTATTTATCATTTGAGGATTTACCTCCAAAGGATATAAACAATATGGTGAAATCTAGATTCCTCCCTTCTTTTGAGAGTCATCCTCCATCAAAACAGGAGTTGATATTAGAGGAGGACAAACAAAATAGTGAGAAGCCTATGGGAGACTCTCGGGGACAAAACACGTCAATTGAGGATTTATACCCCAAGAAAAATAATGAATTCAGAGATATAGGCTTGCTCCAAAATATTAAGACTGTTCCTCGTTTAGAAATAATTAAGGATACTGATCCAACTCCTGTTTTCACTAATGAATCACATATACACCCCGACAAAAATTTGAGTTAACCAAACGAATCCTGGGATGAGCTTAATGATAATGATTCTGATATTTTCACCCTGGCATCAAAGAGTTGTAATTTGGAGTCTACCCTTGATTCAAATATGACTACGATCATTAATGCTAGGCAGGGTAACGTGCAATTGTCTACAACTATTAAGGAGTATACACAATCTGAATCATTGTTGGAATTGGATCTGACACCGACTAAGCCCTCATTGGACTTAACCATTACCTTCCAACACTACAAACAACCCTTATACTCCCTAACCGATCCTTGGCTCAGATCTCTGCTCATGTACATTCTTTTTGGAGAACATATCAGGCCAGTACATCCTCGGGTAGAATGGTGAGTGTGGATTGATGCTTGTACTTTTAGTCTTGCCATTCAAGGGTTTCAAATATTAATGTTATATCTTTTAAAACATGTCCTGTTTTGGAGGATCCTTGTTATCCTCCACTTATTCTGTTTCGAGAGGCCTCTTTTCATATTCCCTTTCTTATTCCTAGACCTCCCCAGGTAGCCAACGAGGTTTTCTACTTTCATACTTTCTAATGAGCATTTGGGATTATGTTGCATCATCAGCTCACCAACATCCGTGGCTACTTGTTTTCTAGGCCTGCACTGTTACGCATATTTTTAGGGCCTAACCTTTGCTGTCTAGAACCAGACTTATAGGTTCCTTCTAAGTCTGGTTGCTGACAAAACTGCAGCGCTTGTTGGGAGGCAACCCAGCGGCCTGAATAACACTGTCATCAGGTGATTTCTTTCCTTTCTCCCCCTATTTTAATTTTACAATGGGGACATTGTAGGATTTAGGCATGGCGGGGGTGCATTTTGCATTTTAGGAAGTATTCATGCATTTAGGTTAGCATATAAAAAAATAATAATTTCTCTTTTCTTGAGCTGATTAGGTTAGTCCCTAGCAGAATACCTTTGTCAGTAGAGGTTTTTTTTCTTCTTGAATTATTTCTTAAGTTTAGAATTCAGTACATCTACTTCACATGCACGTAGATTGGGTAATGGATCTTTGTAGAAAACCAATAAGTATTTGTAGTCTACTAAACCCTTGGACAGTTAATAGGGAGTCAGGCATACTATCTTCTAGTAGATCCACCCCATATTTGTGAGATGAAAGTAGAGAGATTACTGGTGCACTAAGTCTAGTGCAAGGACTCTTAAGTTTTGAATAATTAGATGATAATACTTCAGAGTTAGGCGTAGTTTTCGCTCTCTGTTCTTGTGTGCGTACTTTGTGTGAATTCCTGAGAGTCACCAAATAAGACAGATACACAGAGATTGAGTCCTAATAAAGCTATGACTATGGTGGATGGTTATGACTGTCCTCCATAGAGTCCTCGGCTGAAGGAGGGTAATAGTGTCAAAGGTCAGAAATACGCCTATCCTATCCATTCCTTCTCGATGCCGAGAATAGGTACTTCCACCAAATAAGCCACACAATATCCTCTTGACCATCATCATCCCTAATAATGCCTCATAAATAAAATTCGGTATCGTGTTATGTAGATTGATAAAGAAAGAAAAAGGAAAAAGAGAAGAAGAAACAAATAAAAGAAAAAAAAAGAAGAAGAAGAAAAGAGAGCATATAAAAGAAAAGAGAGAAAAGAAGAAAAGAAAGAGAGAAAAGAAAAAGAAAAGAGTCCAAGGTTATATTTTATAGTTGTAACATTGTTTCTGAGGCAACAAAAATACTTATCGCGTTCCACCAAATATGACCCATACCTATCTTTCAGTATTTCTGATCGCCCGAATACCGGTTGAGGACTCTAACTTAGTTGTAGAGTTATTAGGACTTTAATTAAAGTGTGAATGCCATGTGAGGCCACCAAATAGTGAGTACAATTACTAAATCTGGCGGGATTTGTAATCTCAGAAAGAAAAGAAAGAAAAGAGTGAGCGCCAAGGAACATCAAGAGAGCATAGTTGTTTAGCCTCTCTCTAAGTTGACTTGTCTAATAGTCTAGAGATCTAGAGTCTGTAGTACTAGACTACATGTAGCACTAGATGAGTGTGTGCCACCAAATACAAATCCATTCAACTCGATATCTCCTACCTAAGCCAAAAGTTGGGGTCAAATTACAGATTATCTTCTGCTTTATCCCTGAGGGAAGTAGTTGCCTATCCTGACAGCAATATTTACCAAGGGTGAGGTATGAACTTTCAATACGAATTGGCTTTTTCACTCAAATCTGTTACCTAGGCTATCATCACTTCACAATTGTCTGGATCTCTAAAGTTTTGAAATAAGAAAAGAAAAAATCTTATGATTACTTGTATTATTTTCTCTTTTTACTAGGGACTAGCAAGTCTTAGGCATGAGGGTATTTGATGAGTCCATTTTAATGGACTATTGTTACACCTAAGTTAACTTTATTCTTACCATTATCCAACCGTGCACGGCCGTCCTCGCGAAGAAGAGAGAGGAGAAATCCTCTGTTTTCTCCTCAATTAATATTTACATCTAATGACATTGCCATTTATATATTAATATTTTATTCATGCCACATTGCATTGATGCACTCATAGTTTCCTGAAATTACTTCACTTGTGTTATGTGCATGATTTAACTTTGAATTTCAAATAAGATTTGCATGCAAGTTGAATTTATATGATAAGCCATTACACATGCATCATATGCATATTTTTGGAGCTTAATTCCTAACGTGAAAATTGCATAAATAACCCTAAATTTTTAAAGAAATTGCAAGCTCCATTTAAAATAGCATATTCCTCGCATTAAAGTCGCGATAGTGTCTGCAAACAGTATATTCCTCGACTCGTGAATTTATTGGTCTATTCCTCCTTGTGAATGCGACATCCTTTTCGTGGATTAAATTTATATCTATGTTAATCTTTGATTGAGAGATTTCCACCACATTAATTACAATGAAATATCATTCTATTGCTATCATAAATAAGCAAAACTCCCTCCATCAATAGCCTCTCTTCCAGTTCCGAGGTGGGACTAAATGTCCCACCTCCCTTGCGCACTGTAGCAGGAGATGTCTCTTTCAAATTGTGAAGCTGCAATAGCCTTTGACTCCAATTGGGAACCTGAGTGCATTCATACCTGAAGTCCGCATAGCTTGGGACTCGCACCTTGAGTAGCAGCACCTAGAGCATAGAAAATGAAATTCAAGCTTCTTCATCCATGGCGGCCGGTATGCCTGAACCTAAAAACATGAGAATAGCCTTGCGGCCACGTCAAAATGCTCAGAAAGCTTCACCGAGGCACGGCGAGTGCGCTGTGGTGGTTGGAGTGGTGTGGGGATGGCTATGGTGGTGGATCTAGGGCTTACTATGGCCGTGTAAATGGGTGTGTTCGAGGGTGCTTTTGGGTGGTCGACGGAGTGAATGGAGTGGAGGAAGATGATCAGTGAGTCGTTGCGGAGGTTGTAGGGTGGGTAGTGAGGTGGATGGAGGTGCAGAGTGACGGGAGCACCTCACCGGCGGGATTGCTGGAGGTGGAAAAGGTGATGGTGATCAGTAGAGTTGAGGGGTGTTTTCGGTAAATAAAGAGAGGAAATGGGAGTAGAAGAGAGGAGAGCTAACAAACCTAATCTAAGGATGAAGGGAAAGGAAATCCCACGCTGGTATGGTTGTCGAACATGGAGAAGATGAATACCTCCGTAGGTGAGGCAGCGGCGAAGATGGGGCAAGGCGGTGTCGGTCGGTGTTGCGCGACATGGAGAACTGAGAGGAAGATAACTGTTTGAAGCGTAAAGCACATTTTGATAGGAAAAACATCATAGTATAGTGTGCAATACGATCAAACAAAAATATTTGTAAAAAGATAACAAGACTTGAGTCCTGGTCATTCATCTCCGGGAGGCGTTGCTTTCACTTTTGAAATCAATCTTTTTACTACACTACTTCATTTAAAGACGCACACCAGTTTCCAATCTCCTAACAAAAGCTTCACCACTTATGTTATTAACTCAGATCACATGTGCATGCGTCAAGTAAATTACAAAAGTGAACGTGTGAGTTTCTGTGCACACGATTCTAGTGAGGTGGTGACTAGTTATGGAGAAAGCATCTATTGTTAGATTTTCAATATCCTCAGGAAATGACATGCTGGTGTGTAATAGATAGACAGTTAAAGAGTAGGCACTTAAATCACACAAAAATAATAATCATTCATCTCGTGGTGATTTCAAACACATAAAGATATATATATATAAATGTGTTTTCATTCATTCATTAGGGAGTTGTTTGCACAAGGAATCTAGAGGAAAGCTTGTACATAAATGCTTGAAAATTAAACCTAGCTACCAGAAAATGATCGCATACAAGAATCGGTGGGGGCATTTCGCATGCATCATTGGGGGAGAAGTAAGACTACACTACTAAGCAGTAAATAAAAGAAATAAAATTATAAGGAGCATGAATTAAATATAGAAGAATAAAAAGGCATTCAGGGGTGGTCCCCAATGGCCTTGGAGTGGTCGGGAGGAGAATGAGGGGCGGCCAATGTCGCTTAGGCCGACCCTTGGAGAGAGGTAGGGTTGATCCAGCATCCCGGCATGGTGTCCTCCATGATGGTGGTGATGAGATCGTGGAGGTGGAGTGGCTAGCTAAGTGGAGGTGGTGTGAATGGAACCAATGGAGTGAATTTGCCAAGGGAAGCCAAGGGATGTGAATGGGTGCAAATGGACACCCATGGGTCTTTTTATAGACCCAATGGCTTCTCTCTAGAGAGGTGTGGAACTCTCTAGAGAGAGTCCAAGAGTGGCCAGCCACATGTGGGTGGAGGTGGTTTTTGAGATCCAAAAATTACGGATCTCAATTTGAATTCCTATTGGTTACTAAATTTGGCAACCAAGAGGTGGCGCCATCTCAAGAGATCTCTAGAGAATTCTAGAGAAGTGTGTGCGTGAATGGGAGTGTGTGTGTATGTGGTCTTGCTCTACATGGCTAGGTGGCTTAGGGTAGGTCCTAAGGGGTTTGTGTAGGTGTAGGTCTTGATTTTAGGGTTGCAAACCCTAATTGCTAAGGTGAAAATGCAATTAAACTTAACCTAAGTTTAATTGAATGAGTGTGAACCTAATTGAGAGTGAAATAACTCAATTAGGTTAGGTTTAGGTCAGTTGGACTCTCACTAAGTCCAATTGAACTTGTGTGGGTTGAGATCTAAGCTTAATTGGACTCAATGAGTCCAATTGACTTAGGTGAAGGTAATTGACTTTGATCTAAGTCAATTGGGTTTGGTGAGGACCTAATTAGGTCCTTAGGTAGGTCTAGAGGTGGTGTACCAGGGTTAGGACACCTTAATTTAGGTTCCTTTGGGGTTGGGATTAGGTCTAGGGAGCTAGAGATCCAAGATCAAGACTTGAATCTCAAAACAGGGATTGGAGACCAGTATCAGACATCCAATAATAGGTTCAGACAACTTATACTCAAAAATCAGAAGTCCAAACTTCAGTTCTGGATGTCCAATTTGAGTCAGGGGGAAATCAAGGTTCTGTTTTGGGTACTTTGTAGAAATTGGACGTCTAACAAAGTGTCTGGACGTCCGACAAAGTGTCTGGACGTCCAATAACACTGCAGAAGTGGGTTTAAGGTGTGCAGGAGATGGCTAAGGGTCCTAGACATCCTATAACTTATCTGGACATCCAGATAAGGGTTGGAACTAGGGTTTTAAGGCTTCCTAGGGTGTTGTGACCTAATCTAAGGGTGGCTAAGGCTTGGGGAAGTCTTTAGGCTATCCTAGGGCTAGGATGGACCTATGCTCTTCACATTTTACTGCTTTATTTCTACTTAATAGAATAGCAAACTTTTAACCCCCTTACATTATTGTTCCTATATCTAAACTAAGCCTTCTGCTCCAGCTTTGCTGCAACTCCTGTTATTCCTGATCCAGCTTCAGATCCTGCTCCAGATCTGCTTATTGCCTGTAATCGACATAATGCACTTAATCAGCACATTATAACATTATTTTATGCATAGCTAAAGGAAAGCAGTAAAGATGCAGATAATGCGTATGCATGCATGAATAACCCTAACTTATGCTAAGTCCTAGGTTAATCTAGGTCAATTAAGACCTATGATTGCTGCGCAATCAATAACTCAACCACTGGTATTGTGGTTGGGCGACAAAAGAGCGAGGAAGGAGCCGTCGGAGCTTGCGGAGGTGTTGCAGCCGATGAGGAGAGAAGAATGTGGGGGATTTCGGCCCAATTCCAAGCTGAGGAGACTCAGTTGAATATGGGGAGTCTTAAATAGGCCTCTGGAGAAGGATTTGTGCATGGAAGCCAAGCTTACAAGCAAGGAAAGGTCGCTGGAGTTGGAATTTTCAAAAGACCCAAATCTGTCATGCGTTCACATATGAGATTAGGTACAAATCATGGATCACTGATGGGTTCAGACTGGAAGAGATTACTCAGAGAATCTCCCTTCCAATTTTGGGAGGGATTCTCTGAGAAATCAAGGAGAAGTCACCTTCTAAAGCTTGCTAGAGTAGGATTCCTCTGCTATAATGGTGGAGGGACGTATTTGTGAAGATGATAAGAAAGCTAGGGGGCTGATTTAAGGGTTTTCAAAAGATAAGGCAGAAATGTAATCAGGCTGGACCTATTTGCAAGGTAGCTCAAGATGAGTTCCCCTTAGGTCCAAATTTTGGTACAAATCTAATTTGGACCTAAGAAATCTGATGGTGAAGATGGATTTTGGGTTTGACCATGTTTGACTGGGTAATTTACGTAGAAACCCAATTTAGGGCAAATATCTGTCTGAGACCCCATTATAGGTCAAGATGGGTTCCAATAGCCAAATTAAAGGTTATAAACCCTAGAGAATATTTTTCTATGATTTTTAGAGGGTTTAGGTGAATTTTATCATAACCAAAACCTTGGTTAATCAAGTGGATCTATTTTAGGATTTTAAGAAGTCATTTAAATCATAGGGTACACACAAATCCTTTTCTGTCAAATCCAACCCACTTTTTATCTTGTTAAGACCATTTGACCTTTGTTTAGCCTTTGATAAAACCTGTGGTTGCACTGCAATGGTAAAATTACAATTTTAACCCTAGTTTCTTATTTTTCTCTCAAAAAGGTTATTCAAAGAATTATGACCTCCAATTGGTTATGTAAGAGCTTTTATTCTCTTCATTGGGTCAAAAAGAGCTAGTTAGGGCTCATGATGGTGTTCCCATCATAGCATTATTTTATACATAGCTAAAAGAAAGCAGTAAGGTGCTAGTAATGCTTATGCATGCATAAATTACCCTAACTTATGCTAAGTCCTATCCTAATTTAGGTCAATTAAGACCTATGATTGCTGCGCAATTAATAAGCAGGTTAATCATGAACAATCTCAATCTGGATCTCAATGAGCGAATCAGTCCTTAAGGCCAATGTTTATTCAATTTTAGTTAGGCTTGGGATATTGGTGCTTCTGGAATGTGATGGGCCCTTAATGTATTGTGCCCTTATTGATTTGTTTGATAATGTGTGAATGTGCACAACCAAGAAGTTTTCAAGCAAGATTATTAATGATAAGGTCAGTTTTAGGATTCGAATCTTACTTAGTAGTTTTTAGGATTCAAATGTTAGGTGTATTCAACAAAGTTTTGTGAGGCAAACCAAGTTTTGAAAGCACGTGTTCAAATATTTTCCTTTATAAATCAATAAAATATGGAGTGCTTGGCTTGACCTAAATATTGAATCCTATGGGGCAGCTACAAAATGAATTTCTTTTAAATTAGGTGGTGCAACCCAAACAATTCAATCAATAAACCCAAATGCACCACCATTTAAGGCACACAAAAAGGTAATTAACCTCATATGATTTCTACTCCTTTATTTGTTGAATTGGTGTACCGGTTCCACAGATCGAAATCCCAGTTGAGTAGATGAAAATCAAGTTAGGTTATGTGCCTCAAATGTGGGTGTATAAAGTGTGTATATTGATTCATCCCACAGAAAGTATCTTTTTTCTTTTTTGTTTATAAAATGCTGGGGTGAAATGAGTGGAGGTGGCAAACAAGACAAACAATTCTATCCTAGGGTTCATGCAAGCACCTAAGTAGATTTGGTCTTGGTTATGAGTGTGGCGAAATGAAACTAGTGGGAGGGAATGTGGGGGACACTTACAAAGCACTCTACCCGCACTTTACTCTGGTCTACTACACTTGGATCTTGATGCTAGGGTACCTGCAAGATAATAGATCAAAGATAAGCTAGGTTAGTGTTATGTAAATGTAAAGAAGCGCAGAAAATAATAAAGTAAATTCCGTCGCCTCCTCGGCAACAGCACCAAAATGAAACAGCATGTTTCGCATGTTTGAAATCGGGGTTAAGAGTAACCCATTGTTGTAGTCACAAAACTCGTTTATCAAATAAAATTTTACCAAAACACCAAGGGAGTCCCGGGTTGAACACGAGGCAATGTTTACATTGTACGAAAATTGCACTTCAATTTGTTTCTTTTTGGTGTTTTGTGGTTTTGTTATTTTTTTGTTTTTGAAATTAGAAAAAAGCAATCACAAGAGAGAGATGGAATCAAATATGATATATTGCATGAATGTCAATTACAATAAACTATGAAAGCATAAAAGAGAAAAGGGGTGGGAAGGAATCCCCCGAATCAGCTATTTGACGAGATGATGGCACTTGGCAGAAGCATGGACGAAGGAGGTGAGGAGTGGGACGACAGAGGTGAGGTGCGGGAGGATGTCGGGTAGAGGAAAGCTTCAGCGTGGTTCCGAAATGGAGGTGAGGAGGCAGAGATGATCAGCTACCGGAATGGAGGTGAGAGGATGGCTCCAAGGCGACCTATGAATGGTGATGGGAAGATGGATGAATATTTGGTGAGGCAGAGGTTCGTTACACTAATAGGAGCCTTAGGAGCTTGAGAGTAAGCTCTAACGAAGTGTTGGTAGGCTTGCTAGAGCTTAGGAGCAGGTGGGAGTAGAGTAGGTAGAGATGAAGAGGAATGGGGGTGTAGGGTGTTTATATAGTGATGGGAGGAGAAGCATCACATGCACTGACATTCAGCGATAGCTACAAGCGTCACTAAAGTCCACTTAAGCTGTCACTAAAAGATCCGCGCCTCTTCATTGCCTTGGCTGGCACACGCACTACGCAGACCATTTAGCGACAATTGCAAGTGTCACTAAAGGCCCACTCATTTGTCACTGTAAATCCTACGCCCGCTGCTCATGCTTACCTATTGTCGCTGATGTTGGATGTGTCGTAGCTGTTGGATTCAGACATGAACGACTGAGATGGCACGGAGATCGCGCCTCTTGATAGTGCGTGAGATGGTGCATTCTCGAGGAGCATCGATGGCCACGTGCAGCATCCGCACTCATCCAACAATGCCACGTGGTGACGCCTCCATTGCTTAATTGCGCTTGCACTCATCCAACGAGCACAATTTGAATACGCCCACTCTTAGCGAAATAGCCTCCCCTCACCGTAGCTCGAACTCGCACTCACGATTTGGGAGCACGTGTCTTCACCAATGCACCAATGCCACGGTTTGTTGAGTGGAGAGAGAGATGCTGTCGCGCATCTCAACCGTTGGATTAAGATCTAACTGCTAGGATCTCATCTTGCGGCAACCTCGGAGATGCCTTGGCTCAAGTGGGGTGGCCTGGATGGTGCCATGTGGCACCATTTGGGCCATCTATCTTCTTCTTGTGGAGGGTGCTACAGAGCTCTGATCGGGGTGATTCTCGCATTGATGGACTGCGATCGTCACTTTGAATCCATCCATACGGTCGGATTCTTCATCCGAAGCCTGTAAAGATGTTCCACTGCCTCCTAGCCATGTAAAATGATGAAATTAATGTACATAATATACAAATATCCTAAATGGAATGCAATGCATGTTTGTGCAATATTTATATCATGATATGTAATGCTTGGCCTAGGAACTATCGTAAATAAGCATTTTACGATGAATTTATATGTGCTTATCAGTCCTCTGAGCCAAGCCCATGGAAATGCTTAATCAAACTTAAGACTTGAGGCTTGATTTCTACGTCTTCGGCGGGAATCATGACGCCGAGATATTCCTCGTAGTTTGAAGAATCATAGAAATCCTTTAAGGGTCGAGCACCCTAATCATTCATTCGTTGGAACCATTGCTGCATCTACTGCAATTCTTCCAACTGCCTCTGAATCATCGCTTGCTAGTTCGGGGACAGGGGAGGTGGTTGTTGATCAGCCATGGGATCTACTTGGCTATAACTCAACCTCCACCTCTAGGAATGGTCTAAAGGTCCTTCCAAACAAGGGTTCAATGACCTCCTTCCAAGCATACACTGAAAGGAAGTCGGAAGGATGGGGAAAAGAAGGAACCCTATAGCACAAAAATGCAAGCCTATCCTTAGGTTAGGTAGCCTAAAGATCTACAGACTCTCAGGATCCATCTTAAGATTATAAACGATTTACTCTACTTTTATCCGATCAATCCGACCAGTTAGGAGGGGATAAGGAGAAGGTTCTTCCTTTGGCTTGCAACTCCGGTTCCTTTGATACCCCCAACCGCGGTCGTTTGACACTACTCCCCTAGCTAGACATCAGATTGACCAGTATAAGTAGGTTAATCGAGAATAATCTCAATCTGGGCCCCAAAGAGCAAATCAATCCTTAAGGCCAACATCTAATCAAGTTTAGTTAGGCTTGGGATATTAGTGCTTTTGGAATGTGATGGGACCTTAATGGGTTGTGCCCTTAATGATTCATTTGAGAATGTGTGTATGTGCACAACCAAAATGTTTTCAAGCAAGATTATTGAGGATGAAGTGAGTTTTAGGATTCAGATCTTGCTTAGTAGCTTTTAGGATTCAAGTATTAGGTATATTCAACCAAATTTTCGAGAGGCAAACTGATTAGCCCATATTTGTGGGGTATTTAAATATTTTAGTGCCTAGATATTAAGTTAATTCTAACATTTATTTAGCATAAATTAGGATGTAAATAGATTAATTCATATTTCTAATTTAATTACATAATTCATGCATTGCATTCATATTTAAATGCATTTAGAATTAACTTAGAATTGCATTCATTTAATTAGTTAACCAATTAGGTGCATTGCATGCATTAATTTAAGTTAACATAAAAGTTTAGGGTTTGTATATAAATAACAATAATATTTTATCACTATTTTTATTCTTCTTCTTTTAGCAACGGCTGCATTTCCTTCGGCTGCCGTTGCAAAGCCACCAGCTACCGCACTAAAGCCTACATTCATGGACTAGCGGAGAATGTGGATCTACTCCCGCTTCTCCATTCAAATTCATGCAGGTAGCTACAAAAAGAGGAAGAGGCAGCTGAGCTCTGTAGGCCTCCACCTCCGACCCACCACTATGCAGAGAGTTCATCTCTCGTCCATTCCACCACCGCCGGCCTCAACCGTGGTGACGAGCCTCCACCACCGTGGGGGTGTGGTGTGATAGGCCACACCGCCATCTGGAGCACGTCTGCATTATCGTGAGCACCTCAGCGTGCACCACCCTCGCCGTCATCACCAACAACCACCACCACAGCCACTGCATTTTCATCTCCTCCGTCAATTAAGACATCCGGGAAATTTCCCGGACATCTGAAGCTTCGTCCCCACACACAACAGCAATCGGCCGCTCACTAAACTCCCGCACCCCTCCGGCTGCACACTTCCACCACACCTCCTCCTCCATGCTCACCTTGCAGCGCCTCACCACGTGCTTGCAGAACGTGCGCCCCTCCGGCTGCACAAGCCCGCATGCACCCTGCAGCGCCTCCTACAGCAACCGCCATGCACCTTCCTTGCAGCCTGCAGAGCTGCATCTCTTGCAGCACCTGCCGCACGCCCTCTAGCTGCAGATCGCGGGTTGCAGCAATGCGGCCAGCAGCGCACAGTCTAGTGCGTGTGCCTCCTCGCCAGAACCTCAGTCACGCCCATCCACGCCTCACGGCCTGCGGTACTTCAGCCCACACCGGAACCCACCACCACCGTTCCTCCATCCGGTCACCTCAGAGCATCTCGCACGTCGCTACGACCGCCATCACGAAGTCCTCGATCTAGAGAATCTCCTCCGAGCTTCATGCCTCAGGCCGTTCCTTCCTCCTCGCGCACGGCCAAGGGGAAGAAGATCCCCTGTTTTGCTACAGTAAAAGCCCTATTAATATTTACATTCTCTGCCATTGACAACTTTTATTGATATTTTATTAAAGCAACATTGCAAAAAATATCCTTTAGTTGTTCAAAATTGCCATTTCAGCATGTTCTCTTGATACTATCTTAATCTGAAGGCAGATTTGGCTCGATTCTTGTCGAAACTATGAACATACGTTTTTAACCAGTGCAAGTTTAAATACGTCATTGCCTCCCTGTGGACACGACCCGCTCTTCTACGAATGGTTAATTTAATTATTTATTAGTTGATTTTTCTACCACATAAAACTACAAACGACTTTAAAAGCAAAGTATCGACTCGTCAAATGGCACCATTGCCGGGGAGGCAACAGATGCAATAATTTCACCTGATCTTATTTTTTATTATTTTTCATTGCACAGTGATCTGACCATTTTTTTTCTGTGCGAGAAATTTGTGTCAGGAACCAGCCATCGTGAGAGGTGATCCTTGACGTCGCCAGAGGAGAAATTGGTCGAGCTACCTTGCAAAGGAGGAGAAGGACGAGGACACGACGATTATCCTTGTACATCTAGTCGCTGATTTAATTAGAGTAGGATTAAGACTTTAGACTTAATTTTTCATTGCACATTTGGTTTGAAACCCTTGTTCTGGGGTATATTTTGAGGGGTTTGTTCCCCGATCTTGTTTTAGGCCCGTGTTGGGTAATTTTTGGAAGCCTGTTCCCTTTTCTTTAGATTTAGGTTTTTAGTTTATTTTGTGGATTGTTTACCTTTATTTGTTTGTGCATAAGTAGTTATAAATAAATAAAAAAAATGAGCTGCCTGCTAGAATCTGCCTACCCCTAGGATGAACCATTTAGGTCTGTATGAGTAGCCTCTAGATTTACTTCTCTGTATTGCGTGCATTCTTGCATCGTTGATTGCTGGAAGCAAGGTACGCATTCTCTTACTTTGCATCATATTCTTGATCATGCAATGCATTTGGATTTAATTCGAAGACCACAAAATTTGTCTAGAAGCGATCTAACAAGTGGTCACATATATTCTTGAAAAAGGACTAATTAAAGGAGGGGCATTTTAAAAACCAAGGATTTGATTTTCAAACTTGGCGTTCAATTCAAAATTCAAAATCTTTTGCGATGTATGCACACTTATTTTGCTTGCACCACGGCATGCTCTTAGACACTCCTTAGGTTCGAAAATACTAGGACAAGAGCCCTCCTACCGTTGGATTCTGAAGTGTTCGGAACTTGAGATCAAAGGTTTTGTAAATCCAAAGAGGGGGATACCCTGTCACGGATTTTTGGGGGTAGTTGAGAAGCACTGCGAAAGCACAGCTTCAAAGGAAGGCCTAGGCCTACTTGCATCCCTCGATCTTCTATCTTTGGAGTTGCTTTACCACTTGAGATTTAGGGAAGAACACCTAAGCTCCAACTAGGTCTTCTTAGGCGAGCCGTAGGTCGACAGTAAGCGTGTAAATTCATTGGACAAATTATATTGTCACCTACAATCTGACTTAAAATCAAAAGCCTAAATTGGGAAAGACCTAAAAGGTCCTTTTTGAATTGTGTTTTGCTTGGGGAATTCTGATTGAGGTGTGAGTTAGAATGGAACACATTGATTTTCATCCTTTCACATCTTTCCCACACCCTCACCTCCACTCTACATTCTTCGATCCCATATGCCGAGATGGTCCATCCCTTGATGGACATAATGACAATCATTGGGATCTGTTTTACTCCTATTACAGGAATATTAGCCTGGTTAAGCCCTAAATCAGTGAGTAGAACCTAGGAGCGGGATTTACTTTGCCCAATATCCCACACACCATAGAAATACCCAACCTACCCTCCCTGAAAAATTATAATGGTTGGACAGACACTCCTGGGTACTATAAGCTTGAGCCTGACTTCTCTCATGATAGAAAAGACCTCTCCTCCTTGAAGATGGAAATACAGAAAATGCAAAAAGAAATGATTGAATTGTTAGGAGAATCTTCGAGAGCAGGCCAACAAGAAAGAGATGAAATTAGCCACCCAATCTACCCCATTGAGGATGGCGTACACCCATCTACAATAGATGCATCTCCCGTGGGAGAGCTACACTTTAAGTTGGAGGGAAATTTTGGGGAGAATAGCTACTTTTCGAGGATCAATTTCAAAACCTCCCCATTAAATGACATTTCCTTGAGAGATCCACGCCTTAAGTGGGAGGAAGACACATATGAAAGTAGCTATGCATTGGATGAAGAAAGGTGGCAACCCGAGGAAGATGATGATAAGGTTGAGTATCCACTTGAATTATATTGGAGTCAAAGGAAGGGAATGATGGTACCATTGGAAGACCTTGACCCAGATGATAGTATTTTCGTGACATTTGATGAAGTGGGTCGAAGTCAAGTTGTTAATCCTACCCTCCCTTCTGATCACGAGATGGAACTCAAGCCCACCCTTAGGGAACCTAACCCTGAAGAAATTGACCTATCTAAGGAGTCCGATGTTACCAGTGTAAACCATTTACCTAAAATAGAGTACCCTAGGGGATCTGCTGAGATATTAAATGATTCTAGACCTCGGGTATATGATGAATCATATGATGAGGAGAAAGACGAATTATATGAGGAACCTACATTCAAGATTTGGAGTGACACTAAGAGTGATTATGTCTTATTTGAAGAGTTAGCCCCTGAGGATGTCACAAATTTGACCAAATTAGGTTTCCTTAGCACACCCATTGATGATATTTCTCCTCATGATGAAATGATGGAAAATTTGGAAGCAACTTCTAAGATTTATGTGGATTCACATATAGACTCCGGAGAAGATTTGAGTAAAGAACAAAAACCCGGGGATGACATTGATAGGATAATCCCTAGATCTGTTGCTTCCAACCTGCCTTTATTTATTTCGAAGTCACCCTCTGATTCGCTTATGTCTGAAGGTGAAATTGTGACTCCTGATGAAGGGTAGGAAGATACATGTAATGGTGCAAGGAATGATAAGGATGCAATTGAGGATTTGGAAAGAGTGTGAAGGATGGACACCATGCTGATTAAACCCAACCTAGATCTTATGGCCATCCCGCAACCTCAAAACTTGGACACCCTAGACGATCCTTGCCTTAGAGAATTGCTCACTTCTGTTCTGACCAGGGGGCTTAACAAACTAATATTTCCCGTAATGGAGTATCGGGTATGGATTGATGATTTCTTTAGTCAGTCCATTGCCCTGGGGGTTTATCTCTGCACCATTCCTTCCCCATTCCTTTTGGAGGATCCTTGTCATCCTCCCCCTACCCCTTTGGAGGTTGTTATACCTGTTTATCCATTAGAACCTCCTCTGGTGACTTGGGAAGATTTTATTCCCATCCTGGTTGGATGAGCTTTTGCTATTGAGATTCATCATCAGCTCGCCAACATCCTAGGTTACCTATTTTCTAGGCCAGCATTGCTTTGCTCATTTTTAGGGCCTATTTCTGCAATCCTTGAACCTGATTTGTAGGTTCTTTGGCTATTCAGCCCAGCTCTGACCCAGGTAATATCCTTCTATGCAATGGGAACATTGCAGATTTTAGGCATGGGGGGGTGTACTTGGGGGATATACATAGCATAGTGCATTCATTGCATACATTTGCATTAAAAAAAAAGGGTTTTGAGCTTAACTGGCTAGGTCCTGCATTCTTAAGCAAATCAGAACTCTAGGGTAGACTAAGTTAATTCTAGGGTCAAACTTTAGAAGCTAAATGAGCTACTAGCTTTAGACCTTTAGGGTCCTTTGTGGACTTAAAAACTTAAGTAGGAGTTAAGTTGCGGACCATTCCTCAAGAGGTTGAGGAAGGAAAGCTAGGGTTTGAGTTAAAAGGTGGAGTAGTACCTGGAGCCTTGTTCTACCTTTTGGTTTACGGGTCCTTGTAACCCAAGCATCCAAATTTCACACACTTGGTCTGGTAATCAACTTAATTTCTTTCTTTCTTAAAAGAGATTTAGTTCTCTTAGTTTTGACTTAGGAGAGGCTTGAAAACACAATTTGATTGGAAGAGTTCCCGCCGCAGGAGAGGTGGAGTATATACTCACCTTGAGGATGCGATGAAAACATATTACCTCCTTGGCACTTGTCTCTTAGGATATCCATCCTACTGGGGGCATGTAAGCACATTGTGCGGTTTAGGTACCATGGGCAGCCCTATCTCGAAGTGCCGATTACCATAGTCTTGAATTCGCTTAAGAAATCCATGGGCGATACTATCTTGAAGTGTCGATTGCCAGGAGTTCTTGGGGTCGCTATGGGCAGTGCTATCTCGAAGCATTGAAAGCCAGGCACCCCTCAAGGTACGGTAATGGGGACAATGAATCCGACACAGACCTTGTTGATAGCTGATCCGAGGTTAGACTTAGGGGAATCAAACAAAAATAAAAAAATGAATAAATAAATAAAATTAAAAATTAAAATTCCTTTTTCCTTTAACTCAAATAACGCAGACCAATGCACATGCATGGATGCTTTAATCTCAGGGATTAATAAACCTTAGGGTAGATTCAAAAATCAGGGAAACTTGTGCCTGCAACTCGTCTTTAGCCGACATAGTCTGTAACTTAGCAACTACTTGAGAACCTTAGGTCTAGAGTCTGAACTTATTATGTTTCTGAAGGAAGACTGATTGGGTTGGCTAGTCTACTTGGAGTGCTAGGTTTTGCTTGGATTTGCTAGGGACTAGCAAAAACTAGGCATGGGGGTATTTGATTAGCCCATATTTGTGGGCTATTTAAATATTTAAGTGCCTAGATATTAGGTTAATTCTAACATTTATTTATCATAAATTAGGATGTAAATAGATTAATTCATATTTCTAATTTAATTACATAATGCATGCATTGCATTCATATTTAAATGCATTTAGAATTAACGTAGAATTGCATTCATTTAATCAGTTAACCAATTAAGTGCATTGCATGCATTAATTTAAGTTAACATAAAAGTTGAGGGTTTGTATATAAATAACCATAATATTTTATCACTATTTTTATTCTTCTTCTTCTTTCAGCAACGGCTGCATTTCCTTCGGCTGCCACTGCAATGCCACCAGCTTCCGCACTAAAGCCTACATTCATGGACTAGCGGAGAATGTGGATCTGCTCCTGCCTCTCCATTCAAATTCATGCAGGTAGCTACAAAAGGAGGAAGAGGCAGCTGAGCTTTGCAGGCCTCCAACCCCAACCCACCACTATGCAGAGAGTTCATCTCCTGTCCATTCCACCACCGCCAGCCTCAACCGTAGCGACGAGCCTCCACCACCGTGGGCATGTGGTGTGACAGGCCACACCGCCATCTGGAGCTCGTCTGCATTACCGTGAGCACCTCAGCGTGCACCACCCTCGCCGTCATCACCAACAACCACCGCCGCAGCCACTACATTTTCATCTCCTCCATTAGTTAAGACGTTCGGGAAATTTCCCAGATGTCTGAAGCTTCATCTCCACACACAATAGCAACTGGCCGCTCACCTCACGCCCGCACCCCTCTGGCTGCACACTTCTGCCTCACCTCCTCCTCCGCATGCACCCTGCGGTGCCTCACCACGCGCCTGCAGAACGCACGCCCTCCGACTGCACAAGCCCACGCGCACCCTACAGCGCCTCCTGCAGCAACCGCCGTGCACCTTCCTTGTAACCTGTAGAGCTGCATCTCCTGCAGCACCCGTCGCACGCCCTCTAGCTGCAGCGCGTGGGTTACAGCAGTGCGGCCAGCAGCGCGCAGTCCAGTGCGTGCACCTCCTCTCCAGAACCTCAGCCACGCCCGTCCACACTACATGGCCTGCGGTACTTCAGCCCACATCGGAACCCACCACCACTGTTCCTCCATCCAGCCACCTCAAAGCATCTCGCATGTCACCACGACTGCCATCACGGAGCCCTCGGTCTAGAGAATCTCCTCCGAGCTTCACGCCTCAGGCCGTTCCTTCCTCCTCGCGCACGGCCAAGGGGAAGAAGTTCCCCTGTTTTGCTACAGTAAAAGGCCTATTAATATTTATATTCTCTGCCATTGCCAACTTTTATTGATATTTTATTAAAGCTGCATTGCAAAAAATATCCTTTAGTTGTTCAAAATTGCCATTTCAGCATGTTCTCTTGATACTATCTTAATCTGAAGGCAAATTTGGCTCGATTCTCGTCAAAACTAATTGTGAACATACGTTTTTAACCGGTGTGAGTTTAAATACGTCATTGCCTCCCTGTGGACACGACCCGCTCTTCTGCGAGTGGTTAATTTAATTATTGATTAGACTATTTTTCCACCACATAAAACTACAAACGACTTTAAAAGCGAAGAATCGACTCGTCACAAACCAAGTTTGAAAGCACGTGTTGAAGTATTTTTCTTTATAGACCAAGAAAATATGGAGTGCCTAGCTTGACCTAACTATTAAATCCTATGGAGTAGCTACAAGATGAATTTCTTTTAGATTAGGTGGTGCAGCCCAAATAATTCAATCAATTGGCCCAGATGCACCATCGATTAAGGCACACAAAAGGTGATTAACCTAGTCTGATTTCTACTCCATTATGTGTTGATTTGTATGTGTACCGATTCCAAAGGTCGGAATCCCAGTTGAGTAGATAAAATCACAAAAGGTTATGTGCCTTAAATGTCGGTGTATGTAGTGCGTATGTTGATTTGCCCCACAATCAGAAGATAATATATATATATATATATATATATGCGGGGATGAGATGAGTGTAGGTGGAAAACAAGACAAACAGATTCTATCCTAGGGTTTATGAAAACACCTAATGTGGTTCGTGCGTATGTGTTTAGAAGTGTCGTTATAGTTTGCACTTGCGACGGAGGTTTTAAAGTAAAGAAACGGATGTGAGTCCGAGTGTCGATCTCAGGGAGGCATGAAAATCAAATTTTTCTTGTCACTTATTGTCACAAAAATTGTGGGGTTTTGCTTGCAAAAAGATGCAGGTGAAAAGCGAGAGAGAGAGAGAGATTAGGGTTAGAGTTGTTTCATTTGTAACATGCAATTTAAATAGAAAATAGAGCAAGCAACTGAATAGAAAACAACTTCATTAATCATGCAGCTTTAGTTCATGAATTACAACATTAAATACATGCTTAAACATAAGTAAAGTAAAGCCTAAAAGAAGGGAAGAAAGAGAGAGAGAGGGAGGGCAGCGAGGCAGCCACGGTGGTGGAGAGGGCTCCGTCAGCGGCTCGTCGTCTCCAACGATTACAAAAGAGCTTAAAGGTAGCTAAGAGAAGGGTAGAGTAGTTGCAAGTGGAGTGAATGCCTTGAATGGGTGGTTGGAAGGGGTTTAAATAGAGAGAAGGGCTTTCCAAATGAAGAAGGGGTTTTAGCGACGTTCGGGACGTCGCTAAAACCCTTCCCAAAATGTTAGTGAAGACCCCTACCTGCCTGTCGCTCGCCCGCAGCCGTGCTTCCTCACATCCGATCTGTGTGCGCACGCCACGCCATGGGATCTCTCGCGAGGCACTCGCCAGGATCGCACCCTTGCACCTGCGTCATCACGTACATCTGGCCAAGGTGCATTTGCAGATGCCATGTTGCGCGATCTCTATCGTCTGCTGCTGATCAGGCGACCCAATTTTGCCCCCGTGCATCGTCGTCTCCAAATTTCAACTCCGCGCGGCTCGAACCCGCATCACATGAGCACGGGCGTGCACTCCAACCGCTGCGCTACGCCAGCTGCTTTGTCACGGCGACCATGGGAGTGCGCACGGTTCTCAGTCGTTCGATTGAAGATCGACGGCTGAGATCTGTCCTCCGGGTGAAGGTAGCGATCTGGGCGTGGTGAGCGGGCACCACGTGGCGCGCCATGGGCCGTTGATCATCAGATCAATGGTCAGAACTTCTTGGGCCCATTGTGGGAGCTCCGGATGTCGGATTTGTCTGATTTCGAGTCTGTTGGACTCCGTTCGTCGTTCTGAATCCATTCGTGTGGTCCAATTGCTCATCTGAGGACTACTTTGACAAGTGCTCATACAAATGGCCATTAATACTATTTTATAAGCAATCTTGACATATGATGCATGCAATGCTCCCATTCTACTCATGTTGTGTTATCTGTGCCTTTTATTCTTAAGATGGGCCCTATTTAACAGAATTATCACCCCAAGATGCAGTGTTATCATACCCCCATGCTTACTCCTTGCTAGTCCCTAGTAAGGTTTATTCTAGCCTTTATTTTCTATCAGAATTTAAGAAGTAATTACTTAGACACTTCATCACTTGTCAATAGGAGGAAATATACTAAGATCTTAATCTACAAAGACTAAGCAGCGCCTAGGTGTCTGCCAAAATACGAATCGCCTGAATCCTTGCTTTAATGTATGTAAATATACATATGTATATATATATTTTTTTAGATTTTTTTTTGAAATTCAGAGTGGGTTGGTAACTTTTTACGGCTACCCAACCCACCCAAAACTCGGTCAAAACCCTAAGTGCTAAGCATCTTGGTGTGAAGATTGTGATAGACTCACTCAACGGTAACTCAGAAAAACTTCGGGTTTCTACGCCCCTAGGTGACTGGAACAGGAAGTATTTTGCCTGAAGGTGTATTTGTTCGATTGGTAGGTTGCTCCCTACATTTGTTTTAATTGGGGTCAACACAAGGATTTTTCCAGTGTATATCTCCCCAGCTTGTACTAATTCCCTGCTTCTTCCTTAAGTGTTTTGGTTCCTTTTGTGCAATTATTGAGCTGGGCTCTGGACAACTGACCAATGGGCTGTTACACATGATCACTTGCCAACCATACTCGTGCGGTGAAGTGTGGTTTATTTTGTTTTCTTCTCTTTTTTATTTCGTAGGTGGCTTCCCTGATCTCAAATGTACCTAGAGGCAATGAAGAAGAAGTGGTCCCTGACGTGCTCTTATGCGTGTGTTGAAAGTTCCCTACTAGGAGGGGGTGACATAATAAAATGCGAAAATAAAACAATATCACAGAATAAATAAACAATCGCACAAGTACACAAAGATTTTTAGGTGGAAACCCAAACCGAGTGAAAACCACCACCTAACCCTCTCGAGTTAGGATTTTTCGATCAACCTAGTTGATCAAATCCACTAACCGAATCACTTTAAAACGAGGGTGATTCAACCTCAGTACAACCACGCTACAAGTACGAGGGTAGCGTTCCTCAACCCCTTCTCTCCACGAGAAGGATTTTGTCCCACGAAGGAGATGGGAATTCGCAAAGAGAATACCCAACCAAAATAACAAAGATAAAATAAAACAACAAACCTATAGAGCCAACAAAGTAATAAACCTAAGCTTCTATAGGATTTAGGAAACTCCCCTTTGCAAGGAGTGCGTCGACGATGACGCGGGTGCGTGAGCCACGCAACGGCGCAATGTCGCTCTCGTGAACAACGGCGGGAGAGCGGGTGCGCGAAGACTTGATGCTCTCAAGAGAATGAAACTAGAGCTTGGAGAGCAAGGTCTTCAATTGGACACAAAAGAGTGGAACTAAGTTGCTTAGGTGTGTCTCTTGTTTCTCTTAGTGTATATCTTGTGTGTCTAGGTGTGTAAAGGCTCCCCTCTATTTATAGAGGCCTTAGGAAGGCTTTGGAAGGCTTAGGAAAGGTTCTACAGCCGTTGGGTGCAAAGCCCAAGAGAATCAAGCCGAAATCAGGACAATGATTACATTTGACAGGGTCATCAGACGTCTAATTATGGAATCAGACGTCTGGAAGGCCACTTTAAGACGTCTGATCTCAAGGTCAGATGTCTGATTCTATGCGGGTTTCCTCCTGACTTGAATCAGATCTAAACAGGGTTTTTGTACAAGTCCATCAGACGACATACAGGACGTCTGGCACTATGTATGGACGTCTGGAAACCTACTTTTACTGTGGGAATTGATTTCCAAACGTTGCAACGGCTAGAAAATCTCTGAGAAGAGATTTTGGGTCAGCCGAGGCAAAACGGTCAATTATCAGACGTCTGGAAAGGCCTAAGGACGTCTGATAAGGGTCTAACGGTCATATTCTTGAGTGTTTGCTAAGCCAGGCAACGGTCCACTAATTGGACGTCTGGCAAAGTCATCAGACGTCTCCTAAGACGTCAGGTATTACGTCTGGACGTCTGATTTCATCAGACAGAACTAGGTATGTCCAGCCTAACAGATATCAGACGTCTGAAACAACAGTCTGACGTCTTAAAATACTTTATCAGACGTCTGATTTTGGAATTAGACGTCTGGAAGTGCTGTTTGAACCCTATATTGGTTTTCTAAGTATTCTACAGAAAACCTAAGTATCCTAGGGTTGTGCCGGTGTTCCTAGGACTACTGTTAGGGTTCTTTGAGGCTCTTTAACATAATTTTCTAAGGAAAATAAAGAGCAAGAAAGATAAAGATAAAAGTACATGAAAGGATTAAAAAGAATCTATCCTATTCTTTTTGTCTTCTATCTTCAATCTGTCGCTCCACGCGAACCTCCTCTGTTTTCCGTCAAGCTCCTCCAATCCGTCCTGGATGCGAGCTCGAGTTCCGTCTAAACACATCCACATTTGCAATTGACCTGAAATCTAGGACTCAAATTGCAAATGTTAAATAACACGTGTTTTGTTATCATCAAAATAAATGATCGTGGTGCTCTAGCACCAACAATCTCCCCCTTTTTGATGATGACAAAACCATAGATAATAATGCATAAAAATCCTCCCCCTTTTTGACATTATCAAAAAGGTTTGATTGATTTTACATTTCCTATAACTCCCCCTTAAAACATGCTCTTCTATAAATTTATTTTAACAAAGGTGATATTCTCCCCCTTTTTGTAACAACAAGATAGCTATTATTTTTCTCCCCCTTACTAAAGGAAATTTAGCTACCTTATATCTCCCCCTTAAAAAAATTGACAATTAGCTCATCATTTTTTAACTCCCCCTATCTAAATGCTTATAAAAAGATAGGGTTAAGAATTTTACCTCACCTACCATGGCCAATAAAATGGCCCGAATGGTGGTGGTGGATGCCACATCGGATGGGGCTCCCATCCGTAGCTTGGAGGCCCGGGCATTTGCGCCGGTCTCCAATCTGGTGGTCGACGTGCGGCGGGTCCGTTGCTTGTTTGCCGTCTCGTCGGTCTTCTTGTTCTCCTCCTTGGTCTACTCCTTGGTTCTCCCAACTTGAGTTGACCAGCTTTGAGCTTGTAGGTCCAGTCCTTTATGTTGTAATTATCCCTGAACCCTACAAAACAAGATTCTAATTCTTTTTTCGGTATCCAAGTGGGCTTGGATCCGGATCTGTTAGCGGGTCTCCTTGACGGAGATCCTTTCTCAACCTTAGGGCTATAAAAATTATCTACTTTGTTGATTAATTTGTTAGAATTTTCCCTAAGACATGCAATTTCTTTTTCTATAGTTTGCATCTTAGTCTTTAAATTAGAGATTTCTAACTTTAGACTATCATTTTCCTCAATCAATTTATTATTTTTATTGATGAGGTCTTGATTTTCTAATAATAGGTTATCAATTCTAGGATTAGCTTCTATATCCTTAAGTTGTTTTTCTAACCTATCATTTTCATTTTTAAGAAAACTAAGGTTCTTTTTAATACTTTTGTTTTCTATTTTAAGTGATTTACTAATCTCAAATAGTTCATTAAAAGCTTCTTGTAAATCGAAATTTACCTCGTTGTCGCTGTCGTCGCTTCCTCTTTCGCTGTCGCTGTTGCTTCCTCTGGCCATGAAACCAAAGCAAGCGATTTCTTCCTTTTCTTCTCCTTCTTCCTCCGAGCTGGAATCGTCCCAAGTGGCTTGGAACGGCTTCTTCTTAGAATTCTTTTCCTTTTCCTTTTTCTTCTCCTTTTTGAGAAGAGGGCATTCTGGTCGTAGGTGCCCTTTCTCGTTGCAATGGTAGCAACGTCTCGGGCTTTCCTTCTTCTCCTTTTTCTCTTTCTTTAATTCCCTACAAAACTTGGAAAAATTTTTAAGTAAAATTCTAAAGTCTTCGTCGCCGGAACTTACCTCGCTATCCGACGCGGCTCTGAAGGCAAGAGTCTTCTTCAGTTTGGGCTCCGGTGTATCCTTCTTCTTTTGCTTCAACTTTGTCTCGTAGGCCATTAGATTGCCTAGGAGATCTTCCATGTTGAGCTCCTCTACTTCATTCGCCTCCTCGATGGCGGTGACTTTCTGTTCCCACTCCTGTCCAAGGGAACGGAGAAGCTTCCCTTGAAGCTCCCCCTTGATGAAGGTCTTCCCTAATGCTTTCAAATTATTTACAATGAGAGTGAACCTAGTGTTCATCTCACTTAAAGACTCGTTAGGTTTCATAGAAAAAGATTCAAATTCTTGAGAAAGTAAATTAATTTTAGAAGTTTTTACCTTAGATGTACCTTCGTGAGTTACCTCAAGTGTGTGCCAAATCTCGTATGCGGTGGCGCATTGCGAGATTCTGTTGAACTCCTCCGGGCTGAGCGCGCAATACAACGCGTTCATTGTTTTCGCGTTGAGAGAGACCTCCCGGATCTACTGCTGCGAGTAGCCTCCCGCGGGTTTCTGTGGGATGTCGAAGGGGGTCTCGCACCTGGCCCAGACTGTGAAATCGGTGGCTTGAAGCCACGTCTTCATCCGCAACTTCCAGTAGGGTAGTTGCTCCCGTCGAAGAACGGCGGACGGGTTGTGGACTGCCCCTCGAAAATCCTGCTTGTGGAACAGTTTCCCTCCATGATCTTCTTGTCGGGTTGTTACGCCGAAACAGCAAGACCTGCTCTGATACCAATTGAAAGTTCCCTACTAGGAGGGGGTGACGTAATAAAATGCGGAAATAAAACAATATCACAGAATAAACAAACAATCGCACAAGTACACAAAGATTTTTAGGTGGAAACCCAAACCGGGTGAAAACCACCACCTAACCCTCTCGAGTTAGGATTTTCCGATCAACCTAGTTGATCAAATCCACTAACCGAATCACTTTAAAACGAGGGTGATTCAACCTCAGTACAACCACGCTACAAGTACGAGGGTAGCGTTCCTCAACCCCTTCTCTCCACGAGAAGGATTTTGTCCCACGAAGGAGACGGGAATTCGCAAAGCGAATACCCAACCAAAATAACAAAGATAAAATAAAACAACAAACCTATAGAGCCAACAAAGTAATAAACCTAAGCTTCTATAGGATTTAGGAAACTCCCCTTTGCAAGGAGTGCGTCGACGATGACGCGGGTGCGTGAGCCACGCAACGGCGCAATGTCGCTCTCGTGAACAACGGCGGGAGATCGGGTGCGTGAAGACTTGATGCTCTCAAGAGAATGAAACTAGAGCTTGGAGAGCAAGGGCTTCAATTGGACACAAAAGAGTGGAACTAAGTTGCTGAGGTGTGTCTCTTGTTTCTCTTAGTGTATATCTTGTGTGTCTAGGTGTGTAAAGGCTCCCCTCTATTTATAGAGGCCTTAGGAAGGCTTTGGAAGGCTTAGGAAAGGTTCTATAGCCGTTGGGTGCAAAGCCCAAGAGAATCAGGCCGAAATCAGGACAATGATTACATTTGACAGGGTCATCAGACGTCTAATTATGGAATCAGACGTCTGAAAGGCCACTTTAAGACGTCTGATCTCAAGGTCAGACGTCTGATTCTATGCGGGTTTCCTCCTGACTTGAATCAGATCTAAACAGGGTTTTTGTACAAGTCCATCAGACGACATACAGGACGTCTGGCACTATGTATGGACGTCTGGAAACCTACTTTTACTGTGGGAATTGATTTCCAAACGTTGCAACGGCAAGAAAATCTCTGAGAGGAGATTTTGGGTCAGCCGAGGCAAAACGGTCAATTATCAGACGTCTGGAAAGGCCTAAGGACGTCTGATAAGGGTCTAACGGTCATATTCTTGAGTGTTTGCTAAGCCAGGCAACGGTCCACTAATTGGACGTCTGGCAAAGTCATCAGACGTCTCCTAAGACGTCTGGTATTACGTCTGGACGTCTGATTTCATCAGACAGAACTAGGTATGTCCAGCCTAACAGATATCAGACGTCTGAAACAACAGTCTGACGTCTTAAAATACTTTATCAGACGTCTGATTTTGGAATTAGACGTCTGGAAGTGCTGTTTGAACCCTATATTGGTTTTCTAAGTATTCTACAGAAAACCTAAGTATCCTAGGGTTGTGCCGGTGTTCCTAGGACTACTGTTAGGGTTCTTTGAGGCTCTTTAACATAATTTTCTAAGGAAAATAAAGAGCAAGAAAGATAAAGATAAAAGTACATGAAAGGATTAAAAAGAATCTATCCTATTCTTTTTGTCTTCTATCTTCAATCTGTCGCTCCACGCGAACCTCCTCTGTTTTCCGTCAAGCTCCTCCAATCCGTCCTAGATGCGAGCTCGAGTTCCGTCTAAACACGTCCACATTTGCAATTGACCTGAAATCTAGGACTCAGATTGCAAATGTTAAATAACACGTGTTTTGTTATCATCAAAACAAATGATCGTGGTGCTCTAGCACCAACATGTGTGTTAAGAGGTGTCGTTATAATCGCACTTGATACGTCGATTTTAAAAGAAGTAAACGGAGGTGAGTCCGAGTGTCGGTCTCAGGGAGGAGTGGAAATCGGATTTTTTTTATCACTTGTTGTCACGAAAGAGGCAGAGTTTTGCTTGCGAAAGAGACGATTTTGAAAAGCAAGAGCAAGAGATAGAGAGAGAGAGTTTAGGGTTAGAAAGCTCTTGGTTTTGATCATGCACTTTGAACAGAAATTAAAATGGCGATTGAACGGAAAATAATTTCATTAGACATGCATTCATAGTTCATAGCTTACAACATTACATACATGCTTTAACAAAAGTAAATGAAAGCTTAAAAGAGAGAGAGAGAGAAGGAGAGAGAGTGGAGAGCGACAAGGCAGCCACGGCGGTGGAGGAGGCTTCGGCGACGGCTCGTCATCTCCGGCGATTACAAGAGTGCCTAAAGCTAGCTAAGAGAGGAGTGGACTAGTTGCAAGTGGGAGAGTATGCCTTGAATGGTGGTAGAAGGGGATTTAAATAGAGTTAATGGCTTCCTAAAAGAAAAATGGTCTTTAGCGACATCCAGAGCGTCGCTAAAACTGCTTCTGTAAAGGTCGGTGAAGCCCTTCTACCGCCGGTCAGCCGCCCGCCCTAGTTTTCTTCTTCGCGCGATCCGTGGCCGCTGAACGAGAGCCGTCCGATCGAAGATCGGATGGCTAAGAGCCTTCTGTACCCGAGCTCAGATCGCTCCTCTGGCGCGCGTGTGCACGAAAGAGGCGGAGTTTTGCTTGCGAAAGAGACGGTTTTGAAAAGCGAGAGCGAGAGATAGAGAGAGAGTTTAGGGTTAGAAAGCTCTTGGTTTTGATCATGCACTTTGAACAGAAATTAAAATGGCGATTGAATGGAAAATAATTTCATTAAACATGCATTCATAGTTCATAGCTTACAACATTACATACATGCTTTAACAAAAGTAAATGAAAGCTTAAAAAAGAGAGAGAGAGATGGAGAGAGAGTGGAGAGCGACGAGGCAGCCACGGTAGTGGAGGAGGCTCCGTCGGCAGCTCGTCGTCTCCGACGATTACAAGAGTGCCTAAAGCTAGCTAAGAGAGGAGTGGAGTAGTTGCAAGTGGAAGAGTATGCCTTGAATGGTGGTAGAAGGGGATTTAAATAGAGTTAATGGCTTCCTAAAAGAAGAATGGGCTTTAGCGACATCCAGAGCGTCGCTAAAACCTCTTCTATAAACGTCGGTGAAGCCCCTCTGCCACCGGTCAGCCGCCCGCCCTGGTCTTCTTCTTCGCGCGATCCGTGGCCACTGAACGAGAGCCGTCCGATCGAAGATCGGACGGCTAAGAGCCTTCTGCGCCCGAGCTCAGATCGCGCCTCGGGCGCGCGTGTGCACGCGCGTTTCCGCCTGGCGTGCGCGTGCGCGTGGGCGCTCGGGAGCTATCGTCGCGCCGCGTGGCGAGATCCTAGCCGCCCGCTGCTGATCGAGCGGCCCAATTTGTCTGCGCTCGTCGCTCGCCTTCAATTTCTGCTCCGCGCGGCTCAAACGCGCGTCGCTGCGATGCGGGCATGCGCGCTAACCGTTGCGCCACGCCCGCGCTTTGTCGCGGCGACCGCGGGCGAGCGCGCGAATCTCGGTTGTTCGATCGAAGATCAACGGCCGAGATTCGTCTTTGGCCGGCTTGAGGGTGTGCGAGCGGTGGGGGCGGGGCGACGTGGCGCTCTCTGGGCCGTTGATCTCCAGATCAATGGACAGAATTTCTTGGGCCCATTGTGGGAGCTCCGGATGTCGGATTTGGTCGATCTTGAGTCCGTTGGACTCCGTTCGTCGTTCTGAATCCATCCGTGCGGTCCGATTGCTCATATGAGGCCTTTTTTGACAAATGCTTTACATAAATGACCATTAATACAGTTTATAAGCAATCTTGGTACTTGATGCATGCAATGCTCCTATTCTAATTTATGTGTGCCTTTTATTCTAAAGATAGGCCATATTCAACCTAATTACTACCCCCTTGTGTGGTGTTATCATACCCCCATGCTTACTCCTTTCTAGTCCCTAGCAAGGTTTATTCTAGCCTTTATTTCCTTGGGGAATTCAAGAAGTAGTTGCTTAGGCACTTTGTTACTTGTCAATAAGAGGAAATATACGAAGATCTTAATCTACAAAGACTAAGCAGCGCCCGGGTGTCTGCCAAAATACGAATCGCCCAAATCCTTGCTTTGTATATATAACTATACATATGTATACGTATATATATATATATATTCTTTTTTTAGAATTTTCGGAATTCAGTGTGGGTTGGTAACTTTTTACAGCTACCCAACCCACCCAAAACTCGGTCAAAACCCTAAGTGCTAAGCATCTTGGTGTGAATGTTGTGATAGACTCACTTAACGGTAATTGAGACAGACTTCGAGTTTCTACGCCTCTAGGTGACCGAAAAAGAAAATATTTTTGCCTGAAGGTGTATTTGTTTGATTGGTAGCTTTCTCCCTACGTTCGTTTTACTTAGGGTCAACACAAGGATTTTCCAATGTATATCTCCCCGGCTTGTACTACTTCCCTGCTTCTTCCTTAGGTGTTTTGGTCTTTTTTGTGCAATTATTAAGCTGGGCTCTGGACAACCGACCAATGGGCTGTTACCCACGATCACTTGCCAACCATATTTGTGCGGTGAAGTGTGGTTTTTTTTTTTCCGTAGGTGGCTTCCCTGATCTCAAATGTACCTAGAGGCAGCGAAAAAGAAATGGCCTGTGGCTGGGTTCTGGACAACTTGTCAATGGGCTGTTACCCACGACAACTTGCCAGCCATACCACCCTAGAGAGTTCATTAGCTACCCAATTTCTGTCAAAATCTTCGAGAAGTGAGTCTGTGCAAAAATGTGTGCAGATGCTTAGACTCAGTTTTCCTGAGTTAGAGGGTGAGTTGATAAGTCGTATACTTATTACCTTATTTAGTAGGTGGATTAGAATAGCTTAAAGTTTCAAGGATTCGCCGCCAAATCCATATTTTAACAGACACCAGAGCTGATTAAGCCTGAAGGCCTGAAAAGTCTAAGTGTTTAAGTTCTTTTTGTATTATTTTTCACTATTGACAAGTTTCTAATGCCTAAGTTTTCTTCCTAAATTCAATTTTTTTTTTAATTAATTAATTTATTCATTCAAACTGATTAATTAAGCTCAGGATTATGCAATTTACCATCCCCCCCATGCTTAAGTTGGACAATGTCCTCATTGGCAGATTCATGGATGCAGAAAGGTTCAAAAAGATAGTACCTGAGTAACGTAAACTACCAGATCAGTCTGAATCCGCTGGGTTGCCTCCCAGGAAGCGCTGAGTTTAACGCCTCCAACTGGGCGATGCACAGACAGGAATAGCTTGGGTCAAGGAGGTCAGTACAAAATCAACCAGACCCAAAATCAGAAGTCCACAAATGCGAACAAGGTTGTAGTGGAGTCCCGTTCCTAAGGGGCGGGAATTCTGTATCATGCATGCTCGCGTCAAATCCTCTCTTAGTCTGTGGGCATGCAAACAAGTTGCTGTGGATGAACGCACCCCAAATATGACATGCCAGACACTAAAGATGTAGGTTTTATATTCAGCTTGTGTCCCCATAAAATTGCAATCCATGAAAAGTGTATCAATTCCAGTGCATTCAGGTTGCGGGATCTTTATTCTGGTAGGGTAGGTAACAAAGTCCAGAGTTTTATAATGAGCCCTACAATCAAGCATGAGGCCTCTCTCCAAAGACGAATCCATCTCTTCCGCAACTATGGTTTCATTGCTCATTCCCTCCAAGCCCTTGATCTCAAGAATATTTTCTTCAACCTCCTTTGTATCAGATTCACTGTTTGGGGTTGCATTAGAGGTAGGGTCAATTTCATCCTCTAGATCATATTCTTTCTCTCACCCCTCCTCCAAATTTGTGATGGGGTTTCCAACTGATTCATAATCAATTTCTTTGAAATTGTAACTCCATTCTCCTTCTCCAATGTTGGCTGCTGCTTCCATCGGATTGCTTCTCTTGGGCCAATTAGGTTCGGATTCCAAGGCCTCTCCCTTTACATTCTTAGTTTCTTCCTGATGTTAGTTCTCAATGCTCCCCAATTTGTGTTTCGAGGAATCCTTACTGTCCTTATCCACTGAGCTGTCCAACTCCTGAGGGGTATCAATGGTGGACTGAACCAAATCAGGATGACTGGGTGTAGTCCAATTGATCATGGTAGGTCCTTGCTTTATGAATTCCATGAATGGCGTTGTGTGCAACAGCTTTCTTTGGCCTTCTTCCCCCAATTGTTGGAACAAATCCAACATGGCCTGTTGCCCTTTAACCAATTCTTGATTTTGTCTGTGTAGTTCTAACTGAAGGTTATCAAGAATTGCCATGGTGTCATTTGGTGTCTTTTGGATTTCCTCCTTGAAATCTAGGTTAAGAGAGTATGGTTGAGGTTGTGGATCAGAATCCATACTGGTGTTTAGGTTCTTGGGTGGGTCCTCTATTCTATCATGTTTAGGGTCCAGTTCTTCAAGCGGAACCATTCTCTGTTTGGTCCTACTCCAGAATAGTTGAGGTTCTAAGTCCTCCTCCCAGTCAGATTCTTCATCAGGGGACCAAAACAAAGGTTGATGATCCTGGGCTTGCCTAGATTTCTGATCATTTTTTGATTTCCATTTGTCTAGAACTCCTTCTAATCCAAAGGTCAAGTAGGCAAGGTTGTTGAATTCAGATGACCTTTCTTGGTTATTATCCTGAGATGGGTAGGGTTCTTGGTGTTCCCCTAAAGGGTAGGTCCTATCACAGTAGAGCGGGTCGGACCTAAATGAGGAGGCATCGTGAGGACAATCGAGATATGGAGCCCCACGATTTGAATCATACCTTTGGGTGGCTATGTTGGTTGTATTCCAGTAAGAGGTTGGTGCGGTTTGGTCATAGTTGGGCCAAGAGGGATATTCAAGGTTGTATCCCCAACTTGGTGGTTGGTTAGCCCAAGTAGGTTGTGGGTATGGTTTACTTGGGTTAGCATACAAATCCTGTTGGGGGTAGTTTGGGTAAGATGGATAGGTATTGAAATCCATGGTTTGGAAGAAATGGAGGGATGCAGGAAGAACAGATGCGAGAGAGTTGTGTCCTCAACCAAGCAAACAAGCCTAGTCCTTATGGTGTATTCCTTAGGAGACCTAGAAATCTCACAAAGGTTGATTAAGTTCGTAAGCACTGGACTCCCCTTCCCAAGGCTAATCTAGCCAGGTTGATTACGAGGGGATTGCAGGGAAGGTTCTTCCTTTGGCTTGCGCCTCCGATTCCATAGACCCCACAACCGCGGTCGTTTGACACTGCCCCGTAGCCTAGTCACCAGATTCTACCAAGGGAATGAAAGCCAAGTGCCTAGCGAACAAAACCTCACCTTTTGAGACTTAACTCAGTCCTGCGTAGGGCACGTCTACTCAGTTTTAGAGGGCTAGGATGGTGCTTGTGCTTAGGGTGATGTGATGAGGCATTGATTGGGGTGGTGCCTCTTAATTTTCCATTTTCAAAGTGTGTGCTTTTAGCAAAACATGGTTTTCAAGCAAGGATTTACTAAGATGTGGTGTCTTTTAGTGTTTCATCCTTACTTTAGTACTTTTTAGGGTTGACGTATCTTAGTGTTTTCAACCAAGTTTCAGTGGGCACGTCAAGTTCTGCACACAATTCGCTGAAAGTAGATTTCCTTTTTATTCTGTAGAGGCTCTAAAAACCCTAGTGTACTCATCCTAATGATCATGCGGCTTCTATTAGATGAGTCAGTTTTAGGGTTGAGTGGTGCGGCACAGGTCAATTCACGGTGGCTTCACAAACACCACTCAAGAAAAAGAAAAGAACACTCCAAGAATTTATTCAAAATATTAGAGTGTACATTTTTTGTGGGGTGATGTGTTATGGATGTGAGTCAAGCAATCATACACCACGCCAATTTTTTTAGCTTTTTCATGCAAGCAAACAATGAGAGACAGGTTACTCACTATCAGTCCTCGAGGCACCTACTCCCTTGCTACCGTCGTGGAATGCGTCGCTTCGCCGTCCATGCGCCGAATTCCTGCAACCGTCAAGTAAAAAGGAAAATAGGGCATTAGATGATGTGAGAATGAGTGTGGAATGGAGGTGATAAAACAAATCTATTGCCTCCCCGGCAACGGCGCCAAAAACTGACATGCTCTTGTGCGTGTGTGTTAAGAGGTGTCGTTATAGTCGCACTTGATACGTCGATTTTAAAAGAAGTAAACGGAGGTGGGGAGGAGTGGAAATCGGATTTTGTTTATCAATTGTCACGAAAGAGGCGGAGTTTTGCTTGCGAAAGAGACGGTTTTGAAAAGCGAGAGCGAGAGATAGAGAGAGAGAGTTTAGGGTTAGAAAGCTCTTGGTTTTGATCATGCACTTTGAACAGAAATTAAAATGGCGATTGAATGGAAAATAATTTCATTAAACATGCATTCATAGTTCATAGCTTACAACATTACATACAGCTTTAACAAAAGTAAATGAAAGCTTAAAAAAGAGAGAGAGAGATGGAGAGAGAGTGGAGAGCGACGAGGTAGCCACGGCAGTGGAGGAGGCTCCGTCGGCGGCTCGTCGTCTCCGGCGATTACAAGAGTGCCTAAAGCTAGCTAAGAGAGGAGTGGAGTAGTTGCAAGTGGGAGAGTATGCCTTGAATGGTGGTAGAAGGGGATTTAAATAGAGTTAATGGCTTCCTAAAAGAAGAATGGGCTTTAGCGACATCTAGAGCGTCGCTAAAACCTCTTCTATAAACGTCGGTGAAGCCCTTCTGCCGCCGGTCAGCCGCCCGCCCTGGTCTTCTTCTTCGCGCGATCTGTGGTCGCTGAACGAGAGCCGTCCGATCGAAGATCAGACGGCTAAGAGCCTTCTGCGCCCGAGCTCAGATCGTGCCTCGGGCGCGCGTGTGCAAGCGCGTTTCCGCCCGGCGTGCGCGCGCGCGTGGGCGCTCGGGAGCTATCATCGTGCCGCGTGGCGAGATCCTGGCCGCCCGCTGCTGATCGGGCGGCCCAATTTGTCCGCGCTCGTCGCTCGCCTTCAATTTCTAGTCCGCGCGGCTCGAACGTGCGTCGCTGCGATGTGGTCGTGCGCGCTAACCGTTGCGCCACGCCCGCGCTTTGTCGTGGCGACCGCGGGCGAGCACGCGGATCTCGGCCGTTCGATCGAAGATCAACAGCCGAGATTCGTCTTTGGCCGGCTTGAGGGTGTGCGAGTGGTGAGGGGGGGCGACGTGGCACTCTCTGGGCCGTTGATCTCCAGATCAACGGTCAGACTTTCTTGGGCCCATTGTGGGAGCTCCGGATGTCGGATTTGGCCGATCTTCAGTCCGTTGGACTTCGTTCGTCGTTCTGAATCCATTTGTGCAATCCGATTGCTCATCTAAGGCCTGTTTTGACAAATGCTTTACACAAATGACCATTAATACAGTTTATAAGCAATCTTGGTACTTGATGCATGCAATGCCCCTATTCTACTTTATGTTGAGCCTTTTATTCTAAAGATGGGCCATATTCAACCTAATTACTACCCCCTTGTGTGGTGTTATCAGTCCCGTGGCTGGGCTCTGGACAACCTGCCAATGGGTTGTTACCCACGACAACTTGCCAGCCATACCACCCTAGAGAGTTCATTCGCTACCCAATTTCTGTCAAAATCTCCGAGGAGTGAGTCTGTGCAAAAATGTGTGCAGATGCTTAGACTCAAAGTCCTTCTGAGTTAGAGGATGAGTTGATAGGTCATATACTGATCACCATATTTAGTAGGTGGATTAGAGTAGCTTAAGGTTGCAAGGATTTGAGGCTAAATCCATATTTTAAGGAACACCAGGGCTGATTAAGCCTAAAGGCCTAAAAAGTCTTTGTGTTCAAGTTCTTGTTTTATTAATTTCCATTATTGACAAGTTTCTAATGCCTAAGTTTCTTCCTAAATTCACATTTTTTTATTTTATTTTATTCAGACTAATTAAATGAGCTCAGGATCGTGCAATTTACCACCCCTCCCCCCCATGCTTAAGTTCGACAATGTCCTCATTGGCAAATACATGGGTGCAACAGGGGTTTAAAAAGATATTACCTGAGTGACGTAAAATACCAGATCAGCCTGAATCCTCTGGGTTGCCTCCAAGGAAGCGCTGAGTTTAATGCCTTCCGTTGGGCATAGTGCACAAACAGGAATGGTTTGGGTCAAGGAGGTATGTACAAAATCAGCCAGACCCAAATCAGAAGTCCACAGATGCAAACAAGGTTGTAGTGGAGTCCCGTTCCTAAGGGGCGAGAATTCTGCAGCAGATGTACCTGCATGCCCATGTCAGATCCTCTCTTAGTCTACGAGCATGCAAACAAGTTGATGTGGACGAACGTACCCCGAATATGACATGCCAGATACTAAAGATGTAGGTTTTACACTCAGCTTGTGTCCCCATAAAATTGTAATCCATCAGAGTTGTATCAATCCTAGTGTATTCGGGTTGTGGGATCATTATTCTGGTAGGGCAGGTAACAAAATCAAGAGTTTCATAATGAGCCCTATAATCAAGCATGAGGTCTCTCTCCAAAGACGAATCCATCTCTTCCGCAACTACGGTTTCATTGCTCATTCCCTCCAAGCCCTTGACCTCAAGAATATTTTCTTCAACCTCCTTTGTATCAGATTCACTATTTGAGGTTGCATTAGGGATAAGGCCAATTTCATCCTCTAGTTCATATTCTTTCTCTTGGCCCTCCTCCAAATTTGTGATGGGGATCCCACCCGATTCATAATCGATTCCTTTGAAATTGTAACTCCATTTCCCATCTCCTATGTTGGCTGTTGTTCCCACCGGATCACTTTGCTTGGGCCGATTAGATTCAAATTCCAAGACATCTCCCCTCACGTTTTCAATTTCCTCTTGATGTTTGTCGTCAATGCTCCCCAAATTGTATTCCGAGGAATCCTCACTGACCTTATCCATTGAGCTGTCCAATTCCTGGGGGGTATCAATGGTAGACTGAACCAAATCAGGGTGACTGGGTATAGTCCAATTGATCATGGTAGGTCCTTGCTTTACGAATTCCAGGAATGGTGTTGTGTGTAACAGCTTTCTCTGGCCTTCTTCCCCCAATTGTTGTAATAAGTCCAACATGGCCTGTTGCCCTTTAACCAATTCTTGATTATGTCTGCGTAATTCTAACTAGAGGTTATCAAGAATTGACAGGGTGTCATTTGGTGTCCTTTGGATTTCCTCCTTGAAATCCAAGTTAAGAGAGTGTGGTTGTGGATCGGAATCCGTACTGGGGTTTAGGTTCTTGGGTGGGTCCTCTATTCTATCATGTTCAGGGTCCAGTTCTTCAAGAGGAACCATTCTCTATTTGGTCCTACTCCATAATAGTTGAGGTTCTAAGTCCTCCTCCCAGTCAGATTCTTCATCAGGGGACCAAATCAAAGATTGATGATCCTGGGCTTGCCTAGATTTCTGATCATTCTCTGATTTCCATTTGTCTAGGATTCCTTCCAATCCAAAGGTCAAGTAGGAAAGGTTGCTAAATTCATATGACCTTTCTTGGTTATTGTCCTAAGAAGGGTAGGGTTCTTGGTGTTCTCCAAGAGTGTAGGTCCTATCAAAGTGGTTAGAGAGCGGGTGGGACCTAAATGATGAGGCGTCGTGAGAATCGAGATATGGAGCCCCACTATTTGAATCATACCCTTGAGTGGCTCTGTTGGGTGTATCCCAATAAGAGGTTGGTGCGGTTTGGTCATAACTGGAACAGTTGGGCCAAGAGTGATATTCTAGGTCGTACCCCCAACTTGGTGGTTGGTTAGCCCAAGTAAGCTGTGGGTAAGGTCTACTTGTGTTAGCATACAAATCATGTTGAGGGCAGTTTCGATAAGATGGATAGGCATTGAAATTCATGGTTTGGAAGAAATGGAGGGATGCGGGAAGAACAGATGAGAGAGAGTTGCGTGTTCAACCAAGAAAACAAGCATAATCCTTATGGTGTGTGTTCCTTAGGGGACCTAGAAATCTCCAAAAGGGTGATTAAGTCCATAAGCACTGGACTCCCCTTCCCAAAGCTAATCTGGCCAGGTTGATTATGAGGGGATTGCAGGAATGGTTCTTCCTTTGGCTTGCGCCGCCGATTCCATAGACCCTACAACCACAGTCATTTGACACTACCCCACAGCCTAGTCACCAGATTCTACTAAGGGAACGAAAGCCAAGTGCCCAGCGAACAAAACCTTGCCTCTCGATACTTAACCCAGTCCTGCCTAGGGCACGTCTACTCAGTTTTAAAAGGGCTAGGATAGTGCTTGTGCTAGGGTTATGTGATAAGGCACTGATTGGGGTGGTGCCTCTTAGTTTTCCACTTTCAGTGTGTGTGCTTCTATCAAAACATGATTTTCAAGAAAGGATTTTTTCAAGATACGGTGTCTTTTAGTGTTTCATCCTTACTTTAGTGTCTTTTAGGATTGACGTGTCTTAATGTTTTTAGACAAGTTTCAGTGGGCACGTCAAGTTTTGCACACAATTTGGTGAAAGTAGATTTCCTTTTATTGTGTAGAGGTTCTAAAACCCTAATGTACTTATCTTAATGATCATGCAGCTTCTATTAGATGAGTCATTTTTAGGGTTGAGTGGTGCTTCCCAAGTCAATCCAAGGTGGCTTCGCAAACACCACTCAAAAAGAGAAAAGAACACTCCAAGAATTTATTCAGAATGTTAAAGTGTACATTTTTTTTTGCTGGGTGATGTGTTAAGGATGTAGGTCAAGTAATCATACACCACGCCAATTTTTTTTCAATTTTACAATTTTTTTTTAGTTTTTCAAGCAAGCAAACAGTCATGAGTGAAGAACTACTCACTACTAGTCTTTGTTGTGCCAAATCCCTTGTTACTATCATGGGTTGCGCTACTTCGCCATCCAAGCCCCGAATTCCTGCAACCATCAAGTAAAAGGAGACAAGGCGTTAGACGATGCGAGAATGGATGTGAAATGGAAGTGACAAAACAAATCCGTTGCCTCCCCGGCAACAGCACCAAAAACAGACGTGGTTCGTGCATGTATTTAGAAGTGTCGTTATAATTTGCACTTGCGACGTCGGTTTTAAAGTAAAGAAACGGATGTGAGTCTGAGTGTCGGTCTCAGGAAGGCATGAAAATCGGATTTTTCTTGTCACTTATTGTCACGAAAATCGTGGGGTTTTGCTTGCGAAAAGGCGCGGGTGAAAAGTGAGAGAGAGAGAGAGAGAGATTAGGGTTAGAGTTGTTTCATTTGTAACATGCAATTTAAATAGATAATAGAGCAAGCAACTGAATAGAAAACAACTTCATTAATCATGCAGCTTTAATTCATGAATTACAACATTAGATATATGCTTAAACATAAGTAAAGTAAAGCTTAAAAGAAGGGAAGAAAGAGAGAGAGGGGGAGGGCAGCGAGGTAGCCATGGTGGTGGAGAGGGCTCCGTCAGCGACTCGTCGTCTCCGACGATTACAAAAGAGCTTAAAGGTAGCTAGGAGAGGGGTAGAGTAGTTGCAAGTGGAGTGAATGCCTTGAATGGGTGGTTGGAAGGGGTTTAAATAGAGAGAAGGGCTTTCCAAATGAATAAGGGGTTTTAGCGACGTCCGGGATGTCGCTAAAACCCTTCCCAAAATGTCGGTGAAGACCCTTGCCTGCCGGTAGCTCACCCGCAGTCGTGCTTCCTCGCACCCGATCCACGTGTACGCACCACGTGCCGTCCGATCGAAGATCGAACGACTGGGATCTCGTGTGAGGCGCTCGCCTGGATCGTGCCCTTGCGCCCGCGTCATCGCACGCGTTTGGCCAAGGTGCATCTACAGGTGCCACGTCGCGCGATCTCTGCCATCCGCTGCTGATCGGGAGGCCCAATTTCACCCGCGCACGTCGTCGTCTCTGAATTTCAGCTCCGCGAGGCTAGAACCCAAGTAGCGTGAGCGCAGGCGTACGCTCCAACCACTGCGCTACGTCCGCTGCTTTGTCGCGGCAACCGCGGGCATGCGCGCGGTTCTCAGCCGTTCGATCGGAAATCGACGGCTGAGATCTGTCCTTCGGGTGAAGGTGGCGATCTGGGCGTGGTGAGCAGGCGCCAAGTGGCGTGCCATGGGCTGTTGATCATCGGATCAACGGTCAGAACTTCTTGGACCCATTGTGGGAGCTCTGGATGTCGAATTTGGCCGATTTTTAGTCCGTTGGACTCCGTTCGTCGTTCTGAATCCATTCATGTGGTCCGATTGCTCATCTGAGGCCTACTTTGACAAGTGCTCATATAAATGGCCATTAATACTATTTTATAACCAATCTTGACATATGATGCATGTAATGCTCCCATTCTACTCATGTTGTGTTATCTGTGCCTTTTATTCTTAAGATGGGCCCTATTTAACAGAATTATCACCCCAAGATGCAGTGTTATCAACACCTAAGTAGATTACGTCTTGGATATTAATGTGGTGAAAGTGAAACTAGTGGGGGGAATGTGGGGGCACTTACAAACTACTTTACCTGCACTTTACTCCAATCTATCGTACTTGGATCTCTTTGCTAGGGTACCTACAAGACAATAAATCAAAGGCAAGCATGGTTAGAGTTGATAGCGAATGAGAAGATTTAAATATGTGTTGTAGTACAAACCAAAGTCTCTCATCAACAAATATAATTTATAACTCGAATTGAAGTTCGAGGTCGAACACAGGGAGCAAGTATTGCATTCACGCACTAATCTCAATAGATAATATAAATGAGCACAATTAATGATAACAATTACTCAAAACTAATATTCAATGTATAACATGAGTATATGAGGAGATAAAAAAAATTCTAGACAAAACAATGGTGATTTGGATCACCAATTATTGGCCTAACACATATATAGTATTTACTGAATATAATCAAATGAAGGAACAGATAATCCGACATCTGAATCTACAATCAGACGACTTAAAGTGTGTTGCTACAGTGCTCCTTCTATCTTTTCCTTCTATTGTTCTTCTTCTTCTTCCTTGTCTTTTCTTGCTCTTCTTTTTCTTCTTCAGCCTCCTCTGCTGCCTTCTCTGCCTTTGGTTTCTTCTTCTTCTTCAGGCCTTCTTCTTCAACCTCCTCTTCTTCTTCACTTCACACGCAGGGGGAACAACTCCTCAAACAGCTAAGTGTTAGCCAATGCACAAGAAACAAAACCCCCCCTTCCCACGCTCTCTCTCTCTTTCCCTTCTCTTCCCTTACGCGAGGGCAACCGAGCATTCGGGCATAAGTGCACCCAGGACCAGGACTGCGGGAGTGGGTTGTAGCCAAGGTGTGAGTATAGCTTAGGTGGGTAATTGAGTATGAGCCAAGCCCACATGGAGTTGTCACAGGTGAGGCGTGTGGGGTGTGCGGGGACCTTACCTTCGGTGTTACTTGAGGCAATAAGTTAACATGAGAAAATCAATTTATGCACTGCAGGGGGCGCTGTGCTCCACGAGGTGGGACTAAATCCCACAGCCCTTTCGCATGTCAGCTACGGATGAAGCCTCATCCATTTTCCGCAACTGTTGAGGTTGAAGCTTGTAATCAAAGACCTGGGAAGATGTTTGGAACGACTCCGCACAACCTGGAGGTGGAGCCTGGGGCTTACGTGGCCTGGAGCAAGCTTCTAGCAAGCTTGAAGCTTCTCTTTAACGGCGTAGAGGACATGAAGACCTGAAACAAACAAAACAACCTCTCAGCCCTGTTAAACAAGTTCAGGAGCTTCGTATGAAGATGGAAAATGTGTTGGGGAATGTTGCAGTGCGTGCGAGTGAGTGAAAAGACCGTATGACCTCGGTCTATTAATGCGGAAGGCACTGTGTTGGGTGGAGGGTTTGGAGGGGAAATCGACCTAACTAAGTTAGGGATTTTGTTCTTGGGATCAAGGCAGAGATGTAGAAAGTTTCGGCAGGGCAGATGAAGGGGTGTTGTGGTGGGGATGCCTCGCCGGAGGAACGATCAAATGTGGAGAAGATGGGGGTGAACGGCGGTGTCGAGGGGTTGAAGCAAGAGTTAAGAGGGGAAGAATTAACCAATTAGTCTAATGGAACTAAACTACTCCTAAACAAATGGACGAAAGGGGGGAGATCGACTTGCCAGGGGTACATCGGCATCGGGGACGAAGGTTCTCCGGTGCGGAGGAAACGTCGTTTACGACAGAGGGAGAGGCGTCGGCTGGTACGACACGACGCGGAGGAAAGAGGGAAGGATAAATCCATCACCGGTATTGCGAACGGATGAAAAATGGAGTCCAGGGAGATCATCGGATGTTGAGGAGCTGTTCGGTTGGAGAGGAGTGAGGAATTGAGGGTTTTTCAGCCAAATTCAAGCGTAGGGAGGATGGGCAGGCCCTGGGGATCCTTATATAGGCCTCAGGGATTTGGTTTTGCTTGGGAATCAAGCTTTGCGAGCTTGGAAAGCTTGCTGGACTTGGAAACTCAAATGATACCTAAATCTCTTATGTGTTCACATGAGAGATTGGGAAGGTTATGGAGATTGAAATCGAGTGCATTGGAAAGAGAACTTCTCAAGGAATCTCCCAATTTTTGAAGGGATTCGTTGATCAAACGAGTTTTCTTCAATCAAAGGTCGCCAAAGAAGGATTCCTCTACGATAATGGTGGAGGGACCTATTTACAAAGAATGACGACAAAGATAGGGGTCTATTTGTAAGGAATTCAAAAGTTAGGGGCATGTGTGTGAGAAAAAAGACTCAGACTGGACCAAATTGCAAACTAGGTCAAGACAATCTCTGATTGGGTCCAAATTTTGGTAAAAAAAAATTTTGACCCAAGGAATCTAATGGTGAAGTTAGATTTAGGTTTTGATCAATTTTTCCTGGGTAATTTATGCAACAACCCAAATTAGGGTAGTTATCTGTCTGAGACTCTATTTTAGGTCAAGACAAGTTCTGATAGTCAAATTGATGATACCAAACCCTAGAGAATATTTTTCTATGATTTTTAGAGGGTTTAGGTGGATTTTATCCTGACTATAACCTCATTAGATTAAGCGAGTCTATTTTTAGGGTTTCAAATGTTATTGAATTCTTGAAATACGTGAAAACTTGTTTCTGTCTACATAGACCCACTTGTTAGACATTTAAGATCATTTGACCTTTAATTAACCCCTGAGAAATCCCGTGATTGTTCTACAATTGAGATATGTTATTAAAACTGCAATTTTACCCCTATTTTACTATATTTTTCTCAGAATGATTATGCAATGAGTTAGGGCTCTTCTGGCGGTTATGTAGGAGCATTTAATGATGGAATATGAATAAATAAAGCTAGATATGGCTGATGATGACGTTATCATCATACCCCCATGCCTAACTTTTGCTAGTCCCTTAGCAAAATCTGATGAAATCAACTCAAATTCTAGACCATGCCTTTTTATGCCTAGATTTCTCATGTGTGCTTTCTTCTATAGATTAGGTTAGAATGCTAACAATAGGCCTAGAGGTACTCAAGTACCAACCAAGATCCGGACATAACCAACTTTAGCCTCAGTCTGCCGGGAAGGTTTCTAAGCCCTACAGGAACTAACCTAAGGTTCATTGAACTTCACAATTAAAGCACCCATGCTTAAAACATGGTTAGTCCCGATTTAGTTTGCAATGCACTTTTGTAAGAGAGAGACAGAAGAATTTTTGCATTTTTTGGAGAGTTTTCTCTCTCTTTTTCTTCTTTATTTCTAGCTTCGGATTGGCTTTACAACATGATCTGTGTCGGATTCCTAGCTCCCACCATCAATCCTCACAGGGTCCTTGGCTTTCGATGCTTCGAGATAGCACCACCCATGGCAACCCCCAGAACCTTAGCTTTTGACACATCGAGATAGTGCTGCCCATGGCGTTCTGTAGCTAAATTCAGGCCCTGGCAATTGACATTTTGGGATAATCCTTCCCATGGCACCTGAATCAGCACAAGGTGCTTACGTGCCCTTAGTAGGATATCTAGATATCCTAGGAGACAAGCACTGAGGAGACGGTACGTTATTGCACATCTTCGAGGGGAATTTCCTGCCTCTCTATGTCAAGAACTCATCTAAATCGACTTGTGTTGATAAGCCGCTCCTAATCTAGGTGGCTTTTTCAAAACAAAATTAATGCATTTGCATGATTTTGATTATTAAGTGCACTGAACCAGACTGTGTGTGGATTAGGGTGCTTAGGTTACCGAGTCCCACAAACTAGAGGTCAGTTAACGAGGCTGAATCCCTAAGCCTTAGACCTAATACTTAAGCTTCACATTTTCCTCAACCTCTTGAGGACTATTTAGATCTTAACAGATACATGAATTTTTAAGCCTAAACACATCTTAAGAGGCCTAGGATCAGCACCCATACTAATCTTCGTGTTTCTATAGCACTTCTAATTTTCATTTCTTTCTTTTGGTTTGGTTTAGAACTAAAATAGATTCCATAATCTTTTACTAATGACTAATTCTTTTTATTTCAAATTGTTGCTCCTTTTTGACATTTTAAATCACCTCCTCTCTTCCTCTCAAGAATGATTTGCATTTAATTCTCAAAATTTCCTCCCCTTGCTTCATTTTTTGTTCTTTTCAAAATTTTCAATTTTTTATTTTTTTATTTTATTTTTTTTTTGGAATATGTATTTTTTTGTGAGAACCCTTCAGAACTTTGATTTCTTGTATGTTTGCACTTCAACACCCCCCATGACTAAGTTTTTCAATGTCCTCATTGTAAACCGGAGGGTATGAAATCTGTTTGGGTTCAGGGATTAGAATAAGATAATCGGGTGGGCGAATAGGTTGAGATGACTGTTGTGGATGATTTTAAGCTCTAGTACGAATACTAAAGGTGGAGTCGACTGTTCTAAAACTGAACTCAAAGTACAATAGACGTGAAGTACAAAAGGATAATCAGAAGGATCTTGGATTTTTGGAATGACGGGTTGCCTCCCGTTAAGCACTAAATTCAATGCCTTCAGCTGAGTAGAAAATGGTATGGAGAAGGAGTGGTCAAATCAGATGAATTTTGTAGAACAAGCACCCTGATCAATAGACTGGTTAGTCCAACCAAGTGCTTGTCCAAATCCACAGGCTGATGATGTAGCCCAAACCCAATCAATCTGGTGGGTTGATAGATGTGAATTAGTTGATGCGGAACCCACCATATGCTATGGAGCTCAAGTAGATGTGGAAGTGTGAAACTAGGGTTTGGCTGAGTCCAATCAGCATGGTCAGAGTAGGGATCCTCAAAAGAGAACGGATCTGTGGAGGATGTAGGAACCCTACTGTAGTGATCAGAGAAGGATCAGGGGTGATTATCAGTCTGATTGAAGTCCGAAACTCGATTGAAATGTGGAGGAGAATCATGTGCAACTAGCTCATCGAGAGGAGAATCAGAGTAGAAATTGAGTCCGGTTGCAGGTCGAGGTTGGAAATGGGTTTCGGAAGGCTCTATATATGCTATGGAAGAGGTGGTTTCTTTCAAATCATTTACCTTAGTGTTAGAATCAAAGGACTGGTTGTAGTTTCTGAGGTCATAAATTGGTTTGGATTTGTTAGGAAACAACAGTTTTCCGAAATCAGGGTAAGATTTGAAATCGTCAGAGAACTTACGAGAATCATGTTCTGAATCTGATTCGGGATCAGAGGTTCCACCACTAAGTAAATCAAGATGTGGAGAAGCAACCTGAATTGGATTTAACCTTTTTTTAGATTTCGAGCTCAAAAAGGTGTCCCTATTAGGCATAGGTTCAGGTTCTTTGCTCGTAGGGTAGATCCAATCGATTCCTAACTCTTCCAACTCCTCGATTTCTATATCATAGATTGGCATGACTTTCGAAAAATCAATCTATATCTCTGAGGAGGTTGGAGAGGTGCACTCATCAAATACAGGCCCAGAATCATAATCCAAATTCAAAATTTGATTTCCATCACACGGGGCCTTGTAATCATCCCGATAAGGCTTGGATCCAGATTCTAGGTTAAGGGTGTGAGTTGGATCACTAGAAACTAGGTTGGGCTCTACAGGGATGTCAGAATTGCTCTTGAAAGTCACCTTATCAGAATAAGGGATGGAATTTACACCCACGAGAGGTTCTGATTCAATTTTAGTATCACAGGTGTCTAAAAAATATAAGCTTGGTGAACCAAGCTCTTGATTTTCTAGGGCTGGCTCAAAATTGTGAACACATGTAATCGGATCCTCCCAACCCATCTCAATATCAGGAATGTCAATTTGTTCGTAATTTGAATCAGATTCTATTTGGGTTGGAGGTCCATAACAAGCTTGATCATCAAACCCAGGATTTGGGAAATTACATGAACTACTAGAATTACTCCAAAATGTCATCTTAACTTCTGACGAGTATTTTTGATCGGTGGATCTATATAATTTATTCAGAAATTCTCCCCATTTTTCGAAACAATTATGGAGTTCTTCCGGAACTGAAGGATTTGACCAATATTGCAGACAATCATTGTTGTGTAATTTTACCAATTCCATGTGTTCTGTTAAGAGATCATCTCGGGTTGAACCATGGTTTAGTTGTATCCATATCATCTCCATACAGTTCAAAATGTGGTTCATTATTTTCTTGAATTTATCCTGAATGTCCCTTTTACAATATTCTTCATGGTTTCTATAAGCATTCTCAATTATCTTTTCTTTCATGCTCATTGGGGACTCAGGTTTCTTAATCAGTCTTCCTATATAGCCAGGCTGCATTTTTGAATCAAGTGGTGGAATCAAGATGTAGAATCAAACTCAAGATTAGATTGCAGTTGATTTGACCAGATAGAAATCCCTAAGATGTTCTGTGTATGTAAACTAGAGAAAAGATAAGGGACAAGATGTTATTTGGACCCAATCAAGGCACCCAAAGATTTTTGGATGACTATAGAGGTTCAAGGTGAATGATACCCCTGGATCAGAAAGTCATCCACCTGAGAATTACCTGGGCAACCAGGAAGGGAGAGTCCCGCAAAGACCACTACACGGTAGAGCATCCCCACGGGTTATAGGGTTTCCCCCACCCGACCTTCCTTGTCACTGAGGGTCCAGGTAGACCAAAAGGGATAACTTGACCTCCTAAGTCTACCAATTTTAAGTCCTAATTTGTGCCTTTAATTCCACTTGATTAGAAGTTAATTTGACTTGTAACCTAATTTGGAGGTTGGTTGGCCTACACGATATACCAACTTCACTTGACCTGCCCTAAAAGATGGCAGAATGAAATCTAGTTCAAGACCTAGAAATCACCCTGATTGACTCTCAGGTTATTAGGTCCAAGATTTTAGAATTCAAGTGAAATTAGAGCCTGATTGTAGGGTTTTTCTTGATTAGATCTTTTCAACCAAGGGCTTGGGTAGCACACAAATGTGGGAGGGTTATTTCCTTTTATGCAGGCAAATGTGAACTATCACTCCAGAACCCTAATGTTGCAACCCTAATTGGCTCTATTCTGCAACCAATTTGATCTTAAAATGTTCTCCTTGGACTTCAAATAAGTGTGTAGTCCAAGAAGATTAGAAATTATGCATAGTCCCTAATAGGTATAAAAGATTAAGGATGGGAATCTCTAACAGAATCGTCTCAAGCTTCAATCAAATATGAACTTTGTTTGCAAATCAGGAAACTTGCCTTTTTAAATGATGATTAGTATAAAAATAAGGGAGGTGATTCTTAATTGATTGTTTCCTTTTTTCTATTCCCAAGATTAAGAGGTTTATAAGAGAAGAATAGAAAAGTTACCTGCCTCGGCATGCTGTTTTGTGCGGAAGATCTCCTCGTGAAGTACCTCGCAAAATCACAACAAATTAAACAGGTCAATTTAGTACTCAAATATAATCAAAATATAGCAAGAGAATAGAGATGAATTGCTCGTTGCACCTTAGCAACAGTGCCAAAATGTTGAGCCAACGAATGAGGAGATTTAAATATGTGTTGTAGTACATACCAAAGTCGCTCGTCAACAAATATAATTTATAACTAGAATTGAAGTCCGAGGTTGAACACAGAGAGTAAGTATTGCATTCACGTGCTAATCTCAATAGACAATATAAATGAGCACAATTAATGATAACAATTACTCAAAACTAATATTCAATGTATAACATGAGTATATGAGGAGATAAAAAGAATTAGACAAAATAATGGTGATTTGGATCACCAATTATTAGCCTAACACATATATAGTATTTACTGAATATAATCAAATGAAGGAACAGATAATCAGACACCTGATTTTACAATCAGATGACTTAAAGTGCATTGCTACAGTGCTCCTTCTATCTTTTTCTTCTGTTGTTCATCTTCTTCCTTTCCATCTCTTTCTCTCCTTTTTCTTCTTCAGCCTCCCCTTCTTCCTTCTTTGCCTTTGGTTTCTTCTTCTTCAAGCCTTCTTCTTCAACCTCCTATTCTTCACTTCACGCATAAGGGGAACAACACCTCAAATGCCTAAGTGTTAGCCAATGCGTAGGAAATAAAACCCCCCCTTCCCATGCTCTCTCTCTCTCTCTTTCCCTTCTCTTCTCTTCCGCAAGAGCAACCGAGCATTCAGGTAATCGGGCATAAGTGCACCCGAGACCATGGCTGCGGGCATGGGTTGCAGCCAAGGTGTGAGTATAGCTTAGGCGGGTAATCAGGTATGAGCCAGGCCCGCGTGGAGTTGTCACAGGCGAGGCGCGTGGGGTGTGTGGGGACCTCACCCCCAGTGTTACTTGAGGTGATAAGCTAAGATGAGAAAATCAGTTTATGCGCTGCAGGGGGTGCTATGCTCCACGAGGTGGGATTAAATCCCAGAGCCCTTTTGATGTAAGATGTAGATGAAATCTCATCCAATTACCGCAGCTATTGAGGTTGAAGCTTGCAATCAAAGACTTGGGAAGATGTTTGGAACGACTCCACGCAACTTGGAGGTGGAGCCCAGGACTTGCGTGGCCTGGAGCAACCTTCTAGCAAGCTTGAAGCTTCTCGTTAATGGCAGAGAGGTCCTGAAGTCTTGAAACAAACAAAATGGCCTCTCGACCCTGTTAAACAAGTTCAGAAGGTTCATATGAAGATGGTGATGTGTTGGGGAACGTGGCAGTGCGTGCAAATGAGTGGAAAGGTCGTATGATCTTGGTCTGTTCATGCGGAAGGCGCTGTGTTTGGTGGAAGGTTTGAAGGGGCAATCGACCAAACTAAGTTAGGGCTTTTTCTCCTGGGATCGAGGCAGAACTGTAGAGGGTTTCGGTGAGGTGAATGGAGGGGTGTAGCAATGGGGACACCTCGCCAGAGGAGCAGTAGGAAGCGAAGAAGACAAGAGTGAACGGCGGTGTCGAGGGGTAGAAACAACAGTTAAGAGGGGGAGAATTAACCTAAGAGTATAATGGAACTAAACTACTCCTAAACTAACGGACGAAAGGGGGGAGATCAACTTGCTGGGATTATGTCAGCACCAAAGACGAAGGTGCTTTGGTGGGGAGGAAACGGTGAGGACGATGGAGGGAAAGGCATCGGCTGGTACGGCACGACATAGAGGAAAGAGGGAAGGATAAATCTGTCATCGGTATTGCGAACGGATGAAGAATGGAGTTGGGGGAGATCATTGGATGTCGAGGAGCTATTCGGCCAGAGAGGAGGGAGGAATTAAGGGTTTTTCGGCCAAATTCGAGTGTAGGGAGGACGGACAAGCCCTGGGGATCCTTATATAGGCCTCAAGGAGTCGATTTAGCTTGGGAATCAAGCTTTGCAAGCTTGGAGAGCTCATCGGAGTTGGAAACTCAAATGATACCCGAATCTCTCATGCATTCGCATGAGAGATTGGGAAGGTTATGGAGTTGAAATCAGGTGCATTGGAAAGAGAACTTCTTAAGGAATCTCCCTTCCAATTTTGAAAGGGATTCATTGATTAGAGAAGGAGTTCTCTTCAATCAAAGGTTGTCGAAGAGGATTCCTCTGCGATAATCGTGGAGGAACCTATTTGCAAAGAGTGGCGACAAAGATAGGGGCCTATTTGTAAGGAATTTGAAAGTTAGGGGCATGTGTGTACGAGAAAAGACTCAGATTTGACCAAATTGTAAACTAGGTCAAGACAATCTTTGATTGGGTCCAAATTTTGGTAAAAACCTAATTTTAACCCAAGGAATCCAATGATGAAGTTATATTTAGGTTTTGACCAAGTTTGACTAGGTAATTTATGCAAAAATCCAAATTAAGGCAGCTGTCTGTCTGAGACTCTATTTTAGGTCAAGACGGGTTCCGATGGTCAAATTGAAGGTACCAAACCCTAGAGAATATTTTTCTATGATTTTTACAAGGTTTAGGTGGATTTTATCCTGACCAAAACCTCAGTAGATTAAGCGGGTTTGTTTTTAGGGTTTCAAATGTCATTTAATTCTTGAAATGCGTGAAAACCTATTTCTATCTACACGGACCCACTTGTTAGACATTTAAGACCATTTGACCTTTAATTAACCATTGAGAAATCCCATGATTGTTCTACAATTGAGATATGCTGTTAAAATTACAAATTTGCCCCTATTTTACTGTAATTTTTCTTATAATGATTTTAGAGTGAATTAGGGCTCTTCTGGCGGTTATGTAGAAGCATTTAATGATGGAATATGACTAAATAAAGTTAGATATGGTAGATGATGATGTTATCATTAGTTAGTAATAAGCAAATACAAAGAAACACGAAAAATAAGAAAGCAAATTTCGTTGCCTCCCCGGCAACGGCACTAAAATGGTATGCGTATTTCATTGAACAGAAAGTTGGGGTTAGCAAAAACCTGCCGCTGTAGTTGCAAAAACACATTATCAAATAAGATTTTTTACCGAAACTCCAAGGGAGTCTCGAGTCGAACACAGGGAGGCAATGTTTGCTTTCATTGAAATCTGCACTTCACTTTGTTTTTGGTGTTTTTAGGTTTTGTTATTTTTTTGTGTTTTTAAGGTAAAGAAATAAACAAGATGGCACACAAAGTGGATGAAGCAAATCTGATATAATGCAATGTTGTTTATTACAATAAATGCAAATATGACAAAAATAATAGAGATAGAGGTGAGAGGATATCTCCTAAATCAACTGTTTGGCGAGACGACAGTGCTTGGTAGCAGCTTGGATGAAGGAGGTGAGAAGTTGAACGACGGGGTTGAGATGCAGGAGGACATCAGGTAGAGGAATGCTTCACTGAGGCACAAAATGGGGATGAGGAGGTGGAGGTGATCGACTTCCTGAACGGAGGTGAAGGGATAGCATCTAGGCCTCCTATGAAGGTGATGAGGAATAAGATGAATATTTGGTGAAGGGAAAGGGTTTCTGCACTAATAGGGGGCCTAGAGCTTGAGAGGGAGCTCTTGGGAGCTTAGGGGGCTCTTTGGAACTCTAGAGGGGGTGTGAGCAACATAGGAAGTGATGGCTTGGATGGGAGAGGGTCATGGGGTTTATATAGTGGTGGAAGGGATGTGTTTTGCCTGCATGGGTCTTCAACGACATTTAAAACGTCACTGAAGACTTGCTAGGGGTGTTGCTAGAGCCTACACTCTCCTCTATTGGCATGAGGTGGAGCCGCTGCAGCTAACACAGTGCGTGGAGAGCATCAGCCATTGAATCGCTAGCGGATGGCTAGGATCGCGAGGAGATCGCACGCACTCACTGCCATTTGAATCTCGCATTCGCTAGCAAGGATGCATCTCCACCATCCAATCCTAATCACGCGGCTGAGGAGGACGCACGGATCGTGCCCTTGCAAAATCTGAAGAACACGCACATCGTGCCTCTCCACGATAAGACGCTGGAGAGCACACGAGGATGACTTAAGTGAGCACCCTAGATGGCATGCATCATATTTGGCATGTGTTGTCATGTCGTCGAGTGGTACTGATCTAGCATGTGCAATTCTGACCGCTCGATCGAGATCGGGAGATCCAATTTAGTTAGTGCTGAGGCGGTTGCAACGGATTGTCACTCGAACCCTCGCCAGCTATTTGAGGAGCGGGCACACTATCGCTATGGCATGGGTGTTGGGTGGTTGCACAGAGGTGTTGGAGTAGCTGCAGCCTCAACCTTTGGATGAAGATCCAATAGTTGTGGATCTTCCTTGTAGAGCTTTAAAGGAGACCAGGTGAGGTTGGGTGCATCTCAGCAGTTGGATTGAGATCCAATGGCTAGGATCTTTTCTTGAGGTTGAGGAGGCTGTAGCCAATGTAGGGCTACCAAGATGGCACCACGTGGCGCCATCTGGGCCGTCCATCTTCTTCTTGTAGCAGGTGTTACGATGCTCTGATCGAAGTGATTTTTACGATGACGGACTGCGATCGTTGTTTGGATCCATCCGTACGATTAGATTCTTTATCTGAAGCCCGTAAAGATGTCATACTGCCTCCTGGCCATATAAAATGTCAAAATTAATATACAGGCTATTCTAAATGCAACGCAATGAATGTTATGCAATATTGATACTATGAAATGCAATGCTAGGCCTAGGAACTATCATAAATAAGCATTTTATCATGAATTCATGTGTGTTTATCACCAGCTGAAGGCACTAAACTCAGTGATTGATCCTAGCACTAACTCGAAGGTTTCAAGCTGACTAGATACACAATTAGAACTCAGGTGATTTCTTTCCTTGCCCTCTTGCATACATTTAATTTACAATGAGGACATTGTCCAAGATAGGCATGGGGGGGTGGTAATTCTCGTGATCTGAGTACAAAATTATTAGCTTGAACTAATTTCTATTTCTTTTTATGCATGAAAAAAAATTAGGTATTAGGAGCTTGTCAACTTTTAGAAATGATAGGTTAGGGACCTAAATGCTTAGACTCTTCAGGTCTTTGGACTTAATCAGTCTAGGTATCCACTAAAATGTGGACTTGGTCTCAAGTCCTCGCCACCATAATTTATATTACTCTAGTCAAGAAAGTAGGGTGATAAGTATACAACTTATCAACCCACCCTCTGATTTGGAGGGATTTTTAGTCTAAGCATCTACACACGTTTTACACTTACTCATCAGCAGTTCTAATGGAAATTGGGTAGGTAATGAACCTTCTAGGGTTGTATGGCTAGCAAGTTGGTGTGGGTAACAGCCCATTGGCCAATTGTCTAGAGCCCAGCCACAAGACCATTCTCTTTAATTACTACCTTTAGGTAAATCTTAGATCAGGAAAGCCACCTACTTAAAAATAAGATAATAATAATAAATAAATAAAAGAGAAATAGAAAAAATGCAAAAAGGAGAAAAGAAATAAAAAATAAGCCACACTTCACCGCACGAGTATGGCTAGCAAGTTGTCGTGGGTAACAGCCCATTGGCCGATTGTCCAGATCCCAGCTCATAAAATGCACAAGAATTCCAAAACACTTTAGGAAGAAGCGGGGAAGTAGCATAATCTGAGGAGATATACACTGGGTTTGCCCTTGTGTTAACACCACAAAAATAAAAAGTAAGGAGAAATCTACCAATTAGATAGATACACCTTTAGGCAACATTTTCTCCTTCAAGTCACCTAGGAGCGTAGAAACCCGAAGTCTGTTTTAATTTCCTCTGAGTGAGTCTATCACTTTCATAATAAGATGCTTAGTACTTAGAGTCCTTTTTGAGTCTTGGGTGGGTTGGGTAGCCATAAAAAGTTACCCCAAAATCCTCAACTCCAAAAATCCAAAAAAATTAGAAAAGATGAAAAAGAATAAATATATATATATATATATTTGTTTCCATATAGAATAAGGCAACAACTCGAGCGGTCTGCATTTTGGCAGGCAACCCAGGAGCTGTTGAGTCTCTGCGAGTTAGGTACTTAATAGAAATTTCCTCCTATTGTCAAGTAACTTCTACCCGAGTTATCAATTCCTAGTTCTATTTGTAGATAGCATTTAGGTTGATTTTGCTAGGGACTAGCAAAAGATAGGCATGGGGGTATGATAAATATGCATTTATTCATGATAAAATGCCTACTTATGTTAATTCCTAAGCTTAGCATTGCATTTAGCATTGTGAATAATGCATAACATTCATCACATTGCATTTATGATAACTTATATAAATTGCATAGTAATTTGTATATTATTGTGGCTAGGAGATAGGACGATATACTTCGGAGCTTCAAATGAAGAATCCAACAATACGAATGGATCCAAATTGATGATCGCAACCCAACAGCATGAAAATCAGTTCAATCTGATATCTGTAGCACTTTCAAGAATCATTTGAAGATAGACAGCCTAGATGATGCCACGTGGCATCATCTAGGACGCCTAAGAGCCACCGCTGCATCCCCCCTCTATAGTTGGCCAACAGATCTAGGCCATTAGATGAAGATCCAATGGCTAGAGAAATTCCACATCACCTCAGCAGCTAAATCATCCACTTGACAAAGTGAAGGCCTTGGCGTGGTTGTCTTGACGTCAGTTCGCCAAGGGGAGGTCGCGGGTTCAAAACCCGCCACTCCCCCAATTCTTCAATTTACGAAGCGGCAGTAGCAAGAACACGCATAGAGTGTGCACGTAGCACGCGTGCGTAGAGTAAGGCAGCACAGCGGCAGTAATAGTGCATGCATGCAGGTAGCACAGAAACAACCCATGCATGCAACACAAGGCGCGTAGCACACGGGCCAGCAGCGGAGAGCGCGTGCGCGACGAGCATGCATGAGCTAGTCTTCAGGGACATTTGAGGTAGACTTTTAGCGACATCTTTAATGTCGTTGTTGACCCGAACATGATTTTTGGCTCTTTTCCTCCATTATAAAAGCACCCATCATCCTCCACTTTTGGGGCATCTTCTACCAAGCAACTCCACCACTCCATAGAGCATCCAAGCGATGTCCCGAAGATGCTGAGTTGCCAACGGAAGCCCCTCCACCATCGTGGCTACCTCGCCTCTCCCTTTAGCTACTAGTTTCTTTAGTTTAATATATTTGTTGTTTTACGCTTTCATCTATCGTTATAGTTGTAAAACTATTCCATTATGAAATATATTATCTTCTATCATCATGTATGTGTTTCTTTCATAGCTCTCCACAATTGCATAATCATGACAAATTTCTAACCCTAGTCTCTCTGTCTCTCTCTCTCTCTTTCTCTCTATTTTCATAAGTGAATCAAAAGATGTATTTTTATGACACCTTTAAGCGATAAAACGATCTGATTTCACACCTCCTTGAGATCAATACTCAAACTCACATTCGATTATTTCATTTAAATTGATGTCGTAAACGCACGCTACAATGAATAAATTAAACTAACACGTTTCCCGACGTCAACAGCCTCAACCTTGGCTACATCCACAGCTATACAATCTCCATAGATCATGTGTGATGATAATGTCATCATCAGCCATATCTAGCTTTACTTAGTCTTAATCAATAGATAATGCTCCTACATAATCACCAGAAGACTGTAATTTACTACATATCCATTCTGTGAGATAAACATGAAAATAGGGGTAAATCTACAGTTTTAATAGAATATCATAATTATAGAGCAATCATAGGGTTTCTCAAGGATCAATTGAAGGTCAAATGGTCATAAATGTCTAATAAGTGGATTCATACAGACAGAAACAGGTTTTCATGCGTTTCGAGAAATAAATGATATCTAAAACCTTACAAACAAACTCGCTTAATTAACTGAGGTTTTATTTAGGATAAAATTTTCCTAAACTTTCTAAAAATTATATAAAAATATTCTCTAAGGTTCGGTACCCTTGATTTGACCATTGGAACCCAATCTGACCTAAAACATAGTCTCAGACAGACAATTGCTCTAATTTGCATTTCTATGCAATTTCCCCAGTCAAACTTGGCCAAAACCTAAATCTGACTTTACCATCAGTTTCCTTGGGTCTAAATTAGGTTTGTACCAAAATTTGAACCCAATCAGAGATCATCTTGACCAAGTTTGCATTTTGGTCCAGTCTGATTCTTTTCTATCACACGCATGCCCCTACCTTTCAAATCCCTTGCAAATACCCCCCTAACTTCGTTGTATTCTTCACAAAAAGGCCCCCACCACCTCCACGAATTCATAACTCCTAAACCACTTTACGTCAACCTTCAATCAAAGATAACTCCCTGATTTCATGTCCAATCCATTCCAAAATTGGAAGGGAAGATCTTGAGATCTTTCGCTTCCATTTGAGATTGATCATGACCTTCCAAATTTGTCCAAAAGCTCGTGCGAACCCCTTGAAATCGTGGGTCTTATTCCATGATTTTTGAGATTTCAAGCTTGGTTTCCAAGCTTGAAGCTCGACCCAATGGCCTATAAAAGACCCCTGTGCACAACCTTCTCTCCTTAGCTAGTTTTGGTTGGTGTCTCCACCTACTTCTCCTCTCTCTAGCAGAAAGCTCCATGAGCTCTGGCGAGCTTCTTGTTCTACATTCTTCGCCAGCCATCACAGACCATAGTTGGACGGTCTACCCTCCTCAAGTTCCTCTACCGCTCGCAATACCAACGAGGGCCTTCTTCCACATCTTCCTCGTCGTTTCTTCCCCACCGGAGATTTCATCTCCTCCAAGTCTAGCATACCTCTGGCAAGGAAAACCCCCCTTTCATCCAATTAAATTAGGGTAGTTTAGTTTCTTTAGGTTATTAGGTTTTATCCCTCTATCCAAAACCCAAAAATGCCCCTCGACACCGCCAATCACCTTCATCTTCATTCGCTCTGGCCACCTCTACGATGAGGCATTTCCATCACCTCACACCTCCAACCACCTCGCCATCTACTCCACAACCTCTGCCACTTCACCATGAACAAAAGCCCTCTCTTTATTTCACCATTCACACTCCCACAACCACCACCAAAAAAACCCATCACCGACCTCCATCCCCGACTCTGTCCGGCCACCACGCACCTCCAATCACCACGAATCCACCGCCACTACACTCGTCATGGTCTGGTGACGCTTATGAGCTTGTTTAATGTGGTCGTAAGGCCATGTTGATGATTCTCAGGTTTCACCGGAGCTTTGCTGCCGTTGCCATCATCGCCACCCCGTTCCTCGTGTTCGAAGCCATGCATGCCCCAGGTCTCATCTCCAAGTTGTACGGATTCATCCTAGGCACATGCTTAGTTGGTCAATTGGAGACCACATCACCTGCAGCAGCTATAATTCAAGACACCTTCACCTGTAGGCACATGCGAGCAAGAAGGGTGGGATTTAGTCCCACATCGTTCGTAGAAGAGAGGCTGCCTACACATAAATTGATTTTTTCATATTGGCTTATCACCTCAGACACTGATGGTGAGGTCCCCGCTCACCCGACACACCCGACCCAACCTGTACAGTCCTTGGCTGCAATCCACGCCCACAGCCATAGACCTGGGTGCACATACCCGAATACCCGATTACCCTGGTTTGAGAGAAAGAGAAAGGAGGAAAGGAAAGAGAGAGTGGGGGAGGGTATGTTTTTCTCTTCAAAGAGAGAGCTCAACACTTGGCCGTTGAGGAAGGGTACATAGCCCTCGTGCACGAAGAGAAGAGAAGACTGAGAAAGAAAGAGATGACCTAACAAAGGAAGGGCTGAAGGAAAGAAAAGAAAGACAAAAGAAAAAAGGAGAACAGAAGAAGACGAAGAAGGAAGTTGTGCTTGAAGAAAAAGAAGAAAGAAGAAGACACTGTAGCAGGCGACGATTAAGTCGTCTGCTACACCTGCCAGATGTCTGATTTGGGTTTAATGCTGGTACCATTGAAACATTTAAGTACCTAAGTTACACGGTTGAAACTACTGTAGCATCATTTGAATAATTAATATATGTGCTTAGACTAATAATTGGTGATCTAAATCACCATTATTTTGTCTTAGTTATCTTTTTGGTCTTGAAATACATTGAGCTTCATTGAATACTTAATGTGACAGATTAATATTCATTGAAACATCTTTATGATGCTTCATTTATTGTGCTCATTTATGTTTTAATTAAAGATTAGTGTGTGAATTCATATTTGCTCCCTGTGTTTGACCTCAGACTTTAAATTCGAGCTATAAATTGTATTTGTTTTCGTGCGATTTCGACTATACTACAACGCATCTTTTCAAACATCGATTTCACACAATAAACAACGTGCCCCAAAAAGGTAACCTACCTCTACCAAAACTCACAATTGCTGTACTTGCCATACAACCTATGTTGCCTCAAAGTGTCTAGGATCATGAGAAGATGCTGGTCATGCTGGGACTAGTCATGGGAGTAGACCAACACGTCATCGATAAACACAACCACAAACTAGTTCAAGTACGACCTGAAGACGCAGTTCATCAAATCCATAAAAGTAGCAGGGGCATTGGTTAGCCCAAACGGCATGGCCAAGAACTCGTAATGTCCACACCGTGCCCTGAAGGCTATCTTGGAGACATCTGTCTCTCTGATCCTCAACTGATGGTAGTTAGATCTCAAGTTAATCTTGGAGAACACTGTGGCATCTCCCAACTGATCAAAAAGTTTATCAATGCTAGCAAAAGATACTTGTTCTTGATGGTGACTCGGTTAAGCTACCTGTAGTGGACACAAAGCCTGAGGGTGCCATCCTTCACAAACAACACTTACGCCCCCCAAGGGGATGCACTGGGCCTCACAAAGCCCTTCTCCGACAAGTCTTGTAGCTAGGACTTGAGCTCTCGTAGCTCAAGTGGTGCCATCCTATACGGCATAGTAGAAATGGGATTGGTTCCCAATATCATCGAGATTTTAAACTCGATCTTGCACTCAGGTGGCAATCCCAGCAACTCCTCTAGGAAGATGTCCAAGTACTCACAGACCACTGGGATGCGCTACAGGTCAACTCTCGGAGTAAACTCCATTGTGACATCGACCAGGTAGCCCACACATCCCTACCTCAAAAGCCTCACTGCCCGAAGCATAGAAGTGCACTTGAATCCCCCGTCTACTAGCTGCCCATGGAACTCAAAAGAAGGAAACTCAAGAATGGAGAAGACAATCTTCTTAAAGCAATCCACCAAGGCGTGGTATGAGGACAACCAGTCCATCTCCAAAATCACGTTGAAATCCTCCATGTGGATCACTATCAAGTCTGTTGGGAGACTATATCTGTCTATCATAACCTCACAATCAGTAAGGACGTCCTCTGCTATGAATAATTGTCCCCCTAGACCCTTAACCAAGAATTGTTCCTCTAGCAGTGTACTGGCCTATCCTAAGCCGATAGCAAAGCTCATGGAGACAAACGAATGCATGGCACCAGAATCAGAAAGCACATAAACCAAACGATCGAAAATTATAACCATAGCTGCCACCATAGAACCAAAAGCCCTGGTGTCTTTGAAAGTTAGGGTATTGACACACCCCTCAACCCTGCGTGCTGAAGATCCAGCCACTCTAAGTCAGATGGGTTGCTGCTAGCCTGTATCCACCCTGGGATTACTACCCACCCCATTGAGACTGATAGCCACACCCACCAGCTCAGCCTCCTATGCTCAGCGCAAGGAGCATCTGGGTTGCTTCTGCCCTAGATGGGTAGTCCCTCCTCATGTGGCCCAGCTGGCCACACTGATAGTAGAGAGGGACACAACCTCCTCCCTCAATTTGTCCCTACTGGTAGCTAGACTGGGGTCTGACATTGGCAACCGATCCCTACCTAGGGGCTCTAAAGGTTGCTAGCGACCCTACAGAATGGGACACCTCTCCCATAGGTGCAGTGTGCAGGGGCTAAAAGTGCCTCTTCTCCTGATGGTCCTAAGAGTGGTTGAGTTGGTAGGGCCTCTTCTGGCCCCCTCCGTCAATGTCTCATGCAGCCAAGTTGCTCTCCTCATAGGTCATCACCACCTCGACCACATGAGAGAAGGTAGGTAGCTTCAAGGGCTTCACATATCCCCCGTATGGTAGGTTGGAGGCCCTCAGTGAACCTCCACAGCCGCTCCTCCTCAATGCTACTGCAGATGAGGCAAAGCGCGATGGCTCCAGGAAACGCATGTCGTACGCACTATCATCACCCCTGGCGGAGAGTGTGGAATTCCCACCTCCTTGGGTCCTGCCACATTTGTGGGAAGTATTGCTCATAGAAGAGGGTCACAAACCAGCCCCATGATGGCCCCTCCTGCTCCTGCCCTCGAATCGCCCACCACCACCTGTGGGTGGCACTCTTAGCTGGTACATGGCAAAGTCTACGCAGCACTCCACAGGGGGATGGAGCATGTCAAAGATCTTCTCCATCTGCTCTAGCCAGTCCTCTACCTCAGATGGGCTCTCCTACCCTTTCAAAGAAGGGGGCTTTAGTTTTCAGAACTGCGTGAACAGGTCATGATGGAGCTACAACGAGGCCACGGGTCCACCTCCAGGTAGGGAGGACTCCTGCTCGGAACTATCTGTAGGTGGTGGGGGTGGTAGAGGGTCACCCCCTCCTCCAACTCACCTAGCACTGCAACTCCCCTACCCCATGGAAGACTCCCTCACCATGTCCTCTAATGAGGCAGAAGGAGTCAGTGGAGGTGGTGGGTGCAAGAGGCATTGTTGCACAAGCTCCAGAAGCAGCTGGGCGAGCTCCTAGCCTGGAGACCCTGAAGAAGGGTGGGACAACCCCTGTCTTAGATCTAACGCATCCGCCCTTACGACCACTCCCACAGCCACATCCCCGGCCAACCCCACGAGCTATACGATGAGGCATCTTCTATAGAGGAGATGAGAAATCAAAGATCGGTAGTAGCATAAAGCTGACACGAGACTAAAAAGTGAGGTCAAGAAAGAGCTTGTGATGGTTACACTAGTTATAACTGCATGTGTAGTTCTTTTGGGTTTGTCTTAGTTTATTACTCGGGACGACCCTACTCTGATATCATCTTGTTACGACCCCACTCGACCCTATACGAGGACCAATCCGGACCACCTCATCTATCCTAAGACCTAGTAGTCCAACGAGTAATAACCCAAAACATGATATAATGTCCACACAAGCATCACGTAGAAGAGTAAACGATAGACAAGTAGTAACATAAAATTAGGAACTAGCATCAGTATCGAGAAAAATAAGGTCCACACCATAGCCATCACACCTGTCAACAATAAGAAAAATAACAGGAACTAACGAGTTTTAAAAAAGAAAGTGCTCACAATAGCCAAAAATAGCGTGACAAAAGCTAAGACTATGGCTGGGCATGGCTGGGCCTAGCTTTCTCTGTAGCCGATAGGACGAGCTACTCACTCCCTTGACCTGGGTACAAATAGTAGGCGTCAACAAAAAGCTGAGTAGAGTGGCAATAGGAAAACTAACTGATGAAAACATTAATACAGGTAAGGGAAAATCATGACATGTGTCGCATCCATTCTCATTTATTTAATTTATTAGCATTAACTTGGTTTCTTCCTGCAAGTAGCCCTATGACTGGATTACCCTTCCTTTTATTTCATATGTCCCCTATCAGAATGATCTCATTGTAGTATCCCCGAGATGCAAGGCATGAACATGACACTCTCCTAAATGGGAGAGTACCCTATGTACATCGTACATCTAGTCTACCACCACAGGGTCATGGTCGTGGAGTAACAGTGACTACGGCTCACATGATAAATGCACAAGAAACTACCCCGCACTAGTACACGGTCAATCATTTCTGCTAATGGGTATGCACTAAACAACACAGTGCAAAACAGAACAAGGGTTATACCCCTCAACAAGTCTACGTACCGTCGCCTGACTATCTCAGTTGGCCCCACGTAGGCCCAACAGGAGTTGGTGCAAGAAGGCCATTCTTGCCCCAAGTTCCTATTCAAAGAGGTCAGCTCTCTCCCTACACAGCGGGGTAGTCAGCTCTCCTCGGTACACATGTACTCAAGGGCCAACTCATCCCCACATTAGTACCAACATGTCCAGTTGCAGCCCCACGTTCATAATTCCATCCACTTGACACTTCAATTCCGAGTTCCCTCTCAAGCACCATTTCGAGTTTTCCCTAGGGTTCAATAGATCCCCAATTAGTTGCCAATGGTTAGAATGTCATCAATCTCAAAGTTCCATGTGTTACAAGCAATGTCTCTAGTTTGCCTTAGAGTTCATGATTTCCCTAAGTGGTTACTAAAGGTTTCATGCCCACGTGGTCTACCATGCCAAAAAATAAAGGTAATAGGGAGGCACCAAATAACTTAATTATATCTCGGCTAGGCATTTCTCATTACCAACAGTCCATACACATATCCAAATATATACATATATGTAGAACTAATTATTTTTATTCGTAGGGATATTGAGTCAACAGTTGAATAATGTAGAGCCCCGGTCTAACATATGCTAGATCATATTCTTGGTATTTAAGACATATGACAAAATAATAAAGAGCGGAAGAAAAGGGATAATACCACTCTACCTCAACCCTCCATGGTGCAAACAAGGCATGTAGGTGTTCCCGCAACTTCAATTCACATCAGGACATGCTCGAGGGGTATACCTAGGCCAAGAAAGGACTCAATGGCATCGTTAGATGCTGCAATCAAATTTTTCAATGGGGCCAACGCATTCAAAACATGAAGGAAAGGGTACCAATACGTAGTAAATTTAAATATCTTTCCAATGGTACCTGTCATGTGAAAAATAGACTCAATTTAAGCCTTGAACCGGCCAAAAAAATCCTCTTTGGTTCACTTGAATCGGTCTAAACCAGTTTGGTCTAGCTGGTTCAAGTGGTTGGTTCTAACTCACTTGGCTGCCACATGGCATGCATAGGTTGGTCCTTGCATGGAGTCATAGATCGCAAAGGCACGTCCCTCACCTACCACTTGATCGCACTACACAAGCACTAGACGTTGGATCGCACTACAATTCCACCCCTTCCTCGCCTTGTTGTACGCACGAGCATGCACTCCCAGGCACTTCTCCCCCTGTTCACCTTGAGTGGCGCACACCAACACATGCTTCCACCTCCCTTCTCAATCACGCAAGGCACGTCCTCGAGGGGGGAAAGTTCCTACCCGCAGCTTTTATTTCCTTCTCCTTCTTAAGTCTCTTGTTTGCTGTCTTTCTTTTTCCTCTGTCTTGTGCTTTTGCCTTTCTCCTTCTCTTGCTATCTCTGCTTGTCTTCTTCTTTAGCCGTCCTTCTAAGCTTTGGCTTTCTTCCTTCACTTTGGCACAGTGCCTTTCTCCTTCCTCTTCCTCTGCAGTCTTCTTCTTTCTTCCTCAGTCGCACCTCTGCTACAGTGCTACTCCTTCCCTTGGCTTCAGCCTTTCTTTTCCTTCCTTGGCTTCTGCCTTTCTTCTTTTTCTTCCCTTGCTTTCTCTCTTCTTGATTCTCTTCCTACAGCTAAGTCCTGGCTTTTTCTTCTTTTCTTCCTTAGTTTCCTTCTTCTTCTTCTTTTTCCTCCCTTGGTCTGCCACTCCTCTGCTACAGTGCATGTCTATTCTTCTTTTCCTTTTTCCTTCCTTTGTTGTGGCTACCTCCTTCCTTGCTAAGTCCTTCTTCCTTTCCTTCTCTTGCTGCGCCTCTTCATTCCTTAGCTTCTTCTTCCTACACAGCACCACACAGCAAAACCTACTCCCCTACCCTCCCCGCATCTCTCTCTCTCTATTTCTCTCTTCGGTTCACTCTCCCAGAGCCAGGTAATCTAGTCGGGTGCGCACCTGGGTCCAGGCACACCGACGTGGGTATGGTGCACGAGGAGTGCCAGATTAGGGAGTCGGGTCGGGTGCCAGGTCCGTGGGGGAATGTCGCGGATGAGGCGTGGCGAGTGAAGGCGAGGAACCTCACCCCTATGTGACTTGAGGCAAATAGCAGGATTCACAAAATCAATTTAAACCATGTACCTCACTCCTACATTTCCGAGGTGGGACTAAAAGTCTCACCCGCTTTTGCTGGCACCTGCAGGAGGATGTCTTCACGCAATTGACGTAGCTGAAGGGTTCGCAGCTATGGCTCTCAGGCTAGATTCGCACACACACTCAACCTGCGTAGCCTGGGATCCTGAAACCTGAAGCTTGCGGCTTGGAGCTCAGAAGCAAGCAAGCCTGTGTGATTGTTAATGGCAAACGGGAGCTCAACCCTGCACAACATAAAAGTAGCCTTGCGGCTCCATCAAACAATAGGATAACATTCACTGTATCACGGCGAAGGTGAGGTGGGGGTCGTCATGGCTCAGAATGGCCTAGGCATGCATGCCTAGGTCTGTCTGAGTCCGTGTGAGTGGGTTTGTTCAGTGGAAGCGTGGAGAGTGTGTGGCGGGCAGTGAGTGGGTGGAAGGTGTTTAGTGGTCGATGGTGGAGGTGAAGAGGTTGGTGGCGAGACGTGTGGAGGAGTGGAGCGATGGATGCGTCTCGCCAAAGGTCGATCGGAGATGGAGAAGATGGCGGTGGATAGTGGCAGTCAAGGGATGTTTTGTGAAATAGGAGGGGAATTGAAGAGGGGATAGAGAGGAGTAAGTCTAACCTAATTAAGTGGACGAAGGGGGAGAGGTGGCGGCTGGCTGTATCTACTATCGCCAAAGAAGACGGTGTCCAGTGGAGGGAGACGGCGACGATGAAGGGTCTAGAGGTGTGTGTGCGGGTGTTGCACGATGCGAAGGAAGATGGTGAAGACAACTCTGCCACTAGTAGTGTGGCAGAGCGACAAGAAAGAGGAGGGAGGCTCGCCAGAGCTCATTGGACTTCTTAACCGGAGAAGAACATGAAATTGGGGTGGATCTCTAGCCAAGTCGAGCTGAAGAGATGCAGCTGGAGGTGGTGGTGCTTTTATAGTCCCTGGCAGGGACTCTTATGCTTGGAAGACAAGCTTCCAAGCACAAGAGACCTCACCAGAGATGGAAACTATTGGACACCCAAATCTCTCATGCATTTGCACGAGAGATTGGGTATGAATCAGAGACTAGGACCATGCTCAGATGGAAGGGAATTCCTCAAAGAATCTCCCTTCCAATTCTGGGAGATCTCTAAGGAATCAGGGAGTACCCCCCCTCCATTCCTCACCAGAGTAGGATTTCTCCACATTAATGGTTGAGTGACCTATTTGTAAGAGTGGCGAGGAAGTTAGGGGGGTCCGTCCAATGGTTTTCAAAAGATAGGGGCCAAAATATAATTGGGTATACTATTTTGCAAAGTAGGTCAAGATGATCTCCCTTTAGGTCAAAATTTTGGTAGAAACCTAATTTGAACCTAAGGAATCTAATGGTGAAGTTGGATTTTAGGTTTGACCATGTTTGACTGGATATTTTGCACAAAAACCTAAATTAGGTCAATTAATGAGCTAGGACCCCAATCTAGGTCAAAATAGGTTCCAAAGGCCAATTTGAAGGTTCTAAACCCTAGGGGATATTTTTCCATGAATTTTAGAGGGTTTATTTGATTTTTATCCTATCCAGGACCTTGTGGAATTAAGCGAGTCTGTTTTAGGATTACAAGATGTCATTTAATTCCTAAATTGCACATGAACCCATTTCTGATGGAACCAACACACTTTTTATCTTATTCAGACCATTTGACCTATGTTTTGCCTCTGAGAAATCCCATTTATGTACTTCAATGGTAAAATTACAGTTTTAACCTTTATTTCATGTTTTCTTCTTAGAACACTTATTCCTTGAATTAGGTCCTTCTCCAGGTTATGTAGGAGCTCTTATTCTCTTTCTTAGGTCAAAATGAGATAGTTAGGGCTCATGATGAGGCTCTCATCATACCCCCATGCCTAGCTTTTGCTAGTCCTTTAGCAAAATTTTAAGATTTTAACTTCTGTTCTAGACCTTGAGTTTCTGTCACTAGTTATGATAACTGTTTTTCTTCTTTCGATTAGGTTAAGAATGCTGACAATAGGCCTAGAGGTACTCAAGTATCAACCAAAATCTGGACCTGACCTGCTTTAGCCTCAATCCTCCGCAAAATTTTTTAAGGCCCGTAGAAACTAACGTAGGGTTTGTTGGACTCCACGGTTAAAGCACCCATGCCTGAGACATTTTTAGCCTTGGTTTAGTTTGCAGTGTGTTTTTGTAAGAGAGAGACAGAAGATTTATTTGTTTGGAGAGTTTTCTCTCTCTTCTCTTTTTGTTTCTAGCTTCGGATTGGCTTCTCAACATGGTTTGTATCGGATTCCTCGTCCCCATCATCAATCCTCAAAGGTCCCTAGCAATCGATGCTTCATGATAGCACCGCCCATGGCAACCCCCAAAACCCTGGCTTTCAAGATTTCAAGATAATCCCTCCCATGGCATTCCGTGGCCGAATTCAGACCCTGGCAATCAACATTTTGAGATGATGCCGGCCATGGTATCTGAACCAGCAAAGTGCTTACATTCCCCCGGTAGGATATTTAAATATCCTAAGAGACAAGCACCAAGGAGACGACATGTTGTTGCGCATCTTTGAGGGGAATTTCCTGCCTCTCCGCGTTGGGAACTCGTCCAAATCAACTTGTGTTGATCGACCGCTCCTAATCTAGGCGACTTTTTTAGAACATTGAAATGCTTCTTGCATGATTTTGATATTTATGAGCACTGAACCAGACTATGTGTGGATTGGGGTGCTTAGGTTACCGAATCCCACAAACCAAAGGTCAGTTAACGAGGTCGAATACTTCCTAAGCCTTAGACCTAATGCTTAAGCTTCACATTTTCCTCAACCTCTTGAGGATTATCCAGATCTTAGCAGATACGTGAATTTTTAAGCCTAAGAGTCTAGCCCAGAAGGCCTAAGATCAGCATTCTTGCTAATCACTTTTTGTGTCTCCTTAGTCCTTTTCTTTCATTCTTCTCTTTTCTTGATGTGGTCTAGAACTTTGGTTAATTACTTAATCTCTTACTAATGACTCTCTTTTTCTTTTTCATTTTGTGATCCTTTTTGTCATTTTGCTCTTTTTCTCCTCCATATGTGTGAGAGACCAAGCTTCCTTTACAACATTCTCACATCTCACCGATCTCCCCTGAAACAGCTTATCATTCCACGCCCTCCACACACACCACAGAATGGCTGGCATAGCCCCCAATGGTCGAACAGGATTGGTGAACCTCTGCCATATAATATCCCAGGGAGGAAGGGGTTCAAAGCACACCAACCTCTAGATTTTATCCGTGACTAAGCAAGTGGAGAAGATGTGTGTTGCACTATCAGAGTGCAATCCACAAAGTGGGCAGGCATTCAGATCAATCCCCATTCTTCTGTGCCTAAGATCGCCAGTGATTAGCCCTTCCCGTCTACAAAGCCATAGGAAAATTTGGACCTTCAGAGGAATTCTCAGAAGCCAAATCTTTTTGTCGATAGGATCCCACTCCACATCATTGTTGGATCTAGTAATTTTTTCATATGCTTGCTTCACAGAGAAGACCCCCTACCAGCAGTAAGTGTCCTTCACATCTGTCATAAGATATAACTGCTACAGTTTCTCCATTAGATTCTGCTTCTCCTCCCATAGTCGAGTGCCCGACCTGCACTGTTGTAGCCTTTCCAGCTGCCAGCAGCCTTCAGCCATGGACCACAGACTGCTAACTGTGGCATTTCTGTTAGCAGTAGCCCCATACACCCTTGGGAAGGTCTCTTTCAACAGACCCAGTTCAAACCACCTCTCATTCCAAAAGCTAAAGCATCTGCCGTCTCCAAGCTTAGGGTGTAGCAGATGCCAGTAGCAAGAGACTGCAAAAATCACAGATCTCCAAAAGGGTGAGGGCCTCTTCGGCTGAAGCCTTTGTAGACAGCTCTTGGATCCCCCATAGCTGTCCTTGATCAGATCATCCATCAGCCCCTCCTTGAAATCCAATATTCTTATGGCCCATTTCAGCAGTAGGGCCTCATTGAACTCTTTTAAAGCTTTAATTCCCAACCCCCCAGCCTCCTTTGGTCTGCAGATAGTGCTCCATCTGATAGGTTGCATGAACCTACCCTCGTGCCCTGCTCCTTTCCAAAAAAACCTCTTCCTCATAATGTCCAATCTCTTCCAAATGCATTTAGGGGCTTTAAATATGCTGAAGTAAAAGACTGGTGTGGCAGTGATAACTGAGTTGAGCAAAATCAGTCTCCCACCCTTAGATAGGAATTTACAACTCCACCCTTTCAACTTTCCAGCCACCTTCTCGAACAAGATATTCCAGTCTGATTTTTTCAGCTTTGTAGCCCTTAAAGGTAATCCAAGGTATCTCAGAGGCAATTTAGTACGGGGTGAGCCCAAAGTACCTTCCAATTCCATCTGTTCCTATTCATTCATACCAAAACAGATCAAAGCAAACTTGTCTTTGTTCAAACAAAGACCTGAAATATCACCAAAGATCTTCACCAATAATTCCAAAGCATGTGCCTCAGACTTGGACCCTTCTGCAAAGAACACAGTGTCATCTGCATATTGTAAAATGGGGGTAAAATGTCTCCTGTTTGATAATGAGTACCCTTTAATTATACCCACCTCTGCCAATTTGCAAGCGTACCTTGCAAGCCCATCTACTACAAGGTTAAAAACCAGTGGGGCCAAGGGACACCCTTGTCTAACCCCACGTTGAGGCTGGATCCAAGCACCACATGGCTTCCCATTGATCAAAGGAGAGAATGAAGTAGTGGTGATACAGCATTTCATCCATTGAATTCAAATGGAGGGTGATGGTTCGTTTTTAGTGACAACCGGGTTTTATTGTTATAGCGTCGTAGTATAGCCAGTTGTTGCCATCATTTCAAATATAAAATTTTTTTACTCGGAAAAGAGTTCCCGAGGTCGAACTCAGGGAGCAAGTTGTATTCTAGAGATATACATGTTTCTTTTACAAAAAATAAAGAAAGAGAGAGAAAGGATTTGTTGTTTTCTCTTTGTTTCTCCTCGTCTCAGATCTTCTTCTTCTTTGTCTGCAGAGGTGATGTTCTTCTTCTGCAGTGGTGATGCTCTTCTTCTTCTTCCAGATGTTCCTGCTCTTCCTTTTTCTTCTGTCTTTCTTCAGATCTTCTTCTTTCTTCTTTGTTCTTCTTCTTTCAGTTCTTCCCTTGTTCTTTTGTGTTCTCCTCTGCCTCGCCTTCTTCTGTTGTTCTTCAGATCTCCTTTTTTTCGTTTTCCAGTCAGGACGTCGCCCCTTCTTCTTTCTTCTTTTCTCTTCAGGACGTCGTCTGATTTCCAAATCAGACGACTTAAACTGCCTGTTGCTACAGTGTCTCCCTCAGCTTCCTTCTTCTTCCGCGGTCCTTCTTCTTCACCTGTGCCTGCATACTTCAGAGCTTACGTCAGAGGACAAAACCTACTCTACCCTCTCCCCCCCGCATCTCTCTCTCTCTGAAACCACTCTTGGGAAAGCTCTCCCAGAGCTGCCGGGTAGTCGGGTACGGGTCAGGTCCGGGTCCAGGCCCACCGGCGTGCGTGGTGGGCGAGGAGTGCAGTTCAGTCTAAGTCGGGTCGGGTCAGGTCCGCGGGGCATGAGCGCGGACGAGACCGGGTAACCGGGCGGGTGAAGGGAACCTCACCCCGTGTGCTGAGGCAGTAAGGCTAATTCACAAACTCAATTTAAGCGGTGAAAAGGTTGTGAGGCTTACCGATGTGGGACTAAACGGAGGCCTCTCCTCTCGTGCGCCTGCTGGAAGACCGCGGCCTTGCTTCTGCAGCTGCGGCTTCGATTTGCGTCGGTTGCTGGCTGGCTGCCCTCGCAGGACTCCCCGTAATCCGCAGCAGCTGGAGACCTGGAGTCCTCAAGCCTGGAGCGCGGGAGAAGCTGCTTCAATGTGCGTTAATGGCGGTCGAGCCTCAGAACCTGTCGGACACGAATACGGCCTCTCGGCTTGATCAAACTACTGGGGAACCTTCGCCGTGGCACGGCGAAGGTGCGGAGTTGTGCGGCAAGCCGCAAGGTGGTGTCTGGCGGCAGCCCTAGGTTGGACTGCAACCGGAGAAGTGGGTTTGTTTGGGGGAGCATTACGGAGGTGTGGAGTGGCAGTGGAGGGGTGGGGGGTGCTCAGTGTGATGAGGCGGAGGTTCGGTGAGGGTCGGCGAGGCGTGTGAGGCTGTGGAGCGATGGGGGCATCTCGCCGGAGGGTGGCCGGAGACGAAGGGGGTGACGATGGTCAGGGTCGGTCGAGGGCTTAATTGAACAAATTGAAAGCGGGGAAAGAAAGAGGAGAAGAAGGGAAGTAGTTCTAGCTTACTTGCAGGGACGAAGGGGGAGCAGCAGGGCGACAGTCGTATCGACTGTCGCTGGAGAAGAAGATGCTCAGGGAAAGGGGCGGCGGCGAGCAGAGAGCCGGAGAGGCGCCAGCTGGGTGCGGCGTGGCGCGGGAAGAGCAGGGGAGGAAGTCTCTGCTGCTGGTATTGCGGCAGAGCGAAGAGGAGGAGGGGGAGGAACCGCCGGAGCTGGTGAGCGTCTGCCGGAGAGGGAAGAGAGGAAAGTTGGGGGTTTTCTCCATCAGATCCGAGCTGCCCAGGTCGGTGGAGCAACGGGGGGTATTTATAGGGATCAAAACAGGGAGGAAGGCGGAGGGAGACGACGTGTCTCCCTCGCCGGAGGATGGCCGGAGACGAAAACCCATACCGTCCGTGCGTTCGCACGGCCGGTATGGTGGGCTACAGCGACCAGGAGGGTGTCCCTGCGACGGCTGACGACGCAGGGCACCCCCGGTTTACTTGCCAGGCTTTCCCCCTCACCCTACGCGGCGCCATGCTCCGCGCAAGGTCGCCGGAGCATGGTGCTGGCAGGTTTTGCAGGGGGGACCTGAATGCAAAGAACGAAGGAGAGTTAGGGGCCAAAATGCGACGGTTCAAAAGTTGAGGGCCAAAAAGTAAATATATGAGGACCAAAGTGTAAAGTCGGTCAAGGAGGTTTCTTCTTAGGCTCAAGTTTTTATACATGATTAATTAGGACCTAAGGAATCTGATGGTGAATTTCATTTCTATATTAAACCTTATTTGACCGGTCAATTTATGCAAAAACCCAAATTAAGTTATTAATTGGGCATGGTTCTCAATGTAGGTCAAAATGGGTTCTGAAGGCCAAATTGAATGTTCTAAACCCTAGAGATTATTTTTCTATGAATTTTAGAGGGTTTATTCTATTTTTACTTTGCCTCGAACCTCGTGAATTGAAGTGGGTTGTTTTAGGGTTACAGATTATCATTTAGTTTCTTGGAATTGCTGTAGCCCTTGCTAGATCATCTCATCCCACTTTTATTCTTGTTAAGTTGCTTTGACCTATGTTTGGGTCCTGAATTACCCTGTATGCAGATTATACTGGTAAAATTGCATTTTTACCCCTTATGACTTATTTTCTTCTTAAACTCAGAATTCTCTGAGTTAAGCCTTTCCTTGAGATATGTAGGAGCTTTTATCCTTTGTATTAGGTCAAAATGAGCTAGTTATGGCTCATGATGAGGTTCTCATCATACCCCCATGCCTAGCTTTTGCTAGTCCCTTAGCAAAAACTTAAGGTTTCAACCCTTATTCTAGACCATGAAGTTTTTAATAGTTTTAGATAAGTGCCTTTTTTATTTGAGCATAGATTAGGTTAGAATGCTGACCATAGGCCTAAAAGGTACTCTAGTACCAATCAAGATCCAAATCTGTCTAGCCTTAGCCTCAGTCTTTAGCAAAGGTTTTTAAGGTCCACAAGAACTAACCTAGGGTTTATTGGACTTTGTGGTTAAAGCACCCGTGCTTGAAATGATTTTAGCCCTGGCTCAGTTCGCAGTGCGTTTTGTAAGAGAGAGATAGAAAGTTTTTCTGTTTGGAGAGTTTTCTCTCTCTTTTTCCTTTTAGTTCTAGCTTAGGATTGGCTTTTCAACACGATCTGTATCAGATTCCTTGCTCCCATCATCAATCCTCAAGGGTTCCTGGCGATCGATGCTTCGAGATAGCACCGCACATGGCAACCCCCGGAACCCTGGCTATTGAGATTTCGAGATAATCCCATCCATGGTGTTCCGTGGCCGAATCCAGACCCTGGCAATTGACACTTCGAGATAATGCCATCCATGGAATCTGAACCAGTAGAGTGCTTACATGCCCCCAGTAGGATATGTAAATATCCTAAGAGACAAGCACCGAGGAGATGATATTTTGTTACGCATCTTCGAGGGGATTTCCCGCCTCTCCGGGCTGGGAACTCGTCCAAATCAACTTGTGTTGATCGGCCGCTCCTATTCTAGGTGTTCTTTTCAGAATTTTGCGACGCTTCTGCGTGATTCTGATTTTTACGCTTACTGAACCAGGCTGTGTGTGAGGTTAGGGTGCTTAGGTTACTGAGTCCCGTAAACCAAAAATTAGTTAACGAGGCCGAATACTCCCTAAGCCTTAGACCTAATACTTTAGCTTTTCATTTTCCTCAACCTCTTGAGGAGTGTCCAGATCTTAATGAGTACTAAGAGTCTATTCAAGAATGCCTAAGGTTTGCATTCTTACTAATCTCATTGTGCACTTTTCAGTTATTTTCTTGAATGAGGTCTAGAACTTAGGTTAATTCCTTAGTTCCTTACTAATGACTATCACCTTTTCTCATAATTTTGTGCTCCTTTTTCATTTTGTTTCTTTTCTCCTTCACAAAATTTCCTTCTCCTCTTTTCCTCTTATTCTTTTTCGAAAAATTTTTAATTTTTATGGTGTTTTTGGCATATGTGAATTTTTTTGTTTGAAACCTTTTCTTACAAATTTTGCACTTTCATACCCCCCCATGCCTAAGATTTGCAATGTCCTCATTGTAACCTAGGGGGTCTTAGTTCATTCCTTAAGACAGAAATTTAGATGAGTGGATGGGTCGGGTTGAATTTTTGCGGACGATTTCAAATCCCAGATGCAAGCATCTGAGTTGGGGTCGGCTGTCTGCAAGGGTGAACTTCGAGTGCTAAAAGGTGTCAGAACAAGTTTCAGGTTTTCAAAGAGAATGACGGGCTGCCCCCGTTAAGCGCTGAGTTTTACGCCATCGGCTGGGCGCAATAAGCTCAAGGGGAAAGGAGGATATAAGATGCCTCAGCCAAATCAGTAGAAGTTACATCAATGAACGGCTTGAGTCTCTGACCGTTCACGATGAAAGGTTCAAAATCGTGGCTGAGTGGACTGATTTCAATTGCTCCATTTCCAAAAACCTGTCGGACCAAATATGGTCCGACCCACTTAGATCTCAGTTTTCCTGGGAAGAGTTTGAGTCGGGTATCAAAGAGTAGGACCTTTTGACCAGGATGAAAGATCTTTCTCGAGATGTGTTTGTCGTGGAAGGCTTTAACCCGCTCCTTGTAGATTTGCGAGTTCTCGTACGCGTCTAGGCGTAATTCATCGATCTCGCTGATTTGGAGTTTTCTGTGGGTCCCAGCCTTGGAAAGATCTAGATTACAGTTCCGTACTGCCCAATAGGCTTTATGCTCCAGTTCGACGGGAAGGTGGCATGCCTTTCCGTACACCAGTCTAAAGGGAGACATGCCCAATTGGGTTTTGTGGGCGGTCCTATAGGCCCACAGTGCTTCCGGAAGTCGGGACGACCAGTCCTTCCTGTCAGGTCGAACAGTGACTTGCAGGATTTTCTTGATCTCCCGATTGGACAGCTCAGCTAGACCATTAGTTTGGGGGTGGTAAGGAGTAGAGATTCGGTGAGACACCCCGTATTTGGTCATCAGTGACCTAAACTGAGCATTTGTGAAATGGGTCCCCCCATCAGAGATTATTGCACGAGGAATCCCGAACCTTGAGAAAATGTGTTGATAAATGAATTTGAGAACGATTTTGTGATCACAGGTTCGGATGTATGGCTTCGATCCATTTGGACACGTAGTCCACAGCCAACAGAATGTATTCGAAACCATCCGAAACAGGAAAGGGGCCCATAAAATCAATCCCCCAAACATCAAAGATTTCGCATACTAGAATCGGTTGCATAGGCATCATGTCGCGATGGCTCATGTTGCCCAAAGTTTGGCAGCGACTGCATGCCTTGCAGTGATTGTATGCGTCTTTGAACAGTGTGGGCCAGTAAAAGCCGCACTGGAGGACTTTTGATGCGGTTTTATGCCCGGCAAAATGGCCACCCCATGCCTGGTCATGGCAGAAAGAGAGGATATTGTTGAATTCCCCTTCCGGGACACATCTCCGGATGATCTGATCGGCACCTATGCGGAAGAGGTACGGGTCTTCCCAAATGTAATACTTGGCATCGGAGCGTAATTTATCTTTCTTGGCCTTTGGCCAATCGGACGGGGTCTGATGAGATGCCAAGTAATTTACTATATTAGCAAACCATGGAAGGCTAGTACCAATAGTCAGCAGGTGCTCATCGGGAAAATGCTCAGTGATGGGTCCGGAAGGGTCAATTATTTCAGAAGGAAGATGGGACAAGTGATCAGCTACCACGTTTTGCTTTCCCGCTTTGTCGCGAATCTCAAGGTCAAATTCTTGCAACAGCAAGATCCATCGGATTAATCGAGGTTTCGCGTCCTTCTTTGCAAGGAGATGCCTCACATCTGTGTGATCCGAGTATATGATGACACGGGAACCCAGAAGGTACGATCTGAACTTTTCTAGGGCAAATACTACAGCTAGCAGCTCTTTCTCAGTAACCGTATAGTTACGCTGAGCCTCATCGAGTGTTTTGCTGGCGTAGTAAATGACCACAGGTTTCTTGTCAATTTTCTGTCCCAAAACCGCTCCTACAGCGAAGTCGGATGCATCACACATGATCTCAAAGGGTTGAGACCAATCAGGGGACTGTAGGATCGGGGCTTGGGTGACTCGGTCACGCAGGATTTCAAATGCTTGAGTGCATTCCTTGGAAATTTCGAAGGGACCATCCTTGGAGAGAAGAGTGGTCAGGGGACGTGCGATTTTTGAAAAATCAGGGATAAATCGTCGATAAAAACCGACATGCCCTAAAAAGGATCGGATGTCCCTGATCGAGCTAGGCATAGGAAGGTGAGAAATCAGATTAACCTTAGCTCGATCCACTTGGATACCTTTCTCCGAAATTGAGTGTCCCACGACAATTCCCTCAGGCACCATGAAATGGCTCTTTTCCCAGGAAAGAACCAAATTCACATCGATGCACCGCCTGAGTATCTGGACCAAGTGTTGGAGGCAATCGTCGAATGATGCTCCGAAAACTGAAAAGTCATCCATGAAGACTTCCAGATAATCACCTACCATATCTGAGAATATGGCAAGCATGCATCGCTGAAAAGTAGCGGGTGCATTGCAAAGACCGAAAGGCATCCTTCGGAAAGCGTATGTTCCGAAGGGGCAGGTGAACGTGGTCTTTTCTTGGTCCTCAGGATGGATTGCCACCTGGTTATAACCGGAGTACCCGTCAAGAAAGCAGAAGAACCTATTTCCCGCTAGTTTTTCGAGAATTTGATCAATGAAGGGTAGTGGGAAATGATCCTTCTTCGTGGAGGAATTGAGTCGACGGTAATCTATACAGACTCTCCACGAGTTGGCTAATCGGGTAGGAATGATTTCTCCGATCTCAGTCGTTATAGTGGTGAGTCCTGCCTTCTTGGGCACGACCTGAATTGGGCTCACCCAACGACTATCGGAGATCGGGTAGATGATTCCGGCATCTAACCATTTGATGATCTCCTTTTTCACGACCTCCTGCAGATTGGGGTTTAAGCGTCTCTGCATTTCACGAGAAGGTCGTGCGCCCTCTTCTAAATAGATATGATGAGTACAATAAGAGGGACTTATTCCAGTCAAATCATCGAGAGTCCATCCGATGGCTCTGCGATGTTGCTGGAGGACAATAATCAGACGGGATTCCTGTTCAGGACTGAGGTTGGAATTGATAATCCCAGGAAGGGTCTGATTAGAACCCAAAAAGACGTATTTCAAGTGAGCAGGAAGGGGTTTCAGTTCGAGGATGGGGTTTTCAGCAGCAGCGGGTGGTTCAGTATAGTTGTGAGGTTCAAGGGTGGGAGTTACTGGGTTGTTCATATCTGGATTCGACTCCTCTGTTTGCGGGTCAAGATCCTTCTGTGGTTGATGAGGCATAATCGAGTCATTCTGGAGGTGTGATTCATCAACCAAAGTCTTGATGTCACAAATTTGTTCGATGACGCCGCAATTAATTCCTTGTTGGGCCTTAAATATATCAATTTTCAATGTTTGATCTCCAAACTTAAGCTCTATTTGGCCCTCCTCACAGCTGATGTTGGCTCTAGCAGTAGCCAAGAAAGGTCTCCCTAGAATGATTGGTGTATCCCTAGGGTTCTCAGGTGCATCCATATCTAAGACTATAAAGTCCACTGGAAAATAGAAATCCCGTACTCTTACGATAACATCTTCGAGAATCCCTTTTGGTGACTTTATAGATCAATCTACGAATTGTAATGTCACCTCGGTTGGTTTCAGCTCAGATTCTTCTAGATGGTCAAGTAAGGATGTGGGTATCAGGTTTATGGATGCACCCAAGTCTAGCAATGCTCTATCAAATTGGGTACCACCTATCTTACAGGAAATCAGGGGAGTTCCAGGATCTTTTGCCTTGGGTGGGAGTCTACTAAGGATTACAGAGCTGGCTTGCTCTGACAGAACAATTGGGCTCCCTCCCTTGGTTCGCGGCTTACGCTGGGGTGTACATATATTCTTTAGAAATCGTGCGTAAGCTGGTACGTGGCGGATTGCATCCATCAAGGGGATGTTTATGTGGACCTGCTCAAAGAGCTTGACCAGGTCCTCCTCAGGGGCCACGGGTTTGGTGGTCTTCTTTCCCTTGGTCAGGGCCTCGGGAAACGGGATCTTGGTTGGTTCTTCTAGGATAGGTCCAGGTTGTGGATCTGGAACAGCGGTAGCTTGGATAACTATCCTAGGGTCATGGTTATCAGGCTGGGAGTGGTTTGGATAATGCGGGTCTTGAGTTGTTTTACCACTACGTGTTGTTACAGAATTTAATCCGGCCTGATTTTGGTTTGGGTTTGGTAGGAGGGGTGGCTGCTGCTGAAATCTCGCATAAGAAGTTGAGGCTTCCATCTCGTCTGGAGATGGAGTAGTAGGAGCCTGATAAATCCATTGGGCGTGGCCTAAATTTGGATTCATAACGCGCTTCTGGGTTGGCACGTTATTTGGGTTAGGAAGAGGTTGGGAAGGGAGTGTACCTGGTTGGCGAGAATTTGCCAACTGGGCCAGTTGAGTTTTAACTTCTGTAAGCTCGTCCTTGTGCTGTTTTTGAATAGCCGCATTCATTTTTTGAATGTCAGCCAGAGTCTGAAGGATTAGGGACATTTGATCCTGATTTGGCCCTGATGGATAAGTAGGGTTGGGCCGAGGCTGAGGCGGCTGGTAGTGACGAGAGGGCTGTGGGCGGGACTGAAAAGGTGGTCTTTGGGTTTGGGAATTTCCCGTCCACTGAAAATTGGGATGGTTTCGCCATCCAGGGTTGTAAGTGTTGGAGAATGGGTCGTTCTGGATGGCGTTGAGGTCCTCGCAGGTCTGAGGAACCTCCTGAGAATCAGGGAAAGGGGGAATGGAGTTCCCCTGGCTGGTGTAGAAAGGATCGGATGATCCTCCGATCCAAGAATCAGATGGGGATGGATATGGATCCATCCCAGAGGAAGATCGGTGGAGGATGTTTTGCACAGTCTCCTGTGTGGAAGGAGGTTGTGCAAAGGAGTTACGCACGGAGGTGGCTCGCTGCAAGTGCTGAGTCAGCTCATCCACCTTCTTTTCAATGATTGAGACCTTGTCTAATCGACTGGCCATTAATTCCAGGTCGACTGATGCGGACAGGCCCTGCGTCTCATGTGCTCCCTTAAGATTCGTCGCTGCGCGGGTATTCGTCCTGTCGAATAATCCCATGGAGTCATTGTTGATGGAGTTCTCGCACATGTTTTCGAGAATCTCCCATACGGTGTCTTCATGTCGACCCATGATGTTTCCTCCGCAAGTTGCATTGACGAAAAGGCGGATGTCCTCACAGAGTCCCTGGTAAAAAGATTGGACTTGTTCCCATTTAGGAACTCCGTGATGGGGGCACTTCCTCATGAGATCCTGAAAATGATCCCATGCCTCATGGAGAGGTTCTCCTGATTGTTGAGTGAAGTGTGTAATCTGATGGCGCAAGGCGTTGGTCCGACCAACGGGAAAAAACTTTTTCAAAAACTCGGATTGAAGTTCTTCCCAAGTGTTGATCGGCCGGGTCTGAGTTTGATACCAATGGGCGGCCTTGTCCATAAGAGAAAAGGAGAACATCTTCATGAGAAGAATATCCCGATTTTGCGCATCTGATCCAAAAGTGTGGGCCAGATGCTTTAGCTGTTTGATGTGCTGGAAGGGATCTTCAGAATTAAGCCCATGGAATTTAGGTATAGCATGAATCATGTTGGGCTTTAATTCGGAATCAGGTCCTCCAGTCGGGATTCTGACTCGAGGCTCAATGGCCACCGCAGCAGGATTGTAGTGGTCCCGCATCATAGGACGATGTGGTGGGTGCACGAAGTTTTGGAAGAGGTCATTGAGTCGCTGGAGCTGGTGTTCCAGATTATTTTCTTCCTCAACTGGCTGAGCCATGATGGGGGAAGAAGAAGAACTTGGTTCTGAATCAGAAGAGAGAATAATGTGAGGGTGTTTCTGCACAAACACGGGCGTCAAGGCTTGGCCTTGACGAGAGCAAATTTCTAAAGGAGGTCTTAAGGGTGGTCTTAGGGACCTCCTTCCGTACATGCACTGTTGGAAGAGGTAAGTTTAGAAGGTGCTGGACCCAATCAAGGCACCCAAAAATGTGTTGGGTGACTATAGAGGTGCGGGGCAGATGGACCCCTTGATCAGAAAGATCGTCCACCTGAGAATTACCTGGGCAGCCAGAGAGGGAGAGTCCCGCGAAGACCCCTACACGGTAGAGCGTCCCCACGGGTTACAGGGTTTCCCCCACCCGACCTCTCTTGTCACTGCGGTTCCAGGTAGACCAGAATGGGGATCTTGACCTCTTAAGTCTACCAATTTTAAGATCAGGGTGCTTAAGGTTTTCACTTGAACTTTAATCTTTTAAGTGCAAAGAGTGACCTAATTTAAGGTTGGCTGACCCAAGGGGTCAACTTTACCTCTTGTTTTCTTTGAGAGCTTTTAGGTCCTGTCTTTTAGGGTTCAAGTGTTTAGAGAGCCAATTGTTTTAGGTTTTCCTTTGAATAGGTATTTTCAATCAATGGTTTAGGCACACTTCTTTTGGATTTTCTCCATTCTTGATTTAAGTAGTGTGTCTCTAAAACCCTAATGTTGAATCTTATGTTGGCTCTACTTGGTCCAGTTAGTTCTTTGTTGGGTAATTAGGGCTCAAGCAAGAATGTGTTAGCCCTTAAATACCCTTAATAGTGTGCAGGACTAATGAGTTGAAAACATGCAACTTTTATGGTTACTAAGTATGGAAGACAGGTTAGCCCTATATTGCTTGTTCTTTTCTTTTCTTCCTCTTTAGAGTTTAGGGGTTAATAGCGAGAGGAAAAATTTACCTGTCCTCGGAGTGGTTGTTGTGCGGTTGCTTGTCTTCTTGATTTCCTGTAGTTTTCTGCACAAAAGAGAGGAGATTATCAGAAATTAAAAAGAAACAGGAATGTTTACCTCTAGAATAGCCGTTGCTCCCCGGCAACGGCGCCAAAGAATGATGGTTCGTTTTTAGTGACAACCGGGTTTTATTGTTATAGCGTCGTAGTATAGCCAGTTGTTGCCATCATTTCAAATATAAAATTTTTTTACTCGGAAAAGAGTTCCCGAGGTCCAACTCAGGGAGCAAGTTGTATTCTAGAGATATACATGTTTCTTTTACAAAAAATAAAGAAAGAGAGAGAAAGGATTTGTTGTTTTCTCTTTGTTTCTCCTCGTCTCAGATCTTCTTCTTTGTCTGCAGAGGTGATGTTCTTCTTCTGCAGTGGTGATGCTCTTCTTCTTCTTCCAGCTGTTCCTGCTCTTCCTTTTTCTTCTGTCTTTCTTCAGATCTTCTTCTTTCTTCTTTGTTCTTCTTCTTTCAGTTCTTCCCTTGTTCTTTTGTGTTCTCCTCTGCCTCGCCTTCTTCTGTTGTTCTTCAGATCTCCTTTTTTTCTTTTTCCAGTCAAGACGTCGCCCCTTCTTCTTTCTTCTTTTCTCTTCAGGACGTCGTCTGATTTCCAAATCAGACGACTTAAACTGCCTGTTGCTACAGTGTCTCCCTCAGCTTCCTTCTTCTTCCGCGGTCCTTCTTCTTCACCTGTGCCTGCATACTTCAGAGCTTACGTCAGAGGACAAAACCTACTCTACCCTCTCCCCCCCGCGTCTCTCTCTCTCTGAAACCACTCTTGGGAAAGCTCTCCCAGAGCTGCCGGGTAGTCGGGTACGGGTCAGGTCCACGAGACCGGGTAACCGGGCGGATGAAGGGGACCTCACCCCGTGTGCTGAGGCAGTAAGGCTAATTCACAAACTCAATTTAAGCGGTGAAAAGGTTGTGAGGCTTACCGATGTGGGACTAAACGGAGGCCTCTCCTCGCGTGCGCCTGCTGGAAGACCGCGGCCTTGCTTCTGCAGCTGCGGCTTCGATTTGCGTCGGTTGCTGGCTGGCTGCCCTCGCAGGACTCCCCGTAATCCGCAGCAGCTGGAGACCTGGAGTCCTCAAGCCTGGAGCGCAGGAGAAGCTGCTTCAATGTGCGTTAATGGCAGTCGAGCCTCAGAACCTGTCGGACACGAATACGGCCTCTCGGCCTGATCAAACTACTGGGGAACCTTCGTCGTGGCACGGAGAAGGTGCGGAGTTGTGCGGCAAGCCGCAAGGTGGTGTCTGGCGGCAGCCCTAGGTTGGACTGCAACCGGAGAAGTGGGTTTGTTTGGGGGAGCGTTACGGAGGTGTGGAGTGGCAGTGGAGGGGTGGGGGGTGCTCAGTGTGATGAGGCGGAGGTTCGGTGAGGGTCGGCGAGGCGTGTGAGGCTGTGGAGCGATGGGGGCATCTCGCCGGAGGGTGGCCGGAGACGAAGGGGGTGACGATGGTCAGGGTCGGTCAAGGGCTTAATTGAACAAATTGAAAGCGGGGAAAGAAAGAGGAGAAGAAGGGAAGTAGTTCTAGCTTACTTGTAGGGACGAAGGGGGAGCAGCAGGGCGGCAGTCGTATCGACTGTCGCCGGAGAAGAAGATGCTCAGGGAAAGGGGCGGCGGCGAGCAGAGAGCCGGAGAGGCGCCAGCTGGGTGCGGCGTGGCGCGGGAAGAGCAGGGGAGGAAGTCTCTGCTGCTGGTATTGCGGCAGAGCGAAGAGGAGGAGGGGGAGGAACCGCCGGAGCTGGTGAGCGTCTGCCGGAGAGAGAAGAGAGGAAAGTTGGGGGTTTTCTCCGTCAGATCCGAGCTGCCCAGGTCAGTGGAGCAACGGGGGGTATTTATAGCGATCAAAACAGGGAGGAAGGCGGAGGGAGACGACGTGTCTCCCTCGCCGGAGGATGGCCGGAGACGAAAACCCATACCGTCCGTGCGTTCGCACGGCCGGTATGGTGGGCTACAGCGACCAGGGGGGTGTCCCTGCGACGGCTGACGACGCAGGGCACCCCCGGTTTACTTGCCAGGCTTTCCCCCTCACCCTACGCGGCGCCATGCTCCGCGCAAGGTCGCCAGAGCATGGTGCTGGCAGGTTTTGCAGGGGGGACCTGAATGCAAAGAACGAAGGAGAGTTAGGGGCCAAAATGCGACGGTTCAAAAGTTGAGGGCCAAAAAGTAAATATATGAGGACCAAAGTGTAAAGTCGGTCAAGGAGGTTTCTTCTTAGGCTCAAGTTTTTATACATGATTAATTAGGACCTAAGGAATCTGATGGTGAATTTCATTTCTATATTAAACCTTATTTGACCGGTCAATTTATGCAAAAACCCAAATTAAGTTATTAATTGGGCATGGTTCTCAATGTAGGTCAAAATGGGTTCTGAAGGCCAAATTGAATGTTCTAAACCCTAGAGATTATTTTTCTATGAATTTTAGAGGGTTTATTCTATTTTTACTTTGCCTCGAACCTCGTGAATTGAAGTGGGTTGTTTTAGGGTTACAGATTATCATTTAGTTTCTTGGAATTGCTGTAGCCCTTGCTAGATCATCTCATCCCACTTTTATTCTTGTTAAGTTGCTTTGACCTATGTTTGGGTCCTGAATTACCCTGTATGCAGATTATACTGGTAAAATTGCATTTTTACCCCTTATGACTTGTTTTCTTCTTAAACTCAGAATTCTCTGAGTTAAGCCTTTCCTTGAGATATGTAGGAGCTTTTATCCTTTGTATTAGGTCAAAATGAGCTAGTTATGGCTCATGATGAGGTTCTCATCCGAGGGGAAGCCTCTTCTTCTAAACACCTCCCAAAGAACGGCCAGGAAATCGAGTCATAGGCTTTCTGGAAATCCACTTTCCACAGGAAGGCCATGGATTTCCTCTAGTGCCAGCCACTAACCATTTCCTGAGCCAATATAAAGGACTCCTGAAGTGATCTATTGGGCAATAAAGCAGCCTGTACTGGATGAATCAGGTCATGTAGAACAATTCTTAGCCTGTTAGCCAAGACCTTGCTGATGATAAGATAGATAGAGTTCGACAAGGCAATTGGCCTGAAATCTGAAAATTGTTCAGCTCCCATTGATTTAGGCAAGAGGAAATGATATGACTTATTAATCCTCTCTAAACCAGCATTACCCACCTCAAATTCTCTGATAACATCCAACACCTCCTTACACACCACACTCCACATCTCTTTGTAAAAGAAAACTTGTATTCCATCCGGGCCTGGGGAGCCTTCCGCATTTAGTTCTCTGATTACTTGTAAGGTTTCCTATTCTGTAATTAGTGCAGTCAGTTGCTCGGCTTGTACGCTTGTCACCCTGGGACCAATGTCTCCTGCCATTCTCCATTTCCCCCTCCTAGTTGCCCTAGATGCTTCTCTGAGAAACCTGATGGCTTCAGATTTAATCTCCTGATTATAGGTGACCCTATGTCCATCACAAAGAATAGAGGAAATGAAGCTAAACCGCCTCCGAGAGCTAGCTGCAAGATGAAAAAATTTCGTATTGGCATCCCCCTCCTTAAGCCATAACTACCTGGATCTCTCCCTCCAATCGATTTCTTATTTAAGGTCTTCATCCAGTACCACACCTTGCCACACTTTCCTGTCAGCCTGTTCATCTTCAGACAGAATGCCAGCAGCTTCCTTGGAGTCCAGCTCCTGGATTCTGCTCAACGCTTCCCTTCTCCTTTGTTCCCTCACCAAGGTAATAGCAGATCCATATTCTTTTAAGATCGCATGCAATCCAGCCAGCTTATTTAATAGTCTGACAGTAGCAGATTCCTGTACCTTTCTAGCTCTCCACCAAGAACAGATCATCTGGAAGAAACCTGGTTCAGTCAGCCATGACCTTTTCAGTTTGAAATAGGTGCCAGCCAGAGTTTCCTCCACACTATCCCAAACCAGGGGGTATGATCAGAGAAAGGTCGATTCAACCCATTCACTGCCGATAGTTGGAATCTGACAAGGATATCCACATTCCCAAAAAATCTGTCAAGCTTGGAAGCCAGCCCGTTACCATTATGCCAAGTAAATTCCACACTAGAGGATGGATATTCACTCAACTACAGCGACTGAATCGTCATCTGAAAACCAATGGCCGATCTGTCAGTGCAGCCAGTAGGCCTATCAGCCCCTGTTAAAACACAATTAAAATCTCCTCCCGTTAGCCACATTTCCCCCTGCACCAACACAGTTACTGTGGACCATTCCTCCCACAGCTCTTGCCTGGCAAAAGCATTACAAGGTCCATAAACCCCAGTAATTCAGATACACTCCTGTCCCTGCTGAATCTGGAATTTGCATGTTAGCATATGTTTGGCTTTGTGAACTTCCAACCACTGAGCCCACCTCTTCCTCCACCAGATAGCAATGCCCCCTAACCTCCCATGCGCATCAATCTGTACACATTCATTCAACCCTGCAGCTAACAAATCGGACCAAAGTCTATCAGAATTACTTTCAATGTGTGTCTCTTGAATGAGCGCACAATCAATTTCCCATTCTCTCAAGTATCTCATCAGAGATGCCCTCAGGCATTTGTCGCGCAACCCACGCACATTCCAAGTAAGGATTCTCATCACTCCTCATTGAAACCCTCTCTCCTGAGGGTCTGGCAACTGCACACTTGCATAACTTTGGCAACTTCTTCTTCATCCATCAGAGTGATAGCCTTTTTCTCCTCCTTATGATTATGTGGCTCACAAAATTTCCTCCCTCCTGCATTTTTTTGTTCTTTTCCATAATTTTTCAATTTTTTTGTGTTTTTGACATATGTGAATTTTTTTGTGAGAATCCTTCTGACTTTTTCTTGGTTTTGTATGTATGCACTTTATCACCCCCCATGCCTAAGTTTTGCAATGCCTCATTGTAAATAGAGGGGGTGAAATAGTGTTGAGGTCAGGGACTTAGAACAAGATACATCAGGTGGGTGAATGGGTCGGAAGTGACTGATGCGGATGATTTCAAGCTCTGGTACGTGTACTAGAGGTGGGCTCAACTGTCTAAGGCTGAACTCAAGGTGCAATGGACGTGGAGTACAGACAGATAATCAGATGGGTCTCTGTTTTTGGAATGACGGGTTGCCTCCCGTTAACTGCTAAATTCAACACCTTCAGCGGAGCAGAACATGGGGTAGAGTGGGAGTGGTCAACTTAGCAGAATTTTGTAAAACAAGCACCTTGATTAAGAGCCCGGTTGGTCCAACCAAGCGCTTGTTAAGATCAACAGGCTGATGATGCAGCCCAAACCCAATCAGTCTGGTGGGTTGATAGATGTAGATCAACAGATGCGGAACCCACCATATGCCATGTGGCTCGGATGGATATGGAAGTGAAAACTCGGGTTTAAGCTGAGTTGAATCAGCCTGGTCAAAGTAGGGTTCCGAAAAATAATCAGTGCATGGTGTAGAAACCCTACAGGGGTGATCAAAGAATGATGGGTCATGTTTTTTAGTCTGATAGATACCCGATGTCCTGTATAGATGTGGAGTTGAATCATCTACAATTGGCTCAATGAGAGGTAAATCAGAATAGAAATTGAGTCCAGTTGCAGGTTGGGGTAGAGAACGGGTTTTGATCAGTTCTGTATGTGTGGAAGAGGTGGATTCAATGAGAATTGTGTATGAGGGCTCTTCTAGAAAGGAATGACAGGTGGTCTCATGTAGAGAGTCCTCATAGTAACTTTCAAAATGAAAAGCAAATGCCTAGAGAGTGTCTATGGGATACTGGAAATCGAAGTTGAGAAAAGATTCGTATTCTGGGTCGCAATCACTCTCAGCATTTGCTGGCTCTGATTCCTAAGGATCGAAAAGAAATGATTCCATGTTACTGAATCTGAACTGAAATCAGTGATCTCAGGAACCAGGACCTCAGAATCGGAGTTAGAGAATGAGTCATGTGAGCTGAGGTCATAGATTGGCTTGTTATAATCAGGAAGCAAACTTTCTCCAATGTTATGGTCAGATTCGAAATCATCGGAGAGTTTGCGGAAATCAAAATCTGAATGAGATTCAAGATCATGAGTTCCACTATAGAATAAATCATATACTGTAGATTCAGCAGCCCGACTGGTGTCTAACCTAGATGTCAGTTCTGAACTTAAAAAGGTGTCCTTATCTGGTAGAGGCTCAAGTTCTAAGATGGTAGGCAAACCCAATTGAAACCCCACTCATCCAATTTCTCAGTTTCTGTATTGTAAATTGGCATGACTTCCGAAAATTCGATTGGTTTCTCTGAGGATGTTGGCGAGGGATATTCATCAAATATAGGCCCAAAATCATATTCTTCATTGAAAAATTGATCTTCCTCATATGGGTCCTCAAAATCTTCCTAATAGGTTTCAAATCTAGATTCTGGGCTTAGGATGTGGGTTGAATCACTAGAATCTAGGTCTGAATAACCTTCGAGGGTCACCTTATCAGAATAAGGGGCGGAATTTACACCCTCGAGAGGTTCAGTTCTACTCTCATTATTGCAAGAGTTTTAGGATTCTAAGCCTAGTGATTCATGGTCTAGAGTTGGCTCAACATTGTGTTCTTCTACAATTGGAGCTTCCCAACCTTCTTAAATATCAGACACATTGTACTCCATCTGGGTTGGGAATCCACAACCATTTTGTGCCTCAAACCCAAGATCAGATTGATCCTCGGTGTTGTCCCAAGATGGTTCATCCTCTGTTTGTGGCATATACGGGTATTTCTGGTCGATAATTTGTTTTAATAATCTCATTATCTCTTCCCATTTTTCAAGATCATCTTGGTGTTGCTCCCAAAGTAGAGGATTTGTCATGCATTGAAGGTATTCAAAATTGTGCAATTTTTCTATCTCAATGTATCTTGTGATGAACATGTCTCGGGTTGATCCTTTTGTGGCTTCTACCAATAGTACTTGGGCACAAGTTATGATGAAGGTTGTGGTTGTTGGGAAATCAACCTGAATGTTTCCTACTAGTGTTGAGGTTTTGTCTTCTTTTTCATAGAATTTCAAGGCATCCTCAATCATCCTATCTCTCATGGATCTCCGATATTCGGGTTTCTTGAATGGTAGTCCTAAATGGTTTGGCTGCATATTTGGATCAGGTGGTGGAACCAAGATGTAGAATCAGAGTTTGAATCAAGATGTAGAATCAAGTTCTGAAGCGATTAAATTTGACTAAAGAGTCCCACTGAAAATGTATGTGTGTGCTCTAAGGAGAAAAGATGAGGGACTGGAGATGTTTTTGACCCAATCAAGGCACCCAAAGACGTTTGGATGACTATGGAGGTTCGGGGCTAATGATACCCCTGGATCAGAAGATCGTCCACCTGAGAATTACCTGAGCAACCAGAGAGGGAGAGTCCCGCAAAGACCCCTACATGGTAGAGCATCCCCACGGGTTACAGGATTTCCCCCACCCGACCTCTCTTGTCACTGAGATTCCAGGTAGACCAGAATGGGGACTTTGACCTCTTAAGTCTACCACTTTTATTTCAAAGGTGCTTTAGGGTTCTCACTTGAACTTTAGATGTTTTTGATGTTGTGACCTAATTTGGAGGTTGGTTGACCCAAGGGGTCAACATCACTTGACCTATCCTAAATATGGCAGAATGATTCTAGGCTTGGGACCTAGAGATCACCCTGATTTGACTCCCAGTTTATTAGGTCCAAGATTTTAAGATTCAAGTGCTATTAGAGCTCAATTTTTAGGGTTTATCTTGTTTAGATCTCTTCAATCAAGGGCTTGGGTCGCACACTGATGCGGGAGGGTTTATTTCCTTTTATACAGGCATGTGTGAAGTAGCACTCCAAGACCCTACTGTAGAAACCCTAATTTGGTTCTATTTCCAATCCTCTTTTTCACAAAAATTCTCTTTAGACTCAAAAACAAGAAGTGTGTTGTCCGCAGAGATTAAGTGTGATTTCTATTAGGCACAGGAATTTTGTGGGATATGATCTAAGAAATCGCTTCCACTTCAATAAGTTTTCAAAAATTTTCGCAAAATCAGGAAATGTTTGCCTTAAAGATGGTGATTACTATAGAAAGAAGGCAATTGATTCCTAAATTAATTGCTTCCTTTTTTCTTTCAAGTATTAGGGGATGGTTTAAGGAAGAGAAGAGATTACCTGCCCTGGAGTAGTTGACTTGTGGGAGGGATCTTCTCGTGAAATACTTTGCAAGATCACAACAAAGCAAAGTAGGGCAAGTTAGTGTTCAATATGATCAAAAAAGAATGCAGAGACTAGTGATAAATTGCGTGTTGCTCCCCGTCAACGGTGCTAAAATGTTGCAACGCTTTGTCAGGCTTTTTAAGTCAGCTGCATTATAGTATAGGTGACCAGGCAATGACAACAAATAAGAATTTATTACTCGAAAACCTAAGTATCCGAGGCCGAACACAGGAAGCAAATGGAATTTATTCTTTAATCTCAATAATGTAATTGAACACTTAGAGTTACTCAAAACTTCATTCAGAATATAAATGCAAGAATTTAAAAGTCAATTGTAGCAAAAATAGAGAAATTGGACGTCAGATTCCATGATCAGATGTCTTAAAAAGATATTTCTCTTTAAGCTTTTATTTCCATCTCCTTCTTAAGTCTCTTGTTTGTTGTCTTTCTTTTTCCTCTGTCGTGTGCTTTTGCCTTTCTCCTTCTCTTGTTGTCTCTGCTTGTCTTCTTCTTTAGCCATCCTTCTTAGCTTTGGCTTTCTTCCTTCTCTTTGGTACAGTGCCTTTCTCCTTCCTCTTCCTCTGCGGTCTTCTTCTTTCTTCCTCAGTTGCACCTCTGCTACAGTGCTGCTCCATCCCTTGGCTTTAGCCTTTCTTCTTCTTCTTTCTTTTCCTTCCTTGTCTTATGCCTTTCTTCTTTTTCTTCCCTTGCTTTCTTTCTTCTTGATTCTCTTCCTGCAGCTAAGTCCTGGCCTTTTCTTCTTTTCTTCCTTAGTTTCCTTCTTCTTCTTCTTTTTCTTCCCTTGGTCTACCGCTCCTCTGCTACAATGCATCTCTCTTCTTCTTCTTCTCTTTTTCCTTCCTTTGCTGTGGCTACCTCTTTCCTTGCTAAGTCCTTCTTCCTTTCCTTCTCTTGCTACGCCTCTTCCTTTCGTAGCTTCTTCTTCCTGCACAGCACCACGCAGTAAAACCTACTCCCCTACCCTCCCCGCATCTCTCTCTCTCTATTTCTCTCTTCAGTTCGCTCTCCCAGAGCTGGGTAATTGGGTCGGGTGCGCACTCGGGTCCAGGTGCACCAGCGTGGGTATGGTGCATGAGGAGTACTAGATTAGGGAGTCGGGTTGGGTGCCAGGTCCGCGGGGGAATGTCGCGGACGAGGCGTGGCGAGTGAGGGCGAGGAACCTCACCCCTGTGTGACTTAAGGCAAACAACAGGATTCACAAAATCAATTTAAACCACGTACCTCACTCCTACGTTTCCGAGGTGGGACTAAAAGTCCCACCTGCTTCTGCTGGCACCTGCAGGAGGATGTCTTCACGTAATTGACGCAGCTGAAGGGTCCACAGCTACAGCTCTCAAGCTGGATTCGCGCACACACTCAACCCTCATAGCTTGGGATCCTGAAACCTGAAGCTTACGGCCTGGAGCTTAGAAGAAAGCAAGCTTGTGTGCTTGTTAATGGCGAACGGGAGCTCTACCCTGCATGACACAAAAGTAGCCTTGCGGCTCTATCAAACAACAGGAGAACCTTCATCGTATCACGGCGAAGGTGAGGCGGGGGTCGGCATGGCTCAGAATGACCTAGGCATGTGTGCCAAGGTCGGTCTGAGTCCCTGTGAGTGGGTTTGTTCGGTGGAAGCGTGGAGCGTGTGTGGCGAGCAGTGAGTGGGTGGAAAGTGTTCAGTGGTCCATGGCGTAGGTGAAGAGGTTGGTGGCGAGACGTGTGGAGGTGTGGAGTGATGGATGTGTCTCTCCGAAGGTCGGCCAGAGATGGAGAAGATGGCGGTGGATAGTGGCAGTCGAGGGATGTTTTGTGAAATAGGAGGGTAATTGAAGAGGGGATAGAGAGGAGTAAGTCTAACCTAATTAAGTGGACAAAGGGGGAGAGGTGGCGGCTGACTGTATTTTCTGTCGCCGAAGAAGACGGTGTCCAGTGGAGGGAGACGGCGACGATGAAGGGTCTAGAGGTGCACATGCGGGTGTTGCACGACGCGGAGGAAGATGGTGAGGAGAACTCTGCCACTAGTAGTCTGGCAAAGAGACGAGAAAGAGGAGGGAGGCTCGTCGAAGCTCGACTGACTTCTTGACCGAAGGAGAAGAAGATGAAATTGGGGTGGATCTTTAGCCAAGTTGAGCTGAAGAGATGCGGCCGGAGGTGTTGGTGCTTTTATAGTCGCTGGTAAGGACTCTTATGCTTGGAAGACAAGCTTCCAAGCACAAGAGACCTCGCTGGAGATGGAAACTGTTGGAGACCCAAATCTCTCTTACGTTCGAATGAGAGATTGGGTACGAATCAGAGACTAGGACCATGCTCAGATGGAAGGGAATTCCTCAGAGAATCTCCCTTCCAATTCTGGGAGATCTCTGAGGAATTAGGGAGTACTCCCCCTCCATTCCTCACCGGAGTAGGATTTCTCCCGATTAATGGTGGAGGGACCTGTTTGTATGAGTGGCGAGGAAGCTAGGGGGGTCTATGCGATGGTTTTCAAAAGATAGGGGCCAAAATGTAATTGGGTATACTATTTTGCAAAGTATGTCAAGATGACCTCCCCTTAAGTTCAAATTTTGGTACAAATATAATTTGGACCTAAGGAATCCAATGGTGAAGTTGGATTTTAGATTTGACCATGTTTGACTGGATATTTTGCACAAAAACCTAAATTAGGTCAATTAATGAGCTAGGACCCCAATTTAGGTCAAAACAAGTTCCAAAGGCCAATTTGAAGGTTCTAACCCCTAGGGGATATTTTCCATGAATTTTAGAGGGTTTATTTGATTTTTATCCTATCCAGGACCTTGTGGAATTAAGCGGGTCTGTTTTAGGGTTACAAGATGTCATTCAATTCCTAGATTGCACATGAACCTATTTCTGATTGAACCAACCCACTCTTTATCTTATTCAGACCATTTGACTTATGCTTTGCCTCTGAGAAATCCCATGTATGTACTGCAATGGTAAAATTACAATTTTAACCTTTATTTCATGTTTTCTTCTTAGAATACTTATTCCTTGAATTAGGTCCTTCTCCAGGTTATGTAGGAGCTCTTATTCTCTTTCTTAGGTCAAAATGAGCTAGTTAGGGCTCATGATGAGGCTCTCATCATGCAAGAATGAAAAGAAAGGAGGGGAGGAAGCAATGCCCTTCTCTCCTGCTCGTAATGGTGGCACGTGCTGCTCAATGCAGCATTAATTTCAAGGTAGAGGGGGTAGGTGCAGTGCCGACCTTAGGTGTGGTGGGGTAATTACTAGGGCACTATTTTAGGGTTTTAGGATTACGTGGGGTTGGAAAAAATGTGATTTATGTCCCATAGTCTTGCGATTTCTCAAGAGGTCCCTAGCTTAAGGAACATAGGGGTGGAAAAAGTGTAAGAAACCCCCTCCACGAAGTGAGAATTTGTACAAAGTCCCCAAGTAGGTTTCCAACTGTGCAGAAATTATGTAAAAGCCCCTGGAGTTTAGGGAAACTCCTTGAAACTATTAGGCGATTTATCATCATCTAATCATTCCCTTGTGAAGCACCTGGAATAATTTTTGGAACCTTGGAAAATGCTCTAGACTTCTGATCAGATGATGAGAAGTCTAATTTTGATGGGATAATAATCACCACTATGATTGATTAGGAGTAATTAGGGTTGCCTTCGAAGATATTTATATGGATCCAATCATAATTTTAATTTGATGGCAACCCTTAAATCTCAATCCAAGGGTGGGGATTGAATCTTACTTGATTTTTACATGATTTTCCTAAAAAAATTTATGGATTATTTGATTTTGGTATCCAAACATAAATTAATTGCAAACCAACCCTTAGATTTTCTACCTAGTCAAATTAGGTGCATTTAATCACCAATTGAATTGCAATTTCACTCTTTAATTTACAATTGATTTATCCTACTAGTAGGAACCCATGAAAATCATATTGGTTTCATCACACTAATAATAAAGCTTTAGGATTCATGGATTTATAGCACTATGCCTCCCTAAGTATTCTGAATACTCCTAAATCCTTCACACACAAAGGATAATATTATCTTGAGGTCTAATCCCATTAGACTATTATCGTTCCTCCTTAGATAATATTATTTCCAACATCTCTTTGTATTATTAGGACATGAACAAAGATCAGATCCTTTCTCAAAGGATTATCTTCTTCTCTTTCTTACATTAAGTTAGATTAGGACTCTGTGACCATATGTGGAATTATCATTTTCCAATATACGTGGAGCAATCTCATACCTCCAATTTGTCACGCACACCCATGTAATAGATTTGTATGATCCCTTCGAGAGATCATGCACCTCCTATCTCTTCCCACACACACTAGCCTTCCAAGATAAGCACCAAGGTGGATGCATCTACTATTAGTCCACTAAATGCATGTGTTCAAGAACAGGGACACATATCTGTCTTAGGTCAAAGGATATGCCTTCTTCATAACAACATTAAAGTACTTCAGCTATCTCTTATTTTATCAGGTTAACTCCTTAACCTAACATGCATGACTATTCTGAATCTCCATTCAGGAACATAAATCAGGCAACTGCCTCTAGAGAAGGTTGTGAGATTGGCACAAGAGGGCGGGGGGTGATTTATGCTTAAAAAGAATAAAAAGAAAATTAAAAATCACATCACAAATGCAAACCACAATTGAGACAAGTATTTAGAGAGGAAACCTAAACCGAGAAAACCTCTACCTAAATATTCTCTATCTAGGATTTTGCCCTTGGTTAAGCAAAAATCACTAACCTCACCACAAATCCAAGAGTGGTGTACCTCAAGTACAACTTAACTTCTTGGACAAACCCCAAGAATGATTTTGTTCCTCTCCTTTCAAGAATAATGAGAAACCTACAACCTAGGCACCCAACTTTAGATAAAAATCTAAAATAAAATCAACAACATGCTATATGGGAGGAAAGATGGCATCTCATCTAGTGTCGTCTATTAGTTGTATCAAAAGATCAACACACTACAGAGACAAGAGGAGGAGTGGGAGAAGAGAGAGCCAGAGAAGGAGATGAGAGAGGTAGAAATAAAGAATCAGATGGATGCTATGCAATCACAGATGAGTAGGACGGATGATAAGCATCAGATGCTTCTATCCATTCTATTGAAGAAGGGACAATCAAAGCATCCATCTTCATCAGATCCCAGCATCTATAGACAAGACGACGATGATGACGACATGGGTGGTGTAGGTGGAGCTGGTGGCATGGAGTCAGTAGCATTCTGATTTTTACCCATTTCCTTTTGTTATGTTTTTCATGTTACCCTTTTTATGTAAATATTTCATTTTCAAACTTTTTATGTACTAGACTTTATATTTATGAAATATAAACTTCTATTCATTTTCATTAGCTATTTTTGTATAAAAGCAGGTCTTTTAAGTAGGTTTAGTAGGTAATTCCCATAAGTTTAAAATTTTTAAAAAAAGAAACCCTACATGTGCCATCGGTTTTGGAAAAAAGTGATGGCATTAAAGTTTAATGATGATTGTGAATATTGTATATTTCCCAACACTTATTTGAATAAGCGACGACAAAAAGGAGGAGGTGTGGTTTTCCTAAAACATTATATGTCGTCGCTTATTAGGAGAAACGACAGATAAGATATTACATTTACCGTCTCTTATTTGAATAAGCAACAGCAAAAAAGAGGAAGTGTGGTTTTCCGAAAACCTTATATGCTATTGCTTATTAGGAGAAGTGACAGCTAAAATATTTTTACCGCTGCTTATATAAGCAATGGTGTATTTACTTAAACGACGACGAAACTTAAGAAAGGGTGTGTAAAGGTAGGAAAAAGTGAGGCACAAACACCGTCACTTCTTTTTGAAGCAACAGCTAATCCAATTTCGTCTGTTGTCAAACGACATCGAAATATCCAATTTGTCTATTGGTCGAACAATATTTCGACATCGAATGTTCCTTCTAACCGACGAGAAAAAAATACAATGACACTAATAGCGACGTCGCATAATGGCATCGGTTAAATGGGCTTTGCCCTCGATTTCCAACCGACGGCAATAATGGAAATTGTTGTAGTGGCAAGTCTTATAGAACCACTATCATATGAAATGAATGTAAATGCAATTAGGACTTAAAATATACTTCATGAAACTTCCCTTTTTCTAAATTTTGAAGCAAAGAACGGTGGAAGTAGAGTATGCGCTAATGAGCAATCGAGCATTTTATGAATAATCGAAAATCTCAAGAGAGTTGGAAATTATGAGCAATTAAGAGTAAGTAGTGTATATGAGTTCTAAACCTTCGTAGGATATTTATAGACTTTGATTAGAGGCTTAGTAACAGCCAAAACTTTGAATTAGAACATTTGAATTCAAAACAAAAAGATGCGATTTTCTATGCATCGTAGTTCAACCCAAAACATAAATGTAAAAAATTAATCAATTAACCGACTCTCTTAATCGATTAGCCCTATTTCACGAACTCCCTGATTGAGCTTTTAATCAATTAATAGACAACTTAAATCAATTAAAGCTCTTTCCAAACATGAAATTAATCGATTAACCATTTATCTCAATCGATTAACTATCCCTTTTGAACGTTTGAAATTTTGAATCAAGTGTTTTTTTCATGAAAGTGTGTTTTTAAACCTATAACTAACCTTATAGATGATTCTTCAACATCATCAATCAATTAATTTTGAATTATTTTGAATTTAAAATGATTTTTTAAATATTTTTCCAAAGAAATGCCAAAGTGTATGAATGAAATGCAATTAGCTCTTTAAGAAACTCTTGGAAACATAAAAAATTACAAGACGTTACTTGAAGCACATGAAGCTCTTCTTGAAGTTCATCTTGAAGCTCTCTTTTTGAATTAATCTTCATTTGCCTTCTCATCGAGCACAACCATACTTGTGTCATTATGTAAATAGGTGTTCATCATGAATCACCATCATAGTATAGCTTTTTCCATATCAATTTAAGTTCTACATTATGAACTTAAGTTAACCCAAATAATAATTCTTAATTTCTTAACATCACAATTAAGTTAATTAGTGCTTTGCACTAGCAGGTTGTCATCCTAACTCAGATTGGAAACAATTGATTAAATCAGATGCATGATTTCTTGATGTGCTATCGGATCCTGTAACTCATTTAGATCCCTAAATTAACATACATCAAGTTTATTTGACTGGCTAGGTATGTTATCCTATTTGTACTAAGGGATCTAATTCATTTAGTCGAAAATAATCTAATTTTTTTTATTCAAATACAAATATAATTATATTACACTATTCAAAACACTCTCCGTTGTTATCCCTTATGAGTTCTCACCTCCGCACCAAGTAAAAAAAGTGAAAAATCAATAATTAGTTGATTAGATCTTTGAAAAAAATAAGGAGTGAGGAGGAAGAGGAATCCAACAAATCTACCCACCTCGACTTGCCACTCGACATCTAATAATGATGAAAAAAAAAATGGATGTAAATGACTGCAATGCAGTGATGATTGATTGATGTACTGTTATAGTATGTAACACTAAGAGTGTCATAGTGGTGAGTTAGGGTGAGTAGTACCAGTCATTACAACCATTATTATTATTTACTTATCTAATTTTTACTGGTTTTGTTCTAGGTCGTTCACTGGGAGGCAATTTATTGAATTACATCGCTCACTCTTTGATCTCAAAATTATCCTCTAATTCCAAAAAGTAACTTTACATCTTATTAAAGAATGAATGAATATAAAAATGGTTTGCCTACTTACTAAAAGTTAATTGTAATGCTTGTAAAAATTAACTAACTAAAAACAAGCACCAAACAATTTATTACTATACTAAAAACTATGTATTTACAAGTTATAGTATTACTACTAACATGGAAGTACACAATAGACTAAGATGTTATAGTATATTAACTTAACTTATTAGTCAGTTATCTACAGTACACATACAGCAGTTTTAGTGACAGACATAAGCGTCGCTAAATCTCAAAAAAATATATACAACCTAAGGAGGGAAAACTGAGGACTTTAGCGACGTTTATGGTGTCATTTTATTCTGTTAGTAATTATATAGGTTTACTTATACAAATAATAGGCTATACTACATGTACATATGTATATCTTTTTCTTCTCTTTTGTTTCTACCTTAACAGGTTCCAGATACAACGGCGTAAAGGCACTTAACACTGTCATTAACTTTCTTTAATCAATTAAAAATATGTTTAATTTGCGGGCGCGCCTTTTGAGGGATACATTGCACCTAGAGGATGGGACCAAACCTCTACTAAGCACACCCTAACCTTGATTAGGCCGTTTAATTATGCTTTCAGAATCAGCGCAGGGCCTCAGCCCCACGCACACTCGGGCCCCCGGCCCCACACACAATGTACATTTTCATCACAATGCTCAGACAGAATGCCAGACAATATGCTCAATGTAATCGGATCATGTGCATATGCTCCATGTTTCAGGCGTCGGGCGCCCGTGATGACTGAGTATAGAGACGAATTCATATTATAGCGCTGCACGCGATTTGCAGCGCACGATGTGGCGCTACTCCAGCGCCACATCTGCGCTGAAAATCGAGCGCAGTTGCGCCTGGAGGCAAATTTGGCCCTCGATTTGAGGGCCATAAATTATTAAAATAAAATAAAATAAATTATGGACAATAAAGTATTTACATAATACTACATAATTGTTTAATTAATTTTGAATTTTAATTAGGTTTACTGTACAAATAAATTAATTAAAGTAGGCTATTTGTACAGGCTAATTTAGGTGCTTTATTGGTTAATTACTTATAAATTAGTTAGTAAATGGTCTAATTGACCTTATACAGATTTAGATTATATACTTAAGTATTTTATACATATTTTTATTATATTTTTTCGAATTAATTTATGTTTTATTTATATTAAAGTAGCAGCTTTTGGCTGTTTAACTTATAAACTAAATAACAGTAATCTAAAATGGGTATAAATATACTTTAACTAGCTTAAATTACTTAATATATATTAACCTAGGTCTACATATTCAATTAACTTAATTATAACCCTAAATTACTAATTTATCTAATTTTTATGTATATATGCTACTCAAGAGGTGATTAATTATGTACACTTACATTTCAATAGATATATACATACTTTACATAGTTATTATGTACAGTATAGTTATAGTTAGTTGTATATATATATGTACAGTATCAGATTTCAGTTAGATTTCAGCAGGAGGTGAGAAAGGAAGGATTAATTATGTTCATTTTTCTTTTCTAACAGCAGCCGAAGCTATTGTCAAATGGGTGAGAAGGGAAGAGTTTGGGAAGAGGGAAATAGTTGCTGCAAGATGCAGCAATTCACTGTGTTACTGGGATTAGAATCAATCAAAATCAACTGAAAAACAGATAAGTAAATCCCAATTCTGACAAGGGTTCAATTTCTCATGAAAATCACTAAATGTCTCAATTCAAATGCCCAAAAAAAAAACCCTCATCAAAAACCTCATTTCAGATTAAATCCAAAAACATCACTGAATTAATTCTTCCTAATGCTATAGACAACATGAAGGAAGACTTAAGTCAGTCAATTAAAACCATAAGATCAAATCCCAGTTTCTTGCAACCTTAAGGAGTATTGAGAACTCCTTAGGTTAGGAAATCACCATACAAATCACCTCAGTAATTATCACAGTAATCATCAAAACAGAAAATGTATGGCTATTCTGAATTATCAAAACAGTACTGAGAATTCATTAAGGGAATTCACAGTAACTTGTGAATGCATTAACGGTATAGCAAAACAGATTCAAGGATGGCTCTTCTGAGATGGTTTCTATCACCAGAAAACCTCTCAGAGTCCTTGCCAACAAGAAATTCAAATCGTCTTCAATCTGTCAGATTAGGAAGTGAAATCTAGAAAGCAAAAATCCCTAAAATCCATGTTGAAAAGAAATCTGACAAACTGAGGAATTCGACCCAAAATCAAGGGGCTTTTGTGATCAAATATGGGGTGACTGAGAAGCCCCTTAGGTGCTTGTGATGCTACTTTCAGATCTGAGGTTGTAAACCAGCCAGATCTAAAATTGGATCAGGGTGTGTGGGTGAAAGATGAGAAAAACTTGTCATGAAAAAGAAATCAGAACTGGATTGTGAAAAAAAATGGAGAGGGAGATAATTTGAAACATGATTTGATGAATTCTTCCCCTCTGATCTGGACTGATCAGAGGAGGTGAGGGAAGCGAATTAAAACTAATTCTACTCCTACAGCTACTTTAACCTACAGCAAAAATTAAACACTAACAATTATGCTAATTCTACTCTAAACTACTTAACTACAGCTAAAACTAACAATTATGCTAATTCTACTCTAAACTACTTAACTACAGCTAAAACTAATTATGCAGAATTAAAAACCTAAACTAACATGAAGAATGGGACCTATGGGTCCTTACCCGGTGGCTAAGGAGGAAGAAAGGAGGAAGATGACTCCAGCGAAGGGAAGAGTCTGCTAGTGAGGCTCCAGGGTCGTCCTCAGGTGCTACCGAGTCCTTAGCGACGAGGAGTGTCGAGAGAAGGTGATGATTTCACAGTCGGTGGCTGTGAAATCAGAGGCTGGATGGGGAGGAGAGACTGGAGTGGACGAATTGATCGCTAAGAGGTGTAGGAGGGAGCGATGCCTTGCACGCAACACCACTGAGGTGCTTAAGTAGCAGCTCAGTGGCTGAGATCACCACGCAGGTGAGAATAAACAAGATGCAACCGGCGGAGAAGATGTGAGGGGCGAAGCGCGCGGTGAGCTGAGCACAAGATCTGACCGTCAGATGAGATCTGGGGAGAGAGGTGAACGCATGCACCGAATTGCGTGAAAGTTCCATTCGAATCCAACAGCAGATCAAGATCTAGAGAGCGATGGACGGATGAGATTGGCCGTGTTCTTCGTGCGCTACAGTGCGCGTGAAGAGCAGCAGGCCTCTCTCTGAAATGAGGAAAACTTGCAGGAAGACCGTTGAACGAAGGGGTAGAAATATTGCATGCAGGCCCATAAGTGAGAAGAATAACAACTGAAAGGACCCTGCAGGTTTTCAAAAGGGTCCCTGCGGCTTACAAGCAGGTCCAAAAATGAGTTTTTAAGGGTCAAAGTGTAATGCATGAAGGACCTAAGTATAAACTATCTATTTCAAAACCTAAATGATGTCCAATTGCCTTTAAATTTTTATATGTGCTCAATTGAACATTTAAGACATTGATTATACTTCTGATTTGGCTTTTCAAATTTATTTGTGTTCAATTGACGCATGGATCATCATTTGTATTTTGCTTTCAGAATATCTCATTTTTGTGACCTAATTATGAAGTTTTAACAAAGAGTAAAGGTTTTAGGTCTTTTTCTTTAATTCCCACACTTAACCCTTTTTATCTGTTAATTTGATATTGTTTTGCTTAGTGTCTAGCTTAATTTCAGCTTTTTAGCCATGATGAGTAGCCACTCATCAACATCCCTAGAGGTGGCAGCATGCACCTAAAGGTAGAGAAAGGACAATGAGAAGGAAGGTGGGCATTGGACACACACACACCTTTTTTGATTTCACCTTCTAAAATTAGCCCACCCCTTTCCTTCCCTTCAGTGGTGTTTGGTAGGAGGAATTAGTAGGAAGAATAAAAATTAAGTGTTGGGAGGAATGGAGGAATTAAGGGGTTTTATTCCACTTAGGTGTTTGGTTGTGTTAGTTATCAAATCAAGGAATTATGGGTGTTAATTCCAGGGAACATGTTTAGTAGGAGGAATAAGAAGGTGGCATTGGTAGAGAAAGTTAGTTGGAAAAGTTGGAAATGGATGATTTCACCATTGTGAAAATGTTTATTTTATTTGTTGTTTTTTTGTTGTTGTGTAGGTAGATATGTAATAAGTTATATAGTTTGTAACATGGTTTAAAATAGATTATACAATCAATTTTTTCACTAATAAAGGCACAATGAACCAATCTTTTTCCTAAGCAATTAATATAAATTGGTTTGCATGATAAAATGAATCAAATTTATAAAAGATAAGATTTTCAATTATTGTTTATGAACTTGTTAATTTAATTTAAATTGATATTGAATGTGATAATTAATGGTTATTGTACAAATTGTAAAGTTGATGTTGGAAAGGATGTTATGCAAAATGGATGAAATAGGATTTGAAATCATACATAGAACATATAATATGAAGCATACAAGGTAGAATTAAGAAATTAACAAGCAAAAAATACATGGATCAAAGAGGCAGCCATTGAAGAAATTTATCTGTATATGAGTACAAACTTTATTAGAAGGAATGCAGTAGATGGGAAAGTGATTGTTCACTTAAATATAAAGTAATGTTACATGGAAATACAATCGGATCAAACTTACATACATGAATGTATATATTACATAGATGTTTATGTTACATGTAAATACAATGGTAAACAACCAAGCATCAAGATAGTTGACAATCCATCTGAACTTCAATTTAGTACTTGGAAGATTAAGGTAACAGAACCTACAAGGGAACATGAGAATTGAGCATTAATTATGATATTGGACATAATGATATGTACATGGCATTTGAAAGTAAAGAGAGAACTTATCTTTAAATCTAATGGCAGTAACGTTGGATCATGAAGTAATTTTTCTTGACATATGATGGAGAGCATAAGTTAAATCAAAAAGGACAATTAAAAGAAATTGCTCAGAATTGCTCATTAGTACAGTAGTTGTACTAAGTAGAGCTGTCATCTTTGCAAAAGTTCTTGAAAGAAACAGTTAGAATGTGCTTTTCTGACAAGATAAAACATTACCAAAGAATGGCTTAATTCATTTCGAGAGGGAGTAACTTGTCACTTTAAAAAGGATATAAGAAGTTGGCATAACAACAAAAATTGTAATCAAAATCTACAAGTTGCATTCAGAAAAAACTATATGCAAAGTAGGGTAACTCATGTAACAATACTCACAATTTGTTTCAGTTATTTCACAAGTTCTTTGAAGACTGCACGTAAGAGGAAAATTTATGTTAGATTGGAGGTAAGTGAAAAAATATATAGAAAGTATAAGTAGTACAGTGTCAAAAGTAATACCTTTGTAGGTGTGTTGAGTTGTACATTAGTTATTTTGAAGTTTAATGTTTGTTATATAAACTTAGTAGGCTCAGTAAGCTACAGATGGAAATTACTACTTATCATTGGGTGCAAACCATTACACTTAAATGGCAAAATCAACCATCCTTGAAATTTGTCTCGCACGGGGTTGTTGCATTACAACCATACCTACCATGCACAGACATAAGAAGGTATGTTACATCAACTTTCACTTGCATGGAGTTGCTTCATAGTGCCATCCAAACCATGCAAAAACTTCAATTGAGGTTCTATACATGTTTCCACAGCCAAGCAGAATAAAGCCATCCAGATGTATAATGGCCTCACCCTCAATTGTGGAAATCCAACTTATGTTAGCTTTCATCATCACCTATGTGAGTTAATTTGAAAGGTCATTGTAACCTGCAACAAAGTCATTAGTAGCAGTGAAATATCAGAGGGCATACATAAACATGTAAAAAATTACTTATATGAATGGAAGCATTTAAAAGATAAATGAGGTACTATTACGAAAATAAAAGCAATCTAAGAACTACTTAACATGAGCCTAGCTACAAAGTCAACGCTCAGTAGTTACTACAATATCAGAAGTATTAATTCATGGCCAACCAATACGTAGTTCTTTAACGGGAATAGTAGATAATAAATTATGCAAGAACAACTTCACTCCAAGAAGATGTCCTCCATCAAATAATATTGCAGAAAGGGTCGGTCTTTCATGAAATATAAGTCTGAATCAGTCACCTATAATGTAAAGGAAGGTATTTCTTAAGTAGCTTCTCGGTTGATGAGTTAAGAGAAATTATATGACATATTCTTATACATACCAGATCCCAAGCCTCTGGTGTTGGTGGAACCACAATAAAGAGTGTGTCGCACCAAGTTCAACCATCTTTTCCTAACAGAGTCTTTATGCTTTTGTATTGTCCCTTAAGTATTTTCCACCTTGTCATCAGCTGAGATCGTGATAAGAAAACATTATATTCGGAGTTGAATGAACTTGTGACCCCTTCCCATCCTGCTTTGTTAGGCAAACCATGAGACCATGTTGAAGAAATCTTAGCTTCATATACTGTGCCTAGCAGGATGTGATCCGCATCCATGGACTAATTGAAAATTTTTCGAGGCATCCTAATTTTCAAATAATTTAATCCAACACAAACTTCACAATGTAGAGAATATCTAACATTTAAAAATTTGGCATGCAAAAAAATGGCTGCAACTTGAATGGTAGACAACATAAATAAGAAAGTTATGTATACATAGCTAACAATGATAGCAAACACATCCATTGTACCTACTCAAATAAGAAGAGAATGTGTTATACAATATATTATAGTAAGATGTAGTGAAGACATGGAACTAAAAAGCAATCTACATCTGTAAGTTATTAAAACGTGTGGCCATTACATTGTAGTGTTCCTCAACACTACGAACAACAACCTCAACCTCTAAGTCTGATACCCTCTACGGTAACTTTGCATTGCTCACATCTGCGCACTGTAGATCCAACTGAAGCCTTTGCACCTCGCCATTCTTAACTTCTACAACATGCTCCAATTGTTCAATGTGACGAAGCAGCCAGTCACCATGATCGTCACTGGCCTCCCTACCTGTCCTAGTTGGGGATACCCTCCTGTCCAACTTCCCTACCAAACCTCCCAAAAATGTTAGCTCTACTCTAGTTGATGAAGCCATTGGTTTGTGGTCGGCAGCAACTATCCTATATCCACATCCCTAAGGATAGATTGATTAAATTGGGAATGAAATGATAACTTAATGTTGTAAGTAACATCACATTACACTTCATCAAAATTTGGGTAGACATAGTACAACCTCTACAAGACGGTTAGGTCCTTAGTCATCTCCTCTAAGAGGACAAAACTATAAATGTTATTATAGGCACATCAACGGCCATGATACCAAAAAGGCCCGCAACGTGGAGCAACTTCCATTCCAGCAGTTTTACACCCAACCAATGCAGGGAAGATTGTAACAATAGTTCTATCATTTAAATTTAGAATCGCCAATAAATAGTGTCTTACTGCAGACAAAGTTGAAAAGTTTCATGATTCAATGACGGGTGTGAATAACATAATTCATTACAAAACATAGTACATCCAAAAGTGGAGTACTCATAAAAAGGGAACTAAGTTTACTAGAAGAAAGCGACACTGCAGTTACTGTGTTTGTTGCCACCTCCTCATATAGTCATCCCATAAGTTAGAGGCAATCTGGTCATGCACTTACCTAACCTGACATCAGATTTGTCAAACTCACCGGTAGAATCATCAAGTAAATTATCATCCTCGTCCTCTTCAAATCTTTGATGGAACTCTGGATCATCCAAATCATAACGTCGAAAGAAGTTATGAATTATACAAGTAGCCATAACCAATCTAGATTGAACCTTAATACTATAGAACGAATGCTGATCTAGCAAATGAAATCATGACTTAAGTGCACCAAATGTACGTTCCACCACATTTCGGAGTTGCGCATGACAATGATTGTAGATCTCCTTTGGACCTTGATATACTCATCCCCTGTACTCATTCAAGTGGTACGATAAACCACGATATGGAATAAGAAAATGATTAGTATTTGCAAAACCTAGGTCGACCAGGAATCTCTTGCCATCTGGGACACGAAAATGACTAGAGTCTGATGCCCAGTTCAGTATACACATTTCAGCTACGCTTCTCTCCAATCCAGTGATAACATAAACAAACTCCATGTCGAAGTCAACGGTTGCCAGGACATTTTGGCTCGTCCAGCCTTTCCTACAACGATAACGACCGGCTAGTGCATTAGGGACGGTCGTGCGTACATGGCATCCGTCAATTTCTCTGATAAATTCCTTGCAAAATTAAAGAAATTAATGGAATTTGAAGATAAGGTGATTAAGTATTCCCTTATAAGGAAGTATCTTCCAAAATAGATGTTTACCTTAAAGTATGGATAATACTCTGAGTTAGTTTGTACATACTCATCAACAGGTGCATCAGGTCCAGGAAGTTGAATGAAAAGCTTTCTCAACTTGAGGATTTGCCGCAAAACACGATTAACGTACCTACTAATTGTCTCTCCAAAGTGTTGGAATCGTTCCATCAAATGTCAATTCAAACCTCCGTATGCCATGACCATCATGAAGATCGCCAGTTGCTCCTCGATAGTGGTGCTCTTTATGTCCCGTAAGTGTGTTCTACTCCTAAGAAGATAGGCAAAATCCATGAATGACCTCACATACATATGGAACTTGCTTTTGCACCTATCGTAGTGCCCACCTAAAATGTGATTTATCCATATGTGTCCTTTCATTGCATTTGTATTACACAGGATTCATTGTCCGACAGCCAATTGAACCATGACAAGGATAGGTAGAATCATTTCAACCACCCTCAAATTTTCCTCATCGTCGATTTCGCGATGATTAGAATCTGAACTCAAAGATGAACTATCTGAGGAGGCCGATGTTGTGATTTCAGAATCAGAAATTTCCTCAGACGACATCCCTACCTAATACAAAATATTTGTTACAGATAGATGACTTAATTTACTTCAGAAATAAAAAAACTAAATTCTCAAAAGTTCATAATTATTACATGCCAAAGGAGATGAACTCCATAAAAACTGAAAACTACACGAAAGGGAAACATGACTTAAACCACGCCAACTACTTAAGCATCGACCCGAGCCAGTTTGCGAAGGCGTTTGGATTCCCAACAATGTTCCTGAATATTGCACGGTTTCCACTTCTTACGAAGTACTGTGCAAGTGCCACTGTGTCAGCACCAGAAATATTCAAGACTTGCTCAGAAACTATCTGAAGGCATTGACTTATCTCCTCAGATCTATCCACCTTTTTCGGTTGCGATCTGATACTGACTAATTCCTGTAAGAATCCACTAATTTGAGAGATTCCTTCTGATATTTGGGTGTTTGGATGCCTAGAGCTTGAACGTCTTCTCTTTCTTCCACTAGAACTACCTTCTTCTCTCTTTCTTTTCCCTGAACTAGTCCTCGAGGCAAGGCAGGGTGAAGGTTGCTTTTCAGATTCGTGCCCTAAGTCTAGAGTGGGATAGGGGATGGAGGATGAACCTTCAGCATTGCCAGGAACGTCATGATGTGGGCTTCCACCATACAAAGGTTCGCTGATGTTAATCCCATGGTATGGGATTCTACCTAAGCCAAAAGCTGGGGCTAAAATCATAGAATAGTTTATATCCCTGAGAGAAGTGGTTTTCCTATCCTAATAGAATTTTACTAGGGGTCAAGTACAAGCTTTAAATGTATATCGACTCTTCTCTTGGGTCTGTTGCAGAAGCTACAACATTACATATTCATGGTTATCGGCATTCTGAATTTTTGGATGAAACAAAAAGAAATAAACCTTTAGTTAAACTCTTGATAAAATGCATTTAATCTTGCACTTGCTAGGGACTAACAAGATTTAAGCATGGGGGTATGATTGTGCAGCAATCATAGGCCCTAATTTGCCTAAATTAAGGTAGAACCTGGCTTAACATGGGCATTCTACATGCATGCACATCGTACTTTGCATCCTAGATGATTTATATGTTTCATACATAATAATATGCTATTTAAGAAGTATTAATAATTGTAGATAATCCAGGGCTACAGATGATCGATCCAACCTTATGGATCTATTTGGAATAACGACAAGAGTCCAACGCTTCCAAGAGCGCATCAATCAAACTCCCGTAGCACCCTAGGGAGTCCGCAGAAGAAGCAGGAGCCAAGGGGCAAATTGAAGAATATCTGGACCTCAAATGATAAATCCAACCACATGAATGGATTCGGATCAAAGTTCGCAGTCTAATGACGTAGAAATCAACTCAATCAGAGGCTTACATCATCAAATACAAGGAGAAGATGGACGGCCACGATGGCACCACGTGGTGCCATCACAGCCACCCCTCACCACCCCCCAATCTGGGAAGGAAAGCCGTGGGCCATTGGATCGTCATCCAATGGTCGCGATGCATCCACATCGCCCGCCTCTAGCCGCCTCATCAAGCAAGGGCGAGATCTTGACCGTTGGATTTCCATCAAACAGCCGAGGGCAGCAGCACAGGAGATGGAAATCGCAACAATCCGCGTGTGTAGCATAGCGAAGAGCGCACTTAAAAGCCAACGCGTAATGCAGATTCGAGTCGCGATGTGGGAATCGGCCATGCACGGATGAAATTCAATCGCAGGATCATCATCGGGCGGATCAGGCGCAGACGTGTGGTGGGTGCAGGAGCGTCGGATGAAGACATGCGTGATAACGCGTGCCTTAGGAATCAGAGGGCGCTGCACATGATTTTTAAGCCATCAGATCTCTAATATGGTTTAAGAAGATGAGGCATGGATTGAGGGTAAGCAGTGAGCATGAGGACGAAGCGACGCGCGGCGGGCGAGTGAAGACCGTCAGATGCAGATCCAAGGGCGCACAGTGCACCACATGTCAGCACAAGATCAAACAGTGGATGGAAGAAGGATTTGGAAGGCTTAATCAGGACCGTTGATCTCCCAATCAACGGATCTAATTAATCTGAAATTTTTGCATGGAATTAAGGGCTTCAATGCCATAAATGCCCTTTACAAAAGCTATAAAAAGTGTCCTAAGGGTCCCCTTTGAAGGTGATTCAATAGCTTCTTCTTCCTCCTTCTACAACTCCTCTCTCTTCTTCTTCCCATCTCCTCTATCTCCGTCTCTGCATCTTCGTCTGAAACATCCGTTGGGCCACCTCAACGGATCGTTGCTGCTCTTCCCAACCTCTCTAGAAGGCTACCACAAACCACCCGTGGTTCCCTTGTTCTGTTACATAAGTAGTTTATGTTTATGTTAGAATTTGTTTAGTTAGATGTATGCAATTCATGTTCAAACTCTTTGATTGATATATATACTACGATATTTTGTCTATGCTATTTAGTAATTATATATGGAGTAAACGCATGAAATCAAAAGTGCTTCTTGCCTCCCTGTGATCGACTGGGATTCACTAGTTCCGTTAATTTATTTGCTCAAGATGTATTTCATGCTATACTACAACGCGCTCATCTTTTACACGATCTACGCCCCGAATAGCACCCCATAATCCTCTCTGTTCCTACTAAATAGTGTAAGCTATTGAATAAAAATAGAAAGTAAGAATGCTCTGGCATCTGCCCCCATTTGACAATGCTATTTAAAAAAAAAAAGAATCTCTCGATATAGCTCCAAAGATGCAATGCTTAATTGCTGGCATAACCAAATCTTCACAACCATGAACTCTGGGAGTAGAACCATGCCCCCTCTCAAAGTGCATTATGCATAGTCATTTAACAACCTTACTCACCACTTATAAATATACTTAAATAAAAGTTGCTACTTTAGCTACGACTTCTTTAGGATTTTCGTAAGCAGTTTTGCATTTTTTTTGAAAGTGAAAAGGATGGATATCAATTTTGCATTTTATCTGAACTGAGTTTATTACCCTCTTCATGGTGCTTTGCTCTCAAATCTTGACCAGCAACTTCTAATTTCATTGTAATTTTTCTTTAATTCCTTTATGTAATATTGTTGTACACTAATTTGCAGTGAAATTCTCTTCTCCTCATGAATGGCTCCTATGAAGTTTGAAGAGCTATATATTTTTCATATAATATTCATAAGCAATCCATCCCTATTGTTCCCTTCAAGCTACTTTTATTTGAATTTACAGGCCTGAATCTTATATTGTGAGTTGAGATGTCCAACAGGTAGGAATTGTAGTAATGCTTGCTTGCTTAGAAAGATGATGAAGAAGAGGCAACCATTGCTTGGCTCAACAAAAATAGAAAAAATGAACCCAGATAAAAAAAATTGACAGGAAACATCGAGATTCATGTGGTTCAACTCACATGAATAACTGCCCAGCCTAACTACAAAACATGAATAACTGATAAACCAATCAAACATTGATCATAAAATCCACATGAATCAAATACCATACACGAATAACTTGAGCTAAATATCACAACTTCTAATTGAAGACAAATACCTCTCAAACAGACGTTGTCCAACCTCCTTAAGATATGCCCTTCCTCGATCAAGAAGGAGAGCACCCTCATATTTCCATCCCCTCCTCCGACCTACCAGACAAAGTTAACAACAAAACGAATCAACAAACATATCAGGTAAACAAACAATACTAAAGATATTGGAATGCCACTACCTACCCAACTTCTCCTCAAATGCCTCCTCCTCAATCACCACAAATAACACAACCCAAAGCAAAACATCCACCACCCATGGAAGGTAATTATAGTTGCATGAAAGCCTCACCCTCCTCTTTATCGGTCTCCATGAATGAGCACTGATGCAACCACAAAATGAGAAAGCAGAGCTAGGAAACCTCATTCCCAACTGGCAAAACAGAGTTGCCGATGGGAAACAACACCAAAGTCCCTTTTATCGATAAATCAAAGCACAAAGAGGGTAGGAAATGTGACTACATAGCCTTAAAAGAGGGCAACAGTGCCTACAAGACATAAAGTAATGGCAGTTGATAAGATTAGACGATGCATCAACCGCAATAAAGAGCATCACAAGGACCTGCCATGGCCACAATCCCTCGCCATCAACAATGAAGACAAAGCAAAAGCTTCCTAGGCTATGAAAATCCTACGGCATACATACCAATGTTGAACGATAAGGAACGCATCCTCGCACTATGATACAAAGCCCTTTACTCGATGCGAGAAGCCTCCGATTGATAACCGAGGAAATCCTAAACAAGACCACGATGAAATCCATGACTTATCTGCCTTGACGATCATCGAAGAAGGACCGCCAATGAAGAAAGGATGCACGACAATGGCCTCATCGATGACTCACGCCTTCCTTCGCATCACGCAACTTCGATCGTTACGATTTTGCGAACCCGTGGGGGGTTCAAGAGCGGAGGAGAGGATATTGTATTAGAGAGGCAACGGAAGAATGACGAGTCATGACAGAATAGGAACAAGGGATAAACCAATTCCACAATCTGGGTGGAATTTACAAATCCTAATTTTAAGCCCACAATTTCGACCCTTCTCGATTCTGGAATTTTAGAGTGTGGAGGATTTGGGACCCAATTCGGACTACCAAACACCACCTTGAGGACTGATACCACAGATCAGGGGTGTTGTACCTGCGCTCTGATTCGGATGCATGATTTGACGTGCCGCAAGAGGGCAGAGGTGTGCATATTAATGCTATCGGAAAGAGCACAGCGTTAAGGAAGGCATGCAAATTAAGTGGCGCTCTGCATGGTGGCGAATCCATACGCACTGCCCGTTGGACCATCTGCTGGATCCACTTTTGATGACGATTGCATTACCCCGGTGAGCATGTAACTCAGCTTATTACGGCATGGTTGAGCGGTGAAATTTTTTTACTTTGACAGGATAAATATTGATTTAAGTCCTTATCCTTATATTATTTAAAGAATTACTATGTAAAGGATAATTAGTTCCTTTTCAATTTACCTGAATGAATTCTGATTCATTAAAAAAGGAATAAGTCGCTCATATGAACTCCAATGAGAATATTATTTCAGTTATGTAGAGCATCTGAGAGCATATATGTAAAGCTACCAAAAATGAAAACAGAAGAAAATTGAACCCTTCGAGTAGGTTTGGATTTAAAGCATGTGAGCTAGGCTTGACTCCACCATAAGCTCAACAAGTTAGCCCAATTGGACTCACTTAGTTCAAGATTGACCAAGTTCAAATAACCTAAGTTGTGGTCAATTTGTTCAAGCTAGAGTTGGCTTAGGAAATAAACAAGCTCATGTATTTGCGTCACTTAAATGAGTCTTGAGCTCGACTCTTTTGGGTCGCTTGAGTCGAAGTTGGCTCGTGAGATAAATGAGTTCATCTCTTGCTTAACTGAGCTCTTAAACTTGGCATTTTTAAGTTCAATTTGACTTGTGACCAAAGCGAGCTCACCTATTAGTTAAATAAGTTCTATTTGAAATTTTCTCTTTTAAAGAAAAAATAATCTTATTTGAATTATAATTAGCAAAGAAGTAACTAATGTAGGATCTTATAGGATCTGTAAAGCACAAACACACTAGAATAGGGGATGAATAGTGTAATAGACAAAAAAAAATTGCAAGACAAAGTAAACCACAAAAAAATACAAGATATATATTAGTTCCCCTCACTTCGATACTCCACTACCTAAGTCTCCCAACTTAAGATTTTTAACCCGATTCCCTCAACCTGGAGGAAATTAATTTACTAATACCTGAGGTAATTAACATGTTACCTCAACCTAATTATAAGATATCAAAAAGAAATAAAGATACAGATGTAAGAAAGATGCAAATAAAAGCTTACAACAAATTCCTAAGTCTCCAACAAATAGATATCTTAATATAAGATAATATACTAATCTAATGAAATTAGACTAAAACGAAAGATAATACGATAAAGCATGAGATCGCCTAAAAGATGTTTGTTGAGAGAGTGTCACCTTGAAGGATGCAACAAAATAATAGACCTTGTAGGTAGAAATGTGAAATCTGGGAATTTGGAGCAAGGAGACGATATTTTCTTGTTGTTGTGTGCAAATGACACACATAATGTGTTTATATAAGTCACTAAACACCTTCCCTATGATTACTAGCAGTTAAGGGCAATTTGGGAAGATTAGAGATAGGTTTAATTGCAAAACAGCCGTTCAGATTGGTCACAACGGCTAGTTGATTCCGGTATTAAACTTTTGGTACCGGTACTAACTGCCTATAGTCAGCCCAACTAAGTCACTAGGTACTGGTACTAATGATGAGTACCAGTACTTGTGACTCACAAATTTGAGTCCAGTGACCTACATGTACCAGTACTAGTAATTAGTACCGATACTTGTAAGGTTCAGGCAAAACCAAGTGCACAAACTGTGACCACTTGGTATCGGTACGCACGATGAGTACCAGTACTTGTTCACAGTTTGGGACTTAAGTCCAAACCTGTACCTAGCATATACCGGTACTTAAGACCAATATCGGTACTTGCTACAAGTACCTAATATTATACGTGTAAGTCCATTTTTAGAGTTATCTCATCTACTCTATACGACTTTATTTTGAAAGAATCGATTTCGAGTTTTGAAACGAATGAATGAACGATATTCTGAACCATAATTATCTCTACTTTGATTTTAACTCCTAAATTATGTTTTACTTGTTAAGATACATACAAAGATTCTAAAATACAACGAATACAACAAAAACTATAGTCTTTTAGTCTTCTTTCTTCATATACTATCTTGTTCCTTGCATCCGCAGATTCTTTTATCTTGTAATACTTCATAAATACATTAGATTTTAAAATGATTTTATTTACACCAAAACATAGAAGAGAGATAAAACTATATTCCAACATCTAATGAAGAAGATGGCATATAAAAATAATTTAGTCATGAAATCAATTATATATAAATGATGGTTAACAAGCTGATCGAAGCACAAGTCAACAAAGGAAACGAGTCAAGATCAAGGATCTAACTCAGCTCAAATGTTCACTAAGTTGAGCTCATGAACTTTTAGGCCTAGTTTGGTAAATAGGATAATTCATCAAAATAAAGGTTAACTTTATTTGATGGGGAAGATATTTTGACCCAGGTTAACTGGACTTAAGCCGGGATAACTTATTCTAGGGTTGACGTGGGATAAGTTTTTTTTATGGGTTATCCCATGTATTTTTATAAATTAACCCAGAAAATTTTCAAACAATCACAAGTTAACCTACCAGGATAACCTTTGTAACTTTCAAACAAAAATTGAAGATAACCTAGCTGCAAAAAGTTATCCCATGACATCTATTCCTCCATCCAAACTAGCCCTTATGAAACTAAGCTCTAGCTAGATGCCCACTCTTACTCTAGGAGTTGTTTGGTTGCCCATTTAAGTGGAGATACACTAAGTTAAATGCTTAACCTGTCATTTTGTGCTGAATTCAAATTAAATACCACTTAACATGAGGTAAAATTATTCTATTTTTTCTATATAATAACTTTAATCCACTAAAACTTTCAAATAAATAATTAACTCATTCGTTCTACGATTTATTTCACTCCTTTACCATCCTTCTACGTATTTCAAAGACTTATTTGCCGAATGGGACCTTCTGTCCATCCGGCCAAAGTACATGACGAAGGATCCGAGAGGTCACTTTTAAAAAGATGCACCTAACAATTAAGATACGAGAAAGACGTGCCTGGAAAGCCGCTTTTCTTACGAGGATTAAAGCGACAAGCACGCACACAAATTTTTTCCGAGCTAAAGACCTTTGGAAATAGAAACGGAAGGCCCTTGAGAAACTTTGTTTCTGCCATGCTTCCTCTCCCCCATGCCTTCACTGCTAAGTATAGATCCTGAAGTGCATCTTCCTTTTTCTTCCGCACCACTTGAAATCTCTCTTTATATATGGATGAGGTGTCACTGCCTTCCTTAACGAATCACTCCTAATTAATTCCTAACAAGTTGCAACACCTTGAGAGAGGAGATCGAGGCCACCACCAACAATTAACCATGTCCACCAAGCCACCGAGCAAGAACACAGCGGCGGCGCTCCTCGCCATAGCTGCCACCGCCCTCCTCTCATGCAGCGGAGTCGACCACTCCAACACCGGCATTGTCCTCCGCTCCCATGGCTCTCTCCCCACCCAACGTCCGTACTTCGTCATCCGCGTTCCGCACCCTCGCCGTGGTTTCAAGCACCCCGTTGTCCGTCACCCACAACCGGTCGTGGACGACCGCGATAAGAGGTCGTCTTTCGGGAGCATGTGTGGCTGCCTTCTCTGGGGCTTCTTTCTTGCCTTGGTCCGTCTGATCTCGGGCCGCCTTGAAGGCCGGTAGTGGCCTATATATATATATATATATATATAGCTGGATGTTATTAAGGTGAGGTGAGGGGAGGGTTTGTGAATTGTGAGTTTTCCTGATTTTATTTGGCGTCGTCGAAGTTTGGTTGGATTCTGCATGTTGCATGCATGGTTCATAAACGTCACTTGCTGCCTCTTCTTTATCTGAATGAAGATATATCTCACCATATGGTGACGTGGGATTCGGTTCTACTGAAATTAAATACGTCAATGCATCTATCTATAATGTGGTCAACCCTAGCCACTATTCAATGAGCCAACAAATCATGAATTCCTGAGGATAATTCCCGTGAGCCCCTTATTGCAATTAGTTTGAAGACAAATTTTGGAAGCAGTCCACCATGACTTCGATTGTAACGATCCATCTCTGCATGAGTTTTCTTTTCTTTGTTTTTGAAGGATTTTTTTTTTTTATAACGTAGGGTGCTACTTCCGTATAATGATATAATAATAGTCAAAATTAAAATTTCATTGAGTAAAAGTTTAGATAAGAATTACGTACTTATATTTGCATAGTTGATTTGGTATAATATAAAATAATCTTATTTCTTATCAAGAAGCTACGGTGGCTAATTTTGTATGACTTCAAAGCAAACATAAGAGTTGTAAAACTCAGTAATTATAGAGATTAAATTTAAGAAAAATTACTAATGATTTAAAATTTTTAATATAATTAAATAACATAAGTTTATAATTTCAATAGATATCTTGATATATCTATTTGTGCATTATCAAGTATAACAGTCATATCTCATGAGAACTTGATTTCCATTACTCAAAAGATGAGAGTCACAATAATGTTTTATACTAATTATGTTTTCCTTTCTACCATATTGAATTATTATCTTAAACTTTCATGAAATAAAAGATAACACATATCACATAAAGGATATCATTTTAGAAACAATTCTTTCATAATAATACAAGCAATAAGTCATCATAATTTTCATTATTCTTGTAGTGTTTCAATTCTTTAATATTATAAACTTATACTCTTCAAAAGTTTAACTAAATATAAGAAATTCATAACTTCTTCCTCATAGAAATTTCAATAACTACACTACTTCATTTTCTTTACACAACAATGCTCCATTTACCATGTTGCATACATAAACATATTCCATAATTTTATCCATGATTTTGCAATCACATCCATAGGTAAGTCATCCCATAACACATGCTATGAGTTTTTCTATGTTAACATTCGTTTATAATAATTTATTGTATAGCATTCCATAACAATTTTATAGCAATGGCTTACTTTATTAAATCATATTGCATAGAGACGTTTGTGTTGGTGCTAGAGCACCACGATCATTTATTTTGATGATAACAAAACACGTGTTATTTAACATTTGCAATTTGAGTCCTAGATTTTAGGTCAAATGCAAATGTAGACGTGCTTAAACGGAGTTCGAGCTCGCATCCAGGACGGATTGGAGGAGCTTGACGGAAAACAGAGGAGGTTCGCGTGGAGCGACAGATTGAAGATAGAAGACAAGAAGAATAGGATAGATTCTTTTTAATCCTTTCTTGTATCTCTTGTCTTTATTTTCTTGCTCTTTTTATTTCCTTAGAATATTTTGTTAAAGAACCTCAAAGTACCCTAACAGTAGTCCTAGAAACACATGCACAACCCTAGGATACTTAGGTTTTCTGTAGAACACTTATAAAACCAATATAGGGCTCAAACAGCACTTCCAGACGTCTAATTCCCAAATCAGACGTCTGATAAAGTATTTTAAGACGTCTGACTGTTTATTCAGACGTCTGATAACTATTAGGCTGGACATAGTTAGTTCTGTCTGATGAAATCAGACGTCCATACCTTAGACCAGACATCTTAAGAGACGTCTGATGACTTTGCCAGACGTCCAATTAGTGGACCGTTGGCTGGCTTAGCAAACACTCAAGAATGTGACCGTTAGAGCCTTATCAGACGTCCATAGGACTTACCAGACGTCTGATAATTGACCGTTTTACCTCGGCTGACCCAAAATCTCTTCTTAGAGATTTTCTAACCGTTGCAACATTTGGAAAATCCATTCCCACAGTAAAAGTAGGTTTCCAGACGTCCAGACATAGTGCCAGACGTCCTGTATGTTGTCTGATGGACTTGCGCTAGAACCCTGTTTAGATCTGATTCAAGTCAGGAACAGACCCGCCCAAAATCAGACGTCTTAAAGTGAACTTCCAGACGTCTGATGCTAGAATTAGACGTCTGATAAGCCTTCCAGAACAATGATTGTTCCTGATTTCGGCCTAATTCTCTTGGGCTTTGTTCCCAACGGCTATAGAACCTTTCCTAAGGCCTCTATAAATAGAGGGGAGCCTTTACACATCTAGATACACTAAGAAATACAAGATACATACTAAGAGAAATAAGAGACACACCTAAGCAACTTAGTTCCACTCTTTTGTGTCCAAGAGAAGCCCTTGCTCTCCAAGCTCTAGTTCCATTCTCTTGAGAGCATCAAGCTTCGCGCACCCGCGAGAGCGACATTGCGCCGTCGCGTGGCTCACGCACCGCGTCATCAACTCGACGCACTCCTTGCAAAAGGGGGTTTCCTAATTCCTATAGAAGCTAGGTTTATAATTATTTTGTTGGCTCTATAGGATTGTTTATTTTATCTTTGTTGGGTATTCGCTTTGCGAATTCCCGTCTCCTTCGTGGGACAAAATCCTTCTCGTGGAGAGAAGGGGTTGAGGAACGCTACCCTCGTACTTGTAGCGTGGTTGTACTGAGGTTGAATCACCCTCGTTTTAAAGTGATTCGGTTAGTAGATTTGATCAACTAGGTTGATCGGAAAATCCTAACTTGAGAGGGTTAGGTGGTGGTTTTCACCTGGTTTGGGTTTCCACCTAAAAATCTTTGTGTACTTTGTGTGGTTGTCTATTCTATGATATTGTTTATATTTATTTCCGCATTTTATTACGTCACCCCTCCCAGTAGGGAACTTTCAGTTTTCTCTAATGTATATATTACATTTCATAACAATTTCATTGTAATGGTTTACTTTATTAAACCATTTCTTGCATAGAGGTGTTTGTCATAGTTCACATATTATTAGGTAACTTTGATGGCTTATCCGCCAGCACAAGCAATCCATGAAACAATAATGATAGCATGTTAATGTAGCTACAACTGAGGTCAGCTTGCCTTTTGCCACGATGGTTCATAGAACCATATGTCCCTAAAAGGCATTGCCCCTCTTAAAGCCCATAAGACTCATTTAACTCAATGCCTTAACATATTCACCAATCTTGAGTTCATACTCATTCAATATTCAACAAGTTGTTTATCTTAATCCTTGAACTTAACACATTTCACAATAATAGTAAGATAGCTTCATTAATTAAATGCCTAAATCGTAGTTCGATATAAATAGATAACAAAACTATCTTACTTAAATAGGGATCTTGACATCCATATGCATTTTTAAGGGATGCAATCATAATCATTCAAAGTGTTTATGTGAATAAGCCAGTATTCAATAGTAATGATTTTTCTCTTAATAATAAAAAATTTTAGCATCATACCTTCATCTAATTTATAAACCAGTATAATATTTAAACTTTGATCCATTTAATCATTTACTTGTTCCATCGACATACTTATAATCTTCACCAATAGCATTAAAAAGATAAGGTTACACTAGCATTTAATCTAAGAAGGAAGTTTTCCTATAAACATTAATTACATTGTTAGCAAGTTCAATCCATTCTATTTATACAATAGATCTATCATCTCATGTACGTGAAAAAGAGAAATTTTGATTATCAATGTTCCTGAAACATCGATACCCATGTATATAACCAATGGTGTAATTACATGACTTATCCTCTTATTTATAAACATCTAGGGATATATAGGATACTCTACTATCAATCTCCCTTTTTCGATAACAATTTTGAAATCTATTATTAAAAAAAAAAATTCATCCATTTAGAGTATATTAATATAAACATCATGAAGAGAGAGAAAATACACATAAGAGAATTCATTGGAGAGATACAAAACAATTGTAAAGATAATTATAATAAATAATTCAAACAAGTAAATGGAAGGTCACCTCGCGATCACAAACCATTTTTAGTTTATCTTATTTGCATGGATATCTCTCAAAGGATCATTTTCTCTTTACCTATTTATCTTTTTTTATATATTTAAACATGAATTACAAGTGTGCGTTTGTAATCTTATGAAAATTATAATCACAATGTGTCATTTACAAAGATATCAACTACAACCTTGACTTATCTCCAATAAAATTCTTACTTTATTATTTTATATTTTGTTGATTAAATTGTGTAAAGGGAAAATAGATTGAATATGTTACCCTTTAACCTCAAAAAAAAATTCATACCTGAAATTTGGGTGAAAATAACATACGAAGATCATCAAATCGTATGAAACACAGCGAAAGTTATTGCTCATGGATCCAAAATCAACTTATCTTAAAAGTCATTGCGTCCAAAAGGCAACTATGCTAAAATAAAATTTCTTAAGTACGATATGGATGCATTTGTTAATTTCAATTTCTTGAAATGCAAATATATTTAGGTGGGACATTTTAATTCATTATATTTTCTTTAAACCATGTAGATTCTTGCAGAAAGGTGTACAAACAGAAATTTGATCACCTGCTAATAGATCATTTAATGCTAATGGAAGTAGTTACCTGTAAAACTTGCAAGAGTTTGCATCTAAATTGGAGCTTAATTTATGCACATATAGAAACAAAAGACATGCATATTACAAGGATTGATTATAAAACCAATGGTTCTCAAGAAAGCTAGAAAATAATAAATGCAATCACGTCATAGGCATTACTCTTTTCTTTTTTTCTTCGTTCAGTAATGCAATTGGACAAGAAGTTTCACGTTATCAAAAAGGCAGCAACTTATTAGGTTATGTGAACAACATAAAAGGGGAAAAACAACAGTGATTATTTAAAAATTATTGTTTGTTTGAGGCTAACAACTATTTGCAAGTAGTTTGCTTATGATGTGTTGTTTCTAAATTTAATTGAACCTACCCATGGTAATTATCCATTTTGTCGTACGCAAAACATAGATATCAAAGGCACGGCATCCTTGTTTCCTTTTTCTTCTTCTCTTTTTTTTTTTCAAAATTTTCAACATACCTGGAAGCTTTAGAGTACTTAATAACAAAATGATGGATAGGATCAAACTTCAAATTTATCAAAAAGGTATGATTAAATCATACTTCAAACTTTACGCATAGAAAATCATGAGAGAATTTGCACATACAAAAGTCTTGAATGCACCTCCATCGCTTAATTCTAAAAGGCAATAACAACTATGCAACCATTTCATAAGTAGTCCCTTCTCATATTCATTGTTAAAGCTAAAGGGATCCATTCCCATAAGCAGGGGGAAAGAAAAATAATTAGAAATTTCTCCTTTTTTTGCTCAAACTTCATCTTTTATTAAGTCACAAATAAAAATTCTCAAGAAAAGTTATTAACGATCAATATTTAGATGGATGAGGAAGACTCGTTATATAAGGGAGTACATGATTACAAAAATTCATTGCTACAATCATTATAACATAGAGTTTTTCATCAAATAAAACTTAATCTAACTCGTTGGTGATCTTTATTTAAATCTAAACTCAGAGGAACATTGTATATCATTTGTAACAAACTAGACCTAGACCTAAGTCTAATTAAGAAAAACTATTTTTGACAACTTGTTGGGTATGGACATACGAAATCCAAACAATTACTCAAAATCTATAAGCTCAAGTTGTCAAGTAGTAATTTTCAATCCTCTCATATCCTACCACTTACTTTTATGAGTTCATTATGTAAGATTATTTTACGAAATGTTATAATCTCCACTACCTGAAATCCTGACATCCCTGTCAAGGTTCAATCAATCAATGTATTCTCAATTCCTACTACTAGAGAGTGTTTGACTCTGATATCATTTATAACGACCTACGTTTAAACCCAAGTCTAACTGAGAAAAGCTAGCCTTAACAACTTGTTGGGATGAGTCCCATAAACCCAAACAACCACCCAAAATGCTTAAGCCTAAGTTATCAAATAGTAATTATCAATCCTTTTATATCCCACTACTCACCTTCATGAGTTCAGTATGTGAGAATATTCTTAGAGGGTTACAACTATAACATCCATACATATTATCAAGGACTATAGCACTTAAAGCTTGATGTGAGAAACGCACGATTTGTAAAATGCAGGTTTTAATGTCGTTGCAACACGTGTTTTCGAGCACTTTTAAATTTATAAAATCGAGTACCACGGTGAGTATTCGAGTCGTCAAAGGAGGCAAGCTAGTTGTAGAAATATCAAACTCACTCTTACTCTCTTTTTATACTTAGGATTTTCAAAATGCCAAGCAACGAAAGTAACAATAACGCCTAAGTAGAAATGAGAATGCGAAAGTGAAAACCTGACCTTCCTAAGCTTACCCTAGGCACATGTGGTCTCAAGTAATTAGGAAGGGAGTGAGTGCAACTATGAACTAAGGAAACATAAATTTGCGAAACATAAATTGAAAGGCTAGAACTTTTTCTTATAAATTAAAGAAGTTCACACAAATGATATCTTGAAGAGCTCACTTGTGTGGAGGAGTTACACACAACTAATCTCCAAGATGAAAAGTACAATCACTAGCTACTATAAAATTGAAATACAAAAGAAGAGGATAATAGTAGTAGTCTCCCAAAGATAGTGCTAAAGTCGATCTTCACTCCAAGCTTGGTTGCTCCCGAGCTTAAAGAAGATCTTCCTCTTACTACAATGATGTTGCTCTCCCAAGTGAATCAAGGGTGGGCGATGATTGCGCAGCAATCATAGATCATAATTAACCTAGAAAATGTTAGAAACCTAGCAACATTGTACATATTGCATTCATATTCTGCATATCATGCATCATATCATTTTATACAATTGTACATAAAATAATGTATGATTATCTTATTATTTAATGCTTTTATTGTTATTCACAGGTAATAAGAAGATCCAGATAAAGTGAGGATGTGAAATAAAGATAAATAAAGTGGAATAAAGTGAGGAAAAGAAGAAAGAGAAGTTGGATCTAGACAATGGAGAGAGGAGGATATCCCTACCCCTAGAAACCCTAGGATAGCCTTCCCAAGCCCAAAACCACTCCCACTAGGATATCCTAACCTTAGAGCCTAAAACATGGATAATACTATCCATGTTCTTATCCACACTATCCCTATCCCTAGCCTCCACTTAGGTCAACCTAAACCTAGAACCCAAAACCTAGATAGTACTATCCAGAATCCTATTATCCACCATTCAAGAACCTATCCCTACCTTGCACCAACCCAATTTCACTTTTCCTATCCCAATTTCCCTTTAGATTCCCAAGTAGGCTCACCATTATCCAATCAGACTCATTTGGAGTCAATTGGGTCGAACACACCCAATGAGGTTCATTTGGACCTGATTGGGCTAACTTATGTCTATTGGGTTCAGTTAAGCCTAGCTAGACTCAACCCTATCTAATTAGATTCAACCCAAACCCCCCTAGGCTAACCTACATCTAATTAGGTGCACCTAAACCTAATTAGACCCACATAGGCTTAATTAGGCTCACCTAATTCTAACTAGGCTCATATCTAGACATGCACCCACCTAATCTAGTTGACCCAACTTAATCCAACCTAAACCCTCACACTTTACTCTATGAAATTTAAACACACACACTAACACCTTCCAAAACTACCCTCCTAATCTAGATCCACAATTTTTGGTCAACGTTTGGTCTCCACCAAAAGTGGCAACACCTAAAGGACCCTTCCCATAAAAGCCTAAATCCAATGTGTTACACACCATTCTTGACATTCTCAACACTTGCGACTACCCTCCGCCCAACCCTCTCTAAGGTAGTCCCTCCTCTTCCTCTCCTCCCCTCAAGATCGACCCTCCTCCTCCTCTAAGGCTCCCTCCATGGATAGCTAGCAAGGAGAAGAAGCTTCTCCAAAGCTTCTTCAAGGATGAATAGAGAAAGAAGAAGGTGTTCACCCTCTCTTCCTTCTTCTCTTGGGCGTGGCTCCTCTCTTCTCCATAGAGAGGATGCCCCCTCTCTTTCTTCTCCTCTTGAGGTGGTCAGCCATCATTTTAGTAGCTGTGTAGACAAGTTCCTTGGACCCAAGGTCTAGCCTACACCCTCACACAAAATTCGATGGCCCTCGTGGCATTTTCGGCGTGAGGAGAATCTCAATTTATGTGTTGTTTAGTGTAGACATCATTTGACATTTTTTTGATATATTTTGATCATCCTCTGTGTGCATATTAATGTGTGGTTGATGCTTGAGATGTGAGATTTGAATTTCTATGTTCTTTTTCACCATTGTATATACAAGCCCACCTTCCTTAGTTCTAGGGTCGTCCACATAGGGTTAGCCACACCATATGCATGTCCACCGCAACCATCACTTAGATGCACATAGGTTTTAGGTTGATCTTGATTAGCCTATATTTGTGGGCTATTTAAGTATTTAAGAGCCTTGACATTAAGTTAATTCTAACATTTACTTAGCATAAATTAGGATGTAAATAGATTAATTCATATTTTTGATTTAATTACATAATTCATGCATTGCATTCATATTTAAATACATTTAGAATTAACTTAGATTGCATTCATTTAATTAGTTAACCAATTAGGTGCATTGCATGCATTATTCTAAGTTAACATAAAAGTTGAGGGTTTGTATATAAATAGCCATAATATTTTATTTTATTCTTCTTCTATGAGCAATGGCTGCATTTCTTCCTCCAGCTGCCACAGTCAAGACCCCATTCATGGAGGAGCGGGTGTGTTGGATCTGGTCGGGGCAGCTGACTACAAGGGAGAGGAGGAGGCAACCGAGCTCGATGAGACACCGCCCCACTCCACCACCGTGTACTCCATTCCACCACCGTGGTCTCTAAGGCCGAGCTCCACCACATCGTGGGCCGGTGGGGTGACAGGCCACCGCGCCAAGAGGATGGAGTTGGTCGCCACCGTGTACGAGCTCCTTAAAGCTCACCTACCATGAGTGCATCTACTGATGCACGACTTGCCACCGTTCCATCACAGTGCTTCTTCTTTATCAGCTCCTTGCACCTCCTGCGGTCCTCACCATGCACAGGTACCACACCCCCAGCAGCGCAGCATCACCTTCACTGCAGCACACAAAGTTGCAACCTCTCCTTCCTACGGTCCCCACCACGCACAGCCAGCACGCTCTCGTCTCCTCACCTTTTCCAGAACCTCCAGCGCCCCTGCACCGCACCTCTACTCGCCCACAGTGCGCACTCCACGTGCCTTCATGCCCGCACCAGCCTGCACGTGCGTGCACTCTCATCCCCCCCACCGCATGCAGCACACAAGCAGCGTGCCACCAGCACCTCCCGCGCCCGCTGCTGTTGTGTGCTCACACTGCCCGCAGTAAAGTGCCCGCGCGCCCAAGTGGCCTACCAGCACTTGCGCGCCCGCGTGCCCAGCAGCAGCACTTCGCTTCGCCACCTGCAGTGCACGCACAGCGTGCTTCACTCCAGCCGGCTTCTCCTTCTTCTTCTTCTTCTTCTTCTCTCTTGACGAAGGTACCAAAAGCACCCACAATGCAGCCGCCTTATCTAGCCTCAGAGCTTCACGCCACCAACATCAATGAACTCGCCTCGACCTCAGAAACTCGGCCGCACCCTCTGAAGGCCGACAACTGCCCGCCTGCGTCGGTGAGCCGCCGCCACCATTGCCAGCCTTCCTTGTCGCCGACAAGACCACCGGCAGCCGTTCGACGTGCCATCATCGCCAATGCGTAATCCTCATCATGGGCAACCACCTCCGAGCTCCACACACCCGACCGCGACCTCCTCATTGCGCACGCACAAAGGGAGAAAATGCTCTGTTTCTTACCGAATTAATATTTACATTCACATGCCATTGCCACTCTTTTATTTTGAATTTATTAAATATTGTGGCTAATTTATGCAAGTGACCTCCCTCTTTCTCATAAATGCCATTTCAGCATGTTCTCTTGATGTTTTCTTAATCTGAAGGTAGATTTGGCTCGATTTCTCGACGAAACTAACCGTAAACATATGTTTTTAACCAGTGCGAGTTTAAATATGTCATTGCCTCCCTGTGGATACGACCTGCTCCTAATTGAGTGGCTATATTAATTATTGATTAGTCGATTTTTCCACCACATAGAACTACAAATGACGCATCATTTTATGCAACAAACAACTTTAAAAGCGAAGAATCGACTTGTTAAATGGCGCCATTGCCGGGGAGGCAACAAGCTTAATTAATTCGCAATTATTCATTTGTTCAAATTGATTTTTAATTGAGGCATATTTAACCTGTTTTATCTTATTTGGTGCGAGGTACACATATTACGCATGAATTGTCGCATCGACCTCAGAAACGTCGTGGTGGACCTTGTTTCCACCACTCCGGAGGAGGAATCGAGTTTCGCATATACGAGGAAGAGCTTAAACATTGGTAAACTTTATTGTCACCAATTGGAAAGAGGACATCTAGAGTGATCATTTTCATCTCTGTCGATTTGTCAAGTAGATAGAATTTAGGTTTTAGAACTTTACTTTTCTTTATTTTCTTGCACTTACATTTGGTTTGAGACCCTTGTTCTGGGATATATTTTTAGGGGTTTCTTCCTCGATTTTGTTTTAGGCCCGTGTTGGGTAGTTTTTGGGAGTCTGTTCCCTCTTCTTTAGATCTAGGTTTTCTTTTGTGGGTTGTTTATCTTCTACTTGTTTGTGCACAAGTAGGTAAAAAAAAAAAAAAAACAAGCTGCCTGCTAGAAGCTGCCTGCCCCTAGGACAAACCATTTAGGTCTGTATGAGCAGCCTCCAGATTTATTTCTCTGCATTGTGTGCATTCTCGCATCGTTGATTGCTGGAAGCAAGGTACTCATTCTCTTACTTTGCATCCTATTCTTGATCACGCATTGCATTTGGACTTAATTCGAAGACCACCTAATCTGTATTGAATAAATCTAACAAGTGGTCACATATTTTCTGAAAAAGGACTAATTAAAGGAGGGACATTTTAAAAACCAAGGATTTGATTTTCAAACTTGGCGTGCGATTCAAAATTCAAAATCTTTTGCGATGTATGCACACTTATATCTCTTGCACCACGGCACGCTTTTAAACACTCCTTAGGTTTGGAAATACTAGGACAAGAGCCCTCCTATCGTTGGATTCTGAAATGTTTAGAACTTGAGATCAAAGGTTTTGTAACTCCAAAGAGGGGGATACTCTGTCACAAATTTTTGGGGGTAGTTGAGAAGCACCGTGAAAGCATAGCTTCAAAGGAAGGCTTAGGCTTACTTGCATCCCTCGATCTTCCATCTTTGGAGTTGCTCTACCATTTGAGATTTAGGGAAGAACACCTAAGCTCCAACTAGGTCTTCTTAGGCAAGCCGGAGGTTGACAATAAGCACGTAAATTGATTGAACAAATTGTATTGTCACCTGCAATCTGACTTAAATCAAAAGCCTAAATTGGGAAAGACCTAAAAAGTCCTTTTTGAATTGTGTTTTTCTTGGGGAATTCTGATTGAGGTGTGAGTTAGAATGGATCACATTGATTTTCATCCTTTCACATCTTGCCCACACCCTTACCCCCACTCTGCACTCTTTGATCCCATACACCGACATGGTCCATCCTTTGATGGACATAATGACAATCATTGGGATCCATTTTACTCCTATTATAGGAGTATTGGCCTGGTTAAGCCCCAAATCAGTGAGCAGAACCTAGGATCGGGATTTGCTTTGTCCAATATCCCACACACCATAGAAATACCCAACCCACCCTCCCTAAATAATTATAATGGTTGGACAGACACTCCTGGGTACTATAAGGCTGAGCCTGACTTCTCTCATGATAGAAATGACCTCTCCTCCTTGAAGATGGAAATACAGAAAATGCAAGATGAAATGATAGAATTGTTAGGAGAATCTTCGAGAGTAGGCCAACAAGAAAGAGATGAAATTAGCCACCCAATCTACCCCATTGAGGATGACGTACACCCATCTACAATTGATGCATCTCCCATGGGAAAGCTACACTTTAAGTTGGAGGGAAATTTTGGGGATTATGTAAGGGAGAATAGCTACTTTTCAAGGATCGATTTTGAAACCTCCCCATTAGATAACACTTCCTTGACAAATCCATGCCTTAAATGGGAGGAAGATACATATGAAAGTAGCTATGCATTGGATGAAGAAAGGTGGCAACCTGAGAAAGATGATGATAAGGTTGAGTATCCACCTGAATTATATTGGAGTCAAAAGAAGGGAATGATGGTACCACTGGAAGACCTCAACCTAGATGATAGTATTTTCGTGACATTTGATGAAGTGGGTCAAAGTCAAGTTGTTAATCCTATCCTCCCTCCTGATCACGAGATGGAACTCAAGCCCACCCTTAGGGAACATAACCCTGAAGAAATTGACCTATCTAAGGAGTCCAATGTTACTAGTGTAAACTAGTTACCTCAAATAGAGTACCCTAGGGGATCTGCTGAGATATTAAATGATTCTAGACCTCGGGTATATGATGAATCATATGATGAGGAAAAAGATGAATTATATGATGAACCTACATTCAAGATTTGGAGTGATACTAAGGGTGATTATGTCTTATTTGAAGAGTTAGCCCCTGAGGATGTCACAAATTTGACCAAATTAGGATTCCTTAGCACACCCATTGATGATATTTCTCCTCATAATGGAATGATGGAAAATTTGGAAGCAACTTCTAAGATTTATGTGGATTCACATATAGACTCCAGGGAAGATTTGAGTGAAGAATAAGAACCCAGGGATGACGTTGATAGGATAATCCCTAGATCTGTTGCTGCCAACCTACCTTCATTTGTTTTGAAGTCACCCTCTGATTCACTTATGTCTGAAGGTGAAATTTTGACTCCTGATGAAGTGTAGGAAGATACTGGTGATAGTGCAAGGAATGCTAGGGATGCAATTGAGGATTTAGAAAGAGTGTTAGAGATGGACACCGAGCTGATTAAACCCAACCTAGATCTTATGGCCATCCCACAACCTCGAAACTTGAACACCCTAGACAATCCTTGCCTTAGAGATTTGCTCACTTTTGTTCTGACCGAGGGGCTTAACAAACCAGTATTTCCTGTAATGGAGTATCGGGTATGGATTGATGATTTCTTTAATCAGTCCATTGTCCTGGGGGTTTATCTCTTCCCCATTCCTTTTGGAGGATCCTTGTCATCCTCCCCCTACCCCTTTGGAGGTTGTTATGTCAGTTTATCCTTTAGTACCTCTTCTGGTGACCCGGGAAGATTTCATTCCCATCTTGGTTGGGCAAGCATTTGCTATCGGGATTCATCATCAGCTCGCCAACATCCTAGGTTACCTATTTTCTATGTCGGCAATACTTTGCTCATTTTTAGGGCCTATGTCTGTCATCCTTGAACCTGATTTGCAGGTTCTTTGGCTACTCGGCTGCTAACAAAAGAACGACAGTCCATCTCTGACCCAGGTAATATCCTTCTATGCAATAAGGACAATGTAGATTTTAGGCATGGGGGGGTGTACTTGGGGATATACATAGCATAGTGCATTCATGCATTTAATTAAAGCATTTTGCATTGCATACATTTGCATTGAAAAATAATATATAATAATAATAATAAAATAAAAATAAAAAATAAAAAATTTTGTAATTATTGAGCTTAACTGGCTAGGTCCTGCATTCTTAAGCAAATTAGAACTCTAGGTGAGACTAAGTTGGTTCTAGGGTCGAACCTTAGAAGCTAAATGAGCTACTAGCTTTAGACCTTTAGGGTCCTTTGTGGACTTAAAAACTTAAGTAGGAGTTAATTTGTGGACCATTCCTCAAGAGGTTGAGGAAGGAAAGCTAAGGATTGAGTTAAAAGGTGGGGTAGTACCTGGAGTCTTGTTCTACCTTTTGGCTTACGAGTCCTTGTAACCTAAACATCCAAATTTCACACACTTGGTCTGGTGTAAGTAAGTAAGTAATCAACTTAATTCCTTTCTTAAAAGAGATTTGGTTCTCTTAGTTTTGACTTAGGAGAGGCTTGAAAACACAATTTGATTAGAAGAGTTCCCGCCGCAAGAGAGGTGGAGTATATACTCACCTTGAGGATGCGATGATAGCATATTACCTCCTCAGTGCTTGTCTCTTAGGATATCCATCCTACTGGGGGCATGTAAACGCATTGTGTGGTTCAGATACCATGGGCGACCCTATCTCGAAGTACCGATTGCCACAGACCTGAATTCGCTTAAGAAATCCATAGGCGATACTATCTCGAAGTGTCGATTGCCAAGAGTTCTTGGGGTCACTATGGGAGATGCTATCTCGAAGCAACGAAAGCCAGGCACCCTTCGAGGTACGGTGATGGGGACAATGAATCTGACACAGACCGTGTTGATAGCTGAGCTGAGGTTAGACTTAAAGGAATCAAACAAAAAATTATATATATATTATTCAAAAAAAAACAAAAATATATCCTTTTTCCTTTAACTCAAATAACTCAGACCAATGCACATGCACAGATGCTTTAATCTCAGGGATCAATAAACCTTAGGGTAGAGTCAGAAATCAGAGAAACTTATGCCTGCAACTCGTTTTTAGTGGACCTAGTCTGTAACTTAACAACTACTTAGGAACCTTAGGTCTAAAGTCTGAACTTAATATGTTACTAAAGGAAGATCGATTGGGTTGGCTAGTTTACTTGGAGTGTTAGGTTTTGCTTGGATTTGCTAAGGACTAGCAAAAACTAGGCATGGGGGAATTTGATTAGCCCATATTTGTGAGCTATTTAAGTATTTAAGTGCCTAAATATTAAGTTAATTCTAACATTTATTTAGCATAAATTAGGATGTAAAAAGATTAATTCATATTTCTGATTTAATTACATAATTCATGCATTGCATTCATATTTAAATGCATTTAGAATTAACATAGAATTGCATTCATTTAATTAGTTAACCAATTAGGTGCATTGCATGCATTATTTTAAGTTAACATAAAAGTTAAGGGTTTGTATATAAAAACCATAACATTTTATTTTATTCTTCTTCTATGAGCAACGGTTGCATTTCTTCCTCCAGCTGCCGCAGTCAAGACCCCATTCATGGAGGAGCAGGTGTGTTGGATCTGGTCGGGGCAGCTGACTACAAGGGACAGGAGGAGGCAGCCGAGCTCGATGAGACACCGCCCCACTCCACCACCGTGTACTCCATTCCACCACCATGGCCTCCAAGGCCGAGCTCCACCACACCGTGGGCCGGTGGGATGACAAACCACCACGCCAAGAGGATGGAGTTGGTCACCACCGTGTACGAGCTCCTTGAACCTCGCCTACCGTGAGTGCGTCTACTGATGCATGACTTGCCACCGTTCCATCACCGTGCTTCTTCTTTATCAGCTCCCTGCACCTCCTGCGGTCCTCACCATGCACTGGTACCACACCCCTTGCAGCGCAGCATCACCTTCACTGCAACACACAGAGCTGCAACCTCTCCTTCCTGCAGTCCTCACCACGCACAACAAGCACGCCCGTGCCTCCTCACCTTTTCCAGAACCTCCAGTGCCCCTGCACCGCACCTCTGCTCGCCCACAGCGCATGCTCCACGTGCCTTCATGCCCGCACACGTTCCTCAGCACTCCCACCCGCACCAGCCTGCGGCGCATGCGCTCTCATCCCCCCAGCCGCACGCAGCACACAAGCAACGCACCTCCAGCACCTCCCGCACCCGCTGCTGTTGTGTGTGCACGTTGCCCGCAGTAAAGCACCTGCGCGCCCAACCTGCCTGCCAGCACTCCCGCACCCTGATAACACACCATCTGGGGGTGATAATTCTGTTAAATAGGGCCTATCTTAAGAATAAAGGCACAGATAACACAACACAAGTAGAATGGGAGCATTGCAGGCATCATATGTCAAGATTTCTTATAAAATAGTATTAATGGCCATTTGTATGAGCACTTGTCAAAGTAGGCCTCAGATGAGCAATCGAACTGCACGGATGGATTCAGAACGACGAACGGAGTCCAACGGACTCGAAATTGGCCAAATCCGGCATTTGGAGCTCCCACAATGGGCCCAAGAAGTTCTGACCGTTGATCTGATGATCAACAGACCATGGTGTGCCATGTGGCACCTACTCACCATGTTCAAATCGCAACCGCTTCCTCCTTCATCCGGAGGGCAGATCTCAGCCATCGATCCTCCATCGCACGGCTCCACAGCGCCCCACGCCTGCGTGCCTTGCCTCCTCCGCGCAATAATTCAGCCCGGTAGCGCAGCGGGCAGCGCACTAATAGCAAAGGCAGCGGCAGGCGTTCGAGACCCCGTGTGCTGCATAATTTGGTGTTCGAGCCAGCGCGGCTGATTAAGCCGTAGATCTGCACGCGAACGGTGACGATTGTGCCTCGCGGCGCATCTTCAGGTGGCGATCAGCCACATGCGCGCACACGCCGGTCGACAATGCCTGCATGCACGTGCACTCAAGGTGCGATCCGAGCGCGCCCGTGAGAAGACCTTAGCCATCCGATCATCGATCCGATGGCTCTCATGCCACGCCCACCGATCAAGCGCAAGGAAGAACGACTGCGGGCGGGCAACCGGCAGGTAGGGGGCTTCACCGACGTTTTGGGAAGGGTTTTAGCGACGTCCCAGATGTCGCTAAAGCCCCTTCTTCATTTGAAAAACCCTTCTCCCTATTTAAGCCCCTTCCAACCACCCATTCAAGGCATTCACTCCACTTGCAACTACTTTACCCCTCTCTTAGCTACCTTTAGGCCCTTTTGTAATCGCCGGAGACGACGAGCCATCGACAGAGCCCTCTCCACCACTGTGGCTGCCTCGCCGCCCTCCCTCTCTCTCTCTTTCTTTCCTTCTTTTAAGCTTTACTTTACTTATGTTTAAGCATGTATCTAATGTTGTAATTCATGAACTAAAGCTGCATGATTAACAAAGTTGTTTTCCATTCAATTGCTTGCTCTATTTTCTATCTAAATTGCATGTTACAAATGAAACGACTCTAACCCTAATCTCTCTCTCTCACTCACTTTTCACTCGAGCCTTTTCGCAAGCAAAATCCTACAATTTTTGTGACAATAAGTGACAAGAAAAATCTGATTTTCATGCTTCCCTGAGATCGACACTCAAACTCACATCCGTTTCTTTACTATAAAACCAACGTCGCAAGTGCAACTATAATGACACTTCTAAACACATGCACAAGCGCACGTCAGTTTTTGGCGCCGTTGCCGGGGAGGCAACAGATTTGTTTTGTCACTTCCATTTTTCATCCATTCTCACATCGCCTAATACCTTATCTCCTTTTACTTGATGGTTGCAGGAATTCGACGCTTGGATAGCGAAGCAGCGCAACCCATGACGGCAACAAGGGAGTTGGTGCAACAAGGACCGGTAGTGAGTAGTTCTTCACTCATGGTTGTTTGCTTGCTAGAAAAACTAAAAAAATTGTAAAATTGAAAAAAATTGGCGTGGTGTATGATTACCTGACCCACATCCTTAACACATCACCCAACAAAAAAGATGTACACTCTAACATTCTGAATAAATTCTTGGAGTGTTCTTTTCTCTTTTTGAGTGGTGTTTGCAAAGCCACCGTGGATTGACTTGGGCCACACCACTCAACTGTAAAAATGACTCATCTAATAGAAGCTGCATGATCATTAGGATGAGTACATTAGGGTTTTAGAGCCTCTATACAATAAAAGGAAATCTACCTTCACCAAATTGTGTGCAAAACTTGACGTGCCCACTGAAACTCGTTTGAAAACATTAAGACATGTCAACCCTAAAAGAAAGTAGGGATGAAACACTAAAAGGCACCACATCTTAAAAAAAATCCTTGCTTGAAAACCATGCTTTGATAGAAGCACACACTCTGAAAGTGGAAAATTAAGAGGCACCACCCCAATCAACACCTCATCACATAACCCTAGCGCAAGCACTATCCTAGCCCTTTTAAAACTAAGTAGACATGCCCTAGGCAGGACTGAGTTAAGTCTCGAGAGGCGAGGTTTTGTTCACTGGGCACTTGGCTTTCATTCCCTTGGTAGAATCTGGTGACTAGCCTGCGGGGCAGAGTCAAACGACCACGGTTGTGGGGTCTACGGAACTGGCAGCACAAGCCAAAGGAAGAACCTTCCCTGCAATCCCCTCGTAATCAACCTGGCCAAATTGGCCTTGGGAAGGGGAGTCCAGTGCTTACGGACTTAATCACCCTTTTTGAGATTTCTAGGTCTCCTAAGGAAATACGCCATAAGGACTAGGCTTGTTTGCTTGATTAAACACATACTTCTCGCATCTGTCGCCCTCCGCATCCCTTCATGTTCTTCTCTAGTGTATGCACGGGAGACGCTCACTATATCCCGAGTTGTTTGTTTTGGGATGGGAATCCAGGCAACTTGATTCTGCTAGAAACATGGCTAAACCAAGGGTAGATGAGGTTGAGGACCAACCCCCACCGGACACAATGGCCATTATCCAAGCCCAGATTAATGCAAACCACCAGCTTCAGCAACAACAGATCCACACTATCATGCAAGCCATACACTGGTTACAAAACCCACAAGGGCAACCACCACCACCTTTCCAAGGCCTACAAGGGCAACCGCCACTTGATGTACCACCACTTCAGGAACAACCGAGGCCCCTCCGCGATTTCTATAATCCTTCTGCTATTAGAGTCGAGCCACACCTTAGGATCCCCGAAGGGGGAGATGATTTTGAGCTAAAACCAAATGTCCTAAGTCTGATTCAGAGCCACTTCCATGGAAGCTCAAATGAGGACCCCTTACAGCATCTAGAGGATCTTAACCGAATAGCACGAACTGTGAAACCTAGGAACATTAGCCTTGACATTGTTCTAATTAAGATGTTCCCCTTCTCGTTAAGAGACAAGACTTCTCACTGGCTTAGAACCCTAGGTAGACCCATCACCACCCGGGAAGAACTGCTGCATGAATTTCTAAAGAAATTCTTCCCCATAGGAAAGACCAATGCCCTTAGAAGAGCTATTACTACCTTCACACTCCAGGGTGGGGAACAGTTCCATGAGGCGTGGGAAAGATTTAATGAACTCTTGAGGAAATGCTCACACCACGAAGTACCAAGGTGGCAATTGGCCCAGATTTTCTACCACGGTCTGGACAGCAACCTACGGAACTTCGTCGATGCCTCATGCGGGGTGAACTTCCTGAACAAGGATGAGGAGAGCACGTTTGAGCTCTTTGAGTCCATGAGTGAAAATTCGCTCAACAATGCCTCCATAACCCAGTTTAACAGATCCAGTCAACCCCGTGGTGGGATTTATGAGGTATAAGCAAATTCTGGAATGATTGACATGGACATCATTGCCAAGAAATTAGATCGAGTGGAATTGGTGGACAAAAAGATTGATGAGCTACTGAACCAGGCTAGGAACCCATTACAGACCTTCTCCCTAGCAAAGGGAGCACATAATATTGACCCGATCCAGCCCTTAAGCCAACTGAACCTGGAACAACCCCTGACCATGTTCCAGGGAGGGACCTTTGCTCCCTCAACCCTTGATTACTCTCTTCCCTCTCCATCAACATCTGCTATCCTTGAAGATGTGCAAGCTGTCCAAGGTTATGCTAAACCTAACCCTTTCTCCAACACTTACAACACTGGCTGGTGTAATCACCCAACTTTGGTTGGACAAACCAGAAACCACCGCAATTCCTAAACCAGCCCAGGCCAAATCAGCAGCCAAACTTGCCCCCTATCAGCAAGGACCGCCAGTTAGAACCCCATATAACCAAATTATGGTGGCCCCTCCTCCACAAAACCAAATGGACACCCTAATAAAGATGATGGCTGAAATGAACCAGAAACATTAGGAGGAAATGGCCTTAGTAAAGGGACAGTTAAGCCAACTCTTGGACTGTAAACAACAAGGATCCCTACCTTCCCAGCCACAACCAAACTCGCGAAACATAATTAACTGAGGCCCCAATTTGCAAGGGTTCCAGGGCAATCCAGGGCAGGCCCACATGATCCAGCCAGCCCCACAAACACCCCTTGGGTTTGGTGCTTCTTCGTCCTCATCTTCTCAAGGATCGACAGATGGTCCCAATGCCTCTGCGAATGCCGTAACCTTGAGAAGAGGCACCAAAACCCAGGATCCCAGATGGCCGACTCTCCCCAAGACTTCACCCACTGAAATACCTAGCTCAGAAGAAGCACCAGAAAAACCCAAGCACCCAGAAATAAACCTGATCCATGTTCAGACACCCTACCCTGAGGCTTTGGAGATAATCAAGAAGAAGAAAAATGTTGTGGAAACTGAGGAGCTTTTGGAGATCTTTAAGCAAGTGCAGATTAATATTCCGCTCCTCGAAGCCATTAAGCACATCCCGGCTTACGCCAAGTTTTGAAAGGATGCCTGTACACCCAAACACAAGCCAAGACCTCAAGCACCTAGGAAGGTTGTGCTCTCCAAACAAGCAAGTTCCATAATATCAAGCAACCTTCCGCTCAAGCGAACTGACCCAGGAGCACCCCTGATTTCCTGCAATATTAGGGACATGACATTTAATAAAGCGCTCCTAGACTTAGGTGCTTCTATCAATCTGATTCCAACAACCCTATACCACCAATTTGGTTTCGGAGAGTTGACACCCACACCTGTTATCGTCCAGCTGGCTGATAGATCTGTGAAGACCCCAAAGGGGGTTGTCGAGGACGTGATTGTGCGGGTCAAGGACTTCTATTTCCCGGTCGACCTCTTGGTGCTCGACATGGAAGTCCCTAAAAAATTACAGAATGCACCCATAATCTTAGGTAGACCTTTCTTAGCTACGGCTAAGGCAAACATTGATTGTGACACGGGATGCATGGAAATCTCCTTCAGAGACAAGAAAATGCAATTGGATATCTTCCAGGCAACAAAGTCTTTTGATTGCGATTGTGTTGAGGAACATGATCCCGTGGAAACTCTGGTCGAAGAATGTCTCACCCTTAGTTCTTTCTCAGACCACCAAGCCTGTAACAACTATTCTGACCCATCACCATCGCTACCTGTGGACCTCTATAAGGCTGATTACCATCACACAACACCATTTGAGGAGATCAATGTTGATCAACTCCCGCCCTTTCCTTTTCCGTCAATCGTTGTTCCACCTGCACCCGAACTTAAGCCACTACCTGAGAATCTCGAGTATGTCTTCCTGGGACCTGACCAGACCTTCCCTGTGATTATTAATTCTCATCTAACCAAGGATCAAGAACTCAGGTTGACCGCGACCCTTTCAGAACATCGGGCCACCATTGGTTGGACCATTTCTGACTTGAGAGGAATTAGCCCCACCTATTACACCTATAAGATTTACCTGGAAGATGGGGCACGACCCTCCCGCCAGATGCAGAGATGATTAAACCCAAACATGCGGGAGGTCATTAAGAAAGAAATTATCAAGATGCTTGATGCCAAAATCATCTATCCTATCTCCGATAGCCCCTGGGTGAGCCCCACTCAAGTGGTTCCAAAGAAAGCCGGGCTCACCGTTGTCACCAATGAGCATGGCAAATCCATCCCCACCCGCACCACCACCGCATGGCGGGTGTGTATTGATTACAGGAAGCTCAATGAAGCCACTAAGAAGGATCATTCCCCCTTGCCATTCATTGACCAGATCCTTGAAAGATTGGCAGTGCAAAAGTATTTTTGCTTCCTGGATGGATATTCAGGATATAACCAAGTCACAATTGCTCTGAAAGATCAAGAAAAGACCACATTCACTTGCCCGTATGGCACGTTTGCATTCCGTCGAATGTCATAAGGGTTATGCAATGCACCTGCTACTTTCCAGCGTTGCATGCTAGCCATTTTTTTAGAAATGGTGGGTGAATACTTAGAGGTCTTTATGGATGATTTCTCTATATTTGGGAATTCATTCGACCACTGTTTGAGCAACTTGGAGAAAATCCTGAAACAATGTATGGAGGTTAATCTGGTATTAAGTTGGGAAAAGAGCCATTTTATGGTTCAAGAAGGAATTGTCCTCGGTCACATTGTATCGCAAGGGGCATCGAGGTGGATCAGGCTAAGGTTGATTTGATTTCTAAACTCCCTCCTCCTAGCTTGGTTCGACAGATTCGCTCATTCCTGGGACACGTTTTCTTCTACTGAAGGTTCATTAAAGATTCTCCAAGCTTTTGAAACCCTAAACAGACCTTCTGGCCAACGACGTCATATTCCACATGTCCTCTGATTACATCCAGGCTTATCACACCCTCCGGGACTTAGTCACCACAGCCCCTATATTTCAACCCCCGGATTGATCCCAGGACTTTGAGATTATGTGTGATGCATCAGATTTTGCCATAGGCGCTGTCCTGGGACAAAGACAAGACAAGAAACCCGTGATGATCTACTACGCGAGCAAAACATTGGACGAGGCCCAACGAAATTATACGATCACAAAGAAAGAATTGCTCGCTGTAGTCTTCGGACTTGAGAAGTTCCGACCGTACTTGCTGGGATCCCACGTGACCATCTATACTAACCATTTAGCCATCCGGTACCTGTTGGCTAAGAAGGATGCAAAGCCCAGGCTCATCAGATGGATCCTGCTCTTGCAGGAATTTGACCTGGAAATCTGCGACAAGGTCAGATCAAACAATGTGGTGGCTGACCACTTGTCTAGACTTCACCCAAACCACATTGGACCCTCCCTGCCTTTATCTGACACCTTCCCCGAGGAACACATTCTAGCTGTGCAAGACAAGAGACTGCCTTAGTATGCTAACTATATCAACTACCTAGTTGTAGGACAAACCTCGCACAGCTGGTCCAAACAGCAATGGGACAGGTTCTTGGCTAAGGCCAAGCACTATTTATGGGATGATCCCATGCTGTTTCGCCTCTGTGCCAACCAGATCATCAGGAGGTGTATCCCCGAGAATGAAGTTCAGAGTGCGCTTTCTTTTTGCCATGACCAAGCTTGTGGTGGCCACTTCTCTGGAAAGAAAACGGCTGTGAAGGTTCTGCAGTCTGGATTTTACTGGCCTTCCCTATTTAAGGATGCACACAACTTTTCCAAGACTTGCTCATGCTGCCAAACGCTAGGGACCATGACCAAGAAAGATATGATGCCCCTCTAGCTCATTTTGATTGTCGAAATCTTCAACGTTTGGGGTATCGATTTTATGGGCCCCTTTCCACCATCCAATGGCTTTGAGTACATCCTAGTCTCAGAAGACTATGTTTCTAAATGGATTGAAGTCATCGCCACCCGCCGATGCGATCACAGGACTGTCATGGACTTTGTTAAGCAAAACATCTTTTCCCAGTTTGGAATACCAAAGGCTATGATCAGTGATGGGGGAAGCCATTTTATTCACTCCCAATTTCATGCCCTACTTAGAAAATAGGGGGTTAACCACTACATTGCTACCCCGTATCATCCGCAAACAAATGGGCAGACTGAGGTCTCAAATAGACAAATCAAGAACATTTTACAAAAGACTGTGAGACCTGACAGGAAAGACTGGTCCACATGACTAGATGATGCCCTGTGGGCATACAGGACCGCTTTCAAGACCCCGATAGGCATGTCGCCTTATCACCTGGTCTTTAGCAAAGCCTGCCATCTTCCTGTCGAATTGGAACATCGGGCTTACTGGGCTGTCAAGCAATGTAACATGGATTCCCAGTTAGCCGATAAGCAGAGGATGCTCCAACTCTCTGAGCTCGAAGAAATTCATCAGAATGCCTTTGAGAATAGTCGATTGTATAAGGAGAAAATGAAAGCCGTCCACGACCGACTCATCCATAGAAAGACCTTTGAGCCTAACCAGCAAGTCTGGCTATTTGATACCCGCCTAAAACTCTTTCCGGGGAAACTCAGGTCCAAATGGACAGGACCATTTCGGGTGGTTAAGCCTTACTCTAATGGGGTGGTTGAAATCACTGATCCAAACACTGGGCACACTTCTACAGTTAATGGTCAGAGATTGAAGCACTTCCTAGCCCAGGTTCCCCCAAAGGAGAGTGTCACCCTCATTGAGGGATGACACGAAGCACCGCCTAGCTAGAGGCGTTAAACTCAGCGCTTCCTGGGAGGCAACCCAAAGGATTCAGACTGATCCGGTATTTTACTTCACTCAGGTAATATCTTTTTGAACCCCTGTTGCATCCATGTATTTTCCAATGAGGAAATTGTCCAACTTAAGCATGGGGGGGTGGTAAATTGCACGATCCTGAGCTCATTTAATCAGTCTGAATAAAATAAAATTTAAAAAAAAATATTGAAGTTAGGAAGAAACTTAGGCATTAGAAACTTGTCAATAGTGGAAAATAATACAAAAAGAACTTGAACACTTAGACTTCTCAGGCCTTCAGGCTTAATCAGCCCTGGTGTCTGTTAAAATATGGATTTAGCTTCAAATCCTTGCAACCTTAAGCTACTCTAATCCACCTACTAAATAAGGTGATAAGTATACGACTTATCAACTCACCCTCTAACTCAGAAGAACTTTGAGTCTAAGCATCTGCACACATCTTTGCACAGACTCACTCCTCAAAGATTTTGACAGAAATTGGGTAGCTAATGAACTCTCTAGGGTGGTATGGCTGCCAAGTTGTCGTGGGTAACAGCCCATTGGCAGGTTGTCCAAAGCCCAGCCACGGGACCACTTTTTCTTCATTGCCTCTAGGTACATTTGAGATTAGGGAAGCCACCTACAAAAAAAAAAAAAGAGAAGAAGAAAATAAAATAAACCACACTTCACCGCACGAGTATGGCTGGCAAGTGATTGTGGGTAACAGCCCATTGGTCGGTTGTCCAGAGCCCAGCTCAGTAATTGCACAAAAAGAACCAAAACACTTAAGGAAGAAGCAGGGAAGTAGTACAAGCCAGGGAGATATACATTGGAAAAATCCTTGTGTTGACCCCAATTAAAACAAACGTAGGGAGAAAGCTACCAATCGAACAAATACACCTTCAGGCAAAATACTTTCTCTTCCGATCACCTAGGGGCTTAGAAACCCGAAGTCTGTCTGAATTACCATTGAGTGAGTCTATCACGATCTTCACACCAAGATGCTTAGCACTTCGGGTTTTTACTGAGTTTTGGGTGGGTTGGGTAGCCGTAAAAAGTTACCAACCCACTCTGAATTCCAAAAAATCTAAAAATATATATATATACATATGTATATTTACATACATTAAAGCAACGATTCAGGCGATTCGTATTTTGGCAGACATCCGGGCACGGCTTAGTCTTTGTAGATTAAGATCTTAGTATATTTCCTCCTGTTGACAAGTAACGAAGTGTCTAAGTAGTTACTTCTTAAATTCTAACTAGAAATAAAGGCTAGAATAAACCTCGCTAGGGACTAGCAAGGAGTAAGCATGGGGGTATGATAAATTTGTCAATTGGGGTTCATCTTAAGAATAAAATGTACAGATAACACATCATAAATAGGAATGGGAGCATTGCATGCATCATATGTCAAGATTGCTTATAAAACAGTATTAATGGCCGTTTGTATGAGCACTTGTCAAAGCAGGCCTCAGATGAGCAATCGAACCACACGGATGGATTCAGAACGACGAATAGAGTCCAACGGACTCAAAATCAGCCAAATCCGACATTTGGAGCTCCCACAATGGGCCCAAGAAGTTCAAACCGTTGATCTGATGATCAACGGCCCACGATGCACCACGTGGCGCCTGCTCACCACGTCCAAATCGCACCCACTTCCTCCATCTGGAGGGCAGATCTCAGCTATCGATCCTCCATCGCATGGCTCCGCAGCGCCCCACGCCCGCACGCGTCGCCTCCTCCACGTGATAATTCAGCCCGGTAGTGTAGCGGGCAGCGCGCTGTTAGCAAAGGCAGCGGCGGGCGTTCGAGACCCCACGCACTGCCTAATTCGTTGTTCAAGCCGGCACGGCTGATTAAGGCCATAGATCCGCATGCGAACGGTGACGATCGCGCCATGTGACGCGTCCTCAGGCAGCGATCAACTACGCGCACGCACACGCCGGTCGACAACGCCCGCACGCACGCGCACTCAAGGCGCGATCCATGCATGCCCGTGCAAAGACCTCAGCCATCCGATCTTCGATCGAACAGCTCTCATGCCATGCCCACAGATCGAGCGCAAGGAAGAACGGCTGCGGGCAAGCGACCGGCGGGAAGGGGGCTTCACCGATGTTTTGGGAAGGGTTTTAGCGACGTCCCGGACGTCGCTAAAGCCCTTCTTCATTTGGAAAGCCCTTCTCCCTATTTAAACCCCTTCCAACCACCCATTCAAGGCATTCACTCCACTTGCAACTACTTTACCCCTCTCTTAGCTACCTTTATGTCCTTTTGTAATCGCCGGAGACGACAAGCCGCCGACGGAGCCCTCTCCACCACCATGGTTGCCTCGTCGCCCTCCCTCTCTCTCTCTTTCTTCCCTTCTTTTAAGCTTTACTTTACTTATGTTTAAGCATGTATCTAATGTTGTAATTCATGAACTAAAGCTGCATGATTAATGAAGTTGTTTTCCATTCAGTTGCTTGCTCGATTTTCTATCTAAATTGCATGTTACAAATGAAACAACTCTAACCCTAATCTCTCTCTCTCTCTTCACCTGCGCCTTTTCGCAAGCAAAATCCCATGATTTTCGTGACAATAAGTGACAAGAAAAATCTGATTTTCACGCCTCCCTGAGACCGACACTCGGACTCACATCTGTTTCTTTACTTTAAAATCGATGTCACAAGTGCAAACTATAACAACACTTCTAAACACAAACACACAAACCCAACCCATGTTTGTCTGCTATATTCTCTTAACTGACTAACAAGCACAACTCCCAAAAATAGGTTGATCTAAAAATTCGAATTCAAAAATCAAATCATTTATTTTAAAGAGGTTTACACCCTCTCCCCAAGGCCCCAAGCCTTGTTTTGTCCACCAGCCCCTTGTATCTGGTAAGAGGTTGCCAAGACCTCTATTGTGTCTTCTTCAAGAAGACCTGCCACTCCCTACTCTTCTATCCCTATTCATTCTTCTCTTCTCCTCATTTCTCTAATGGCCCTGATTCCTTCCTCATCCTTCTACCCCAACTATCAATATCCTCAATCTTCTCTCGCTCCCAACCCAACTATAACCCCAACTTATCGTGGGTGGAAAACTACTCCTTAACAGCCGGAATATGATTATTTTTCCCACACACCTTATTCCTCGATTTTCTCAGAACCTGACCCCCAAAGGTCAAACATCTACTTGAGCCAAAATCAACCTATAGGCCCCAACACCACAACTCGATCAGATGCCTCAGCCTAATTAGAAAGGAAAATCCAGGAGTTAGAGAAGAGATGAGAAAACCTACTAGCCAAGATTCGAGGGACAATGCTTGGCACAGTCACAATTATATCAACAAACTCACTCCCCCCAAGTACAAGAGACCTGGAACACCCAGCCTAATGGATCCAGTGACTCATCTATAGGAACCATTGACCAATTAGTACCCACTAGCAACTTCATAGACTCTGGATATCCTGGGGTGGTATCTTGGACTCAACCAACACAAGAGGCATCATTGGACCTATATATTGATTGGAACAAATCATATGGGGAATATATCACTTCTGACACTCCTGTACTTGATGATGTTGCACTTAAGGATTAGACTAATGGATCACAGGTACAGGACCAAACATCGAGTTCTTAATCAACTCCATATTTAGTCAGCCCCACTCAAGGTGGTACGCAATTTGATTCACATCTGGATTTGTACAACCCTGAGTGGAAAAACAATCCCAATCTTTCATGGCCACCATAGAGACAAACTCAGACTGATGATCAATCTAAGCCTGCCCAAACTTTCACTCAATCCATCTTAAGGCAACCATCCAGCCCAAACTAACTATTACGACCCAATTCCTAGATCCCTACAAGACCCGAGATCGGCTCGCGTCGACTAATCCCAAGACCCAATCGTCCAACAAGAAATAACCAAAAGCATAAAAGTAAACCACATTCACATATACAATATAACTAAGCAAAAGAAATGTACAAAGCAGTAAAGGAAAGTAAATTTGTTGTTTCAGTACATACCACCACAACAGCAAAAACAACGAAAAATAGAAGTAAACAGTAGAGACAAACAGTAACTAAAGGTCTAATACTTACTACAACAGTAAAAGAACAAAAAGGAAAGCTCAAAACTACGGCTAGGCTCAACTGGGCCCAGCACCCTCTGCAATCGGAAGCTCGGGCTACTCAACTCCTAGTCCTGAATAGAATTATGAAAAGACAGAGTCAGCGAACACTGAGTAGAGTGGTATCTATACTATCTAAAATAGTAAAAGCAACATATTTAATTCTCTTTTATATTTATCAGGTTTATGTGTATTCCTTTTTCACCCATTTTTCTCAAACATCCAGATATTCTTGATCTTGCATGTTCCACGTGGGAACGATCTTGATCGCAGTCTTTTCCGTAGAGTAGAAGGTACACGTGGTTCTCTCCTGGCCAGGAGAGTCCCCCGTGGTAGTCATACACCCAGTCAACCACCCTGAGGTCACTATCAAGACGTAGCTATGACTACAGCACGCATGATAAGTGCACAGGTAGTTACCCTGCACTGACATGCGGTCAGTCGTTTCCGCTAGCAGGTACGTCGAAAGTATAGCACGGAACAGTATAGGGCCTTACCCTCTCAGAACAGGGGTCTCGCCCCTCAGAACCAAACAGGGGTCTCGCCCCTCCACAGTCCACGCACCCTCGTCTGACTACCATGGTTTGCCCAAAGGGCCTAACAAGTTGGTGTAGGGTGGCTAGCTGAACCCCGGGTCCCATGGGGTGGCTAGCTCTCTCCCTACACTAGTAACTTACCTCGGTACCGCGTACTTGGGGAAATACAAAGCATTTATACATAGTGCATTCATGCATTTAGTTAAAGCATTCTGCATTGCATACATTTGCATTGGAAAAAAAAGAATAAAATAATTAGGATTATTTGTACATAACTCCTTAACTTCTATGTTAATTAAAATAGTGTATGTAATGCACCTAATTAATTAACTAATCAAATGTATGCAAGCCTAGGTTAATTTTAAATGCATGAATGCACTTAAGATAAAAATATGAATTAATTTATTTACATCCTAATGTATGCTATCTAAATGTTAAAATTAACTTAATGTCTAGACACTTAATATTTAAATAGCCCACAAATATGGGATAATCAAATATCCCTATGCCTAGTTTTTGCTAGTCCCTAGTAAATCCAAGCAAAAACCTAGCACTCCAAGTAGACTAACCAACCCAAACAGTCCTCCTTTAGAAACATGTTAAGTTCAGACTTTAGACCTAAGGTTCCCAAGTAGTTGCTAAGTTACAGACTAGGTTGGCTAAAGACGAGTTGCAAGCACAAGTTTCCCTGATTTCTGACTCTACCCTAAGGTTTATTGATCCCTGAGATTAAAGCAACCGTGCATGTGCATTGGTCTGAGTTATTTTAGGCTGGTATGATTGCTAACCTAGAAAGGAAAAAGGATTTGATAAGTCGATTTTCGCTTTCGAATAATGTGAATAAAATGATTTGTCGTTTTAGTAACAAAGTGGTGGAAAATCGCTTAACAAAACAATTACAATAAAAATTAACCACTCACAGAAGAGTGGGTCGTGTCCACAAAGAGACAATGATGCAATAAATTCATGAATATTTTTCTCGTATTCGTTCAATCAAGTGCGAAATCCATAGTCAAATCTAACATGAAATGAGACGAAAAGAAGACACACAATAACTCAAAAATGTAAGGTTATATGTGCAATTTTTCCTCGCTGAAATATTCAATAAATATGTGATTAATCTCTGTAATTTCCAATTGATATGCATTAGAGAAAATTTGTGCACATCTTAACCCAAAACCAATGTCAAAAGATGTGAATAACAAAAGCCAAGCAATTATGAGAAAAGATGAGCATGAAGTTGCAATTTCATTCAATATTTCAAATATTAAAATAAAAATGAAAGTTTGGAAATGGCATTCAAATGTAATTATTAATGAGAGTAAAAGAAGAGGATTCTACCACTCTCCTCCTCACGTACGGGAGAGAGGTTCGTCGGCGGAACTCTTCTAGGAATAGGTTGGTCGGAGCGAGGGCTTCGCAACGGTGGTGGGGGTAGGTTGCGAGATGGCCGAAGTCAGCCGGACGAAGCTCCGGCGAAGGGTAGTTTCCGGCGCTCTTGTTGCTGGCCGCACTTGTTGGAGGGAGTGTGGAGTGACGCGCAGGCACTGCAGGCACTGAAGGTGAGCGTGCGTGGAAGTGTCGTGAGTGCAAAGGGGAGCGGGGGTGACACACGCAGAGGGGAGCGAGGATGACACGCGTTGAAGGGGGGCGAGTGCTGCAAACCGCACAAGTGCACGCTAGCTCTGGTGGCCGCATGGCTGCAGGTACTGCAGGCATTGAGGCAAGGGCACCGCAGGCGCTAGCGCGAGGGCGTGCAGGCGCTAAGGCGAGGGCGTTGCAGGTGCTAAGGCAAGGGCGTGTGGAGGTGAAGGCGCATGGTGGGGTGCTGGCTGGAGGTGCGGGCGGCGGTTGAGGTGGGCATGTGCACGCCTGCTGCAGTGGAGGTCCAGTGCATGCGCGTGGTCTGCTGCAAAAGATGACGTGCGCCAAGGGGAGGCATGCACGGTGGCGCGCTCGGCAAGGCTGAGGCGCGAGGAGGCGGTTGCATCCTTGTGTGCTGCAGTGGCATGGCGAGGGTGCTTGGGGCGTGCAACAGCTAGGATCTGCATATGGAAGGGAAGATGAAGCACGGTGATGCAGGGACTCTTGGCGGTGTGGGCTGTCGCACCACACGCCCACGATGGTGGAGTCGCACTGCTGCGGTTGAGGGCGGTGGTGAGGAGTGGATGAGAAACAAAGTTCTCTACGCAGTGATGAACAAAGGGGTGGTGGCCTCCCCCTGAACAGCAGCCCTTCCCTCTCCTTTGTAGCCACAGCTACAAAGATTTGAAATTCAAAAGGCCACTGTCGAGTCAATGCTGATGCACAGGAGGAGGAGGCAGAGACGGAGCGGTTACCTGCAAAGGAGAAGAAAAGAAAAAAAAGGAATAAAATAATTAGGATTATTTATACATAACTCCTTAACATCAATGTTAATTAAAATAGTGTATGTAATGCACTTAATTAATTAACTAATCAAATGTATGCAATCCTAGGTTAATTCTAAATGCATGAATTATGCACTTAAGCTAAAAGTATGAAGTAATTTATTTGCATCCTAATGTATGTTATCTAAATGTTAAAATTAACTTAATATCTAGACACTTAAATATTTAAATAGCCCACAAATATGAAAAAAAAAACCCTTTTTCCTTTCTAGGTTGGCAATCATACCATCCTCAAATAAATCAGACCAATGCACATGCACGGATGCTTTAATCTCAGGGATCAATAAATCTTATGGTAGGGTTAGAAATCAGGGAAACTTGTGCCTGCAACTCGTCTTTAGCCGACCTAGTCTGTAACTTAGCAACTACTTGGGAACCTTAGGTCTAAAGTCTGAAGTTAACATGTTTTTAAAGGAAGACCATTTGGGTTGGTTAGTCTACTTGGAGTGCTAGGTTTTTGCTTGGATTTGCTAGGGATTAGGAAAAATTAGGCATGGGGGCATTTGATTGGCCCATATTTGTGGGCTATTTAAATATTTAAGTGTCTAGACATTAAGTTAATTTTAACATTTAGATAACATACATTAGGATGTAAATAAATTAATTCATATTTTTAGCTTAAGTGCATAATTCATGCATTTAGAATTAACTTAAGATTGCATACATTTGATTAGTTAATTAATTAGGTGCATTACATACACTATTTTAATTAACATAGAAGTTAAGGAGTTATGTATAAATAATCTTAATTATGTTATTCCTTTTTTTCCCAATGCAAACGTATGCAATGCTGAATGCTTTAACTAAATGCATAAATGCACTATGTATAAATGCTATGTATATCCCCAAGTACACCCCCCCATACCTAAAATCTGCAATGTCCCCATTGCAAAGAAGGATATTACCTTGGTTAGAGATGAGCTGCTGTTAATTTGCCACAGCCGAGTAGCCAAAGAACCCGCAAATCAGGTAACCTAAATGGGGTCTAGAGGTGTCCAGTGGAGGGAGACGGCGACGATGAAGGGTCTAGAGGTGCGTGTGCAGGTGTTGCACGATGCGAAGGAAGATGGTGAGGACAACTCTGCCACTACTAGTGTGGCAGAGCGACGAGCAAAAGGAGGGAGGCTCGCCAGAGCTCATTGGACTTCTTGACCGGAGAAGAACATGAAATTGGGGTGGATCTCTAGCCAAGTCGAGCTGAAGAGATGCAGCTGGAGGTGGTGGTGCTTTTATAGTCGCTGGCAGGGACTCTTATGCTTGGAAGAAAAGCTTCCAAGCACATGAGACCTCACCGGAGATGGAAACTATTTGACACCCAAATCTCTCGTGCGTTCGCACGAGAGATTGGGTATGAATCAGAGACTAGGACCATGCTCAGATGGAAGGGAATTCCTCAGAGAATCTCCCTTCCAATTCTGGGAGATCTCTAAGGAATCAGGGAGTACTCCCCCTCCATTCCTCGCCAGAGTAGGATTTCTCCCCATTAATGGTTGAGGGACCTATTTGTAAGAGTGGCGAGGAAGTTAGGGGGGTCCATGTAATGGTTTTCAAAAGATAGGGGCCAAAATGTAATTGGGTGTACTATTTTGCAAAGTAGGTCAAGATGATCTCCCTTTAGGTAAAAATTTTGGTTAAAACCTAATTTGAACCTAAGGAATCTAATGGTGAAGTTAGATTTTAGGTTTGACCATGTTTGACTGGACATTTTGCACAAAAATCCAAATTAGGTCAATTAATGAGTTAGGACCCCAATCTAGGTCAAAATAGGTTCCAAAGGCCAATTTGAAGGTTCTAAACCCTAGGGGATATGTTTCCATGAATTTTAGAGGGTTTATTTGATTTTTATCCTATCCAGGACCATGTGGAATTAAGCGAGTCTGTTTTAGGGTTACAAGATGTCATTTAATTCCTAAATTGCACACGAACCCATTTCTGATTGAACCAACCCACTTTTTATCTTATTCAGACCATTTGACCTATTTTTTGCCTCTGAGAAATCCCATTTATGTACTTCAATGGTAAAATTACAGTTTTAACCTTTATTTCATGTTTTCTTCTTAGAACACTTATTCCTTGAATTAGGTCCTTCTCCAAGTTATGTAGGAGCTCTTATTCTCTTTCTTAGGCCAAAATGAGATAGTCAAGGCTCATGATGAGGCTCTCATCATACCCCCATTCCTAGCTTTTGCTAGTCCTTTAGCAAAATTTTAAGATTTTAACTTCTGTTCTAGACCTTGAGTTTCTGTCACTAGTTATGATAACTGTTTTTCTTCTTCTTTCGATTAGGTTAAGAATGCTGACAATAAGCCTAGAGGTACTCAAGTATCAACCAAAATCTGGACCTGACCTGCTTTAGCCTCAGTCCTCCGCAAAAGTTTTTAAGGCCCGTAGAAACTATCGTAGGGTTTGTTGGACTCCGCGGTTAAGGCACCCGTGCTTGAGACATTTTTAGCATTGGTTCAGTTTGCAGTGTGTTTTTGTAAGAGAGAGACAGAGGATTTATTTGTTTGGAGAGTTTTCTCTCTCTTTTCTTTTTGTTTCTAGCTTCGGATTGGCTTCCCAACACGGTCTGTATCGGATTCCTCATCCCCATCATCAATCCTAAAAGGTCCCTGGCAATCGATGCTTCGTGATAGCACCGCCCATGGCAACCCACAGAACCCTGGCTTTCGAGATTTCAAGATAATCCTGCCCATGGCATTCCGTGGCCGAATCCAGACCCTGGCAATCGACATTTTGAGATAATGCCGCCCATGGTATCTGAACCAGCAAAGTGCTTACATTCCCCCGGTAGGATATTTAAATATCCTAAGAGACAAGCACCAAGGAGACGACATGTTGTTGCGCATCTTCGAGGGGAATTTCCCTCCTCTCCACACTGGGAACTCATCCAAATCAACTTGTGTTGATCGGCCGCTCCTAATCTAGGCGACTTTTTTAGAACATTGAAATGCTTCTTGCATGATTTTGATATTTATGCGCACTGAACCAGACTGTGTGTGGATTGGGGTGCTTAGGTTACCGAATCCCACAAACCAAAGGTCTGTTAACGAGGCCGAATACTTCCTAAACCTTAGACCTAATACTTAAGCTTCACATTTTCCTCAACCTCTTGAGGATTATCCAGATCTTAGCAGATACGTGAATTTTTAAGCCTAAGAGTCTAGCCCAGAAGGCCTAAGATCAGCATTCTTGCTAATCACTTTTTGTGTCTCCTTAGTCCTTTTCTTTCATTCTTCTCTTTTCTTGATGTGGTCTAGAACTTCGGTTAATTACTTAATCTCTTACTAATGACTATCTCTTTTTCTTTTTCATTTTGTGCACCTTTTTGTCATTTTGCTCTTTTTCTCCTCCTTATGTGTGAGAGACCAAGCTTCCTTTACAACATTCTCACATCTCACCGGTCTCCCCTGAAACAGCTTATCATTCCGCGCCCTCCACACACACCACAGAACGGCTGCCATAGCCCCCAATGGTCGAACAGGATTGGTGAACCTCTGCCATATAATATCCCAAGGAGGAAGGGGTTCAAAGCACACCAACCTCCAAATTTTATCCGTGACCAAGCAAGAGGAGAAGATGTGTGTTGCACTATCAGAGTGCAATCCACAAAGAGGGCAGGCATTCAGATCAATCCCCATTCTTCTGTGCCTAAGATCGCCAGTGATCAGCCCTTCCCGTCTACAAAGCCACAGGAAAATTTGGACCTTCAGAGGAATTCTCAGAAGCCAAATCTTTTTGTCGATAGGATCCCACTCCACATCATTGTTGGATCTAGTAATTTTTTCATATGCTTGCTTCACAGAGAAGACCCCCTACCAGCAGTAAGTGTCCTTCACATCTGTCATAAGATTTAACTGCTGTAGTTTCTCCATCAGATTCTACTTCTCCTCCCATAGTCGAGTGCCCGGCCTGCACTGTTGTAGCCTTTCCAGCTGCCAGTAGCCTTCAGCCATGGACCACAGACTGCTAACTGTGGCATTTCTGTCAACAGCAGCCCCATACACCCTCGGGAAGGTCTCTTTCAGCAGACCCAGTTCAGACCACCTCTCATTCCAAAAGCTAAAGCATCTGCCATCTCCAAGCTTAGGCTGTAGCAGATGCCAGTAGCAGGAGACTGCAAAAATCACAGATCTCCAAAAGGGTGAGGGCCTCTTCGGCTGAAGCCTTTGCAGACAACTGTTGGATCCCCCATAGTTGTCCTTGATCAGATCATCCATCAACCCCTCCTTGCAATCCAATATTCTTATGGCCCATTTCAGCAGTAAGGCCTCATTGAACTCTTTTAAAGCTTTAATTCCCAACCCCCCAGCCTCCTTTGGCCTGCAGATAGTGCTCCATCTAATAGGTTGCATGAACCTGCCCTCGTGCCCTACTCCTTTCCAGAAAAGCCTCTTCCTCATAATGTCCAATCTCTTCCAGATGCATTTAGGGGCTTTAAATATGCTGAAGTAAAAGACTGGCATGGCAGTGATAACTGAGTTGAGCAAAATCAGTCTCCCACCCTTAGATAGGAATTTACTACTCCACCCTTTCAGTTTTCCAGCCACCTTCTCGAACAGGATATTCCAGTCTGATTTTTTCAGCTTTTTAGCCCTTAAAGGTAATCCAAGGTATCTCAGAGGCAATTTAGTACGGGGTGAGCCCAAAGTACCTTCCAATTCTGTCTGTTCCTGTTCATTCATACCAAAACAGATCAAAGCAGACTTGTCTTTGTTCAAACAAAGACCTTAAATATCACCGAAGATCTTCACCAATAATTCCAAAGCATGTGCCTCAGACTTGGACCCTTCCACAAAGAACACAGTGTCATCTGCATATTGTAAAATGGGGGCCAAATGTCTCCGGTTTGATAACGAGTACCCTTTAATTATACCCACCTCTGCCAATTTGCAAGCGTACCTTGCAAGCCCATCTACTGCAAGGCTAAAAACCAGTGGGGCCAAGGGACACCCTTGTCTAACCCCACGTTGAGGCTAGATCCAAGCTCCACATGGCTTCCCATTGATCAAAGGAGAGAATGAAGCAGTGGTGTTACAGCGTTTCATCCATTGAATCCAAATGGAGGGGAAGCCTCTTCTTCTAAACACCTCCCAAAGATACAGCCAGGAAATCGAGTCATAGGCTTTCTGGAAATCCATTTTCCACAGGAAGGCCTTGGATTTCCTCTGGTGCCAGCCACTAACCATTTCCTGAGCCAATATAAAGGACTCCTCAAGTGATCTGTTGGGCAAGAAAGCAGCCTGTACTGGATGAATTAGGTCATGTAGAACAATTCTTAGCCTGTTAGCCAAGACCTTGCTGATGATAAGATAGATAGAGTTCGACAAGGCAATCGGCCTGAAATCTGAAAATTGTTCAACTCCCATTGATTTAGGCAAGAGGAAAAGATATGACTTATTAATCCTCTCGAAACCAGCATTACCCACCTCAAATTCTCTGATAACATCCATCACCTCCTTACACACCACACTCCACATCTCTTTGTAAAAGAAAACTTGTATTCCATCTGGGCCCAGGGAGCCTTCCGCATTTAGTTCTCTGATTGCTTGTAAGGTTTCCTATTCTGTAATTAGTGTAGTCAGTTGCTCGGCTTGTACGCTTGTCACCCTGGGACCAATGTCTCCTGCCATTCTCCATTTCCCCCTCCTAGTTGCCCTAGACGCTTCTCTGAAAAACCTGATGGCTTCAGATTTAATCTCCTGATTAGAGGTGACCCTATGTCCATCACAAAGAATAGAGGAAATGAAGCTAAACTGCCTCCGAAAGCTAGCTGCAAGATGAAAAAATTTCGTATTGGCATCCCCCTCAAGCCATAACTGCCTGGATCTCTCCCTCCAATCGATTTCTTGTTTAAGGTCTTCATCCAATACCACACCTTGCCACACTTTCCTGTCAGCCTGTTCATCTTCAGACAGAATGCCAGCAGCTTCCTTGGAGTCCAGCTCCTAGATTCTGCTCAACGCTTCCATTCTCCTTTGTTCCCTCACCAAGGTAACAGCAGATCCATATTCTTTTAAGATCGCACGCAATCCAGCCAGCTTATTTGATAGTCTGACAGTAGCAGATCCCTGTACCTTTCTAGCTCTCCACCAAGAACAGATCATCTGGAAGAAACCTGGTTCAGTCAGCCATGACCTTTTCAGTTTGAAATAGGTGCCAGCCAAAGTTTCCTCCCCACTGTCCCAAACCAGGGGGGTATGATCAGAGAAAGGTCGGTTCAACCCATTTATTATCGACAGTTGGAATCTGACAAGGATATCCACATTCCCAAAAAATATGTCAAGCTTGGAAGCCAGCTCGTTACCATTACGCCAAGTAAATTCCACACCAGAGGATGGATATTCACTCAACTACAGCGACTGAATCGTCATCTGAAAACCAATGGCCGATCTGTCAGTGAAGCTAGTAGGCCTATCAGCCCCTGTTAAAACACAATTAAAATCTCCTCCCGTTAGCCACATTTCCCCCAGCACCAACACAGCTACTGTGGACCATTCCACCCACAGCTCCTGCCTGGCAGAAGCATTACAAGGTCCATAAACCCCAGTAATCCAGATACACTCCTGTCCCTGCTGAATCTGGAATTTGCATGTTAGCATATGTCTGGCTTTGTGAACTTCCAACCACTAAGCCCACCTCTTCCTCCACCAGATAGCAATGCCCCCTGACCTCCCATGCACATCAATCTGTACACATTCATTGAACCCTGCAGCTAACAAATCAGACCAAAGTCTATCAAAATTACTTTCAATGTGTGTCTCTTGAATGAGCGCACAATCAATTTCCCATTCTCTCAAGTATCTCATCAGAGATGCCCTCCGGCATTTGTCGCGCAACCCACGCACGTTCCAAGTAAGGATTCTCATCACTCCTCATTGAACCCTCTCTCCTGAGGGTCTGGCAACTGCACACTTGCATAACTTTGGCAACTTCTTCTTCATCCATCAGAGTGATAGCCTTTTTCTCCTCCTTATGATTATGTGGCTCACAAAATTTCCTCCCTCCTGCATTTTTTTGTTCTTTTCCATAATTTTTCAATTTTTTTGTGTTTTTGACATATGGAATTTTTTTGTGAGAATCCTTCTGACTTTTTCTTGGTTTTGTATGTATGCACTTTATCACCCCCATGCCTAAGTTTTGCAATGCCTAATTGTAAATAGAGGGGGAGAAATAGTGTTGAGGTCAGGGACTTAGAACAAGATACATCAGGTGGGTGAATGGGTCGGAAGTGACTGATGCGGATGATTTCAAGCTCTGGTATGTGTACTAGAGGTGGGCTCAACTGTCTAAAGCTGAACTCAAGGTGCAATGGACGTGGAGTACAGACAGATAATCAGACGGATCTCTATTTTTGGAATGACGGGTTGCCTCCCGTTAACCGATAAATTCAACGCCTTCAGCCGAGCAGAACATGGGGTAGAGAGGGAGTGGTCAACTTAGCAGAATTTTGTAAAACAAGCACCTTGATTAAGAGCCCGGTTGGTCCAACCAAGCGCTTGTTAAGATCAACAGGCTGATGATGCAGCCCAAACCAAATCAGTCTGGTGGGTTGATAGATGTAGATCAACAGATGCGGAACCCACCATATGCCATGTGGCTCGGATGGATATGGAAGTGAAAACTCAGGTTTAAGCTGAGTTGAATCAGCCTGGTCAGAGTAGGGTTCCGAAAAATAATCAGTGCATCGTGTAGAAACCCTACAGGGGTGATCAAAGAATGATGGGTCATGTTTTTTAGTCTGATAGATACCCGATGCCCGGTATAGATGTGGAGTTGAATCATCTGCAATTGGCTCAATGAGAGGTAAATCAGAATAGAAATTGAGTCCGGTTGCAGGTCGGGGTAGAGAACGGGTTTTGATCAATTCTGTATGTGTGGAAGAGGTGGATTCAATGAGAATTGTGTATAAGGGCTCTTCTAGAAAGGAATGACAGGTGGTCTCATGTAGAGAGTCATCATAGTAACTTTCAAAATCAAAAGCAAATGCCTGGAGAGTGCCTATGGGATACTGGAAATCGAAGTCGAGAAAAGATTCATATTCTGGGTCGCAATCACTCTCAGCATTTGCTGGCTCTGATTCCTAAGGATCGAAAAGAAATGATTCCATGTTACTAGAATCTGAACTGAAATCAGTGATCTCAGGAATCGGGACCTCAGAATCGGAGTTAGAGAATGAGTCATGTGAGCTGAGGTCGTAGATTGGCTTGTTATAATCAGGAAGCAGATTTTCTCCAATGTTATGGTCAGATTCGAAATCGTCGGAGAGTTTGCGGAAATCAAAATCTGAATGAGATTCAAGATCATGAGTTCCACCATAGAATAAATCATATACTGTAGATATAGCAGCCTGACTGGTGTCTAACCTAGATGTCAGTTCTGAACTTAAAAAGGTGTTTTATCTGGTAGAGGCTCAGGTTCTAAGATGGTAGGCAGACCCAATTGAAACCCCACTCGTCCAACTTCTTAGTTTCTGTATTGTAAATTGGCATGACTTCCAAAAAATCGATTGGTTTCTCTGAGGATGTTGGTGAGGGATATTCATCAAATATAGGCCCAAAATCATATTCTTCACTGAAAAATTGATCTTCCTCATATGGGTCCTCAAAATCTTCCTAATAGGTTTCAGATCTAGATTATGGGCTTAGGATGTGGGTTGAATCACTAGAATCTAGGTCTGAATAACCTTCGAGGGTCACATTATCAGAATAAGGGGTGGAATTTACACCCTCGAGAGGTTCAGTTCTACTCTCATTGTTGCAGGAGTTTTAGGATTCTAATCCTGGTGATTCATGGTCTAGAGTTGGCTCAACATTGTGTTCTCCTACAATTGGAGCTTCCCAACCTTCTTCAATATCAGACACATTGTACTCCATCTGGGTTGGGAATCCACAACCATTTTGTGCCTCAAACCCAAGATCAGATTGATCCTCGGTGTTGTCCCAAGATGGTTCATCCTCTGTTTGTGGCATATACGGGTATTTCTGGTCGATAATTCATTTTAATAATCTCATTATCTCTTCCCATTTTTCAAGATCATCTTGGTGTTGCTCCCAAAGTAGAGGATTTGTCATGCATTGAAGATATTCAAGATTGTGCAATTTTTCTATCTCAATGTATCTTGTGATGAACATGTCTCGGGTTGATCCTTTTGTGGCTTCTACCAATAGTACTTGGGCACAAGTTATGATGAAGGTTGTGGTTGTTGGGACATCAACCTGAATGTTTCCTACTGGTGTTGAGGTTTTGTCTTCTTTTTCATAGAATTTCAAGGCATCCTCAATCATCCTATCTCTCATGGATCTCCGATATTCGGGTTTCTTGAATGGTAGTCCAAAATGGTTTGGCTGCATATTTGGATCAGGTGGTGGAACCAAGATGTAGAATCAGAGTTTGAATCAAGATGTAGAATCAAGTTCTGAAGCGATTAAATCTGACTAAGGAGTCCCAATGAAAATGTATGTGTGTGCTCTAAGGAGAAACGATGAGGGACTGGAGATGTTTTTGACCCAATCAAGGCACCCAAAGACGTTTGGATGACTATGGAGGTTCGAGGCTGATGATACCCCTTGATCAGAAGATCGTCCACCTGAGAATTACCTGGGCAACCAGAGAGGGAGAGTCCCGCAAAGACCTCTACACGGTAGAGCATCCCCACGGGTTACAGGGTTTCCCCCACCCGGCCTCTCTTGTCACTGAGATTCCAGGTAGACCAGAATGGGGACCTTGACCTCTTAAGTCTACCACTTTTATTTCAAAGGTTCTTTAGGGTTCTCACTTGAACTTTAGATGTTTTGATGTTGTGACCTAATTTGGAGGTTGGTTGACCCAAGGGGTCAACATCACCTGACCTGTCCTAAATATGGCAGAATGATTCTAGGCTTGGGACCTAGAGATCACCCTGATTTGACTCCCAGTTTATTAGGTCCAAGATTTTAAGATTCAAGTGCTGTTAGAGCTCAAATTTTAGGGTTTATCTTGTTTAGATCTCTTCAATCAAGGGCTTGGGTCGCACACTGATGTGGGAGGGTTTATTTCCTTTTATTCAGGCATGTGTGAACTAGCACTCCAAGACCCTACTGTAGAAACCCTAATTTGGTTCAATTTCCAATCCTCTTTTTCACAAAAATTCTCTTTGGACTCAAAAACAAGAAGTGTGTTGTCCGCAGAGATTAAGTGTGATTTCTATTAGGCACAGGAATTTTGTGGGATAGGATCTAAGAAATCGCTTCCACTTCAATAAGTTTTGAAAAATTTTCGCTAAATCAGGGAATGTTTGCCTTAAAGATGGTGATTACTATAGAAAGAAGGCAATTGATTCCTAAATTAATTGCTTCCTTTTGTCTTTCAAGTATTAGGGGATGGTTTAAGGAAGAGAAGAGATTACCTGCCCTGGAGTAGTTGACTTGTGGGAGGGATCTTCTCGTGAAATACCTTCCAAGATCACAAAAAAGCAAAGTAGGGCAAGTTAGTATTCAATATGATCAAAAAAGAATGCAGAGACTAGTGATAAATTGCATGTTGCTCCCTGACAACGGTGCTAAAATGTTGCAATGCTTTGTCGGGCTTTTTAAGTCAGCTACATTATAGTATAGGTGACCAGGCAATGACAACAAATAAGAATTTATTACTCGAAAACCTAAGTATCCGAGGTCGAACACAAGAAGCAAATGGAATTTATTCATTAATCTCAATAATGTAATTGAACACTTTGAGTTACTCAAAACTTAATTCAGAATATAAATGCAAGATTTTAAAAGTCAATTGTAGCAAAATAAGAGAAATTGGACGTCTGATTCCATGATCAGACGTCTTAAAAAGATATTTCTCTTTAAACTTTTATTTCCTTCTCCTTCTTAAGTCTCTTGTCTGTTGTCTTTCTTTTTCCTCTGTCTTGTGCTTTTGCCTTTCTCCTTCTCTTGCTGTCTCTACTTGTCTTCTTCTTTAGCCATCCTTCTTAGCTTTGACTTTCTTCCTTCTCTTTGGTACAGTGCCTTTCTCCTTCCTCTTCCTCTGCGGTCTTCTTCTTTCTTTCTCAGTCGCACCTCTGCTACAGTGCTGCTCCATCCCTTGGCTTTAGCCTTTCTTCTTCTTCTTTCTTTTCCTTCCTTGTCTTCTACCTTTCTTCTTTTTCTTCCCTTGCTTTCTCTCTTCTTGATTCTCTTCCAGCAGCTAAGTCCTGGCCTTTTCTTCTTTTCTTCCTTAGTTTCCTTCTTCTTCTTCTTTTTCTTCCCTTGGTCTACTACTCCTCTGCTACAGTGCATCTCTCTTCTTCTTCTTCTCTTTTTTCCTTCCTTTGCTGTGGCTACCTCTTTCCTTGCTAAGTCCTTCCTTTCCTTCTCTTACTGCGCCTCTTCCTTCCGTAGCTTCTTCTTCCTGCACTGCACCACGCAGCAAAACCTACTCCCCTACCCTCCCTGCATCTCTCTCTCTCTATTTCTCTCTTCAGTTCGCTCTCCCAAAGCTGGGTAATCGGGTCGGGTGCGCAATCGGGTCCAGGTGCACCGGCGTGGGTGTGGTGCGTGAGGAGTGCTAAATTAGGGAGTCGGGTTGGGTGCCAGGTCCGCGGGGGAATGTCGCGGACGAGGCGTGGCGAGTGAGGGCTAGGAACCTCACCCCTGTGTGACTTAAGGCAAACAGCAGGATTCAAAAAATCAATTTAAACCATGTACCTCACTCCTACGTTTCCGAGGTGGGACTAAAAGTCCCACCTGCTTCTGCTGGCACCTGCAAGAGGATGTCTTCACGTAATTGACGCAGCTGAAGGGTCCATAGCTATGGCTCTCAGGCTGGATTCGCGCACACACTCAACCCGCATAGCTTGGGATCCTGAAACCTGAAGCTTACGGCCTGGAGCTCAGAAGAAAGCAAGCTTGTGTGCTTGTTAATGGCGAACGGGAGCTCTACCCTGCACGACACACAAGTAGCCTTGCGGCTCTATCAAACAACAGGAGAACCTTCACAGTATCACGGCGAAGGTGAGGCGGGGGTCGACGTGGCTCAGAACGGCCTAGGAGTGTGTGCCAAGGTCGGTCTGAGTCCCTGTGAGTGGGTTTGTTCAGTGGAAGTGTGGAGCGTGTGTGGCGAGCAGTGAGTGGGTGGAAAGTGTTCAATGGTCCATGGCAGAGGTGAAGAGGTTTGTGGCGAGACGTGTGGAGGTGTGGAGTGATGGATGTGTCTCTCCGGAGGTCGGCCAGAGATGGAGAAGATGGCGGTGGATAGTGGCAGTCGAGGGATGTTTTGTGAAATAGGAGGGTAATTGAAGAGGGGATAGAGAGGAGTAAGTCTAACCTAATTAAGTGGACGAAGGGGAAGAGGTGGCGGTTGGCTGTATTTGCTGTCGTCGAAGAAGACGGTGTCCAGTGGAGGGAGACGGCGACGATGAAGGGTCTAGAGGTGCACATGTGGGTGTTGCACGACGCAGAGGAAGATGGTGAGGGAAACTCTGCCACTAGTAGTCTGACAGAGAGATGAGAAAGAGGAGGGAGGCTCGTCGGAGCTTGACTGACTTCTTGACCGGAGGAGAAGAAGATGAAATTGGGGAGGATCTCTGGCCAAGTCGAGCTGAAGAGATGCGGCTGGAGGTGTTGGTGCTTTTATAGTCGCTGGCAAGGACTCTTATGCTTGGAAGACAAGCTTCCAAGCACAAGAGACCTCGCCGGAGATGGAAACTGTTGGAGACCCAAATCTCTCGTGCGTTCGCATGAGAGATTGGGTACGAATCAAAGACTAGGACCATGCTCAGATGGAAGGGAATTCCTCAAAGAATCTCCCTTCCAATTCTGGGAGATCTCTGAGGAATCAGGGAGTACTCCCCCTCCATTCCTCATCGGAGTAGGATTTCTCCCCATTAATGGTGGAGGGACCTGTTTATATGAGTGGCGAGGAAGTTAGGGGGGTCTGTGCGATGGTTTTCAAAAGATAAGGGCCAAAATGTAATTGGATGTACTATTTTGCAAAGTATGTCAACATGACCTCCCCTTAAGTCCAAATTTTGGTACAAATCTAATTTGGACATAAGGAATCCAATGGTGAAGTTGGATTTTATATTTGACCATGTTTGACTGGACATTTTGCACAAAAACCTAAATTATTTCTATTAATGAGCTAGGACCCCAATTTAGGTCAAAACAGGTTCCAAAAGCCAATTTGAAGGTTCTAAACCCTAGGGGATATTTTCCATGAATTTTAGAGGGTTTATTTGTTTTTTATCCTATCCAGGACCTTGTGAAATTAAGCGGGTCTGTTTTTGGGTTACAAGATGTCATTCAATTCCTAGATTGCACATGAACCTATTTCTGATTGAACCAACCCACTTTTTATCTTATTCAGACCATTTGACTTATGCTTTGCCTCTGAGAAATCCCATTTATGTACTGCAATGGTAAAATTACAATTTTAACCTTTGTTTCATGTTTTCTTCTTAGAACACTTATTCCTTGAATTAGGTCCTTCTCCAGGTTATGTAGGAGCTCTTATTGTCTTTTTTAGGTCAAAATGAGCTAGTTAGGGCTCATGATGAGGCTCTCATCATGCAAGAATGAAAAGAAAGGAGGGGAGGAAGCAATGCCCTTCTCTCCTGCTCGTAATGGTGGCACGTGCTGCTCAATGCAGCGTTAATTTCAAGGTAGAGGGGGTAGGTGCAGTGCCGACCTTAGGTGTGGTGGGGTAATTACTAGGGCACTATTTTAGGGTTTTAGGATTACGTGGGGTTGGAAAAAATGTGATTTATGTCCCATAGTCTTGCAATTTCTCAAGAGGTCCCTAGCTTAAGGAACATAGGGGTGGAAAAAGTGTAAGAAACCCCCTCCACGAAGTGAGAATTTGTACAAAGTCCCCAAGTAGGTTTCCAACTGTGCAGAAATTATGTAAAAGCCCCTGGAGTTTAGGGAAACTCCTTGAAACTATTAGGCGATTTCTCATCATCTAATCATTCCCTTGTGAAGCACCTGGAACAATTTTTGGAACCTTGGAAAATGCTCTAGACTTCTGATCAGATGATGAGAAGTCTAATTTTGATGGGATAATAATCACCACTATGATTGATTGGGAGTAATTAGGGTTGCCTTCGAAGATATTTATATGGATCCAATCATAATTTTAATTTGATGGCAACCCTTAAATCTCAATCCAAGGGTGGGGATTGAATCTTACTTGATTTTTACATGATTTTCCTAAAATAATTTATGGATTATTTGATTTTGGTATCCAAACATAAATTAATTGCAAACCAACCCTTAGATTTTCTATCTAGTCAAATTAGGTGCATTTAATCACCAATTGAATTGCAATTTAACTCTTTAATTTACAATTTATTTATCCTACTAGTAGGAACCCATGAAAATCATATTGGTTTCAACACACTAATAATAAAGCTTTAGGATTCATGGATTTATAGCACTATGCCTCCCTAAGTATTCTGAATACTCCTAAATCCTTCACACACAAAGGATAATATTATCTTGAGGTCTAATCCCATTAGGCTATTATCGTTCCTCCTTAGATAATATTATTTCCAACATCTCTTTGTATTATTAGGACATAAACAAAGATCAGATCCTTTCTCAAAGTAATGCTGGCCTAGGAAACAGGTAACCTAGGATGTTGGCGAGCTGATGATGAATCCTAATAGCAAATGCTCGCCCAACTAAGATGGGAATGAAATCTTTCCAGGTCACCAGAGGAGGTTCTAAAGGATAAGCTGGCATAACAACCTCCAAAGGGGTAGGGGGAGGATGACAAGGATCCTCCAAAAGGAATGGGGAAGGAATGGTGCAGAGATAAACCCCTAGGGTAATGGACTGACCATAGGAATCATCAATCCATACCCGATATCCCATTACAAGAGATATTGGTTTGTTAAGTCCCCCGATCAGAACAAAAGTGAGCATATCTCTAAGCCAAGGATCGTCTAGGGTGTCCAAGTTTCGAGGTTGCGAGATGGCCATAAGATCTAGGTTGGGTTTAATCAGCTTGGTGTCCATCCCTAACAATCTTTCCAAATCCTCAATTGCATCCCTAGCATTCCTTGCACTATCACAAGTATCTTCCTGCACTTCATCAAGAGTCAAAATTTCACCTTCAGACATAAGCGAATCGAAGGGTGACTTCGAATCAAATGAAGGCGAGTTGGAAGCAGCAGATCTAGGAATTATCCTATCAATATCATCCCCGGGTTCTTGTTCTTTACTCAAATCTTCCCCGGAATTTATATGCGAATCCACATAAATCTTAGAAATTGCTTCTAAATTTTCCATTATTTCATCATGAGGAGAAATATCATCGATGGGTGTACTAAGGAAACCTAATTTGGTCAAATTTGTGACATCCTCAGGGGCTAACTCTTCAAGTAAGACATAATCACCCTTAGTGTCACTCCAAATCTTGAATGTAGGTTCCTCATATAATTCATCTTTCTCCTCATCATACAATTCATCATATACCCGAGCATCTAAAATCTCAGCAGATCCCCTAGGGTACTCTATCTAGGGTAAATGGTTTACACTGGTAACATCGGACTCCTCAGATAGGTGAATTTCTTTAGGGTTAGGTTCCCTAAGGGTGGGCTTGAGTTCCATCTCGTGATCAAAAGGGAGGGTAGGATTAACAACTTGAATTCGACCCACTTCATCAAATGTCACGAAAATACTATCATTTGGGTCGAGGTCTTTCAATGGTACCATCATTCCCTTCTTTTGACTCCAATATAATTCAGGTGGATACTCAACCTTATCATAATCTTCCTCGGGTTGCCACCTTTCTTCATCCAATGCATAGCTACTTTCATATGTATCTTCCTCCCACTTAAGACGTGGACCTCTCAAGGAAGTGTCATCTAACGAGGAGGTTTCAAAATCGATCCTCGAAAAGTAGTTATTCTCCCTTACATAATCCTCAAAATTTCCCTCCAACTTAAAGTCTAGCTCTCCCACGGGAGATTCATCTAGAGTAGAGGGGTGCACATCATCCTCAATGGGGTAGATTGGGTGGCTAATTTCATCTCTTTCTTGTTGGCCTGCTCTCGAAGATTCTCCTAATAATTCAATCATTTCGTCTTGCGTTTTCTGTATTTCCATCTTCAAGGAGGAGAGATTATCATTTCTATCAGGAGAGAAGTCAGGCTCAGGCTTATAGTACCCAGGAGTGTCTATCCAACCATTATAATTATTCAGGGAGGGTGGGTTGGGTGTTTCCATGGTGTGTGGGATATTGGGCAAAGCAAATCTTGCTCCTAGGTTCTGCTCACTGATTTGGGGCTTAACCAGGCCAATACTCCTATAATAGGAGTAAAACAGATCCTAATGATTGTCATTATGTCCATCAAAGGATGGACCATCTCGACATATGGGATCGAAGATCACAGAGTGGGGATAAGGGTGTGGGCAAGATGTGAAAGGATGAAAATCAATGTGGTCCATTCTAACTCACCTCAATCAGAATTGGATTTATATATATATACATATATATTTGTTTGATTCATCTAAGTCTAACCTTGGATCAGCTATCAACACGGTCTGTGTCGGATTCATTGTCCCCATCACCGTACCTCGAAGGGTGCCTGGCTTTCGATGCTTCAAGATAGCATCACCCATACCGGCCCCAAGAACTCCTGGCAATTGACACTTCGAGATAATATCACCCATGGATTTCTTAAGCGAATTCAGACATGTGGCAATCGGCACTTCGAGATAGGGTCGCCCATGATACCTGAACCGCACAATGGGCTTACATGCTTCCAGTAGGATGGATATCCTAAGAGACAAGTGCCGAGGAGGTAATATGTTATCATCGCATCCTCAAGGTGAGTATATACTCCACCTCTCCTGCGGCAGGAACTCTTCCAGTCAAATTGTGTTTTCAAGCCTCTCCTAAGTCAAAACTAAGAGAACCAAATTTCTTTTAAGAAATGAATTAAGGTGGTCACTTACTTACATAAGACCGAGTGTGTGAAATTTGGTTACTTGGGTTACAAGGACCCATAAACCAAAATCTAAAACAAGACTCCAGGTACTACCCCACCTTTTAACTCAATCCCTAGCTTTCCTCCCTCAACCTCTTGAGGAATGGTTCGCAACTTAACTCCTACTTAAGTTTTTAAGTCCACAAAGGACCCTAAAGGTCTAAAGCTAGTAGCTCACTTAGCTTCTAAAATTCGACCCTAGAATCAACTTAGTCTAACCTAGAGTTTTGATTTGCTTAAGAATGCAGGGCCTAGCCAGTTAAGCTCAAAATTTTTTATTTTTATTATTTTTTATTTTATTTATTTATTTTTTAATGCAGTATGCATGAATGAATAAAAAATGTAGACATGCTATAAATAGATGCCTCAGGTCCTCTCCCCTATGCCTGGTTTAAACAATGTCCTCATTGGAAACAAAAACAGTTAAAGGAAGATATTACCTGAGGCGAATAATGGTAGGAGCTAAGGCTCCTCAAGAGTGACCTCATCAACTAGATGGCCATCCAAAGTAATGTATGGTTTTAACCGTTGACCATTGACTATAAAGGGAGTTGCTGAAGAGGAAGGGCTTTTAATCTCCATAGCTCCATGTGGAAACACTTTAGTGATTATGTAAGGCCCATCCCAATGAGATTTTAATTTCCTTGGAAAAAGCTTAAGTCTGGAATTGAAAATCCAGGCTTGTTGGTTAGGCTCAAAGGTCTTTCTAAGGATATACTTATCATGCAAGACCTTAGTTCTCTCTTTATAAGCTTGAGAGGTGTCATAAGCATCATTCCTCAGCTCTTCAAGCTCACTTAATTCTAGAAGTCGTGCCGTACCTGTCTTTTCTAAATCCATGTTAACACTTCAAATAGCCCAAAGTGTCCTATGTTCTAGCTCAACAGGTAAATGGCATGCTTTCCCATACACAATCCGAAAGGGAGATGTACCCAATGGGGTGTTATAGGTCATTCGATATGCCCACAAAGCATCATCGAGCTTTTGGGACAAGTCTTTCCTATCAAGTCTAACGGTCTTTTCTAAAATATTTTTTATCTCCCTATTCGACACTTCAACCTGGCCACTTGTCTGAAGATGGTAAGGGGTAGCGACATTGTGAGTCACTCCCAGACTCCTGATTAGCCGATTGAAGTGGTGGTTTCAGAAATGAGGTCCCTCATCACTTATAATGGTCTTGGAGCAGCCGAAATGAGATATCATATTGGCCTTCACAAATTTCAAAACCATAGAGTGGTCATTTGTGCACGTAGGAATGGCCTCTATCCATTTAGAGACATAATCAACTACCACCAAGATATATTCATAACCATGTGACGAAGGGAAGGGGCCCATAAAGTCAATTCCCCACACATAAAAAATTTCAACAAATTGAATAGGTTGTTGAGGCATTTCATTCCTCTTCTCAATCGTTCCAGTCTGTTGACATCTAATACAGGCCTTAACAAAATTATGAGAATCCTTAAATAACGAAGGCCACCAAAAACTGGACTAGAGAACCTTAAAAGCAGTTTTTTTAGCGTCAAAGTGTCCTCCACAATGAAGTTCATGGCAAAAACTCAGCACACTTTGTTGTTCCTCTTCAGGTACACATCATCTCAATACTTGGTCTTGTCCAATTCTAAATAATTCAGGCTCTTCCCAATGAAAGTATCTCGCTTGGGAAAAGAATCTCTCTTTTCTGCTCATCCCAAGAGCCAGGAGTTTCTCCAGTGACCAAGTAATTTACGGTATCAGCATACCAAGGTGAAGTTAGTGTTACCGCCATAAGGGTTTCATCGGGAAATGTCTTGCGAATATCTCCAGATAGAGAGTCATTAAGTGGAAGGTGAGACAGGTGGTCAGCCACAACATTTTCTACTCCTTTCTTTTCACGTATCTCCAAGTCAAATTCTTGAAGGAGTAGGATCCACTTAATCAGACGTGGCTTAGAATCTTTCTTAGCAATGAGATGTTTCACTGTTGCATAATCAGTGAAAATAACCACCTTAGACCCAAGAAGATAAGACCTAAACTTCTCCAGAGCAAAAACTATAGCAAGTAATTCCTTTTCAGTGAAGGTGTAGTTTTGTTGCGGTTCGGTTAAAGTCTTGCTGGCATAATGCATCACATGAGGTCTTCTCTCAACCCTTTGTCCAAGGACTGCTCCCACTGCATAATCCGAAGCATCACACATCAACTCAAATGGGAGTGTCCAACCAGGAGCTCGGAGAATAGGTGCAGAGATCAAAGCCTCCTTCAGAGTTTGAAAGGCTTCAACACACTTTGAATCAAAATTGAAGATTCCTTCGCCAACAAGTCACAAAGTGGCCTAGAAATTTTACTGAATTTTTTAATAAAGCGCCTATAAAAGCTGGCATGGCCCAGAAAGGATCTAATCTGTTTGACATTCATGGGCAATGGGAGTTTGGAAATAGAATCAATCTTGGCTTTATCTACTTCCAAACCTCGCTCAGACACAACATGCCCAAGTACAATTCCTTTCTATACCATGAAATGACTTTTCTCCCAGCTGAGGACTAAACCAATCTCCTTACATCGCTTCAACACATTCTCTAGGTGCAGGAGACACTGGTCAAAAGATGAGCCATAAATGGAGAAGTCATCCATAAACACTTCAACACACTCGTCAATCATGTCAAAAAAAATGGACATCATACACCGTTGGAAGGTTGCAGGGGTATTACATAATCCAAACAGCGTACGCCTGAATGCAAAAGTACCATAAGGACTCGTGAATGTCATCTCCTCCTGGTCATCAAGGAAGACTGCAACCTGGTTGTACCTAGAATATCCATCGAGAAAGCAATAGTACTTATTCCCTGCAAATTTCTCGAGAATTTGATCAATAAAAGGCAAGGGAAAGTGATCCTTCTGGGTAGCGGTGTTCATCTTGCGATAATCAATACAGACCCTCCATCCAGTTGAGGGTCTAGTGACAACTTGTTCACCTTGGTCATTAAATTCCACGGTAAAGCGTGCATTCTTTGGCACCACATGAATAGGACTTACCCATTTACTATCTGCAATGGGATATATGATCCCAGCATCCAACCACTTCAGGATTTCCTTTTTAACCACCTCCCTCATATTAGGATTTAGACGTCTCTGCATGTCCCTAAATGGCTTGATGGAATCATCAGTCTAAATGTGGTGCATGCAAAGTGTAGAGTCGATACCCTTAATGTCAGCAATGCTCCATGCAATAGCTTCTTTGTGCCTAGACAAGCATTCAATCAGGGCTCCCTCCTGTGCCTCAAATAGCACAGCCGAAATGATAACAGGAAGCATATCATTGGCACCTAGGAAGACGTACTTGAGAGTGTCAGGGAGGGGTTTCAACTCAAGGTTGGGGGCTTGTATGGTTAAGGGTTTCATAATACATGTCCCCATCTCAGGTAGCAGATCTACCTTGGGTATAGATAATGGGGGAAGAGACTCAGCAGAAACACCCAGCAACTCCTCAAGTTCTAGTATATCCCCTTCACATTCCTCCAAGAAATGGGAATGCTCATTTAGCATGACATGCTGAAGGGGGTCATCACATAACATTGTAGGGGTTGCATCTTCAATCAGGTCATCTATCACCTCAACTTGAGAACAATCCTCAAGTCCGACTTGTTTGTAAGCATCAAACACATTAAGCCGGATTTTCATATTCCCAAAGCCCATTTTCAATGCCCCAGTATTGTAATTGATTGAAGCATGCGAAGTTGCAAGGAAGGGGCGGCCCAAAATGGTGAAGGGTTTAGTTGGCTTGTTGGTAGGGTCAGTGTCCAAAACTAAGAAGTCAACAGGGAAGAAGAAATCCTCCACTCTTATGAGGACATCTTTCAAAATTCCCTGCGGTGTCTTAAGTGATCGATCAGCAACTTGAAGGATTACTAGGCTAGGCTTCAGATTACCTCCCCCAAGTTGTCCATACACGTAGCTCAGAAGGTTGTTCAACACTGCACCCAGATTAAGTAGAGCCTCATCAATCTGTAAGTCACCAATAACCACTAAGATGTACGGGGCTCCTGCTTCCTTAAGTTTCGGGGACGTGCCATGTTGAACAATTGAGCTAACAGAATCAGACAGGACAACTTTTGATTGGATCAGTTTCCTAGATTGTCGCCTTTTCGTGCACAGGTCCTTTAAGAAGAGGGCATAAAACAGAATCTTCCTGATAGCTTCAAGCAAAGGCAAGTTAATCTGCACTTGCTTGAAAGTTTCCATGATCTCATCCATCTTATCTTTGGCTCCAGATGAGCTAGTAGAAGTCTGCCCAGAGGTGGATAAGCACTCTGGAAAGGGCACTCTCTATCTCTGGGTGGAAGGGTTGTCATGTCGAGTAAGGGGTGGAACGAGGGCAACTTCTTCCGATGAGGTGATTTCAAGCAGAGAAGATTTAGGCAAGTATTCTCCGGTGGGGGTGAAAGTCGGGGTGGATGGTTTTTTAGAGGGTGAGACTATAGGAGCATCAGGTTTGGAAATTTCTTTCCCACTCCTCAGAATAGTCACCGCCAGAGCATGCTCCCTAAAGACAATCCCTTTTTCTTTAGGATTCTCCTTAGCAGCACTGGGGAGCTTCCCAGTTTCCCTTTGTCTAACAGCATCAACAAGTTGTCCTATCTGTGATTTCATCTCATGTATAGCCTTGTCATGAGATTCGATGATGGCACTTTGACTTTCTTGCATAGTTCTCAACATTGCCTTCAATTAATCCATCTCAGAGGTCTTAGGTTGGGCAAAAGTATGAGGTTGGTTCATTTGATGGTTTTGAAAGAATTGTGATTTATAATTCCCTGAATTTGAGACATTTCCTTGTCTCCATGAAAAGTTTGGGTGGTTCCTCCATCCCTCATTATAAGTGTTGGAGAAAGGGTCATTACGAGGTCTAGGACGGAACCCTTGAGTGGCATTCAAATCCGCTTGTACAAGCTCAGGGAATTGGGAGGCCAAGTGGCAGTCCACAGTGGTGTGTGTATTGCCTTGGCAAATGGAGCATTCACAAGCTTGGGATGTGGATGTGTTAGACACGAATTGGCCCGGGCTCGACATAAGCCTTTCCATGTTTTCATTCAATAATTGAATTTGATAGGCTAAATTTTGGGTGTCCCTTGCCTCATTCGCCTCCAGCTTTCTTTGCATGAGAGTGGGTTTTCTATCCATGTAGGTAGAATTCAAGTGAATAGAATTCTCACTCAAAGTATCAAAAAGGTTCTAAGCTTCATCCGCAGTCTTAGATAGAAAGGTTTCTGCACAGGCACCATCCACAGTTTGCCTATGAGAATCATTAACTCCGGTGTAGAACCTTTCAACCAGTTGCCACTTAGGCACCTGGTGATGTGGGTAAAGTCTCAACAAGTCATTAAAGCACTCCCATATATCATGGAAAGCTTCCCTGTCCTTTTGAACAAAACTCATAATTTCCCTCCTAAAGTGATTTGTTTTGCTCATGGGGAAGTACTTCAAAAACTCCTTCTTCAGGGCATCCCAAGTGTTAATATCATCAAGGGTGTGATACCAATACTTGGCTTTGTCCTTGAGGGTGAAGGGAAAGAGGGTCCGCATTTGAGTGTTATCAATAATGCCCTGCAGCTTCACCATGGAACAAACCTCGGTGAATTCCTCTATATTCCTGTAAGGGTCTTCCCTAGCAGTACCATAAAAGGAGGGCAGGAAGGATATGGTACTGCTTTTAATCTCATAAGGATTGTCCCCTGCAGGTCTACGTAGTGCAGGGCCAGCTTGATTGGTTGGAATGAAATATTCCTTAAGGCTCCTTTGACCAGCCATTTCTTCCCTTGGAAGGTTTCTTCTTAAGATTCTTTCAGGTTCAAGGTCAAACACAAGTTATCTCCTAAGAGAACGCCTACCAAGCATGCACTACAAACACAATTCAAAAGGACTCGTTCGATCTTTACAAATTTAGGCTTTTGACTTTAGTTCAAATTGTAGGTGACAAAGCAAGTTGCATGACAGGGTATCCCCATCTTTGGATTTACAAAACCTTTGATCTCAAGTTCTGAACACTTCAGAATCCAATAGTAGGAGGGCTCTTGTCCTAGTAGTTCCAAGACTGAGGAGTGTCTAAATGCGTGCCGTGGTGCAAAAGATATAAGTGCGCACACACCGCAAAAGATTTTGAATTTTGAATCGCACGCCACATTTGAAAATCAAGCCCTTGATTTTGAAATGTCCCTCCTTTAATTAGTCCTTTTTCAAAAATTAAATGTGACCACTTTATTAGATAGCTTCAAGAAAGATTATGTGCTCTAAAAATTAATCCAAATGCATTTGCATGACAGGTAGAAATGCAAAGTTAGAAGTGCATACCTGATTCCAGCATTTTTCATGCAATATGCAAGACAAGAATTAGCTCTAGATGCTGCTCATTCAGTCCTAAATAATTCGACCTAAGGGCAGGCAGCTTCTAGCAGGTAGTGAAAGAAGTTGGTCGAACCCAGTTAGGTGTGTTAATATGGTGATTTTATTGTTGAAGTGTGTAAAGTGGTTAACCTAAATCGAGCCTAACCATCTCTTTAAAAAATTTTTTACCTGGCCTACTTAATTTTATCTTGGTCACTTTTAGGCCCAGGGTCGAACTCAGGGAAGTGGGGTTAGAAGTCAAGTTTCTACGCCTTTCCTACAACGAATCTCTTCCGTTCATTTATTGTGTTTTTGGAGTTTTTCTATTTAGATTTTTTTCTGATAATTCTTGTCCTTAGGCACACTCTCAAAATTAGGTTCTTGGCTTTGAGCCAAATCAGAGTTCCAAAATGGGTCTAGCTATTCACAAGACAGAGTACCTGCAAGTCAAAGATTATCTTTTCTCTTTTATATATTTTTTTTTATTTTTTTACTAGCAGGAAAGCGAAAGAGAAATAAAGTAAATATAGTATATATATAGGTATATATTATATATGTATAAAGGGGTGGGGGTGGAGGTGGAGATGGAGTGTAGCACGGTGTCGAGTCGGTCGTCGTCTAGAAAGATGCAACCAATAGGATGAGGTGCTGCGTGGAGTGTAAGGTGGATTGAAGGAAGATGAGTGTGACCACGCTTTTTGTACGCGTGTATCGGGGAATATCAGCAACTGGTGCAGATATTCCCGCGATACAACGTATGGTAAGTAATGTGAAAATATATATATATATGTATATATGTAAATATATCTATATGTACATATGGTTATAAATATATAGGTATATATGTAGTTATATGTGTATATATATGTATAAATGTATGTATATATATATAAGTATATATATATATATATGTATGTAACTATATGTATAGATAGATATATGTATAGATATATATATATATATGTATGTATGTATGTATGTATGTATGTATATAATACTATATAGATGTATACATATAGATGTGTATGTATATAGTAATATATGTAAATATAGATATATGTAGATAAATATATATATATGTATGTATATATAGTTATAGATATATATGTATATATGTATGTATATTTGTATATATATATATATATATGTATGTATAAGTAGGTGTGTATATATGTATATATATATATATAAGTTAAGATATATATATGTATGTATGTATGTATACTAATACTTTAAGTATATAGATACTACTATATGTATACATATAAGTATATATATATATACATATATATATATATGTATATATATATATATGTATATAAATCAACATATATATGTATATGTATATATATATAAGTATATAATAATATATAAGTGACAGTGTGTGTGCGAGAGTGTGAGTGTGTGTGCATGTGTTTCTGCAGAGAGAGAGGGAGAGAGTGCCGTGAGAGAGAGAGAGAGAGAGCGCTCGGTCTTGCTGGAGCTTGGAGTTAAGTCGTCTGCAGCAGTGGAGCGTCGTTTGGTGATCCACGTGTGCACACAGGCGTATAGGCGCACGGAGAGGTGCGCGCACGCAGGGGAGTGGGCACGGAGGAAGGAACGCAGTGCACCGCCCTGTGCGAAGGGGCTGGAGTGAGCAGACGCAGGCACACGCAAGCGAAGACGCGGGCGGGAGCGGGCGCTGGCAGAGGACCGCACGCAGACGTGCGGGCGGGCGCTGGAGCAGGACACGAGGCGGGACGCACGTGCGGGCGAAGGCCGGTTGCGGCACGCCGGGTGACCGGATAAGTGAGAAACTTACCAGTCACCCCTCTGTAGCCGCAGTGTTCCACTGAAACACGTGAACAATGGCTACAGTGGCTAGGCGAGCCACACAACCGCTTGCGCCCAGTACTGTGAGTGCGGAGGGCATGGAGGGCTCGGCGCGCGCGTGGAAGAGTGGCCCCGACTACTGGCTTGCAGGCGGGACTTCGCGACAGAGCGTGCGGAGAGGGCTGGGTCGCGGGCGAACGAGCACGACAGGGCGCGCGGTGGCCTACGGGTGTTGGCTGGCATGCGCGGTGAAGCTTGGCCGACCGCTGCAGGGGCGCGCGGTGGCCGATTGCCGGTGGAAAGGTGAGTGTAATGCTAAGAAGCGAAAGGCGAAGGCAGCCTGCAAGTGCGCGCGGTGGCCTGCTGGCTTGTGCGGTGGCCTTGTGGCTGCTGCCGCCTTGGTGCTGCTGCTGTGTGTGGAGCTTTGAGCTTCAAAGCTTGAAGCTCCTGCTTCAATGGCTGAAGTGGCTTGGATGTGAGACAGGGAAAAGAAGACCACCACGCCCATCGGCTCTTTGATGAGCTGGGTGGTGGTGGTCTCACGGTGGTGGGTGTGCACCACAGTGATGGACACCTGCCTGCAGAGTGGCTCCTCAGAGGAGGAGGGCTTGCGTATGGAGGGAGAGGGGAGGAGGCGGCCTGGAGAAGAAAATGCTGTGGAGCTTTTTTTGGCTGGACCAGGCCCCCCTTGCAAGAAGGAGCCGAGCTCTTTTTATAGAAGAAGAAAGCATGCACAGCCATGCCCTGGCTGTGCATGTGGCTGCAGGGAGTGGCTTGCATGGCTTGGCAGGCTGCTGTGTAGAGCATGGCGTGAGGAAGAAGAGGCCATGTCTTGTAGCCGCGGGAAGAAGAATTTCAAAGTCAAATAAGAATAAGAAATAAAGATGGTGAATTTTGCAAAGCAGCACTTGAGGAAAAATATAATTGCGAGGCCATTTTATTCACTCTCCTCCCCTCTCAATTAAATGCATGCATGCGTGTATTTTTACAAATGCGACTATGAATGCCTAATATGCACTGGTAATGCTAGGAAATAGCACAAGACGGCACAATTGCAGGTGTATTTTTGCGGTGCAATCATAACCCCATGCCTATCTTTTGCTAGTCCCTAGCAAAACAGCATTTAGAAATGATCTTTAGCTGAAGATTTTCTTCTGAGGCGATAAAGTTGTGTTTATTGTTGGATATTGTGAGAACCAATTGCAGAGAAGACTACTAGTACTTTAAGTCTCACATGACATAGATCATCTCTCGACTAACCAGGACTCTTAATATTTAAACCTTCAGTACGATTTCCAAGACCCAGGAGGTTTTTGCCGTACTCGAGAGCTCAAGAGATTAGGGCTTGTGCTTAGTGAAGGATCGAGACTAACTAGATGAACATTAAGACTCAAGCCCAGGGTTTCACGTATTTTTAAGTACAGGTTGGTCCCAGTTTCAGCTCGTGTCTTCGGATTGACCCTTAAAAAGATGACGGAGAACTCAACTCCCATTTTCTGACATTTGTGGCTCAAAGAAAACAGGGTTTTTGCGACTTGCCCTGAAGAACTTTTTTTTTAGGAAGATTTTACAGACATTCGTGAGATATACTGACTTATTTGCCTCTTTTTTTTTTTTTTGAAACACATGTCAGTATATCTCTTACAACATTATTTGGAGGAGCACACTTTTCTTTTTGGTGGGAGAGTTCCTTTTTGGTGAAAAGAGTCTCTCCTAAACACAAGACTAAAGCCTAGGATAAAAAGTCTACCTACGCGCACAGGTAAGGACTCCACCTTCCATAATGAACACTAGGGTTGGATCTTATGTTCACCTGGTCTTTCTTGATATGTGTAGTGTGAACCAAGATTACTTAGGCTCTCAAGTAGAAGCAAACCAACGGATCCTGTACTGGTGTCTCAGGTACAAGAATACGTCCTTAGTTAGGAGAGATTCCGATCTATCATGTCAATGCTCAAGTGAATTAAGCCGAACCTGAGCAAATCAAGCTTCTGTGGCCTGGAAAGTCTTCAAAACAGAGGTTGAATATCCATAAACACTTATTGTATTTTTGTTTCAGCCTTTAGATCATTACTAAACACCATTTTTTTTCTTTATATATATATATATAGGTGGAAACTGCATGATACCATAAAATACCCAAATCCTATAGATGCCTATCCACCCCCCCATGCCAAACGATGCTATGTCCTCATATGCATGCAGGGTCGGGTAGAGGAAGGATGAAAGATCGGGTAACGAGAGCTGAGGTGCAGGGTAAACAGCAGGGTGGTAGGGTGGGTGGTTGGTGGGTGGTTAAGTGAAAAGTGAAGTGATCGTGACAGTGGCGTGAAAAGTGATGGTGGATGGTGAAAGATCTAGTATTTCCTGGGACGAGAGTGTCCCAGGTAGATCGGAGAACAAGTCAGGATGAAGAAGTTGGCCCTCAGATTGGCCAAGAAGAGGGGCTTCTTGGATAGATGGATCCAAAAGGGAATAGCCCCAGTGAGTAGGACTTGGGCTCAAGGTCCCAGTGTGGAGTTGCAAATCCGCCTGATTTGACGGGAAAGAAAGGGCAATCCAATCTTCAAAAGTGTGGACCGGCGGTGAGTAGCCCGGATATGACTCAGACCACGAGGTATGGGAAGCGGAGAAAACATCATCAGAAGTCTAGTCAGGAGAAGGTACGGGAATAGGGAGGGATGGGGGAACGTCACAATTTGTGTCAGTTAGGAAATCGTCAATGTTTATAGGTAATCCGCAGCAGTCCGAATAAGTCCCAAATAGTCCGATACATGCGCTGACGGCCATGTCCTCGTCAGACATGTCATCCTTGATGCAATTGCAATCAAAGTTCTTGGCTAGCTTGAAGATGTTAAGCTTGAGCTTTTCAGATCCAACGGCAATCTCAATACAGCCCGACTCGCAGTCGATAAGGGCGCGGGCTGCGGCCAAGAAAGGTTGACCAAGGATGATCGGACAATCAGAAAGTGAGCTAGGAACTTCCATATCTAAAATAAGAAAGTCAATAGGAAAATAGAGACTGTTGACCCTAACCACCACGTCTTCCACCACACCCTTCGGAATTTTGACAGAACGATCTGCCAACTGTAACGTGACAGGGGTGGGTTTCAGATTTCTCAAGGAAAATTTTTCTAGCATGATGGTTGGTATAAGATTTATGGAAGATCCTAGATCAAGCAGGGCACGGTTAAAATTGCAACCTTGGATGCTACAGGAAATCAGCGGTGTGCCCGAATCTTTCTACTTCGGTGGTAGATTTGACAGTATAGCACAACTCGCATGAGGTGAGAGAACCACCGGATTCTTGGTTTTCTTTGACTGTCACCTAGGTGTTGTGTAGTCTTTGAAAAATCAGGCAACAGTAGGTATGTGGTCGATAGCCTCGAACAGGGGTACCTTGATTTCTACATCCCTGAATAAATTACGCAGGTTATCAAAGGCATGCGTATCTTTCTTTTTGCCTTTTGGCTCCCTCAATAGAGCCTCAGGGAATGGGACTGATTCTGGCACCAATTTGGGTGTATCGTCCTCTCGCGAATGCGGTGCGCATCCCGAATGAGAGGGCGATGAAGAAGATGAGCCAGGATCACGTCGAGACGGATCGACGGTCTGCTTACCCCTCCTCATAGTGATAGCATTGGACGATGCGAGTCCAATGGGATCATACGGCGGAGGAGGGTTCGCAATAGGGACATAAGAGTGCAGTGCTGCAGCGGGATTAGCCTGAAATCCTGGTGGAATGCTCGGAGCTTGCAGAATCTGATTAACCTACCCCTGAGAAGGTCGTACCTGTGGTTGAGGACCACGGGGTACGAAATTTTGTGGGTTTGGAACAGGTGGGCGGGAAGAGTGCCCTGAGATCGAGACGTCATGCATAGTTGACTGATCTCAGCATTCTACTGCGCCAATTGGTGCTGAGGAGAGGTCATGTTCTCTTCATGGCGCTTTGACATTTCTGTCATCATTCGCATCAATTTGTCAAGAGGACTTGATGCGTGTTCGGTTTGCGGTACGCAAGGGCCTGATGGCGAATTTGCCATAGGATTAGACTGGGCCCTTGGGATGACAGGTGTGGACGGTCGCATTGGTCCACCCGCGGGGTTTTGGCGCTACGGGTTGTTGGACCATGCGAAGTTTGGATGATTTCGCCACCCTGGGTTATAAGTGGTAGAGAACAGGTTGTTCCCCAGGGCGCAAGCGTCTTCTATGCCAGAAGACGTGTCCGCGTGTACATATGTGTCCGAGCACACGGAGGCTTGGTCCTCCGTGTCGAAATACTGGCTCGTAGAAGCCAGATCCACATGACTTATCGAGTCGCTCGGTGCGACACTCAGTAAGGAATGTCTTACGGGGTTTCTCGGGATAAGCCTGGTGTTGGAAGAATTAGGATTGTGACAAAGTGGTGAGGTAGGGGTGTTTGCCATAGAACAGGCGGGGTTGGCCAGAAGCTCGTCCAACTTCTTGTGCACGACGAAGACTTCATCCAATTTTTGTGCGATAACGCTGAGATCAGTGGATGAATGGGAGGGTCCCGTGTCAACTTCGTGGACATTTCAGGGCAGGCTGGTATGATTAAAGGAGACAATGGAGGCATTATTCATTGAGTTTTTGCTCATATTTTCAAAAAATTTGAATGCTCCATTCTCGTCTTTATTCATAAAATTCCCTCCGCAGGAAGCGTCTGCAATCTGCTTTAAAGTCTCATTTAGCCCATAGTAGAAAATCTGGGCTAAATGCCACTTAGGCAGACCGTGGTGCGGACACTTCCTGAGGAGGTCATTATATCTCTCCCATGCCTCATGAAATTGTTCGCCGTTTTGTTGCGTAAATGAAGTGATAGCGTGGCGAAGTGCATTGGTTCGCCCGATTGGGAAGAACTTCTTGAGAAACGTTGTTCGCATCTCTTCCCAAGAGTGGATGGTTCTCCTAAGGGTGCGTAACCACTGCGACGCTTTATCCCGCAATGAAAACGGGAACATTTTCATGAGGACTATAAGTAACCCGATATTTCTCGGTTTAACAGTTTCAGCTAATCGGGTTAGGTCTTCCAAGTGGAGAAAAGGATCTTCACTTGCAAGACCATGGAAGTAAAAATTAATTAAGCCAATTATGTTAGGCTTCAATTCAAAGTCGTCCCTGCCCATGGAGACCTGAATTTGTCCTATGGTCACTGTAGCAGCGGGATTCTGATAGGAGCTAAGAGACCTAGGCTCCTCCCGTTCGGGAGGGTTCTGCATTTCCTCCAATGTTTCCCTAATGGCTTTATACATTTCCATTTGGGCTTGGAGGCGGGTTATGGGATCTAAGGCTCTACCACCTGGTGGGTTCTGAGGGCAGTTTCCTCCCTCAGGATTTGGGGGTGGGCGTGCAGCCATGTTTGTGGAGAGGAGGACGATTCAGCTCCTTTTCTAAAATTATCAGGCAATTCAAACAGTTCAGGGTTTTGTGACCTCCTCCCAAACATGCACTACCGCAGGAAGAATTGTGGAGATAAGAAGGGAAAAGAGATGAGAGAAATGACACCGAAAAGGTACACTTGAAGACAAATCAATACAATCAAGTTCCTAACCTCTATAGTGTGCCCTTAGAAATAAAGATGTAAGTTACCTACTATCACGGACTATGGAACCGAATGCGAGCATCGCGGAACCACCCGGCCAGATTGAAAGGCCGTTTGCCCCAGTCTTAGACACCCGATAGCACACGGGAACCCTCACCAGCACGTAGGCACTACACGCAGGTAGTTAGACCTCCAATCCTTAATAAGGGTCAAGTTGCTACCAATTTTAGTTAGAGGCTTAGGATCAAGTGCTTTTGGAATGTGAAGAGCCTTGTTTATGGGTAATGCCCAAGTGATTGATTTTTTAAGTGTGTAAAACAAGCATGCAACGGGGAAATCTCCCCGAATTGAAGTTTTAATCAGTGAATGGTTTTTAGAATTCAGCCTTAAGTAGTATGGATTTTAAGATTTTGCTGAAATACCAATTCAACCAATCTCTAGGTTTTTGAGAGAATACAGGTTTTCTTCTAAGCCCAACAAACCCTTCTTCAATGTCAATTGGTTAATGCATGCCAAAATGCAATGGGATTCCCTAAATGGATATTTCTATGTGTGGATGCACGAATCAATTTTAGATTAGTGTGAAAGGGAGCCAAAGCACTTTAATTCAAGTGCTCCCAATCACCAGAATGATTTCCACACAAGGCTCAACCAAAAGATAAAGAAAATCAATTTGTTGGGGTTGAAGTATTCGGGATCGAATCTTAGGCACGTGAAAGGTCGTGGTGGGCCCACCAAAAAGGTGATCCCGAATTGCAGGTAAATGAGGCAAAGAGGGGTGCAATCAATCTTTTTATTTGCCTCAAAGAATACTTCACACGATGAAAAATTCAAGAATCAAGATTCTTGGATTTTCACTATGCGAAGTAGGGTGGGAAATCCCGGGGCGATGGGAGTAAAGGCAATCAATCAAACAAGTGAATTTTAATCCACTTGCCCCAAGAGATCCCAAGAAGTTTTTCTAATTTTTTTTAGTTTTTTTTTATTACGGTTACAAGTTAACCTAGGTTGCTAAGAAAGAAAGACCTACTTGTGCAGCAACGTGTGAGGAGCTCCAGTGCGGTGTCGGCGTCCTCACGCTCTCGTTCCTGCCTTGAATCTGCCCACGTCTCCGACTTCGTCTGCCTGTCTTCTCCTTGCAGTAGGTTTACCTGCACACCAAAAACAGAGACACCCATGAAGAGAAGGGTGTGAGAAGAGAAAAATACAGGAATGGAGTAAAAACTTACTTGAACGCGCACTTCCCTGGCAACGATGCCATGAAAGATGTTGGTCAGACCCTGTTAGGTGTGTTAATATGGTGATTTTATTATTGAAGTGTTTATAGTGGTTAACATAAATCGATCCTAACCATCTCTTTACAAATTTTTTTACCTGGCCTACTTAATTTTATCTTGGTCACTTTTAGGCCTAGGGTCGAACTCAGGGAAGTGGGGTTAGAAGTCAAGTTTCTACGCCTTTCCTACAACGAATCTCTTCTGTTCGTTTATTGTGTTTTTGGTGTTTTTCTATTTAGATTTTTTATGATAATTCTTGTCCTTGAGGCACACCCTCAAAATTAGGTTCTTGGCTTTGAGCCAAATCAGGGTTCCAAAATGAGTCTTGCTATTCGCAAGACGGAGTACCTGCAAGTCAAAGATTATCTTTTCACTTTTATATATATTTTTTTTATTTTTTTACTAGCAGGAAAGCGAAACAGAAATAAAGTAAATATAGTATATATATATATAGGTATATATTATATATGTATAAAGGGGTGGGGTGGAGGCGAAGATGGAGTGTAGCACAGTGTCGAGTCGGTCGTCGTCTAGAAAGACGCAACCAACAGGACGAGGTGTTGCGTGGAGTGTAAGGTGGATTGATGGAAGATGAGTATGACCATGCTTTTTGTACGCATGTATCGGGGAATATCAGCAACTGGTGCAGATATTCCCGCGATATAACGTATGGTAAGTAATGTGAAAATATATATATGTATATATGTAAATATATCTATATGTATATATGGTTATAAATATAAAGGTACATATGTAGCTATATGTGTATATATATGTATAAATGTATATATATATAAGTATATATATATGTATGTAGCTATATGTATAGATAGATATATGTATAGATATATATATATATGTATGTATATGTATGTATATAATACTATATAGATGTATATATATAGATGTGTATGTATATAGTAATATATGTATATATAGATATATGTAGATAAATATATATAGTAAACGGCAGGTTTTTGCTTGTTTTGTTTGGTCGTGATGGTTATTTATGGTTTACAATCACTGCAGTATATGACAAAAGAGCTACTAGATTACTACAGAAATTTTTTACTCGGAATAATAAGTTTTCCCAAGGTCGAACTCAGGGAGCAACCATAATTCTAGATGTATAAAAAGTTCTCAATTATGTTACAACAATAAGAGAGAGAGAGGGGGAGCAAAGGTTCTCTTGGCTTCTTCTTCTCTCTTCCTCTTCTTTCTCTTTCAGCTGATCTTCTTCTCTTTCTCTATTTTCTCCTATAGAGTCTTCTTCCTACCTTCTTCTTTCTTCTTCACTTGCCGCTGTGCCTTCCCCTTTTCTTCTTCTTCTTCTCTACTTCCTTTCTTCTCAGCCTGCCTTGTTCTTTCTCTTCTCTGCTTCTGCTCCTTTTCTTTTCCACTTCCTTCAGCTCTGGTCGCAAACCTTCCGTCATCTGATTTGATGCTCAGACGACTTAACTGTGGGTTGCTACAGTGCGGCTTCTTCTCTTCTTCTTTAGCTCCTCTCCTTCCTTTCTTCTTCAGCTGCTCAGTGCAGCTAAGGCTTCGGCCGCTCCTCTTCTTTTCCTTAGCTTGCTTCTTCTTCTTTCTTTCTTTCTGTCCAGCATGCACACACAGTGGTAAGTGCAAAACCTACCCCTACCCCATCCCTGCGTCTCCCTCTTTCTCAGAATCTCTCTTAGGAGTGCTCTCCCAGAGCCCGGGTAATCGGGTTCGGGTAGCACGCCCGGGACAAGGCCCACCGGCGTGCAATGGTGGGAAAGGAGTGCTTAGTCGGGTAGTCGGATCCGGTCCAGACCCGCTGGCCGTGTGCGCAAGCGAGGGCGAGCGAGCACGTAGCACGCTGCATGCGGGTGAGAGGGACCTGACCCCTATGTATCGAAGGCAACCAACCCGATACACTTTTTCAATATAAGTGTGGGAGCGTGGCCGCACACTTACGAGGTGGGACAAAAATCCAACCTCCAAATCTCCCACCTGCGGCTGAGGAAGCTGCTGCCAATTGGGGCAGCCGCGAGGCTCGCGACCCAAATGGAAAGCCTGGGCGTATTCGTAGCAGCAATCTGCGCTTCCTGGGATGTGCGCCTGGGCTGGAGGAAGCCTGGAGCTGCGAGCGAAGGAGCTACAGTAGCTTAGCAATGGCAGCGAGGGGCTGCTGACCTGAATACACAGAGACGGCCTCTCGGCCAAGTCAGATAACGTGGAAAGCTTCGCTGGAGTGTGGCGAAGCCAGTGCGGGGGTCGGCGAGGCGCGAGAACGCCTGCGGCGATGGACCTAGGTCAGAACGTGTGCAGGAAGATGGGTTTGTTCGGGGGGTGGTCGGGCAGTGAGTGGCGGTGTATGGAGTAGGGGGAATGGTCGATTGGAGTGAGGGGGAGCTTCTGAGGTAGTCGACGAGGGGTGAGGAGGTCTGTGGAAGTGGGATAGCCTCGCCGGAGAAGGCGACCAGAGATGGGGAAGATGGAGTTTGACAGTGGCGGTTGGGTGGTTGAAATGGCAAATTAGAAGGGGGAAAATACAAGGGAGAGAGAGAGGAAACTTTGTACCTATTTACTCGACGAAGGGGAAGAGAGCAGCGCCCGGCTCGTGCCTGTAGGAGCTGAGGACAAAGATGCCTAGGAGGAGGGTATCGGCGACGAGGAGACAGTCTGAGCGCGCCAGCTGGTACGACCTAGCGTGGACGACAGGGCAGACTAAACTCTGCTGCTGGTAGGGCAGCAGAGCGACGAGGAGGAGGAGATCGCCGGAAGCTTCGGGCGCTCTGACCGGAGGAGGAAGAGATGAAGTGCGAGGTATTTCTCCGCCAGAGGAAGCTTGAAGGAGTCGACAGACCTTGCCGCTCCTTATAAAGGCCTTGGCGTGGAGAGGGGACCGAGGTGGCGACGTGCCAGCCTCGCCGGAGAGTGGCCGGAGAGGATACCCATGCCTTTCATGTGTTCGCATGAGAGGCATGGCTGATGGCGGAGGGTAGGGGGAGGTCCCTGCGACAGAGGACGTCGCAGGGAACCCCCCGTCTATTCTAGAGGACGGCCGCCCTGCCCTGCGTAGCGCCATCCTCTGTGCAAGGTCAACGGAGGCATGGTGCTGTGCAAAAGTGGCAGGGAGGATCGTTCTCCAAAGAATGACGAGAATTTGGGGGCCTAAACACAATGGTTTCAAAAGATAAGGGTTAAAAAGTAAATTAAGAGGACCAATTTGTAAAGTTGGTCAAGATGATCTTTTCTTAGGCCCAAGTTTTTATACTATACTAATTTGAACCTAAGGATTTTAATAGTGAATTTTTATTTTAGGTTGGATCATGTTTGACCGATCAATTTGCATAAAAACCCAAATTAAGTCATTAATTGGGCATGGTTCTCATTTTAGGTCAAAATAGGTTTCAAGGCCAAATTGAAGGTTCTAAACCCTAGGGGATATTTTTATATGAATTTTAGAGGGCTTAGTTGATTTTTATCCTACCTCAAATCTTGTGAATTAAAGTAGGTTTGTTTTAGAGTTACAGAATGTCATTTAATTCCTAAAAGTTGCTATAACACTTTTCAGATCGGATCATCCCACTTCCCTTCTTATTAAGCTTATTTGACCTATGTTTGGATCCTTAATTACCCTGTTTGCATACTTGCATTGGTGAAATTGCAATTTTACCCCTGATGATTTGTTTTATCCTTTAACTCAGAATTCTCTGAGTTAAGCCTCTCTTTAGGTTTTGTAGGAGCTTTTTCACGCATATTTTGATTTGATTGTGCTAGTTAGGGTTCATGATGAGGTTCTCATCATACCCCCATGCCTAGCTTTTGCTAGTCCCTTAGCAAAATTTTAAGGTTTCAACCCTTGTTCTAAACCATGAAGTTCTTAATGATTTCAGATAAGTGCTTTTTCTTTTGAAACCTAGATTAGGTCAGAATGCCAACCATAGGCCTAAAAGGTACTCAAGTACCAACCAAGATCCAAATCTGTCTAGCCTCAGCCTCAGTCCTTAGCAAAAGCTTTTAAGGCCTACAAGAACTAACCTAAGGTTTATTGGACTTTATGGTTAAAGCACCCGTGCTTGAGATAATTTTAGCCCTAGCTCAGTTTGCAGTGCATTTTGTAAAAAAAAGAGGTATAAGATTTATATGTTTGGAGAGTTTTCTCTCTCTTTTTGTTTTTAATTCTAGCTTAGGATTGGCTTTTCAACATGGTCTGTATCAGATTCCTTGTCCCCATCATCAATCCTCAACGGTTCCTGGCAATCGATGCTTCGAGATAGCACCGCCCATGGTAACCCCCAGAACCCTGGCTGTTGAGATTTCGAGATAATCCCATCCATGGTGTTCCGTGACCGAATTCAAACCCTGGCAATTGACATTTCATGATAATGCCATCCATGGAATCTGAACCAACAGAGTGCTTACATGCCCCCAGTAGGATATGTAAATATCCTAAGAGACAAGCACCGAGGAGATGATATTTTTTTACGCATCTTTGAGGGGAATTTCCCACCTCTCCACGCTGGGAACTCGTCCAAATCAACTTGTGTTGATCGACCGCTCCTACTCAAGGTGTCATTTTCAGAATTTTTGCAATGCTTCTGTTTGATTTTAATTTTTATGCTTACTGAACCAGGCTGTGTGTGAAGTTAGGGTGTTTAGGTTACTGAGTCCCGTAAACCAAAAGTTAGTTAATGAGGCCAAATACTCCCTAAGCCTTGGATCTAATACTTAAGCTTTTCATTTCCTCAACCTCTTGAGGAATGTCAAGATCTTAATGGGTACTAAGAGTCTATCCAAGAATGCCTAAGATTCGTGTTCTTACTAATCTCACTGTGCACTTTCCATTTCTTTTCCTGAATGAGGTCTAGAACTTAGGTTAATTCCTTAATTTCTTACTAATGACTCACTTTTCTTTCATTTTGTGCTCCTTCTTTTCATTTTGTTCCTTTTTCTCCTCCTCCTTTGTAGAGTCCACAAAATTTCTTTCATCCTCTCATTTTATTGTTCTTTTTCAAAAAAAATTTTTAATTTTTATGGTGTTTTTGGCATATGTGAATTTTTTTGTCTAAAACCTTTTCTTACAAGATTTGCACTTTCATACCCCCCCATGCCTAAGATTTGCAATGTCCTCATTGTAACTTAGGAGGGTTTTTATTCAACTTTGTTCATACATTAGGACAGATGTTTTGATGAGTGAATGGATCGGGGTGACAGTTGCGGACGATTTCTAATCTCAGATGCAAGCACCTGAGGTGGAGTCGGCTGTCCTAAAGGGTGAACCTTAAGTGCGAAAAGGTGTCAAAAATGGTTTCAGGTTTTTCCAAAGAGAATGACAGGCTGCCTCCCGTTGAGCACTGAGTTTTACGCCATCGGTTGGGCGCAATATGCTCAGGGAAAATGAAGGATAATTGATGATTCAGCCAAATCAATAGAGGTTACATCAATGAACGGTTTGAGTCTCTGATCGTTCACGATGAAAGGTTCAGAATCATGGCTGAGCGGACTGATTTCGACGGCTCCATTTCCAAAAACCTATCGGATAAGGTATGGTCTGACCCACTTGGATCGCAGTTTCCCAGGGAAAAGATTGAGTCGGGCATCAAAGAGTAGGACCTTCTGACCAGGATGAAAGATCTTTCTAGAGATGTGCTTGTCATGGAAGGCTTTAACCCGCTCCTTGTAGATTCATGAGTTCTCATATGCATCAAGGCGTAATTCATCCATCTCGCTGATTTGAAGCTTTCTGTGGGTTTCAGCCTTAGAAAGATCTAGATTACAGCTCTGTACTGCCCAATAGGCTTTATGCTCCAGTTCGACGAGAAGGTGACACGCCTTCCCATACACCAGTCTAAAGGGAGACATGCCTAGTTGGGTTTTATGGGTGGTCCTATAGGCCCACAAGGCTTCCGGAAGTCGGGACGACCAGTCCTTCCTGTCAGGCCGAATAGTGACCTGCAGGATTTTCTTGATCTCCCGATTTGATAGCTTAGCTAGACCATTAGTCTGGGGGTGATAAGGAGTGGGGATTCGGTGAGACACCCCGTATTTGGTCATCAGTGTCTTGAACTGAGCATTTGTGAAATGGGTCCCCTCATCGGAGATGATAGCACGAGGAATCCCGAACCGTGAGAAGATATTGTGATGAATGAATTTGAGAATGATTTTATGATCATAGGTTCGGGTCGGTATGGCTTCGATCCATTTGGACACGTAGTCCACAGCCAGCAGAATGTACTCAAAACCATCCGAAACAGGAAAGGGGCCCATAAAATCAATCCCCCAAATATCAAAGATTTCGCATACGAGAATCGGCTACAAAGGCATCATGTCGTGATGGCTCATGTTGCCCAAAGTTTGGCAATGACTGCATGCCTTGCAGTGATTGTATGCATCCTTGAACAAAGTGGGCCAATAAAAGCCACACTGGAGGATTTTCGATGCGATTTTATGCCCAGAGAAATGGCCACCGCATGCCTGATCATAGCAGAAGGAGATAATATCATTGATTTCACCTTTCGAGACACATCTCCAGATGATTTGGTCAGCACCTATGCGGAAGAGGTACGAATCTTCCCAAATGTAGTACTTGGCATCAGAGCGTAATTTGTCTTTCTTGGCCTTCGGCCAATCAGACGGGATCTGATGAAATGCCAAGTAGTTTACTATATTAGCAAACCATCGAAGTCTAGTACCAATAGTCAGTAGGTGCTCATCAGGGAAATGCTCCATGATGGGTCTAGAAGGTTTGATGATCTTAGAAGGAAGGCGAGACAAATGGTCAGCTACCAAATTTTGTCTTCCCGCCTTGTTGCGAATCTCAAGGTCGAATTCTTGCAACAGCAAGATCCATCGGATTAGTCGAGGCTTCGTGTCCTTCTTGGCAAGGAGATGCCTCACAGCTGTGTGATCCGAGAAGATGATGACGTGGGAACCCAGGAGATAAGATCAAAATTTTTCAAGGGCAAATACTACGGCTAGTAGCTCTTTCTCTGTAACTGTGTAGTTACGCTAAGCCTAGTCAAGTGTCTTGCTAGCGTACTAGATGACCATGGGTTTCCCGTCAACTTTCTTCCCCAGAACCGCTCCTACAGCGAAATCAGATGCATCGCACATGATCTCAAAGGGTTGAGACCAATCAGGGGATTGTAGGATCGGGGCTTGGGTGACTCAGTCACGGAGTTCTTCAAAGGCTTGAGTGCATTCCTTGGAGATCTCAAAGGGGACATCCTTAGAGAGAAGAGTAGTTAGGGGGTGCATGATTTTCGAAAAATCAGGAATGAAACGACAGTAAAAACCAACGTGCCCCAGAAAAGAACGGATGTCCCTGATCGAGCTAGGCATAGGAAGATGAGAAATTAAATCAACCTTGGCTAGATCCACTTGGATGCCTTTCTCAGAAATCAGATGTCCTGGGACGATCCCCTCAGGCACCATAAAATGGTTCTTTTCCCAGTGAAGAACCAAATTAACGTTGATGCAATGCCTGAGTATATGAACCAAGTGCTGGAGGCAATTATCAAATGATGCCCTGAAAACTGAGAAGTCATCCATGAAGACTTCCAGATAATCACCTACCATATCAGAGAATATGGCAAGCATGCATCGCTGAAAAGTCGCGGGTGCATTGCAGAGACCAAAAGGCATCCTTCGGAATGCATACGTTCCGAAGGGACAGGTGAACGTGGTCTTTGATTAGCCCATAGTTGTGGGCTATTTAAGTATTTAAGTGCCTACACATTAGGTTAATTCTAACATTTATTTAGCATAAATTAGGATGTAAATAGATTAATTCATAGTTTTAATTTAATTACATAATCCATACATTGCATTCATATCTTAAGTGCATTTAGAATTAGCTTAGAATAGCATTCATCTAATTAGACAACCAATTAGGTACATTATTTTCATTAACATAGAAGTTGAGGGTCTGTATATAAAAGACCCTAATATTTTAACATTATTTTCTTTACTCTTCTCCTTGCAGGAACGGCTGGCTGCCGCTCCAACGTCGAACGGCCGCAGTGAAGACCCATTCAAAGGGGAGCGGATTTGGTGGATCTGGTCGGGCGGCTGATTTCAAACTTGTGCAGGCCACTACAAAAGGAGGAGGGAGGCAGCCGAGCTCGGGAGGCCTCCGCCACCGACCCACCACTGTGCAGAGAGAACTTCTCTCTTCCACTCCACACTGTCGGCCTCTACTATGGCGACGAGTCTCCATCACCGTGGGCGTGTGGTGTGACAGGCCACACCGCCATCCGGAGCACGCCGCATCACCGTGAGCACCTTAGCGTGCATCTCCCTCTCCGTCGTCGCCGACCACCACCACCGAGCTACTGATTCAGCCACCCTTTCAGTAACTTAAGACGTTCGGGAAATTTCCCAGACGTCTGAAGCTACCCGCACGCCTCCACCCACTCGCCTGCGTACCCATCTGCACTCCACCCGCTCACCTCCAACAGCCATGCCTTCCTCAGCTTGCTGCATCCTTCAAACGCACACGCGCCCATCAACCTTCAGCTCAATCGCACCTGCACCCTCCAACTGCACCTGCTCCCCACCCGCCTGCATCTCATGCCATCTCCACAAACTCACCGGCTGCAGCGCACTCCTCCAACCGTGCCTGCAGACCCGCACAACCGAGCATGCCTCCGCCCGCGCCTGCAGCTTGCAAGCGCCACTCACCTGCGCCTGCAGAGCCCTCCACCTGCGCTTGCTGTAGCCTGCGCACCCTCGCCAGCTGCAGCCGCACCCGCTCAACCGCCTACAGACCCGTCCTCCCGCGCCGGTAGAGCCGTCAGCAGCAGCGCGCGAGCAGATCTCACGCCAACAGCCGCGCAAGCTCACCGGCTACAGCACCTCTGCCGGAGCTCGTCCGGCCACCTCCGGCCGCTGCGTGACTCGCCACCACCACCGATTCGAAGCCCTCGGTCCAAGGGACCTCCTCCGAGCTTCCCGCGCCCGGCCATCCGCACCTCGTCGCGCAAGACAAAGGGGAAAAATTCCCCTATTTTGCTACAGTAAACCATCAATTAGAAATTACATTTTCTGCCATTGTCACTTTTTAATGATATTTTATTGATTCTGCATTGCGGAAAATATCCTCTAGTTTCTCATAATTGCCATTTCAACATTGTTTCTTGCTTAAACCTTAATCTAAAGGCAATCTTGGCTTGATTCGTGTCCAAACTAATTACGAACGAACGTTTTTAATTGGTGCAAATTTTAATACGTCATTGCCTCCTTGTGGATATGACCCGCTCCTCTGCGAGTGGTTATTTCTTGTTAAATATTGATTAATCAATTTTTCCACCACATTAAACTACAAACGACTTTAAAAGACCTTGCTCAATCTTCTCTTGGTCCTCAGGATGAATAGCAACTTGGTTATAACCTAAGTACCCGTCAAGAAAGCAGAAGAATCGATTTCCTGCTAATTTTTCAAGAATCTGATCAATGAAAGGTAGTTGGAAATGATCCTTCTTCGTGGAGGAATTGAGTCATCGGAAATCTATACAGACTCTCCACGAGTTGGCTAATCGGGTAGGTATGACTTCTCCGGTTTCAGTCGTAATGGTGGTGAGCCTTGCCTTTTTAGGCACAACCTGAATTGGGCTCACCCATCGACTGTCGGAGATCGGGTAGATGGTCCCTGCATCTAACCACTTGACGATCTCCTTTTTCATGACCTCCTGCAGATTGGGGTTTAAATGTCTCTGCATTTCACGGGAAGGTCGTGCGCCCTCTTTTGAATAAATATGGTGTGTACAATAAGAGGGACTTATTCCAGTCAAGTCATCGAGAGTCCATCCAATGGCTCTGCGATGTTGCTGGAGAACAGCAATCAGATGGGATTCCTAATCAGGAGTGAGCTTGGAATTTATAATCATGGGAAAAGTTTGATTATAACCCAAGAAGATGTATTTCAAATGATCGGGAAGGGGTTTTAATTCAAGGATGGGGTTGTCAGCAGTAGCAGGTGGTTCAGGGTAAGTGTGAGGTTCAAGGATAGGAGTCATGGATTTGTCTAAATCAGGGTTTGACTCCTCTAATTACGGTTCAAGATCTTTCTGTGGTTGATAGGGCATAATTAGGTTATTCTCAAAATGTGTTTCATCAACCCAAGCCCTAATATCACATATTTGTTCGATGACACCGCAATTGATTCCTTGTTGGGCCTTGAAGATGTCAATTTTTAGGGTTTGATTTCCAAATTTCAGCTCTATTTGGCCCTCCTCACAACTGATGTTGGCTCTGGCAATAGCCAGGAAAGGTCTCCCTAGAATGATCGGTGTATCCCTAGGGTTTTCAGGTGCGTCCATGTCTAAGACTATAAAGTCTATAGGAAAATAGAAATCTCACACTCTTACAATAACATCCTCAAGAATCCCTTTAGATGACATTATAGATCGATCTGCTAACTGTAGTGTCACCTCAATTGGTTTTAGGTCAGATTCTTCTAGGTGTTTTAGTAAGGATGTGGGTATCAGATTTATAGAAGCACCCAAGTCTAGCAATGCTCTATCGAATTGGGTTTCACCTATTTTGTAGGAAATCAGGGGAGTACCTAGGTCTTTTGCCTTGGGTAGGAGTCTGCTCAGGATTACAGAGCTGGCTTGCTCTGACAGTACAATTGGACTCTAACTCTTGGTTTGCGGCTTATGCTGAGGTGTACACACATTCTTTAAGAATCGTGCGTAAGCCGGTACGTGGCGAATCACATCCATCAAGGGGATGTTTATTTGGACCTACTCAAAGAGCTTGACCAGGTCCTCCTCTGGTGCCATGGGCTTGGTTGTCTTCTTTCCCTTGCTCAAGGCCTCGGGAAATGGAACCTTGGTTGGTTCTTCTAGGATAGGTCCAGGTCTTTGATCTAGGATAGGGATAGGAACGTCCTGGAATACTGTCCTAGGGTTCGGATCACTACCAGGCTTGGAGTGGTCTGGATAGGGTGGATCTTGGGTCTCCTCACCACTACGGGTGGTTACAGAATTCAATCCTGCCTGGTTTTGGTTAGGGTTTGATAGGATCGGTTGCTGCTGATAACTTGCATAAGAAGTGGAGGCCTCCATCCCGTCAGGTGAAGGAACAGAGGGGGCCTGATAAATCATGTGTGCTTGGCCCAGGTTTGGGTTCATAACGTGCCGCTGGGTCGGCATGTTACTAGGGTTAGGAAGAGGTTGGGAAGGAAGTGTGCCCAGTTGGCGAGAATTTGCCAACTAGGCCAGTTGATTTCGAACCTCTGTAAGTTTGTCCTTGTGTTGATTTTTGAATAGCTGCATTCGTTCTCTGAATGTCAGCCAGAGTCTGAAGGATGAGGAACATTTGGTCTTGGTTTGGTCCTGATGAATAAGTAGGGTTGGGCCGAGGCTGAGGTAGCTGGTAAGGACGAGGTGGTTGTGGACAAAGCTGAAAGGGTGGTCTTTGAGTTTGGGAATTTCCCGCCCACTGGAAGTTGGGATGGTTTCGCCATCCAGGATTATAGGTGTTGGAGAATGGATCATTCTGGATGACGTTGAGGTCCTCGCAGGTCTGAGGAACCTCCAAAGAGTCATAGAATGAGGGAATGGAATTCCCCTGGCTAGTATAGAAAGGATCAGAGGATCCTCCGATCCGAGAATCAGATGGGGGCGGATACGGATCCATCCCAGGAGAAGGTCGATGGAGAATGTTTTGCACAGTCTCCCGTGTGGAAGGAGGCTGTGCAAAGGAACTATGCGTAGAGGTGGCTCGCTGCAAGTGCTGAGTCAGCTCATCCACCCTCTTCTCAATGATAGAGACCTTGTCCAATCAACTGGCCATCAGTTTCAGGTCAACTGATGTGGACAGGCCCTGCGTCTCATGTGCTCCCCTAAGGTTCGTCGATGCGCGGGTATTCGTCCTGTCGAATAATCCCATGGAGTCATTATTGATGGAGTTCTTGCACATGTTTTCGAGAATCTCCCACACGGTGTCCTCATGCTGACCCATGATATTCCCTCCGCAAGTTGCATTGACGAAAAGCCTAATATCTTCACGGAGTCCTTGATAAAAAGACTGGACTTGTTCCCATTTAGGAACTCCATGATGGGGGCACTTTCTCATGAGATCCTGAAAGCGATCCCATGCTTGATGAAGAGGTTCTCCCAATTGTTGCGTGAAGTGGGTAATCTGATGGCGCAAAGCAATAGTCCGACCAACAGGAAAGAACTTCAAAAACTCAGACTGAAGTTCCCCCCAATTGTTGATTAGCCCGGTCTGTGTTTGGTACCAATGAGCGGCCTTGTCCATAAGGGAGAAGGAGAACATCTTCATGAGGAGAATATCCCGATTTTGTGCATTTGACCCAAAAGTCTAGGCCAGATGCTTTAGCTATTTTATGTGCTGGAAGGGGTTATCAGAATTAAGCCCATGAAATTTAGGTATTGCATGAATCATATTGCGCTTTAATTCAGAATCAGGATTCTGACTCGAGACTCAATAGCCACCTCAGCAGGATTATAATGGTCCCGCATCATAGGATGCTACGGTGGGTGCACAAAGTTCTAGAAGAGGTCATTGAGTCGCTGGAGTTGGTGCTCCAGATTGTTCTCTTCCTCAATTGCCTGAGCCATTGTGGAAGAAGAAGGTGAGTTGGGTTCAGAGTCGGAGGAGAGGTCTATGTGAAGTGTTGTTTGCTCAAACAAGGGCACTGAGGCTCGACCTCGAGGAGAGTGAATTTCTAAAGGTGGTTTCAAGGACCTCCTACCAAACATACACTGATGGAGAAGATGAGTTTAGCAAGTGCTGGACCCAATCAAGACACCCAAAATGTTGGGTGGATATAGAGGTGCGGGGCAGATGGACCCCTTGATCAAAAGATCGTCCACCTTAGAATTACCTGGGCAGCCAGAGAGGGTGAGTCCCACGAAGATCCCTACACGGTAGAGCGTCCCCATGGGTTACAGGGTTTCCCCCACCCGACCTCTCTTGTCACTAAGATTCTAAGTAGACCAGAATGGGGATCTTGACCTCTTAAGTCTACCACTTTTAATTAAGATCAAGGTGCTTAGGTTTTCACTTGAATGTTAGCCTTTTGAGTGCAAAGAGTGACCTAAGTTGAAGGTTGGTTGACCCAAGGGGTCAACTTCACCTGCTAGTTCCTTTGAGAGCTTATTAGGTCTTGTCTTTTAGGGTTCAAGTATCTTTAAAGAGCCAAATTGCTTAGGGTTTCTTTGAATAAGTATTTTCAATCAATGGCTTAGGCACACTTCTTTTGGGATTTCTCAATTCTTGCTTAAGAAATGTGTCTCTAAAACCCTAATGTTAAATCTTATGTTGGCTCTACTTGGTCCAGTTAGCTCCTTGTTGGGTAATTTAGGGCTCAGGCAAGAAGGTGTTAGCCCTTAAATACCCTTAATAGTGTGTGCAGAAATAGTGGGTTGGAATCGAAAAACATGCAGCTTTGATGGTTTACTAGGTATGGAAGACAGGTTATACCTATATTGCTTCCTCTTTAGAATTGAGGGGTTAAAGTGAGAGGATAGAAAATTACCTGTCCTTGGAGTGGTTGTTGTGCGGCTGCTTGTCCTCTTGATTTCCTGCACCTGCACACAAAAGAGAAGAGATTAGTAAAAACTCAAGAATAGAGATTTTATGGCTTCTAGAATAGCCGTTGCTCCCCGGCAACAGCGCCAAAATAGTAAATGACTGGTTTGAGCTTGTTTTGTTTGGTCGTGATGGTTATTTATGGTTTACAATCGTTGCAGTATATGACAAAACAGCTACCAGATACTGCAAAAATTTTTTACTCGGAATAACAAGTTTTCCCGAGGTTGAACTCAGGGAGCAACCATAATTCTAAAAGTATAAAAAGTTCTCAATTATGTTACACAATAAAAGAGAGAGAGGGGGGGGAGCAAAGGTTCTCTTGGCTTCTTCTTCTTCTCTCTTCCTCTTCTTTCTCTTTCAGCTGATCTTCCTCTCTTTCTCTATTTTCTCCAGCAGAGTCTTCTTCCTGCCTTCTTCTTTTTCTTTACTTGCGGCTATGCCTTCTTCTTTTCTTCTTCTTCTTCTCTGCTTCCTTTCTTCTCAGCCTGCCTTGTTCTTTCCCTTCTCTACTTCTGCTCCTTTTCTTTTCCTCTTCTTTCTGCTCTGGCCGCTAACCTTCCATCGTCTGATTTGATGCTCAGACGACTTAACTGTGGGTTGCTACAGTGCGGCTTCTTCTCTTCTTCTTTAGCTCCTCTCCTTCCTTTCTTCTTCAGCTGCTCAGTGCAACTAAGGCTTCGGCCGCTCCACCTATCTTCCTTAGCTTGCTTCTTTCTTTCTTTCTTTCCTGCATGCACACACAGTGGTCAGTGCAAAACCTACCCCTACCCCTTCCCCGCGTCTCTCTCTTTCTCAGAATCTCTCTTAAGAATGCTCTCCCAGAGCCAGGTAATCGGGTTCGGGTAGCACGCTCGGGACCAGGCCCACCAGCGTGCGGTGGTGGGCGAGGAGTGCTTGGTCAGGTAGTCGGATCCGGTCCAGACCCGCAGGGCGTGAGCGTGGGAGAGGGCGAGCGAGTGCGTGGCTCGCTGCATGCGAGTGAGAGGGACCTGACCCCTGTGTATCGAAGGCAACCAGCCTGATACACTTTTTCAATATAAGTGTGGGCGTGCGGCCGCACACTAATGAGGTGGGACTAAAATCCCACCTCCAAATCTCGCGCCCGCGGCTGAGGAAGCTGCTGCCAATTGGGGTAGCCACGAGGCTCGCGACCCAAATCCAAAGCCTGGGCGCATTCGCAGCAGCAATCCGCGCTGCCTGGGATGTGCGCCTGGGCTGGAGGAAGCTTGGAGCTACGAGCGAAGGAGCTGCAGCAGCTTAGTAATGGCATCGAGGGGCTGCTGACCTGAATACATAGAGACGGCCTCTCGGCCAAGTCAGATAACGTGGAAAGCTTCGCCGGAGTGTTGCGAAGCCAGTGCGGGGGTCGACGAGGCGCAAGAACGCTTGCGGCGGTGGACCTAGGTCAGAATGTGTGCGGGAAGATGGGTTTGTTCGGGGGGTGGTCGGGCGGTGAGTGGCGGTGTATGGAGTGGGGGGAATGGTCAAGTGGAGTGAGGGGGAGCTTCTGAGGTAGTCGACGAGGGGTGAGGAGGTCTGTGGAAGTGGGATGGCCTCGCTGGAGAAGGCGATCGGAGATGGGGAAGATGGAGTTTGACAGTGGCGGTTGGGTGGTTGAAATGGCAAATTAGAAGGGGGAAAATACAAGGGAGAGAGAGTGGAAACTTTGTCCCTATTTACTCAACGAAGGGGGAGAGAGCAGCGCCCGGCTTGTGCCTGCCGAAGCTGAGGACGAAGATGCCCAGGAGGAGGGTATCGGCGACGAGGAGGCAGTCTGAGGGCGCCAGCTGGTACGGCCTAGCGCAGACGACAGGGCAGAGTAAACTCTGCTGCTGGTAGGGTAGCAGAGCGACGAGGAGGAGGAGATCGTCGGAAGCTTCGGGCGCTCTGACCGGAGGAGGAAGAGATGAAGTGCGAGGTATTTCTCCGCCAGAGGAAGCTTGAAGGAGTCGGCAGACCTTGCCGCTCCTTATAAAGGCCTTGGCGCGGAGAGGGGACCAAGGTGGCGACGTGCCAGCCTCGTCGGAGAGTGGCCAGAGAGGATACCCATGCCTTTCGTGCGTTCGCACGAGAGGCATGGCTGATGGTAGAGGCCAGGGGAGGGTCCCTGTGACAGAGGACGTCATAGGGAACCCCCCGTCTGTTCTAAAGGACGGCCGCCCTGCCCTGCACGGCGCCATCCTCCCCGCAAGGTCGCCGGAGGCATGGTGCTGTGCAGAAGTGGCAAGGAGGACCATTCTGCAAAGAATGATGAGAATTTGGGGGTCTAAACGTAAGGGCTTCAAAAGATAAGGGTCAAAAAGTAAATTAAGAGGACCAATTTGTAAAGTTTGTCAAGATGGTCTTTTCTTAGGCCCAAGTTTTTATACTATACTAATTTGAACCTAAGGATTTTAATGGTGAATTTTGATTTTAAGTTGGACCATGTTTGACCGATCAATTTACGTAAAAACCCAAATTAAGTCATTAATTGGGCACGGTTCTCATTTTAGGTCAAAATAGGTTTCAAAGGCCAAATTGAAGGTTCTCGACCCTAGAGGATATTTTTATTTGAATTTTAGAGGATTTAGTTAATTTTTATCCTATCTCGAACCTCGTGAATTAAAGTGGGTTTATTTTAGGGTTATAGAATGTCATTTAATTCCTAGAAGTTGCTATAACCCTTTTCAGATCAGATCATCTCACTTCCCTTCTTATTAAGCTTATTTGACCTATGTTTCGATCCTTAATTACCCTGTTTGCATACTTGCATTGGTGAAATTGTTGTTTTACCCCTGTTGATTATTTTTATCCTTTAACTCAGAATTCTCTGAGTTAAGCCTCTCTTTGGGTTTTGTAGCAGCTTTTTCACACATATTTGGATTAGATTGTGTTAGTTAGGATTCATGATGAGGTTCTCATCAATATATATATATATATATATATATATATATATATATATATATATATATATATATATATATATATATATATATATATATATATATATATATATCTATACTTATATTTAGTTATATAGGTAATAATATATATATAGATATATGTATATATATATGTATATAAATATGTGTATATATGTAAGTATATGTGCGTAAATATATATATAAGTATATAGATATATATATATATGTATGTATGTCTACTAATACTTTAAGTATATAGATACTACTATATGTATAGATATAAGTATATATATATATATGTATATATATCAATATATACATGTATATGTATATATATATAAGTATATAATAATATATAAGTGAGAGTGTGTGTGTGCGAGAGTGTGAGTGTGTGTGTATGTGTTTATGCAGAGAGAGAGGGAGAGAGTGCTGTGAGAGAGAGAGAGAGAGAGCGCTCGGTCCTACTGGAGCTAGGAGTTAAGTCGTCTGCAGCAGTGGAGCGTCGTATGCCGATCCACGTGCGCGCGTAGGCGCGCGGAGAGGCACGCGCACACAGGGGAGTGGGTGCAGAGGAAGGAACGCAGCGCACCGCGCTGTGCGAAGGGGTTGGAGTGGGCAGGCGCAAGCGCACGCGGGCGAAGATGCGGGCGGGAGCGGGCGCTGGTAGAGGACCGCACGCAGACACGCGGGCAGGCGCTGGAGCGGGACGCGGGGATGGACGGACGCACCGACGAAGTCCAGTTGCGACGAGCCGGGTGTCCGGATAAGTGGGAAACTTACCGGTCACCCCACTGTAGCCATAGTGTTCCGCTGAAACGCGTGAACAGTGGCTACAGTGGCCGGGCGAGCCGCGCAACCGCTTCTGCCCGATGATGTGAGTGCGGGGGGCGTGGATGGCTCGGTGCGCGCACGGAAGAGTGGCGCCGGCTGCTGGCTTGCAGGCGAGACTTCACGACAAAGCGCGCGGAGAGGGCTGGGTCGCGGGCGAAGGAGCGGGACAGGGCGCGCGGTGGCCTGCGGGTGTTGGCTGGGATGCGCGGTGAAGCTTGGCCGGCCGCTGTAGGGGTGCGCGGTGGCCAGTTGCGGGCGGAAAGGCGAGTGCAGCGCGAAGAAGCGGAAGGAGAAGGCAGACGCAGGTCGTGTTTTTTTTTTCTTAACAATTTATGCACAAACAAATTATGGATAAACAATCCACAAAATAAATTAAAAACCAAGCTCTAAAGAAAAGGGAACAGGCTCCCGAAAATCAGCCCCAATTACTACAAGGGCGAGAAAACATAAATAAAACTTGTGACAATTGAGAATCCCCTATGGAAGCGGGATCCAAGTCTCTTGTGTCTTCTCCGTGTGTAGGCGTCGCTCAAGGTCGACATTGTCTCCCAGATGTGCCTATCACCTCCACAAATTCCTCGCACAGATCATTGTGCAACAAGAAATAATCAGAAAAAAAAATCAGGTGAAATTATTGCGTCTGTTGCCTCCCCGGCAACAGTGCCATTTGATAAGTCAATTTTTGCTTTCAAATAATGTGAATAAAATGATTTTCCGTTTTAGTAAAAGAGTGGTGGAAAATCGCTTAACAAAACAATTACAATAAAAATTAACCACTAACAAAAGAGCGGGTTGTGTCCACAAGGAGACAATGATGTAATAAATTCATGAATATTTTTCTCATATTCGTTCAATCAAGTACGAAATCCATAGTCAAATCTGACATGAAATGCGATGAAAAGAAGACACACAATAACTCGAAAATGTAAGGTTATATGAAAACGCACGTTGAAGGGGGCGGGCGCTGCAGGCTGCACAGGCGCGCGCGAGATCTGGTGACCGCACGACTATAGGTGCTGCAGGTGCTGAGGCGAGGGCACTGCAGGCACTGGCACGGGGGCGTGCAGGCGCTAAGGAAAGGGCACTACAGGCACTGAGGCAAGGGCGCGTGGAGGTGAAGGCGCGCACTAACTGCTGTCCGCGTGGTGGGGTGCTGGCTAGCGGTGCGGGTGGCAATTGAGGTGGGTGCGGGCACGCCTGCTGCGGTGGAGGTGCAGCGTGTGTGCGTGGTCTACTGCAAAAGATGAAGTGCCCAAAGGGGAGGCACGTGCGGTGGCACACTCCGCAGGGCTGAGGCACGGGGAGGAGGTTGCAGCCCTGTGTGTTGTAGTCACGTGGCGAGGGTGCTTGGGGCGTGCAGCAGCTGGGATCTGCGTGTGGAAGGGAAGATGAAGCACGGTGATGCAGGGACTCTTGGCGGTGTAGGCTGTCACACCACACGCCCACGGTGGTGGAGTTGCACTACTGCGGTTGAGGACAGTGGTGAGGAGTGGATGAGAAACAAAGTTCTCTACGCAGTGATGAACAAAGGGGTGGTGGCCTCCCCCTGAACGGCAGCCCTTCCCTCTCCTTTGTAGCCACAGCTACAAAGATTTGTAATTCAAAAGGCCACCGTCGAGTCAATGCTGATGCCCAGGAGGAGGAAGCGAAGACAAAGCAGTTACCTGCAAAGGAGAAGAGAAAACAAAAAAAAGAATAAAATAATTAGGATTATTTATACATAACTCCTTAACTTCTATGTTAATTAAAATAGTATATGTAAAGCACCTAATTAATTAACTAATCAAATGTATGCAATCCTAGGTAAATTCTAAATGCATAAATTATGCACTTAAGCTAAAAATATGAATTAATTTATTTACAACCTAATGTGTGCTATTTAAATGTTAAAATAAACTTAATGTCTAGACACTTAAATATTTAAATAGCCCACAAATATGGGCTAATCACTACGTACATGAGGGCCAACAGGAGTCAGTGTAGAGTGGCCAATCCTAACCCCGAGTCTCAACCCAAGGGCGACTAGCTCCGCTCTCCATGAAAAGGGGATAGTTGCTCTCCTTGGTACCACGTACTCAAGGGCCGACACACTTCCCATCTACATTTCAGGTTTCCATCTATCCACAAGAGTTCTACTCCTAATTCCCCGAAGGGTTCATGCTCATGTTCACCTCATTTATTCCGATCCAGATTTCACCATTCACAATTCATCTCTCATGCATAAACAGGCAGCTCGTGTTTCCATAATTCAATACACGCAACTGGTGATTTCACAAGTAATTGTTCATAAATTACAAGCAGCTTATAGTTATAATACAAGCAATTGCTAACAGTTTAGCTCAATCATGCATGCAAGCACATTATACAGCACAAACGGTTCATTCATTTATCTATCCTAGGGTTCATGCCATATCTTAGGGTTCCATTTGGCTATTTCCACAAGCACATTCTTATTTAAATCTTATTAACAGAATTAACCACTCTACCAGGCAACTTGGGAGTAATGGGGGCTCGAACCGCAAACCCAGGCGTCTCTACGAGCCCCAAACATGCAGCAGGCTAAAACCCTACACTAAGGAATACATTACAAAAGTAGAGTTCAAAACAGTGTACAAAGGACTCTAGTACATAGAGGAACTTGCGAGGAAAATACAGGCATTTCATTTGCGTAAAACAGACCCTGATCAGACCCCAAACGGGTCAAAAACGTGCCTACTGTTCAAAATCAGACTTCTGGGAACAAGTCCAAACGTCTTAAAAGGTACCAGATCCTTACCTTAAGTCCCCGCAGTGTCCTCAGACGTCCAGGCCTTCTCTGCGATCGTCTAAAGGTAGTTCCAAATGTCGGACAATGCCTCTGGTCGTCTGGACGCACCTCCAGACGTCCAAAAGCACGGCATCCACGCTCCTTCCCAAGGCTACACCTACGTACGAAAACGCAGGCGTGGTCAGCTGACAAATATCCTTGCGCTGTGATATGCATAGCGTAAGGAGATTACATACCTTTGTGATAAATGAGCTTTCAGACGTCTAGCCTTAGCTCCAGATGTCCAGGTACACCATCAGCCGTTTGGACTCCACTCCAGACGTCTGATACTGGAAAACTTCCAGTATCAAGACCTCCTTCTCGCGCCGCCGCATCTCCAGCCGCTGCATGAAGATCGGGAGGCTGCCTCCCCAAGCTCTCTTCTCCTCCCGTACGTGCCCGCGGTGGCCGTGCGAGCTCCGCTGAGCTTCCACCAAAGCTCTCTGACTTTGGCCTCCTCCTCCCGCACTCTCTTCCTTCTCCCTCTCGCTTTCCCTCACTCGCCTCCTCTCGCCACTCCCACACAGCTCTGAAGGTGGTGGTGGTGGCTGGTGTGTGGAGTGGAGTGGAGAGAAGAGGAAGGGGGCTTATATAGATGGAGTGGGGGGTTTAGGGTTTGGGGAAGGAAGGAAGGGAGAGAGAGAATAAGAGGGTTCTGCGCGTCGCCCACGTGCAGAGCATAGTGTGAGTACAAAAATTTCATTTTCAGACGTCCGGGAAAGAGTCCAGACGTCTGGACAGATATCTAACTGAGACTCCAGACGTCTTAAAAGGCTAAAAGTGTGACGGGTCATTACATCATAACTTAAAGGAACTTTCATCCTCAAAACTTGAGCTAACTAGGCGCGAAAAAAGGAACATAAAATGCATAACAAACTTAAAGAGGACCGAAGTAAGTCCGAAAAGACGTACCCTCAAAAAGCTCTGGGTACCGCTCTTGCATCGCCACCTCAGGCTCCCAGGTTGCCTCCCCGTACTACTGACTTCTCCATAAGACCTTCACCAGTGGTACCTGCTTCCGTCTCAAACTCCGAATAGCTATGTCTAGAATCTACACTGGTCTCTCAAGGTAGGTCAGGTCGTCACCCACCTTGACGTTCTCATGGCTCAAAATGTGATTAGGATAGATGACATACTTCCTGAGATTGGACACGTGGAACACGTCGTGCACTCCAGAAAGCTGGGGAGGAAGGGCAAGCTGGTAAGCAACGGGTCCTACCCACTCCAGAACCTCAAAGGGCCTCACAAACCTCGATGCAAGCTTCCCTTTCACCCCAAAATGCTGTAGGCCCTTCATGGGCGAAACGCGGAGAAAGACATGATCCCCAACCTTGAACTGCATCTCTTTGCGGTTCCGATCAGTGTAACTCTTCTGCTTGCTCCTGACAGTGCAGAGTCGTCTATGGATCTACTCTATCACCTCTTGACTCTGCCGGATCAACCTGGGGCCAACCTCCCACTTGGTCCCCACCTCGACCCAACTCAAGAGTGTAGTACACCTCCATCTGTACAAAGCCTCGTAAGGTACCATGCCGATGCTCAAGTGGTAACTATTATTATATGCAAACTCTGCCAGGGGTAAATGCTCCTCCCAGGAGCCTCTCCAGTCTAGTACACAGGCACATAAAAGGTTCTCAAGTGTCTGTATGGTGCGCTCTGACTGTCCATCCGTCTGGGTATGGTATGCAGTACTGAACCTCAAACGTGTCCCCAAAGCCTGCTGAAACTCAGCCCAGAACTGGGAAGTAAACCGGGTATCCCTGTCAAATACAATCTCACGCGGAACTCCGTGCAGGTGTACCACATCGCGAATGTATCTCTCTACCAACTGTGCTGGTCCCAAGGTGACTCGGATTGGTAGTAAATGCGTCATCTTCGTCAACCTGTCTACTATCACCCAGACTGCATTTTGTCCTCGCTAGGTAACCGGTAGACCCACCACCAAGTCCATGGTGATGCTCTCCCACTTCCACTCTGGCACAAGAAGTGGCTGCAACAACCCTGCAGACCTTTGGTGTTCGGCCTTCTCCTGCTGGCACACTAAACACTCCTGCACAAACTCACCAACATCCTGCTTCATCCCTCTCCACCAAAAGTTGCATCTCAGATCATGATACATCTTTGTGCTCCTGGGATGTATGGTGAACCTAGACCCGTGCGCCTCAGCCAGGAGCTCTCTCAATAACTCCTCGTCCCTAGGAATGCATAAGTGTCCCCTCATGCGCAGTACCTCATCTGTAAAGGAAAAGTCTCCTGGGTCTCCTGACAACACCCTGTCCCGCAGTGTCTGTAAGTACAGATCTGTCATCTGTCCTGCGATAATGCAGTCTCTCAGCTCTGGTCGCGTCTGCCGCGTTACTGTCACTGTCCTACAATACCCCTATGACTCCCGAGATCGCCAACTACCCAACTCCATAAGTCTCCAACTCTGTGCCTGTAGACTGGCCAAGTAGGTGGGCGCCTTCCGGCTCAAGACGTCAGCCACCACATTGGCCTTCCCTGGATGGTAAGAGATGCTGCAGTCGTAGTCCTTCAGGAGCTCTAACCAACGTCTCTATCTCATGTTGAGCTCCTTCTGGTCAAACAAGTACCTGAGGCTCTTATGATCCGTGAAAATCCCAAAAGTCTCACCGTAAAGGTAGTGCCTCCATGTCTTCAACGCGAAGACAACAACTACCAGCTCTAAGTCATGGGTAGGGTAGCTATGCTTATAAGGCTTCAGTTGCTGCGAAGCGTAAGCGATAACATGACCCCACTACATGAGCACACCCCTTAACCCCTGCAATGAAGAGTCTATGTAAACCACAAAACTGCCACTACTATCCGGGATGGTAAGCATAGGACTGAAGTCAATCTCTCCTTCAACTCCTGAAAACATGCCTCACACTCATCTGTCCAGGCAAAGGGCACGTCCTTCCAAGTGAGTTGGGTCATAGGATGTGCAATATGAGAGAATCCTCTGATAAACCACCGATAGTAACCCGTCAATCCCAAAAAGCTACGTATCTCTGCCACTGTACGTGGCCTCCCCACCTGAGTATGGCCTCAACCTTGGCTGGGTCCATAGCCAAACCATCCCCTGAGATCACGTGTCCCAAGAAAGTCACCTGCCTCAACCAAAACTGGCACTTGCTGTACTTGGCATACAGCCTGCGTCACCGCAAAGTGTCCAAGATTATCCGCAGATGCTATCCATGCTGCACCTGATCCCGCGAATAAACGAGTACATCGTCGATGAACACTACCACAAACTGGTCCAAGTACGGTCTGAAAACTAGGTTCATCAAATCCATAAAAGCCGCGGGAGCATTGGTCAACCCAAACGGTATGACCAAGAACTCGTAGTGCCCGTACCGGGTATAGAAAGCTATCTTAGAGATGTTGGTCTCCCTGATCCTCAACTAGTGGTAGCCTGACCTCAGATCTATCTTGGAGAACACTGTGGCATCTCGCAACTAGTCAAAAAGGTCATCAATCCTCGGCAGTGGATACTTATTCTTGATGGCGACCCTATTCAACAGTTGATAGTCGACACAAAGTCGCAAGGTACCATCCTTCCTCACAAACACCATAGGAGATCCCCACGGGGACACACTAGGCCTCACAAACCCCTTCTCCAACAGGTCTTGTAACTGTGACTTGAGCTCTAGCAGCTCAAGCGGTGCCATCCAGTACAGTGCAGTAGAAATGGGGCTGGTCCCCGGTACCAGTGAGATCTCAAACTCGATCTCACACTCGGACGGTAGTCTTGGCAGCTCCTCTGAAAACACGTCGGGGTACTCGCAAACCACCAGAATACTCTAAAAATCATCCACGGGACTTGGCTCTACAACTACACAGGCTAAAAAGCCCTCACACCCCTGGCTCAAAAGCCTCGCTGCTCGAAGAGCGGAGATGCATCTGAAACCTCCGTCCACCGGCTGTCCGTGAAACTCAAAGGGAGGCAACTCCGGCATGGAGAAGACGATCTTCCTCTCGAAATAGTCCACCAGGGCATGATAGGCGGAAAGCCAGTCCATCCCTAAGATCACGCCAAAATCCTCCATCGGTATCACAATCAGGTCAGCGGGGAGGCTGTGTCCCCCTATACTAACCTCGCAGTTCATGTAGACCTCCTCAGCTACAAACAACTGGCCACCTGGGCCTCTGATCACAAACGGATCCTCTAACAGTACACTGCCCTGCCCTAAACTAACGGCAAAACTCGCAGCAACAAAAGAGTGGCGCCGAAATCAAAAAGTACGTACACTAATCTGCCAGAAACGGTAACTATACCTGCTACCACTGAACTGGAAGCCCTGTCGTCTCTGTGTGTCAGGATGTTGATACACCCCTTAGTCGATGAAGATGAAGCAGCTACACTCTGGGTCGGGCGAGCAGCCGCTGGTCAATACCCTCCTCGTGACTGCTGCCCTCGCCCACGCGCCTGGGGACCACAACCACCAGCTCGGCCTCCAGCGCTCAGTGCGGGGAGCATCTGCTGTGCTCCAGCCCTAGATGGACAGTCCCTCCTGATGTGGCTTGGCTGGCCACACTGGTAGCAAAGGGGAACTCGACCTCCTCCCTCAGTAGGTCCCTGCTGGTGGCTGGGCGGGGGTCCGGTGCTAGTAGTTGGCCCCTGTCTAGGGCCCCCAAAGGCCACTGATGGCCCCGCAAAACGAGATAGCTCTCCTGCGGGTGCCATGTGCCTCCTCTCTCGACGGCCCTGAGAGTACTCTGGCTGATAGGGCCTCTTCTATCTGCTATCGGTGTCTCGTGCGGCTAGGTTGGTCTCCTCATAGGTCATGGCTGCCTCAACCACTAGTGAGAAGGTGGGCAGCTTCAGGGGTAAGACATACCCCCAAATAGCAGGTCGGAGTCCCTCAGTAAACCTCCACAGACGCTCTTCCTCCGTAGCCACGGCTGTCGAGGCAAAACAATCCTAATCTTTCATGGCCACCATAGAGACAAACTCAGACTAACGATCAATCTAAGCCTGCCCAGACTTCCACTCAATCCATCTTAAGGCAACCATCTAGCCCAACCTAACTGTTACGACCCGATTCCCGGATCCCTACAGGACTCGAGACCGGCTCGCCTCGACTAATCCCAAGACCCAACGTCCAACAAGAAATAACCAAAAGCAGGAAAGTAAACCACATTCACATATACAATATAACTAAGCAGAAGAAACGTATAAAGCAGTAAAGGAAAGTAAATCTGTTGTTTCAGTACATACCACCACAACAACAAAAACAATAAAAAACGGAAGTAAATAGTAGAGACAAACAGTAACTAAAAGTCTAATACTTACTACAACAGTAAAGGAACAAAGAGGAAGTGTTGAAAACTACGGCTGGGCTCAACTGGGCCCAGCACCCTCCGCAGTCGAAAGCTCGGGCTGCTCAACTCCTGGTTCTGAACAGAATTATGAAAAGACAGAGTCAGCGAAAGCTGAGTAGAGTGATATCTATACTATCTAAAACAGTAAAAGCAACAGGTTTAATTCTCTTTTCTATTTACCTGGTTTATGTGTATTCCCTTTTCACCCATTTTTCTCAAACATCCAGCTATTCTTGATCTTGCATGTTCCTCCTGAGAACTATCTTGATCGCAGCCTTTTCCGTAGAGTAGAAGGTACACATTGTGCTCTCCTGGCCGGGAGAGTCCCCCTGGTAGTCCTACACCCAGTCAACCACCCCAAGGTCACTGTCAAGACGTAGTGGTGACTACGGCACGTGAGATAATCGCACGGGTAGCTACCCCACACTAACACGTGATCAATCATTTTCGCTAGTGGGTACGCCCAAAGTATAGCACGGAACAATATAGGGCCTTGCCCTCTCAGAACAGGGGTCTCGCCCCTTAGAACCAAACAGGGGTCTCGCCCCTCCACAATCCGTGCACCCTCGTCTGACTACTCCGGATTCCCCAGAGGGCCTAACAAGTCGATGTAGGGTGGCTAGCTAAACCCCGGGTCCCGTGGGGTGGCTAGCTCTCTCCTTACAATAGTAGCTCACCTCGGTACCGCGTACACGAGGGCCAACAGAAGTCGATATAGAGTAGCCAACCCTAACCCCAAGTCTTAACCCAAGGGCGGCTAGCTCCGCTCTACACGAAAAGGGGACAGTTGCTCTCCTTGGTACCACATACTCAAGTGCCAGCACATTTCCCATCTACATTCCAGGTTTCCATCTATCCACAAGAGTTCTATTTCTAATTCCCAGTAGGGTTCATGCTCATGCTCACCTCATTTATTCCGATCCAGATTTCACCATTCACAATTCATCTCTCATGCATATACAGGCAGCTCATGTTTCCATAATTCGATACATGCAACTGGTGATTTCATAGGTAATTGTTCATAAATTACAGGAAGCTTATAATTATAATACAGGCAATTGCTAACAGTTTAGCTTAATCATGCATGCAAATACATTATACAGCACAAACGATTCATTCATTTCTCTATCCTAGGGTTCATGCCACATCTTAGGGTTCTATTTGGCTATTTCCACAAGCACATTCTTATTTAAATGTTATTAACAGAATTAGCCACTCTACCAGGCAACTCGGGAGTAATGGGGGCTCAAACCGCAGACCCAGGCGTCTTTGCGAGCCCCAAACACGTAGCAAGCTAAAACCCTATACCAAGGAATACATCACAAAAGGAGAGTTCATAACAGTGTACAAAGGACTCTAGTATGTAGAGGAACTCGCGAGGAAAATGCAGGTATTTCATTTGCGTAAAATGGACCCCAAACGGGTCAAAAACGTGCCTACTGTTCAAAATCAGACGTCTGGGAACAAGTCCAAACATCTTAAAAGGTACCAGATCCTTACCTTAAGTCCCTGCGGTGTCCTCAGACATCCAAGCCTTCTCTGCGATCATCTGAAGGCAATTCTAGACGTCGGATAATGCCTCTGGTTGTCTGGACGCACCTCCGGACATCTGGAGGTCTAATCAAACATCCAAAAGCGCGGCGCCAGCTCTCCTTCCCAAGGCTGCACCTACGTACGACAACGCAGGTGCGGTCAGCCGACAAATATCCCTGCATTGTGATATGCATAGCGAAAGGAGATTACGTACCTTTGTGATAAATGAGCTTTCAGACGCCTAGCCTTAGCTCCAAACATCCAGGTACTCTGTCAATCGTCTGGACCCCAATCCAAACGTCTGATACTAGAAAACTTCCAGTATCATGACCTCCTTCCGACGTTCTCCGCTCGCTCCGCCTCGCACCGCCGTAGCTTCAGTCGCTGCAGAAGGTCGGGAGGCTGCCTCCCCGAGCTCTCTCCTCCTCTCGTACACGCCCACGGTGGCCATGCAAGCTCCGCCGAGCTTCCACCGAAGCTCTCTGACCTCGACCTCCTCCTCCTCCCACGCTTTCCTCATTCTCCCTCTCGCTCTCCCTCGCTCACCTCCTCTAGCCACTCCCGCACAGCTCTGAAGGTGGTGGTGGTGGCTGGTGTGTGGAGTGGAGAGGAGAGGAGGGGGGCTTATATAGATGGCATGGGGGGGGTTAGGGTTTGGGGAAGGAAGGGAGAGAGAAAAGAAGAGGGTTCTACACGCCGCCCGTGCGCAAAGCGTAGTGTGCGTATAAAAATTTCATTTTCAGACGTTCGGGAAAGGGTCCAAACGTCTGGACAGACGTCTGACTAAGACTCCAGACGTCTTAAAAGGCTAAAAGTGTGACGGGTTATTACACTAACCCACAACCACAATGGATAATATCATGAACCTTCTATTAGACTAGGAGAAGAAAAACAAAGAAAGACTGACTTATCTAACAAAAGAAATTCAAGCACAAGGGGACCAAATCAAGAGATTCCAAGGATATCCTTACCCCTCTATACAGACTCCTTACTCTTATTCTCCACCTATTCTTCCGACCCCTCCTTCAGTACATCACATTTGCCACTGTGCAGGTGCAAATTCTTTGATCGACAAATAAAAGAGAAAAATAAGAAGCCCAACCAAACTATCTAATTTGGGCCCATCTAAAAATCTTAAGGTCAAACTACATCATACTCTAACTCAGACTCTAGAAAGAAAAAGAAAAAGGTCTCGAAATCTGACTTGACTTTCTTACCCATTCTTGGAGCCTTAAGAGAGAATCAAAACAAAAGAAAAAGACTTGCACATAGAAAGAGGTAGTTTTGTCTGCACATATGAGTGCAAATGTTTTGGGCGCTCTACTTCCTAAGAAGACTGACCCTGGAAAACCTCTCGTATCATGTGCCATCAAGGGATTCACCTTTAACAAAGCCCTTGTGGACTTAGGGTCTTCAATTAGTTTGATTCCTACTGCCCTTTTTTAGCACATCGAACTTGGAGATCTGCATCACACACCATTGACTATTAAATGAGCAGATGGTTCTACCAACATACCTAAGTGGGTAGTTTATGATGTAATTATCAAAGTGCAAGGTCTTAGCTTCCTAGTCGATTTTATTGTATTGGACATGGACATACCGGAGAAGCTAAGTGATTCACCTATCATTCTAGGCTACCCTTTCTTGGCTACGACTATGGCCTGGATAGATTGCTACTCAAGATGCATGGAAATGGGTAGCAGCAAAGAGAAGATTCACATAGATATTTTTGCAGCCACTAAGAAATTAAAATTTGAGGATGACGCAGAAGAGACCATGCTATTGATACATAGGTAGGACCACACAACCATTCATATCAAAACTCACCTAGGCTGACATCTCCTTCGAGACCCATATCCTTGACATTTGACTCACATTCGAGGGTCACCTCCACATAGACTACCACTGAGGAGCCACCTTCGAACTCACAACCACTTTTAAGATTACCACAAATGGTAGCAAAGTACAAGGATACGGTTGCAAACTATCTACATCAATTCTAGACCACTATTAATCTGGGGCGGAGACAGACTTTGATCAAAACCTAAGAATCTCTAATGATAACCCTTTAGGAACCGAAATCCTTGATTAGGATGACTCAACAAAATTACACACTTCAAGGCATACTTCTTTTACCAAGTTAAGAATTTCCTTAAAGACCTTAGGGAACTTGACATGGTTGTACCTGAGACTGTTATTGAGGATTCTTTGGGTCAAACACCCAAAGTGGATGATGTCGATGTCTGTAAGAGCAATTTTGAAATGAAAGATGATTTGATGGAAGAGACATCTAATGGGGTCATGGAAAATGATCGTGACACATCTGGAATTGAATCATCTGGAAGCCTCATCTTGGAAGATGATGAAGAAAGGGTTGGCATCCCCAAGACTAATTCACAATCTAAGGACCCTGAGTCTTGGAAGATACCTTATGTTCATGGAGTCAAATTTACATTATCGGACAACCCTATCAAAATTGAGGAAGATTCGCTCAAGGAATTATATCTTGATTTAGGTTCTGAATTGCAATCATTCTATTTTGAGGAACCAATCTTAGGTAGGCCTAAGTACGATTCCTTTGTGTTTGAGGATGCACAGTTAGACCTTGAGGATGCTGTAGAGTTGGATATCTCAAGAAATTTGGGGTAATCTAAACATGGAAAGGATGAACAAGATGAAAATTATAGAAAAACAAAAGAAACCCCATAAGAGGATAAAGAGATTGATGACCTTGACACCCCCAGCCAGGCACATCTGGATGGTTCTAATATAATTTTGAAGAAGGATTTTGCTAATCATATGTGCCTAGATGATTCAATTACGATAGCTGGATCCGACTCCAATGATTATTTTGAGACACTTCCTGAAGGAGCCAAATTTGTTTCCACCCCTGTATCATCTAATTCCCATCCTTCCTTTCCCTTCCACCAAGTTCCCGAGCGACCTATTTCAAAGGATGATAATCTAGATATGGAAAAACTTACTTCTGCACCCCTTATTCTTGACTCTGACTCTCAGCATCATCTAATCAAACAAGACATGGAATCCCCCTATGAAAGAGATGTTCAAGAGAATGAAAGGCTGTTGGGGATGACTTATGATTATTTGCCTGAGGAAGTGAAAAACTCATCTAAATCATGGAATTTTGAGGAACAAACCGCTAATTTGATTAATGAGGAAAAGACATTATCTTAGAGAATGCAGTTCAAAACATAATGACTTGGGGACGAACTATCGTACTGCATTTGATGCATATCATTGTTATTTTCAGGAAACCTGGACGAAATAGATGATTGGTAAGGGCGATAAGCATCATGGACTCTACTACTTGCACCTATCTTCTGTTTTTGCTGGAGCCATCTCTATTTCCTCTAATCCTCTGATATGGCATACCAAACTTGCTCATCCCTCCTTATCCAAGCTTCACCAAATGTTTCCTAATATTCCTCCTTCCACGACCTTTGAGTGTGATGCCTGCCAGCTAAGAAAGAATCATCATCGTCCTTTTCATCCTCATATTAAGAGACTGAGTCATAGTGTCCTTGAGTTGATTCATTGTGATGTTTGAGGTCCCTATCTTGTTAGTTCTAAATATTTTGTTGCTTTTGTTAATAACTTTAGTTGTGCTTCTTGGGTAGGTTTGTCAAAAGACATATCTAAGTTATTTTCACTAATAAAAAAGTTCCTTTATGAAGTGTAAAATTCCTTTTCCACCAAAATTAAATGTTTCAAATCTAATAATGCCCTTAAGTTTATTTAGCACCCTCTACAGCTTTTCCTTGAGGACAATGAGACCATCCATCAGACTTTCCACCCCCATACATCACAATGGAATGGGGTTGCTAAAAGAAAGTTGAGGCATTTGCTTGATATTGCTCAAACACTCCTCTTCTCTATGAGTGTTCCAAAATATTTTTGGGGTGATGCAGTCCTTACTATTGCACATGTCATTAATTGACTTTCTTTGTCTATGCTTAGGGGTGATGTTACCTTTAAGCTTCTTTATCCTGACAAAGAGTTGTTTCCCTTACCCCTGCTCACTTTTGGGTGCATTTGTTTTGTCCATAACTTTAATAATCCTAACAAGTTGTTGCCCAGAGCTACCAAATATGTCTTTCTTGATTATTCCCACACCCAGAAGGACTATAATTCCTTTGACCAACCTAGTAGACGATACCATATTTGTGTAGATATTACCTTCGTTTAGAGAGTTTCCTACTTGTCTCCTGTCATCCTCATGTGTACCATAGAAAGGATTCACCACCAAATATATTTACACCCCTTCCTATTTCTGTTACTCTTGATCCTGATGCATGTACCCATCCACCAGGTGTTATGCCCCCTGCGAACATTGCTTTGGATGTTTCTCTTCGCTAAGTAGAGGGCCACAGTGGAGGTGATGATGATCGGCCTATTGCACCAAGGAAACCAATTAAATCTTGTACATTGCATCCTATGCCTTATTATACTTTGATTGCCCACTCGGATTCTTCTATGCAGCAATTCTCATCGGCACTTAGCAGTACTATTTTTCCTAGATCACATCATAAGGCAATTCAAAATCCAAAAGTGGGTGGCTACTATGAATGCAGAAATGGAGGCTCTTACCACTTGGGGCACATGGGACATTGTTCATGTTCCTTATGGGGAAAAGGTGGTGGATTGCAAAAGGGTTTGTATAGTCAAGTGCCATGTAGATGGGATTGTTGACAAATTCAAGGTGATATTGGTTGCAAAGGGTTTCACCCAAACTTATGGTGTGGATTTCTTTGAAACATTTTCTCTAGTAACGAGAGTTGGCACCATCAAGATCATTTTGTCTATTGCTGTGAATTTGGATTGGCCTCTCTATTAGCTTGACATTAAGAATGCATTTCTCTATGGTGATCTTACTAGAGAGGTCTATTTGCATCAACCTCCAGGATACAAGGTTAAGGGAGAGTTCATCTGCAGAGTAAAAAAAGTTATCTATGGCCTCAAATAGAGCTCCAAAGCATGATTTGACAGACTCAACATTAAGGTTATCAAGATTGATTTTCACAAATCTACATTTGACCATTCTATATTTATGAAGAAGATGGCATTTGGCACTGCGATACTTGCTGTTTATATAGGTGGCATGATTCTTACAGGAGATGACACTACTAGGATTTATGAGGTCAAGGACTACCTACAGTTGCCTTTTGTGACTAAAGACTTGGGCAACCTACATTATTTTCTGAGGATTGAGGTGGTCAAAGAAAGATCTGGTATGACATTATCTCAGAAGAAATATACCCTTGAGATTCTAAAGGATGCTGGGATGCTTAATACTAAGACTTCTGCTATCCCTATAGAGTAGAAAGGCAAGTACAATCACATTGGAGATGCTATGTTTGAGGATGTGCACAGGTACAAGAGTATTGTAGGTAAGCTTCTATATCTGACTATCACTCATCCAGATATTAGTTTTACCAAGAGTCAGGTTAGTTAGTACATGGATAAGCCCTAATATGGCCATTGGAATAATGTTTGCCTCATCCTAAAGTATCTAAAGGGGTCTCTTGGCAAAGGCCTCTATAATAGGAAAAATGTCATCTTGAATTATCCTCCTATTTTGATGTTGATTATGCCAATTCTTATGGCGACAGGAAATCCACCACTAGTTTTGTTATCTTTCTTAGGGAGAATATTTTTTCTTGGCAAAGCAAGAAATAAACTATTGTAGCATGCTCCAGTGCAAAAGCTGAGTATAGAGCAATAGCTCATACAACCTATGAGGTGATGTGGATTACTACTTTTCTTAGTGATCTAGGTACCTCAATGAAGAGTCCTACTCCTATGTATTGTGATAACAAATTAGCCAGCTATATTACCTTAAATCATGTTTTCCATAAGATGGCAAAGCACATTGAGATTGATTATCATTTTATATGCAATGCTATGATGGAAGGCAAGGTAACTACACCCTACATCTCGTCTAAGCTCTAGTTGGCTGATATTTTTAATAAGGCATTTCCCAAAAAGCGAGACTACTTACTATGTGACAACCTAGGCTTGAAGTACATCTACGTTGCAACTTGAGAGGGAGTGTTAGATATTAAGTTATTTATGTTTATTTTTGTTACTTATGTTGCCTTAGTTGTTATTTTTCTATTTTTTGATGGACTCTTCATATAATTTACTCATAGCTCCTTTCTATATAAGAGAGGCTACAATTTTCGTTAGAAAATGAATTATTTCTTTTCATTCTACAGTACATAACTTGCTTAAGTAGGTACGGTGCTTATGTTCTCTCCATAGGTGCCATACCACCACACATAGAGCTCGACCCACAAGTGATCGTCGACGTAGTTAGACCTAGGCCAACTCTTGGACTTTGGAAATAGACTCAGCCATGCAGTTGTAGAGTTGTAATATGTGAAGCACCTCAGCCAAGACTTGCATGCTCATGTCGCATCTAAAAATAGTTGGGTAATGGCATCCTTCCTAGCTACACATAATCCACAATTAGAGTCATGGAGTACTCTCCATGAACACATCTAGCTCCTCATCAACAACCTATCGTGGAAAACCAACAGGCCACAAGACAACCACTTCAATACATGCCTTTTCCCCATAAGATCTTGAACTCTTCCCACAACAACTTCCTAAATCTAATCGTGTCCTAAAGGTTTCCATTTGGCCACTACTAAGAAACACCCCCATTTCCATCCTTAGTAAAGAAAAGATCAATGCATGATTAGCTGTGGGAAAGGATGTGATTCCACATCTTTGGTTTCCTTTAATCCCTTCCCATTAAGAGAATTTCATCTATTTTGTAGGGACGTTGCATCCAAGTCACCCAAATTCCATTCCACCTTTCATTCAAGAGCCAACAAACTCTCCTTCAAGCCTCCCCACTATCCCTGTCAAATAGATGTTTCAAGCCAAACCCTCTCCTTCCTCTTAGAGTTGCATGATTCTTTTCGGTATGGGCTTAGGGACCACAATGGAGTTTATCCAAAAGGTCACCATACCCTCTACAACCCCTTTTAGTAGCCGAACATGCCCCATACGAGAAAAAGTTGTTGCACTTCATGCCCCCAACCTATCAACAACCTTATCCACAAAAGATTGACATGTACCACATTTTCCCATCCCAACATGCATGGGGGTTCCTAGGTACCTTGTCAAGAGTCTCCCTTCAATCATACCTAAGATTAGGCAAACCTCCAAATTGGATTTCAACCCCCTTGAGATGTACAATCTACTTGAATAACAAGAATTTCTTTTCTATTCTACGATCAGGCAAACCTTTCACTTTTTCTTGTTTCCTTTTCTAAATAACAAGAATTTCCAAAGGGTAAATTGGATGTAAGGTGAAACCCCGACTAAAATAACGATGGATGTTGGTTAACCTTGGGACCTCATCCAATGAGCAACAAAAATGGCAAAAGAGAGTAGTAACATTCTATTGCTTCCTTGACGAAGCACTGGGGTGTGTGCGCGTTTTCTTTTCAAACAATGAAATATACCGCTTACTCTAAAACAAAAAAAGGAAACAGAATAACAATAAATCTGCGCATTGGGTTGTGTGTGTTTTCTTTTCGAATAATGAAATATACCGTTTACTCAAAAACAAAAAAAGAAGCAAAAACCTGAAGATCTTCTGCGTTAATGCCATTGGCAGCCTCTCGCAATTTCCAGCATGAATGCCCTTGATGCCAGTGAAAGAGGTCTCATTCCATCAACCACATGGTCCCAACAACCCGACACCCTCAAAAGGGGCTCACGTTCAGCTCTTAATTACTATGCCTAATGGCATACTACAGCAGACATAGAATCATGTGAACACCTTTGCACATATACCCAAATAAGCATTCGAATTATCCTTGTTTTCTTATTTTTATTATATTTAATTTTTTAAAGCATTCGAACCTTAACAAATGCCCATTGTAAGAGAATAATTACAGAGACACCCCTACACTTTCAACCGTATACAAACATAATCAAAATTAACGTCCTTCATAAGATATATCTTATTAATTTCGGTTAAGCTTAAGGCTGGCATTTTAGCAACTTTTAGCAACAATTGGTTGTGTGAATGGCAATAATGTTAGCAGTAGCTCATGACAAGTAAGCCGTTAGATTACATAATTTAGAAAAAGCATGAGATCTCAAATAGGATATACACGTAGCTGAGTCTATAAAATATGCATAACTTTCCTTGAATATCATCTGGGTGAAAATTGGAAGCACCAAAACTATCATGTTGATGATGATGGGCCTTTCCGAAAAGGATTGTTTAGGGAAATCACAATAACTTCGGGGTCATCTATTAAAAAAAGCCAGTAGGATATTAGGGTGCCTCTATTCGAGTAATTGTGGTTGCTAGCTAAGGGAAGATAGAGAAGGGAGGTTGCCTTGTGACGGGGGATCTTAAATCATTCCAGCATGGGAGACTGCTCTAGTAACCAGCAAAGCAACACAGCCAAGCAAAATCCAAGGCTTTCGACAATGGCATTAATGGCAAAGCCCAACGACTCCCCTGTCAATGCCATTAATGGCCATCTTAAAACAACGCAGAAAAAGTATTGACGGCAACAGAGAGCTCTTGGAAGCCTCCTCGATATCTTGATCTTGCTTTTGCTTCAAGTTGTAGCTTTTGAATGCTGCGATCCGGTAAATATGGAGGCTCCAATTTAAAGAAATGCATAGGAACAGCATCCAATGGTTCATGAACCCGCAAAAGGTCAGGACGAAAAGCCAGTAATAAGGGATGCGGAACCATCACCCCTAGTGGGCCACATGGTGCAAGTTAATTACAAGTACTTAATCAGCTGTGCATTTTATTCGGAAGTGATCAAGTACTATCACTCCTATATGAAATAGTGTCCACCAAATGCATGCTTAGATGTGGCTGATGGGATATCCCATAGGATAGAAGGATGTTCAGACATATCTGCATTGGCTAAACGGTATACAGGATAGAATGGATTCTGAGGGCTAATTTATTCGAAGGATTAGAAAAATATATAAAAATAATATTAACTTATAATTATGTTTATGTATAAGAAAAATGATGTTAAGAAATATGTAATTAATATTAATTCATAATTATATTTACTTATAAAATGATGTTAACATTAATTTGTATTTACTTGAATTTATATTAAATTGTGATGTTAACCTTTATGATATTTAATTAATAGTGATGTTAAGTATATAAAATATGATGGATGTTAGAGATGCAAGTGGTGTACGATTTTAATATGAATTTGATTAACACCAGTTGAAGTTGATGTTAGACAAACACGTGTTCAAGTAATTAAACCCAGGTTAATAGATATGAGATTGAATGGTCAAGTAAATAGAGGTTAACTTCCCCTTTTGAGAGGTTAACCTCCCAAGTAAACTAGGCCTAAAGAATAAACATGTTTTATGTAAAGATAAATCCACTCCAGACGCTCATCATATAAACAACTAAACACCCTACTGGTCAAAATGAAGGTTAAAAAACTCAAGAACAAGCATATCACAAAGACAAGCTAGCACCTAATCACGTTCTTTCCAATTAATCCTTCACCTGCTATCTTGCAGCCAGAGTGGAAAGAATTGTAGATACTGTGCAGAGAAAAGATATTTGCTGAAAAAATTGAGACTAAAAAGTTCAAAGATTTGATAACTTAAAGAAAAGCTTTCTATGTGTTACAAAGATCCAGATATTATAGAATCATCAACATAATTCTGCCATGGTAAACTTAGAACTGTGTTCCTATAACAATGAGCATGCATGGTTATCATCAGGATTCATAGCAATCCTTCAGGAATTCATTCCTGAAATACAAAATGCAAGGCGTTCATCTGCACGGCAAACTGAAAACTAGACCTGATTATCATTATTTTCCTTCTGTAGAAAAATCAGCATAAGGGATGAACCTTGCGTGAATGATCAAACCTCTAATGATGGGACCCTAGAGAGCTTAATCGTCGATCAGATTGGATGCCACTACTAGGCCTGATACACTACAATTCCCAATTCAATCCATCTTACAAGATATACAATAAGTTTTGCCTCTTATACTATAAGAGTTTTGCACAACTTTCTAGATTCGAAAAAATTTAACTATTGTGCTATGCAAATAATATCACAAGTTCAAAAAGCAAGGATAATTTCTTGCTTTGGTGATTGTGCGAAGCAAAATAAAAATGCTTCACATGAAATTTGAAATTGAAAGTTACCAACATAAATAATGGGAAAGAAACACAATTAGAATCAAAACTCAGTTCTGGGGGCAAAGTGATTACAACTTTGACAATTTCTTAATGAATAGTAACGACGAATTAAGTATTGACATAAATTATACAATGGTGATCTGAACAATCACGCAATGAATCTTATTATCATATAAATGAGAGAAAATTAAGGCATTCAAATCCATGCCATTTGGCATTTGAAAGGGATGACGATGAACAGCCTTGGATATGAGGTGTTGACAGCTGCAGGAAATCCAACAAAGGCAGCACGAACACCTGTTTCCCCTAAACTTCCATTATGGAGACCCTATCTAATGCAGTGAGGTCTAACTTGCCTTCTTAAATGCTCTCTCGCAGCAACTACTGCACCTTTCCAACAACAAGCATTAATTTTCATGTAGAGGTTCTTCAGCTCCTCTCTCTCTTTAATTTGTGTGTATAAATTGTGCTATCTACAGCCTCTTCCAAGACACATACAACCTCCACTTCCCTTCTTTGGGTATCTGAGATTCTGGGTTCATCATGGAGAGAGGCAGGAATTATTTCCTTGTTTCCGTAATCCTAGCTGTGTTGCTTTCTCAAAATGTAATTGTTCCAGTCATATGCTGCGGTAAGATTTCCCTCTTCCCATAACTGCTTGATTGGTTTGAAATGCTTCATCTGGTCACTCACAAGATAACCATCTTCACCACAAAGATAATTTTTGTTGTTGTGGATGAGCTTTTAGCTTTCTTTTCATGCGATCAGTCCAAGTTTTTTTTTTTTTTTTACTTCGTCAACATCATAAGCTCATCATGCATGGAATTCAACAGATCATCCCAGAAACCCTTGCCCAACTCCACATGGGACGCCACCTTCTCACTCTGGAGGTGGAGCTTATGGAACGCCACCTTCACCTTCTCACTCCGTAGGTGGAGCTCATGGAAAGCCACCCTCACCTGCTCGCCACAGAGGTGGAAAACATGGAAAGCATTGCCCACCTACTCACCCAGGAGGTGGACATCATGGAATATCACCTTCTCATGGTGGTCGAGGCCATAAGGCTCCACCATCTCACGGAGGTGAGGGATATTACTCACCACCAACCAGACCAATCGTCAACCCACCCCATGTTCCCTCACCAGTAACCCCAACCCCGACGATGCCTACAATTCCCTTGGTGCCAGTACCACCTATTCCAATCATCGCTCCCGCTCCTCGAGTGCCAATAATTGACCCAAACATCCACCCCATAACTGGGACATGCAAGTAAGCTTCCTACTCCACAATAAAACATATCCACTTTCAACAGTATCTCAGGCCATACTCATTGTTGGTGCTAATGTATCTTTTCAGCTTCTGGAGAGCACACCCTGCACTTATCTGGGGCATTATCGGTTACTGGGGCACAATCGGTGGGCTCTTTGGAATGCCAATTACCCCAATCTTTGGTTTTGATCCAACCATCCTCCAGGCACTTGGATGCCAGCGCATGGATGGGTACGGAGCACTACTCCGAGAAGGTGCAGCTTCATTTCTCAACTCCATGGCAAACAGGAACTTCCCCTTCACCACCCAGCAGGTCAAGGATGCCTTTGTTTCATCACTTGCTTCAGAGAAGATGGCAGCTGTACAAGCCCAAAACTTCAAGCTGGCCAATGAAGGCCACTTGACGAACTAAAGATGACGACCATCAACATTTCCTGGGTGTTAGAATTATGTTTCATGTTCTTCTTCTTGCCGCATGCAGTGAACTGTTTGTTCAGGCAGTCTAAGCAGTGTTGTAGTTCGTGTTCATCATTTCTCAGTGCTCAAGAACAAGAACATTATCAAGATCAGGAAAGCATTAGTTATAACTCATGACTAATTGAATATCTGTATTTGTGATAATGGAACTTGACGTGATGCTTTTGTTAGCCATTGAATTAGCATGCTATCTGTAATCCTTTGCATGGGAGTTGCATGATAGTCAGATTGTACAGAACTCTGAAACGATGAACAAAGATCTATGTTTCTGTTTGTTAGACCTTAGTGGCATCTGCATACAACAGTGGTGCTCTTGATAGGAGTATTTAATGTTTGTATCCTCACTGTGTAGCTAAATAGACATAAATTTTCCCGAACATTAAAGTTGTCATATGTAGTTTTCCATGTTGCGGGGACATCAGACATGTATCATACATTGTCAGAGTAATAAATGAACCTTAACTTTTTTTTTTTGAAAAGTGAACCTCAACATTTTGAAATATTAAATTATAGTAACTATCCGAACGCATCGGAAAGGTTCTTCTGAAATCCCTTAAAAATTAATATTGCATTCCACTCCAGCTATGCCAAAACCACAGGATGTATTCAATACTTACCAGGAAGCTCTCCCCCCTCCTCTTCACATTGGCAATCAACTTCCTCTCTAGAATACTGAAGCACCAAACTCAAGAAAGCAAGATTCTTCTCTGCAGGATCAAGGGTACCCCCTTTCCCTCCCACCTACTTTTTGGTGATGATATTCTTTTCTGCTGCAAGGCAAACCCTCGATCCACTAGGGCAATCAAGAACTCCCTCAAAATGCTGGCTTATCTCTCTGGCCTTAACTCAATGGGGCTAAAAGTTGAGTCTACATTTCCAAGCACTATTGCCATAGAATGGAAATCTACCTTCTGTGGGGAATGCTTGAAGGTAGATTCCCATGTCAGTACCTCGGGATCACCTTGGTGACCGGGAGGGACCCAAGCCCTTCCTCCGCTCTTGAGGACAGAGTTCGGGACCTTCTGGCTGGCTGGAGATGGAAAACCCTCTCCAGAATGGGGCAGGTGAGATGGGTCGAATGGGACAGGTGAGATTGGTCAAATGGGGGGTGGAGGGCCACTTAAGATTCTAGTTATCTTGTACCGCAATAAGGAAGTCCTCCTTGGACAGAATCAGTGGTTGGATAGCAGACTTTGTATGGGATGGCAAACCCCATCTTATTGCTTGGGAGGACATCTACAAATCCCTTCAGGAGGGGGGATTAAACTTGTGTAGCCTTGAAGACTTGCAACTATGTGCCATTACCGAACTCTCCCACCATCTTACAAATGTGGCTGATTCCTTTTGGAGCTCTCGGATGCAGTTGAAGTACTCCCGAACGGCTCCTTTTCCGCAAAGAAGGCCATGGACATCATTTGCGATAAGGGTACTGTTCTTGATATATGGACATTAATATGGAACAAGAAAGCTACACCTAAATGGTCTTGCTGCGCTTGGCTGGTAGCCAAAGGGAGGCTACTCACCTTGGATAGGCTCGCACGTTGGGGCTTGTCTACTGACCCATCATGTATCCTCTACGGTATGTGTGTAAAATCACACGAACACCTCTTCTTCTCATGCAGCTTTTCTACCGCAGTTTGGACCTTGGTCTACTCTACTTTGAGGCAAGACACTCCCTGCCCGTCAACCCCTTCCACGCTGACACCTCCCAGCATTGTACGAATTTATGGACGGCTATATGGTGGATATGGAAGGAGAGGAATTATAGAAGACACGGTAGTTCTGCCACTTTGCCTCCAGCATTAGCAGCAATCATTATAAATGACTTGTAATGAATTCGTAGCATGAATCCCCCCCCCCCATTCTGCCTTCAGGCATCTGTATTTCGGTTTTTACCACCCCTCTTGTATTTTTGGCTAGTTGGCCTTTTGAGTATATACATTACCATTACTAATAAAAAAAAATTTAGGAGATGTTTACTTTCTTTATTTTTATGAAAGGATTGTTAGTCAAGAGTAATCACTGTATTTATAAACATAAGGCCACAAGACTTCAGCCTAAGGCCCCCCTTTTCAATGCATTGCACAGCACATTTTGCATGGTAATAACCTACAACTGCTTGACCATAATGCCAGTTTAGGAGCCTTGGAATTTTGGGTGGATCCACCATCCTTGATTAATGGCAATCCAGACATAAGAAGAACAATCAACTCTACAACTCTGACAGTGGAAAATTTGCAAAGCAGAATTGATGCATCCAATCTCAGCTATTATCAAAATATGAGGACATCCTCATGTAATAAGCTACTCAGGTAGTTTTCTTGGTATCAGACCAGAATATCCTTGTTGTCCTGTTGCCCTCATAACATGATCTCTGGCCCACTACTTCACACCTGAAAGAAGCACCCATGACACAAGCCCTAGATTGCTAGCATCTCAGGCACCATATCACCAGCCAGTTGCATCTCAGGGACCGCACTAGGCCATCTCCACCTTGCCATCCTATATGACTAGTGTGTGAAGACCCACGCTACGCTGCAGGATTAGAAAAGATAAATTGGAAAGGGTTGTTGTTTACTTGAATATTTCATAATCAAAGAGGTATTGTAGGTGACACACCCAATTCAAAATTTAGTGATGATCAACAGTACATTGCAGGAATAGTGGGTAAAAAATAACATCAAGCAATTAAAATTCAGTATTCATATTTCTAATCTTACATTACTTGAACTTACACTTACGTATATTATTCAAGACGTCGTAATGTAATCCCTACATCATGCCCTTTTCCAAATTGTTGTTTGTAAAAGATCTCTCTTTGTTGTCCACTCTTATGAATCAATTAGGAAATAAAACACATACAATTGCTTATTGTGAAGAAGGGTCCTCCACAACATTTAGCACTCCATTAAAATGCTTAATGTTGAAAAAGCATCTGGAATAACTGTGTCAGAGCTGACGTCTTCACATACTCTGATATGATTATAAGAGATATTTCACTATATACCATGTATCACCAGCAAGGGCATCTAACAAAACTCAAGTTCCCTCCTAAGTTCATCACATTTAACCTGCATAGAAATTGATATTAGTAAATGAAAATCATGAATGCTAACTCTGAGAAATTAATACTGGTTGACTTGAAAGAAGTAAAGTAAATTGGCTCTCTCTTTGATCTCATCAACTTCTAAAACGCAAACCACTTTATAAATTGCATGATTAGTTAAAGTCTTTAACTCTTCCTCGTATGCTACATTCATTTTGGTGCTCCATATTGGGACGAATACTAGTCAAGAAGAAAAGTGGACTTCAATGGTGCTATACATTTCCACCTTATAATGGATTTATTTTCTCAAATTATACATAGTACATTTGTTAGCTCAAAAGCTCTTCATAGGTATACCATTTATAAGCTCTTTCTGAGTGAATAAGATCACCTCAACAGTTGCTAAGTTGTTAAAATGAAAATAACTACTACAAAAGATATTTTCATTATTTCATCTCTATTGATATTCCAATTGCATATGAAATGATTTATGATACATATCATGAGAAACTTTAAAAAATATTCACCCGAGAAGAGACTTGAATATATAGACATTCGAGATTAGTTAGAAAGCTCAAAGAAGCCTTGATCCATTCATTGAGGAACTTCTCAACTTTATCAATAATTATGTCCAAATCATACCATCCAAAATGTTATCTAATAAGTACTTGATAAGAAAATTTGGATATAAAAAATATTATCCAATTAGTATTTAATTGATGAAAAAGTTTGAGGAGATCACTGCAACCCTTTAAAGATAGTGTAACACCATTAGGAATATATAGGATATAAATAACTTACAACATCTAGATAGTAAACATAAATTTGTGATTACTACCCAAAGCTTCGACAATCTATTACTTGATGCCACTATTTAAGACCACGGACTATCTAATAAGAACACCATAAAGAAGATTATTGAGCTCGGGGGCTCCTATTTTATAGTGATGGGGGTGTGATGGATCGGTTGTGATTCAATTGGATTCCACTCCGTAGTGCGCAAAGGAAAGGAGAAAAGAAAAGCACGTGGTCTAATTGCAGCTCACAAAAGTGGAAGGGTGTGTGTGTGTGGGGGCAGGGAGGAGGGGGGGTATCCATTGGATTTTGAGGTGGAGAGATAATGACCATAGTGTAGCTTTATAGGTGATGTTTGAAGAGAAGGAAGAGGAAAAGAAAGAGGAGCAAAGTCTGTGAGTGTGCTTTGACGAGAGTGTGTGTGTGTGTTTCCTTTGAGGAGAAAGGAGGGAGGATGGTGGTGGGAGTGGTCCTTTTAGGGTCACTGACTCACTGCGTTTGACCCTCCTACAAATCGTGTGGAGAACAAAGGAGGCATCCACATTGGTAGTGAGGCCGAGGGAGGCGAAGTTGACGGGCCTGATGGTAGAGACGCAGAACTCGGGTTGGTCGGTGCGGTCACAAACGACCTTGACGGCGAGCGAGAAAAAAAAGAGGTAAAAAGCATAAAAACCAATCGGCCCCACTATCGAGGCGAGTCTTGCTGATGATGATGTCCCTCCTCCCCTCGAACACCCTCGTCGATAGGATCTGCCTCACGGCATCGCATGCCGACCTCTCCAGCTACCACCAACTCTTTGCGAGGATCGATGATAGCTTCGAGTTCAATGGCTCCGATAGCAATGGTAATGGTGGCCTCCCATCACAAAAGCACACATTCATAGCCAAACAAAGGAGGGGACTGGCACTGGTTAAATCCTCATTGCACCAAAGGTTCAGATGAAAGGCCTTAAAGATTGGATTTTGGCAATGGGGTAGGTGGAAAGGTTGAAGCTTCAGAGGGTTCTCGATCTGAGATGGATCAGGAAATGCATGGGGTCAAGGATGGGGATGGGATTTGGTGTGCTTTGGTCTGTAATCTGGTAATGGGTGTATGACTTTTGGGGTGTGGGGGTAAGAGGGTTTCCGTATTCACGTGGGTGAGCTCCACTTATGTGCTTCACGTGGGTGGGTGGGGATGAGGCACCAGTTATGGGTGGAGAGAGCGCGGGGGAGAGGGTGGAGGGATTGACACGTGGTCTACCAAGACCCGATTTTAGTATATTAGTATAGATATGCAGAAATCTCTAGCACATATTGTGGCCATCCCAAATGCTACCCATGCCTTGTACCCCCACCAATGTCCTACCCTGCAATTGCATGGTTTTTTCTCTTTAACAGATGGTTCCACAGATCCATCTACATCCATTAGGGGAGGGGAGAATGCCTCAAAAGCAGTTGCTTTCAGGTCATGATTAAGTTAAGGTGAAGGTCTTATTTTCTACTTTTTGTTGGATGATGATCCAGTTGCCATATGGATATCGATAGTAGGCAGGATGATATCAGCAAACATGTGCTCTTGATTACTTCTCCTAAGGAGATGTAGGAACTTTAAATCATGACTTGCAAAAAGGACAGGCTTCCATGGGGCCAAAGCAAAATCCCAAAAGCCGTAATGTTCCCAACGCACAAATTTAGACAGTTTTAGACAACTAAAACCTTTCAAGAAAAAAAAAAACTATAGACAACTAAACTTACAGTCTTCTAATATCTCATATTGGACCATTGCAATTTCAGAAATACAACATTCTTTTCCACAAGAAAATGTTAGAATACAAGGAATAGTTGATATTCGCTGGTTGTTATCCTTTTTTGATTGCTTCCTTCTTTTGTGTTTTCCTGATAGGAAATCTTGCAGTATTCTGTCTCATTTGTGCTCTTCTAAAAATACAGGTGAACCTTTTTAATAAAATTTACTTAAGACTTCCTTCCAACATGGTATGAGAGCAAGCTAACCTCTGCTTTCATACCTAAAATCATTGAGGGATCCATTGCTTATCCCTTTATTCACTCTCATTGCTACCAGTGTTTCCTAACTCTAGTTGTATATCATTGCATTCTTGCATGTGCACTCATGATTGCACAAATGCCCAGCAGTCCCTCCTACACTCAGGTTTTCACTGCCATGCACACTTCCACGCTTGGTGAGCATTTGACAACATCTCTGCAAACTGCAGAGTGTAGCTGCACTCTACATGGCAATTCTGTTGGGAAATTTCAGGTCTTCGTGAAAAACTCCACTCGACAATTGAGGGGTTGGGGGTCAAACAATTCAATCATTGGTTTTCCATGTCATCACAAAAGCGTGAAACCCAGAAATTTAAAACTTTTCTCCGAATCGAATACTCAAGTCAATGCCGGTAAAAACCTGAATAATAAAAACAAGAAATATACACAACCTATGGTTATGGAGAGATCTAATATCTCTCCATTCAGGAATCTCCACGAATAAGAGCTTTATACCTATGGGTGACGTAGCACAGCATCCCACATATTATGCCACCTCAAATAAGTCCCATCTCAAGGACTCCATCTCGACAAGCATATGAGGCCTTTCATGCCGAGGATGACAGATTCCGACGTGTGCAACACAAACACTTCGCATCCCGCAAACTCCTTCGCGAGCGCAAAAGCAATACTCGCCTTGAATTCCACCAAGAAAGGGCCTAGAGAGTCAAATTCTCACGGCCTAATACTAAGGAGTCAACCGACTAGCTTCCCAGTCGACGCCCAACACTTAGGCAACAAGTCTAGGAAGCAACCCTCAGCCCCAGGGATCAAATCCCCTTATTCCAGTAGTAGCAAGTTGGCTCCTCCAAGATGACTTTCTACTAAGTAGCAAGTTGACTCCTTGTCTTCCAAGAAGACTTGCTACTTAGTAGCAAGTCCTAATGTCTCACCAAGAAGAAGATGGAGTAAGGAGTCGACCGATGACCTCCTCGACCTTCTCCCTTCTCTCAAAGGAGAGGGGAGGCGGCGGGAGGTGCCAAAGGCCAGCTGCACTCTTCTCCTTTGTCTCTTTCCTGTACTGCAGGAAGAAGAATGAGAGGCAGGAGAAGAACAAAATGCCAACAACCTCTTGCCAGCAACCCTTCTTCTCAATATATATAAGTGCTCTTGCATTAAGATTTGGGCACACATAATCAAATCATTTGATTTATTTGATTAGGAGTCAAATCTAGTGTTTCCCTTTTGGCTTGAGAGTTATTTGTAGGGTTCCTAATCAAATCCTAATTTAGTGTGAATCCTTGGATCTCCATCCAAGGGTTAGGATTAAATCCCACTTGATTTTACAAAATTCTCCTATAATCTTTTATGGGTTGTTTAGATCAAGTATCCAAACATTAATTTATTACAGTCCAGAATTTTGTATATAATCAAATTAGGTGTAATTAATTGCCAAATTGAATGTGATTTAACTCCTTAAATCGATTTAATCAATCCAATCAAATAGGAACACACCAAAATGACTATTGATTTTATCATGTCAATAATCAAGCACTTAGGATCAAAGGAATTATGACGCTACGCTTCCCTCAAGCATTCTAGATACCTATGAATCCTTCACATTAGAAGACATATATAAACTTTGGAATTGAATCCCAAATTCACAGTCCATCTCTTCACAAGTTACATACTTTTCACATTCTCTTTATATTATTGAGACGAGAACGAAGGCCGAATCCTTTCCTAAAGAACTGTCTTCTTTTTTTCATATATGGGTCCGATCAAGACCCATACGACCGTGTATGGAATTTCATACTTCCCAATATATGCGGAGCAATCTCGAATCTCCTGATCTGCTATGTAGACATACGACAACGAATTTGTGTGATCCCTTGAAGAGATCATGTCTTTTGTTTTTAGTTTCAACACTAGGGTAAGTGTATTTCTTATCAATCCACCAAATGTTCATATTCAAACACAGAGACACATATTTGTCTCAGGTCAAAAGATACGCCTTCTCCATGACAATGATAAGAGAAAAACTTCTGCATCTCCATCTCGTCGGGTCAGCTCCTTGACTCCACTTACATGATAGTCCTAAATCTCTATTCCAGTGCAGAGGATGTACATCTAAAGAAGATTACCACTTTTCTTAGACTAAAGACTGTAGTTGGATGTCATGATGATTCTTAATAACTTATCAAAATTCTCAATCCAAACCGTTTGGATCCTTTGATACCCATCATCGGTATATCCAACATGGCACAATACATTATCTCAATTGTATTGAGGGACCCATCTAACCATATTAATGTGTTCACATGATCTAACACTCAGATCTTAATCACAGATCAAGTGATTCGACTCAAGTTAGTTCACTCATGGCACATAACTCCAACAAATTCTACATGGCACCGTCGACCAACTACTTTGTGCTCCTCACTAGCATTATTAATCCCCATGCATTGAATGCTGGTGATCTCTAAAACAATCCTCCACACCTATCCATCGCAACACTAAACACAATATTGCAGTGACTCCAATTAGTTCTTTAATGCTAGTTGTAGTTCCATCTAATGCTTCTTGATTTTATCACCTCCTCAATTGTAGTGTCATGAGTCATTACTCCATGGTAGAGGAAAGAACCTATATATGAAGAGCAAGGAATCAAATATTGCAACATATCACTAATATATCGCGTATCACCAATAAGGTCCATATTAATACCCATGGAATATTATTATCCCAGGATATCAACGATATATCAATGGTATCAACGATATTGCAAATTTCAATAAGGGTTGCAATACAAATATCCTATATATCGATGGATATATTGTCGATAGGGGATATATCATATGGAAATGTTACTATTCTCAAAACTCGCTCTTTGCATTAGGATTGTTGGTGCCCTTTAGCCTTGTTTCCCTTGTGAAGAGAAGAATGAAGTGTCTTATTGAAAATAAAGTCCCTAGCCTCCTTATATAAAGAGTATATTAGAAAAATTACATATTGATACTAAACCTAGTAAGAAATAAATTCACTCAGTAACTTTAATAACCCTCTTTCCTTGCACCGAAAGTCAAATATTCCATTTCAACTTAAATCTTTCATTGAAACAAGATTTTAAAAAATACGAGGCGATACCGAGGCAGTTTGCCTTCATCAAGGCGAAGCATAAGCGTCAAGATTTATATAGAAAATATGGAAAATGATATGATATATACCTATTAAGTGCTAATAAGGAAATAATAATGTAAATAACACTTTTATAACATTTTTTCTCTATCACAACATTGAAAGAGCAAAACCAAACGAGATGTGGTGCCATATCTAAAATCATAACAATTGGACCACAACATTCAATTAAAAAATATAATATTTCTTTTCCTAACATCATAAACATGTATGATGCAAGTTGCCTAACATTATATAACATGGTAAGTTGATAACTGTTATGACCTGAACACAACTCCACGTGAAACCCAGGTCGAATCGCCTCGACTAGTCCAAGACCCAGTCATCCATCGAGAAATATACCAAACAGTAAAACATTTCACGCATACAAAATAGCCAGAAAATTAATGAAAGACAGAAGGTTGAATGATAGACTATAATCACAAACAGCACCACAAAAGAGTAACCAAGTTCTCAACACAGTCATTACAACCACAAGGAAAGACGGAAAGTAAAAGTACTAGTTTAGACATGGATACTCACTGCAACAGAAAGAAACAAGTCACACTACAGTAGAAACAAAGGGGAAACCCACTAAGGTTGGGTTCGACTCGGCCCAGCTCCCTCTGCAACCGGGGTTATTGGCTACTCACCTCCCTGACCTGAACACAAGTGGTCGTTGTCAGCAAAAAGCTGAGTAGAGTGGCAAGCATAAAAATCAAAAAATGTAATTTAATTTAAAAGCAGTAAACATTCCAAGCAATTGTAAACATTTCAACACTTTCATGTTTTATTTCTATAGTCTACGTGCCATTTGTTTTGTGATTTTGATTATTCTAGCAAGGTCCCATTTCTCCTGTTCACATGTCCCCTAACGAAACGATCTTGTTGCAATTTTCCCCACGATGCAGAACATGCACGTGGTACTCTCCTAGCCAAGAGACCACCCCATGTTTGTCCTACACATGGTCTACCACCCCGGGATCATGGTTGTGGTATAGCGGTGACTACGGCACGCGCAATAGACACACGGGAAGCTATCCTACACTAGCACGCGGTCAGTCATTTCTGCTAATGGGTACGCTCTAAGTTGTACTGCATAGAACAGAATAGGGGCCGCACCCCTGACCCATCTGCGTACCCTCGACCGACTATCCCGGTTGGCCCAGTGGGCCTAACAGGAGTCGATGTAGGGAGGCCATTCCTACCCTGGGTCTCAACCCAAGGGAAGGCGAGCTCACTCCCTACACAAGAGGTGAATAGCTCTCCTCAGTACATGCGTACACGAGGGCCAGCTCACTCCCACAACTATACTCAACGTGGCCTGTCTCAGCCCTACCATTCCATTTTCATTTCACAGTTAGGGAAATCTTTACTTTGCATTAAGGTTTGAGAGAACCCCCTAATTTATTTCTAATATTCTCGTAGTCGTTAACTTCGGTAATTCACGAGTCGCCATTAGCTTGATCTTTATTAGTATTTCAAAAGGAAACCATAACTTCATACATGCACAAAGTGTGTGTAAAAGTATAATTCTACGAAGCAAAATATACAAGCACTTGCACATGTAAAAGCATCAACATACACTTACAATAAGTACACGCACATACACATATTGTTGGTGTATTTTAGCCTATTTTATTTCCATCTTATTGTAAGGGCTATAATAATCCATGTCCCTCAGAGGCTTTTATGTACTTTTAGCCTTTTCTTCCCTCTCTATATAAAGAGGGCCTAGGATTTCTAATAAACTTGAACTCTTTCAACCAACTTGGTATCAGAGCACCGGTCCTAGACCATGGCTCTAAGATCCCACCCCTCAAGGCCTCCTAAACCCTAACACCTAAATCCCATCCTCATCCTCTCCTTGGCGGCGGCGGCACCTCTCCAGCGGCCCTCCGACCACACGCAGGTGCCCTAGCAGCTGGAGGTAGCGCCCCTGTGCCTTAATTCAGCTTTGCAACGAGGCTGCAGCGGTGCCAAGGCTCCTGAACCACCGCGCAACCATACGCAGGAGCCCTAGCGGCCGGAGGTGGCGACGCTCAGGCCCGATTCAGCCCTCGCAACAGGGCTACAGTGGCACGGAAGCTCTGAAACCATCGAACGGAGCTCCGGCGAGGTCCTAACAGCTAGAAGCGGCGGCGTTGCAGCTCGATTAAGCCCTCGTGACAGGGCTGCAGCAGCGCGGAAGCTCCAGCACCACCCAACAGCACTCCAACAAGGGTCAATAGACCCAGCAGTGGCACTGCGGCTACGCTGCAACCTCATACAGGAGCTACCGTCGACACTACAGGTTTTAGCGGCTACTGGCAGCGCTCTGTAGTAGGTGCTAGCGCCACTGCCTAGCCTCTGTCAACATCTCAATGGCTGTCTGAGGCCGCGACTGGAGGAGATCGGCGACGCAACCACCTGCGCAACCACCTGCTGCATCCATGAGGGGCATATTGCCCTGATCTAAGGACTATAGTCCTGTTTTGGTTGCAATAAGGAGGCTAAACCTATTCACAGCCCCCTTGGGTGTTCTCCTTGCACCCAGGTGAGGCTAACATCTATCCAAGGAAGCCTCCTAGCAACTATGCAGATCTGAATCTGCTGGATTTTCATATTATTTAATGGTTTCTTGGTCCTAGACACTTGAGTTAGGCTTCCAAATTGTGGAGATAGCTTCAGATGATCAGTCTGAGGTGTCTTCAAGCTCTATTTCGGACCGGCGTACTCAAGAATCCGTTTTTTGGTCCAGTTGTTAAGTTAGACGAGACCTACCCGCGGTGGTCCCAGACCTTTCTTATGACCGTCAGGGGTCATAAAAAAAGTCATATACTTACCGATCTGGAACCTAAGAACAAGACTGGCACAAATGCCAACTGGGATAGTGATAATGCCATGGTTTGGACATGGCTGATGCAGACAGTTATTCCCAGAATAGGAGATGAGATCATGTATTATACTACAGCAAAGGAGATGTGGGAGTCTTTGCGTGATACCTATTCACATGCCAAGAACTTCGTACATATTTTTCATGTCTTTTACGATCTCTTCTATCTACGTCAAGAGGGGCGCACACTGTCACAATATTACTCACTTATGAAGGGAATGCTGGAGAGGCACTACTCCTACCTGCCAGGGTGTGCCTGCAAGTCCTGGAAGAGTTTCAGGAGACAGTTGGTTGTCTCTCTTTTTTTGGCTGGCCTTGGACCTGAATATGTTGCAGAGAGAGATTATATTCTCACTGCCCCCGAGCTTCCTACCCTGGAGGAAGCATATAGTAGACTCAGCAAAGTTATAGTGCGTTCCCCTACTACTCAATCGTTCGTGCTGGCTGCGATCCATGGACGTGGCAGAATACTTCTTATCCTGCACGTAGTCGTGGACGTGGAGGTTCTTCTGGTACGCGGAATAGAACTCTGTGTACTTACTGTGGCAGATTTGGTCACTCTGAGGCTACATGTTAGTAGAAGAATGGTAGAGCACCGGTAGCCAATCAGGCAGCTGAAATCCCAGATTCAGCACTTACTACCTCTGATGTTAGCTCCTTAAGTACAGAGATTGAAACTTTGCAGCAGCAGATTACTCTTTTGACTGAGGCTTCCTCCGCTCAGACTCCTGACACTGCAGCAATGGCTACTTCTTCAGAGCTCCTGCAACTGGTATGTCATCCCTTTCGTCTTCTAGTGAGTAGCTGATTGACTCTGGTGCATCCAAGCACCTATGTGGCGATAGAGGTTTTTCTCCCAGCTTGCACTTGTTACACTTGCCTGGACAGTACAGGTGGCTGATGGGAGACACTCGCCACTTGTTAACAAGGGAGATATGTCTGTATCTCCTACCTTGAGGCTTGCAGATGTTTATTATGTGCTTGATTTTCAATTGAGTTATTATCTGTTAGCAGTATCACCAGAGATCTAAACTGCTGAGCTATTTTTTATGCGTCCTCTTGTGTCTTGCAGGACAAATTCACTGGGAAGACAATTGATGGAGGGCATGAGGAACATGGGGTGTACCGTCTGAGCCATACTACTTTTGCTACTTCTGCTACTGAGGGTCTTGCTTCTACTAGATCCCCTCTCTAGTGGCACCACCGCTTTGGCTATTTACCATTCATCGCCTCAGACGTGTTCTACCGCATATCCCCTCCACTACTGCTCTCACCTGTGATGCCTGTCAGCTTGGCAAGCACCACAGGGCTAGTTTCTCCAGTTCTTCTGCTTCATCTGTTGCCGCATTTGACCTAGTTCATATGGATGTGTAAGGTCCCAGTTGTACTCCTGATCGACTTGGGAACAAATATTATCTTATTTTAGTTGATAATTTTTCTCGTGTTAGATGTTTCTCTTAAAGAATAAGTCTGCTGTGGGGCAACTTATTAAAAACTTTATCAAGGAAATAAAAACCCAGCATTCGTATTTAGTGAAGTGCTTTCATTATGATAATGCATTGGAGTTTTGTACTGTGTTTGCATACTTTCTTTTCTAGTTGTGGTATTATTCATGAAACTACATGTCCTCATACCTCTCAGCAAAATGGTGTTGCTGAGAGGAAACATCAGCATATTCTTGATGTTGCCCACACCTTATTAATTCATCATTCGGTTCCGTCTCTTTACTAAGGTGATGTTTTGACTGCATGATTTTTGATAAATTGGATGCCCAATGCTACGTTATATGAACGGATTCCTCTTCCGGTCATATATCCTGATCACCCCCTGTTTCACGTCACCCATCAGACTTTTGGTTACGTTGCCTTTGTTCATTTGTTGAGACCAGGTCGGGATAAACTTGCACCGAGAGTAGTTAAGTGCGTTTTTCTAGGATATACCCGAACATAAAAGGGGTATCGTTGTTTTGATCCGCTTACTTCTTGACATTATGTTTCTGCAGATATTACCTTTCATGAAGTTGTACCTTTCTTTTCTATGACAGCTGCTGAAATGCCTCCTGAGGGTGATATGGCACCTATGCCATATACACCTATTCACTTTGGGAGCTTCCCTGAGATTCTTGTCCCTACTACACCACCACTACCACCTGCTACGCATCCCTTTCCACGCCTGACAGAGCCACTCCAGACATACGTTCGCCCCCTTACTACCTATCAAGGACCCCCACCCTCGCCTTCACCATCGACTTCTCAGGTGAGTCCTTTAGACACTGACGTATGTTTGCCATGTGATGGTCATAGGGACAGGACATGTAATGTGCCAAGCGATGATATCGATATTCCGATAGCCATTCGAAAACAACCACGAACCTGCACCACTTATCCTACGGTAGGGGCACTTGCTAATGACAGTTTATCTCCTGGATTTGCTGGATTTACACAAGCATTAGTTACTACGTAGATTCCAGCCACTTACCGTGAGGTCATGCTTGATCCAAAATGGCGAGCAGCCATGGAGGATGAGATGGTCGCTCTTCGAGACCGTGGGACTTGGGAGCTAACTCCACATCCTGATGATGCTGCAGTTGTTGGCTGCTGGTGGGTATTTACTGTGAAGTTTAATCCTGATGGTGGTGTTGCTAGGCATAAAGCCTGCCCCATGGCAAAGGGGTTCACCCAGACTTATGGGGTTAACTTCTTTGACACCTCACCAGTTGCCAGGCTTCCCACGATCCGGGTCTTGGTTGCAGTGGTAGTTCAGTTAGATTAGCCCTTATATCAACTAGATGTCAAGAATGTCTTCCTTTATGGCGATCTCCAAGAGGAAGTCTATATGTAGCAGCCACCTGGCTTTGAGAAACAGGGAGTGTGTATGCCGGTTATGGAAGACTATATATAGCCTAAAACAGAATCCCAGAACCTGGTTTCAGAGGTTGTCACAAGTTGTTAAGATAGTTGGATTCAGGAGATCGACAACTAATTTTTCACTTTTTGTCAAGAGGACTACACAAGGTACTGTGGTACTTCTTGTTTATGTTGATGATTTGATTATCACAGGGAACGATGAGCAAGGCATTGCTAAGGTCAAGCGCATCCTTCTAGAGTAGTTTGTTATGAAGGACTTGGGGATCCTACGGCATTTCCTTGGTATCGAGGTTGCTCGAAGTAAGAAGGGCATAGTCTTGTCTTAGAGGAAGTACGCTTTAGACATTCTGCAGGAGATTGGTATGCTTGGGGCCAAGGAGGCCAATATTCCTATGGACCCTACGATGCTACTTTATAATGAAGATGCATAGGTGGACAGTAGACAGTATAGACAGCTTGTGGGCAAGCTATTGTATCTCACTATCACAAAGCCAAATATCTCCTTTGCAGTTGAGAGACTGAGTCAGTTCATGGCCAAGCCAACACGTCAGCATTGGGATGCGACATTGATGGTACTTAGATATGTCAAGAAGGCTCCTAGGAAGGGTCTTTTCTTCTCCAAGGGTCTTCTATAACATTGGTTGGATACTCGGATGCAGACTATGTTGGATGTCATGTGGATTGCAAATCCACTACTGGGTTCTACACCTTAGTGGGGAATTTGATCACATGGAGTAAGAAACAGGGTACAGTTGCGAGGTCTAGTGCTGAATCTGAATATAGAGCTATTGCTCAGACGACTGCTGAGATGATGTGGATCAGATCCTTGATCTACAGTTGCAGTTTTCTGGTCCCATGAAGATGAGGTGTGATAATAGAGCAGCCACCTTCATTGCTAACAACCCAACATTTCACGAGAGGATGAAGCATGTTAAGGTTGATTGTCACTATACCAGGGACATTATTCAGAAGGGACTGCTATACACCACTTCTGTTGCATCTGAGGAGCAGACTACGAATATTTTCACCAAACCCTTGGTCAGATCTTCATTTGATATTTGTATGTCCAAGCTGAGCATGATAGATATCTACGCTCTAGCTTGAGGAGGAGTGTTCGTGTATTTTAGCCTATTTTATTTCCGTCTTATTGTGAGGGCTATAATAGTCTTTGTCCCTCAGAAACTTTTATGTACTTTTAGCTCCTTGGTCCCTCTCTATATAAAGAGGGTCTAAGGTTTCTAATAAACTTGAACTCTTTCAACCAACTTAAATAAACATACCAACAAACATATCAAATTTCCATGGGTGCATAGTTACATACAAATACAATTACACATGCATTACATGGGTAAACCACCACCCTTAATTCACCCTAGTGTTTGAGTCGAGACCTCGTTTGATTTTTTTTTATTTTTGCTTTGGTTGTTAATTAGTTCATGCATCAACAACTCCTATCACATGAAAGTAAAGCAGGGTTCCAGTAAGCCTCTATTTAACTACCAGTAGGTTTAAACAGTTATATCACTCGATGTAAGGCATACCCGCACCATCGTCCCTAGCTACTTATAACATACATTTATGGACTCATGGGGAATAATTTAAAATCAGTCAATAAGAAAAGAAAAAAGGGAGGGGTAGAGGCACCACTCTACATACACTCTATCAATCTCCAACTCAACATTTTGATCATTGAGGCAGTTACCACATACACCCCCAGGTACCACTATGTGGGAAGATAAGAATCTACTACCATAAGAGTAACCAGCAAAATCTCAAATACTTAGTTTTAGCATCCGATTCACCTTACCAAATTCAATGTATACTTAACAAGTTAAAATCAAGGATGAAACTATGTAGCTAAAGCAATATACAAGCAATCCATAAATATGCAATTCCACAATAGCTCATCATACAAGCAATGCCAAATTACTAAATTAGTCGAGAAGCATAACCATACTAACTTACCAAACTACATGGAAACATGCAAATTATGGTTAAAAAGGAAACATGAATTCCCCAAGTCAACATTTTATAGTTTAACATGCAGCTATACAGTGGTAACTAAAATGGATCAACTAGCTTAATATCGCATAACTAAGCCAATAGAGGGAAAAAATCCACTCTACCTAGTTTTTCCAAGAGATATGGGGGACGTGCAAGCCTACCGACAGTCTCCCCAAGCGCCACACAAGTTCTTGCTAAGTTTGAAACACCCTCGGACGGTGAACCTATGCCGATGTCAAGGTCCAACCAAACAATAGAGGCCTTAAACCAATTTTTCAGTACCGGATACGTGGGTTAACGGGTCTATAAATGGTACCAAAACGTAGGGGAATTGAAGGGCTTTCCAACGATCCTTGGTTGCACGATTTCCAAGCCTATTTGAGCCTCGAACCTGCCCAAAACGGAACCCGCGCACACAAACTCATTCGCATGAACCTGCGCTCTACCCTGCTGTCCTCACGACGCATGCAGCACAGCACGGCACAGCACCGCCGCGCTTGCGCAGCAACAGCTGCACCTCCCCACGTGCTTGCCTAACCTCGCATAGCGCTGGACGCGCCTCCTCGCGCGCTCGCCTGACCTCGCGCAACGCCGGCCACGCCTCCCGCACGCTTGCCTGACCTCCCGCAATGCCGGCCGCGCCTCCCCACATGCTCGCCTGACCTCACGCAATGCCGGCCGCGCCTCCCTGCACGCTCGCCTCGTGCACCTCACCGTTCCACCTCGTCTGTCACGTGTCGTCACTATTAGATGGTCGCACACCCTCCTCCCTTCGCGTGGCAACAGCGGCAACTGCCTCCACCTCGCACCCACTGCTGCAACTCCTCTAACTGCTACTTTGCACGCATGCAGGCATGAAGAAAAGAGGGGGAGGCGTAGAGGTGCGCAGGCCCTCCGCCCTCCTCCTGATCTCCCTCTCTCGTCCTCTTGTCTCACCCACAGTAACGAGGAGGGAGGGGGGGAAAGGTGGTGGGGATGGCGCCACTGGGGTTTAGGGTTCTTGGGGTGGGGTCACATGGGTTGGGGAAATTTATGGTTTTAACCACCACAAAGTTTGTAACTTCGTATGGGATACACAAGGCAAGTTATAGGGGCATGGAAACTTCCAGAAATACCCTGAAAAGCCTGAAAACTCATGGGGACCCTTGGCAAGGGTCATTTCAACATAACAAACTTAAAGTAAGTTTCACCCCCGAAACTTAAGCTAAACTAGGATGCGGAAGGAAACGAGACAAATGCATAACAAACTTAAAGAGAACTAAATCCATTTTGAAATATGTACCCACATAAAGCTCCGGATACCGATCTCGCATCACCGCCTCATAAAGTCCTGAAATCTATCTCACACTCCCTAAAGTCCACAAAAATCACATTCCTATCTATAGGACTCTTCTTTCTGTGAGATCACCAATCCACGAAGAAATCTTCAGATTAGAGACGTAAAGGTCCTCGGTAGAAACTGAAGGCCGGTACAACGATGCAAGATATGCTTTTACAAGAGTAGCTTCAAGGGGAAGAAACAAGTTAGAGGCAACAAGGCAAGGCAATTATCCATGCCTAATGAGAGGCACAGATAAAGCAGGGACATCAAAGACCAGCACCTGATTGTGGGCATCTTTCGATTACATCAGGAAACAACATGTGATTATCCTTGTTCTTTTAAAAAAACTGAGAAAAGCATAAATTAATGAAACCATCATCCCACTTTCCAGTATGCAACTACACTATGTCATGGTATTGGTGAATTTCATTCTTGTTCCCATTGGAAAAAAAAATGTGGATGTATAATTTTATTTAAGGTCATACTTCAGTATGGATCATAACTAAATGTTTAATTCATGAATTGCTCTCATTCTTTTCCACAATCAAGATATATGAGTTGAAAAACATATATATTGCTAAAACAAGTATTTATTGAAGGAATCAGTTAAATAATAACTGGATTCTTTGATTCAAAAAAAATAATAAAGTGAAAGAGATCAATTCAGCATTTTTTTTTTTTGTTAGTTAAATCTAGCAGAATTCTGCTCTATGTCCTCCAGAATGAACAGAAAGGTAAAGTTGCTTTTTCTACCTCCACACTTCTATATTCCACTGCTCATCTTACTGCTTTTTTAAAAAAAAAAGGGAGGTTTATCCTACTATCAACCAACCAAATAGAATTTTAGAATAATTTCTTCTTTTTTTTTCCCCTCCTACCATTTCTCCAACCATACAGGAGTCACGGCCTATTACATCCTTATCCATTATGATCCTGACCACACTGAACCTGGGGGTGTTGGACATATATTCAAGTGCTTATCCAGGGGGGTAAGAAGAGCATGTGCACACCACAATGTTTCTATCATAGGCAAGACGAGTCTCACTCAACAGCCAAGGATTATGTCATTCCACTTCTGTTGTAACTGATTGTTAAAATACGTGATTTGTAAAAGGGGATTTTTAAGTCATTGTAACACGTAATTTAAATCGCTTTTAAATTTGTAAAATCCAAGTACTTAAGTATCCAGGTCGTCCCTAGAGAGGCAAGAAAGCTTTTACCAAAATTCTCGCTTGATCTTTTGGAAATCAACTTCTTTTTTTTAGGGTTTTTGAAATATGTAAATTTTTTTTTTATTTTGAATAGGGCAAAAACAAATGCGGAGAGAATGACGGAAATTTAAGCTATCGAAATTGCAAGGCAACTAATGCCTTCTTCCAAATCACCTTAAGCATGAAAGGCCTAGTGCAATGAAGAAGAAAGTCACAAAATAATCACAAGCCTTTTAAACCAAAAGTAGAAGAATGCTTCTTAATTAAAAGAGTTTTACAACAGTGTTGGAAAACTCACAAGTGAAAAGAATCTCCACTTGTAATTTCTACCCAAATTGAAATCTAGCACTAAACTACTATGCAACTAAACAACAAAAAGTAGAAGAAAGCTTAGAAGATGTTGATGATGGTGATGATGCTGCCTGGAACTCCTGCTTTAGTCTTGGTTGCCCCAGGACTAAAAGAATTTCCTTTCTCCTTCCTGGATGTCCTCCACAAGCAAACCTAGGTGGGTGTGTTTCTCCCTCCTAGAGTGGATGGCTTTCCACTCCAAGAACTCCTCCCTAAGGTGGTGTGGACCACCTTCAGAACCTCCTCCTCTGGATGTCCTTGCATGGCTTTCCTCCTTGGTATGGTGGCGACACAAGTAAGAAGATTTGGTTGAAGCCACCAAGGAGACAGGGTGTCCCCTTGATCTTATTCCTTTTCTTCTTCCTCCTTGGACGTTGGATATAGGTGGAATGTCGGTAGAATATATGCACCAAGGATGCCAAAAAAATGGTGATATGTGTTGGACTTTTATAGATATGGTAAGGGGTTAAGGGTGGTTAAGGGATAGATGGCTAGGATGGCTTGTTGGTGGTGGTTAAGGGATCCTAGGGTGGATGGTGGTTGGCGCCAAATGAGAGGGTGCTAGGTGTTTTGGCGCCAACCCTAGGAGAGGACTAGGGTTAGGGTTTTAGGTGGTAGGGTTAAGAGGCGTGGGATTAGGTATAGAGTTAGAATGTTGTTGTTGGATGGTGGTTATTGGAAGGAGGGCTAAGGTTATTTGGTGCCATTTAGAGAGGTGTGTGGGGGTTAGGTTAGGTGGGTGGTTGGTGCAAATTATGGTGGTGTTAGGGTTAGGTGGCGTGGAGGAGAAATGGAGGGTTAGGATGTGTTTTGAGGTGGTAGTTATATGGTGGAGGGTGTAGGATGTTTGGCGCCACATGAAGGGTTGCATGGAGGTTAGGTTTAGGTGGAGTTGGCACCATTTTAGGTGGGTTAGAAGGGGGGTTAGGTGGCGCCACTTTAGGGTTTCTAGAGGGGGGTTATGTGTAGGGTTTAGATGGGCATATAGGGTGAGGTGTAGGGCTAGGATGGAGGCACATGTTGGCACCAAAATGAAGGGATCTCTAGGGCTTTTTGGTGCCAACATGAAGGGGTGTCTAGGGTGGTGGTTATGGTGGGTTAGCGCCAAAAAGAATTGGGTTAGGTTAGGGTTAGTTAGGGTTAAGGTGGAGGAGTGGACGGCCATGGATTTTTAGGTGGAGCTGGAGCTTAGCTAAGCTAGCTTAGCTAGTAAAGTAGAGGTGGAGGAGCTGGGAAAGAAGACTCTGGAGCTAATGGAAGCTATGCTGGAGCTGGGTCTGCTGAGGCAGCTTCAAGGGGAGCTCAACTACTGAGCTCAGCTACTTAGTTCTTATGAAAGTAGCCAAGCTTGGGTAGTTAAGCTCAGTTGAGCTGGCCTCAACCTAGCTGGAGCTAGGTTGAGCTGGAACTGCCTCTAATGAGAACTCCAGAGCTAGCTAAGCTACTAGTTGATAAATAGTAGCTCAACTAGTTTAGAGTTTAACTACTATGAGTTGGCTGGAGTTTAGGTGAGCTGAGCTTGAGCTGAGGTGGACTGATGTCAACCTACTTGAGCTAGCTAGAGCTCCCTGTGGACTGAGTGGAGCTAGGAAGAGCTAGACTCAACCAAGTTAAGCTGGATCTGAGCTCAGCTGAGGTAGGGTAAGCTAAGTTGAGCTATCTCGAGCTACCATCCAGCTAATATGAGCTGGATGGAGCTGAAATGAGCTAAACTTAACCAATGTGAACTAATGTTTAGCTGGTATGAGCTGGATCCAACTAGGGTTCAGCTGATCTGGGCTTCTTCTTCACTTTCTTCCTTCTTGGGTGCTAGGGTTTTGATGGTTTGAATATCTATTTAACCTTAACACTCAAGTAAAGATGTCAAAAATACAAAAAAAGAATGCAATGCATGATTAACTTAATTCATGTCTAAATGCAACACAAAAACCTATTTCGGAGTAAAATCTTAAAAGCTAGATTTGTTTTAATACATAAGAATGATTATAAACTGACATTTGTGAACTGAACAACCATTGTCTAGTGCTCAGCTAGTAATTCCGAATAAAGGAAGTAGAGTAAATATCTATAGTTGATTATGCAGACTATGGGGCCTTTTCAGTTTTCAGAAAGGCCAGTATTTTATGCTTATCTGTTGTCTTTAAGTCTTAAGCTACGTCTATAGATCATGAGCACTTGCCCCCTACCAGTGTAAGAGAATCATGGCTAAAAACCATCAAGTTGCTTCTCCTGTTGGAATAACATGAACTGCAAAAAAAAATACCTGATCACGAATCCAAACTCCAGGAATACTGAAAGATTCGACTAGATCCGAGCCACATAAAAGCATGATTCTACAAAACGATTCTTTTTACCAAGATGTCCTGACATGTTTTGTTAAGATGCTTGATTCTACTTTTTCTAATGTCCTTTCTTACCATCTCAATGAGAAATTTACTTTCTGAATTCATGTCTGAGTCTAATCAAGCGAAATCACAAATAAAAATGACAATAAAAAAATGATAGTGACTCAACAAAACAAAAGCTCTGCTTTCTAAACATGCATGTTTACCATTTTGAAAAAACTATATAAGTTTTTTTTTTTTCCTCCCCAGTTGGTTTTTAGCTCTGGTGAGAAATGAAGTTTGTAATTCCTTATTCTGCCATGTATTTCTTCCAACCCCCCCCCCCCCCACACACACTTTTTTTAAAGGAAGTAAATGATAATCATTCAAGGGTAGTTAACTATTGAGTAATCAACCAAGTCAACCAACTTTTGCAACCACACCATGAACCCAAGGGCATCAAACGGGGCAAAAAGGGGATGGAGAAAACAATCTTCTTCTCGAAGTAGTCCACCCAAGGGTGGTGTAAGGACAACCAGCAAACCACCAGAATCACGTCGAACTCCTCCATGTGGATCACTCTCAGGCCAGCGGAAAAACTACACCTGCCTATCATGACCTCGCAACCAGTAAAGGTCCCCTCTACCAAGAACAACGTTCCCCCCCTGAGCCCTTGATCAAGAGAGGATCATCTAGCAGCCTAGTACCAACATGAGACTCAGATTCGACATTAAGAAGAGTTGTGACAGCTATCCATGCTATATTTGCATGTATGGTCTTTTTAATTCTATCTTAATTTATTACTCGAGACGACCTTGCTCTGATACCATCTTGTTATGACCTGAACCCACAAGTCGAATCGTCTTGACTAACCTAAGATCCAGTCGTCCATCGATAAATATACCAAATAGTAAAACATTACACGCATGCAAAATAGCCAGAAAATTAATTAAAGACAGAAGGCTGAATGATAGACTATAATCACAAACAATGCCACAAAAGAGTCGCCAAGTTCTCAACACAGTCATCACAACTAAGGAAAGACGGAAAGTAGAACTACTAGTTCAGACATGGAAAATCACTGCAACGGAAAGAAACAAGTCACACTACAGCAGAAACAAAGGGGAACCCACTAAGGCTGGGCTCGACTCAACCCAGCTCCCTCTGCAGCCGAGGGTATTGGCTACTCACCTCCCTGACCTGAACATAAGTGGTGGTTGTCTGCAAAAAGCTGAGTAGAGTGGCAAGCATAAAAATCAACAAATGTAAGTTAATTTAAAGGCAGTAAACATTCTAGGCAATTGTAAACGTTTCAACACTTTCATGTTTTATTTCTATAGTCTACGTGCCAATTATTTTGTGATTTCGATTATTCTAGCAAGGTCACTTCTCTTGTTCACATGTCCCCTAACGGAACAATCTTGTTGCAATTTTCCCCATGATGCAAAACATGCACGTGATGCTCTCTTGGCTGAGAGACCACCCCATGTTTGTCCTACACCCAGTCTACCATCCCGAGGTCATGGTCGCGATATAGCGATGACTACGCTATATGCAATAGACACACAGGAAGCTATCCCGCACTGGCACGCAGTCAAATATTTCCACTAACAGGTACACTCTAAGTCGTACAACACAGAACAGAACAGAAGCCGCACCCCTTACCAGTCTGCGTACCCTCGCCCGACTATCCCGGTTAGCCTAGTGGGCCTAACAGGAGTCAGTGTAGGGAGGTCATTCCTACCCTCGGTCTCAACCCAAGGGAAAGTTAGCTCACTCCCTACACAAGAGGTGAATAGCTCTCCTCGGTACGTGCGTACACGAGGGCCAGCACACTCCCACAACTGTACTCAACATGGCCCGTCTCAACCCTACCATTCCATTTTCATTTCACAGTTAGGGATGTCTTTACTTTGCATTAGGGTGTGAGAGAACCACCCTTAATTTATTTCTAATATTCTCGTAGTCATTAACTTTGGTAATTCACGAGTCGCCATTAGCTTGATCTTTATTAGTATTCCAAAAGGAAACCATAACTTCATACATGCACAAAGTGTGTGTAAAAGCATAATTCTACGAAGCAAAATATACATGCACTTGCACATGTAAAAGCACCAACATACACTTAGAATGCGTACGTGCACATACATAAATAAACATACCAACAAACATATCGAATTTCCATGCGTGCATAGTTACATACAAATGCAATTACATACGTACGTATTACATGGGTAGACCACCACCCTTAATTCACCCTAGTGTTTGAGTTGAGACCTCATTCGATTTTTTTTTTCTTTGGTTGTTAATTAGTTCGTGCATCAGCAACTCCCATCACATGCAACTAAAACAACTAATTTGTCTTAGGGTTCCAGTAAGCCTCTATTTAACTACCAATAGGTTTAAACAGTTCTATCGCTCGATATGAGGCATACCCGCACCATCGTCTCTGGCTACTTATAACATGCATTTATGAACTCATGGGGAATAATTTAAAATCAATCAATAAGAAAAAAAAAGGGAGGGGTAGAGGCACCACTCTACATACACTCTGTCAATCTCCAACTCAACATTTTGATCATTGAGGCAGCTACCACATACACCCCCAAGTACCACTGCATGGGAAGATAAGAATCTACTACCATAAGAGTACTTCCCGGTTATCAGCAAAATCTCAAATCCTTAGTTTTAGCATCTGATTCACCTACCAAATTCAATGTATACTCAACAAGTTAAAATCAAGGATGAAACTATGTAACTGAAGCAATATACAAGCAATCCAGAAATATGCAATTCCACGATAGCTCATCATGCAAGCAATACCAAATTACTAAATTAATAGAGAAGCATAACCATACTAACTTACCAAACTATATGGAAACATGCAAATTATGGTTAAAAAGGAAACATGAAGTTCCCCAAGTCAACATTTTATAGTTTAACATGCCACTATACAGTGGTAACTAAAATGGATCAACTGGTTTAATTTCGCATAACTAAGCCAATAGAGGGAAAGAACCACTCTACCTAGTTTTTCCAGGAGATATGGCAGACGTGTAAGCCTACCGGGGGTCTCCCCAAGCACCACACGAGTTCTTGCTGAGTTTGAAACACCCTCGAACGGTGAACCTATGTCGATGTCAAGGTCCAACCAAACATTAGAGGCCTTAAACCAATTTTTCAATACTGGATACGTAGGCTAACAGGTCTATAAATGGTATCAAAACGTATGGGAATTGAAGGGCTTTCCAACGATACCTTGGTTGCGCAATTTCCGAGCCCGTTTGAGCCTCGAACCTGCCCAAAACGGAACCCGCACACACTAACTCATTCGCGCAAACCCGCACTCTGCCCTGCTATCCTCGCAATGCATGCAGCACAGCATGGCACAGCAGCAATGGCCCTCACGTAGCAATCGCCGCCCTTGCACAGTAGCAGCAGCTACGCCTCCCTGCGTGCTCGCTTGACCTCGCACAGCGCCAGCCGCACCTCCCCACACGCTCGCCTGACCTCGTACAACGCCAGCTGCCCCTCCCCACACACTCGCCTCGCGCACTTCACCATTCCACCTCATCTGTCGCGTGTCGTCACTGTTAGATGGTCGCATACCCTCCTCCCTTCGCACAGCGGTAGTGGCAGCCGCCTCTACCTCGCGCCCGTAGCTGCAGCTCCTCTGGCTACAACTTTGCATGCACACAAGCACGAAGAAAAGAGGGGGAGGCGTGGGGGTGCACAAGCCCTCCGCCCTCCTGTTCTCCCTCTCTTGTCTCACCGACAGTAATGAGGAAGGGGGAAAAACGTGGTGGGGATGGTGCTGCTGGGGTTTAGGGTTCTTGGGGTCGGATCACGTGGGTTGGGGAAATTTGTGGTTTTAACCCCCACGAAGTTTGTAACTTCATATGGGATACACGGGGCAAGTTATAAGGGCGTAGAAACTTCTAGAAACACCCTAAAAAGCCTGAAAACTCATGGGGTCCATTGGCAAGGGTCATTTCAATAACCTACAAAGAAATGAACCTAAAAGACCTAACCTAAACATAACTACAAACGTGTAAATGATGATCACTAATCAAATAAACAACCTAAATTACCTAAATCTAAGAAATAAATAAAACCAACAAAGTCAAATGACCTAAATAACAAAATCCTTTCGAGTCAAAATTAAAAAATCCTAAATAAATAAATGAGCCAACAACAAAATCTTTTTGAATACACTCAAAACACCAACAAAAACTACCTAAATGACCTAAATCAGTGAAATGAAGAAACCTAATCCCATCGCCCTACCTATGGCCTTAGTTAAGGTACTGTTAGGCGACACTATCGACCACGTGTGGCACTGCTCGACCACCAGCAATGCTGCTCAACCACCGATGACGCTCCTCCGATGCTGCAACAACCTACAAGGAGCTCCAAGTCGATAAGATTAAGGGTCGGGTATCGTTCAATAAGGGTCGAAGGGGAGTTGGTGATAGGATTAGGGCTTTTTTTTTTGTTATTTCTTGGTTTTAAACCCTAATAGATGTCATGTCCTTATCACATAAAAACTTATAAAGCCTCATACACTGAGGCGACACCTCAGCAACGCCTCACTGCCTCGCCTACGCCTCACGTAAATGAGGCACACACCTCACTCCTGAATGCCGAGGCTACCACCCTTAAGGATTTTTTTTGTTGCCTTGCCTCGAGGCGTACGCCACTAGCGCCTCGAGGCACAATTTCTTAAACCATGCATTGAAATAATAGTTTTTGTTGGGAATAAACTGTGACACGTGAAAATGCCACGTGGCAGCCAGTCAGGGGCCCACTTGGGCACCGATTTTGATAGTCATTCAGTCGTATTTTAGGTCTTGCTTTAGTTGCAAGTTTTGTTTATTTGGTATGTTTATTTTCAATAGGTTTGTTTAGAAAATTTGGTCTGTTAATTAGGATTTATTCCTTTCTATAATTAGGAGATAAGATTTAATTAGTTATTATTTTTAGAGGATTATGATACGTTCTCTCTTCTATAAAAAAGAGCCCTTGTAATCCCTCTTATTTCTTAGTAAGAACAATTCTTCCAACACAACTACTCTCCTCTCTCTTCCAATAGCTGCCAACCACCTTTCTCTCTCTCTAGACCATCAGCTATTGCTGCTCTCTCTCACCCTGTTCAACATGGAACAATCCACCCCTTGGACTATTTTTCCACACGCCAAGGAGCCTCCAAGCACGACACTTGCACCAAACTTGACATGGTATTAGAGCCTATAGTCTAGGCTCCTCGACATGCGTGTTCTCTAGGCCACACATGTGGTCCTCATCTCCAACAAATCCTCCTCATCAAATCCAGCGCCTCATGCGGACCAAGAGGATCATAGATCGAGGAAGATAACGGACACCACCATCGCCACCAAAGCCACGTTATCAGGGGGAGAAGGCAAGATGGTTGTCCATACAACCAAGAAAAAGAAGCTTGAGGAGAAGATTTATCAAAAGGTATTTCAGTTTGTATGGTGTCTTTGTATTCGATTTTTTACTCTTAAAAAAGAGGAGGTTCTATCAGAACAAAGGACGTTAAACACTTCAAGAAGATTAAAGGGTGCCAAAAGAGCATCGACTATTGAGAGTGCATCAGGACCAGTGGTTGTCGCATCGACTCCGACTCAAATGTGAGAAGAAGAGGCATAGTGCAACCTCTTCATAAAGACTGCATCCACTTCACTTTCTCTTGGTGACCTTGACTCGAAAAAAAGCTGAGGGTCTTTTCCGACTCACAAGCAAGGCACCATACTCTTCGAGGAGGCATGTAGAACCCTCTAACGCATTAGGGAACGTTGAAATAAAGGGCTCGACTCTCGAGCGTAGAAGATGCATGAAGACTATCATCAACTCTTCAGAGAATGGTATAGCAACATCATCATCAAGTTTAGCAAGTCATTGTCCTCTCGACCTTGACTTAAGGAGTGTTAAGAATAAAGTGTGACACGTGGTAGTGCCACGTGGCAACCAATCAAGGGCCCACTTGGGCACCGATTTTGGTAGTCCTTGAGTCATATTTTAGGTCTTGCTTTAGTTGCAAGTTGTGTTTATTTGGTATGTTTATTTTTAGTAGGTTTGTTTAGAAGATTTAGTTTGTTGATTATGATTCGTTCCCTTTTATAATTAGGAGATAAGATTTGATTAGTTACTGTTTTTAAAGGATTGTAATATGTTCTCTTCTATAAAAGAGAACCTTTGTAATCCCTCTGATTTTTGAGTAATAACAAATCTTCCAACACAACTACTCTCTCTTCCAATAGCCACCGGCCACTCTCTCTCTCTAAACCGCCAGCTGCTGCTGCTGCTCTCTCCCTGTTCAACGTGGAACAATCCACCCCTTGGACTATTTTTCCACACGCCAAGGAGCCTCAACACTCTACACTTGTGCCAAACTTGACAGTTTTATTTATGATTTAAGATTTTAAAGTTGTTAATCTTCATATAAACTCTTCTTTTATGATTTTTAGCTTTTTGAGTCTTAATCTCAACCTTAAACATGTGCTATTGATCATTCTAAGTTTGATCTCTTCATTTATTGGATAGATTAACATTCTCTACCTATTGTATTAGTCAAATGGTGAAATAATCTTCAATTTTATCATAATTTTGTAGTTTCAAATCTCATCTCAAAATCCTATTTGTTGTTCATTCCCTTTTTTTAAAAAGGGAAAGGGTCGTTATCGGTTGATAACCACCCAACAATTATATTAATAAAATAAAAGGCACAGGGTCAGATTATAAATTAGAACTCCAAAAACCAACCAACAAGGAAACAAACACAACAAAATTCTCAATATAAGGTCGCTGCCCCCTGAAACAACTGCATTCATCCCTAGCCAAATGGCCTAGAGAATAGTCAATGAGTCAATGACCTTGCCCTCTCCTTCGTCCTAAAGATATTCGGACACATTCCTATCCCCACTCCTGAAGGATCTCCATAATTCTTCAAAAGTAGAATGCTCCCACGACCCGACATCAAAACAGCTCCAAATCTAAGTAGCACAGGGACACCAGAAAAATAAGTAATCAACATCATCATCCGCCCCAAGACAAAGACGACATTCTTTCTCCACCTCGAGTACCCACCGAGCCCTCCATACTCTTGTCACAGATCTGCCTCTCCTGAGTGGCCAAGCAAAGATCTTCACCTTTAGAGGACAAGCCACCGCCCAAATCTGATTCCAGTCTCTAATAAAATCTATATACATCCATAAGCCTCCACTTCCTAGCCATCTATAAGCACCACTAATAAAGAAGTCTTCCTCCTAAGAGAAATCTACACCACCCTCCAGCTGAAAGCCCTCCAACTCCTGCAACAAAGCCTGGACCTCCAAAATCCTCTGGTTCGACAAATTTCCCACAAAAGTAGGGCACCAACAGCTCTCCCAACGGCTCCCCTATCCCTAGCTAGCATAAAAAGCCTAGGAAACAACTCGCACAATTTCTCAACCTGTCCAGTCATCCAACTGTAATCTAAACACGTTTCCTAAGCCAACAATCAGAACAAAAAAGGTCTGCATACTAGGCACCACCAGAGAAAGGCCTCTAAGGAAGGGAGAGGCACCCCTCAGGGAGGGAACAACGAGAGGTCCCGATGTACTGGGCCCACATAACACGTCTAGAAGTCCTTCTCCACAAAGGTCATCTCTGTTCTTAAGTAGCCTACCAATCCACTTGGTCAAGAAGCTGTCATTCATTCTTCCCAACTCTCTAACACCTAGACCCCCTTCTTTCATGGGCTTACACACCTCCTCCCAGGCTACCATCCTAGCCCTATTCCCGCCCGATCCATAATTTGTCCAGAAAAAGTTCCTCATCAGGCCCAAAATATTTTTCTTAATCTATTGCAGCATCTTCAAAACGAAAGTAAAGTAAAACAGCATAGAAGACAACACCACCTTAAGGATCACCAACCTCCCTCTATACCACATCCTGAATGCCCATCCCATAAACCTCCCCTTAATCCTTTCAACCATGGGGGCCCAATCATGCACGGAGAACTTCCTATCTGTAAGTGGAAGGCCCAACAAAGAAATAGGCAAAGCTCCCTCTATGTGCCTAGGGCCAAACTGCATCTGCTAGCCTCATCTGCAAACATAGAGAAAGGGATAAAAGTTGACTTGGTAAATTGTATCTATAGCCTAGATGCCTCCCTAAACAACATCAACAATATATGCATCCTCCTTACCTCTATCTCAGAACCTTCCACAAAGAATAAAGTGTCATCAACATATTGGAGCACTGGAACTACAAACCTGTCATCCAAAAAAGTCCCCTAACCAGATTCCTCTCGCATGCCCTAACCGACAACCTTTCCAAAGCATCGACTGCCAAAACAAATAGCATCAACGCCAGTGGGAAGCCTTGTCTAAGCCCCCTCCTTGGCTGAATTTAATCCCTTGCCAGGTTGCCATTAATAAGTATGGAGGAGGCAATAGTAACACACCACTTCATCCACTCGACCCAATAAAAGAAAAATAAAATAAGCATGAAATCAAAAGCATCATGGAAACCCCACTCATGAAGAGAGGGGAGAAAACCATGGAAAGGCACCCTATGGGCATGATCTCCGAATATTTCTTCTCAAGCATAAATAGGCGGTACAATTGCCTTTTTGTAGGCTACACCTCTCTTTTTTCCACTCCACTATGTGGGATTATCAACAATAACAACAACCAAGCCTTTTCCCACATTAAGTGGGGTCGGCTATATGGATTCTTTGCCTCCACACAGATCGATTTTCAGCCATTTCAGGACTTAAATTAAAGTAATTGAGATCATACTTAATAGTTTCCTTCCAACATTTGCTTGGTCTTCCTCGCCCCTTCTTAGTGGGTTCAGCCTCCAACTTCTCGCATCTCCTAACTGGAGCATCTAGTGGCCTTCTTTGTAAATGTCCAAACCATCTTAGACGTGCCTCTCTCATTTTATCCTCTATCGGTGCCACCCTAACCCCTTTTCTAATAAACTCATTTGAAATACGGTCCTTTTTTGTATGACCACACATCCATCTTAACATCTTTATTTCTACCACAGACATCTTCTGTACATGCCTATAGTTTATAGCCCAGCATTCAGAACCGTACAACATGGCTGGTCTTACCAGAGCTCGATAGTATTTTCTTTTGACTTTTAAAGGAACCCTCTTATCACAGAGCACCAAAAGCACCCCTCCATTTCAACCACCCTGCATTAATTCTATGTGTAATATCTCCATCAATTCCACCATCATGTTGGAAAATGGATCCCAAGTACTTACAAATATCTTTCATTGGAATGCACTCTTCTCCAATTTTTACATCGATCACTTCATTGTTCCCTCTACTACTAAACTTGCATTCCATATACTCAGTCTTCGTCCTACTTATGCGTAATCCTTTATCTTCCAGGGCTTCTCTCCAAAGCTCAAGTTTTCTGTTCACTCCATCTCTTGTCTCATCAACCAACACAATGTCATCAGCAAAAAGCATACACCAAGGCACCTCAACTTGGATATGCTTTGTCAACTCATCCATGACCAAGGCAAAAAGATAAGGGCTTAAAGTCGAACCTTGATGTAGACCAATGGTGATATCCAAGTAGTCCGTCAAATCATCCTTAGTCTTTACCTTAATGTAGACTATGTGAGATTATAACACTGATAATTGGATCTCACACACTATCCAATTACCCAACAACAACAATCATCTCTCTCAACACTCCCTTAAGCTAGAGCATGAAATGCTCAACTTGTATAACATAAATCCTCACTCTCATGAGCAGAACACAACACTCAACTAATACATTCAGGTCATGGCCCTCCTCCAAGAGAATGATGACAGCCGCATCCTCATTCTTGCTTGTAGGCGAGTGTGTTGATGATGACACATTAGCAAGGCTGGAGTCTAGTAGATGAACTGGTGAAGGTCGCTCTTATTGATTCTCTCCTAGAGACTTCAACTAATGTTGGTGCCTTCCCCATTATAGATTTCAGAAGTGGGTCTCTCCCTTAGAGACCCAAGACTGGGCCTCTCCCACACAGAAACTCGAAGTGGGCCTCTCCTTTGAAGAACTTGAGACTAGCCTCTCCCATACGGGAACTCAAAGTAGCCTTTCCCTTGGAGACCTCAAAACAAGCCTCTCTTATACAGAAATCTCGTAGTAGACTTCTCTCATATAGAGACCAGGAAAGTGTTCCTCTCATATAGGGACCAATTAGTAAGCTTCTCTCATGTGGAGACCTCAAAGAATGAATCCCCCTCAAATGAGGTCACAATAGACTCACACTCTCCCTTTCTCCCATAGTCGTATGGGAGAAAAAACCAACATAGAGAAGAAAATAAAATAAAGAGCTCCTCTTCTCTTCCACTTTAAAGTTTCAATTTTTTTCTATCTTTTTTGTTTCTTTTTCATCAACCAATACTCTTTTTATCAACACCCCTCTTTTCTCTCCTTTTTTTTGTCTCTGCTTCTTTTCCTTTTATTCTTTTCTCCTCTATTTTTTATCTCTATTTTGCTTCTTCTTCCTCTCTCTCTCTCTTGTAAAGCTATCAAGTAAAAACAACATAAAAGAAAATTAAAGAGCTAAAGAATGTAAAATGCCTGTGTTTCTTTCCTACTTATGTTAGGGTTAGAACAACCCACCGAAGCAAACAAAAGGCTGCCCGCCGGTGATCCACGTAGGACCATGTCATCGCCGCCATCGAGGGGCCTCGCTGATATCGCAAATCACACAAACCTCGATCTCTTACGAGATCATCTCCAAAACATCCTCCGCACAGGATCTAGGAATATACCGTCTCCTTTGTTGCTCCCGGTTCTCAATCACCTCCTCTGCCCCTCTCCCCTTTCTTGGTTACTTCCTCGATCTTCGCTGCAACCTCGAGTGGTGGCCTTCTACCCCAACTTTGGCTACTTCACCTCTAATAAGGACCTACGCGTACGATTTGGAATTAAGATGGCCTCCATGACCTCATCGCTCTACATCACCAAGGCCTCCCCTCCTTCCTATTCGATGGATCGAAACCAAGAGAAGGATGTGTTTGTCTCACCTAGCCATGGTGCCTCAATGAGACACCATCACGCCATCAGGTTGACTATTGAGGAAGGTAAACGTAAGACACCTACAACAGTGGCTATGAATGGTGGTAATGGGGACGAGGCGCAAGGCCCCAATAGTGACAGGTAATGGTGGCCTCCTTGCAGGCCCTCCACTTAAACTTGAAGAGTTTCTCCAGTACATGCTTTAGGGTCTATGTGATGCTTTAACGATGCTAATGCCATCCAGCTCCTCCTCTAGAACAATGATGAAAAAAACTCAAGAATAATAAAAACAATGATAAAATTCAAGAACTTGCTCTGACACCATGTTAAAATATAAAATAAGAATAAAATAAACATGAAATCAAAAGCATTACAATCATGAATGCTTGGGTTTACGTAGAAATCCTTCTCACGAAGAAAGGAGAGAACCACGGGAGAAGCACCCTTATGAGGGTAATTTCTATGTCAAGATTTGGTGCAGTATACGAAGCGAGGAGGCTCTGTGCTTGGGCCAAATCAAACTTCAGCAATGCCTCAACAGTCCTTGATCTCTATGAGAATTAAGAGACTATTTGGGGCTCTGTTTACCATGAAACAGAGAACCCAAACTATAGCACCAAATGTAGCAATCACACTGCTGTTGATGATGAAGATAAAGCCCAATTCACCATAAATAGGGACACAACCTTGTTGCTGCTCCTGTTGTTGATGCAACATACGTCAACAAAGAGAATGAAAGGGGTAGCAGCGTAATTGTTGCTACTGTTGTTGATGTGCTCAGCGAGAAGAGGAGAGGAAAGGGAGTTGGTAGAATAATTAGATATTTTATTGATGCAACTCAAATTCTAATACAGGTACTCTAAACTTTGGGCATAGAGTTGTTGCTTGATCTAAATAAGGAAAGCAACAACTCAACTCCTACAATCAAGAAAACAAAGTAACTCTAAATCCAATCCCAATGACCAAGCCAAATCCTAATAACCAAAAGCAAACCCAACTCAATTTCCAACTTGGGCTCTATGCCCAAAGTAGCCGGCTGTAGCATGCATGACCACGTGGATTGCCACATAACGAATGGTACCACGTGGACAATCCACGTGGCATAATTTTTTCCAGCCTCAACACTTTAAATATTTCTTCTCAAGGATAAATGGGGGTACAAGGGCCCTTTTGTAAGCCACCACACACCTTTCCTTTTCCTATGCCATTACATGGGACTAAAACATTTGTAATTGGCTCTTACACATTATCCAATTACCAAACAATATTCATCTTTCTCAACAATTTTGTATTTTATTAATAGGTAGATTAAGATTTTCCACTCATCCTTGGATTTCGGTCTTCGGGTAGATTTCTCCTATTATTTCATATTTATATTGTATTTCACTTAAAATTTATCATTTTGATCTTTATAGATATTTCTTCATGCATGTAATAGTGATTAAAATCGTAATTTCACAAAATTTGTGATAATTTGAGCCATCCTAAGCTATTTTGAGCCATTTCCATGAAATTTCAAGATATCGGCAATATATCGACGATATATCTCTAATATACACCCTTTTTGAGTTGTCGGTACGACGTCAACATCAATATCTGAAACCTTGATGAAGAGCCATTTGTTTGATCAAGGTTCCTCATGTCTTGACATCTATGGTAGAAGATAAGAGTAATTTACACTTGCTAGTCCAGGCCCATCTTTGGCGCCCGTGAAATATCTTCCCTGTATCCAAGGCATCACATTCAAACATGATGGTAGTGAATTTCTGATTGCACGGCAATCATGCAACCTAAATTACCTAAATTAAGTTAGATTCTAGCATAACCTAAGAACAATGCATGCATAAGCAACATAATTTGCACAATAGCTAGTTTGTTAGTCATATAGATAGTATTGTCATTTTATGTATTAAAATAGAAATGAAATTTATTGAAGATGATTAAAAGCCGTGGATGACAAATCAGATTGTACAGATCTGATCAGAACGACGACTGGAGTCCAACGCTTCCGAAATTGTCTCGATCAGACAACCAGAGCATCTTGTGCAGTCCATAGAAGAACAAAGGCCACAGAGCCAGAGGACAAAGATCCAAGCCTCAGATAAAAATCTAACCGCACGGATGGATCCAAATCAACGATCGCAGTCCAACAACACAAAAATCAACCTGATCGGAAGTCTACATCACCAGATACAAGGAAAAGAAAATAGACAACCATGATGGTACCACGTGGCGCCATTATAGCCGCCCCTCGCCACACCACACCCTCTAAAGACACTTCATCAGGCGCTATGGGCCGTTGGATCGTCATCCAACGACCACGAGCATGCCACGTCGCCATAACGCCTGCGCTTTATCAAGGAGGAATAAAGATCAACCATTGGATCTTCATCCAACGATTGACAGCAGTTGCGCACAATTTGGAAACGCGGCACAAGAGAAGGAATAGCGCAGTGGAGAGCGCACTAGTTTGAGAAGCAATGACGCCCGTTCAATCCGCGCTCAACACAAATTGGGAAAGGCGGTGGAAGAGCGCGCAATTGTGCCATCAGATCTTGATCAAAGTGTGGAGATGAGAACGTGTGGTGCAACCGGAGCGCTCCACAGTAGAACGCCCTAACAAACGCAGGATTTGAGAAGGCAGCGGGTGCATGCGGCTGGGGATCAGGTGCTCAATTTAAGCGAACGGGCGCGCGAAGAGAAGCAGGCGTTGAAGCACACACGAGCAAGTGGGAGCGTCCGATGGAGATCCAAGGCCCCAGAGCATGCCACGTGTCGCCACCAGGTTGAATCCGAGTGTAAAGGGCGCAATTAAGGTGATTTTGAGGCTAGATCTGATCTATTGATTTCCCGATCGACGAATCTGATCATAAGGGAGTTGTTGCATGATTTTAAGGGCTAAAATGCCCTCTTTACCCCTCATCAAATCTATAAAAGAAGGCCAAAGCCCCTCCTTGGATCATCAACTCCAGACATCTCTTCCACCTTCTCTGTGATTCTCCATCCCTCTGCAACTCTGCTCCGACCGTCGTCCTGGCACTCTGGATCTGAGGTGCTGCCGCATCTCACACAAGCGACGTCGTCTCTCTGCCTGCTTCTCTCTCTCTCTCTCTCTCTCTCTATTAGCATTTTCTATTGTGAAAAACTCTATATAATTGAAATAAAATTCCGATTCCATATATATACATATATATATAGCTAGAATTAGTTTTATTGAAAAACTTCTGTAAAAATCGAGATTGCCTCCCTGTGGACCACCCGGTACTCACCGAAGTTTATAAATTTATTTGCCAACGCGTTTTACGCTATACAACTAAATAATCTTTTAAAACTTGATTTATGCGCCGAACAAGTTGGCACCGTTGCCAGGAAGGCAACAGAAATTTTTTAGGCTTTTTTGTGTGAATTTGATATTTTTAACTTGCTATTATCATTGATTTCGTGTGTTTAGGAAAGCAAGGAAATCGAAACGAAACAAGATAACGGGAATTGCAAGTTCGAACCTCAGATAAGTACTCATAGTTTATATTAGTTAGATTTAGGATTTGCTTGAACCCTAAAACAAGGTAGAATTTGTTTGCTTATTGAAAAAAAAAATCTCTTGATTTTCAAGCTGAAATAAAGTTTTATCTTAAAAATTCAATTCCCAAAGATCTGTATGTCAAAAAATTCTCAAATTTTTATTGGACGTGAGTTTTGAAATTAGGAACAACATATCCAAATTTCATGTAAATCTGAGTTACAGAAAAATTTTAAAAATTCACGCACTGATCTATTAACAATTCAGTTACTGTTCCTAATTTTTTCAGAGTTCAAAATATCATATGAATTTTATATAACTCCGACTGACTCGAAATTTGTGACACTGAATTTCTGAGATAATCAAGAATTTAGGAAAAATCTTAAAAAAAATATATTTTTTGCACGTTTGATTGCACGAATTATCCAATCACAAACTGGAGGTCAAAACAGACTGCAAAACTCCAGTACATTTTAAATCAGAAAAAAAAAAGAAAACGTGCATTAAAAATTCTTTAAAAATATTTTCTGGGTGCTTAGTAATGCAATAGGACCAATTGATTTCATTGCTTAGGACACACTACTAATTAGATTTAAACTTAAAAGAATCATCTAAAAATATCTGTGCGTAGGATTTCACATTAAGGGTAGAGCACATATGGATTTCCATATTTAAAGGAAATCTATCAAACAAATTGGGATTTGCAAAATTCTTGTGTGACTCATCAAAACCTTGATTGAAAATATTAACTCAAGTGAACCCTAAAATGAATTAACACAAGCAATTGAATCTTAAAATTCACTTCAAGAAAAATTGCTTGTGAACCCTTTTGCCAACGCACTTCACATCTCTGAAATCAATCTTAAGGGCAAACACCCCCTAACACCCATCATATTCCAAAAGCACATCAAACCCAAGCTTAAAACTGAGTAAATGTGCCCTAGGCAGGACTAATAAACTTGGGGACTTGAAATTAGATTGGGCTAAGGTCAAAGCTTTGTCTACTTGGACCCACTAGTGACAAGAAAAGTCAGTACGGTAACCGCGTTAACCCTTAATGGTATCCCGCTATGGGGGTGTCCTAAGGGGTCCCACCCTTCTAGCCAGCCAAGTAATTAAAGGGTTGATCTAACCCAATCATATTTTTAGGAGTCAAGATCAGGTCTAATTAAGGTTGACACTCTAAGGACCAATTTGATTGCTTGCATTGAGCGGGTGAGGATTCTCTCATCTGTCTTCTCTCTTGTCTACAGACATTCTTCTAGTGCATGCAAGGTAGAAGATCTCAAAATCCTAATTTGCTACCACCATTAGAAAGAATTCCTAAGAGAAGACTAAACCATCTAGAATCTGAATCTGAATCTGAACCCTGTGCAATGGCTAATCACCATAAGGAAGAAAAGATTGAAGAGGAAAATATGGATCCTATGACTCTCTTACAAAGGCAGATCACTAAGCAAGGCCAGCACCATGACCGACAGATGGAAGTCATAGTGCAGGCCATTACTCGACTCCAAAACAGAAGGGCAAATCGGCCCCTCCATGACTTTTACCCTCCTAATACCCAACCTGAACCCTTTGTTAGGATACCTTAGGATGGGGAAGATTTTGAACTCAAACATCATATCATTAACTTGATTCCCTACTTCCATGGTCGTAAGTCAAATGACCCCTTACACCACCTTGAAAAGCTCCTACACATAGGAAGAACTTTTGGCCCTAGAAACATAAATGAAGGTACCCTGATGATGATGTTTCCATTCTCCTTGAAATATAGAGCTGCACATTGGTTGAGAACATTGGTAGACCAATCCTAACTTGGGAAGACCTGAAAAGCACATTCCTAAATAAATTCTTCCTCGTAGGAAAAACTAATGCCCTTAGATGTGTCATAACAACCTTTAAGCAGAACCCCGGGAAACAACTACATGAGTCTTGGGAGAGGTTCAATGATTTAACTAGGAAATACCCCTATCATGGGATTCTAAAGTGGCACTTGACCCATATTTTTTATTATGAGTTAAGTGACAATCTGAAGAATTTTGTTGATGCGGCATGTAGGGGCAATTTCCTGAGTCGAGATGCTGAGGAAGCCTTTCAATTGTTTGAGAATATGATTGAAAATTTCCTCAACAATGCCTTAATGTACGCCTTTAATAGAGCTAATCAACCAAGGAGCAGAGTTTATAAAGTTAACAATAATTCAAACTTGGTTGATTTAGAGCTAATTGCACAACCATTATACAAGGTGGAACTCGTGGGAAAGAATGTGAAGAATTTGGATAAGAAGCTGAATAACCTTCTAAAGGGCAGGAGTTCCTTAGGTACACAATCTAGATTAAACCCCATGCCTACCCAAGAAATGAATATGTTAACCCGCAACCAACTCCCCAACCCTCTAGGTCAGGAATCAGTGCACAACATCAATGACCTAACCATGGCTCCACCTATGAGCCAACTGTACTTAGACCTATCTCTTTCTGGGTTCCAAGGAAGGACCATGATGCCCTTGAATTTTGAACTAGACAGCCCAATGCCTAGTTATCCTGAGGATGTGAATGCACTCCAGGGTTACACTAGAAATAAGCCTTATTCAAACACTTACAACCCTAGATGGCGCAACCATCTTAATTTTGCTTGGTCAAGTCAGAAACCCGCCCAGGGTCCTATCTTGACTAAACCAAACACTTATGGGCAACCTAATAGGTATACACGACTATGCACATATCAACAACCTACACAGGAAAACCAATCCTCTGATCTAAGTCTAGTCCTTAAAGAAATGAGAGAAATGAAACTGAGGCATAAGGAAGAAATGAATCAATTGAGGACAGAATTGACGGGACTGGACCAGCTAGTAGAGGCTAGACAACACAGGATGCTGCCATCCCAACTTATCCCAAACCCAAGAAATTTCAATAGGGTTAACCAGCACAACACAAGGGAGCAACAGGCACATATAGTTCAACCTGCTCCTTAGCACCCACCTAGTTTTGCTAACCCTAATCAGGCTCCACCTATTTTGCAGAACCCACCTCAACCTTCTAACCCTAATGCTTTTGTTGGTGCGGTAACCTTGAGAAGTGGGAGACAGATCCAATATCCTTACCCCTCTAAATCTAAATCTAAACAAGATCTTGAGGAGTCCGAATCTGACCTAAGAGATCAAGAAGACAAGGATCAAGACCCAAACACTCATGATTTCTCTCAAACTCCCTTTCCTGAAGCCTTGACAAACCTAGGAAAAAAAAAACCAATCCTTCTGAGAAGTGGCTTGATATTTTTAAACAAGTCCAGGTGAACATACCACTCCTTGAGGCTATTGAGAATATCCCAGCCTGTGCGAAATTTTTAAAGGAAATGTGCACACCTAAACGCCAGGCTAAATCAGCTAAAAGGGTAGTGTTATCCGAACAAGCTAGTGCAATTATCCTTAGAAACCTATCCCGAAAACAGAAAGATCCAGGAGCCCCTCTGATCTCATGTGTTATTGGAGAAACTACTTTTAATAGGGCTCTATTAGATTTCGGTGCCTCCATAAATTTAATCCCCACTATGTTATACGAAAAATTTAACTTTGGAGAGCTAAAACCTATTGAGGTCACATTACAATTGGCTGATCGATCTGTGACCACACCATGGGAGATTGTTGAAGACATAATTGTCAAGGTCCATGATTTTTATTTTCCTGTGGATTTCCTAGTCCTTGACATGGAGGTACCAGAGAACTTGAAGAACACCTCGATAATTCTAGGAAGACCATTTTTAGCTCCTGCCAAGGCAAATATTGACTGTGAATCTGGCATATGGAAATCAAATTCGGGGATAAGAAGACAAATTAACATCTTCAAGGCCATCAAACAATTTGAGGATTGTGGAATGATAGAAGATTCTGAGGATCATACCGTTGAATATTGTATGGAATTATGAATAACCCAATCTGATCCTACAGGCCTTGACACTCAAACCAATCAAGAGGTCAGCCCACCAATCACTGACTTGATTCCAAGACCTCTTGAGGGTAACTGTGATCCACCACTGGACCCTTTATCCCAAGGACCCAAACCTGAACTTAAACATCTTCCAGATCATCTAAAATACGTTTTCTTGGGATCTGATCAGACTTACCCATTAATCATTAGCTCTCATCTAACCCAAACTCAAGAAAAGCAATTGATTCAAGTGTTGGGAAGAAACAGTAGAGCAATTGGTTGGACATTAGATGATCTGAAGGGAATCAGTCCCACTTACTGCACCCACAAAATCTATACTGAGGACGGATAGAGACCCTCCCAAAAAATGCAGAGACGGTTGAATCCTAACATGCGGGAGGTAGTGAAAAAGAAAATAATGAAGTGGTTAAACGCGGGAATAATCTATCCAATCTCTGATAGCCTATGGATCAGTTCTGTACAAGTGGTTCCTAAGAAAGCCAGGCTGACTGTGATTACTAATGATAATGGGGAATTGATTCCAACCAACACAGGTTCCTCTTGGAGAGTCTATATCGACTATAGGAAGCTGAATAGTGCAACCAAGAAAGACCACTTCCCACTTCCATTCATTGATCAAATCCTAGAAAGACTAGCCGGCCAACAATTCTTCTGTTTCTTGGATAGCTATTCCAGCTACAATCAAGTAGCTATCCACCCCGAGGATCAAGAGAAAACCACCTTCATGTCCCTATGGAACATTTGCCTTCCGTAGAATGCCTTTTGGATTATGCAATGCACCAGCAACCTTTCAAGGTGCATGCTTGCAATCTTTTCAGACATAGTGGGTGATTTCATGGAAATCTTCATAGATGATTTTTCTGTGTTCGGGGACTCTTGAATCATGTTTGATCAATCTTGAAAAGACATTACAAAAATGCATTGAGGTGAATCTTATTCTATCTTGGGAAAAGAGTCACTTCATGATCGAGGAGGGCATAGTCCTTGGCCATGTTGTGTCTGAAAAGGAATCGAAGTGGATAAAGCCAAGGTGGACACTATAATCAAACTCCCGCCACCTTCGACGGCTAAGCAAGTAAGATCGTCTCCCGGACATGTAGGATTTTACCGTCGATTTATTAAGGACTTTTCTAAGGTGGCGAGGCCCTTAAGCAACTTGCTGGTACAAGATCAATCCTTTGATTTTGATTCAAATTGCTTAAAGGCTTTTAATCAGCTAAATGAGGCTATTACACAATCACCCATCTTACAACCTCCTAATTGGGATCATCTTTTCGAAATCATGACCGACGCCTCTTATTATGCCATCAGGTCAATCTTAGGACAAGAAGTAGACAAGAAACCATCTATGATTTACTACGCCAAGAAAACTTTGGATGAGGCTCAAAGAAACTACACTACTACAGAAAGAGTTGCTAGATGTAGTGTTTGCTCTGAAGAAGTTTAGACCTTACCTAGTGGGATCTCATGTCACAATCTTCACAAATCATAATGCATTAAGGCACCTAATGTCTAAAAAGGATGCAAAACCTAGATTAATCAGATGGATCCTTCTGCTGCAAGAATTTGATTTAGAAATCAAAGACAAATCTGGTGCCCAAAATGTAGTAGCAGATCATCTCTTCAAAATCCTTGTAGACTCTACAACTCCTCAACTCTGTGATTCTTTTCCTAATGAGACTCTCTTGACTATTTGCAAACTACCTTGGTTTGCAGATATTATCAACTATTTGGCCATCGGAAAACTACCTATGGATTGGACTGAGCATAAGTGGGATAAGTTGATTTCCGATGCCAAATACTACTTTTGGGAAGACCCAGAGCTATTCAAAGTTTGTGCGGATCAGGTTATCCGTCGTATTCCAGACGAGAAGATCACAAGTGTACTAGAATTCTGTCACACTTTTGCTTGTGGAGGTCACTTCTCAAGGAAAAAGACGGCAAGCAAGGTACTGCAAAGTGGATTGTATTGACCGTCTTTATTCTGTGACTCGTACAACTTCTGTAAGTCATGTAACAATTGCCAAACTCTAGGAAACATGACCAAGAAAGACATGATGCCCATAAATCCAGTCCTTGAAGTCGAAATCTTTAATGTTTGGAGCATTGATTTTATAGGACCTTTTACCAATTCATTTGGATATCTATACATTCTGGTGGCAGTAGATTATGCATCCAAATGGATTACGGCCATCCCGACCCGAACCAAGGATCATAAAGTAGTCATGGATTTTGTAAAGAACATCTTTAGTTAGTTCAGTGTACCTAAAGCTCTGATTAGTGATGGCAAGTCCCATTTCACTCGCAATCAATTCAAGACCTTACTAGCCAAGTATGGAGTCACTCATAGAATCTCTACTCCATATCATCCGCAGACCAACGGATAAGCTGAAATCTCCGATCAAGAAATTAAAAAGATCCTTCAAAAGACGGTCCGCCCGGATCGAAAGGATTGGTCTACCAAATTGGATGATGCTCTCTGGGCCTACCGGACTACGTATAAAACTCCGATTGGAATATCTCCATTTTGTCTGTCTACGGAAAATCTTGCCATTTGCCCATTGAGCATGAACATAAAGCTTATTGGGCAATCAGAGCATTTAACTTGGATCTCGATTAATCTGGACGACAAAGAAAACTCCAATTGACTGAATTAGATGAAATTTGGAATGATGCTTATGAAAGTGCGAGAATCTATAAGAATAGGACAAAAACTTTACATAATAAGTACATCTCCAAAAAAAGTTGTCCCTAATCAAACGATTTGGTTATTTGATGCACGCTTGAAGCTCTTTCCGAGAAAATTACGATCAAAGTGGATAGGTCCCTTCATTATAAGAAAAGTCTACCCTTATGGAGCTGTGCTTATCCTGGATCCTAAGACCAGCCATGAGACAAAGGTGAATAGTCAGAGATTGAAGCCTTACATCACACAGAACTGTGATCCCATTCCCGATGGTCACATCAACCTTCTGGAATCTTCTTAAAGCTAAACTGAGTCTAGCAAATGACATTAAGCTCAGTGCAGGATTGGAGACAACCCAGTACTCTATACAGGTAGCTCTACATCCTCTGTATTCATGTTGACCTGGATCAACAAGCATAGTCAGGTGATATCCCCTCCTCTTACTTATTATATTTTGATTTTCATGCATACATTTTAACAAGGACATTGTAATGAATAGGCATGGGGGGTGGATATTGCATTCTTATGTTTACGTCAAAAAAAAATGCATTTAAGCATAAAGAATTTTTATTAAGGTTTTATTAAGGATTTATTCTTAAGTTGATTCCTGAGTTTAGAATCCTGTATAATTTCATACTTACACGTAGAATTTGCAATGGATCCTCTGTGAAGACCGATAAACATCTTTAATTTGTCGAGAAGAAGCAATGCTTCTTCTCCTAAACCCTCGGACAGTAATTTAGGAGTTAGGCAAACTATCTTCTAACAGATCCACCAAACATGTCTGAGGTAAGAGTAAGAAGTTTACCGGTGCTCTAAGGCTAGTATGAGGAATCTTAAACTCTGGATAATGAGATAATAATGCTCGGAGTTAGGCATAGTTTTCACTCTCGATTTCTACATACAAGTTCTTAGTGCGAATATTTTGAGAGCCACCAAATAAGACAAATACGTAGAGAACGGGTTCTGATAAAACTAGAACTAAGGTAGATGGTCACGACCGTCCTTTACAGAATCATTGGCTGAAGGAGGATATTAATGTCAAGGTCAAAAATACGTTGTCCTATCCATTCCCTTCCCGATGCCGAGAATAGGTACTTCCACCAAATAAGTCACCTGATATCTCTTGAACACCCCTAATCCCGAATAATATCTCATAAATAAAAGTTTGTATGATGTGTTGTGTTAGTAGATATTTGGATGCGAAATATATATATAAAAAAAAAGAGAAAAGAAAACATATCTATATATTTATAAAAAAATTGAGGAAAAAGTGAAGAAAAGAAAAAAGGAAAATATATTAGAAAAAAAAGCAGAAAAAATAAATGAGTTTATGAGTTTAGAGCTTATTTCAAGTGTATTGAGGCAACAACACCTACTACCTTCACGACCCACCAAATTCAGCCTTGACCTACTTTTCTGTATTTCTGGCTGCCTGAATACGAGCTAAGGAATTCTGACTTAGTCGTAAAGTTATCAAAACCTAATCAAAGTGTTAATGCCATGAGAGATCACCAAATATATTGATAAATCTGGTGAGATTGTGAGCTCAAAAGGAAAGAAAAGATAAGAAAAAGAAAAAGGAAGAGAAAGAAAAAGAGAGAATGAGTACAAAGGAGCTAAAGGGAGCACAGTTTTTCCGCCTCTCTTTGAGTTGAATTATTTAATAATCTGAAAATCTAGGTTCTAAAGTACTAGTCTATATGTAGCACCAGATGAGCGTGAGCCACCAAATATACATCCACTTAACTCAAATCATTTTCTACCAAAGCCAAAAGCTAGAGCCAAATATACAAGTTGCTTTATAACCCTGAGGGGAGAAGTCTACCTATCCCAATAGATTTTTACTAAGGGTCAAGTACGAGCTTTAGATATTGATTGACTTTTCACTTGGATCCATTGCATAGGCTACAACAAAACATATTCACGATTGTCTGGATTATTAAAATTTTGGATAAAGATAAAAGAAATAAATCTCTAGTCAAACTCTTGATAAGAAATCTGTCATATAAGATCACTTTGCATTTAGTCTTTGCATATAGCAAGATTTAGGCATGGGAGTGTGATTGCACGACAATAATAAGACCTAAATTACCTGAATTAAGTTAGATTGTAGCATAACCTAGGAACAATGCATGCATAAGCATCTTAATTTGCACAATAGCTAATTTGTTAGTCATATAGATAATATTGTTATTCTATGTACTAAAAGAAAGATGAAATTTATTGCAGATGATTCGAAGCCATGGATGACAAATTAGACTATACAGATCTGATCAGAATGACAACGGGAGTCCAACGCTTTCAAAATCATCTCGATCAGACAACCAGAGCATCTTGTGCAGCCCATAGAAGAACAAAGGCCACGGAGCTAGAGGACAAAGATCCAAGCCTCAAATGAAAAATCCAACCGCTCGGATGGATCCGAATGAACGATCGCAGTCCAACCGCGTCAAAATCAACCCGATCAGAGGTCTACATCACCAGATACAAGGAAAAGAAGATGGACGACCATGATAGTGCCACATGGTGCCATCATAGCAGCCCCTCGCCGCACCACACCCTCTAAAGACACTTGATCGGGCGTTGTGGGCCGTTAGATCATCATCCAACGGCCACGAGCATGCCACATCGCCATCACGCCTGCGCTCTATCAAGGAGGAATAAAGATTAACCGTTGGATCTTCATCCAACGGTTGATAGCGGCTACGCACGATTTGGAAACACAGCACAAGAGAAGGAATAGCGCAACAGAGAGCGCGCTGGTTTGAGAACCAACAGCACACGTTCGATCCACATTCAACGCAAATTGGGAAAGGCGGTGGAAGAGCGTGCGATTAGGCCGTCATATCTTGATCAAAGCGCGGAGATGAGAACACGTGGCTCGACCGGAGCACTCCGCGACAAAACGTGCTAACAAACGCGCACTCAATGCACGCAAGCTTTGAGAAGGCAGCGGGTGCATTCATTTACGATCGGATGGCTGAGGATCAAGCGCTCAATTTGAGCGAGCAGGCGTGCGAAGAAGAGAAGTGGGTGTTGAAGCGCATGAAAGGAGCGAGCGGAGCGTCCGATGGAGATCCAAGGCCCCAGAGCGTGCCACGTGTCACCACCAGGTTTAATCCAAGCGTAGAGGGCGCAATTAAGGTGATTTTGAGGCCAGATCTAATCTGTTGATCTCCCGATCGACGGATCTGATAAGGGCTAAAATGCCTTCTTTGCCCCTCATCAAAGCTATAAAGAAGGCCAAAGCCCCCCTTGGATCATCAACTCCAGATATCTCTTCCATCTTCTTCTCTGCGATTCTCCGTCCCTCTGCAACTCTGCTCCGACCTTCGTCCCGACGCTCTGGATCTGAGGTGCTGCCACCTCTCGCACAAACATCCTACAAGCGGCATCGTCTCTCTGCCTCCTCTCTCTTTCTCCCTCTCTTTCTATCTGCTATCTATTTGTCTCTATTAGCATTTTCTATTGTAAAAAACTCTATATAATTGCAATAAAATTTTGATTCTCTGGATATCTGCTCTATACATACATACATATATATATATATATATATATAGTTAGAACTAGTTTTATTGAAAAGCTTCTGGAAAAATCGAGATTGCCTCCATGCAAACAACCCAGTACTCACCAGAGTTTATAAATTTATTTGTCAACGGATTTTACGCTATACTACAACTAAATAATCTTTTAAAATGCGATTTATGCACTGAACAATTTCTTCCATAGTCTTCATCACTCCATTGATTTTGTGGGTTCACAAAAGAAGCTTTACATAAACTTAAAGAGACAAGGATGCAAATTAGGTATCTTATGTCAACTTCAATGATTAAGTCCACTATCACTAAGCCTATTCATATAATAGCATCTACCAAGAAGATATGTAGGGATGCCAATTTAATATTCTCCAATAGGGACCTGACTCAACCCGACCCGATTGGGGTGGGTTTGACTTGCCTTATTTAATAAATGGGTAGGTTTGGGTTTACTAAACCATCACTTATTAGATTTGGATTCAAGTATGGGAAAGGGTAACCCTAAACCCGTATACCCGATTATGTGCAATATTTAATTTTTGTTGAATTTTGTGTGACATGTTTTTCTTTCAAAAGGAACTTATCATATCCACTCCCTAAATTATCCCTTATATGATGACATGCTTGTATAATTTAATAAATAGTACACTTCTATAATATGAAAGTATATCTTTCTTAAGTTGTTTGTTGATATAGATATTGACAATTTTTATATAAACTTTTTCAAATACCTCTTAATCCTATGTAAATAGGCATATGAGACATGTTAATAGATAAAGATGCAAAATTGTCGTTATGGTTCTCGTTTACCTCTAATGGTATCTTAAAGCACATATGGGTGAACACAATCTAAATAAATCTCTTCAATTAACCAAGATGTGATGAGAAAGCAACCTCAAGAAATAAGAATGGCTAGCATCCAGGTCAAATTTTATGAGCTTGGCTCAAGTTTGACTCAAATAAGGGCTCACAAGCTGGGCTTGTTGAGCATTTAAGCCATCCTTAAGGATAGTATCAAGCTCAACTTCATTGTCGAGACAAACTTGATCAAGTTTTGCTTTGGTCGTTTAATTGACTAAGAAAAGTTTTTTTTTAAGGAAAAAATGTAAAAATCGAGAACCACAATCAAAGAACAAGAAGAATTGTTAACCCAATTCAAGAGGTAATGTGCCTCTCTACATCTGGGCCTAGGGTTTACAACTCTCAATGATCAAAGAGGCCCTGGGATCATCATTTATAATATATGAGCTTTCTTACAATCCAAGCAGGAGGTTTATTGTAACCCAAGCAATGTACAATTTACATAACTAACCCACACACTGTAACGTATTTTCAAAAGACCCGATGTAGAATATAATTCCATCATCCCCTCACAAACTGAACACGAGATTGAGAAGTGCTCAATTTGGCCTTTAAAACATGAAAGACTTTGACCGATATAATCTTTGTGAGGATGTCAGCAATCTATAAATTGGTAGGTGTATAAAACGAGAACTTCTCCAATCTAGACCTTTTTCTCGAATGAAATGATAGTCAATCTAGATGTGCTTTGAGCAATAATGGAAGACTAGGTTGATAGCAAGCGCACACGCACTTCAATTATCACAATCCTATTATATGTCTAATTCCCTCCAGATGTCAGCTTATTTGCAGGTTGTTGTGAAGATGTCAGTTTTCTGTTCTCCCTCCAGATGCTGATATTGTATGCTATAGCTTAGCTATTTAGTATGGAATATCAAACTGATGGCATACTTGATCAGTTCAAGACCTATTTAATGGCAAAAGCATATACAATGTGATCGATCCCGAGGCATTCTCTCCCAATGCACATCTTGATTCTGTTTGGATTTTGTAGCAGACTCAGGTTGGAAGGTACCTCAGTTGGATATTAAAGATGCTATCTGGTATAGTCATTTGGTTGCAGATGTCTACTTGCAGCAGCCTTCCTAATTTATCATTGAGAGGGAGGCCTATAAGAAAAAAGAACCTATGGACATGTAAAGATCCTAAGGACCTAGTTTGAAAGATTTAGCATTGGAGTCCAATTATGGCTTCTAGAGATCTAATTTCGATCATAGTATCTTTACTATGAAAAGGACTCCAAGAGTGGTTATTCTTGTAATTTATGCCAATGATATACTACTTACCAGCAATTTCCAATCAGGCACAAAAGAAACAAGAATTTCTTATTTGACATAAAAGATTTGAGCAGGATCAATTATTTATTTGGCAATAAAGTCATATAGTAGATGAAATCTTTCCACTTCAAAGAAAATATGTTAGTGATATGTTGCATTAAATTGGTATATTGGATGCAAATATCCTAACATTCATTGCAAGCAAAATTTGCCACAACTACATGGTTACAAAGAGTTTCTTTAATATGTGTCAATACAGAGCCTTGGTCAGAAAATTTTAATGTCTCACTATTTCTGAACCTAATATTTCTTTTTCCTTTGGCCAAGTTAGTTTATGGATAAGCCTAACTTAAGATACCAGGGTGTTTGGGTGTCTTTCTGCATATTCTTCATAACTTGAAATCTTCTCCAGGAAAGAGATTATTTAAGAACAACGGCATATGAAATTCAACTGCTTTTCATTTGAAGAGAATGTTCCATCTGATGAGGATTGGCATCATTCTACGACTAGACTATTCATAGTGGCAACCTTGTAATTTGATGAAACAAGAAGTGCAATCTTGTTTTGCACCCTAGTGGTAAGACAAAATATAAAGGTATGGGGCTCATTCTGCTTGAGAACTCGTGTGGATTCATTTGCTTAGGTTCTGTTGAAGTACCCATGCTCACGTATAGTGATATCAAAGTTGCTACTTTTGGTCCCACGATTAAATTGGATGAAACCAATTACCCCCAATGTTCACAGACACTTCTTATGACAGAGGTCATGGAAAGGAGTCTATCTTGTGTCACCTAAAGCCCACAAAAAAGACAAGAGTCAATACCACTTGGGATAGGGATAACACAATGGTAAGTGCCTAGATGATGAATTGTGTTATTCTGAGGATAGGAGATGAGATTATATACTACAACACTGCTAAGGAGATGTGGGATACTCTCTGTGAGACATACTCTCATGAGAAGAACTTTGCACATGTTTTCCAGACTTGTCATGAGTTATTTCAGTTGCACCAGGAGGGGCGTTCCTTAGCATGGTATTACTCTACCATAAAGGGTCTTCTGGAGGGACACAATGCTTACAAGCATGCATGCACATGTGCTTCTCAGCGAGAATTCAAGAGAGAATTGGAAGTTTCCCTCTTCCTATCAAGTCTTGGACCTGAGTTTACTGCTGCACGAGATCAGATTTTGATCCTGTCAGAGCTTTCTTACCTCGAGGAGACACACAACAGCTTGAGCAAGATTGCAGTACAATCTCCTTTCACTAAGACCATAGGTCAAACTTCTACACTTGCTACAATCCATAGACGTAGTAGCGGTGCTTCCTCTACATGTGGTTGTGAATCTGGGGGACGTGGTCATATCCCATGTACCTACTGTGGACGTCTAGGGCATTCAAAGGCCACCTATTCGACCAAGCATGGTTGACCTACCATGGCTAATCAGGCTGCTGAGTCTACAGGGACTCCTTTTGAAACAGTAACTCGTGTTGAATTTGATAATCTTCTACTACAATGGTTTTCAGAGCTTTCCAGTTGCCAGCACCTTCTAAGACTGCAGCTCTTGCCTCCTCAAGTACCTAGCTAGTTTGCTCTTCTTCCATGTTACAGTAGAGGGTGGAGATTGGTTGGTAGACTATGGTGCATCACGTCATTTATGTGGGAACCAGAGCTTGCTTCCATCCCTTATATCAGTATCTCTAGGACGTACAGTACAGGTGGCAAACAGGAGACATTTCCATGCTGTCGACCAGGAGGAAATCCCTCTATCTTCCACATTATAATTGTCTAAGGTGTTTTTAGTGCCAAATTTCCCCATGAGTTTATTTTCTATCAGTCGTATTACAAAGTAGCTAAACTGCAGAGCTATTTTTTACGCCAAGTCTTATGTCTTGTAGGACAAGCTCACAAGGAGGACGGTTGGTGGAGGAGGTGAAGGGAGGGTATATCACATGAGCCAGACTACTAATGCTATTGCTATGAAACATAGGGAGGTTGCCTTTGCCATTGGATCTCCTTTCTAATGGCATCTCTGCCTTGGCCATCTTTCCTTAGACAGGCTCCAACGTGTTATGCCCCATATCTCTCCCATGACCGTCATCGCCTGCACTGCTTGTCAACTGGGTAAACATCATCGTGCCAATTTCCAGTCATCTCAGAATGCTAGGTCACTTCTTTAGTTCAACTTCTCCATATAGATATACGAGGGCCTAGTTGGATTCCCAACCAACTAGGTCACCATTATTTTTTGGTCATTGTCGATATTTCTTAGGTGTCATGAGTATTTCTATTAAAGAATAAGTCTGTTGTTAGTTTTGTTATTGAGAATTTTGTATTTGAAATAAAGACCTAGTTTTCCACTATTATTAAAGTTCATTCTGATAATACTTTAGAATTGTGTACACCTCGTTTACATTCTCTTTATAAATCCTATGGCATCATTCATCAAACTATTTATGCTCATTCCTCTCAGCAGAATGAAGTTCTTGACAAGAAACATTGCATTTACTTAATATTGCCCACACTCTTTTGATACATCACTCTGTGCTTTCACTTTATTGGTTTAACTGTATGTTTTTTGATCAATAGAATGCCAAACTATGCGATCCATGAATAAATTCCGTAGAGTATATTGTATCATGATAGGGAATTGTTTCCTGTTACTGCCAAGGTTTTTGGATGGGTTGCTTTTGTTCATGGTTTTACTCTTGGACATGATAAACTAGCACCTAGGGCGATAAAGTGTGTTTTCTTAGGATACTCTAAGACTTAGAAGGAGTATCAATGTTTTAATCATTTATCAGCTCGTCATTTTGTATATGCAGATATTACTTTTGAAGAGTCCATTGCTTAGTTTTCTACCACCAAGTGTGATATTTCCACTAATACTACTCTTACCCCTATGCATGTTCCTCTTGTACCTTTTGAAGAGATTCTTGTTACTGAGCCATCATCTACCAGCACCATTATCCATAATGTGCCTCAAAAATATAATGACCCCATTGTTACTTACAGGCGACCTCATACTATGTTGCAGATACCCACCCCCTACTACCTCCATCCTCCCCAAGTCAGGTGAGCATAGAGTTTTTAGACACTGATGATACTTTTCTCGATGACGATTCTACTTCAGGGAGTAATCATGTGGATATGCCTATCAACTCAGATCTTCCAATTGCCATTCGGAAGGCATCCCGTACTTGTGCTAGATATCATATGGCAAACAGCTCGGTCAATGACAATCTTGGAAAGGCATTTGGGAGCTTCTACCGTACACTTGCTACTGTAGAGATACCTTCCATATATCAATAGGCCATGTTACATCCAAAATGGTGTCAAGCCATGGAGGATGAGATGGCCACACTTCGATCTTGAGGCATGTGGACACTCATGCCCTTACCTCCAAGGGCTGCTATAGTGGGTTGCCGTTGCATGTTCGCACTTAAATACAACCCTAATGGGTTGATTGCCAAATACAAGGCCCATTTGGTGGCGAAAGGCTTTACTCAAACTTACAGGGTTGATTTCTTTGATACTCTTTTCCTCGATTGCATGCCTGTCCACTATCCAGATATTGATTGCAATTGCAGTACAAAAAGATTAGCAGCTTCACTAGCTGGATGTGAAGATTACTTTTCTATACAATGATATCCAGGAGAAGGTATCTATGCAACAGTTCCCTAGCTATGGGTTCAAGGAGAGTGTACATGTCTACAAAAGGCCATTTATGGCCTAAAGCAAAGTTTGAGAGCTTGGTTTCACAAGCTTTCTCAGGTGGTGGAGTCAGTTGGCTTGTAGAGGTCATCTTCTAATTATTCCCTGTTTGTCAGGAAGACGGAAAGGAGTGGTGGCACTCCTGATCTATGTTGATGATCTGACAGCTACTAGAGATAAAGAGGACTCTAGCATATCAATTTGTTATGAAGGATCTGTAACCATTAGCATATTTCTTTGGGATAGAAGTAGGTTGTAGAAGACAGTATTGTTATATCTCAAAGGAAGTATGCACTGGATGTCTTAAAGGACACCGATATGCTGGATGTCAAGCCAGCTAATGTTCCTGTGGATCCCAAGGCACATCTATATGACAAGGATGTAGAGATAGTGGATAACAAACAATATAGGCAGCTTGTGGGAAAATTGTTATACTTGACCATCACCAGGCCCAATACTCCATTGTTGGAAAGTTGAGTCAATTCATGGAGAGGCCAACTAGGTAGCATTGGGATGCAGATATGATGGCGCTCAGGAACCTGAAGAAAGCACTACAATAGGGTGTTCTCTCTACCAAAGGAACTTCTATGACAGTGGTTGTATACTCAAATGCAGACTATGCCAAAAATCATGATGATAGGAAAGTCACCTCGGGCTTATGTACTTATATTGTAGGAAATTTGGTAACTTGGAAGAGTAAAAAGTAGACAGTTGTTTTCAAGTTCAGTGTGGAATCTGAGTACAGAGCTATGACTCAGACATTTACAGAGTTGATGTAGGCAAAATCCCTATTGACAAATCTGCATGTGGAGATTGATGGACCCATGGAGTTATGGTGTGATAATCGGGCTCCACTTATATCGCAAATAAGCCCATGTTTCATGGGTGCACCAAACATGTGTGTGAAGATTGATGTGTCACGTGGCAATGACACGTGCCAGCTAGTTAAGCCATGTGGCAATGCCACTTGGCAGTCTATCAGAGGGCCCAAGTAGGCGTCGATTTTGGTGTCTTGAGTCCTTTTGGTTTGCTTTAGGTGCAAATTTTGTTTTAGTTGGTATGTTAGTTTTTAACAAGTTTGTTTAGAGGATTTGATTGTTAATTAGGATTTGGTCTTTCTAAAATTAGGAGATTAGATTTTGTTTGTTTCTTGTTTTAAAGCATTGTGATATGTTTTCTCTTCTATAAAAGAGAACCTTTGTAATCATTTTTATTCTTGAGTCAAGCAATAATATTTTCAACATTTTCCAACTCCTCTCCTATCTCTCTCTCATTGCCTACCTTCCCCTCCCTCTCTATTCCAATGTGGAATAGTCCCCACGTGGACTGTTTTTTGCCATGCCAAGGAGCCTCTATGCCTCCGGAGTGCCATTCTCCATATGGTATCAAAGCCTACAGTATAGGCTCCTTAGTGTGCGCATATCGAGTAGGAGAGTCCACGCACAAAAGAGAAATTAGTTTTCTTGTGCGTAAGGTTTTAAATATCGATATCAAATCGTATCGACAAGTAAAAAAGAGATATATCAGAGATATATCGATGATATATCGCTGATATCGGTGAATTTCGAGAAATCGCTCAGAAAAGCTCAAAATGTCCTAAAATGTCACAAATTTTATGAAAATTAACATTTTAATAACTAATACATCATGAAAAAATGCCTAGAAGACGAAAATCATAAATTTTAAAAGAAAACATAATTGAAATGCAATAATCGCATGTCGACAAAGTCATATATTGAAAAGAAAGTATACAGAACATGATAATAATTGAAAAATGTTCATTATAACTTTCGCTGCATGTTGTTAACAATTGAAATCATGCCTTAGTTGCACTGATTTTCTTATTAGTTTCAACATGCTCTCTATTCCAATACTCTTCTTTTTCTCATTGACCTGCCTCAGATTTCGTGAATCACCCTATTACTCTTATCATTACAATCTCAAGATGTGAAATCACAAATACTATCACCAAAGATGTACTTGGTGATAGAAGATACGATTTAAATTACACAAGAGTATATAATGAACAAATATAAATGGTCAAAAATTTAGAGCCCTGATTTTCTTATCAGTTCTAACACGTTCTCCATTCCAATACTCTTCTCTTTCTCATTGATCTATCTTATATTTCGTGAACTACCCTATTACTCTTCTCATTATGAGCTCAACACATTGAATCACATCTCTTACCAACAAAAATGCACTTGGTGAAACAAGACATGGTTTAGATAACACAAGCATATATAATGGACAAATATAAACACTCAAATAACTAAAGAGAAATCGTGTCCATCATAGCATAATGCACAGTTTGCAAGATTAGTGGAGATCAACAAAGCACCAATACGTAAGTACTTAGATAAGCCATGCTGAAACAAGTGAGCCTGTCAACCCTAGGTTGTTGTAGGGGAAAGAAAGAAGAACCATCATGGATAACATCCTTTAATCAAAGGAAGATGACAAGATAGCCATTTCAATACCCCCATGGATTATCAAAGTGCTTAGTTTTATGCATCTTTTTATAGAGGTTTGAAGATGCTAATGTATTTCTCACCAACGTTTTAGAATCTTCTACCTATTTTTCAATAAGTAAAACCAAGTGCAATGACTGAATTGTCGACAGAGGATGTACAGCTCTAAAGTTGACATATTTGATGAACTACAAGGAAGTAAGAACCCTAGCATGTACAGCTCTAAAATTCAACAAAAGTCCATAATATCGGCGATATATCTCCGATATATCAGCGATATCATGAAAAAAAGATATTAAGGCTGATATCAATATGTGTTGATCCGACAATATCGATATATCGGCGATATATCACCGATATATCAATCCTTACTTGCACGTGCCCACCTCTTAGCCACACATGTGTGATCTCATCTTCGACAAATCCTCCTTACCACATCCAGCACCTTACACGGAGTAGGAGGATCATACATCGTGGAGATGACAGACACCACCGAAACCGTGTTGTCAACGATGATGGCGCAGATCGAGACCCATAAAAGGGAAGTTATATGGTTTGTGATCTTCATACTCTTCCAATTGACACTTTATATCCAGTTTTTTACTCTCCTTCAAAAGAGATTTTTCCGAAGAAAGATGTCAAATATAATGTATGAGGCCACACGTCAGTTTATTGCTCCAAGAAGAAGACACTACAGTTCACACGACTTTCAAGGTTGTCAAAAGAAGCAACGACTTCTCAGGTTGCAAAAAGACTAGCGGTTGATCCAAGAAGTTCATTTCTTAAAGATCCAAACAAGATGCAAAGTTTTCCACGTGAGGCTATTAGCACCTCACGCGAGGATTTACTTAAATTTGTCAATCTTTTTTTTTTTGAAAAAGGAAAGGGTAGTTATCCAGAGTGATAACTATCCAACTATATAAATTATAGAATCAACAATCACCGCCAAGACAACAGGCAGACCCCAAGGTCCCCCACTCACAAGGAATCACACCAAAGATTAGACAAGGAATTAATAGACTCAACAAAATTCTCCACATAGGGTCTTTAGCCCCTGAAGACCACAGCATTCCTGCCCAACCAGATGCCCCATAGCACAGCCAATGGTCTGACCTTCTCCTTTGTACAGAAGATGATCTGTCCAACATCACCTCCTCCGCTTCTGAAGCTGTGCCAAAAGTCTTCGAAAAGTCGATACCCCCACCACCCCTCTCCCACCCTGCCCCAAATCCGCACCACAAACGGGCAAGTGAAAAAAAGGTGGTCTATCTCCTCTCCACCTCCACACAAAGGGCAGACCTTACCTTCTCCAGGAGCCCATTTTGCCCTCCAAACCTTGGTCACAAGCCTTCTCCTCCTAAGAAGCCAGACAAAAATCTTTACCTTTAAAGGACACGCGGCCTTCCAAATCTATCTGCAATCCCTCACCAGATCCAACTCAACCATGGGATCTCCAGTGAACAATCTCCTATATGCAGCCGCTACCAAAAACTCACTTTAATCCCAGCCAAACATATCCGTACCAAAGGCCGATTGCAGCCCCTCTAACTCTTCAAGCAGAACCTGAAAATCATGAATTCTCGCATCTGACAGGTTTCCTACAAAGTGCGGGTACCACCCATCTTCCCACACCTCCGTCATAGATGCCTCTTTGTTCTGGGACAAAGCAAACAACCTTTGGAATCTTCTAGCAAGCACTCCATTTCCCGTCCAATCTTGAGAAGATACAAAAAGAGAAGACAACGACAGTCGTTGCAACGATTATTGGGGTTGCCACAGAAGCAATGACTATGGAGGTCACAAGAGGTTACACCGTGACTTCTTCCAAAGACAATCAAGAGCAAAAAGCTCGAAGATGATGAATGGTGGGGCATTTAGCCTCATCACCAAGTTCAGCAAGTCATTGTCCTCCCATCCTGGACTTGAGGGGGAGTGTGAAGATTGAAGTGCCATGTAGTAGTGACACGTGGCAGCCAATTAAGCCACTTGGCAGTGCCACATGGCAGTCTATCAAAAGGCCCAAGTGGGCACCAATTTTGGTGTCTTAAGTCCTACTTTTGGTTTTACTTTAGTTGCAAGTTTTGTTTAGTTGGTATGTTAGTTTTTAGCAAGTTTGTTTAGAAGATTTGATTTGTAATTAGGATTTGGTCATTCTCAAATTAGGAGATTAGATTTGGTTTGTTTCCTGTTTTAAGGGATTGTGATATGTTCTCTCTCCTATAAAGAAAGCCTTTGTAATCCTTTCTATTCTCAAGTTAAACAATAATATTTCCAACATTTTCCAAATCCTCTCCTCTCTCTCTCTCACCACCGGCCTTCCTCTCCCTCTCACTCTGTTCCAACATGGAATAACCCCCACGTGGACTATTTTTTGCCATGCCAAGGAGCCTTTACGCCTCCGGATCGCGCCATTCTCCACAATGTGAAGATGGATTGTCACTACACTCAGGATTTATCCAAAAAGCATTCATCTTCACTACACAAGTTGCCTTAGATGATCAGATGGTTGGTGTCTTTACCAAGCCCTTGACACGTTCTTCTTTTGATATCTGCATTTCCAAGCTGAGTAATAATAGATATTTATGCTTCAACTTGAAGGAGGGTGTTTAGTTATTTATTTCATCTATTCAGGCACTTCTATTATTTCCGTTTTCTTTTGGGGTTATGATGTAATTTGTTCCACCTCTCTATATATAAAAAGAGGCATGGTTTGAGAATAAAGTTGATCATTTTTCCCAACTTGAATATCACATTATCTTTTTTTCTCAACTTGGAATTAGAGTGAGGTGAGTCCTATTCTCTTCGTGTCCAGGTACCCTTCTCCACCACCAAACCCTAAGGAAGAAAGAGGAGCCTTTTCTCTCTCTTCTCCCTTTCTTCTCCACATCATCAGTCTTCTTCACCCTTGCTTCATCATTGCCAATATCTGGTGACCGAGTCTCCTTACTGTTGCCAACCCTACCCTTGCCAACACTGCTGTAAGGGTAGGGGCAACCTCTTAAGCACCGTTGAGCGCCATCAGGAAGGGTTTCTAAACCCAATCTTGACCCAAAGCAGTGACGCCTAGGCTGTTGTGGGCTCTCTACCCTACCGTCAACCCAGAGCAGCACTGCCTAGGTTGTTGTAGGCCATCGGGAAGGGTCTCCAGGCTCAACCCTGACCCAAAGCAACATTGCCCAGGCTACTGTAAGCCTTCTACCTCATCACCAGCCAACAGCAACACCACCTAGGCTACTATAGGCTTGTTGCTCTACCGTCAGGGATCTCCTTGGCCTCATAAGACCTCTAATGGCTACTTAAGGGGGTATCTCCGCTCGCTTGTTCTTGATTTGTGTCTTGGGTTGTGCATCGCATCTACCATGGTCTAAGGCACACATTACTGATCTCCATGGCTATTATGAGATGAAGTAGCACAGGATTTTGATGCTATTTCAAATTTGAAGCTGTGATTGTTCTCTTGTTTGGTGCCAACATGACAATTTCAAGACCATCCACCTCTTTTGAAGTCAAACCCATGACTTCCTCAACCTCTTTAGTAATCCACGACACCTCTATGAAACTCAATGGTGTTCAAAACTACCTACTTTGGTCCCAGGCATTTAAGATCTTTGTTGGAGACCCAAAAAGGCTATATATATGAACCAAGGATCCTCCTAAGGCAAATGCTCTAGATTTTGACATGTATGAACAAGATAATTATCTTGTTATGAATTGGATGATGAACTCTATTAAGGCTCAACTTGCTGCCAATCTTCTCTACAAGAAGATTGCGAAGGATATATAGGATAGTCTGGCAAAAAAAATATTCTCAAAAGTTGAATCATGCCCGCTTGGCAGACATCTATCGTCGGATCTGGTCTACTACACAAGGCGGTTAATCCTTAGTGGATTACTACACAAAGATAGTCTCTGCTTAAGGAGCTGAATGTATTCCAACCATCTTGTTGTGATACTCAGACTAGGCAGAGGCAGAATTGGCGAGTCTACCATTTCCTGGATGGTCTGAGCCCCAGATACTTGCCATCCTATGATCATATTCTCGTTTTGTAGGGTCTCCAGAAGATTGTGCTAGACACAGAACCACTTGTTTCCTCTACTGTGATGCCAAGCATTACACCCACTGAGACTTCTGCCTTTGCAGTTACCGAGGGTTGAGATGGAGCTGGTGCTGGCCATGGACAAGAACGAGGACGCAATTGTACTTATGAGCCCTGTATCCACTGCTAAGAGACCAATCATCCCTTAGAGAAATGCTAGGCTAAGTTTGGTCATCCTAGTAGACCTAACTTGGTTGTAGTTCACAAAGAATCTCTTACCCCTAGAGCTCCTGCACTGATTGCCTCTGATTATGCCAGACTTATGGATCTTCTCCGCCAGGCTGTTGGTCCCATTGCTGCTACAAGTACCCCTGCCAATTTGACTACTGCTACTTCTACGACCTCCCGAGTGGTAGATTCTGGCCTCCAATCATCTTACTAGTAAAAAGGAAACTTTGGCAGCTATAAGGCAGACTAAAGCAGTCACTTCGATCTATTTGGCACATGAGTTATATTCCCCAATTGCAGTTGTTGGGGATATTCTGATGTTTTCTGTGCTCCAAAGTTTCCCCTCAATCTATTATCTATGTATAGATTATGTAAAGAGCTTTCCTACCGAGTGATTTTTATAAGTATTTTGTTTTCTTTCAGAACATTCGGACAGGAAGATGATTAGTGGAGGGACTATGTAGACTCTCATCAGGTGTTTGATGGTGCTACTTCTATTTCTGCTAATCCGCAGCTCTAGCATCATCATTTAGGTCATTTGGTTGTTCCTAGGCTTCAGAAGATGTCTCCAGAGTCTATTATTCCTACCACCCTGGAGCGTGAAGCTTGTTAGTTGGGCAAGCACCATAGGGCCACTTTTTAGCCCAGTCAAAATAAAAGGCGTCTCTGCTTTTCACTTGATACATTGTAATATTTAGGGTCCATGTCAAATAAGTCACTGGCATGTTTACCGATATGTTGTGGTCTTTATTGATGATTTTAGTCAATTGTCTTGGACTTGTTTGCTAAAGGAAAGGTTTGAAGTCCGGTCAGTTCTTGTCATGATTTTTAATGAAATTTAAAATTTTTATTCCACGAGCATCCAAATTTTTTGCAGTGATAATACCTTTGAGTTTATACAATGTGATGTTTAGGATCTTTTATCAAATAATGAGACCCTACATCAAACTTCTTATTTGCATACGTCCCAACAAAATGGGATTGCAGAGCGCAAGTTGCACCCTATTCTTGATGTTACCCATACCTTCATGATTGCCATGAATGTTCTTAATTTTTCTAGGGGATGTTGTGCTTACTGCTATAGGTTCTATTTCATGTTCTTGATGAAGACACAATTTCTGCTATAGGTTCTATTTCATGTTCTTGATGAAGACACAATTTCACCTACCACTACGGATTTTTGAATGCACGTGTTTTGTCTACCTATTTGGTGTCATTGATAAGTTGTCTCGGTCAATTAAATGTATTTCTTTGGGATACTCTCGATCCCAAAAAAGGCACCAGTGTTATGATCTTATTGAGAAGCAGTATTGTCTTTGCAGATAGCACTTTCTTTGAGAAAGTTCCCTTTTACTCTTAAAAGGGCTCTTCACTTAGGTGCTTTACACACATTTATGAGCATCGTCAAAGAAAGTATGTTCCTGTGCCACTTCCCACTATGCAGGTTGAGGAGACAACTGACATGCTCCAAATCCCCCACCAACATCTGTTCTGAATGTCCTCGCCCAACAATTAGCAAATCTTCCCATTGCTTTACGAAAGACTGTAAAGAGGTGTACTCTTCACCCTATTTCACATTATATTTCCGATAGTCATCTCAATCCTGCACTACAGAGTTTTTCTACAACATTGGCAATCATGACAGTTCCCAACTCTTATCATGATGCTGCCAAGGATTTGAGTTGGAGACAACCAATGGATGAAGAAATGCCAGCACTTGTTTCTCAAGGCAGATGGGAGTTAACTGATCTCCGTGTCGGTGCTACAGTGGTTGCCTGTCATTGGATATACACTATCAAGTGCAGACTGAATGGGACAGTTAAGAGATTGAAGACCAAATTAGTAGCCAAGGGCTACACACAGACTTGTAAGATGGACTACTTTGACACCTTCTCTCTTGTGACTAGACTCAACTCCGTCCATGTGATCTTGTCAGTGGTAGTGAACAAGGCATGGCCCGTATATCAGCTTGATGTGAAGCATGCCTGACGGCCTTCACGAGGTGTACATGTCACAACCACTCGGATATATAGTTGAAGGGGAGAAAGTCTGCAAGTTGAAGAAAGCAATATATGATCTGAAATAAAGCCCAAGGGCCTAGTTTGAGAGGCTTATCTCTAAGGTACAGAAGATTGGCTTCCTCAAGTCTACATTATATCACTCCATTTTTGTCAAACGATGAGACTCGAGTGTAGCTATTCTGGATGTATATGATGATATGGTCCTTACTAGTAATGATACTGATGGTATCCAGGAGACAAAAGATTATTTACGGTCCACATTTATCACTAAAGACCTTGGGATGCTAAGATACTTCTTGGGCATTGAGGTTGCTCGAAATTCTGGTGGCTTGGTATTGTCGTAGAGGAAGTATGCACTTAAACTACTTAAGGAGACTAGTTAGTTGGGGCTCGAACCCTCCTCTATTCCTGTGGAGCCCCTTGTGAGGCTTAGTGCTGATGATGATCCTATGTTTGAAGATAAGATGAGATATCGCAGTATTATGGGTAAGTTGTACTTGACAGTCGTTAAACCTGATATCAACTTTACTGTCAACAGAGCATGTTAGTTCATAGAAAATTCTTGATACAGCCTGTGAAGAATGAAGAGCCACGTGGCAATCGGTCAAGCCATGTGGCAGTGCCACATGACAGTCAGTCTTGGCATCCAAGTGGGCGCCAATTGTGGGTTTGCTTTAGTTGTAGGTTTTGTCTTTAGTTGGTATGTTGGTTTTTGCTAAGTTTGTTTAAAGGATTTGCTTTGATTGATTAGGATCTGTTCTTCCTAAAATTAGAAGATACGATTTTATTATGATTGGTTTGTTTCTGTTTTAAGGGATTGTGATATATTCTCTCTTTATAAACAAGAGCCTTTGTAATCATTTGATCCTTGAGTAATGCAATAATATTTCCAACAATTTCAACTCCTCTCCCTCTCTCTCTGTTCAACGTGGAACAGTCCCATCTTGGACTGTTTTAGCCACACTAAGGTGCCTCCACGTTGCATCATTCTTCACATGGTATCAAAGCCTATGGTCTAGGCTCTTTGGTGTGCGTACATCTAGAAGAAGAGTCCACGCATTATGCGTATTCTCCTCTTGGACACACATGTGTGGTCATCATCTCCGACAAATCCTCACCACATCCAATGCCTTACGTGGAATAGGAGGATCATAGATCGAAAAAGATGACGAACACCATTGTCACTTCCATCGATGCCACGTTGTCCACAGGAGATGGCAAGGTGGTTGTTCAAGGAACAACCACCTTACCATCTCCTGTGAACAACCATCAAGTTGCAAGGAGCTTCCAACTATGTCTTGTAAGCCCGCACCTTCAAGATATTTGTTGGGGGCCAAGAAAAACTCAATGTTCTCCTTGAAGAACCACCAAAGCAAAAGGACGGAGCCAAGAAAAAAAAAACATAAGGACAATTATATTATCATGAACTGGCTGATGAACTCTGTGGATCCAGCCATCACCTTGAACATGCTCTATAAAAAGAGTGTGTACGAGATTTGGATGACCCTAGAGAAAAGGTACACCCAAAAATCCAATAATGTGTGCATTACTAATCTGTATACTCGTATATGGATAGTCAGTCAAGAAGATCTCTTCTTGACAAAGTGCTATGAAAAGATAGAGGCCTTGTTCGAGAAATTGCAGATCTACGAACCTATTTGTTGCGACATGCAGGGGGAGACACGTGCGGTTTAGCAAGCTGCCAAGTTTTTATCAGGGTTGCATCCAAGATCAAACCCTCGCATCCGACGAAAAGATGGATCTTAAGATCATCTTTTTACAATCTTAAGAAGATAGAGATTCCAGATGAGATCACGCCTAAAGGTGCAACTCCGCACTTGCGATTCTAGAGATAGATACGGGGCGTGGAAGGAGACGTAGGCAAGGTCCAGGTTGCATCTACCCCAAGTGCAAATATTGTGGGCGTACAAATCATCCACAAGAGAGATGTTGAGACAAATTCAGGAGGCCTCAATGTAGGGCTACTAGCACCTCACGGATGGACTCCTTGACCCCCGAAGATCATAAGATATGGGCCATAATTCGAAAAGAAAAAGAGAAGATAATGGCAACCGTCACAACGGCTATTGAGGTTGCCACAAAAGCAATGACTCCAAAGGTCGCAAGAGGTTACACCATGACTTCTTCCAAAGACAGTTAATAGCACAAAGCTCGAAGAAGAAAATAAATGGTGGGTGTAAAAATCCGTTCTGATTTGAGCCTTTTAAGACGTCTGGATTATCAGTCAAACGTCTGGTCAAACGTCTAGATCCCTTCCCGGACATCTGGAAATCGAAAATCTGTACGCACTGTTGGTTCTGCATGTAGGTAGCGCGCAGACCATTCTCTTTCTCCTTCCTCTCCTTTTTCCCCTGCCGAAACCCTAACCCCGCAGCCTATAAAAGAGAGACCCCCTTCCCTCTCCTCTCCACTCGACACCTCCCCACTCCACTATAGCGAGTAGGTGCACGCGAGCGAGAAAGAGAGCGAGAGCGAGGAGGAGCGGGAGTGAAGAGAGGGAGAAAGCCGAGGCTGTGAGCTTCGTGGAAGCTCGCAGGAGGTCCACACAGCTACCGCGGCGCGTACAGGAGGAGAAGAGCATTGGGGCGTCGTCCCCGACCTTCTGCAGCAGTCGGAGCTGCAGCGGAGCAGGAGGGGCCACGGCGGAGCGCTATGACCAATGCAGGAGCGCAGTCTAGTACTTGAGTTTTTCCAGTATCAGACGTCCAGAGTGCCTCCCGGACGCCTGGCTGGACATCTGGCATCGACACCAGACGTCTGAAAGCGGGTGTATTACGAAGGTACGTCTTCCTCGCGGTTACAGCCATGCAGGCCGCACCACAGAGGTGATCTGCTTGGCTAAAAGTGGTGTGCTGCTCTGTCGTGCGCAAGAGTAGCTTTGGGAAGGTGCGCAGCATGCCCTCTCACGCTTTTTGGACGTCTAAACAACTTACCAAACAACCGGAGACGTTCCCAGATGACCAGAGGACTGGTCGGACGTCTGGAACTGAGTCCAGACGATCGCGGAGGACTCCTGGATGTCTGAGATCATCACAGGAACCTGAGGTGAGTCTCTGATGACTTTTAAGACATCTGGACTTATTTTCAGACGTCTGATTTAGGTCTGCAGACACGTTTTTAACCCGTTTAGGGTTCGACCGAGATCTGTTTTACGCAATCAAAATACATGTGGTTTCCTTGTGAGTTCCTCTACATATTAGAAACCTTTATATACTCTTCTGAACATTCTGTTGTGATGTATTCCTTGGTATAGGACTTCGATCTGTTGTGTGTCTGGGGCTTGCAGAAGCACGTGAGCCTGCAGTCTGAGCCCCCAGTACTCCCAGATTGTCTGGTAGAGTGATCCACCCCTGTTATATTTAATAAATATGAATGCATCTATGAAACTAGACAACTGGAAATTTAGGATGTGGCATGAACCCTAGGACAGAGAAATGGTTGAATCAATTGTTCTGCATAATGGTAATTGTATATACATGAATGAGCTAAATTGTTAGCAGCTGCCTATAAATAAGTATGAGCTACCTATTGGAATATGAGCTGCCTGAGATAGCTAAACAGTTACCTGTGATATCACTTGTTGCATATATTAAATTGTGGAAATATGAGCTGCTTGTGTATAACAAGAAATGAATGATGAATGATGAAACCTGGATTGAAATATATAGTGAACATGAGCAGGAACCCTACGGGGAATTAGGAGTAGAACTCCTACGGTTGGTTGGAAACCTGGAATGGTAGACAGGAAGTGTGCTGGTCCTTGTATACGTGGTACCAAGGAGAGCAACTGTCCCCTTTTAGTGCAAAGCGGAGCTAGCCTCCCTTGGGTTGTGACTCGGGTTAGGATTGGCCACTCTACACCGTCTCCTGTTGGCCCTCGCGTACGCAGTACCAAGGTGAGCTACTAATGTAGGGAGGGAGCTAGCTACCCCATGGGACCCGGGGTTAAGCTAGCCAACCTACACCGACTTTTTTAGGTCCTCTAAGCAAACCGGGGTAAAAGACGAGGGTGCGCGGACTATAGAGGGGCGAGACCCCTGTTTGGTTCTAAGGGGCTAGACCCTTGTTTTTGAGAGGGCTAGGCCCTATACTGTTCCGTGTTGTACTTTGGGCGTACCCGCTAACGGAAATGACTGATCGCTTGTCAGTGCGGGGTAGCTACCCGTGTACTTATCATGCGTACCGTAGTCACCGCTACATCTAGACAGTGACCTCGGGGTGGTTGACTGGGTGTAGGACTACCACGGGGGACTCTCCCGACCAGGAGAGCGCCACATGTACCTTCTACTCTTTGGAAAAGACTGCAATCAAGATCGTTCCCACGAGGAACATGCGAGATCAAGAAAGAAATCTGAAAGTAAACCAATGGGGTAAAAAAAATTACCTGTAAAAGAAATAACTGGTAAAGATAAATTTACCTGCTAGTTTTTACTACTTTAGATAGTCTGCTTACCACTCTACTCAGCGTTCGCTGACTCTGTTTTTACATAACCCTTTCCACGTCCAAGAGTTAAGCAGCCCGAGTTATCGGCTGCAGAGGGTGCTGGGCCTAGTCGAGCCCAGCAGTAGTTTTCGTACTGTGGCTGTACTTTCTTTTCTGCTAGTGAGATTCAGACTTTTGTTTACTGTTCATGTTACTGTACTTTTGTTCTACTTTCCTGTTGTTGTGGTGGTATGTACTGACTAGCAGCTTTTACTTCCTTTACTGCTTGTACGCTTTTACTGTTAGTTACATTGCATAGTGAATGTGGTTTATTTTCCTGCTTTTCGGTTATTTCTTGTTAAACAACTGGGTCTTGGGATTAGTCGAGTCAAGCCGGTCTCGGGTCCTATAGGGATTCGAGAACCGGGTCGTAACAGTGGGGCATGTAGCCTTCATCACCAAGTTCAGCAAGTCATCGTTCTCCCAGCCTCAAGTTGAGAGGGAGTGTGAAGAATGAAGAGCCACATGGCAATCAGTCTGGGCGTCGATTTTGGGTGTTTTTAGATCCTATTTTGAGTTTGCTTTAGTTGCAAGTTTCGTCTTTAGTTGGTATGTTGGTTTTTGATAAGTTTGTATAGAGGATTTGCCTTGATTGATTAGGATTTGTTCTTTCTAAAATTAGGAGATGATTTAATTAGGATTGGTTTGTTTCTCGTTTTAAGGGATTGTGATATGTTCTCTCTTTATAAAAGAGTGCCTTTATAATCCTTTAATCCTTGAGTAATGCAATAATATTTCCAACAATTTTCAATTCCTCTCCCTTTCTCTCTATTTAACATGAGTTGAAGAAAATAAGGTTTCATATTTTACTAAACCGATCCTACACATCTTTATATAGAGAGGTGAGGACAAAATATAACAAGAGTCCAATGAAATAAAAATATAACAAAAAGACCCTCAAAACATAACATAACACTCCCCCTCAAGCTGAAGCATATACATCAACCATGCTTAGCTTGTCTCTACACTTCTCAAACATAGGGTGAGATAACTGCTTAATAAACATATCTGCAGTCTAATCTTAAGAAGTAAGGCAAGCAGCACATAGTAACCCCTGCTGGATAAGACTCCTAGTAAAATGACAATCTATCTCCACATGCTTAGTTCTCTCATGGATATAGGTTGCAGCCCTGTTATCACAATACATTTCCATAGGCTCATCAACTGCAACATGCAGTACAAGCAACAATGACTATATCCAGATCATGTCCACTATTGTGTGCTATAGTGTAGTATTCTGATTCAGTGCTCAAACGTGACACCACACTTTGTTTCTTACTCCTCCATGTCATAAGGTTTCCTGCTACAAATGTACAGAAACCTATAATAGATTTTCTATCCCCAATATCATCAGCATAGCCAACGTCAGAATAAGCAACAACACTGATAAGAGTTTTCTTCCGGAACAGAAGACCACGACCTGAACACTCCTTGACATATCTCAACACCTGCATCACTGCTTGCCAATGATCAGTAGTAGGTTTGTCTAAGAACTAACTTAGCTTACCTACTGCAAGTCTAATAATTGGCCTCATAATGGTCAAATATAACAGCTTTCCCACTAGCTATCTATAAGCCTTTTTATCCATCAATTTTCTGTGCCATCAAATAAGTGTGCCTTTGGATCCATAGGGATATCGGTACCCTTAAACCCAAGCATGCCTACCTCCTGGAGAATGTCTAGAGCATATTTTCTCTGGGACATAATAATACTCTTCTTGCTCGTAGCAATCTCAATGCCAAGAAAATACCTTAGCCTCCCAAAGTCTTTCATGACAAACTGGCGAGCTAAGTACTCCTTCACCTAAGAAATACCAGCTGCATCATCACCTATGAGTATTAAGTCATCCACATACACAAATAACCACAATACCACTATTAGTCTTCCTCACAAATAAAGAATGGTCAAAAGACAACCTCTGCAACCCAACCACATCCAAAGCCTCTGACAAGTGCTAAAACCAGGCTCAGGGACTTCGCTTAAGACCATAAATAACCTTTCTAAGCCTGCAAACACACTCCCACTAAACCTCAAAACCCGGAGGCTGCTACATGTATATCTCTTCCTGAAGATCCCTACATAAGAATGCATTCTTGACATCCAGTTGGTGTAACGCTGATCTGTAGTGTGCTGCCATAGAAACAAGTATACGGACTGTGGAGAGGTGAGCAATCGATGAGAAAGTGTCAAAGAAATCCACCTCATAAGTTTGAGTGAATCCTTTGGCCATAAGGCAAGCCTTATACCGAGAAATAAACCTATCTTAGTTGTATTGCAAGGCAAAGAACCATCTAGCCCCAACAAGATGCGAACCAGAAGGTAACAGGGGTAAGCTCCTAGGAGCCCCTGTCACAAAGAGCAGACATCTCCTCCATAGTCAACTTCCAGTGAGGATCAAGTAAAGCCTGCTGATATGAAGTAAGGAGCGTCGAGCTAGAAACTGCAACAGTAAATGCATAAAACTCAATACTCAGAGTATCAGTGAAGACCATGGTTTAAAAAAGCGTGCCTCATGACTATAGAGGCATATGCCTCGAGGCGAGGCGACCCTAAATGGCCTCGAGGCGGTAGCCTCGGGCTACAAACAAGAGGCATGCACTGAGCACTTGTTTAAAGTAATAGCAGGCAATACTATAATGTGTGTGCAAATTTTTAAGTAGAGTCCCCAAGCGTCGAGCTAGATAGTAAAGCCTGCTGTAATTTTATATTTTATTGAACTATAATGTTTAAATTTACAAACTAAGCTTCTAAGAGATATTATTTAAAAGGACTTATCTTTTAGGCAAGCCTGTTATTGACGTTGAGGAGGAAGAGTTTCAAGAGATGATAAAGATACTGAGGAAGATGTTGAGAATGAGGCTAAGATGAAGTTTATGGATGACTCTTAGGATGATGCGACCAGCCCTAACGACAGCATTGATGAGTTTGACGGTGTTCAAGGAGGAGGAGATTATAGTCTACAATGTGCTGTAGTTCTTTTGAGTTTTTGATGTAGATGTCTCATGTACCTTCATTTTAATGTATGATTTAACTCTTAAGTCTCCCAATGGTTTGGGAAGTTGGTTTAGTTTGTGCTTTTGTTATGGTTTCTAATCTTCTATATTATATGAATGTTTATCTTTTTATTTAAACATCATTTCTCATTTAGTTTCACTCTTTCGATATTATGATAGAGAAAAGATATTATAAAAATGTGTTATTTATATTATTATATCCTTATTAGCACTTGACAAGTATATATTATATCATTTTTATGCAAATCATGAGGCTTACGCCTCGCCTCGATGAAGGCAAACAGCCTCGGTACCGCCTTGTATTTTTTAAAACCATGGTGAAGACTGTATGCCCTGCAACATAGTACTGAGCATAGGAACAGGGAGCTTTCCAAATGACAATAGACATATCATCTTCAATATCCATAGACACCTAACCTAAGGAAACATCAATATGAGAAGCACTGTCAGATGACTCAAGATATACCTGAACGGCGGAAGACGATGGTGGTTCAGTGGTCACTGGAGGGGGGGTGTATGCTTCTCTATGTAACTGACAGGTATTTGATATGTTGTACATTTGAATGTCTTCTCATCTGGTGGTACTAGTTTAAATATGCTCATAGGCTACTCTGAGGAAGTAACATCTCTACTACTAGTAGCAAAGTCATCCATAGATACCGGAGGCATAAGCATAGGCACAGCAATCTCCACATCCCGTAACCGATATCCCGATGTGGAGAAAAAAGGAAGATTCATGAAATATGACATCCACACAAATATAGTGTTTTCTAGAGATGGGATCAAAACATCTATATCCTTTCTGAGTGCAACAATAGTCAAGAAACACACACTTGGCTGCTCTAAGGTTAAGCTTATCCCATCTAGGTCCAAGCAAGTGGGCAATAGCTACACAACCAAATTCTTAGGAGGCACAGGAAACAATTCCACATCAGGGTACAACACTGTCCATGGCCCCTGCTTGTGGATAACAGATGAAGGAAGCCTGTTAATAAAGTAACAGGTTGTAAGTACTGCATCTCCCCAATAGGTATGCAGTACACTATTCTGAATAAGTAACGCTCGAGCTGTATTCAGAATGTGTCTATGTTTTCGTTATGCAACCCCATTCTGCTATGATGTGTGGGGGCAGGAAGTCTGATGTACAATGCCTAGAGAGCCGCAAAACCCCACCAACTATTTAGTGAAAAACTCTAAAACATTGTCAGTTCTAATAGTTTTAATGTAGACCCTAAATTGGTTCTTCACAAAAGTCACAAAATGCTGAATAATGATACCAATATCAAATTTATTATGCATAAAAAATAACGATGCCACATGGCTAGGGCCCCAAACATCACAATGTATCAAATCAAAACAAGCAGAACTACTAGGATGCGTAGAAACTGGAAACCTAGATTTGTGGTGCTTCCTCAACTGGCAAGCATCACATTGAATTTTTCTAGCTGATGATAGATATGGAAAGAGCCAGCGTAGCTTGTCCAGAGATGGATGGCTTAGTCATCTATGCCACTACAAGACACTCCCAGCAAGACTGGTCTGACGGGCTACTGCAACTGGACTCTACACTAGCCAGTACACACCTCCCTCATATCCACCACCAATCGTCCTCCCAGTCATTTGATCCTAAAAAATACACCCATCAGCATAAAAAATGACCCAGCAATTCAATTGCTTTGTAATAGTGCTAATAGAGAACAACTGCATAGCCAAAACAGGAACATAATACACATCTAACAGATGTAGAGTGGGAGAAACTGACACCCCCTTTTCCCAGAAATGGGGGTATGCCTACCATCTGCAAGCTGGACTAAGCATCCTAATGGAACCTCCTGTATACCTCCAAAGCACTGAGGATTCCCAAACAAGTGATCTGAAGCACCTAAATCTATCAACCAAGTATTACTCATACATTAAACTGATACATAAGCCGTTATGCCTGAAGACTGTGGCTGATCATGAGTTAACTGTGCCAAACGTTATACCACTGCATCATAATCAGCATTTGTAAGAGTAAGGGGCTCGGTAGAAGTCACAAGAGCAACTGCCACAATAGCTTGGTTGGCCACACTAGGCCTTCCAAGTTTGTTCCAGCACTTAGCCTCGACATGGCCAATCCTCCCATAATAGGTGCATGTCAGCTTACCACGTGTCCTATCGCCACGTCCTCTGCCTTTACAACAAAAGAAGCCATCCCAACCACCACGAGTGCTGACAGCTACATGGGCATTGGATGTATTGGTGGCAACTATATCATGAATGGACTGAACCTGCAACCTGCTCAGCCTCCTGTAAATTTCCTTAATAGGGGAAGCTCAGAGAGAGTAAAAATCTAAGAACGAGCTGTAGAATAATCATCACTTAGCCCTACAAGAAACATATGGGCTACAAACTCCTACATGTGATCCCTACATGTAGTAGATGTACACATCGACCTACGGGCATTATATTTTTCCAACGGTCCCTTCATAGTAGAGTAATATTGTCACAAAATCATTGACTCCTACTTAAGATGGCATAAATCATAGTGTATCCGGAATACTTGAGTTGAATTCAACTCCTGTAAATAACCAACCTTCAGGCCATCCCACATCTCCTTGGCTAAAGTGTAATACATAATTTCGTCTCTAATACAGGGAATAACATTGTTCAAGATCCAAGCCCTCACCATAGCATCATCTCTATTTTAGGTTGCACACTTCCCTGTTTTCTGCTTCGGTGGTACTTCCATAAGTACATGTTTCTTCTCGTGACCTTCCACAGTAACAAGGTTTGTGACCAACGGGGATAATTGGTCTTATCCAATTTTGCAATCGAAACAAAGAACGAGCACTTAAACACTCCACTTTCTGCACCCTATCCTGAAGACATCTCAAATTCTGTTGATGAAACCATGCTAACTCCAAACACAGAAAAATCACAAATAGCAGATCTAAATTTATGTATCAAACACCAATATCCGAGAAATGCACACTCCGCAATCCACATAATATTGTCAACACTTTACAGGGGAATACACACCCCAAGAATCATCCGTCAAAAGGAATACACACCTCAAGAACCATCGACAAGGGGAATACACACCCCACAATCAAATCACAAATCTAGAAAAAATTATACCACAGTTCGATGTTGCACCAATACACTGGTAGGAAGGTTCTTGATCTAGAACTCCATCACCAAGGCAACAAGAACCTTCCTAGAAACTACCGGAGAGATACCCATGACCTACTGCCCTCTCCCTACCGTAGAAAATGACCCGGCAAAGAGAAAGGACAGTGGCGAGAGGTCAGAGTCTCCCCCTACCTCGCTCGCCCTACTGCTGCAATGCTAGGCAACGTGTTGGGCAGCGCAGCACCTGTTGCAGAGGCGCTAAGCGATGGCGGCGCCTACTGCAACGTTGGGCAGCACAACACCTGTTACGGTGGCACTGGGAGATGGCAGCACCTCCTGCTAGCGTAGCACTGGGTGCTGGGCAGCGCATTGGGTGATGCGGTGCTGCTGTAGCGGTGGCTGGCACAACCGCTGATGGCTATGGTGACCAACGCAGCCGCCGATGGCTATGGTGGCGACAGTGACAGCGATAGAGAGGTTTGAGGTAGCGTTGGGGTTTTTTTTTTGTGGAGTCCCTAACTTGACTCTGATACTAAGTTGAAGAAAATAAGGTTTGAGGTGATGACAAAATATAACAAAAGTCCAATGAAATAAAAATATAACAAAAAGATCCTCAAGACATAACATAACATGAAACAATTCTGTTGAGTTATGTATGAGGTGCTTTTTTATTATTATTTGTAGTGGAGGGGTATACCTGTAATTCTCACTCTGGAGCCTCTTTATTAGGGTCTCTCTAAATAAAGCTATGTCATTTCAGCCCTAATATGATATCAAAGCAACGGTTCTAGACTAGGGTTCTAGTATCCCACCAAACCCTTGCCTCCAAACCCTAACACCCTAACCCTTCTTCTCTCCTCTCCTCTCCTGCACCGCCAGCCACCAACAAAGCCAGCAACGCTAGCGAGGAGCAGCGTCGTCGCCCCCTCACCAGCGCCGCCGACCTCTGCTAGAGCCCAACAACGTCGGGATGACATCACCATCGCCGCCTGAGGCGACGCAGGAGCGCACTCCTCCCTGCACCATCGCCATTTGAGGCGCTGCAGGGCTTGCCCCCCCTTCTGCGCTACCGTGCTAGGCTCCACAGAGCCACCTCCACCTTGTGCAATCGTCGTCTGAGGCGCAGCAGCGTTTCCTCGTGCGCCATCCTCTCTGTTTCAAGTCCACACAACATCTAGGTTACCTCTAGAGGTTGTGTTGGCCTAGATCAGGAACACAAGGGCCTCTCCTCTCCTGATCTACGATTTTACCGGTTCACATCTAGCCTCACAACTCGCTCTATAAGAGTTTCTGCTGTTTGAAAGGCACCGCTAGGGCTATTCATATGCCCTAGCGTGTGCAAACAAGTTTCTTTGTTGTATCAACAAGGTACATGATCTGAAAATCACCTTTGTGCAATATGGATGTGATTTTTTGTGGCATTTTTAGTCTGAAAAGTCAATTTTCAGACCTATAAATTAGTATTTTTTGTAGATCTAGACTCCAGGCACTATGGCGGAAAGGAAGTTGTGGGTGACTCGGTGAGGAAAACTTCTACCACGAGCACCCCCCTCATATGCAGGGAACGTCAATTAAGTTGGACGGATCCAACTTCTTACTTTGGTTCACCTCCTATCGGTTTGTTGAATCCCATAGGAAAGAAGTGCATCTTGACCGATGTTGTGCCTGATGTGAAGTCTGTAGATTGGGAGGCAGACAATGACTGGGTGGCCACTTGCCTTCTTAACACTGTGACACACACCATTGCCAAGCATGCTATAGCTCATGCCTCAGCCAAGAAGATGTAGGAGTTACTACATGAGATACACTCCCACAGGAGCAATATTACAAGGCTGCATAGAGTCGTGGAGGATATCCACAATCTTCGGAAAGGCACCACGACCTTGTCTAAGTATTATGGCACTATAAAAAATCATTGGGATGAGCAAGATGTGTATTAGCCTATCTCTACAGATGCATTTGTTATTGCCAAGCAGAGAGAAGCCATTCGTTCTATTTAGCTTTTGTCTAGACTTGGCCCCAAGTATAAAGCAGTGAAAGATCAATCATGACTCTAAATGAGATTCCTTCACCAGAACAAATCTATGCTTGTCTCTCCAAGCTTACTACCTCAGATTCCATCCCTACTTCTGATGCCTATGCCATGGCTGTTGTTGGTCGTGGTAGAGTAAATTCGGGTGGAAGATGTGGCAAAGCTCGTGGTGGTGGTGGTACACGTGGACATGGTCGTAATTAGAATTCCTTCTTTTGTGAGTACTGTCACAGGAATGGATACATTGTGGACCGATGTGTCAAGCACAGTTATCCACAGGGTATGGATCCACTTGCCCACCAAGTATCTGCAGAAGATAACTCTCAAGTGCAGGAGGATAACAGCCAGATCACTGTTTCCAAGGCTGATTGTGAGCATTTTATAGCTTCTCAAGGATCTACTACTGCCTCAATTTAGAGGTCTACAAGTACTTCTGTCATGTCAGTTAAATCCCAAGCTCCTGTCTAGCTTATGGATTTTGGTGCCTCCTCCCACATTACTGGTGACACTACCCTTTTTTCTTTTCTACAGGACCTTGCTACACCATTCAGGTTAAAGTGGCTGATGGGGGCTTGTCGTCGGTCACTGGACTTGGAAATATCTCTATTTCTAACACTTTGCCTCTCTCAAATGTCATGCATGCTCCCAAATTTACGCTTAATTTAATGTATATTAGCCAAAGTACCGAAGATTTGAGATGTCGAGCTGTGTTTCATGACCAATATTTTTTCTTGCAAGACCTCCATACGATGAGGCGGATTAGTGGACTTAAGCAGAACAATCTCTACTCCTTCATATCCCACCTCCTTCCAGTGTTGATGATGTTTGTGCCACTACTACTCTCCAGTGGCATTTGAGACTTGGTCATCCCAGTTTGCATATTTTGCATTGTCAGTTTCCTGCATTGTTTTTTCCTGATGTTTTAAGGTGTGATGCCTATCAGTTGGGAAAGCACCATAAATCTTCTTTTCCACCAAATAACAAAAGATATGAATCTATTTTTGCCATTCTTCATGCTGATGTGTGAGACCCTTATAGGGTTAAGAGTGTTAGAGGATTTTGGTATTTTCTTCTTGTGGATAATCATACCAGGATGTCTTGGGCTTTTATGATGAAAAAAAAATCCGAAGTCTTTGATATTGTCAAAAATTTTATTGTGGAAATAAAGATTTAGTTTTCTATTGTTATTAAGATTTTTCAAAGTGAATGGATTGGAGTTTGTGAATGCCAGGAAAATGCTTTCCTCAAATCTTTTGATATTATTTACCAAACCACTTGCGTTCACACTTCCCAACAAAATGGGGCTGCTGAACATAAGCTTCAACATTTACTTGATGTGGCCCACTCTCTTATGTTTCAAATGAATGTTCCATCACATTTTTGGGCTAAGAACTGTTCTTATTGCTATTTATCTGGTGAATCGGGTTTATTCCTCTGTCATAGGAGGTAAAACTCCATACTCTTTGTTGTTTCCTGGTAAGGACCTTTTTTCTGTAACTCCTATTGTCTTTGGCTGTATGTGTTTTGTCCATTTGCATAAAGTGGATAAAATTTCTCCTCGCTCTGTGAAGTGCATGTTTCTAGGATACTCTAAGATCTAGAAAGGGTACATATGCTATGACCCTGTTTCACAACGATTTTATGTTTCTACTGATGCCACGATTTTTGAAGAGGTTCCATATTATCAAAAACAGGAAGCAACCTACTGAGCCATCACATGAGATTCTGCTTCATATGCCTACTAAGCCACCACAGCCCACTGAGCCGCCTATATCTAGGGCTAGTCAGCCTGATTCGGGTCCTTTCCCATATCATCCTGGGATTCCTGATACGGATACTTTTCCCAAGCATTTTCAACTCAGGACCCCGGATGTTTCTCAGGTGGAAGAACCATTGATTTCTATTTCTGCTCAGCCCCCACCAATTGCTGATGATATATATGATCCGTACAAAATTCTAGACTCAATAAAGATAAAACAGTCTTCAAGTAATCTTTGCCCCATGATGCATTTAAAAAATGTTGATGAGGATGCATCCATGCTATAATTTGACTTAGCCTATAATAGTTAGTCCTCAATAAAAGCATAATTTTGTTATATCAAAATAAGGGTATTAACATTTTCCCTTCTTTGATAATAATACAATTATAATTATGCATGCGTATGAGAATGCATGATCAAATTTTTCTCCACTTTTGTTATTTACAAAAAGTTTTAAATAATATACTTAATAAGTAAATGTGGCTCTCCCTTATTGAAATTTTTATGCAATTCATGACATGCTGCTATTCAACTGATAGAATTACAAGCAAGCTAAATAAAGATATCACATTTTCAATAAGCAAGATAGGCAACATGATTTTCAAATTCTGATAAGTAAGATATCTCAAATGAAAATACTATAGAGCTCACATATCACATCTAGGTAAGACTGGAGGAGGGACAACCAAGGACCTAAGATAAGACATCGGCATTGACAAAAACCTCAATACCATAGACATTGGACGTCAACTAGATATCAAAACATTCACCAATGTTGCAAAGGTTAGAATAGAAGAGGTGACAAGTCATAGGGTCTACATCCTTGATACGACTAGCCTTAGCACCTGCATAAAACATCCAATCGAAGGGCGACCTATCCTATGATAAGTAAGCCAGTCTCTAAGACCCAGAAAGATGCGCTCGAAATAAAGGTCGATAGGTCGACCAACATAAGGTGAGAGGCGAGAGTAAAGAAACAAGTTGTGACACATCTCGTCACTGATAAAGAACCAGTCAAAGGTGACATCCCTGGGGGTGGAGGTAGAGGCACAAGAACGTTTAGGAGCCATGAGCACAGGTTATCTCGTCACTGATAGAGAACTGGTCAAAGGTGTCATCCCTCACACGAGAACATTTAGGAGCCATGAGCACGAGTCGGTTGCAGTTTGGTCAACTAAAAGAATCAAATTGGTCGATCAAAACACAAATCGATCGATTAAAAGTAAGCAATTGATCGATCAAAAGATAAATTGGTCGATCAGTCAATCGTTTTTTGTTGATCAAAAAGTAGTCAGGAAGCAAGTCAAGTTTGCAAAGATATTTTGGTCGATCAGGTTTTAACTTTGGTCGATCATATGTTGGTCTATCAAAATACATAAGTGGTCGATCAAAATCAATTTTTTAGGAGTTTGAACACAATAATTTTTAGTCAATCAAAGATAACAAATTGATCGATCAAAAATCGACAGGGCGGTCGAAAAAATGAAAATCACAAGAAAAACCCATCAAAACAAGATCAAAGTGACAAGATGTGATAAAAAATAGGTAGAGTGGGATATACCAAGGATTGACAAGGATCAATCCACTCGGCAACGAAGATGGACGGCCGAAGCGATTGTTGGACGTCGGAAACTGTCACCGGAGATGGCCGAACGGCCGACGAAGGGGTGGCAACGAGGGAGAAGTCGTCGGAGAGGAGGTGCACTGGGGTGGTCAACCAACGTTTGGTCGGAGATGGTGGCGATGTTTTGGTCGGAATGGTGGTGGAGAGGGGACCACGTTTTTTGAAGTGGGACCTTTGATTGATGGTGTTATGGGTATTTGGTTGATAGAAGAGAGTTTTGTAGTGGTAAAAAGAAGTGGTAAAAAGTTATTTTTATAGAAAATGGGTAAAGAAAAGGTAGAAAGTGATTAAAGACTGAAATCAAATATTTGGGAGTAATTAGTGATCAAATCAAGTAATTAGAATCACTAAACAAGAATCTCGGCAAGATCAAATCCACCCAAATTTGGTCAATCAAAACATGGATTGGTCGACCAAATTCAATTTTCGTCGATCAAAAGGAGAAGTTGATTGATAAAAATTGAATTTCCGAAGGGGAAAATTCCCACCCAAAACTTAATCGATCAAAACATTTGGTCAATCAAAAGTTGAAAATTTTGGAAGAAAATTTTCCACCCAAAAATTTCAAAGCTTGATCAATTAGAAATAACATTTGATCGATACAATTTATTTGATTGACCAATGGCTATCAAGACAAAACAATAAACAATCAAAGTTCAGCAAGTCTTATTAAGCCTAAGTCACTTCTTATTAGTATAAATCTTTCTTTTGCTAGAGGTTTTGTGAAGATATCAGCTAATTGTTTCCCTGTTTGAATAAATTCTAGAATTATTTCCTTCTTCAGGGAATAATCTCTAAAGAAGTGATGTCTAATATCTATATGTTTTGTCCTAAAGTGTTAAATGAAATTTTCGGATAGGTTTATTGTACTAGTATTGTTACAGAGAATCCTAGTGTTTTCAAAGTTTAGTCCAAAATTTCTAAGTGTTTGTTTCATCTACAAGATCTGTAAACACACTAAGGAGGCAACACTATTCTGTTTCTTGATGATCCAAGATACTAGGAAATTTTCGAGAAATTGATACGTTTCATTAGTACTCTTACGATCAGTCTGACTTCTTGCATAATCAGCATCATAATAAGAAAGTCAAGTGTGGCTAATGTGGGATAGAATAGACCAAGATCTACAGTGTTAAGTAGGTACCTAAGTATTCTTTTTAAGGCATTTAGATGAGATTCTTTAGGATTTACTTGAAATCTAGCATAAAGACAAGTACTAAAAAGTATGTCAAGTCTACTAGCAGTCAAGAAAGAATCTTATCATACTGCTATATAACTTTTGATTTATGCACTTACCTGACTCATCCTCTTTGAGTCGAGCAGTGGTAGCCATTGGTGTGTCTTTTCCTTTTATTTTATCCATTCCGAACTTCTTCAAAATCTCTTTTGTGTATTTTATCCACGAAATGAAAATTCCATCTTCCAATTGATCAATCTACAACCCTAGGAAGAACTTTAATTCTCCCATCAAACTCATCTCGAGTTGATCCTACATGACTTTCACAAACTCTTAACATAGAAGATCATCAATAGCACCAAATATTATGTCATCAACATAAATTTGGATTAGAATTAATTGGTTATCATTTCTTTTAGTAAATAAGATTGGATCAATTAAGCCAATTTTGAACTCATTTTCTATTAAGTAGTTTCTTAGCCTTTCATACCAAGCTCAAGAAGCTTGTTTAACTCCATATAAAACTTTATTGAGTTTGAAAATATGATCAAGGTTATGTGTTTTTTCAAAGCCAGAGGTTTGTTTCACATAGACTTCTTTTATAAATCCATTGAGAAATGTGCTTTTGACGTTTATTTGGAATAGTTTAAATCTCATATGAGTAGCAAAAACTAGTAACATTTTAATGGAATGTAGTCTAACTATAAGAGCATAAGTTTCGTCGAAACAATTCCTTCTTCTTGATTATACCCTTGAGCCACAAGTCTAGCTTTATTTCTTACAACTTTTCCTGATTCATCAAGATTATTTCTAAATATCCATTTTGTTCCAATAATAAATTGAGATTCTGGCTTAGGAACTAATGTCCAAACATCATTTGTTTCAAATTAATTTAACTTTTCTTGCATAGCTACAATCCAACAATCATTAGTAAATGCTTCTTTCATGAATTTGGGTTCTAGTTGGGATACAAACAAACTAAATGTAAGGTTATTAAAAAGATGATTTGGTTTGAATTCTTTTTTAGACTTCACCAATCACTAAATCTTTAGGATGGTCTTTGGTGTAGGTTAAGTCTTTAGGAAGTTCACTGGAAATGGTGTCTTCAGATATATTTGAAGGATCATCTACAGGTTGATCATCTTTGGTTGATGCATTATCTAATTGATCTGATTCATCAAAAGAAACATGCAAAGTCTCTTCAACTACCAAATTCTTCTTATTAAAGACTCTGTAAGCTTTACTTGTAGAGTATCCTAGAAAGATTCCTTCCTCACTTGTATCAAACTTATCAAAGTTTTCCTTTGTATTTAGTATGAAACACTTGCAACCAAATGCTTTGAAGTAAGAGATCTTAAGAGTCCTATCAAAGTACAGTTCAAAGGGTGTTTTCTCAAGGATAGGTCTAATAGAGGCCCTATTCTAGATATAACAAGCAATGTTTATAGCCTCAGCCCAAAAATATTGAGGTAGCTTTAACTCGCACAACATAATGTGGGAAAACTCTTGCAGGGTTCTATTCTTTCTTTCTACAACACTGTTTTGAAGAGTTTCTCTAAGAGAAGCAAATTGTTGTTTTATTCCACAAGTAGAGCAGAAATCTTGGAATTTTTAATTTTCAAACTCTCCTTCATGATCACTCCTAATCCTAATGATGGATAGGCCAAATTCAGTTTGAATTCTCTTAGCTAATTTTCTAAATTCCTCAAAAGTAGAATCTTTAGTTCTTAAGAATAATACCCAAGTAAATCGGGAAAAATCATCAATAACGACAAGACAGTATTTGCACCCATTTAAATTGTCAGACTTGGTTGGTCTGAAGAGATCTAAGTAGATCGACTCAAGTGATTTAGAAGTACTGACCATGGTTTTTAGTTTGAAAGATGTATTATGCAGTTTTCCTAGTTCATAGGATGAACAGATATTTTTCTTTCTAAAGAAAATCTTAGGCAAGCCTCATACTAAGTCGTGTTTCACAAGCTTGTTTATTTTTCGCATGTGAACATGACCGAGTTAATGATGCCACAATATTAACTTATCATTTGATGCAACTAAACAATTAAGATCATCGCATTTACCAAAGTTAATAGTGTAAATGTATTTTGATCTGTCTCCAATTAAAAGGATTTCCTTTGAATTTTTATCCATGAGTTTAAAACCTTTTGATGTAAAAGTGACTTTATAACCATTATCATGTATCTGACTTACACTAAGCAAGTTATGCTTTAGTCCATTAACAAGATCAACATTATCAAAAGAGGTTTTGGAGTTATCAATTTGGCCAATACCAATAATATGACCATTGTGGTTGTTGTCAAAGGTGACTGAACCACTTTCCTTACGATTGAGGTTAAGGAGAGAGTCTTCTCCTATCATGTGCTTCGAACAACCGTTGTCCATAACTCATCTTCCTTTTCCTTAGACCTCTCATTGGTTTACATCTGTGAGGTCCAGTATTTCTTCTTACAGTTACAAGAAGTCCATCTTTTTGTTGATAGATCTAATCTAAGTACTTTATTACTCCTTGATAATTTCTGACAAAACAAGATTCCAAGAGTCTTTTTGGTACCTATTTTCATTTGGGTCTAGATTTGTTAACAGATGTCTGTTTAGGCGTGGACCTATTCTTAGCCGTAGGACTAGAGGAAATTTGCGTGTCAATTTGTGAAGTGGATGCTTCATAATCATTATTAAGAACATATCCTAACCCAAATTTGGTAGTGGTTTGAGTTGGTGTGCCTAATAGTTTTTCTAGGTTTGATCTTCCTTTAGTGAACTTTACTGGATCATTTACAAGAGCAATAGACTTTTGTTTTAACTTTCCTAATTCTATTTAAAGTGAGTCAACATGAACTTTAAGAGTACTAATCTCTTAAGATAGTTGTTGATTTAAATATTCAACACTATTCCTTAAATCAGTTTCTTCTTCATCTATGTCATTAGTAATTTCTTATTAGCTACTTTGAGTGCTTTAGCTAAATCATGCAGGTCATAAAATATTTCTAATATAATTCATCAAAAGTAAAAGAAGATACATCATCTTCGATCGCCATAAGACCGCAGAGTGCTTCTTCACTTAAAGTGTCTTCACTCTCTTCTTTTGAGCTTGTATCGCTATCATCCCATGTTATTTGCAGAGCCTTCTTATTTGCTTCACATCTGGGAAATTTTTGAACCTTCTTTCTCTCATTCTCTTTCTTAAGTTGAGGGCATTCCTTTCTTATGTGCCCTTTCTTCTTATAGTTGTACAGATAACTGGGTTTTCTTGAATTTCTTCCTCCTTTTTCCAACTCTTTTTGTTCTTTAAGAACCTCTTGAATTTCCTGGAGAGAAGGGCAATATCCTCTTCATCTTCCATTTTTGATTCCTCAGATTCGGTGCCTGCTTTAAGAGCAATGTCCTTTTTTCTTGCCTTCGCCTTCGTTCTCCGTCATGTGCTCAAGTTGAACTTCATAAGCCATTAGACTACCTATGAGATCATCCAACTGAAGTACTGAGAGATCCTTTGATTCCTGAATCGTGATTGTTTTTGTTTCTCAATCGCTTACGAGGGATCTAAGTATCTTATGAACCAAAGCCTCATTCGTGACTGTCTGATTCAGGTTTCTCAAAGAGTTGACGTCAGTGAATCTCATTTACATCTGCTTGATGGTCTCCCCCTTTTTCATGCAGAAAAGCTTGTATTTCTGGGTAAGAAGATTAACTCAAGTCTCCTTCACTTTTGAAGTCCCTTCATGAGTGACTTCAAGAATATTCCAGATCTCGTAAGCGATTTTGCAAGCATAGACTTCGTTGAATTCTTCTTTAGATAGACCACAAAAGATAGCATTCATGGCTTCAGCGTTGTGCGTAGCTATCTTCTTTTGGTATGTTGTGATGGCCACCCCTTCCTTCTCTAGTCTAGTGCACTTGGAGACTCACATCACACACCTCGTAATCCATAGATTCCAGAAATATTTGCATTCTGGTCTTCCAATACCCATAGTTGGTGCCATCAAATAATGGTAGTCTAACAGCAGATTGACCCTCAGTGTATACCTCAGAGGCTTTTGACATCCTGACTGGAGTAGAACAAGGCTCTAATACCAAATGTGAGTGCGTGTGAAGCCTAAGGGATCAAGTATACACTAGAGGGGGGTGAATAGTGTAATATCTATTTCTGAGACTTTTAAAAATTCATTCACCACATATCAAAACTTAAATAAGCACTGACTAGAAAAATAACACTTGATTTAAAGTGGAAACCCTTCCAAGTGAAAACTACTACCTAAGTCTCTCAGCTTAGGATTTTCTCGACTAATCGATCGTAGTCAAATCTACTATCACGTATCACTTGAACCAAGGTGACAACCTCTTACAAACATCTTCTCTTACACCTGCCCAAGAGAAGAACGAGACTTCCAATACAACTTGGATTCCCAGAACAAGAACAGAATAAAAAGAATATAGCAATATTTCTTATGAAACCTCGGAAAGAATAAAACAAACCGAGTTTTCTTGAATTGCAAGGGAGCATGCTTTAAATCGCAGTAGTTGTAGGTGCAGAAGCGCGAAAGTACTAGAGAAATATGTGTTTTTCTGTTTGAAAGCTCTTAAGGTATGTTTTGAAGAGAGGAGTCGAAGGTCCTATTTATAGGTGCCTTTCGACCTATTTTGAAAATGCTGGAAACACAGCTTTAATCGATCAAACTAAAGATTTGTCAATCAAACTACTTTTGGTCGATTAAATCAAAGTATTGATCCATTCAATGATGGTCGATTAAAAGGGTATATTGATCGACTTGATAATTTCAAAAGAAATTCGATCGTTGGAATATTTTTAATCGATTAAATCAAATGGATTAATCGATCAAAAGAGAATATAGCCGTTAAAGGTCTTTGATCGATTAAAACAATGAGTTGGTCAATCCTGGTCGATTAAAAAGGAATTTTGGTCGATCAACAGAAAAATTGACATAGGTGAAGGTTCTGATGGAGGGGTGAGATTTGCATGATATGAAGTAATGCGGAATAAACAATCTCACAAAAATGCAATCACAAGTACACAAGGGATTTTTAGGTGAAAATCAAAACTCAGGTCAAAACCACCACTAAGCCTCTCGACTTAGAATTTTTCGATTGACCTAGTCGATCAAATCTACTAACCAAGTCACTTAAAACGAGGGTGACTCAACCTCTTACAACCACGCTACTATGTATGAGGGTAGCATTCATCAAAATCTCTCTTCACAAGGAGTATTTTGTCTCGCAAGGAAGGTGAAAATTCGCAAAGCGAATATCCAACAAAGACACTATTACAACAATCCTATAGAGTCACAAAGTACTAATGTTAATCTAGCTCCTATAGGAAAAAGAAACTTCCCTTTGATAGAACTGTGTTGGCTAGCAATGTAGTAAGCGTAATCCACGCAAGGGAACGACGATGCTTTTGTATGCGTATGCAGGAGAGTGGGTGCACAGCTAGGATGATGCTCTCAAGATGTAGACTAATGGCAAGAGCACTTGTAGGTGATTCCTTTCTTCTTTTAAACACAATATGAGTGGGAGTAGTGTTTCTTTGTGTCTAGCTTAAGAAGGGTGCTCCTCTATTTATAGAGGTCCTAAGAAGGCTTTGAAAGGCTTTTATAGACATTGGGAATAAAACCAAGGCAAATCAGGCTGAAATCAGGGTCATTTATGATTCTGGCAGGGTTATCAGACGTCTAGATTTATTGTCAGATGTATGGGTCATCGTCTGATATAGGGATCGGTCGTCTGATATAGAAAGATGGAAGATCTAGACTGAGTTGGATCAAGATGGACGTCTAAGATTCAACTATCAGACGTCTGGGAGAATAATCAAACGTCTAATCCTAAGATGGTTTCCTTCCTGTTTTTACAAGATCGAAACAGGGTTCTAGTGATAAATTACACAAACGACAGATCGGACGTCTGTGACTATGTCTGGACGTTTGGAAACACAAATCACTGTAGGAATGGATTTCCCAAGGCTCAAATAGCTATAATCACTAACAAAAGTGATTTGAGGTGAATTGAGCCTAACGTCTATCTATCAGTCGTCTAGGGTGATCTACGGACGTCTGAAAGTGAATATAAATCAGATTAAAGCTTAATCCTTAACAATTAAGTCTGGCAGGCCAACGATCCTCTAGTTGGACGTTTGGCAAGGTCATCAGACATCTTCTAAGATGTCTGAACTGAGGGCTGGACGTCTGAAGGTGGCAAACAGAAAGCGATTTCCAGCTTAAGTGTTTTGGGCGTCTGATCAAACGGTCAAACGTCTTAAAGTCTAAAGATCAAACGTCTGATGTCCCGATTGGACGTCTGATCAGACTGTCTGAAACCTATTTTGATTTTCTAAGTTCTCTATGAGTTTGTCTAATTAACCTAGGGTTGTGTATATGATCCTAGGACTACTGTATGAGACTTTGTGGCTCTTTAACAATCATCTAAAATAAAAGAACAAAGAACAAAAAGATACAAATATAAAATACAAGACAAAAAGACATATCATATTCTTCTTGTCTTCAAGCTCTCGCTCCACACGAAGCTCCTCCATCAAGCTCCTCCAATCCACCATGGATGCGAGCTTGAGCTCCTTCACACTTGTGACTATTTGCATTTATCCTGAAACTATAACTCAATGCAAATGTTAAATAACAAGTATTTTGTTATCATCAAAATTAACGATCGTGGTTCCCTTGCACCAACAATAGGTTCAAAAGAGAACAATTTTACGAAAATCAAAAATTTACGTTTGTTGCCTTATTGAGGTTTCGTACAAAATTCTAGACTCAATAAAGATAAAACAGTCTTTAAGTCCTCTTTGTCCAATGACACATTTGAAAAATGTTGATGAGGATGCATTCATGCTATAATGTGACTTAGCCTGTAATGGTTAGTCATGAATAAAAACATAATTTTGTTATATCAAAACAAGGGTATTAACACCAGGTACCTCCTACCACTGAGGAACTACTCTAGACCTTCCTATTGCACAACGGAAAGCACCACGTTCTTGTGCTAAATATTGTGTATCTCAGTTTATGTCCCTTGACAGCTTGTCTACAATTGGACGCCAGTTTCCCTTACCATTAACAGCGTGCAAGTACCACGGGATCATCATGAGGCCTTCCGAGATCCATCTTGAACTTTAGCAATGGAGGAGAAGATACCAGCTCAAGTGGTCCTGATGGCACTGTGGAATGGTACAAGGCACGTTTAGTGGCAAAATGATATACTCAGACGTTCGGAGTTTACTTTAAGACATTTTCCACGGTAGCTAGTCTTAATTTAGTTCGGGTACCGTTGTCTCTTGCTATCAGTAGGCATTGGATTGTCCATCAATTTAATATCAAAAATACCTTTCTGTATGACGATTCGAAGGAGAAAGTCTACATGGAGCAGCCACCAGGCTTCCCTACTAAGGGGGAGTGTGAGAAAGTGTGTAGACTGAAGAAAGCTATCTATGGGTTGAAACAAAATCCCAGAGCTTGGTTTGAGAGGTTCAGGTTCAGCAAGGTGGTTCAAGACTATGGTTACACCAAATCTTCTGCTGATCATTCTGTCTTTACATTGCAGGTGTTGAGGTATATCAAGGAGGCTCCAGGTCGAGGCCTTTTGTTTCAAAGTAGAGCATCTATAACTGTTGTTGGTTACTCTGATGCGAATTTTGCAGGTGATATTGGGGACAGGAGGTCCACTACAGGTTTCTGTACTTTTGTTGCAGGAAATCTGGTGATTTTGAGGAGTGAAAAGCAGAGTGTGGTGTCATGCTCTAGTGCTAAATTAGAATACCATGTTATGGCACATACAGCTGCTGAAATGATATGGATACAGTCACTATTAAAAGATCTTTATGTTATTATTGAGGAGCCTATGAAGATGTACTGTGACAACAGAGCTGCCATGTACATAGCAAATAACCATATGTTTCATGAACGAACAAAACATATGGAGGTGGATTGTCACTATACTAGGAATCGAATTTAGCAGAGTCTGCTTCACTCCTTTTGCTTAGCTTCTTCAGAGCAGACTGCAGACATGTTCACAAAGCCCTTATCATGCCCCTTGTTTGAGAAGTGTAGAAACAAGCTAACTATAATTGATATATGTAGAGATTTGGCGCAAAATTGGAGCGTAGAAGTTCCTTGTGCGTGAAAAAAATAGTCCCATGTGGGAGGCTATTCACACGTGGATCAAGGAGAGCACCCCTTTGGCTACAAGTGGCCGGCAACCCCAGGTGACTAGTGTAGGTTGTCGGGTGCCCTTTGGTGGTGGCCGACTGCCTTGTGGAGAAGAGAGAGAGGGAGAGAAGTTTGTAAAATTGGAAATATTATTGCTTGACTCAAAAACTTACAAAGAAGGAAAGCCCTCTTTTATAGAGAGTACATATCCTATTCTTGGAAACCAAAGATTTTATCTCATAAGGAAAGATATTATCTCTCTAAATAAATCAAATCTCAAACCTTTTTCCTAAAGCATATTTACTAAAAATAGAAAACTTAATCCCTAAGCAAAAAGCTCCGAACTTAGGTTCAAAGAGCCATGACCGCCAGCCCTATTGGGCCTTCTAGAGGCTGCCACGTGACATGCTGACTACCACGTAGCTTATTCCCTGTCGTCGTAACACTCCCCCTCAAGTTGAAGACCGGGAGGCCAACGACTTGGTCTTCAACTTGTGAGGCTAGATGCCCCACCATTCTTCTTCTTCGAGAGCCACACTCTCGATCTTCTCCTTCAACATGTCGACAATAAAGCCTCTTGCAACCTCTGAAGTCGTTGCCTCTGTGGTAACCTGAGTAGTCGTCACTATGGCGATCGTCATCTTGTTTCCTTGAAGTAGAGCCCATAGCTTCTCGAGATCTTCATGAGCTAGAAAGTCCACACGTGAATAATAGCCCCACGTGGTGGTCTCACAAACTTCTCCCAGCACTTGTCTTGCAGATGGTTATTGCATCTGTAGTGTTGGCACTTCGAATAGATGCAGTAAGATCCACGTCCTCGTCCTCGTCCTCCTCCACGCCCTACAATTGCTTCGAGGATAGCAAGTGCGGAGTTCTTGCTTTTTGTCGAGTCTTCATCCTCGATGATCTCCATCTTGATAACACGGCAGAAGATGGTCTCAAGATCCATCCTCCCATCAGAAGCCAGGATCTAATCTTGGGTGGCTCGATAACAGGGATGTAACCCCGATAAAAGCTTGGCAGATTGCCAAACCGCCTGAGTCTCCCCCTGCTGTCGCAACATGGTGGCTCGTAGATCTCCCACTCCTTAAACAATGCCTCCATCTTCTCATAATATTTTGTCAAGGAGAGATTGTCTTGACTAGCTATCCACATGCAAGTATAGAGGTCAATAATATGTGCACTGCTTGAGGTTCAGGTATACTTTTTTTCAAGGGTCGTACAAATATGCGCTCTTTTTGTAGAGTATGTTTGAGGCAATGGACAGGTCCATCGGGTTCATATGCCAATTCATAACCATATAATTCTCCTTCTTGTTGTCCATCTCCTGTTGTTCTTCCAAGAGAACGCTAAGTTTCTCTTAGCCCCCAACCAATATTTTGAAAGCATCAGCCCACAAAATGTAGTTAGACGCCCCATAGAGCTTGATAGTTGTCCTAGAGACAACCACATTACTCTCTCCCGGTCCAAGTGTGCCTTCGTTGACCGTTGCCAAAGCGTCTATCATCTTCACTAGTCTTTCTTCTCCATGTAAGGCATCAGATCTTTTGAAGAAAACTTTCTCCGAAGACGAGAATCACCAACACGTGGTCTAAAAACCGCACACACAAGCCTAGAACAGTGGCTCTAATACTATGTAGAAATTTGATGCAAAATCATAGCGTAGAGCTCCTTGTGCGTGGAATAAAGTCCCACATAAGGGGCTATTCACACGTGAATCAAGGAGAGCAGCCCCTTGGCTGCAAAAGGTGGTCGGCAGCCCTTGGTGACTAGCGTAGGTGGTCGGCTACCCTTTAATGGTGGTCGACTGCCCCTTTGGCTTCCTTGTGGAGAAGAGAGAGAGGGAGAGGAGTTTGTAAAATTGGAAATATTATTGCTTGACTCAAAAAATTAAAGAGGAAAGGCTCTCTTTTATAGAGAGTACATCCCTATTTTTGAAAACCAAAGATCTTATCCCATAAAGAAAGATCTTATCTCTCTAAATAAATCAAATCTCAAACATTTTTCCTAAAATATATTTACTAAAAATAGAAAACTTAATCCCTAAGTAAAAAGCTCCAAACTTAGGTTCAAAGACCCATGACCGCCGACCCTGTTAGGCCTTCTAGAAGCTGCCACGTGGACAGTCCATGTAACCTGTCCACATGGCTTATTCCCTTTCGTCCTAACAATATATATGCCACAACTTGAGGGGGAGTGTTACATTATATTGTAAGGGTCATTTTATTGTTTATATTCTTCTAGGAGTTTTGTAGTATTTTCCCCTCACATTTCTCTATATAAAGAGGTGTAGAGTTTCCTTGATCAATAAGATTCCCTATTTCCTTCAACTCCTTTGATTTTTGACCAGGTGTTTGTATGCAACTTGGATGGACAAGGACCACCTTTAGCTGCATGAGAATTCTGCCAGTAATTTTGTCATTCGTGCCAAGATATTCCTTATATTGTACAAGTTATGAGCTATATAGTTCACTAAGGGTTTAATAATTTAGTGACTATTGAGTTTACTTGGCTAGGGAATTTTTGTTTTGGGAATGGTAAAAGGCTACTCAAGATTACCAATCATGCTTCATTATTTTTTTTTGAAAAGAAATCTCCTTGGACAATGGCCAGAAGAGATTACATCTAGACCTATGTCTACATCTATAGAGTCCAACAGTCCACCTATCTGTTGGTGCTAGAGCATCACAATCGTTTATTTTGATGATAACAAAACACATGTCTTTTAACATTTGCTTTTGAGTCCTAGTTTTCAAGTCAAAATTGCAAATGAAGACAGATGTTTAGATGGAGTTCTAGCTCACATCCATGACGGATTGGAGGAGCTGGACAGAGGCAGAGGAGCTTCGCGAGGAGCGAAAACTTGCAGAATGAAGGAGATGAAGAATATGATATATTTCATTTTATCTTGTTCTATGTATTTTTCTTTCCTTATTTTGCTCTTTACTTTTGTCTTAGATCTTATGTTAAAGAGCCTCAAAAAACACTTAAAATAGTCCTAAGAACACCTGCACTACCCTAGATAGAAAACCAAAATAGGGTTCAGACAACCTTATCAGATGTCTAATCTGGAAATCAGACGTCTGATATTGACTTTTAAGACATCTGACTGTTTGATCAGACGTCCAAAACGTCTAGGCTGGACTTAGTAGGTTCTGTCTGTTAGAATCAGTCGTCCAGACCTTAATCCAGACGTCTGATGCCTTTGCCAGACGTCCAATTAATGAAACGTTAACTGCCTTAGTAAACATTAAGGAAATGACCGTTATCCTAGTATCAGACATCCATAGAGGACCTCAGACGTCTGATATACGACCGTTTTACCTCGGCTGACCCAAAATCTCCTTTCAAAGATTTTCCAGTCATTGTACTTCCTTAGGAATCCATTTCCATAGAACAATAGGTTTCCAAACGTCCAGACCTTGTACCAGACGTCCTATATGTCATCTGATGGCAATACACTAGAACCCTGTTTAGGTCTAATTTAAGTCAAAAAGGAAATCCGCCTAGAATCAGACGTCTGACTTAGTTCCCAGACGTCTTAAACAGGTTTTCCAGACGTCTGATGCCAGGACTAGACGTCTGATAACCCTGTTAGAATCATGATTAATTCTGACTACGGCCTGATTTGCCTTGGATTTGCACCCAACGGCTATGGAAGCCTTCCAAGGCCTTCCAAAGCATTCCTAGGCCCTTTATAAATAGAGAACCCTTGCCACTCAAAGACACCTTGCAAGAATATTTCCACTCATTTTGTGTCAAATTGAAGTAGAAGAAGCATTAGCTCTTAAAGGCTTATTTCCACATCCAAGTGCCTCATCCAATTTGCGCACTCACTCTCCCTCTGCGATTACGAGAGCGACGAAGCGCTGCTGCGTGGTTCATGCACTCGCGTCGTCACATCGATGCACTTCCACCAAAGGAAAGTTTCCTAACTCCTATAGAAGCTAGGTGTTAATATTTGTGGTTCTATAGGATTGTTGTACTTTTGTTGTTCTTTGGTTTGAATATTCGCTTTGCGAATTCTCATCTCCATCGAGGGACAAAATCTTCCTTGTAAAGATGAGGGGTTGAGGAACGCTACCCTCACACTTGTAGCGTGGTTGTACTTGAGGTTGAACTACCCTCGTTGAAGTAGTTCGTATAGTGAATTTGATCGATTGGATCGATCAGGAAGTCCTAACTCAAAAGGGTTATGTGGTGGTTTTCACCCAGTTTGGGTTTCCACCTAAAAATACTTGTACCTATTGTGTGATTACTTTATTTTGTAAGATTGTCTATTTTTATTCTGTACTTTATATTACATCGCGCATATCTCACCTCCCTCCAAGTAGGGAATTACACTGTCAACCCACCATAACTTCCATTCCCCTCCAACCTCGTAACTTCCATTCCCCTCCAAGCTCATTAACCTTCTTCATGCTTTTGTACTGTCCCTTGAGAGGATACATTTAATCACTTTTCAATGAAAGCTCTTGCTAAAAAATCACACTTTCAACATAAGGCCTTAATGGATCAAAACCACCCCATTCTTCCTGTTTTAAATGGCCCAAGGAATCCCCCAAAGGTGCTATACATTCTCATTTTAATCTGAACTGAGCTGGTTCAAGTGTAGATGGCTATCCCTAAGGGCTAGTTTATTGAAGGGGTTAATCTAAAGAGGGGTTAACCCCTGCTTACATGAAGGGTTAATTCTGATGTTGGAAACCTAGGTTTTGCCCATCCAAACCTATGTTGTGCTAACAACAGATGGGAGGGGTATTAAGCAAAACAAAAGTTTTCTTACTCTGTAACATATCCCTGGCACCTACTTCAAGTAAACAAAAAAGATATTAGGTTATTAACTCCTTTGTACAGAGTAAACAAAAATGGGGTTGACCTAAGTTCCACTTTATAAACCCACGTTTCTTAACCCTTAAAGCAAACCAGCCCTAAAAGATTTAAAAGTCCTCAAATTATTATGCGCAATCCACTCCGCATCAACCTTTACAAATACCCTTGAATCCCAAGGGCAAGAAAGGAAAGGCAGCTTGCACCATCTTCTTCATCGCCAAAAGAAGCACGTGGTCACCATCCCCAAATATCATATCTAACACCTTGTTTTTATCATAGTGGATATACATGCGCTTCGCAGCGATTAATTATTAACAAAATTAATATCTAAAGATATATTAATAACATATATATTATTTATCTTATCTAAATATACATATCAAATGTCTCACTTAATTTGAGACAGAGATAGGTAGTTATTATAGACAGATCTCCAAAGATGTACTAATAATATATATATTATTTCAAATATATAAGTATCTCATATAAATATAACTTATTTATTGAAAACTTAATTATTAGCGAAAGTAATATCTAAAGATATATAAATAATGTGTATATTATTTATCTTCTCTGTATATATCAAATATCCCACTTAATTTGGGAGAGAGATGGATAGTTATCATAGATAGATATCCAAATATTTACTAAAAATGCATATAGTAGGAGAATAGAATCCGTTGATTTTATTATGGGAGCCCTACATTTCTTTATAAGAGAAAAGGTGTGGAAAAATAACATCATGATTCATACAAAATAAAGAAATATAAAATAAACGAAAAGACATAAAGCCATCATCTAATACTCCCCCTCAAGGTAGAGCATGAATATCTATCATGCTCAGCTTAGAATAACACACCTCAAAAGTAGATCTCGCAAGAGGCTTTGTAAAGACAACTACAACCTGCTCCTCAGAAGTGACACTCATGGTATGTAATGTCCCATGCTGAATGAGATCCCGAGTGTAGTGGCAGTCAATCTCTACATGCTTTGTTCTCTCGTAGAACATAGGGTTATTGGCAATATAGGTCGTTGCTCTGTTGTCACACCGTATCTCCAATGAACTATCTAACTTGACCCAGACCATCTCAACAGCTGTCTAAGCCATGGCCCTGTACTCTAACTCTGCACTAGATCTAGATACAACCACTTGCTTATTGCTCTTCCATGTAACCAGATTGCCCGCAACAAAGGTGCACAATCCTGTGGTAGATTTTCTGTCTCTTGCACAACCAGCATAATCAGCATCAGAGTATACGACAATCCCCATGGGCGTTCCCTTACGAAACAATAATTCTCGTCTTGGTGCTTTCCTCATGTACATAAGCACCGGTATTGCAGCCTCCCAATGATGCCTAATTAGCTTATCCATAAACTAGCTAAGCCTACCAACAGATAAAGACAAGTCTAGATGAGTGATGATGAGATAAAGGAGCTTACCCACCAGCTGCCTGTAGGCCCTACTATCAACCGTCTCAGATCTCTCATCATATAAATGGACCTTAGGATCCATAGGAATATTTGCAGCCTTAGCTACTAGCATGCCAATCTCCTAAAGATCAAGTGCATACTTCCTCTACGAGAGTACCACTCCATCCCTGCCATGTGCAACCTCAATGCCCAAGAAATACCTCAACTGTCTCAAATCTTTCATGACAAACTTCTTTAATAGGTGCCTCTTGACTTCGTCTATCCCATCTCTGTCATCCCCAATGATGATAAGATCAACATATACCAGGAGCGCCACAGTGCCCCTGTCAATCTTCCTGGTAAATAAGTAATCTGAAATAGAACGCCTTAGACCAATCTGGTGAAGCACCTCTAATAACTTATAAAACCAGACCCTTGGACTCTGCTTCAATCCATAGATTGCCTTCCTCAATCTGCACACACACTCATATACCTCAAAACCTGAGTTGTTGCATGTAAACCTCCTCCTGAAGATCGTCATAAAGAAAGGCGTTCTGCACATCAAGCTAGTATACGGTCAATCTCTGTGAGTAGCAACAAAAATGAGTATCTGAACAGTGGCAAGCCGTACAACAGGTGAGAAAGTATCAAAGAAGTCCACCCCATATGTTAGCATATATTTTTTATTTCTTTTTCATTGTTGTATGGCTATTGGGTTTGGTTTGCTCCTAAGGAGCTTTTATATACTTCCACCCTTTCTATCTCTCTCTATATAAGAGAGCCCTACGGTTTCTAATAAAAATTAAATCATTTCATCCAATTTGGTATCAGAGTACCAATCCTAGACCGTAGCTTTAGGTATCCCACCCCTCAAGGCCTCCTAAACCCTACCACCACATCCTGATATCCTCTCTCTCTTCCTCAACGCGACGCTCGTCTCTCTCCATCAGTGGCAACAGCAGCAATGCCCGACACACAACCAGCGGTGCACAACAGCCCTCACTGCGACGCTGGCCTCGCTGCAGCAGTAAGCGATGGCTGCAGTGACCTCAAGGAGGACCAACAACACTCTGCGGCGGCGACGACCTTCAACAGCGGCACTGCAGGGCTACGGTGACCATCTGCGGCGGCAACAACCTTCAGAGGCGACGCTACGGGGCTACGATGACCATCAGCGGCGGTGATAGGCAGCGGAGGCTACGCAGCCATCTGCGGCAGCAATAGGCAGCGCAGGGTGCCTTGGTCCCTGTGCAGGCCATTTGTGGCGGCTTTGACGGGCTTCTCGCCCTGATCTAGGGGTTGTAGTCCCTGTAATTGCTGCGAGAGGGAGCCTAGGCTTTCTTGAGGCTATCTCGAGCGTTCTTCTTGCACCTAGGTAAGTCCAACATCCATCCAAGGAGGCCTCTTGCCGGCAATGCAAATCTGAGTTTGTTAGGTTTCAGTTCTTTGATGATTTCTTGGTGATAGACGCTTGATCGAGACTTCCAAATTGCGAAGATGGCTTCAGATGATCAATCTGAGGTGTCTTCGGGCTCTATTTCGGACACCGGGGTAATCAAAAATCCGTTCTTTGGTCCTATTGTCAAGTTGGACGAGACGAACTACTCGTGGTGGTCCTAGACCTTTCTTATGACCGTAAGGGGTCATAAGAACAACCATATTCTTATGAATTCAGAGCCTAAGAACAAGACTAGCACAAATGCCAATTGGGACAGTAACAATGCTATGATTTATGCATGCCTGATACAGACGATTATTCCTCGAATAGAGGATGAGATCATATACTATACTATAGCAAAGGAGATGTGGGAGTCTTTACGTGACACCTGTTCACATGCCAAGAACTCCACACTAGCTTTTCAGGTCTTCATGACCTCTTCTACTTGCGTCAAGAGGGACGCACGTTGTCACAGTACTACTCCATCATGAAGAGAATGTTGGAGAGACATTACTCCTACCTATCAGGGTGTGCCTGTGAGTCCTGAAGGAGTTTTATGAGACAATTGGTTGTCTGTCTTTTCTTAGCTAGCCTTGGACCTGAGTATACGATAGCCAGAGATCAGATTCGCATCACTACTGAACTTCCTACCCTGGAGGAAGCATAACGTAGACTTAGCAGAGTTGCAGTGCGCACTCTTACTCCTAACTCTATTGCTCAGTCGTCCGCACTAGCTGCGATCCCTGGAAGTGGTAAAGGTACCACTTATCCAGCACATGGTCGTGAACGTTCTTCTGATACACGTACTAGGACTCCGTATACCTATTATGGCAGACTTGGTCACTCTGAGGCCATATGGTGGTAAAAGCATGGTAGGCCAGCTGTCACCAATCAGGCAGCAGAGATCTCCAATGCAGCCCTTCCTGGTTCTGATATTAGTTCCTTGAGCACAGAGATTGAGACCTTGCGATAGCAGATTGCTCAATTGACTCAAGCATCTTCTTCTCAGACTTCAGACACTGCAGCTATTGCCACCTCTTCAGAGACACCTACGACTGGTATGTCGTCACTCTTGTCTTCTAATGAGTAATTGATTGATTATGGTGCATCCAAGCACTATGTGACAACAGAGGTTCTTTCTCTTAGTTAGCACCTATTACACCTACTAAGACTATACAGATGGTAGATGAGAGACACTCACCACTTGTTGGCAAGGGTAAGGTTTTAAATATCAATATCGATATCGTTTCAGCAAGTCAAAAAAGGGATATATCGGGGATATATCGTTGATATCGATGAATTTCTGGAAAATGCTCAAAAAGGCATAAAATATTAAAAAAATATTTAAAATTAACATTTTTATAAGTAATACATCATAAAAAATACCTAAATAGTGTGTGTGTGTCAAATTTCAGCCTTCCCTCCAACTTGATTTTGAATTTCTACCACTCACGCAGCCCTCCCATTTTTCAACCCAACCCTCCAGCGGCAATTCCAATTTCAAACCTCCCGCCTAAATCAAACACCAACAGCTCCCATATCGCCGATATATTGTCGATATCCTAGAAAAATGATACTGTAAGTGATGTCGATACGCCCAAACCTAGTGAAACTGATATATCAGCGATATATCACCGATATATCGCTGATACATCCAACCTTAGGCAAAGGAGATATATCTTTATCTTCTACTTTGTGACTAGCAGATGTCTATTATGTGCTTGATTTTCCTTTGAGTTTACTGTCTGTTAGCACTATCACTAGAGATTTGAACTGCCGAGATATTTTTTATGCGTCTTCTTGTATCTTGTAGGGCAAATTCACTGGGATGACGATTGGTGGAGGACGTGAGGAGCATGGGGTGTATCATCTGAGTCGTACTGTTATTACTACTTCTGCTACCCAGGGCCTTGCTTCTACTGGATCTCTCCAGTGGCACCATCACCTTGGCCACCTACCCATTAATCGCCTCAAACGCATTCTACTGTACATACCCTCCACTACTACTCTCACCTGTGATGCATGTCAGCTTGACATGCACCACAAGGCTAGTTTTTTCAGTTCTTCTATTTCATCTATTGCTACATTTGATTGATTCATATGGACATGTGGGGTCCCAGTCGTACTCCTGATCGACTTGGGAACAAATATTATCTTGTTTTAATTGATAGTTTTTCTCGTATTTCTTGGATGTTCCTTTTGAAAAATTGGTTCGATGTGGAACAAATCATTGAGAACTTTGTCAAAGAAATAAAAACTCAGCATTCTTGTTTAGTGAAGTTAATAATGCCTTGGAGTTTTGTACTATGCATTTGCGTAATTTCTTTTCTACTTGTGGCATTATCCATGAGATTACATGTCCTCATACCTCTCAGCAAAATGGCGTTGCTGAGAGGAAACATCGTCATATTCTTGATGTTGCTCGCACTTTGTTGATTCACCATTCGGTCCCTCTCACTACTAGGGTGATACTGTTTTAACTGCATATTTTTTAACCAATCGGATGCCTAATGCTGCATTACCTGAACGGATTCCTTTGCAGATCACGTATCCTAATCGACCCCTATTTCACGTCACCCTTCGGACTTTTAGTTGTGTTGCCTTTATCCATTTGTTGGGACCGGATCAGGATAAACTAGCACCGAGAGTAGTTAAGTGTCTTTCTTGGGTATACCTGGACACAAAAAGGGTATCAGTGTTTTGATCCGCTTACTTCTTAGCACTATGTTTTCACAGGTGTTACCTTTCATGAGGTAGTACTTTTCTTTTCTATGATACTGCTGAGATGCCTCCTGAGGGTAATATAATGCATATGCCATATACCCCCATTTGCTTTAGGGGTTTCCCTGAAATTCTTATCCCTACTGCACCACCACCACCTCATGCTACGCATCCCTTTTCTCGGCTGACTAAGCCACTCCAGACATACGTCCGCCCTCATACTACTTATCACGGACCCCTACCCCCGCCTTCACCATCAGCTTCTCAAGTGAGTCCTTTAGACACCGACGCATGTTTGCCATGTGATGATCACAAGGATAGGACAAATGATGTGGCAGGTGGTGATCTTGGATCTTCCAATAGCCATTCGAAAGCAACCACGGACCTGTACTACTTATCCCACGGCTGGAGTACTTGCTACTGATGGCTTGGCCCCTGGGTTTGTTGGATTTACTCAGGCATTAGCCACTAAGATTCCAGCAACTCATCGTAAGGCCATGGTTGATCCAAAATGGCAGGAAACCATGGAAGATGAGATGGCTGCTCTTAGAGGCCATGGAACCTAGGAGCTCACTCCACTTCTTGCTGATGCTACCTTTGTTGGCTGTCGATGGATATTCACTATGAAGTTCAACCTAGATGGCAGTGTTGCTAGATACAAAGTACGTCTCGTGACAAAGGGGTTCACTCAAACTTATGAAGTGAACTTCTTTGACATCTTCTCACTAGTTGCCAGACTTCCTACTTTACGGGAGCTGGTTGCAGAGGCAGTTCAGTTAGATTGGCCTTTACATCAGCTGGATGTGAAGAATGCCTTCCTCGATGGGGATCTCCAAGAGAAGTCTATACAACAACTGCCTGGTTTTGAGGCTTAGGGGGAGTGCATATGCCGACTACAGAAGGCCATGTATGGCCTTAAGCAGAGTCCCAGAGCCTAGTTCCAGAGACTATCACAGGTTGTAGAGGCAGCTAAGATTCAGGAGATCAACAGCCAACTTTTCTTTTTTTGTCAAGAGGACTGGATGAGGTATAATGGTACTTATTTATGTTGATGACTTGATTATCACAGGAGATGATGAGCAGGGTGTTGTTGAGATTAAGCACATCTTAACAGAGTAGTTTTCATGGACTTAGGAGCTCTACGATACTTTCTCGGTATTGAGGTTGCTCACAGCAAAAAGGGAGTGGTCTTATCCTAAAGGAAATCTGCTTTGGACATCTTACAGGAGATTGGCATGCTTAAGGCCAAGGAGGCCAACATTCCTATGGACCCCAAGAAGCCACTATATAATGAGGATGCACAGTTGGTGGACAGCAGGCAGTACAGGCAACTTGTGAGCAAGTTGTTATACCTTACTATTACCAGACCAGACATTTCCTTTGCAGTAGGGAAACTGAGTCAATTCATGGCCAAGCCAACACATCAGCACTACATTGATAGTGCTCAAATACATCAAGAAGGCTCCTGAGAAGGGTCTTCTCTTTTCCAAGGGGTCTTCCATGACTTTGGCTGGGTACTCTGATGCAGACTACGTTATATGTCATGTGGATACAAATCTACTACTGGGTTCTTCACCTTTCTAGCAGGGAGTTTGATTACATGGAGGAGAAAGAAGCATGACACAATTGCGAGATCTAGTGCCGAGTCTAGGTACATGGCCATGGCTCAGACCACTGCAGAGATGATGTGGATCAGATCCTTTCTTACTAACTTGCAGATACAGTTTTCTAACTCGATGGAGATGAGATGTGATAATAGAGCAACTACCTTTATTGCCAACAACTTAACATTTCATGAGAGGACAAAGCATGTTGAGGTTGACTGTCACTACACCGGAGACATCATTCAGAAGGGGTTACTTTATACCACGTCAGTCACATCTGAGGTCTGAGGAGTAGATTGCTGATTTCTTTATTAAGCCCTTAGTCAAATCTTTATTTGATTCATGTGTATTCAAGCTGAGTATGATAAATATCTATGCTTCAGCTTGAGGGGAAATATTAGCATATATTTTCTATTTCTTTTTCATTGTTGTATGGCTATTGGATTTGGTTTACCCCTCAGAGGCTTCCATGTACTTCCACCCTTTCGATCTCTCTCTGTATAAGAGAGCCCTATGATTTCTAATGAAAATTGAATCATTTCATCCAATTTTATATGTCTGGGTGAATCCCTTTACTACTAGCCTGTCCTTATACCTCGAAATAGACCCATTAGGGTTGTATTTCAAGGCAAAGACCCATCTAGAGCCAACTAGCATGCGCCAGTAGGAAGTGAAGTGAGATCCCAAGTCTATCTACTCCGAAACGTTGCCATCTCATCCTCCATGGCCTGACGCCACTTTGGATCAAGCATGATCTGCTAGTAGGTAGACGGAATGTGTGATGCTGTAAGTGCCTAACAGAAGCCGCTAAACTGATGAGCAAGACCATTGGTAGCCAAACTGCCTGCAACCCGATATTTGGACTCACACGTGCGCGGCACCCTCTTAATGGAAATAGGAAGGTCAGAATCATGTGATATCTCTAACTGAGTCACTGCAGAAGGGACCTCACTATTATGATGATCTACACTATCAGAGGAATCAGGTCTAACTAAACTATCACTGGCATCAAGTACACTCTTAACTACCTATGAACCATCAGCTACTGGTGAGGGAAGAGGTCTCTGAAATGTAATTTGATGCCTGTGATAGGTACGCAACGACCCATGCAATCTCTGAAAATCATCCCGAGAAGAGCTCATTTGTCCATCAGCTGAAGGTCCAGACTGAGAAGCAGACACCTAAGTCTTTGCACACGGAACAGGCAAGGGAAGAAAGACAGCATCATCACAATAGCCCCTCTGTCCAATGACTAAGAAGTATGATGTGTCCTCATGGAAAGTTACATCGGCACTAACATAATGTCTGTTCTACAGAGGATCATAGCAACAGTACTCTTGTGTCCTAGAGTACCCCAAAAATACACACTTGATAACACAAAAAGCCAGCTTATCACGACTAAGTGACAGCACATGAACGAATATAACACATCCAAAGGTAGTAGGAGACACATAAAATAACTTACCATCTGGATGCAGAAGAACTGGTATCTGCTCGTGAAGAACTGAGCTGGGCATCCTGTTGATGAGATAGGTCGCTATCAGAATTGCATCCCCTCAGTATCTCTACGGCACATTGTGATGAATCAACAGTGTATAGGCAATATCCAACAAGTGTCTATGCTTCCGCTCTGCAACTTCGTTCTGCTGTGAGGTGTAAGGAGAGGTGGTCTAGTGGACAATCCTACAGGTCCTGTAGAACTTTGTAAGTCTGGCAGTGCAAAACTCAAGGACATTATCAGTCCGCACCATTTTCACTCTAGCTGAATACTGTGTACTGATCTCCAAAAAAGGAGTTTTTATGCATCCTCCAACCTTTGCCTTGCTCTTCAACAGGAACACCCATGTGACTCTAGAGAAATCATCTACAACCACCAAGTAGTACCGATGTCCCATCCAGTATAGGACTCTACTCAGTCCCCATACGTCCATATGAAGCAACTGAAATAATGTCGAGGATCCAGGAAATGTGCTAACTGGAAAAGATGGCCGATGGTGCTTACCCAATTGGCAAGCATCACACAGTATGGTAGTAGTTGGGGAAATATGTGGTATTACCCTCCTGAGGCAATCCAAAGACAAGTAACCAAGAGGAACATGCCACTGTAAAACACTCCCACTACCATATTGAGTAACTCCTGCAAACGGCTCCTGTCCTAGGAGATAAACTCCATTCTCCTTTGTACCTCTGACAACAATCCTCCTGATAAGCTTGTCCTGAACAACGCATCTAACATCATCGAAGATCACTCTGCAGTTAAGATCCTTCGTGATTCTGCTCACGGACAATAGGATAACTAGGAATTCTGGTACGTGCAACGCTCCAAATAGCTGCAAACTGGGAGTCACAGACTCCTCCCCCTTACCCCTAACTAGGGTGTATCTACCATTAATTACCTATATGGTCCTCCATGGAGGAACAGACTATAGCAAATGGAAGTAGGTCTGATCACCGCACAAATGCTGTGATGCACCAAAGTCGATTAGCCACCCTGCTCCATGGTGGCTCCTGTACTGCTCCTGGTGCACCAGACTTACATACTTTGCCATTGATGTCAAGCAGACCACATCCAGAGAAACTAGAGCACAGATCTATATTCCTACACCAAACATAAATGTTCAGGGAATACACACCCCGTAATCCGCACACAATACCACATGGGAATACACACCCCAACCATTCATCAACAAGGGGAATACACACCCCATAATCAGACCACAGATCTAGGAAAAATCATACAACTATTAGGAATCATCAATAAATCTGAAATCCGATGCGTTTAGATCTGCATCTTCACAGAAAGCCCCCTTGGATGTGGCATACCCGAGTGCAGGAAAAACACCTGAGATGGCCCCATGGTAGCCCTAGAAAGGGATTACCAGCCCTTCACGCACACAGCACACCTGGTGCACGTCACCTTCGGCCGCCACACATCGCCATAGACGGCGCTACGCCACTGCTCGTCGCGATCTGACACCACTCGTGCCGCTGCTCGCCACTGCAAACGGCCCTGCGACGCTCTGCTGCACTCAGACACTGTGCACGTGCGGCCCTCAGCACCATTCAGACGCACGGCTCTGTCGTGGCCGCCGCCATCGTGCCGCTCAAATGCGTTGTACCATCGCTGAGTGCTACCCATGCGCTACTGCTGTGTGTCAAGCGGCACGCCTCCAATGGAGGACGGCCGACGTAGATCAGGGAGAGAGGAGGAACGGATTTGGTGGTAAGGTTTCGAAGGCCATGGGGATGGGATACCTAGAGCCACGGTCTAGGACCAGTGCTCTGATACCAAGTAGGAGATAGAATCCATTGATTTCATTATGGGAGGCCTACACCTCTTTATAAGAGAAAAGGTATGGTAAAAATAGCAACATGATCCATACAAAATAAAGAAATATAAAATAAACGTAAAGACATAAAGCCACCATCTAACATAGATATTTTTTCAAATATATAACCGCCTCTTCTAAATATAATTTATTTATTGAAAATTTAATTATTATCCAAACCATGAAAACAAATATCTCGATATATCAGCAATATATCCATATCCCTAAAATGACTCATATCGATATCACGAGAATATCTCTTTTACAGGATATCGACAATATCTAATCCATATCAATGGGTCATGATCGATATCCCTAAATATTGGGGGATATCGATGTGGTTGATAGAGATCTCATAAAAATATCTTTTGAACAATGAAAGAGATGTCACAACATGTCTGCGATATGTCATCAATATGTTGATATCACCAACAATACATGTGTTCACATTGCCAAAATGTCTTTTTTCCAGGATGTAAAGAGAAATATTGCCCATGTCAATGTATGTTTACGATATATCATCGAAACTAAAGCACATATGTGCAATTTTTCCTAATACTGCTAATCTCCGATGACATCGGATGATACCTCTACAGTTGCTCTATAATCTCATCTTTCTTTACTCTCTTCCGCTTCTCTCCTCTCCTTCGTTCTATGTTGCTGCCCGCTATAAGCGTTCATCGATTCGTTCGCCTCAATTATTAGGTGATTTGAAGTCCTTATTCATTTCTCAACAAGGTAATCACCTTAATCATTTTTTTGCATCATTAGAACTAAATCACCTCGATTTAACCTTGGTTACTATTCATACCGAGGTTAAATCTTGTGTTAGACTTGATTATTGCATAAATTGATGTGATCTACACACTGTTTAGCCAAGATACCTAATTAATCCCTAATTTGGTGATGATTTGTGGACTAAATCACTACATTTTAATACGTTTCTATTATATTTTCATTCACAATTTATGATTTTCATCTTTTAGACATTTCCCCGTGTATGTAATACTTATTAAAATGTTAATTTTCATCAAATTTATGACATTTTATGTCATTTTGGGCCTTTTTAAGCAATTTCCCTAAAATTCACTGATATCAGCGATATATCCCCGACATATCTCCTTTTTAACTTGTCGATACGACATCGATATCGACATTTAAAACATTGATCCAAACTAATACCTAAACATATATTAATAATGTGTATATTATTTATCTTCTCTAAATACATATATCAAACGTCTCACTTGATTTAAGAGAGATGGCTGGGGGCATTGATTAAGGGGAAGAGAGAAATCGTTTGTGTATGTGTGTATGTGAGAGAGAGAGAGAGAGAGAGAGAAAGACGGTGATCGTGTGTGTGTGAGGATGGCAGGAAAGGACGTAGGTTAAAGGGTGTTTCGTGTTTTCTTTGTTTGGGAGAGGAGGGAAGGGAGAACACGTGGCCATGTGAGACCCACTCTACTTTTTTCGTATTAATGATGTTTTGTTTTGTGGATTTCCCTTGTTCATTCTTTCTTTCGGTTTGTTTGGGGAAAAGAGAGAAATAAGAGAGAGAGAGAGGGTAGGAGAGATATCGATGGAGGGAATGGGGGCGTGGGGTAAGGAGGTGATATACACCCTGTTTTAGTTTATATATTGTATTAATAATGTTTTGTTTCATGGATTTCCCTTATTCGTTCTTTCTTTTGGTTTGTGTAGGGGAAAGAGAGAAACAAGAGGGAAAGAGAGGGCAGGAGAGATATCGATGCGGGAATAGGAACACGTGGGGTGAGGAGGTGATACGCACCTTGTTTTAGTTTATATATAGATAATAGATGTCTTCTCCACTTCCAATTATTGATTCCACCAAATCAAATCATCTTAAAGCGAATTAGAACCATCTAACCCAATGTTGTTGCTGTTGTTACATCACACATTTAACCACATGGTCCACATCAACATCTGCAATAGCACCTCAAAGGACTCCACCATGAAATCATATTGGGAAAATGGAAGCAAAGATGGTGGTGACATATTTTTTCAGCAAAAGAACACATTATACAAATCTAATGAATGTAAGCCAAAGCACATATTTATACAATGAATATCGAAAGAAGACCAGAGTCTTGCCCTCCAACCACACCAAATTGGCATGCCTAAGGGGAATGGGCATACTGAGCACTTTCATGGCATGCACAAGAAGAGATGAATTGGGACCAACCCACCCTAGCAAACAAATATGTACGTAGCATCATCATCTTCCTTCCATGATGGTGTGTGCATGTACATGCCATTCCTATACAATACCAATCATATCTTGCTCGAACTACTCTATCTTGGCCATGATCTGCTTCATGTTGTCACCGTAAATGAATGGCACCTTCTCAAACCATGTGGCATGTGGGTCACGTAGGTGTGTGTGTGGACTGTGGCAATGTTGGGGGTGTTGTGTGTGTGTGGAGGGGGGGAAGAGATGGGTAGGGCATCGATTGGGAGGGAGGGAGATGGGTGGTGGATTTGGCCGATGGTGACATGTGGGAAGAGGAGGTGCATTACACCTTCTTTTAGTATATATATAGATGCTTTTCAACTAAAACCTCTATTCAAAGAACCTCTCTTTCAAGGGCAAAGTCATTGCCTACAACAGCCTACAATCACCAAGGAAATATTTGTCTTAGTCATTGAATGCAGAGCTCAAAACATCATAAGCCTCCTGGATATAATGCATACACCCTTGCATGGGGAACCAAACAATCAATGGACTCATGAAGCAACAACAACTCCTATCAAAAGCATCCGAGGGTCCCAGACTCCCAAATGAAAAGTAGGAGTCCACCCACCACTACCACCCTCCATGAGCCTATTCCCAAGGTTTTAAATATCGATATCGATATCGTATCGACAAGTCAAAAAAGGATATATCGAGGATATATCTAAAATTAACATTTTTATGAGTAATACATCATAAAAAAATGCCTAAAAAACGTGTGTGTGTCAGCCTTCCAATCCTTCCCTCCAGCCTTTCCCCCCAACCTGATTTTGAATTTCAGCCACTCCCACACCCACGCAGCCCTCCCATTTTTCAGCAGCAATTCCAATTTCAAACCTCCCGCCCAAACCCAATGTCAACAGCTCCCATATTGGTGATATATCGCCGATATCCTAGAAAAACGATACTGCAGGTGATATCGATACGCCCAAACCTAGTGAACCGATATATCGATAATATATCACCGATATATCGCTGATACATCCAACCTTGCCTATTCCAACTCCATAATCTAGAATCCTAGTCCTACAACATACCAAAAAGCCTAGGAAAAGCAAACACAAGTGGCCCTTAGGGACACCATGCATCCTTCCAAACTTGAAATTCAATCACCTTCCCAAAAAATAATCATTTAAATGGGGGGAAAGCTTCAACAATCCATGCCAAAAAGGTGGCACTCTACTCACCACCAAGCAACGATCCTCTCAATTAAGAACCTTGCCATACAATTCAAGGAGGATGTAAGAAAAGGGATTATCAACATCTTCCATCACCCATGCAAACCACTTTGCCAGCAAAGCCTCATTCATAAGCCATCTCCATCATTATCGTCATTCAAAGGGTGACATACCTATAAATCTCCAAATAGCCACTCCTCGCTAGCCAACTTGGGCCCCATGGGAACCTCCTACAAGTAGCTCCAATCTGATTCACAATCTCAACCAATAGCCAAACTACATACGTGTAGAATACTGAAATTGCTAAGAGAACAAACTTGAGCGAAACAAGCCTTCCACCTTAACAATAACCAAGCTTTCCATGTGTTAGCTTCCTCTCTAGCTTCTTTAACAGAACAATGCAGTAGGCCCAAATATGTCAACAAGTGCCCCTTGAAATAGCCAACATAAAGGAAACAACATTTGCCTCCTGATCATCCATGACAAAAGTGATGCAGGTGGGATTAATGGAAATTTATTGAAAGTCCTGAGTCCTCCCTAAGTACCTGAAGCAGCACAACCACATAATTTGTTGCTGCCAACATTCCTCTACAAAAGAGAGTGTATCATCAGTGCATTGCAGTGTAGGAACCCTGAGATTGGATCCATTTACTGCAATGAAGCCCAAAAAGAGTCCAATCAAACAAGCAACAAGAAGTTAGCGGCCAATGCAAAAATCACAAGAACAATAACAATGGAGCAAATGGGCAATAATAGAATTATATTTTTATTGTCGGATAAAGGGTTTTCTTTAAATTTTGTAAATTATAAAAAGTTTTGGGGGTCACCATGTAATGTGCCCATTATTTGGATTGTAAGTAAACTATTGGTTATTATAAATAAATCCCCAGAGGCTTTTCTTTCAACCTTTGCGAGTGAGCCCTCGGTGTAGACATATGGTGGCACCCCTCCATCTCAAACTACATTGACAAATCCCTGTTTCAATGTTGATGATAAACCTTCTCATTTGATGAACCTTCATTCATACTTGTATTTAGATTGCCTCATGAATTAAAGAACCACCCACACAGTCCAAATCATTTCCACTGACAAAGTAATGACTGTAATGGAATTAACTACTCCTTTGATGTTTAATAAAATACTTGGTGAGAGTGAACTAGATCAAAACATTCCAATTTTCCTCCCTAAGAAGCCATCATCTCCTAAATGTTACGAACCTTTTCAACTAACAAGGTGTAGCTCCCTTTAATAGCCTTTCCTGCCTAATAGACCAGCACATGATACAGGTTGGTTACACATCCTAATCATCTTCAGGGGCAACAATTGGCTTTTTTTTATTTCTTATCTTCTTCAAAAGGCAAGTTATGTTAATTTTTCCAAAAGAGGCAATTTCAATGTATGGCCCATTTTGACACAATGGTCATATTAAAATATCAGGATTTCTACGGCATGTCAATGATGTTTTGCCATTTTGGATGAAGCATCACATTGTGACTGCAATTCCACAAATATCACCCCGTTTCCTGACCTCATTTCATCCCCATTCCATATTTTCTTGTAGCACCTATGTGTTTAAAGCTCTCTACAGCCCACTCACTGTAGAATGGACTCTCCCTGGTCTCAAAGCCTCTCTTCCCCAAGCTTAATTAAGACTCCTCTCTATTTTATTCCTTCCTGAAGGGTAGAACTAAATCCAAGGGCAAGCATCTTACTTTTAGTTCTATCTTCCGCCTAGCCCAGAATCTGAACCTTATATAATAGATCTAAGCCTCGCAAAGCTAGACCTAAGTGAGAATTAGATAAAAATGACTAGATCTGATCTGCTACATGCTTTGATCTGCATTTTGTATAGGTAAATCTTTGAGGTATAGTATTGCAGCCCCTTGATGATTTTTGGGAAAAAGGACCATGGAAAGGGCCAAGAGAAAAACAAGAACCATGCGTTTGTTTTTGTTTTTTTGTTTTTTTCACAAAATCCATGTTCTAGACTAAAACAGATAAGAACATATCCCATATTTTCTTCCTTATTCCTCATTACTCATTCAAAGCATTTCTAGAGGAGGCAAGTTGATTGTCTAAATCAACAGAAGCAGAGTTTTCCCTACTACATTATCTTAGCTAATCTATTCTAATAGCATTCTTTCTCTTCTGGTGTCATAAAGGGACCTACTATTGCACAAAAAATTACACTTTGGGATGTTATATCACGATTATTGAGTAAACATAACAAGACACCAATGTAAAATTTGATAGATCTACTCTTGCAGCAAGATACAACGAAAATCCATACCAAATTCCATACTCTGAATGCACAGCAGAGGCTATAAGACGCACCGATCTCATAAAAGTGCCAGCATCAGCACTACGTTTGTCGCCGGTTCAAATGAGATTCGAACCATGACAAGATATCCTCCATCTGCAAGCTTGTCATCTCGTGATACGCATACGCGAGATTCAACTCCTCCTGAATGTGATGTGCCCACCCCAACAAAGGATCCTCTTCCCCCACAGCCTGCCTCCACCGCGTAGCGCGCCCATCTCTCCTCATGAACCCCTTCTCATCCACAAAACCACCACGGCGTAACAACTCGAAGAGTTTAACCGACAACGTCCGTTCCAACCCGAGGATCCTCTCCGACAACAAATCAGGTGTCAGTGGAATCTCCATACACCTAATCTCCTTTGCATCGACGCCTTTCCTCTTGAGAGCCTCCATGTTCACCATTATCATCTTCTCCCTAGCACGATCCTTGGGCATATGAACAAATAATGTAGGCGGGTACCCATCGGGTATCCCCATCTGATCAAACACCCCCTCCGCGATCATGAGAGCAATGCTGCTGAACCTGATCTTGGTAGCGAGCGCAGAAACAAAGTACCCACCGGAGGAAGCGCCGAGGGCAACAAGAGGCAACCTCTCGAGCCCGTTCTCGCGCGCCCACCACCCTATGATTCCCTTCACGCTGTCCATTTCCTTCCGGATCGTCCAGCATCTTTCCAGGCTGGACACCGCGAGGACCGCGAAGCTTCGGCGGAGCGAGTGAAGAACGACGAGCCTCTCCTCGGGCAAACCCACGCAGTTGGGGCACGTGGGGGACCGGTCCCAGAAGTTTCCGGCGCGGCCGTTGCACCCGTGGGCTATGAAGAGCGCCGCCTTTGGGGAGTTGGGGATCTGCCAGATCACGTCGGTGCCGTTCCTGAAGGCCGTGGAAGGGTTTAACTCCACGGACGAGGGAACGGAGAGGTCCCGTCCGAGCTCGAGGTCGCCAAGTGAGGACGAGGCGGGAGTGATGATGCCTCCTTCTCTGGTGTTGGAGAGCATCCAAACGGAGGCGGCGAAGATCAGGATTATGGATGCGAGCGCTGCGGTTTGGCGCTTCCTTGACCCCATGGACGATGGCCTGTGCGGTCGATGCCACATCCTTGGAGGGAAGTCGTAACGGAGGGCTTGGGATGAGGGGATGGGCAGGGCGATGATGGAGGTTTCGGATTGGAGTAGCGTAGAGAGGTTATCACACGTCAACGCCTCGGTTGCTGAGCTGGCCTCCCCTCGTTGGTGTTAGAATTCAGGAAATGATTGGAGCAGAGGACCTGCGTGGGTATCAGGAAGAAGCATGTTGGACTTTCGAAGTTGGGGGCATTCACTGCACGGTACCGTAAATAATAAATACGGTAAATGTAGACAGGTTGCGTCCATCCCCTCGAAGCCCGCCCGGCCCGCAGCGCGTGCTGTCCCCGCCGCGCCCCCCACCGCCACCACCCCCACACACAAATAAAATAAAAACTAACCTGTCAAAGTAATTTCGCCACTACGTTGTTGTAAGGGGAGGTTGGCAATAGGAAGATGTCATGGTCAGGACCTTCAATTCCATAGCTGCAAGGGTTAAGTCAGAGCAAGATCCTTCCTTCACAACCTTAAAGCTCCCAAAATTACATGTACAAGCAATGTCATGAGTCACAAAAAAATAAAATAATAAAAGAAAAAAAATGAAGCTAATTCGACAATAGGTAAAATCAAGGTTGGATTTAATGGAATACAAAGTAAGAAGGCCTAATAGTAAGGAGTCAAAAAAAAAGTTTAAAGCAATACCAAACTCTCTCAAATAAATCCTCCTTAGTGAAAGGTAAAATATTATTGGTGCGAATTTTGTTATGCAAGTACGAAATGGTATAAAGAACAAAGGTCACAATAGTTGGATTCTTTTTCATCATAGACAAAGGATGGAGAAGAGGTTGTTTAAACAAAACAGTGAGATTCTCGAGCACTAGGAAAAGGAACAATTATTCAAAAGTCTTCAACCAAGGGTTGAAAGGACAACCATAGTAACAATAAGTGACAGGGACACTTATGTTTCTCACACTATCATCCTAAGGTAATCACTTCACAATGAAGGCCTAGAAATCCAAAGTGAGAGGGGCTCATGCACATAATGGTGGAAGGAATTATTACATCAAGGAGAAAGGTACGAAGGGGAGAGTCCCCAATCCAATGTTTCAACCAAGAACTAATTTTACCCTTAATAATCCCCCAGGCTATAAAGAGGAACACCATAATCCATGATTCATGAAGTAGTCACCAACAGGCGATCACAAGTCGGTGTAGTACTTCACATGATTCCTTCTTAATTGCAGTGGCCAGCTTGTCAATTGGTTGTCACCAAGATCTGGAGCGATCCACCATTCTACGAGGTAGATGAACCCAGGTAAACGGGTTCCTCTTAGGGTGACGGGTTTTCACTATTTGTCGAGCAGTCGGATCCTTTGCGTGGCCCGACACGTGGGATGTTTTTTCTCCTCTCATCAGTTGCTCACACTCTCTTTGTTCGAGTTGTCAGTGGAGAGAGTAGAATCATATAGGTCAAGTGGTTTCCCAGCAATCCTATCATTGAGAACTAGCTACGAAGCCTATACTATATGCTAGCAGGTAATTAGCTGCCAATTGCTTTTATGATAGGTCAAGGCCTATTCATTAGTGGGTCATGTAGGCGGGCGAAATGCCACCTGTATATCCGATAAGCAATTATTCAGGTGGGCAAGGCATTTAATTGTTTGTTTTAGGCATATCACCGCTTGTTTGTTTTAGGAAAGAATAAGCATGCTGTCACCCAATTTTCCATTGGCCTTAAGAGGTTGTCTACCTAGGCATTTAATTGTACAATGTGAGCACCATCTTCCACGAGTGATGGCCAATCATTGCAGGCATGATTTTGTTGCTTTATGTGGACAAGACGTGCATTAATTGTCGTAATTATGACAAAATCACAATCCCAGTATTCAGGACAAATCACGGGGTCTACGCCTGTTATTCAAATCATGCCGTAATGATTACGTGCACGGTGGCATTAATTGTGCCCGATAATTAGCAAGATTTGATTGTGCTAAATTCGCACGTATCCTCGGTTATAAATAGGGGTAGTTGGGAAGTAAATACCCCTACCCCACATTTCTGTTACAAGGAAGAAAAACCCTACACATCGCAGGCATTGCCGTCCCAGAGGAGCGACCCTATCGAAGAAGAAAGGCTTTTCCTTGCCAAAGCTCCTTACTCTACGGAGGATGTCGGGTATCTTTGGGAAAGGTAAGTCGTCCTTCTCTACCCATCGTCTCTCTAACGAGACGTTTGAGTTGTATACCTTTAAATCTACATTTGGTAGTATGCCCACTATTCAAGGGTTTTTGAGGGAATATGGACTCAAGGATGTCCAGTTCCAGGTACAGATGTTAACCTGCTTGTGTTCCCCAAATGGAGATGAGTTTTTTGTTATTTGTAAATATGCTATTGAAAATGGCCTCAGGGCTCCTTTGAACCCTTTTTGACGTCTTTCATTTCGCACTACCGCCTCGCGCCTTCCCAACTTAGTCTTAACTGCTGGTTGGTGTTGAACATTTTCACTATTCTTTACTTCCATTTGGGCATCCACCCTCCAATGGGACTTTTCCACCTCCTTTTTGGACTGATGCCCCAAAAACTAAAGAGGGGGAAGCCACCCTCTAGAACCTATACTTTGTACAATAGGTGGACTAAGTATAGAATAACTAACCTAGTAGATAGTTTAAAGGGGTCTGACCATCATTTTTTCCTTCTCCATAATGTGGAGAAGTTAAAAGTCCCAAACTCTTAGCAGAATCTGCCCAAGAAGGACCTGCCGCTTGGCCTCCATGATCTTGACCCATACGCAGATGGGGACACCACCAAAATAATGGATTTTAGGCCCATAGCTTGTTTCGAGTTGAGGCAGTTAGACATGCAGGCAGCCCTCATGTGGGTGGCAGACTCCTACCCCATGCCATGTAAGTTATGGGGAAGTGGCTTTGACCATTTTGACCTCTATTTGACATTGACCACTTGTCCTTTTATTGTTTCAACTTTTGGGCACTTCGCTAGGCCAAACACCCCAAGGCGACGCTCAGGGAGCTCCCACGGGACTAAGCGAGAGGCGAGGAAGCATGAGTCTCAGGGGGCAGGTGAAAGCAGTCAGCCCCCTCTCGGCCAAGAGAGCAAAAGGAAGGAAAGAGAGGAGGTTTGACTAGCCTTGGAAAGGGTTGGGGGTGCAGAAGTCTCCACTGAATGGGACGAAGGGGGCAAGGCAGGTTTCCCGACTACTTCATCCGGTACCCCCACAACATTTGCCGCGTGGCCAAGCAAGCGGCTATGGGAAGAAGTTTCACGGTTGGCAGCGTATTTCAGCCACCGCAACATATGATTGCAGCTCCTGGGACTAGCACCCCTGCTAGTTCTTAGGGCATGGGTGAACCCATAGCTTTTAGACAAAGGGGCATGAGCTCTGCCCAAATTGCACTTCAGGCGGCACCTCCTAGTTGGGATCTCACCACCGCTTTGCAAGCCACCATGTCTGACAGTACCCCACCTACCCCCGAGAGTTCCTTAGTGCCTTAGGCTTGAGGGGTAGGAGGTTCCGCAGACATCAACCTTGCCTTAGCCGACCTAGAGAGGCAGATGCTTCGATATCTTCAGGATGCCATAACTTGGGCTAATCCTCCAAGCGGAAGGGCTAATCTAAAGCACATATACTTCTATTGTCTTCGGGTGGTAAGTCTCTTTCCGAAGCATGTAACCCCATGGCACCTTTTCCAGTATGTTTCAACACTTCCCACCTTGTTGCTGTATAGGTGGATACCCTGGAGCTGAAGTTCATTCCCGGCTCTATAACGACTGAGTCCTTTTCTAAGCCCAACTTCACCACGCCCAGTGAGGCGGCAAATACGGTGGCAAAATGGGTTGTTACCGCCAAGGCGAAGCAAAGGAATTTCATTCGCCAGTTATCATATGCCAATGCCACCCACCAAAAGGTGGAAAGGGAGGTGGAGCACGCAAACAGGAGGGTAAACTCCTTCAGGGATCTTCCTACCCACTTCATCCACACCTGTAAGGAGGTGAACGTCTCCAGACTCGAGCTGAGGGTGACTGGCAAGATGGCCGCCAAGCTGAATGACTCCCTTGGAAAGATCCATGAGAAGAATCTCGTGAAGATGGGGGAGCTCGATGACAAGCTCGAGGGCACCGTCACCAACCTGTCCAAGCTGAAGAAGGATGTGCAGGTGTTCAAGGTGTGCCACTCTTCCGTCCTGGAGGAGTATGAGAGGTCCCTGAAGGAAGAGCGCCTCTGCTTGAGCAATGTCGTGGATGACCTCACTAAGTCCAGGGAGGCATAGGGAAGGCAGAGGTAGAGGCTTGGGAGACGAGAAGGGATCTAATCGCATCCGGTCAACTTGTAGAGGAGGGGGCCAGGAAGATTCGGGAGCTGGAAAGTGCTCCCATGCTTGAGAAGGATCCTAACGTCGTAATGGAGTCTTTTGCCCTCGATCCTTCTATGTAGGCCAGTCGGGACCTCATCTCTACTGAGGCTGGAAAATACACACTGGCAACAGCTTAATCCCTTTTAAAGGATGGGCAAACCTAGGTGTAAGAGCTTTGCGACTAATCAATCGACCAACTAAATGCCAAGTATGTCCATCAGAAGGAGGCAGGTCCGATAGAAGATAAGGCTCCTATTTCCCTTCCCATGGACCCGACTAGAAGCCCGGCTCCTGAGGAGGGGCTAGACAAGGCCAGCCCCATTGAGACCCCGAGTGCTACTGGGGATGGCGACCAGCCTCCTAACCGCCATAGCCCCACCTGTGAGGTCGCCTCAATTCTTCCAACTCCTAGGGTCAACCTCTTCGAGGATTTGCCATGACTCCCTAGCCTAACAGTGTAGTTGTTTTTCCCCCTTTTTTAAAATTTTTCACTTTCTTTCATGGGTTGTTTGATGGGAACGACCCTTGTAGATGGTGGACCTGGTGTAATGTTTGCAAACTATCAATGAAACATGGAGGAAACTTTCTGTGTATTGAGATTGATATATAATACATCCTTAAGTTACCAGCATGCCATGTGCAAGGGATTGACTTGCCACTAAGTGTTTGCAACTTATAATAGTTAACATCGTTATGTTTACATATTTTGTAAGGCCCTTCCCAGTTGGCATCCAAGTTGCCGCCTGACTCTACCAGTTGAGATACCCCGGTGCAATGCAACACTAAGTCCCCCTCAGTGAATTTTCTCTTCTTGGCCTGCCTGTCATGGGAGGCTATTGTCTTTTCCTTGTACATGCCTGCTACCTTTGACGCTTCCTCCCTGACCTCGTCCACCAAGTCTAGCGCTAGGCGGACTTAGTCTTCATTAGTAAGCAGGTCATACAATTGAGAATGATATGTGGGGAGGAGTGTCTCAACTGGTAGCCGAGCCTCCAGACCATATACCAAGCTGAAGGGTATATGGCCGATTGTAGTCTTCTAACTTGTGCGATATCCTCAAAGGATATCCGGCAATTCGTCCACCCAACTTCCTTTTGCCGAATCCAATCATCTTTTAAGTGTGTAGATGATTGTCCGATTAGACACCTCTGCCTGTCCATTCGCCTAGGTGTGGGCGACGAATGTAAAACACAACTGGATGCCCTATCTTGTACAAAAATCCTTAAATTTTTTTGAGGCAAACTGTGACCCATTATCGATGACAATGGCCCTTGGGCATCCATATCGAGCGATAATATTCTTTCGTACAAACGTTACGACTCTATTCGCTATTAGACTGGCCATGGCCTCTGCCTTGATACACTTCAAAAAGTAGTCTACTGCTACTAAGATGAAATGCTTCTAAGTCAACGCTGCTGGGAATGAGCCGACAATGTCCATTCCCTACTTGGAGAAGGGAATTAGGGACATAATGGGTACCATCTTTCCAGGTGGGAGGTGATGGATTGTGACAAATTTTTGGCACTTGTCACACTTGCATATAAATTCTTGATACTATTACTTCATCTGGGGCCAGAAGTAGCCTGTTTGAAACAAGCGGCCTATCGGGACTTTGTACCCTTCGTGATTGCCACAAATGCTGTACCCTTTGTGATTGCCACAAATGCCCTCGTGAGCTACTCGGATTGCTTGAGACTCTTCTACTGGGTTGAATATCTCCTTTTGTATAGTTGCTCGTCTATTAGCGTGTAATGTGAGGCCTTTAGCCGGAAAGCCCTTGGGTAAGGCTCTCCTAGAGGTGACTCACCAGTCTTTAAGAAGGTTATTATTGGAGTCATCCAGGAGACGGCTGGCTTCATCACCAGTGACGTGTGCGTGACGCGTGTGTTTAGAAGAGTCGTTATAGCTTGTGCTCACAACGTCGGTCTTAAAATGAAGGAATGGACATGAGTCTGACTGTCGATCTCAGGGAGGAGTGAAAATCAGATTTTCTTGTCACTTACTGTCACGGAAATAGCGGGTTTTTGCTTGCGAAAAGTCGTGGGTGAAAAGCGAGTGAGAGAGAGAGAGAGAGAGAGAGAGAGAATAGAGTTAGGATTCTTTTCATTCACAGCATGCAACTCAAACATAAAAGTGAGCAAGTAATTGAATAGAAAACAACTTCATTTGACATGCAACTTTAGTTCATAATTACAACACTAGATGAATGCTTGAACATAAGTAAAGTAAAGCTTAAGATAAAGAAGGAAAGAGAGAGAGAAGACGGCGAGGCAGCCACGGCGGTGGAGGGGGGCTCCATCGGCGACTCATCGTCTCCAACGATTACAAAGGGAGATAATGGTGGCTAGGAGGGGGGTAGAACACTTGCAAGTGGAGTGAATGCCTCCCATAGGTGGTTGAAAGGGGTTTAAATAGGAAGAAGGGCTTTCCAAATGAAGAGGAGGTTTTAGCGACGTTCGGGACATCGCTAAAACCCTTACCAAAATGTCGATGAAGGCCTCTGGCCACCGGTTGCTCACGCGCATCTGTTCTTCTTCATGCCTGATCCGCGTGCGCGCGTCGTAAGTCGTTCGATCGAAGATTGGACGGCTGAGGTCGCTCATGGGGCGTGGCGTGCACCTGGATCGCACCCACGCCCCTCGCGTCATTGCGGGCGTCGGCTTTGGACGCGTGAGATCGCACTGCATCCCTCCATCCGCGCGGTCCACTACTGACCGGGCGATTGAATTTACACGGTGCCCGCCTTTGCCTTCGCATTTCAGCACAGTGCGATTCGAACCTGCGTCGTGTGAGTGCGGGTGAGCGCTTCGACCGCTACGCTGCCCTGCATGGATGGTTTCTATTGTGCCTCGGTGCTCAGCTGCTGTCGACCGTTGGATGGAGATCCGACGGTAGTGATCTGCTACGGGCGAGGAGTGTAGTGATGGCGTTGGCGATGGTGCGACGTTCTCAACCGTCCGATCGAAGATCAGAGGGCTCAGATCATTCTGCGATTGATGGAGGGGGCTGGGCGAGGCGTGCGGGGGCTGATTGGGTGACACGTGGCACCTTGTGAGTCGTTGATCGTCAAATCAACGACCATAACTTCCTAGGTTAATTGCGGGAGCTCCGGATGTCAGATTTGGTCGATTTTAAGTCCGTTGGACTCCGTTCATCGCTCTGAATCCATCCGCGAGGTTCGATTGCTCATCTGAGACCTATTTTGATAAGTCCTCATACAAATGGCCATTAATGCTATTCTATAAGCAATCTTGATGTGTGATGCATGCAATGCTGCCATTCCTATTTATGATGTGTTATCTGTGCATTTTATTCTTAAGATAAACCCCAATTTATAGAATTATCATCCTACGATGCAGTGTTATCATAGCCCCATGCTTACTCCTTGCTAGTCCCTAGCAAGGTTTATTCTAGCCTTTATTTCCAATCAAAATTTAAGAACTACTTAGACACTTCGTTACTTGTCAATAGGAGAAAATATACTAAGATCTTAATCTAAAAAGATTAAGCAGTGCCCGGGTGTCTGCCAAAATATGAATCGCCTGAATCCTTGCTTTAATGTATGTAAATTGACAGCCGACTTTTCACTTTGCGTTATAGTATTTAAGTGATGGAAAAATCGACTAATCAAAAATAATGAAAATAACCACTCGCAGAAGAGCGGGTCGTGTCCACAGGGAGGCAATTATGCAATAAATACTTAATTATTTAATATTATTTCAAATAATGAGAAATCCCTATTCAAATCTGACATAAAATGTGAAAGAAAGTAGATTTGCAATAACTTAAAAAGATAAGGGTATATGTGCAGTTTTCCCTCACAGAAATCCTCAATAAATTTATGATGAATTTATGTAATTTTCACGTGATGTGTACTAGAGAAAATTAGTACCTAAGTTAAGGCCAAAAATCAATCTTCAAACTAGTGAATATCAATATCATGCAATTATAAGGAACTATGAGTGTTCAAGCGCAATTCTGCCACAATATAATAATAATAAATAAAATCAAATTAGATGGCAATGGCACTGAATGTAAATACTAATTGGTGTTAAAACAGAGCATTTTTGCTCTCTCCTCCTCGCGAGAAAAAGAGAGAACCGGTGGGGCTTTGGAGAGGCTCAGGAGGACATCGAGGATGAGGGCTCTACGATGGTGGCAACAGCGTGGCCGGAGGTGGCTGGCGGAGGTGGCCGGAGCACCTCCTGTTGAACACGAAGGTGGAGCTGTTGCTGCAGGGCAGGTGACGTTGGCGTGCGCACGCTTGCGGTGAGGCGGTGAGCAGAGGATGGAGCACGAAGGCAGGCGTGCCGACGTACTGTCTGCAGGTGGGCGGAGGTAGCACCTGTGGGTGCGCCTGCAGATGGACAGAGGTAGGCACGCGGGCGGATGAGAGGGCATTGTGAGGGGGAGGCGGTCTGCACGCAGCGCCTGCAGTTGGCCGCGTGTGGGCTTGGTGCGCTGGAGAGACAGGAGGAAGGCGGGCGGGCGGATGAGAGGGCGCTGTGAGGGGGAGGCGGTCTGCACGCAGAGCCTGCAGTTGGCTGCGTGCGAGCTTGGTGCGCTGGAGAGACAGGAGGAAGGCATGGGGGCGGATGGCTGCAGGAGCTTGCAGAGGTTGGAACAGTTGCGGGAAGGCTTGGTGCGGGTGCCTGCGATTGCGCTGAAGGAAGGTGAGCGGTGAGGTGTGCGGGCGTGCTGAAGGGAGGTGCGCCTGCAGTGAGGCGTGCTGGTGGTGGAAGCGCCTACGGGCGCGGCTGGAGGTGGGCGTGCCTGCAGATGGCGATGAAGGAGCACATCGCCTTTAGGCGTGGCTGGAGGGAGATGCTGTGCGGGAGAGGCGCGCTGTTGGGAGCCTGCCGGCTTGCGTGCGCAAGGTGGTGCGGGTGGGTGCTCTGAGTACACAGTGCATGCAGTGGCGTTTTCTTTTCCGCCAGGGGAAAGATGATCCCGTTCTTCTCTCCACCTCCTCTCTTTAACTCCTCTCTCTCCCCGCGTGCGCCAATCCAGGGATTTCCAAATCCCTTTTCAATTTTCAACCGACGGGCATTGGAGAAGAGTTACAACTGGCCGAAGGAAAGGGAAAAGTCCCGCCGGTTGTTGGGGAAATTTGCTCCCCAACCTTTTCTCTTTCTAAATATAATACCTGCACATAAAAACAACAAAATCATTAAGTTATAGAATGTTATAAACTTAAATCATGATGCGTACAAATCTTCTACAACTTCATTGCAATTTTTAACACACCTACAATGTACGATTAAAGGTACTTAGGCTTAATATTAGTCCATTAAAATGGACTCATCAAATACCCCCATGCCAAAGATTTGTTAGTCTCTAGCAAAAAATGAAAAATAATAGAAGTAATCAGAAGATTTCTTCTTTTCTTACTTCAAAACTTTAGAAATCCAGACAAATATGAAGTGCTGATAGCCTAAGTAACAGATCCAAGTGAAAGAGCCGACTCGCATTGGGAGTTCGTACATCACCCTTGGCAAAAATTTCTGTCGAGATAAGCAACTACTTCCCTTGGGGATAAAATAGACGATAATCTGTAATTTGACCCCGGCATTTGGCGTAGGTAGGAGATATCGAGTTGAATGGATTTGTATTTGGTGACACACACTCATCTGATGCTACATATAGTCTAGTACCGCAAACTCTAGATCTCTAGACTGTTAGACAAGTCAACTCTGAGAGAGGCTACACAATTGTGCTCTCTTGATGTTCTTGGGCACTCTCTCTTTTCTTTCTTTCTGAGATCACGAATCTCGCCAGATTTAGAAATTGTACTCACTATTTGGTGGCCTCACATGGCATTCACACTTCAATTAAAGTCCTAATAACTCTACAACTAAGTTAGAGTCCTCAACCCGTATTCGAGCGATCAGAAATACTAAAAGGTAGGTATGCGTCATATTTGGTGGAACGCGAAAGGTGTTCTATTGCCTCAGAAATAAAATTACATTAGAAACTTGGACTTTTTTTTTTTGTAATATAACTATTTCTTCTTTTTCTTCTTTCTATTTCTTCTTTTTCTACTTCTTTTTTTTTGTTTATTTTTTAATCAACACAACACGATACGAACTTTTATTTACGAGGCATTATTATGGATGATGATGGTCAAGAGGAAGTTGTGTGACTTATTTGGTGGAAGTGCCTATTCTCGGCACTGGAAAGGAATGAATAGGACAGACGTATTTCTGACCTTTGACATTATTACCCTCCTTCAGCTGAGGACTCTATGAAGGACGATCGTAACCATCCACCATAGTTATAGCTTTATTAAGACTCAATCTCTGTGTATTTGCCTTATTTGGTGACTCTCAGGAATTCACTCAAAGTATGCACACAGGAACAGAGAGTAAAAACTACGCCTAACTCTGAAGTATCATCATCTAATTATCCAGAACTTAAGAGTCCTTACACTAGACTTAGCGCACCAATAATCTCTCTACTTCTTCTCACAAATATGAGGTGGATTTATTAGAAGATAGTATGCCTGACTCTCTATGAACTGTCCAAGGGTTCAGTGGACTACAAATGCTTATTGGTTTTCCCCAAAGATCCATTACCAAGTCTACGTGCACGTGAAATAAATGTATTGATTCTAAACTTAAGAAATAATTCCAGAAGAAAAACCTCCAATAACAAAGGTATTTTGCTAGGGACTAATCCAATCAGCTCAAGAATTTTTTTTTAAATATATATAAATATGTATGCAAATATTTATAAATGCTATAAACACTATAAACATTCTCAGGTTATATCCCCCCATGCCTAAGACTGACAATGTCCTCATTGGAAAAATATAGACATAGAAGAATATCACCTGAGGAGGAGAGTGGGAGGAGCTAAGGCTCCTCAAGCCGTAATGCGTCCAAAACCTGGCCATCTGAAAGAGTAATATACGGTTTAAGTCGCTGGCCATTTACTTTAAAGCTCGCACCTGAAATAGGGTTCCTAATCTCTACAGCTCCATGAGGGAAGGTATTGATAACAATGTATGGCCTATCCCAGTAGGACTTGAGCTTTCTAGGAAATAATTTAAGTCTAGAATTGAAAGGTCAGACCCACTGGTTGGGCTCAAAAGTCTTTCTAATGATGTGCTTGTCATGAAAAACTTTTGTACATTGCTTGTAAGCTTGAGCAATTTCATAAGCTTCATTACGAAGCTCCTCAAGCTCACTTAATTCTAACATACGTGCTTTTCCCGCTTTATCCAGATTCAAGTTAACTTTTTTAATAGCCCAATAAGCTTTATGTTGGATTTCAACGGGAAGGTGGCACACTTTTCCGTAGACAAGACGGAAAGGAGACATGCCCAAAGGAGTCTTGTATGCAGTTCTGCAGGCCCAAAGAGCATCATTTAGTTTTTTAGACCAATTCTTCTTATCAGGCCTGATAATTTTTTCTAAAATTCACTTAATCTCCCTATTAGACACTTCAATTTGTCCACTCGTTTAGGGATGATAAGGTGTGGCTATCATGTGGTTGACTCCCAAATTTTGGAGTAGTCTTGTGAAGTGTACATTCTTAAAGTGAGGTCCTCCATCACTTATGATCGTCCTTGGGCACCCGTATTGAGAAATGATATTAGCCTTAACAAAGTCCAAGACCACGGAATGGTCATTGGTTCACGTGGGGATAGCTTCTATCCATTTTGATACATAGTCAACAGCCACAAGGATGTATTCATATCCGAAGGACACAGGAAAAGGACCCATGAAGTCAATGCTCCAAATATCAAAGATTTCAACAGGGAGGATAGGTTGTTGGGGCATCTCATCCCTTTTTCCAATGGTTCCCATCTGCTGGCAACGAAGACATGCACCCACATGCATATGTGCATCTCGGAATAATGTGGGCCACCAAAAACTAGACTGAAGAACCTTATGGGCAGTCTTCTTCCCACTAAAATGTCCCCCACAGTGGAGGTCATGGCAGAAACTCAAAATAGTTCTTTGTTCCTCATCAGGGACGCAACGGCGAAACAGCTAGTCAGGACCTATTCTAAAAAGCTCGGGTTCCTCCTAGTGATAAAATTTAGCATTGGCGATAAACCTGTCTCGCTTCTGCTTGTCCCAAGTACTAGGGGTGACGCCCGTGACCAGATAGTTCACTATGTCAATGAACCAAGGAGTTTTAGCTTCCACGGCCATTAGAGACTCGTCAGGGAAAGTCTCTTGAATATCGCCAGCAGGGTTTGATGCCTCAATAGGGATCCTAGACAAATGGTCTGCTACCACATTCTCAACTCCTTTCTTGTCTTTAATTTCCAAGTCAAATTCTTGGAGTAGCAGAATCCAACGAATTAGGTGAGGCTTGGTGTCCTTTTTAGCCAGAAGATGCTTAAGGGCTGAATGATCAGTGAACACCACAACCTTGGATCCCAAAAGATAAGACCGAAACTTTTCCAAAGCAAATACTGTAGATTCCCTACTAGGAGGAGGTGACGTAATAAATTGCGGAAATATAATGTAAAACAATCTCACAAAATTCAATCACACAATATACACAATTATTTTTAGGTGGAAACCCAAACCGGGTGAAAACCACCACCTAACCCTCTCGAGTTAGGATTTTCCGATCAACCAAGTTGATCAAATCCACTAATTGAATCACTTAAATGAGTGTGATTCAACCTCAATTACAACCACGCTACAAGTGCGAGGGTAGCGTTCCTCAACCCCTTCTCTTCACGAGAAGGATTTTGTCCCACGAAGGAGACGGGAATTCGCAAAGCGAATACCCAACCAAATAACAAAGTAAAATAATAAATATAGTCCTATAGAGCCAACAAAGATTTAAACCTAGCTTCTATAGGAATTAGGAAAACTCCCCTTTGCAAGGAGTGCGTTGAATCGATGACGCGGGTGCGTGAGCCACGCAACGGCGCAACGTTGCTCTCGTGAACTACGGCGGGAGAGCGGGTGCGCAAAGGCTTGATGCTCTCAAGATGTAGAACTTGAGCTTGGAGAGCAAGAGCTTTTCTTGGACACAAAAGAGTGTGAAAGTGTGTTACTAGGTGTGTCTTAGTGTATCTAGGTGTGTCTTTGTGTGCAAGAGGTTCCTCTCTATTTATAGAGGCCTTAGGAAAGCTTCCATAGTTGTTGGGAGCAAAGCCCAGGAGAATCAGGGCGAAATCAGGAACAATGATTGCACTGACAAGGTTATCAGACATCTGATCCTGGCATTAGACGTCTGGGAAACCAGTTTAAGATGTCTGAAAATAAGGTCAGACGTCTGATTTTATGCAGGTTTCTTCCTGACTTAAATCAGATCTAAACAGGGTTCTAATGGAAGTCCATCAGACGACATATAGGACGTCTGGCACTATGTGTGGATGTCTGGAAACCTAATTTTTCGTGGGAATGGATTTCCAAGAGTTGCAACGACTAGAAAATCTCTGAGAAGAGATTTTGGGTCAGCCGAGGCAAAACGGTCATTTATCAGACGTCTGGAAAGGCTTAAGGACGTCTGATAAGGCACTAACGGTCATATCCTTCAGTGTTTGCTAAGTCGGCCAACGGTCCACTAATTGGACGTCTGGCAAAGTCATCAGACGTCTGGACAGAGGTCTAGACGTCTGATTTCATCAGACAGAGCTAACAAGTCCAGCCTAAATGTTATCAGACGTCTGAATCAATAGTCAGACGTCGTAAAACACATTATCAGACATCTGATTTTGGAATTAGACGTCTAAAGAAGCTGTTTGAACCCTATATTAGTTTTATAATTTTTCTACAGAAAACCTAAGTATCCTAGGGTTGTGCCGATGTTCCTAAGACTACTGTTAGGGTACTTTGAGGCTCTTTAACATGAATCTAAGTAACAAAAATAAAGAGCAACAAAAGAAACGAAAAATACAAAGAGTACAAGAGAAGGAAATCTATCCTATTCTTCATCTCCTTCCTTCTTTAAGCCATCGCTCCTCGCGAATCTCCTCTGTTCTCCATCAAGCTCCTCCAATCCATCCTGGATGCGAGCTCAAACTCCGTTTAATCACGTATCCATTTGCAATTAGCCTGAAATCTAAGACTCCAAGTGCAAATGTTAAATGACACGTGTTTTGTTATCATCAAAACAAACGATCGTGGTGCTCTAGCACCAACAAATACTATAGCAAGTAATTCCTTTTCAGTGACTGTGTAGTTTTGCTGAGGATCCGTAAGGGTCTTGCTAGCATAATGCAGTACATGAGGTTTGCCATCAACCCTTTGACCTAAGACCACTCCCACTGCAAAATCAAAAGCATCACACATAAGCTCAAACGGGAGGGTCCAATCTGGTGCTTGGAGAATCGACACGGTAATGAGGGCTTTCTTCAAAGCTTGGAAAGTCTCGCCACATCGATCATCAAAATCGAAGGAGACATCCTTCGCTAATAGGTCGCATAGTGACTTAGAGATTTTACTGAAGTCTCTAATGAAGCGCCTATAAAATCCAGCATGGCCAAGGAAAGATCTAACCTGACGAACATTGGCAGGCAATGGAAGCTTAGGGATGGAATCGATTTTTGCGGTGTCCACCTCTAATCCTCTCTCAGAAACTATATGCCCTAACATAATGCCCTGCTGGACCATAAAGTGACTTTTCTCCCAACTAAGCACCAACTTTGCCTCTTTGCAATGGGTTAAGACTTTATTAAGGTGCGAAAGGCATTGGTCAAATGACGAGCCATAAATGGAGAAGTCATCCATGAAAATTTCAAAGAACTCGTCGATCATATCAGAAATGATAGCCATCATACAACGTTGGAAAGTGGCAGGAGCGTTACATAACCTGAATGGCATACGGCGGAACGCAAAAGTGCCATAAGGACTCGTGAAGGTGGTACGCTCCTGATCATTAAGAAAAACGGCTATCTGATTGTACCCAGAGTACCCTTCATGAAAACAAAAGTACTTGTTCCCCGCCAATCGTTCCAAAATTTGATCGATAAACGGTAAGGGGAAATGGTCTTTCTAGGTAGCCGTGTTTAAATGGCGGTAATCAATGCAGACCCTCCAACCAGTTGAGGGCCTAGTGGTCACCAATTCTCCTTGGTCATTCTCCTCCATACTGATTCCTGCCTTTTTCGGAACTACGTGAATCGGACTGACCCATTTACTATCTGAAATGGTATCGATAATCCCTGCATCCAGCCATTTCAAAATCTTCTTTTTAACAACCTCCCGCATATTTGGATTGAGCCTTCTCTGCATGTCTCGGAAAGGCTTCACGGACTCGTCCGTGTATATATGATGCATGCAAAGAGAGGGATCAATACCCTTAATATCAGCAATTGTCCAGGCAATTGCTTCCTTGTGCCTTTGTAAACACTCAAGCAGAGCTCCCTCCTGCAATTCAGATAATGCAGACGAGATAATAACAGGGAGCGTGTTATTAGGGCCAAGGAAAGCATATTTCAATGTGCTCGGGAGGGGTTTCAACTCCAATTCAGGAGCCTTTTGGATTGAGGGTTTTAGTTGTGATGTCCTCACCTCAGGCAGCAGATCTACCTTCATAGTCTAGGGTGGGGATAGAGACTCAGTGTGTACCCCCAACAACTCTTCTAGTTCAGGCATTTTCCTTTCAGTTTCTTTAATAATCGAGGGATGGTCCTGAGATATGACCTTCTGAAGGGGATCTCTACATAAGAGTGCTGGAGTAGTCTCTTCAATTATTTCATTAACGACCTCAATCTGAGAACAATCTTCAAATCCGGGTTGCTTGTAAGTATCAAAAACATTCAACCGAATCTTCTTGTTCCCAAAGCCCATTTTGAGTGCCCCGGATCTACAATTTATAGAGGCATTGGCTGTGGCCAAAAAGGGGCGTCCCAGAATAATGGACGACTTTGTTGGCTTATTAGATGGGTCAGTATCAAGTACCAGAAAGTCAACAGGGAAAAGAAATCCTCCACTCTCACAAGGACATCTTCCAACAATCCCCGCGGTGTCTTAAGTGATCTGTCTGCAACCTGGAGGATTACTGGACTAGGCTTCAACTTTCCTCCTCCCAAAAGGTCGTAGACAGAGCTTGGCAGAATGTTTACCCCCGCACCCAGATCGAGCAGAGCCTCGTCAATGTGTTGGTTACCTATAACCACTGAAATATACGGGGCCCCTGGGTCTTTCATTTTGGGGGGTGTTCCATGCTAAAGAACCGAGCTAACATGGTCAAGCAGGATGACCTTGGTTTGGACCTGTTTCCTAGATCAGTGCTTCTGGGTGAACAGGTCCTTCGGAAACTTGGCATAGGACGGAATCTATTTAATCGCTTCCAACAGAGGCAAGTTAATCTGGACTTGCCTAAAAGTTTCCATAATCTCTTCCGTCCTATCCTTGGCTCCAGATGAGCCAACAGGAGATTCCTGAGGAGCAGATAGGCGCTCTGGATAGGGCACCCTCGGCTTCTAGGTATAGGGGTCGTCATGGCGGGAAAGGGGTGGTGGAAGGATGACATCCTCATTGTGGGTGATTTTTTGTGAGGGAGAGTGGTGTGGCTCTTCCTCGGGTGAGATGGAAGTCAGGTCAGGTGTGGAAGGGGAATTCTGAGATGTAGCCGTAGGAGTGTTATCAGGCTTGTCATTTTTTTTTCCACTCCTCAACACGGTCACTGCTTGGGCATGCTCCCTGAATACAACCCCCTTGCCCTTAGGGTTCTCCTCAGAAGAGCTAGGTAGCTTCCTCGAATCACGTTGCCTAACTGCCTCAGTAAGATGACCAATTTGGGATTGCATATCAGTAATCATCTTATTTTGAGATTAGATGACCATATTCTGATGCTCTTACATTGCTTTCATCATGGCCTTCAGTTCATCCATCTCAGAGGGCTTACTCGGAGGAGGGTTTTCATAAGAAGGTTGGTATGTGGGCTGGGGAGGTAAGGGTCTTGTATTCCCTGAGTTAGAAGCATTAGCTTGCTTCCAAGAGAAGTTTGGATGGTTCCGTCACCTTGGATTATAAGTGTTGGAGTAACGGTTATTGCGAGGGGGGTAGAAACCTTGGGCCACATTCAAGTCGGCCTGAATCAACTCAGGGAATTGGGTTGCCTGATGGCACTCCGCAGTGGCGTGCGTTGTGCTTTGGCAAATGGAGCATTTTCTTGAAGCCTGAAAAATAGAAGCTACTTGTGGGTTCATGCCAGGGTTTGCTAAAATCCTATCAAAGTTTTTATTCAATAGTTGAATCTGATAAGCTAAATCTTGAGAAGCCCCAGCTTCATGGGCCTCTATCTTCTTCTACAAGATTGATAGTTTTCTTTCTTGATATGTAGAGGACAGATGTATGGAGTTGTCGCTTAAAGTTTCAAATAATGCCCAGGCTTCATCCTCAATTCTGGTCATGAACGTTCCTACACAGGCTGCATCAATGGTTTGCCTATGTCTTTCAGATAATTCGTTATAGAACCTTTCGACCAACTGCCATCTTGGCACTTGATGGTGGGGGCATAACCTAAGAAGGTCATTAAAGCGCTCCCAAGTCTCATGAAATTGCTCTCCTTCCTGTTGAGTAAAACTCGTAATCTCTCTTCTGTAATGGTTGGTTTTACTCATAAAAAAATACTTTTTTAAAAATTCTCCCTTAAGGGTAGCCCAATCATTTACCCTTGCATTGAGGGTATGATACCAGTGCTTGTCCTTATCCTTTAGGGAGAAAGGAAATAGAGTCCTCATCAGTAAAGCCCTGGAGCTTCACCGTGGAATAGACCTCAGTGAACTCCTCCAAATGCCGGTAGGGGTCCTCCCTAGTAGTACCATAAAAAGAGGGCAATGAAGATATGGTATTGCTCTTGATCTCATACAGATTATCCCCTGCTGGTCGTCTTAGTGCTTGTGCAGGTTGGTTGGTAGGAATAAAATAATCCCTTAGGGTCCTTTGTTGATTTGCACCTTGCTCAGCCATTCCTTCTTTTTCTTCTCCTAGGTGAACTCTCCTAAGAATTCTCTTAGGCTCAGGATCAAACACTAGACTACCCTCAAGAGAGCATCTACCAAGCATACAAAACACAATTCATATTTTTTTTTTTATTAAGTCAAACCTCCACTCCAAAAATAAGTCAAAAGATCAAGACCTATCCCTCTGTTCCCACGTAAGTGGTATAAGAGGGGTGTGGACTTGAAATCTTAACCTTCTTTATTGTGGATGTTGAATTAGTTAATATAAATGGCCACACAAGCTTTTCACTGCAATTACGTGCCTTAATTCAACCTTCGAGTGCCCTAGGACCTATACTTTGCTTGGATGATACTCCCAGGTGATCAAGTGAGAAGTTACTCCAAGGACAAACAAAGGGATGTGTTGAACGAGAATCTACGCTAACGTGTTTGGTTTTGGAAAACCTGTCGTTGTAGTTCGAAAGCGAAGGATTCGAGTTCAACAAATAAAATTTATACCGAAATAAGAATTCTGGGTCGAACACAGGGAGGCGAACGTTTGATTTAAAAACTTCGCGTTTCGTTTTTTTATTTTGTCACGAAGAAATTCAATTTAAACTATCTAAGTATCTACAACAAATAAAAGAGAGAGAGGGAGTAAGAGAGAGAGAAAGAATACTATACATGGAAATCAAAATGAGATGTAGAATAGACAAGGAATTTATCATAAAAGAGTTCGTTCCTTACAACTAGAAAACATAAAACAATTACTCTAGAAAGCATTAAAAGAATGGAGGGAGAAATGTCCTCCTCGACGATCGCTCGGAGGACGAATAGACTACTCTAGAAAGCAGTAAATCTATACTAGAAAGCAGTAAAAAGAATTGGGAGAGAGAATCCTCCTCGACGGTCGCTTGGAGGACGAGCCGGACGGGACGACGCCTTGACGAAGGAGAACGAAGCGGGACGAAGGAGGACGAAGCAGAAGAACGGGAACGAAGCAGCACGCCGTCGTCGTCGCGGGATCCACTTCCGAAGGGGGACGAAAATTTGGACTTTATCTCGCGAGAAGCATCCCGGGTGTGGGACAAGCTTCTCTTGAGCTTTGGAGAGGTAGAGAGGAGAAGGAAGGGATGAAAATTTCGTATGGAGGGGGTCTCCTTTTATAGTTGCAAGGAGTGGGGGCAAAATGGACATTACATCTTCAAAATAATAAATAAGGGGTCTTTAGTGACGGATAAAACCGTCGCTAAAGCCCCGCCGTCGCCGTCGCCGCCGCGCCCACGCGCGCCCGCTCGGCTGGCCTGCGCGCGTAATGCAGACGCATGTCCGCGTCGTCTCAGCCGTCCGATTGCGAGATCGGACGGCTTAGATCGCATCCGCGCCCGCTGCGTAGCGCGCCCGCCCGCGTGCGATCGAGCGTCCACCAGAGCGTCCAATTGCGCGTCGGCGCTATCGGGCGCGCGCGGCCGTTGGATCTTCATCCGACGCTCGTGCGCGCCCGCTCGCCCGCGCCTTCGACCCCCTCTCCGCGGCTCGAACCCACGACCTCCGCTTCGCCCGCAGCTGCGTCGCCGCTGCGCTACGCGGGCGAAATGGTCGCGCGAACGTTTTTAAACGCGCGCGACCGCAGCCGTAGGATCGAGATCCAACGGCGGAGAGGAGACGGTGCGCGGTCTTCACAGGACTCCTGCGGCCGATTGGGCGGCTGGGATGGCGCCATGTGGCGCTATCTTGGCCGTCCATCTTCTGGAAGTTGTAGATGGTGCCACGGATGTCGGATTGACTCGATTTTTGTGTCGTTCGGCTGCGATCGTCGATCCGAATTCATCCGTGTGGTCGGATTTTCCATCTGAAGTGCGGATTTACACCATCCTGGCCCTTGATCTTCTAGGGTTCCCCGGTCTCTATCTGATGCTACGGATGCCTGATTAGGGCGATCTTGGAGTCGTTGAACTCCAATCGTCGCCCTGATCATATCCATACGGTTGGATCTTTGATCCGAGGCCCCGATAAAATATTTGCCCTGTCCAAGCACATAAAAGGAGACAATTAACCTCCATTTTATTCAAACTACTCTAAATGCAAGATGATGCATGTAATGCAATATTTATATCATGAAATGCAATCCTATGCTTAAGAACATGCATAAATAGACATTTTAAGTAGTGTAAATGTGTTTACATCAGGATGCAAGTAGGGCGAACCATTCCTTTGAGGCGATGCGTATGCGATGCCCCTTAACTACCCTTTTGTTCCTTTAAGGGGTGTCCCCCTCCGTGGAGTATCAAAACACTTGATCAAAAGATAGTATCACCACCACCACAAAGCACAATAGGAGGGTTTGCACTGATAAAGAGATCGGTGCCTATAGCCTTAAGGGATCGAGCCTTAGTGTGGTGCCTAATGTGCATGCTCAGTGTCAAAAGTGTGCAACACACCACAAATCTTTGTAATTTCTTTTGAAATCGTAGACAAGTCCCTTAGAATCAGATCAAATGTGAATTGCTTTTAGGGTTGAATTTGATTATCAGTTCCGCTTTTAGTTATGTGACCACTGAATTAGTAAATTCAAACAACTTGGTGGTCTTGAATTTAAATTTAAATGCAAATGTATGAACAGGAGCTGGATTCAAAATTTAGAAAGATATACCTGTCTCCAGCAATCTTCATGCTAATATGCTTGCAATGCAATAATAAGATCTAATGTGCTGCTCAAACACCCCTAAATGCGCGCACCTAAGGGCATGCAACTTCTAAATAGGCAGCTCGATATTTTCTTTATTCATTTTTAAAAGCAAGCAAGCAGAAAATATAATCACGCATGCACTAAAAATATTATAAGCCCTAGTAGCTAAAGAATGCGGGGACAAATCCCCAAAAATTCAGCCCCAATTACTACAAGGGAGAAAGGACAGAATTAAATTTGTGACGACGGAGAATCCTCTGCGAAACAGGATCTTAGTCTCCTTCGTCTTTTCCTTGTGTGGCTTAACTCGTGGTTGCTGTCGCCGCCCTGTTGCGCCTCGTCGCCTCTTCAGATTCCTCGCACAATAATCAAAATGATTAGATAATTTTGCAACTCAGAAGATTTAAAAACAATAAAGTAAATCTATTGCATCTGTTGCCTCCCCAGCAACGGCGCCAATTTGACAGCTGACTTTTCACTTTGCGTTATAGTATTTAAGTGGTGGAACAATCAACTAATCAAAAACAATGAAAATAACCACTTGCAGAAGAGCGGGTCGTGTCCACATGGAGGCAATTATGCAATAAATACTTAATTATTTAAAATTATTTCAGATAGTGCGAAATCCTTATTCAAATCTGACATAAAATGTGAAGGAAAGTAGATTTACAATAACTTAAAAAGATAAGGGTATATGCGCAGTTTTCCCTCACAGAAATCCTCAACAAATTTATGATGAATTTATGCAATTTCCACATGATGTGTACTAGAGAAAATTAGTACTTAAGTTAAGCCCAAAAATCAATCTTCAAACTAGTAAATATCAATATCATGCAATTATAAGGAACTATGGGTGTTAAAGCGCAATTCTGCCACAATATAATAATAATAAATAAAATCAAATTAGGTTGAAATGGCACTAAATGTAAATACTAATTGGTGTTAAAATAGAGCATTTTTGCTCTCTCCTCCTCGCGAGAAAAAGAGAGAACCGGTGGGGCTTTGGAGAGGCTCAGGAGGACGGCGAGGATGAGGGCTCTCCGATGGTGGCAGCGGCGTGGCCGAAGGTGGCCGGAGCACTGCCTGTTGAACACGAAGGCGGAGGGGCTACTGCAGGGCAGGCGGCGTTGGCGTGCGCGCACTTGCGGTGAGGCGGTGAGCAGAGGCTGGAGTGCGAAGGCAGGCGTGCGGTCTGCAGGTGGGCGGAGGTAGTGCCTGTGGGTGCGCCTGCAGATGGACGGAGGTAGGTGCGCAGGCGAATGAGTGGGCGCTGTGAGGGGGAAGCGGTCTGCACGCAACGCCTGCAGTTGGCTGCGTGCGGGCTTGGAGCATTGGAGAGACAGGAGGAAGGCGCGCGGGGATGGCTGTAGGAGCTTGCAGAGGTTGGAGCAGCTGCGGGAAGGCTTGGTGCGGGTTCCTGCGATTGCACTGAAGGAAGGTGAGCGGTGAGGCGTGCAGGTGTGCTGAAGGGAGGTGCGCCTGCAGTGAGGCGCACTGGAGGTGGGCGTGCCTATAGATGGCAGTGAAGGCGCACATCGCCTTTTGGCGTGGCTGGAGGGAGATGCTGTGCGGGTGAGGCGCACTGTTGGAAGCCTGCCGACTGATTGCACAGCAATCATAGATCTTAATTGACATAAATTAGGCTAGGACTTAGCATAAGTTAGGGTTATTCATGCATGCATACGCATTATCTGCATCTTTACTGCTTTCCTTTAGCTATGCATAAAATAATGTTATAATGTGCTGGTTAAGTGTATTATGTCGATTGCAAGGAATAAGCTGATCAGGAGCTGGATCTGAAGCTGGATCAGGAATAACAGGAGTTGTAGCAGAGCTGGAGCAGAATGCCTAGTTTAGATGTAGGAATAATAATGTAAGGGGGTTAAAAGTTTGCTATTCTATTAAGTAGGAATAAAGCAATAAAATGTGAAGAGCTTAGGTTCATCCTAGCCCTAGGATAGCCTAGAGACTTCCCCAAGCCTTAGCCACCCTTAGATTAGGTCACAACACCCTAGGAAGCCCTAAAACCCTAGTTCCAACCCTTCTCTGGACGTCCAGATAAGTTTTAAGACGTCCAGGACCCTTAGCCAACTCCCGCTCACTTCAAACCCACTTCTGCAGTGCTATTGGACGTCCAAACACTTTTTCAGACGTCTAATTTCTGCAGAATACCCAAAACAAAACCCGAAATCCTTCCTGACTCTGATTGGACGTCCAGACAATAAGTCTGGACTTCTGATTTTTGAGTATAAGACGTCTGATTTTATAATTAGACGTCTAATACTGCTCTCCAATTCCTGTTTTGAGATTTAAGCCTTGATCTTGGATCTCTAGGTCTCTAAACCCAATTCCGACCCCATAGGAACCTAAATTAAGGTTCCCTAACCCTAGTACATCACCTCTAGACCTCCCTAAGGACCTAAACCTAATTGACTTGGATCTTAGTCAATTCCATCAGCCTATTCAATTGGACTCATTGAGTCCAATTGAGCCCTGATCTCAGCACACACTGTCCAATTGGACGCAGTGATAGTCCAATTGACCTAGACCTGACTTAATTGAGTTGTTTTACTCTCAATTAAGTTTCCACACACCCAA